>PVNU02001229.1:0-1453805 GCA_003013855.2 Liriodendron chinense | reverse complement strand
AAATATTCCGTCGGTAAAAAGTTTTTCCTTTCTTTTACCGACGAAATATTTCGTCGGTAAAAGTTTTTCCTGTCTCGGTTCCATTTGTTTTCAAAAATTCAGGAAAATTCCTGATATACACCTGTAAAAAAACCTATACATTTTGAATCCTACTCACATGCACAAACATACAAACAAACAAAAAGTACATCATCCATACACAAATAATCCATTCCACATCCACAAACAAACAATATTCATCCACACACAAATATTACAAGTTAAAAGTCGTATATTAAAAAAAATAATCAGGAAGATGAAGGCGGAGGTGGGGGAGGTGGCGGGGCATCGGCGCCAAGGCGTGCAGCGAGAGCCTGAAACATCTCCTGCATCCGTCGCTCATGCTCCTGCCGCAACTCCTCGATCCTCCTCTCCTGCTCCTCCCGTCGCCTCTCCTCCTCCTCCCTCTGCCTTCCAGCTGCTCCCGAATCCATCGACGACGACCCGTACTGCTGAACCTCTCTCTCTGCGATGTCAGCTCGGCGTTGAGCGCTCTCACCAGCTACGGATCGGCTGGAGCCAGCTCTAGTTTGTGCCATGAGCTTAGCACCATGGCCAAGCCCACGCACATATCCAGAACGGGTGCCAAGCACCTCGCTCAGGATTTTGGCTCACTCCGCTGACTACCATCGGGAGTGGGCTGACTGCGTATGGTGTCCATCGCGCCTGTAATGAAAAGATATGAAATTTCATAAAAAATGACATGAATGACATTATTATCAATCAATGCGCAATTAAATTTAACAAAGTAAAGATTTTTACCCAATGCTCACTGGCTCTAGGATGAACCCAAGATCCCGTCGCCTGCCGACAGTGAGTCCCTCTGTAGAGGTCTACTGGTCCAGGCTCCTGGCCGGTGACGGAATCCCGCTGCGCAATCGAAAGGAAAAAAGACTTATAATAAATGCCAATCAAAATAATATATTAACTTAATAATCATCAATAATTTCTTACCATGTCGTAACGATGTCGTACAAATGACTTTGAACCAGCTACGTGGTTCACTTGTAACTTTTCCCTGTTCGCAGAATTTATTCTGCTCCTCTTCTGAACACATTATACAAAATACATTTCTATTAATTGCGAAATTAATTACGAATTTAATTGTTACCGTAAGATATCGTACATGTAAATATTACCTGAAAAGCCTCCGACGAAAATCTCTCGCAGAGTATCCGCCAGTCGTCTGTACTAACGTGTGGCGGTGCGGACTGTACGGCCTCATCGTGTGTCCTGCACCGCTTGTACCGCTGGTGCAACTCTCCGCGGTACTCCTTGAACCGCTCCCTAATCATGTCGTCGACGGCATGAGAAATGTAGGGAACATTCAAATCGAATTCAAATTTATCCTGCAGTTTCGTAAATAATAAATTAAGGGAATAAACTTATTAACAATAGGACTTAACCGTAAATGAACTTTCACAAAAGAAAATTTCAATTTACTAAACTTTACCTGAAGGCGCTGACGGATGAGCTGTCGCACATCATCTGTCACGTCAGTCCAACGGGGGGTGGTGGCGGGGATCAGAGATCGGCATAGGACACCGACCTCAGACGTAAACAATCTGGCACTGTCCCCAACAGGTCTAAGGAGTCCTGTGGGAACTCTACTGCCACCCTACCCTCACGCGTAAGTCGCTCTAAAACTAACCCACGCGTGGGTCCACGTCCTCGTCGGCTGGTAGAAGATGCTGCTGCGAAAAGATATATGTAAGTAACAATATAAACAGAAATCACTAAATAAATGTCTAGACTTACATGCAGTGCCCGGTGTATGCTGAACCGAAGGATCAGATGACTGTGATGCACCGTGCGACGTCGATGCTGTCTGCGTCGCATCACGGGTGGAAGGGGTAGATCCAGTGCGCGAACGACCTGATCTCCCACCTGGTGCCATGACTGAATATATCTGAAATACAAACTTATAAATTTAAACAATGTCAATGCAAGTTTATGAACATCATTGCAGAGTGAATTTGTGCTTATGCTTAGAGAAATGATAAAAATATGATTAGACCATTACACTATAATGCAAGCATATATAAAAACCGTAAACAGAATATAATAAAACCGTAAACAGAATATAAAAGTTGAAAAATCCATTACACATTGTCATTCTATATTAAATACATATATCTCATTGTAATACAAATCAACTTCGGATCAACTATCCGAAATACTCCCTGCGTAAGTTATCGTACGCTGCAGATGTATATTCGATGCTGTATGAAGCACTCGACATTGTTACAGCCAACATGCAGTCACAATAGGAGAAATCTGATCTCTCGGGACTCCATTCAGATGTGCAAGTGATAATGTCGCATCTTCCATACGAAGTTTTCCGCGATTATATTCCTCAATCAGGTCCGGAATTTCTTTGAGATTGTATAATCTTTCATCTGAGTCATCGTCTTCCTTCCCTACATATCTCGACCAGACCGGGTATCTCTCTGGCCATACCAGAAGAATATAGGGCCGGAAAGTCCATCCGCAACAGCTGATGAAGTATGCTGCGTGCTTCCGCTACGCTCCATTTGTGGAGGACATGATCAGAAAGTGACTTAACTGTAAATGTAGATTATCAACAAGTCAATTCAGGAAAAAATCATGACTTGTAAAACATATATACATGTAATAATCAAATTAATCGATTGAAAAATTACATGTAAATCTTGTATACATTTAATAATCGTCGTCTGAATCATTATCGCTTAGGACTCTTTCTTCTTTCACATCACTATCGCTGATCAGGAATTTCCTCTTCATCGTCTGCAACGTTGTCATCGATGAAAGCGCTTATCATCTCTAACAATGTCATTTATGATTGAAGGCATCAACATGATCAGGTGGCACATCATCTCTATTCAATTGCACCACATCAATATCAACATTTGGATCATTCCCTCTATCCCAAGATGGCATGTCTTCTTGGTATGCTTGTTCAACTGACTGACGTTCTATTACTCCCTTCATCGTTATCTTCAACGTCTACTTCGGAACGTCAAATATGTTCCTGGCTTTATTTCTGCACCAAGTGCCAAGAGCCCCCTACTTGGTGTCAGCGAGGTAGAATACTTGTTCGGCTTGGCCGGCTATGATAAATGGGTCATCTTTAAACCACTTTCCGAGATAAATTACGCTCGTGAAGTAATTATCAGTCTGTATTCCCAACTTTTTATTTCCAAGGTCCCACCAATCGCATTTAAATAATACACCCGCTTTCTCATACAATAACTCAGCTCAATACTATCCGTCAAAACGCCATAAAAATCAATTTCGACCTCCTCATGTGTTCCCTTTCACAACCACACCACTATTTTGTGTGGTCCTATATTTCTCCACGCTCCTCAGTGTGGAACCGAATCCCGTTTACAATACAACCTTGTATATCTAGATACACGTCTATCAGGGCCACACGCCAGTGATAGAGCGCATCAGATGCATCCGCAGAGTTGCTAGCGCGCAACATCTTCATCTATCATCACGTACAGAATATAAATGTACGTTTAGGCATTTAAAATTACGTGTAAATATTGTGCAATACAACAATATTGTAAGTGTGGTGAGATAGAAGGTAAATTAGCTTACACGTTTTGCAAACCATTTCTGGAAACAAATCCTGATGCATTCGATCATAATTTGTAGGGTATTGGGACTTCATCTCCTCGATGTGTTCGCTATACACAATTGGTACGTTGTAAGCTAAGAAATTTTGGAGATTAAAACTGTCTGTTAGATATACAATAATTATGTGCGAAGACTTACTCCAAGTACGACTCTATTTCTTCACAGTTATGCAACACATACCACCGCGCCTTCGCAAGATCCCGAGGGTCCATATCCTGAAACGTCGGCGATCCTAAAGGACGGACGTTATGTGCGAATACAGATATGAGTCCTTGTTCATGCTCCTGGCCCTGCATCGGCATTACGATCTTCTCGGTTGAATCTAGTCTCTATGCCACGAAGATACATGGAGCAAAATGTCAGGCATCATTATCAATGTACGCCTCAGCAATGGATCCCTCTGGACGTGCCTTATTCCTCACATATTGTTTTAATGTGTGAAGGTATCTGTAACAAAATCAATATGGTTAAGACATGAAAACATGGATATACGTAGTTTATGGAATGAAAAAAATTTATGATCATTGTTCTATCACCTTTCGATCGGATACATCCAACGATATTGTACTGGGCCTGCAAGCTTCGCTTCGTGCGGTAAGTGAATCGCTAGGTGTACCATGACATCGAAAAACGCAGGTGGAAAAATTCTTTCAAGTTGCAAAGGATTTACGACAATATCCTTCTCCAGTCGTTTAATAACCTCTACATTTAAAGATTTCGAACACAAATCCTTAAAGAATATCCCCAACTCAATCAGCGTAGCACTGACATCCTTGTTAAGGAATCCACGAATCGCAACCGGTAGTAGGCGTTGAAGAAGGACGTGACAGTCATGACTTTTCATTCCTGTTACCTTACAGTCCGTAATGTTGACGCGCCGAGAGATATTCGATGCCTACCCGTCTGAAAATTTCACTTGTTTCAACCATTCACATACACGTTTTTTCTCTAGTTTTGTCAATGTGTAGCATGCTGCTGGTATAGTATATGAATTTCCATGTGGTTACAAGTGCAACTCTTTCCTTAAACCCATTGCTTGTAGATCCAATCGAGCCTTAAAACTGTCTTTTGTTTTCTTCTTCTATGTTCATCAATGTTCCAAAGACATGGTCACATATATTCTTTCAATATGCATGACATCCAAGTTGTGTCGTAATTTCAAATGACTCCAATAAGGCAACTCAAAAAAATGCTCTTCTTCCTCCTAGTTGTACTCCAATACTGTACGTTTTTCTCTCTTCAAGTGCGGTGCCTTACCAAATCTAACTTCTTCAATGTTACTCAGCTGTTGTAACACATCTTCTGCAGATAGTTTCTTTCGGTGGTGGCCTATGATCTTGTTTGCCATCAAAGATTACCGTCTTCCTGCGCCAATTATTGATCCCTCGGAAGGAAGCGACGATGGCCCATATAACACGTTTTCTTACCATGCTTCAATGACAATGAACAAGTCTCAGTACTACATGTAGGACAAGCCAACTTTCCCTTCGTGCTCCACCCCAGACAATTTCCATATGCAGAGAAGTCATTTATTGTCCACAAGAACGCTGCATTGCAATCGAAACGTCTGTTCTGCAAAAGTGTCATACGTCTGGACACCTTGACTCCACAACTCGTTTAACTCATCTACTAACGGTCGGAGATAACACATCAATGTCATTCCCCGGTGACTTGGTCCAGGAATAAGCAACGACATCATAAAAAATGATTCCTTCATACACAACCAAGGAGGTAAATTGTAGGGCATAAGTATCACTGGCCATATACTGTACGAGCTACTCATATTACCAAATGGAATTAAAACCATCACTTGCAAGACCTAGCCGAACATTGCGAGAATCCTCTGCAAACCAGTCATATTGCTTATCAAAATGTTGCCAGGCTTCAGAGTCAGCGGGATGCCTCAATGTATTATCATCATGAGGCGTTTCTCCTATGCCACCTCATATCTTCAGCCGTCTTGCTCGACGTAAACAATCTTTGTAATCTGGGTTTCAATGGAAAGTACCTTAACACCTTTTGTGGAAATTTTCTTACGCTTAGCTTCGTCATATTTCCACCTAGACTCTCCTACATTGTGGACACTCCTCAACATTTTCATGTTCTTTCCAATACAATACACAATCATTATACATGCATGTATGAGGATGTAACCAAGGCCCAAGTCTCGCATTAACGATTTTGCCTCGTAATGAGACTTAGGCAATGTCTCACCTTCAGGTAATACTTCTTTCAACAAGCCAAGTAACATGTCGAACGATTTGTTACTCCAACGATTATTGTCTTTAAATGAAGTAACCTTGTAAGGAAATTCAACTTGGAGAAGTTCCGACACCCCGGATAGAGTGGACGTTGCGCATCCCTCAACAACCTACTAAACTTTTCTAATTCGGCATCACCCATAGGAGGAATATCCTGGCTAGTACTTGTCGCTGGCAAAATCAGTATCCGGCAATTGTTCCCCTTAACACATCCCCAATGATATCTTGCATATCGTCAATATCTTCATCCTCGTCATTACGCACAATTGGGTCAGCAAGGACTTCAGTGGCCTCAACTCTTTGGTGGAAGTCTTCACCATGATGAATCCACCAAGTGTAACCCTGGTCAATCCCAACTATGAACAAATCATCTTCCACTTTGTCCAATGTCTTGTGATCATGTTCTTGCATTTTCGGCATGGACACCTAATTCTATTACCTGAATCTGCCCGATCTCTTGCAAATTCCATGAACTCCTTAACACCTTCTTTATACTCTGGGCCAAACCGATTCTTAGCTTGCATCCAACTCTTATCCATATCTACAATGCAAAGATTAGAGTCAGGTTTAGTTTAGGTGACATGAGTTTAGGATTAGGTTTAGTCATAGGTTGAGATTTTCGGGTTCGGGATTGGATTTCGGGTTAGGTTTTCATATTTGGGTCTAGGTTTATGTTAGGTGAATGGATTCAGGAATAGGTGTAGGTTTAGTTTAAGTGATTTGAATATATTAGGCTTAGGTATAGGTTGAGATTTTCGGGTTCGGGATCGGGTTTCGGGTTAGGTTTTCGTGTTTGGGTTAAAGTTTAGGTTAGGCGAATGGATTTAGGAATAGGTGTAGGTTTAGTTTAGATTTGCGTTTAGGATTAGGTTTAGGGGTTGAGATAGTCGGGTACGGGATTGGATTTCGGGTTAGGTTTTCATGTTTGGGTCTAAGTTTAGGTTAGGTGAATGGATTTAGGAATAGGTGTAGGTTTAGTTTAGGATATTTGAGTTTAGGATTAGGTTTAGGCATAGGTTGAGATTTTTGGGTACGGGATCGGGTTAGGTCGCATTTTCGTGTTTGGGTCTAAGTTTAGGTTAGGTGAATGGATTTAGGAATAGGTGTAGGTTTAGTTTGGAATTTGAGTTTAGGATTAGGTTTAGGCATAGGTTGAGATCGGGTACGGGATTGGATTTCGGGTTAGGTTTTCATGTTTGGGTCTAAGTTTAGGTTAGGTGAATGGATTTAGGAATAGGTGTAGGTTTAGTTAGGAGATTTGAGTTTAGGATTAGGTTTAGGCATAGGTTGAGATTTTTGGGTACGGGATCGGGTTTAGGTCGCATTTTCGTGTTTGGGTCTAAGTTTAGGTTAGGTGAATGGATTTAGGAATAGGTGTAGGTTTAGTTTAGGAATTTGAGTTTAGGATTAGGTTTAGGCATAGGTTGAGATTTTGGGTACGGGATTGGATTTCGGGTTAGGTTTTTCATGTTTGGGTCTAAGTTTAGGTTAGGTGAATGGATTTAGGAATAGGTGTAGGTTTAGTTTAGGAGATTTGAGTTTAGGATTAGGTTTAGGCATAGGTTGAGATTCGGGTACGGGATTGGATTTCGGGTTAGGTTTCATGTTTGGGTCTAAGTTTAGGTTAGGTGAATGGATTTAGGAATAGGTGTAGGGTTTAGTTTAGGAGATTTGAGTTTAGGATTAGGTTTAGGCATAGGTTGAGATTTTTGGGTACGGGATCGGGTTTAGGGTCGCATTTTCGTGTTTGGGTCTAAGTTTAGGCTAGGTGCCTGGATTTAGGAATAGGTGTAGGTTAGTTTAGGTATTGAGTGTTTAGGATTAGGTTTAGGCATAGGTTGAGATATTCGGGTACGGGATTGGATTTCGGGTTAGGTTTTCATATTTGGGTCTAAGTTTAGGTTAGTGTGAATGGATTTAGGAATAGGTGTAGGTTTAGTTTAGGAGATTTGAGTTTAGGATTAGGTTTAGGCATAGGTTGAGATTTTGGGTACGGGATTGGGTTTAGGGTCGGCATTTTCGTGTTTGGGTCTAAGTTTAGGCTAGGTGCCTGGATTTAGGAATAGGTGTAGGTTTAGTTTAGTAATTTGAGTTTAGGATTAGGTTTAGGCATAGGTTGAGATAGTCGGGTACGGGATTGGATTTCGGGTTAGGTTTTCATGTTTGGGTCTAAGTTTAGGTTAGGTGAATGGATTTAGGAATAGGTGTAGGTTTAGTTTAGGAGATTTGAGTTTAGGATTAGGTTTAGGCATAGGTTGAGATTTTGGTACGGGATCGGGTTTAGGGTCGCATTTTCGTGTTTGGGTCTAAGTTTAGGCTAGGTGATGGATTTAGGAATAGGTGTAGGTTTAGTTTAGGTATTTGAGTTTAGGATTAGGTTTAGGCATAGGTTGAGATAGCGGGTACGGGATTGGATTTCGGGTTAGGTTTTCATGTTTGGGTCTAAGTTTAGGTTAGGTTAATGGATTTAGGAATAGGTGTAGGTTTAGTTTAGGAGATTTGAGTTTAGGATTAGGTTTAGGCATAGGTTGAGATTTTTGGGTACGGGATCGGGTTTAGGGTCGCATTTTCGTGTTTGGGTCTAAGTTTAGGCTAGGTGCTGGATTTAGGAATAGGTGTAGGTTTAGTTTAGGTAATTTGAGTTTAGGATTAGGTTTAGGCATAGGTTGAGATAGTCGGGTACGGGATTGGATTTCGGGTTAGGTTTTCATGTTTGGGTATAAGTTTAGGTTAGGTGAATGGATTTAGGAATAGGTGTAGGTTTAGTTTAGGAGATTTGAGTTTAGGATTAGGTTTAGGCATAGGTTGAGATTTTTTGGTACGGGATCGGGTTTAGGGTCGCATTTTCGTATTTGGGTCTAAGTTTAGGCTAGGTGAATGGATTTAGGAATAGGTGTAGGTTTAGTTTAGGAGATTTGAGTTTAGGATTAGGTTTAGGCATAGGTTGAGATAGTCGGGTACGGGATTGGATTTCGGGTTAGGTTTACATGTTTGGGTCTAAGTTTAGGTTAGGTGAATGGATTTAGGAATATGTGTAGGTTTAGTTTAGGAGATTTGAGTTTAGGATTAGGTTTAGGCATAGGTTGAGATTTTCGGGTTCGGGATGGGTTTTCGGGTTAGGTTTTCGTGTTTGGGTTAAAGTTTAGGTTAGGCGAATGGATTTAGGAATAGGTGTAGGTTTAGTTTAGGTAATTGAGTTTAGGATTAGGTTTAGGCATAGGTTGATGATAGTCGGGTACGGGATTGGATTTCGGGTTAGGTTTCATGTTGGGTCTAAGTTTAGGTTAGGTGAATGGATTTAGGAATAGGTGTAGGTTTAGTTAAGAGATTGAGTTAGTGATTAGGTTTAGGCATAGGTTGAGATTTTTGGGTACGGGATCGGGTTTTTAGGGTCCCATTTTCGGTTTGGGTCAAGGTTCAGGTTAGGTGAATGGATTTAGGAATAGGTGTAGGTTTAGGTTAGATGACATGAGTTTAGGATTAGTTTCGGGCATAGGTTTTGGATTTGCGGGTTCGGGATCGGGTTTCGGGTTTGGTTCTCGTGTTTGGGTCTAGGTTAGGTTAGGTGAATGGATTTTAGGAATAGGTGTAGGTTAGGTTAGGTGACATGAGATTAGGTTTAGGGCATAGGTTTGGATTTGCGGGTTCGGGATCGGGTCTAGGGACGCATTTTCGTAGCTTATAGGGCCCCGGTTTAGAGTTAGATGAATTGAGTTTAGGTTTCGGTTTAGGTATAGCTTATAGGTTTTAGTTTTAGGTTTATGGTTTCGGGTTTTAGTTATAGGAAATGGACAGCTTCATCATGGTCATAACAGCGGTTCCACCTTCCAGGGACCCCCGCTCAACAACCGGATGGCTCCGACGCACATCCGGGTCTGCTCCATTAATTTCGAGCTAATACATAAACACGGGCCTGTCCAAATGGCCAGGCCACCCATATTGCTGTCCTAGGAAATGGACAGCTTCATCATCATGGTCATAACAGCGGTTCCCACCTTCCAGGGACCCCCGCTCAACACCCGGATAGCTCGATCGGCACATCCGGGTCTGCTCCATTAATTTCGAGCTAATACATAACACGGGCCTGTCCAAATGGCCAGGCCACCCATATTGCTGTCCATAGGAAATGGACAGCTTCATCATCATGGTCATAACAGCGGTTCCCACCTTCCAGGGACCCCTGCTCAACACCCGGATAGCTCCGACGCACATCCGGGTCTGCTTCCATTAATTTCGAGCTAATACATAAACACGGGCCTGTCCAAATGGCCAGGCCACCCATATTGCTGTCATAGGAAATGGACAGCTTTATCATCATGGTCTAAACCCGCGGTTCCCACCTTCCAGGGACCCCCGCTCAACATCAACATCAATCAACTACTCTTAATCACAAGTATCATGTTCGTCATCTAATTTGCCACTAAATGATAATATAATAAAATCAGTCGCCCATCCAAGGATGGATAGATTAAATGCTATCATTATTTCCATTTAAATGCCCAAGCCTAAATTTCGACAGCATCTCCCCTATCTCTCCAGATATATTTATCTTACATTTAATTTCCACGTCAACTATCCACACATTGTGTGGATTAAATTGACAATGGAATTAAACATAAGAAACATATCCAGAGAGAATAGGAGAGTTACCGCCACGAAACTAATGACAGAGCATGTAAATGACAAACAACGATAACATTCCAATCTATCCAACCTTGGACTGTCCAACATGACAATTTGGCAGATTTCTATACCTCCAAAACACACTTTATCTATGCTCGGCAATATAGAAATCTCCAAATGGGCTAACTGATTCTATTATACTACCATTTGTGGACAAAAATAACTATTAATAATAAGCCAATACATCCACAACATACATCCACATAAATCAACCACGGGTAGCTCCAACGCACATCCCGGGTTTGCTCCATCAATTCCAGATACACAAGCACATAAAATGACAGAATCATCAACACCATGAATCAGTCTAATCAAATACCTAATGACTGCTACTTTCTCAACAATTAAGTATGTATGGGGCCCACCATGGGAATCGGATTGCGTGCAGAGTAACTCTGCACGCTCTTATCATGTAGAGTAAATTCAGTTGGGGCCCACCTAGAATGTATGTGATTTATCTATTCCGTCCTTATGTTTTTTCAGCTCATTTTAAGTGGTTGAGGCCCAAACTTTAAGCATATCCAATCTCAAGTGGACCATGCCATGGGAAATCGTGGGGAATAATGATTTCCACCATTCCCAGGACCTACAGTGATCATTATTTGTCATCCAACCTGTTCATAGATCACATGGATATGGATGAAGGGAAAACACAAATATCAGCTTGATCCAAAACTTCTGTGTCCTCTAAGAATTTTTCAATGATAGACATTCAGTTCACACTTGTGCTGGGTCCCCTTTAGATTTTTGATATGCTTCATTTTTTGGCACCAGCGGTTCCCATCTTCGGGGGCCCCACAGCCAGTGGACAGCGACGGTGGGCCCCACAGGCAGGGACAGCACGTGGACCACAGCAGGGACAGCGACGTGGGCCCCACAGCCAGTGGACAAGCGACCGTGGGCCCCACAGCCAGTGGACAGCGACATGGGCCCCATAGCCAGTGGACAGCAACGGTGGGCCCCACAATTACGTATTTCATTTTTTTTTAATTTGTAAAACAAATTTTGGATTTTAAATTTTTAAATCCCTAATTAGGGATTTAATATTGAATCCCTAATTAGGGAATTTTAATTTCAAAATCCCTAATTAGGGATTTATAAATCAGTGGGCCCCACCAAATTGTAAGACAGCTAAGGTGGACCCCACATGCAATGCACTATTGAAAGCGACGGTGGGACCCACATGCAAATAGAAAGCGACGGTGGGACCCACCAACATGCATTGGACAGCGATGGTGGGACCCACATGCATTGGATTTTGGGAGTGGCCCACAATCAACAACGAGGAGAGAGGGAGAGAGGGGAAATGGAAGCAAGAAGAAAGGGGGAGAGGCTTACCGGAGGAGGCGGGCGTCGTACGGAGGTCGTGGAGGCGAGTGGCGACCGGCGACACCTGGTCGGCTGGGGGGGGGGGGGGGGGGGGGGGGGGGGGGTGGGTCGGCTGAGGACGGTGGGCCGCCGGTGACGTTGACGGCCGGCGGTCGGAGATGAGGGAGAGCCGAGATGGGTGGGCCGGCCGGCCGGAAGCGCGCGCGAGAGAGAGAGGAGAGAGAACAGAGCGAGAGTGAGAGAGAGGAGAGAAATGAGGGAGGCCGATCGGGTAAGTGAAATAAAAGACTTTTACCGACGAAAATTTTCGTCGGTAAAAGCATAGTTTTCGTCGGTAAAAGTCCTCTTTTTCACTTGGGGCGGGAAACATCAATATTATTACCGACGAACATTTTCGTCGGTAAAAATGACTTTTGCCGACGAAAAATTTCGTCGGTAAAAATCATCTTCCTTACCTTACGCAGATACCACACATTATTACCGACAGACATAATCGTCGCCAAAAAAAGACTTATACCGACGAAAATGTTCGTCGGTAAAAGCCAAATTTCTTACTTTTTTCTTTAGCGACGGGTAATTTCGTCGGTAATAAACTTTTTACCGACGAAATCATGATTTCGTCGGTAAAAGGGTGTGCTGGTATGTATTTTAATAACCGACGAATACTTCATTTCGTCGGGGAAAATGGCTTTTATTACCGACGAAAACAATTTCGTCGGTAATACTTTCGTCGGTAAAACAAAAAAACCGTTTTCTTGTAGTGTGGCTAGCCCAACATTCAGAAACGACTAGCCACTGAGTCTAAATGGCTAGCATGCAGTTGTAACTCCCACATGCACAATGGTCAGTAACTGCAAGAAAACGGTAGCTTCTCCCAACAGCCAGAAAACGGCTAGTGCCATTATAGCTCTGGACCAAAACTGTCAGCCACTTTAAGCCTATATAAATTGGACCTGTCTGGTTCATTTCATCAATAACATCACAACTATTCCAAGTTCTATAAGAACCAGTAGATCCAGTTCTATAATCTAACCTCAGGTTCTTACGACCTAGACCGCCAAAATCCCAAGGGGTCCATACAAAATAGACCAGAGAAAGTGGTCTATCTAATTGGTCCACTACTCTCCTTTCAATCTCTTTCCTTTTCTTTTTGTTTATCTGTCGGAGATAGTGTTACAAAGTTCCATTAGTGGTCTCTTTTTGCTGAACGCAGAACCACACAAGGCTAGTCGTATCCTGGAAGCAATTCGCCTGTAACCTAACAACAGACTCAAAGCAATTTGAGTAGGGGTGAATTTCACTTTAAGGATAGCGTGAATTTCACGTGCTTCAGCATGTCCTTCTAATATTTTTTTTTGGTTTTCCTAATTTTATTTTTGTGTAATTTGAGACCAAAATTCTCAACAGCTACCAGCTAGCTGGTGTTAGGGTCATCAGCCAAACCACGTCCCCTAAAATTAGGGCTCAGATTTAGATAATCTAGACAGTTGGTCTGAGGGGATACAGTGGATGAAGCATGACCCAGATTATATTACAAAATGCTAGTAAACTTGCAGGAAACCACCTAAACATGTGCGAGATCAGACCTACTCCTTGGCGATCTCCAATGTACGCTCCCAAGGTAGACCGCACATGTATAAAATAAATGGACAGTAAGGAGGATTCAAATTTTGTTTGCACATTTAGCCCTCCTAATGATTGATTGGCTTTTTTTTCCACCACGTGACAGTGGGAACTGCAGGCTCAAATTAGGTATTACCCCACCAGGACGCTGAGGAGACGAATGGGGTGTGTGGCACCCTCGTCATTGGTGAAGAGCCGATCGGGCCCTCACCGATGTGATGGTGGTGTGAACGCGAATTTCCTGCGAAAGCCTTTTGTAAGAAGTTCCTGCGCTAGGAATCTAGGTGGGCCCACCGTGATGTTTACGATAAATCCACGTCATCCATCTATTTTTATATCAGTTTAGGACGTCCGACCAAAACTAAGCCAGATCCAAGACTCAAGTGGGTTGCACCAAAGGAAAGGTGGGTAGGGAAATCCCTACCGTTGAAACATCCTTGGGTCCACAGTGATGTTTATATGCCATCCATACCGTTTATAATGTCATTCCTACTTGGATGAACTGAAAACAAAAATATTATCCTAATTCAAAACTTCTATGGCCCCATGAATATTTCAATTGTGGACGTTCAATTCTCACGTTTTCGGCCCATGTGAGTCTTGGATCCGGTTCATCAAATGTTATCCTGATTCAAAACTTCTGTGGCCCCATGAATATTGTTCACTCGCCTAAAGTTCAGGGTTGCGATGTAGTAATAATCTCGGTAAGACCGATGTCTATCCACAGGGAATTAGGTAAATTAATTCAAGTTGTTCCAGCAACTTTAAATTCAATTAATTAAATAGTTCAAATTCATAAACTAGACAAAACCAGTAAAGTTGTAAAAATCTGTAATAAACGCAACTAAGGCCTCAAGGATCCACTTGTAGTAATCCCATGTTCATCCATTCAATTCAAGAATAAAACACAACTAGATTTGAAGTGCTATCTCTCATCTAGTTGGAAGATAAAGCATTGAAGCACATTCAATCCCACTTAAGTTAGACCTTTAAGTTCTAGTCCTATTCAATCATATAACATTCAAAATCATAGCCTTCCGAGTAACAGCCATGCCTATGGACCATGGCATGCTCAAGGGTTACCATAATTCGAATCTAATCAAGCCAAACATGATAATCTCAGAGAATTGCAAGGAATCCATGTCCGGAGCACATGAACTCTCATAAAACTTCTAAAAATATCAACTTTATTCGAATTAGAACACTCAAAATCCAGACTTAAAGTGAAAGTACTTGAATTAAACTGAATTAAACATGAAATTGGCTACAAGCTTCACCTCTCAGCCCTAGCTGAGAGGTTCTAGCCGAGCATTGTCATATTACAACTAGAATCCAAAAGAAAAAGACTAATAAAAGCATAAAAAAAACTAGAAAAAATCAGAATCGATGGAGTTGTGGACGCTCCATGATGCTCTCCTTCACTTCCCACGACCTCCAATCTCTTCTACGATGCCTTTAGATAAGGCCCTAGGTGCACTTTTTATAGAATAGTGTGGAAGATTCCAGATTGCACAAGGAATCACGGAGTTGCGTAGAGAAAATCAGGGCTTGTAGAACAAGCTCTATTATGCAGACGACCGGTCGGATGACTGATCTGAGCACATGGACGACCGATTGTAAAACTGTTGAGCGCCTAAATGTGTATATTCTAGCCCCATTTCATCGCCAACTATGTATGGTTTTCAAGCTTAAAGACTACTCTAATGCATGGTTTTGTGATTGTAGAAATGAGAGAAAGTTCACTCGATCGATAGCTAAAAGTCTGCATTTAGGAGCCTTGGATGAAGACCCAAGGTGGGCCAAAGAAAGAAGAAAGCAAGGAGAACAAAGAGAGAAGAAAGAAAGAAGAAAAAAATGAAGAAAATCAGGTCTGATTGGTCGGCCAAGAGGGCCATGACCGGTCTTGACCAGTCGGCCATGCCCATTTGCCTCTCTGGACACCAAACACAATAGGGCCTACCCCCCCCCCCCCCCCCCCCCCCCCCCCCCCCCACACACACACACACAGGATGTTCGCTCGCCTCAAGTACAAGGTTGTGATGTAGTAATAATTCTCGGTAAGACCAAGGTCAATCCACAGGGAATTAGAAAACCAATTCTAAATTATTCCAGCAACTTCAAACTTAATCAATTTAGAAGTTCAATTCATAAACTAACTAAAAAACAATAAGGTTGTAAAATCTATAATTAATGAAACTAAGGCTTTCAAGGATTCACTTATAGCAATCCCATGTTAATCCAATCAATCCAAGCATAAAACACAACTAGATTTGAAGTCCTATCTCTCATCTAGTCAGAAGATAAACCATTGAAGCATAATAACCTCATTCAAGTCAGAAATTCGAGTTCTAGTTCTAATCAAGCACATAGCATTTCAAACATATAGCCTTCGGAGTAACAGCCATGCTAATGAACTATGGCTCGCTCAAGGGTTACTACAATTCAAATTTAATAAAAAAAACTTAACAATCTCAGCGAATTGCAAGGAATCCATGTCCAGAATACATAAACTCTCATAAAACTTCTAAAAATATCAACTTTCATTCAAACTAGAACAATAAAAATCCGAAGTTGAAGTAAAGGTACTTGAATCAAACTGAATTAAACATGAAGTCGGCTACAAGCTTCATCTCTCTCAGCCCTAGCTGAGAGATTCTAGCCAAGCATTGTCATACTACAACTAGAACTCAATGAAAAAGACATAAAAACTCAAAAAATCGGAACCAACGGAGTTGTAGACGGTCCATGGTGCTCTACTTCACTTCCCACAATCTCCAATCTCTTCTAGGATGCCTTTAAATGAAGCCCTAGGTCCCCTTTTATAGAATAGTGCAAAAGATTCCAGATTACGCAAGAAATCACAGAGCTGCGCAGAGAAAATCGGAGCTTGTAGGACAAGCTCTGTGACGCAGACAACCGGTCGGATGACCGGTCTGAGCTCTTGGATGACCGGTCGTAAAACAGCAAAAATAGTCCAGTGACTTTTGAAATTTCCTCCCCCTCTCTGTTGAGTGCTGACCAGTCTGATGACCAGTCTGAGTGCTGGTCGACCGGTCTGACGACCGGTCTAGCTTGGTCCAGTAATATGTACAGCAAAGAGGGGTCCCTGTTGAATTGGAGACCGGTTGGACGACCGATCTTGTGCCTTGGCAAGACCAGTCGGACGACTGGTCTTCAGTGCGGTTTATTCTGCACTTCTTCTTCATTCTTTCTCTTTCTCCCTTGCTTCTTTCTTCCATCCTTTCGCCCTCAGTTCCGTGATCTTCAATGTACCTACAGTAACCATTTTAGCCTTGACTTGGTGAAATCTCCGTCTCGCTCCTGCAATCATGAATCACGCATTAGATGGGTCTTTTAAACATGAAAACTATGCACATAATGTGATGTAATGGGCTAGATCATGTATAAATTGGAGGCTCAACACACCCCCCCAACCAGCATTTTGCTAGTCCCGAGCAAAACATGCGTGAAGCAAGATCAAATCTCCAAAAACCAACTTTTCGTCAGAAACTATGCTTCTATCCATTCCAAGACATACAAGTGTAAAAATCAGAAAAATTAGGTGATAAAAGTTGAAACTTTAAACTCTCAAAACATAGTAAGTGTTCATATGAATTCTCGCTGATTGATTGATAAATAAAAGAACTTGAACAAATTCAACTTAGTGTGCACATTGAATGTTCATCTCATGAGTTTCTGGGATTATCTTCTTTATAGATCAACTAAACTATGGATCTTAAGGTGTATAGATCAACAACAAGCCTATGAAAGGAATTTGCCTCACCGCCCTTTTGACGGCTTTCACACAATGTCCCATTTCCGGCTTTGGTTACGGGGAGACCATCCCCCGGTTGGTAATAGGTAGCCCTTTTCGGAATTTTCCACCATATTCTCCATCATTCCCATATTTTCATCCTTCCTTTCCTTTTCATACACATTAGATAGGATATTTAGAAATCCATATCTTTCGTTATTTTCCCATAGACAAAGTACCCCGGCTTGGTTTCTCAACACCTTAAATCAAAGTCTAGCTAATCCACAAATCACATAATCCTTTCAAACCAAGAGAATCATGTAATGTGAACTAGGTGTAAAAGTGTTCAATTTTTCTATCAATCATACAAATAGGAGAATTCACATATAAAACCATTATATTAAAAGTAGTTCAAGACTTAAAACATCACTCATTTCATATCTCCTTTTCTTATACTCGTATCATCCCGAATGCATAGAAACAAAATTTTCTAAAAGAGTTTTGAATTTTCAGAAAAATAAAAAAAAATTGACAAATAATGTTCAAAATGTCCACAAACTGCTAGATGAGGAATCTCATCTCACCCCCAACCAAATCTTGCATTGTCCTCAATGTAAAAGATATGCAATGATCATGAACATGAGAGCAATGGAAAAAAAAAGAGTGAGAACGATAGTACCTGAGAGAGTGTTCGCTCGCCTCAAGTGTAAGGCTGCGATGTAGTAATAAATCTCGGTAAGACCGAGGTCGATCCATAGGGAAAGAGGTAAACAAGTCCAAGTACTCTAATAACTAGAATCTAAGAAGTTTAAGAAGATGGTTTTTCACATAAAATAGAAAAATCTGAAAATAAGAAGAACTAGAGCATCAAGGATCCACTTGTAGTGGTCTAATGCCAATCCATTCACCCAAGTACAACACAATTAGAATCAAAGTCCTATCTCTCATCTAATTGGAAGATATAACATTTAAGCACAAACAATCCCACTTAAATCTGGAAATTAGATTTCCAGTTCTAATGAAGCACATAGAACTTGAACTTGTAGCCTTCGGAGTAACAGCCATGCCTATGGACTATGGCATGCTCAAGGGTTACTACAATTCTAATTCAAACAACCCAATCATGGTAATCTTAGAGAATTGCAAGGAACTCATGTCCGAAGCACACAAACTCTCACAAAACATCTAAAAAACCAAACTTTATTCAAACTAGAACTTCAAAATCCAAAATTAAGAAAAGGGTACTTGAAATAAAAGAATTAAAGCATTGGAACCAACTACAAATTTCACCTCTAGCTCTAGCTAAAAGGTTAGCTAAGGAAAAGCATATTAAAACTAGAACTAGAACTAGGAAAAGGAAGAAAAACTAGCTGGAGGAGGCTAGGTAGCCTCCTGGGACTTGAACTCCCTGCTTCCCACGTCCTTGCTTCATTTGGAATAGAAGAGAGCACCTCCTTTTATAGTGCAGCAATAGTACAGCAACATAGCAGAATTTGTTTCGCTTGGTACGGCTTAACCAATGGTCGGATTGCCCTCAAATTTGATTTGTAGCTTCCTTGTAATGTGATATTCCTCATAGATGATTTAGATTTCCAATATTATCCTCTGAATGGGCCCACCAATCACATCACCGACCGCCTCTCAAAATCGCGCACTTTGGGTACCTTCAGAACCAGTCATCTTGCTTTCAACGCCCCGGAGTGTACAGAGGTCGGATTGATCTCAAATTTTGAACATTGGTAGAAAACTTCCTCCTATACATGATGGATAGATTAGATTGTCCAACACAACCCCAAAATATGGTCCGAAAATTAGAACACTCAGCCCTTTTATAAACTCTGCGCAGTTGGATCTTTCTGGATGGTCCATCTTTCTTCAACCGGTACGATCAAACCACACATCCTTTTGATCTGAAACCTTTGTGGTTATTCATATACGGATGTGGTCTAAAAGATGGTCAAAGTAGATTCTTCATATCATCAATGATGAGTCCTCTGGACCGGCCCAGAGTTGAACAGCGAAATCTGGAACTTTCTGGACAGTTCGAATTGTTTTGGCCACCACGGTCAATCCGTAGCTCCGATCGACACGAAACCACTTGGGTTAGTTCGGCGTCGAGCTCCTCTTCGACATGAATGTGTTAGATTTCCAAATATCATCAAGATGGCTTCAGAAAAGTGGTCCGAAAAACCAGAAACGGGAATGGCCTGCTGTATGCAATCTGGAAGTTGAACTTTGCATGGCCGACCGGTCATGACCGGTCGGACAAAGCTGGCCTTGCTCCAGGGAGTGCATTCGACCGGTCATGACCGGTCGGGCCTTCTTGGCCGACCGGTCTTGACCGGTCGGACCCAGTTTTGCTTGTTTTTCTTTCTTTTTTTCTTCTCTCCTTCTCTCTCTTTGCTTTCTTCTTTCTTTGGTCCACCTTGGGCCTTCATCAAAGGCTCCAAATGGCCCCTTTTTGGTCTCTAATTGAGTGAAGTCCGCTCTCATCCCTACAATCACAAAACATGCATTAGATGGGCCTTTTAATCATGAAAACCATGCATACCATGTCATGTAGTGGGCAATGCAATGTATAAATTGGAGGTTCAACAGAGAGTCGATCATGGAAGTGTACAACTCTGGCAACTAAACTACTAACTAAATAAACCTAAAACAGAAAATCAAACAAAACTAAATCCTATTCTATATCTTCATCAGACTAGGAGATCAATCGTCCTGATACATAGGATCATCCAAAGTGATGGACATGTCCTCTGAATAAAATTTCTCAACGAATAGTTTAAGGCGTTGTCCGTTCACTTTAAAACAGTTACCATTCGCCGCATTCTCTACCTCAACAACCCCATGGGTAAAAATTTCTTTAACAATATATGGGCCAGTCCATCGAGATCGTAATTTGCTTGAAAAAAGATGTAGTCGAGAATTATACAAGAGCACTTTCTGACCTTCATGGAAAGATTTTCTGAAGATGTACTTGTCATGAAAGGCCTTCATCCTACTCTTGTAAATCCTCGAGTTCTCGTAAGCATCTTTTCAGATCTCGTCAAGCTCATTCATTTGGAGTTTATGAAGCGAGCTAGCCTTGTCAACATTAAAGTTCAATGCCCGAATTGCCCAATTGGCTTTGTATTCAATCTCCACAGGCAAGTGATAAGCTTTCCCATAGACAAATCTATAGGGGGACATTCCAATGAGGGTCTTGTAAGCGGTACTGGTGAGCCCAAACAGCCTCATCTAATCTAAGCGACGAATCTTTGCGATCCGACCTCACCGTCTTTTTCGAAATTTGTTTGATTTCTCGATTGGAAAATTTCAGCTTGCCCACTCGTCTGTGGTTGGTATGTGGTACTCACCTTATGACTGATGCCATATTTTTTCATTAAGGATTCGAAAGGCCTATTGCAAAAGTGAGAACCGCCATCACTAATGATGGCTCGAGGCGTTTCCAATCTGGAAAGTATGTTTTCTTTAAGGAACTTAAGAACTGTACAATGATTGTTGGTTCTACATGGAATAGCCTCTATCCATTTAGACACATAGTCTATCGCAAGCAATATGTAGACATGTCCAAAAGATGAGGGGAACAATCCCATGAAATCGATGCCCCAACAGTCAAAGACTTCAAGATGTTGAATTGGGGTAAGAGGCATCATATTTCGACGGGACAATCCTCCTACCTTTTGGCAACGCTCGCATGCTTTGCAAAACTCGTGGGTGTTCTTAAATAAAGTGGGCCAATAAAAACCACAC
The DNA here is from genome assembly GCA_003013855.2 of Liriodendron chinense. Taxonomy (NCBI): domain Eukaryota; kingdom Viridiplantae; phylum Streptophyta; class Magnoliopsida; order Magnoliales; family Magnoliaceae; genus Liriodendron; species Liriodendron chinense. The sequence continues at coordinate 1,432,733 of PVNU02001229.1, read as the reverse complement.
TGCAGAATTTTAGCAGTAGTTTTCTTAGTGAAAAAATGACCACCACATGCTTGATTATGACAAAAGAAGATGACAGAATTATGTTCATCATCAGGGACACATCTCCTAATTATTTGATCTGGACAATACTTAAAAAGTAAAGGTTCATCCCAGAAAAATCTGCACACTTCCCTTATAAATTTTTGTTTGTCCTGTGCAGTCCAATGAATTGGCATCGCACCTGTGGAAAGATAATTGGCTATGTCAGCGTACCATGGTGGATGCATAACAACAAAGAGTTGCTCATCAGGGAATGAGTCCTCAATAGGTGACTCCTCAATAAGTCCTTGATCTCCAAATCGGCACCACCACATTCTCTACTCCTTTCTTATCCTTGATCTCCAAATCGAATTCTTGAAGGAGTAAGATCCATCTAAGCAAACGGGTCTTGGCATCCTTCTTAGAAAGAAGGTGTTTCAGTGCCAATTGATCTGTGTAAACAATGACCTTGGATCCTATTAAGTAAGGCCTGAATTTGTCTAAGGCAAAAATGATGGCTAAGAGTTCCTTTTCTGTAGTTGAGTAATTTACTTGGGCGGGATTCAAGGTCCTACTCGCATAGTAGATAACGTGGGGCTTCTTATCCTTCTTTTGGCCTAGCCCCAATAGCATAATCGCTCACATCGCACATCAATTAAAAAGGTACGGACCAATCCGGTGGTTACATGACAGGAGCGGTTGTCAACATGTCTTTTAGCTTTGAAAAAGCTAATTGACATTCGACACTCCACTCAAATTGGTTCTCCTTTTGGAGAAGGTTACATAAGGGCCTTGAGATATGACTGAAATCCTTTATGAACCTTCTATAAAAGCTGGCGTGTCCAAGGAAGGACCACACATCGCGTATGCTTTTATGTGGTCGTAGATTGGAAATTATATCGATTTTGGCCCGGTCTACCTCTATTCCATTAGATGAGATGATATGTCCAAAGACTATTCCTCTCTGTACCATAAAATAACACTTTTCCCAGTTTAAAATGAGGTTCTTCTCCTCGCACCTTGTCAAGACCAACTATAAGTGATTTAGGCACTCCTCGAAAGTACAACCGAAAATAGAGAAATCGTCCATGAATACCTTAAGAAACTCACCCACCATGTTTGAGAAAATACTCAACATGCATCGTTGGAATGTGGCAGGCGCATTACATAATTCGAATGGTATCCTTTGATATGCGAAGGTGCCAAACGGGCATATAAAGGTGGTCTTCTCTTGGTCTTCTAGGGCTATCTCAATTTGATTGTAACCGAAATAGCCATCTAGGAAGCAATAATAGGAGTGACCTGCTAACCTCTCCAAATTTGATACATGAATGGGAGAGGAAAGTGGTCCCTCCTAGTGACCGTGTTTAGCTTCCGATAATCTATACACATATGTCAACCGGTGGTCACTCTAGTTGGTATAAGCTCATTCTTGGCATTTTCTACAATGGTAATACCGGACGTCTTAGGGACAACTTGTGTAGGACTCACCCATTGGCTATATGAGATGGGGTAGATGATACCCACATCTAGTAGCTTTAACACCTCGGCTTTGACAACCTCCATCATATTTTGATTTAACCTCCTTTCAGGTTGTCTAGTCATTTTTACATTCTCTTCGAGGTGTATACGATGAGTACATGCTGAAGCATCTATCCCTTTGAGGTCCGGTATTGTCCATCCTATGGCTCCCCTATGTTATTGGAGTAGCTTAATCAACTTGATCTCTTAGTCTTTTTCTAGGTGAGAGGCGATGACTACCAGGAACATTTCTTCTTAACCCAAATATACATATTTCAGCTCGGATGACAATGGTTTAAGGTCAAGCTTCGGTGGTTTGATGTTAGACGGTAGAGGCCTTGATGTGGTAGGTGGAAATCTTTCAAAATGGGGCCTCCACCGGCTAGTACCAACTATCGGTTTCTCAATATTCAATGCTTGCACAATTTCCCTAATAATGGGGTCTTTGAAATCCTCAAAATGTGCTAAGCGTGTATCCAAGCGTTCTAGTGATTCAAGTTGGAGGGGCTCTTCTTCTTCAAAAGATTCGAGCATGTTTACGTCGAAGAGCCCATCATCATCATCCCTATGCCTTTTGCCCAAATGGAACACATTCACCTCCAATGTCATGTTTCCAAAGGACAATTGCATTACCCCATTTCGACAATTGAAATTGCGTTTGATGTAGCAAGGAATGGGTGGCCAAAAATCACCGGTATTTGAGTGCTAGCATCTATAACCGATTGCGTGTCCAAGACCATAAAATCCACAGGGTAGTAGAATTTGTCAACTTGGAGTAGAACATCATCAACTATCCTTCTCAGCACACAGATAGATTTATCAGCGAGTTGTAATGTGGTTTTGGTGGGTTTTAATTCACCAAGACTCAATTGCTCGTATACCGAGTACGGGATCAAGTTTACGCTTGCCCCCAAGGCTAGCAATGCACGTTTAATCCGGTAGTCACCAATGATGCATGAAATTGTGGGACTACCGGGGTCCTTGAATTTTGGGGGGTCTTTTAATTTGAGTGAGAATGACACTCACTTGCTTATTTAGGAAGGCCTTTTGATGCACATTATATTTGCGTTTAGTTGTGCATAAGTCATTTAGAAACTTGGCATAAGAGGGGATTTGTTTAATGGCATCAAGCAATGGAATGTTGATCTTGACTTGTCTGAAAATCTCTAGAATATCATGAGAGTTTGGAAGAGATTTTGGAGCAACCAATCTCGAAGGGAATGGTGCTACGAGCTTCTAAACGCATTCCATTTCTTGTGGGGCTGAGTTAGATCCGTCGACATCCTCAGAATTCACTGGATCATTAGACTTGTCGGCCTTCACCAGAATGGATTTTTCAATTTGCTTACCACTTCTAAGAGTGGTGACAAATTTTGCTTACTCCACATGTTGGTTGGGGAGATTATGGATGCTTACTTCATGTACTTGTTTTGGATTGGGCTGAGGTTGGGCCAGAAAGGTCCATTCCTTAGCATTCAAGCATCCCTTAATCTCATCAACTGAGACTTTAAGCTCTTAGAACATTTGTTGGTTCATTTGATTTATTTGCGTTTGCCCTTGCATAAACGCCTTTAAAGTATCCTCCATTGAAAGATGAGATGGGTCCATGTTTTGCATGGGTGGTCCTCTTGAGAGTTGATAAGATTACCCGTGGGATTATTCTTCCAACTGAAATTTGGGTGGTTCTTCCAACTAAAGTTATACGTGTTACCCACCGGTCCATTAAAAGGCCATTGATATCCATATGTAGCATTTGCATATTCTTGTAACACCTCTTGAAACGCAGGAATTGTAAGACAATCTTGCGTAGCGTGTATATTAGTGGCACAAATTCCACACATGTTCTCAATAGCTTCATTAGACTTTGAAACTCTACTCTTACTAAGTTTCATGGCCTTGATCTTCCTTGTGAGGCTGGTTATCTTTACGCTCACATCATCTTCTTTCTTAAATATAGATGCCTCCTTTCCCCTTTTGTTGAGGAGGCTTGAGATTACTAGATTTGTCCGAGGTATCCCATGATTGGGAATTCTCGGCCAACATATCCAAGTAACTCCAAGCTTCATCTGGATTTTTATTCATAAACTCACCGTTGCACATCATCTCTACGAATTGGCGCATGTTGGAATTAATCCATCGTTGAAGAAGTTTATGATTCGCCAGCTTTCATAGCCGTGATGTGGGCAAACAAGTAGGAGGTCCTTAAACCTTTCCCAACATTAGAAGAATGACTCATTCTCTTTAACCAAAAAGTTTATTATGGTTCTTCGAAGGGTGTTTGTTTTATGAGCCAGGAAGAACTTTTTCAAGAATTCCCGGGCCATCTCATTCCATGACCCTATCGAGTGTGGTCTAAGAGGTGAAGCCAACTCTTGGCTCTTTCTTTCATTGAAAAGGAAAAAAGTTTAAGTTTAATGGTATCTTCTAAAACATTAGTGTATTACAAAGTAGACACCACTTCTTCAAATTTCTTTAAGTGTATGTATGGGCTCTCAAAGTCTAGCCCATGGAACTTTGGCAAAAGTTGAATCACACCCGGCTTTATATCAATATTTTTCCCGTTTGGTGGTAAGACCACGCACGAGGGTGTAGTTATATGGGTCAGTTGTAGGTAGTCCCGTAAAGATCTCATTGGAGGAACATTATGTACCTCATTCTCTTCTACTCCCTCTTGATTTGCGTTTGTAGTTTGAGTAGGAGGAGAGGATTCCTTAAAGGTGTTTGATCCATACTCCCTAAACGATCACAAAGCTCTTGGTATTTTCGGACTCGTCTATGGACTGATAATGGTCCAACTAGACCACCTTCGGATTGGAGATGATTGGTGTGGTCACATTCCCAACTGGACATAAACCACACAACAAATCCTAAGTCCTAAACAGAATTTAAAAAATCAAAAAATCTGAAAAATCTGAAAGAAAAATTACTATGTTAGAAGGATATTACCCGATTCACTTGAACTATGGAAGAATTCCTACAAAACAAAACAACATGTTAGTCCTAGGAAATCAGAAAACCTATCTACTTCTAGTTCTATAGCCACTAAAACAATCTAGAACCGTTTATCTAAATTCCCCAGTAAGGATGTCAAAAACTTGTTCGCTCGCCTCAAGTGCAAGGCTGCGATGTAGTAATAATTAACGGTAAGAACGAGGTTGATCCACAAGGAATTAGAAAACTAATTCTAAATTATTCCAGCAACTTCAAATTCAATCAATTTAGAAGTTCAATTCATAAACTAACTAAAAAACAATAAGGTTGTAAAATCTATAATTAATGGAACTAAGGCTTTCAAGGATTCACTTGTAGCAATCCCATGTTAATCCAATCAATCCAAGCATAAAACACAACTAGATTTGAAGTCCTATCTCTTATTTAGTCGGAAGATAAACCATTGAAGCACAATATCCCCATTCAAGTTAGAAATTCAAGTTCTAGTTCTAATCAAGCACATAGCATTCAAACATATAGCCTTCGGAGTAATAGCCATGCCAATGGACTATGGCTCGCTCAAGGTTACTACAACTCGAATCTAATCAAACAAACTTAACAATCTCAGCGAATTGCAAGGAATCCATGTCTAGAATACATGAACTCTCATAAAACTTTTAAAAATATCAACTTTCATTCAAACTAGAACATATCAAAATCCAAACTTGAAGTAAAGGTACTTGAATGAAAATGAATTAAACATGAAATTGGCTACAAGCTTTACCTCTCAGCCCTAGTTAAGAGATTCTAGCTAAGCATTGTCATACTGCAACTAGAGCTCAATGAAAAAGACATAAAAACTCAAAAAACTGAATCGACGGAGTTGTAAACGGTCCACGGTGCTCTCCTTCACTTCCTACGACCTCCAATCTCTTCTAGGATGCCTTTAGACAAAGCCTTAGCTCCCCTTTTATAGAATAGTGCGGAAGATTTCAAATTGCGCAAGAAATCACGGAGCTGCGCAAAGAAAATCGGAGCTTGTAGGACAAGATCTGTCATGCAGACGACCGGTCGAATGACCGGTTTGAGCTCCTGGATGACCGGTCTGACGACTGGCCTAGCTTGGTCCAATAATATGTACAACAAAGGAGGGTCCCTGTTGAATTGCAGACCAGTCGGACGACCGGTCTTCTGTGCTGTTTATTCTACACTTCTTCATTCTTTCTCTTTCTCCCTTGCTTCTTTCTTCCATCCTTTCGCACTTGGTTCCGTGATCTTCAATGTACCTATAGTGACCTTTTTAGCTTTGAATTGGTGAAATCTCTGTCTCGCTCTTACAATCACGAATCACGCATTAGATGGGTCTTTTAAACATGCAAACTATGCACATAATGTGATGTAATGGGCTAGATCATGTATAAATTGGAGGCTCAACACTAGACACTCCACAGAAAGGGTTCGACAGGTCGGCCAGCCTCGTTCTACCGGTCAAGACCAGTCGGCCACTTGTAATTTTGAGATTTTTAGCGGGCTTACTTATGAAGCTCCGATTTTTTAGGATTGCGGGATTCCTTACGCAATTCTAAAATATTATGGGCCGTTAGAGCTTCTAATCCGTAAAAGGAGACCTAGGGTTTGTAGCTCAATCATCTTTGAAGAGATCTACGAAGGTGGGAGGCGTAGAAAGACGGAATCAGAGTTCTACAACTCCCTCTAGTTTGTTACTTTCTAGTTCATGTTTTTAGTTGTTTTCATGTTTCCTTGGATCATGAACAGCTAAACCTCTTAGATAGGGCTAAGAGGTGAAGCTTGTCTTGAATCTAAGATGCTTTAATTCATTTGTTTTGGTTTCAAGTTGAATTTTCATTAAAGAACAATGGTTCGAAGTTTGAATGAAGTTCTAAGTAGTTTTTCTTAATTTTATAATGACTTATGGATGTTTGGAAGAATTTCTTTAGTTCTTAGTTGTTTTGCATGGATCTAGACTTGTACGCTTCGAGGAATCAAATTTAAGACACTTTAGACTCGGATTCTCATGTGGGAACTTCATGCCAAGAATTCTACTTTTCTGAAATTTCTGCTTATGTGTGATTGTGTATATGATTTGAATAAAGTTCAAATCATGATCTAGTTATGATTTGTGACAAGGTTTAATGATGATTATGATTGTGATCTTAAGCTATTGGAACTAGGATTGACCTATGCAATTGAGTATGCTCAAGTCGTAACTTGAATTGAGGGAATCATGTGCATAGATCACACATACAACAGATTGTATGTTATAACCGCTCTATCATCTAACTAGATAGGATTTTATTTCGATTCTAGTTGTGTATTTGGGAAACCACAGCGAATTATGCATCAAGGATTGCTACAAGTGGATCCTTGGACCCCTAGTGCTCTTTTATATTAATTACATTCCCTTTTAATTTCAGATTACCATCCACATTCAAATTCTAAAATCTGTTTAGTTTGATCTCAATTAGAGAATATTATTAGTAGTTTTGTAAATTCCTAACGAGTCCCTGAGAATGATCTCGGTCTCTACCAAATTATTACTACATCGCAACCCTACACTTGGGGAAGCGAATAAAAACATAAAAAACAGTCTAGTGAGTTTTTAGAATTTCCACCCCCCTTTTGTTGAGTGCTAGACCGGTCTGAGTGACAGTCGACCAGTCTGGTGACCGGTCTGTCTTAGGTCCAGTGGGATCTGCAACATGGTGGGGTCTCTGTTGAAGTGCCGACTGGTTGGGCGACCGGTCCTGTGTCTTGGCCAACCGGCCCGCTAACTGGTCTACAATGTTGTTTGTTCTGCACTTCTTCTTCGTTCTTTCTCTTTCTCCCTTGCTCCTTTCCTCCATTCTTTTAGCACTTAGTTCCTTGATCTTCAATGCATGTAAACTTCTCCTTTTAGCCTTGAATCAATGAAATCACCATCTCATTCCTACAATCACAAATCATGTATTAGATGGGTCTTTTAAGTATGCAAATCATGCATAAAATGTGATGTAATGGGTTAGTAAACGTAAAAATTAGAGGCTTAACACACCCACCCACCAGCATTTTGCTAGTTCTTGTTCTCTCACTTCAAGTGCAAGGCTGCGATGTTGTAATAAATCTCGGTAAGACCAAGGTCGATCCACAGGAAATTAGAGAACAAATTCTAAAGTATTCCAGCAACTAGGATTGCAGTGATTAAGGGATTCAATGGAATTAATTATGCTAAAACAGCAACTTTAGGAAAAACAGTAATTAAAGGCACTAAGGCTTTTAAGGATCCACTTTTAGGAATCCCATGTCGATCCAATCAATTCAAGCATAAAACTCAACTAGATGTGAAGTCCTATCTCCCATCTAGTTGGAAAATAAAGCATTAAAGCACATTTTATCTCACTTAAGTTGAACTTCCAAGTTCTATTCCCATTCAACCACATGTAGAATTCAAAATCATAGCCTTCGGAGTAACAACGATGCCTATGGACTATGGCATGCTCAAGGGTTACCATAATTCGAATCTAATCAAACACAACATGATAATGTCAAAGAATTGCAAGGAATCTATGTCCGGAGCACATGAACTCTCATAAAACTTCTAAAAATATCAACTTTAAGAACTAGAATATTCAAAATTCAAACTTGAAGTAAAGCTACTTGAATTTAACTGAATCAAACATGAAATTAGCTACAAGATTCACCTCTCAGCCTTAGCTGAGAGATTCTAGCCGAGCATTGTCATATTACAACTAGAACTCATAATAAAAAATAGAAAACATAAAAACCCGGAGTTTGGAGGGTTGCAAACGCTCCACAACGGCTTCCTTCCTCTCCCACGAAGTTCCTTGGCTTCTATGATGCCCTAGGAAGAGACCCTAGGTGTCCTTTTATAGTGGGGAAGCTCTCTTGCGTCAGAATCATCCAGAAGTTGCGTGAGGATACGCACTGCGCAGGAATTTTCAGAGCACAATTTGGAAACTACCTTTTGTTGCATGTGCCCGACCGGTTAGGACTGGTCGGACTGGGCTGGTCGACTGGTCAAGACCAGTCGGACTGGATGAAGTTCAGTGTCCAGAGGGTACATGGCGGTGGACGACCTGTTGGCCGACCGGTCTTGACCGGTTGGACCAATCTGGTCCTTACTCCAGGGACTTGTAAAACTGGGCAGCAGTGTGGCCGACCCTTATTTTTCTAGCTTTTCTTCCTTTCATTCCTCTTCTCTCTCTTCTACTTGATTCCTTCTTTCTTTGGTCCTCCTTCAACCTTCATCCAATGCATCTAAATACGTTCTTTTGGTCTCCAATTGGGTGAAGTTTACTCTCGTTCCTACAATCACAAAACATGAATTAGGTGGGCCTTTTAAACATGAAAATCATGCATATAATATGATGTAATGGGTTGGCAAATGTATAAATTAGAGGTTCAACACACCCCCAACCATCTTTTTGCTAGTCTCGAGCCAAAACATGCATAAACAAGTTCAAACCTCCAAAACCCAACTCTCCTTCAGAAACTATGTTTCTATCCCTTCCAAGACATGCAAGTATAAAATTCGAAAAAATTTGGTGATAGAAGTTGAAACCTCAAACTCTCAAAACATAATAAGCTTCCATATAAAATTCCGGCTAATTGATTGATAAATAGAAGAACTCAAACAAATTCAACCTAGTGTGCATAGTGAAAGTTCATCTCATGAGTTTCTGAGATTATCTTATCCATAGATCAACTAAACTACGGATCTCAAGGTGCAAATGTTCGCTCGCCTCAAGTATAAGGCTGCGATTTAGTAATAAATCTCGGTAAGACCGAGGTCGATCCACAGGGAAAGAAGTAAACAATTCCAACTACTCTAATAACTAGAATCTAAGAAGTTTAAGAAAGTACTTTTTCACATAAAATAGAAAAATCTGAAATTAAGAAGAACTAGAGCATCAAGGATCCACTTGTAGTAGTCCAATGCCAATCCATTCATCCAAGTACAACACAATTAGAATCAAAGTCCTATCTCTCATCTAATTGGAAGATATAACATTTAAGCACAACAATCCCACTTAAATCTGGAAATCAGATTTCTAGTTCTAATGAAGCACATAGAACTTGAACTTGTAGCCTTCGGAGTAACAGCCATGCCTATGGACTATGGCATGCTCAAGGGTTACTACAATTCGAATTCATACAACCCAATCATGGTAATCTCAGAGGATTGCAAGGAACTCATGTCCGGAGCACACAAACTCTCACAATTCATCTAAAAATCCAAACTTTATTCAAACTAGAAGTTCAAAATCCAAAATTAAGAAAAGGGTACTTGAAATAAAAGAATTAAAGCATTGGAACCAACTACAAATTTCACCTTTAGCTCTAGCTAAGAGGTTAGCTAAGGAAAAGCATATTAAAACTAGAACCAGAACTAAGAAAAGGAAGAAAAACTAGCTGGAGGAGGCTAGGTAGCCTCCTGGGACTTGAACTCCTTGCTTCCCACGTCCTTGGTTGATTTGGAATAGAAGAGAGCACCTCCTTTTATAGTGCAGCAATAGTACAGCAACATAGCAGAATTTGTTTCGCTTGGTACGGCTTAACCAATGGTCGGATTGCCTTCAAATTTGGTTTGTAGCTTCCTTGTAATGTGATCTTCCAAATAGATGATTTAGATTTCTAAGATTATCCTCTGAATGGGCCCACCAATCACATCACCGACCGCCTCTCAAAATCGCGCACTTTGGGTACCTTCAGAACCAGTCATCTTGCTTTCAACGCCCCGGAGTGTACAGAGGTCGGATTGATCTCAAATTTTGAACATTGGTAGAAAACTTCCTCCTATACATGATGGATAGATTAGATTGTCCAAAACAACCCCAAAATATGGTCCGAAAATTAGAACAGTCAGCCCTTTTATAAACTCTGCGCAGTTGGATCTTTCTGGATGGTCCATCTTTCTTCAACCGGTACGATCAAACCACACATCCTTTTGATCTGAAACCTTTGTGGTTATTCATATACGGATGTGGTCTAAAACATGGTCAAAGTAGATTCTTCATATCATCAATGATGAGTCCTCTGGACCGGCCCAGAGTTGAACAGCGAAATCTGGAACTTTCTGGACAGTTCGTATTGTTTTGGCCACCACGGTCAATCCGTAGCTCCGATCGACACGAAACCACTTGGGTTAGTTCGGCGTCGAGCTCCTCTTCGACATGAATGTGTTAGATTTCAAAATATCATCAAGATGGCTTCAGAAACGTGGTCTAAAAAACCAGAAACGGGAATGGCCTGCTGTATGCAATCTGGAAGTTGAACTTTGCATGGCCGACCGGTCACGACCGGTCGGACAGGGTTGGCCGACCGGTCATGACCGGTCGGACAAAGCTGGCCTTGCTCCAGGGAGTGCATTCGACCGGTCATGACCGGTCGGGCCTTCTTGGCCGACCGGTCTTGACCGGTCGGACCCAGTTTTGCTTGTTTTTCTTCTTTCTTTTCTTCTCTCCTTCCTCTCTCTTTGCTTTCTTCTTTCTTTGGTCCACCTTGGGCCTTCATCAAAGGCTCCAAATGGCCCCTTTTTGGTCTCTAATTGAGTGAAGTCCGCTCTCATCCCTACAATCACAAAACATGCATTAGATGGGCCTTTTAATCATGAAAACCATGCATACCATGTCATGTAGTGGGCAATGCAATGTATAAATTGGAGGTTCAACACACCCCCCAACCAACTTTTTGCTAGTCCCGAGCAAAACATGCGTGAATAAGTTCAAACTTCCAAACCCAACTCTCTTTCAGAAACCATGTTTCTATCCATTCCAAGATATACAAGTATAAAATTTGGAGAAATTAGGTGATAGAAGCTGAAATCTTGGACTCTCAAAACATAATAAGTGTCTACATGAAATTCCCGCTAATTGATTGATAAATAGAAGAACTCGAACAAATTCAACCTAGTGTGCATAGTGAAAGTTCATCTCATGAGTTTCTGGGATCATCTTCTTCATAGATTAAGTAAACCAAGGATTTTAAGGTGCACAGAGCAACAACAAGCCTATGACAGGAATTTGCCTTACCGTCCTTCCGACGGCTTTCACACTACGTCCCATTTCCGGCTTTGGTTACGGTTCGACCATCCCTCGGTTGGTAATAGGTAGCCATTTTCGAAATTTTCCACCATTTTTCCTTCATTCCCGATTTCATCCTTTCTTTCCTTTTTCTTTTAAAATTAGATAGGATTTTTAAAAATCCATATCTTTCATTATTTTCCCATGGACAAGGATGGACAAAATACCCCGGCTTGGTTTCTCAACACCTTTATATCAAAGTCTAGCTAATCCACAAATCACATAAACCTTTCAACTCATGAAAATCGTGTAATGTGAACTTGGTGTGAAGGTGTTCAAATTTTCTATCAATCACAACAATAGGGGACCTAACATATAAAACCATTATGTTGAGAGAAATTCAAGACTTACAACATCACGCACTTCGTATCTCCTCTTCTTATACTCATATCATCTCGAATGCATGGAAATAAGGTTTTCTAAAAGAGTTTTGAAATTTTAGAAAATTCGAAAAAAATTTACGCATGTGAGGCTCGAAATGTTGCAACATGCTAGATGAGGAATCATGTCACCCCCCAACCAAATCTTGCATTGTCCTCAATGTAAAAAGATATGCAATTAGCATGAACATGAGAGCAATGGTAAAATGTGAGAGAGTGAGAACAATAGTACCTGAGATAGCAAGTTGATCAATTCTAGCATCTTCCATTGTCTCGATGAGACTTATTCATTCCTAATTGCAGAAAAATAAATCCTAACCTACCTACCTACCTTTGATTAGTCCGATCAACTACATGATCAAAGTTGAGCAGGATCTTCATGAATTTCAATAAATTTCTCATGAGGACCATCCAAAGTCCTGCTCGACAGTAAACATGTGTGCTTCTTATCATTGAAGTCCAATCGTATTGTGCACCACATGCATAAAAGGAGGAGATAAGAGCAGCAAAAAGGTATCTCCTCAAATTCTGATTTGGGTTATGATTGATTAAAAATGGGTCATCCCAATCAGAATTTTCAATGGGCTGAAGGACCCATGACGATGGAGAGACATTCATCAAGTTTTCATTAGTTAAAGTTGTCTCTTCCACAAATTCAGAATTGTACGGTGTTTCCATAAATGGTAAAGAGTGTAAATCAGTGGAAAGGTGTTCTTCAGGCACCAACACCGTGTCTAACAAAATATCCAACTCCTTAATCATCTCATCATCAAGATCATAAGAGTGGGCCAAGCATTCCTCTAGGAAATCGAGATAGTCGGATGAAGGGTCCTCATCCTCCCTTAATGATTGAAGAAATTCTGTTTCAATGGTAAGGAATTCCTCCTCTATAGAGAGGAGGTCTTCCAAAGAGAATTCTTCAGATTCAGTGGTAAGCACATTATCTAACATTGTTTGATCTTTGAAAATTTCAAATTGTGCCACCTCATCATCCAAAGGAATAGAATTTTCAATCAAAGGGAGGTCTACCACACTAGAATTTGGCATGTGTTGTTGGTGGAAGGACTCAAAAAGATCGACTTCGGCCATCTCTTTAGCATGCATATCCTCTAGAGACTCATAATCATTATGCCCTTGGGAAAAAGAAACCATAGGTTCATAACCATTCACCAAACCCTCATTGTAGGCAACCCCACTACCGCTTTCAAATTTAATGGATTCCTCGGGTTCGTCAACCGTCATTGAAATCTCTTCATCATTAAGTTCAAAGCATCCAAAAGAGATAGTGGACTCACCATAATTGATGATGACATTGGGATCATCGAAATCAATCTCCTTTAAAAGTCTATTCATTAAATCCAAAGGAGGTGGGACTTGGGTAGCCCCATCCTCCTCATTAGTGGGGATTGATTCGATGCCCCCAATTTCGGGCTCAACGTCTTCATAAGATGGTGAGGAAGCTTGATTTAATTGTTCATCCACATGCTCATTACATATTTCCTCAAGTATTTGTGTATACTTATCATCAAAAGAGGAAGATGTTTTAGGGTGATTGTTAATAACCATGGTTGGTTCCTCCCTTGAACAAGGAGAATGGTGGTTTTCCCAATTAAGACCGTACGCATTGTAGGATGAAAAGTTATATGATGGTTGATAGGCATATCCATACAAGTAATCACGCATTGTCTTAACCGGTTGGCTACTATTCACCTGTTCCTTTTGTTGTTGCACACCTCTTACCATAACCGGTGGAACACTCATGTTATTTTCAATCCGGTAATCACGTAATGTTTTTCCCGGATGATTATCCAATTTTGCTTCGTTCCGGTATTCCCCCATCGTCTTACGTCGTGTCTCAATATGTGTATTGTTTTCATTAATGTAATCACGCATCGTCTTACGTGGGGCGGTAGTGGAGGTTGATTGAATCTTAGAAAAATACTTATGCTTATAATGGTTCCAATCATAAAGACTTTCAATTTCATGGTCTGACATCTCATCTTCCAAAAGATGCTTATATGCACCATTCGTCCAATCATACATGATGAAATTTTAAGAAATTGAAAACTACCCTAATATAAAAAAAAGAACAAAAAGAAGGGATATGGGGAGATGTTACCCAATAGAGTGAGATCTATGTCAGCAACAATGTCCTACAAAATCAAAAAAATTTGTTAGTAATCTAAAAAAAAATCAGAAAATCTACTTCTATAAAAACTGAAAATCCTACCTAACTAAGATTACTCTATAGCTACTAGAACAATTAAAACCGTTTAACTTTTTCCCTGGCAGCGGCGCCAAAAACTTGTTCGCTCGCCTCAAGTGTAAGGCTGCGATGTAGTAATAAATCTCGGTAAGACCGAGGTCGATCCACAGGGAAAGAAGTAAACAATTCCAACTACTCTAATAACTAGAATCTAAGAAGTTTAAGAAAGTAGTTTTTCACATAAAATAAGAAAATCTGAAATTAAGAAGAACTAGAGCATCAAGGATCCACTTGTAGTAGTCTAATGCCAATCCATTCATCCAAGTACAACACAATTAGAATCAAAGTCCTATCTCTCATCTAATTGGAAGATATAACATTTAAGCACAACAATCCCACTTAAATCTGGAAATCAGATTTCTAGTTCTAATGAAGCACATAGAACTTGAACTTGTAGCCTTCGGAGTAACAGCCATGCCTATGGACTATGGCATGCTCAAGGGTTACTACAATTCGAATTCAAACAACCCAATCATGGTAATCTCAGAGGATTGCAAGGAACTCATGTCCGGAGCACACAAACTCTCACAATTCATCTAAAAATCCAAACTTTATTCAAACTAGAAGTTCAAAATCCAAAATTAAGAAAAGGGTACTTGAAATAAAAGAATTAAAGCATTGGAACCAACTACAAATTTCACCTTTAGCTCTAGCTAAGAGGTTAGCTAAGGAAAAGCATACGGGAATGGCCTGCTGTATGCAATCTGGAAGTTGAACTTTGCATGGCCGACCGGTCACGACCGGTCGGACAGGGCTGGCCGACCGGTCATGACCGGTCGGACAGGGCTGGCCTTGCTCCAAGGAGTGCATCCTACCGGTCATGACCGGTCGGACCCAGTTTTGCTTGTTTTTCTTCTTTCTTTTCTTCTCTCCTTCCTCTCTCTTTGCTTTCTTCTTTCTTTGGTCCACCTTGGGCCTTCATCAAAGGCTCCAAATGGCCCCTTTTTGGTCTCTAATTGAGTGAAGTCCACTCTCATCCCTACAATCATAAAACATGCATTAGATGGGCCTTTTAATCATGAAAACCATGCATACCATGTCATTTAGTGGGCAATGCAATGTATAAATTGGAGGTTCAACAGCAAAGAGCAACAACAAGCCAATCACAGGAATTTGCCTTGCCACCCTTCCGACGGCTTTCACACTATGTCCCATTTTCAGCTTTGGATACGGGTAGATCATCCCTCAGTTGGTAATAGGTAGCCCTTTTCGAAATTTTCCACCATATTTTCATCATTCCCAATTTCATCCTTCCTTTTTCTTTTTTAAATTAGATAGGATTTTTAGAAATCCATATCTTTCATTATTTTCCCATGGACAAGGATGGAAAAAGTACCTCGGCTTGGTTTCTCAACACCTTAAATCTAAGTCTAGCTAATCCACAAATCACATAATCCTTTCAACCCACGAAAATCGTGTAATGTGAACTAGGTGTAAAAGTGTTCAAATTTTCTATCAATCATATAAATAGGGGAATTCACATATAAAACCATTATATTCAGAGAAGTTCAAGACCTGCAACATCACACACTTTGTATCTCCTCTTCTTATACTCGCGTCATCTCGAATGCATAGAAATACGATTTTCTAAAGGAGTTTTGAAATTTTAGAAAATTCAAAAAAATTTGCACATATGATGCTCGAAATGTTGCAACATGATAGATGAGGAATCTCATCACACCCCCCAACCAAATCATGCATCCTTAATGTAAAAAGATAAGCAATGAGCATGAACATGAGAGCAATGGTGAAATATAAGAGAGTGAGAACAATAATACCTGAGAGAGTCGATCATGGGAGTCTATAACTCAACAACTAAAGCTACTAAAACAGTAAAACGAAAATGACTAAAACTACCTATGCTATACCTCCGTCAAACTAAGAGATCAATCATCCTGATACACAGGATCATTCAGAGTGATGGACATGTCCTCTGAATCAAAATTTTCAACAAATGGTTTAAGGCGTTGCCCATTCACTTTAAAACAATTACCATTTACGGCATTCTCTATCTCAACAGCCCCATGAGGAAAAAATTCTTTAATAATGTATGGGCCTATCCATCGAGATCGTAATTTTCCCGAAAAAAGATGAAGTCGGGAATTGTACAAGAGCACTTTCTGACCTTCATGGCAAGATTTTCTGAAGATGTGCTTGTCATGAAAGGCCTTCATCTGACTCTTGTAAATTCTCAAGTTCTCATAAGCATCATTCTGGATCTCATCAAGCTCATTTAATTAGAGTTGGCGAAGTGAGCTAGCCTTGTCAATGTCAAAATTTAAAGCCCGAATTGCCCAATAGGCTTTGTGTTCAATCTCCACAGGCAAGTGGCAAGCATTCCCATAGACAAGTCTATAAGGGGACATTCCAATGGGGGTTTTGTAAGCGGTACGGTGAGCCCAAAGTGCATCATCTAATCTTAGTGAACAATCTTTGCGATCCGGCCTCACCGTCTTTTCCAAAATCTATTTAATTTCCCGATTGAAAATTTCAGCTTGCCCACTTGTCTGTGGGTGGTATGGGGTACTCACTTTATGCCTAATGGCATATTTCTTCATTAAGGCTTCAAAAGGCCTATTGAAAAAGTGAGAACCACCATCACTAATGATGGCTCGAGGCGTCCCAAATCTGAAAAGTATGTTTTCTTTGAGGAACTTTAGAACCGTACGATGATCGTTGGTTATACATGGAATAGCCTCTCTCCATTTAGACACATAGTCTATGGCAAGCAATATATAGATATGTCCAAAAGATGAGGGAAATGATCCTATGAAATCGATGCCCCAACAGTTAAAGACTTCAAGTTGTTGAATTGGGGTAAGAGGCATTATATTTCGACGGGATAATCCTCCTAACTTTTGGCAATGCTCGCATGCTTTACAAAACTCATGGGTGTCCTTAAATATCGTGGGCCAATAAAAACCACACTGCAGAATTTTTGCAGTGGTTTTCTTGGCGGAAAAATGACCCCCCACATGCTTGATCATGGCAAAAGGAGATGACGGAATTATGTTCATCATCAGGGACACATCTCCTTATAATTTGGTCTGGGCAATATTTAAAAAGTAAAGGTTCATTCCAGAAAAATCTGCGCACTTCCCTTAGAAACTTACGTTTGTCCTGCGCAGTCCAATGAATCAGCATCGCACCTGTGAAAAGATAATTGGCTATGTCAGCGTACCATGGTGGATGCATAGCAACAAAGAGTTGCTCATCAGGGAATGAGTCCTCAATAGGTGACTCGTTGGAATTAGGTAGGAATAGGCGGGATAGATGATCCGCCACCACATTTTCTACCCCCTTCTTTTCCTTGATCTCCAAATTGAATTCATGAAGAAGTAGGATCCATCTAAGCAAACGGGGCTTGACATCCTTCTTAAAAAGAAGGTGTTTCAACGTCGCATGATCTGTGTAAATAATGACCTTGGATCCTATTAAGTAAGTCCTGAATTTGTTCAAGGTAAAGATGACGGCTAGGAGCTCTTTATCCGTAGTCGAGTAATTAACTTGGGCGGGATTCAAGGTCCTACTTGCATAGTAGATAACATGGGACTTCTTATCCTTCTTTTGGCCTAACTCCTCCCCAATAGCATAGTCGCTCGCATTGCACAGCAATTCAAAAGGTATAGACCAATCCGGTGGTTGTATGATAGAAGCGGTTGTCAACATGTCTTTTAGCTTTGAAAAAGCTAATTGACATTCGGTACTCCACTCAAATTAGTTCTCCTTTTGGAGAAGGTTACATAAGGGCCTAGAGATATGACTAAAGTCCTTTATAAACCTTCTATAAAAATCGGCGTGTCCAATGAAGGGACCGCACATCACGTATGCTTTTGGGTGGTGGTAGATTGGAAATTATGTCAATTTTTGCCCTGTCTACCTTTATTCCACTGGACGAGATGATATGTCCAAGAACTATTCCTCTTTATACCATGAAATGATACTTTTCCCAGTTTAAAACGCGGTTCTTCTCCTCACACCTCATCAAGACCAACCTCAAGTGATTGAGGCACTCATCAAAAGTGCACCCAAAAATAGAAAAATCATCCATGAACACCTCAAGAAATTCACCCACCATGTCCGAGAAAATACTCAACATGCATCGTTGGAATGTGGCGGGTGCATTACATAGCCCGAATGGCATTCTTCGGTATGCGAAGGTACCAAACGGGCATGTAAATGTGGTTTTCTCTTAGTCCTCTGGAGCGCAATTTGGTTGTAGCCGAAATAGCTATCTAGGAAGCAATAATAAGAATGACCCGCTAACCTCTCCAAAATTTGATCCATGAATGGGCAAGGGAAGTGGTCCTTCCTAGTGACCGCATTTAGCTTCTGATAATCAATGCACATTGTTCGCTTCCCCAAGTGTAGGGTTGCGATGTAGTAATAATCTCGGTAAGACCGAGGTCGATCCACAGGGAAGGAAGTAAAACAATTCAAACTATCCTAATAAGTAGAATCAAAGAGGTTTGTGAAATTGATTTTTAACATAAAATAGAAAATCTGATAATGGAAAGATAGCTAAAGCATCAAGGATCCACTTATAGGTCTCCTTAGATGCATAATTCGCTATGGTTTCTCACTTTCTCAACTAGAATCGATATTAAGATCTATCTAGTCGGATGATAGAGCTGTTAAACCAAACAATCTGTCATATGTAAATTTAATGCATAGTATTCACTCAATGTAGGCTGAGTTGAGCATGCTCAATTGCATAGGTCATTCCCCATTCCAAAAGGTTCAATTCACAATCATAGCCATCCTTAAGTCCTGTCACAAGACAAGGCTAGATCATGATTTGAACTTGATTCAAAGCACATGCACAATCCATACATATTACAGAAATTCAGAAAAGTAGAACTTTGGTAGGAAGTCCCCACATGAAGATCATAGTACTAGAGTGCACTCCAATTCCTCAGATCATACAGGTCTAGACTGATGCAAACCAATTAAGAATTTAAGTAATTCTCCCAAACATCCATGAGTCATCATAAGACTAAGAAAAACTACTTAAAGCTTATAAAAACTTCAAACCATAGTTCATAATCATGAATTCCAACTTTAAAACCAATAAAACGAATTAAACAATCTAAGAAAACTATAAGGTTCACCTCTTAGCTCTAGCTAAGAGATTAGCTAATGAAAAGCATATTAAAAATAAAACTAGAACTAAGAAAAGGAAGAAAAACTAGCTGGAGGAGGCTAGGAAGCCTCCTATGACTTGAACTCCTTGCTCCCTACGTCCTTGGTTGCCCTAGAATAGAAGAGAGCACCCCCTTTTATAGTGCAGCAAGAGTACCGCAACGTAACAGATTTTGTTTCGCTTCGTTCGGCTTAACCAATGGTCGGATTGCCTTCAAATTTGATATGTAGCTTCCTTGTAATGTGATCTTCCTCATAGATGATTTAGATTTCCAAGATTGTCCTCTAAATGGGCCTACCAATCATATCACCGACCGCCTCTCAAAATCGTGCACTTCGGGTACCTTCAGAACCAGTCATCTTGCTTTCAACGCTCCGGAGTGTACAGATGTCGGATTGATCCCAAAATTTGAACATTGGTAGAAAACTTCATCATCTACATGATATATGGATTATATTGTCCAAAAAAATCCTAGAATGTGGTCCAAAAATTAGAACACTTAGGGCTTTTATAAACTCTGCGCAGTTGGATCTTTCCGGATGGTCCATCTTTCTTCAACCAGTACGATCAAACCACACATCCTTTTGATTTGAAACTTTGTGGTTATTCATATATGGATGTGGTCTAAAAGATGGTCAAAGTAGATTCTTCATATCATCAATGATGGGCCACCTGGACCGGCCCAGAGTGGAGTAGGCAGAATCTGGAACTTTCTGGACAGTTTGTATTGTTTTGGCCACCACGATCAATCCGTAGCTCCGATCGACACGAAACCACTTGGGTTAGTTCGGCGTCGAGCTCCTCTTCGACACGAATGTGTTGGATTTCTAAATATCATTAATAAGGGCCCAGAAAACTGGTACAAAAAATCAGAAATGGGAATGGCCTGCTGTCTGCAATCTGCAAAGCTGGAATTTGCATGGCCGACCGGTCAAGACCGGTCGGACAAGGCTGGCCGACCTCCAGCAGCTTCTGTAGAAAGCAGTAGTGTTGGCTGACCGGTCTTGACCGGTTGGGGCCTGTTTGGCCGACCGGTCTTGACCGGTCGGACCCCATTTTCTGCATTATTTCTTTCTTTTTTTTCTTTCCTTCTTTCTTCCTCATCGTCCTCTCTTTCTTCATCATTCTTTGGTCCACCTTGGGCCTTCATCAAAGGCTCCTAAATGTGCCCTTTTGGTCACCAATTGAACCAAGTCACTCTCATTCCTACAATCGCAAAACATGTATTTGATTAGTCTTTAGATCATGAAAATCTTGCATAATGAGTGATGAATTGGGGTTAGAATATGCACAATTAAGAGCTCAACACACATATGCCAACCAGTGGTTACTCTAATCGGTATAAGCTCATTGTTGGCGTTTTCTACGATGGTAATACCGGATTTCTTAGGGACAACTTGGGTAGGACTCACCCACTGTCTATCCGAGATGGGGTAGATGATACCCACATCTAGTAGCTTTAACACCTCGGCTTTGACAACTTCCATCATGTTTGGATTTAGCCTTCCTTGAGGTTGTCTAGTCATTTTTCCATTTTCTTCGAGGTGTATATGGTGAGTACAAACTGAAGAATCTATCTCTTTGAGATCCGCTATTGTCCATCCTATGGCTCCCCTAAGTTCTTTGAGTAGCTCAATCAACTTAAGCTCTTGGTCTTTTCCTAGGTGAGAGGCAATGACAACCAGGAATATTTCTTCTTGACCCAAGTATACATATTTAAGCTCAGATGGCAATGGTTTAAGGTCAAGCTTCAGTGGTTTGATGTTAGACAATAGGGGCCTTGATGTGATTGGTGGCAATCTTTCAAAAAGGGGCCTCCACCGGCTAGTACCAACTACCGGTCTCTCAATATTCAATGCTTGCACAATTTCACTAATGATGGGGTCTTTGGAATCCACGAAATGTGCCAAGCATGTCTCCAAACTTTTTAGTGGTTCAAGTTGGAGGAGCTCTTCTTCTTCAAAAGATTCGAGCATGTTTACCTCAAAGAGCTCTTCATCATCAACATCCCTGTGCCTTTTGCCTAAGTGGAACACATTCACCTCTAATGTCATGTTCCCAAAGGATAACTGCATCACCCCGTTCCGACAATTGATGATTGCATTTGATGTGGCAAGGAACGGGCGGCCTAAGATCACCGGTATTTGAGTGCTAGCATCTAAAACCGGTTGTGTGTCCAAGACGATAAAATCTACCTGGTAGTAGAATTTGTCAACTTGGACTAGAACATCCTCAACTATCCCTCTTTGTACACGGATAGATCTATCAGCAACTTGCAACGTGGTTTTGGTGGGTTTTAATTCACCAAGACCCAATTGCTCATATACCGAATACGGGATCAAGTTTACGCTTGCCCCCAAATCTAGCAATGTACGCTCAATCCGGTAGTCTCCAATGATACATGAGATTGTGGGACTACCGGAATCTTTGAATTTGTTGGGGGGGGGGGGGGGGGGGGGGTCTTTTGAGTGAGAATGGCACTCACTTGCTCATTTAAGAAGGCCTTTCGCTGCACATTATATTTGCGTTTAGTTGTGCATAGGTCCTTAAGAAACTTGGCATAAGAGGGGATTTGTTTGATGGCATCAAGCAAGGGAATGTTTATCTTGACTTGTCTGAAAATCTCTAAAATATCATGAGAGTTTGGAAGAGATTTTGGAGCAACCAATCTCGAAGGGAATGATGCTACGAGCTTATAAATGCGTTCCTTTTCTTGTGGGGCTAAGTTGGATCTGTCCTCATCCTCGGAATTTACCGGATCATTAGGCTTGTCGGCCTTCACTGGGATAGATTTGTCAATTTCTTTACCACTTCTAAGAGTGGTGATGGATTTGGCTTGCTCCATATGTTGGTTGAAAGGATCAGGAATGCTTACTTCATGTACTTGCTTTAGATTGGGCTGAGGTTTGGCCGGAAAGGTCCCTTCCCTAGCGTTCAAGCGTCCCTTAATCTCATCAACCGAGACTTTAAGCTCTTGGAACATTTGCTAATTTGTTTGGTTAATTCGTGTTTGCCCTTGTATAAACACTTTCAAAGTATCCTCCATTGAGAATTGAGGTGGGGCCATATTTTGCATGGGTGGCCCTCCTTGATAGTTGGTAGGATTGCCCGTGGGAGCATTCTTCCAACTAAAATTTGGGTGGTTCTTCCAAGTAGAATTGTACGTATTACCCACCGGTCCATTGAAAGGCCATTGATACCCGTATGTGGCATTTGCATGTTCATGTAACACCTCTTGGAACGCAGGAATTGTAGGACAATCTTGCGTAGCGTGTAAATTGGTGAGACAAATCCCACATATGGTCTCAATAGCTGCATTGGACTTTGGAACTCCACTCTTACTAAGTTCCATGGCCTCGATCTTCCTTGTGAGGTTGGCTATCCTTGCGTTCACGTCGTCTTCCTCCTTGAGGATATAGATCCCTCCTTTCTCTTTCTCTTAAGTAAGCTTGGGGTTATTGGGTTTATCCGAGGTATCCTAAGATTGGGCATTTTCGGCCAACATATCCAAATAACTCCAAGCTTCATCTGGATTTTTGCTCATGAACTCACCGTTGCACATCATCTCTACGAATTTGTGCATATTGGAACTTAATCCATCGTTGAAGAAGTTTATAATTCGCCAACTCTCATAGCCATGATGTGGGCAAGCAAATAGGAGGTCCTTAAACCTCTCCCAACATTGAAAGAAAGATTCACCCTCTTTAGCCGAAAAATTCATTATGGCTCATGGAAGGGTGTTCGTTTTATGAGCCGAGAAGAACTTTTTCAAGAATTCCCGGGTCATCTCGTTTCATGAACCTATCGAGTGTGGTCTAAGAGAGTGAAGCCAATTCTTAGCCCTTTCTTTCAATGAAAGGGGAAAGAGTTTAAGTTTAATGGTATCTTTCGAAACATTAGTGTATTGCAAGGTAGCCACCACTTCTTCAAATTCCTTTAAATGCAAATATGGGTTGTCAGAGTCTAGCCCATGGAACTTTGGTATTAGTTGAATCATACCCGGCTTTATATTAATATTTCCCCCGGTTGGTGGTAGAACCACACAAGAGGGTGTAGTTGCACGGGCTGGTTGTAGGTAGTCCCGTAGTGATCTCATTGGAGGAACGTTATGTACCTCATTCTCTCCTACTCCCTCTTGATTTGTATTTGTAGTTGGAGTAGGGGGGAGGATTCCTTAAAGGTGTTTGATCCATACTCCCCAAATTATCATAATGTTCTACAGATTTTTGGATTCGTCTATGAATGGATAATGGTCCAACTAAACCACCTTCGGATTCGAGACGATTGTTGTGATCTCGTTCCCAACGGGACATAAACCACAAAATCCAAAATCTGACTAATCCTAAATCCTAAAATCCGAAAAATAAAAACAAAAAACTAAAGGAATTCAAGTTGGAAGGATAGTACCGATTTACTTGAACTAGAAGAACTTCCTACAAAACAAAACAACTTTGTTAGTTCTAGAATTTAGAAAAACTAATCCTAAGAAAACAATAAATCCTAACTACTTCTACTCTATAGCCACTAAAATAATTTAGAACCGTTCTCTAAATTCCCAGGTAGTGGCACCAAAAACTTGTTCGCTCGCCTCAAGTGCAAGGTTGCGATGTAGTAATAAATCTCGGTAAGACCGAGGTAGATCCACAGGGAATTAGAGAACAACTTCTAAAGTATTCCAGCAACTAGGATTGCAGTGATTAAGGGATTCAATGGAATTAATTATGCTAAAACAGTAACTTTAGAAAAAACAGTAATTAAAGGCACTAAGGCTTTCAAGGATCCAATTGTAGTAATCCCATGTCGATCCAATCAATTCAAGCACAAAACTCAACTAGATGTGAAGTCCTCTCTCTTATCTAGTTGGAAAATAAAGCATTAAAGCACATTCAATCTCACTTAAGTTGAACTTCCAAGTTCTAGTCCCATTCAACCACATGTAGAATTCGAAATCATAGCCTTCGAAGTAACAGCCATGCCTATGGACTATGGCATGCTCAAGGGTTACCATAATTCGAATCTAATCAAACACAATATGATAATCGTAGAGAATTGTAAGGAATCTATGTCCGGAGCACATGAACTCTCATAAAACTTCTAAAAATATCAACTTTAAGAACTAGAATATTCAAAATTCAAATTTGAAGTAAAGCTACTTGAATTTAACTGAATCAAACATGAAATTGGCTACAAGATTCACCTCTCAGCCTTAGCTGAGATATTCTAGCGAGCATTGTCATATTACAACTAGAACTCATAAAAAAAAATAGAAAACATAAAAACCCGGAGTTTGGAGGGTTGCAAACGCTCCACGACGGCTTCCTTCCTCTCCCACGAAGTTCCTTGGATTCTATGATGCCCTAGGAAGAGAACCTAGGTGTCCTTTTATAGTGGGGAAGCTCTCTTGCGTCAGAATCATCCAGAAGTTGTGTAAGGATACGCACTACACAATAATTTTCAGAGCCCAATTTGGAAACTACCTGTTGTTGTATGTGTCCAACTGGTTAGGACTGGTTGGACTGGGCTGGTCGACCGGTCATGACCGGTCAGACTGGATGAATTTTAGTGTCCAGAGGGTACAGGGCGGTGGACAACCTATTGGCCGACCGGTCTTGACCGGTCAGACCAATCTTGTCCTTACTCCAGGGACTTGCAAAACTGGGCAGCAGTGTGGCCAACCGATCAAGACCGGTCGGACCCTTATTTTTCCAGCTTTTCTTCCTTTCATTCCTCTTCTCTCTCTTCTACTTGATTCCTTCTTTCTTTGGTCATCCTTCAACCTTCATCCAATGCATCTAAATACGTTCTTTTGGTCTCCAATTAGGTGAAGTTTACTCTCGTTCCTACAATCACAAAACATGCATTAGGTGGGCCTTTTAAACATGAAAATCATACATATAATGTGATGTAATGGGTTGGCAAATGTATAAATTAGAGGTTCAACAGTCCCGAGCAAAACATGTGTGAAGCAAGATCAAATCTCCAAAACCAACCCTCCTTTAGAAACTATGCTTTTATTCATTCCAAGACATACAAGTGTAAAATTTTGAAAAATTCAGTGATAAAAACTGAAAACCTTAAACTCTTAAAACATAACAAGTATTCATATAGGATCCCCACTGATTGATCGATAAATTGAAGAATGTGAACAAATTCAACCTAATGTGCATAGTGAATGTTCATCTTATGAATTTTTGGGATTATCTTCTTCATAGATCAACTAAACTATAGATCTGACGGTGTAAAGATCAACCACATGCCAATGACAGGAATTTGCCTTACTGTCCTTCCGACAACTTTCACATTATGTCTCATTTCTGGCTTTAGTTATGAGTAGACCTTCTCCCGGTTGGTAATAGGTAGCCCTTTTCGAAAATTTCCACCATATCCTTAATCATACCCATATTTTCTTTTCTTCTTTCCTTTCATACACATTAGATAGGATATTTAGAAATCCATATCTTTTGTTATTTTTCCATGGACAAGGATGGACAAGGTACCCCGGCTTGGTTTCTCAACACCTCAAATATAAGTCTAGCCAATCCATAAATCTACATAATCCTTTCAAATAATGAAAATCGTGTAATGTGAACTAGGTGTAAAAGTGTTCAAATTTTCTATCGATCATATAAATAGGTGAATTCACATATAAAACTAGTATATTAAGGGACGTTCAAGACTTGTAACATCACTCACTTCGTATCTCCTTTTCTTATACTTGTATCATCTCGAATGCATAGAAACAAGGTTTTCTAAAAGAGTTTTGAATTTTCAGAAAATTTGAAAAAATTTCAACATATTAATGCTCGAAATGTCCACAAACTGCTAGATAAGGAATCTCATCTCACCCCCCAACCAAATCTTGTATTATCCTCAATGTAAAAAGATATGCAATGAGCATGAACATGATAAAAATGGGAAAATAAAAGAGAGAGAGAGAGAACGATAATACTTGAGAAAGTCGATCATGGAAGTCTACCTCCGGTATCAAAATCTACTAAAGCAGTAAAACTAGAACCGAAAAACAACTAAACCTAATCTAAAGCAATAAAAGATACCTAACCTGTCCTTTTAGAAATTTGATCTCCATTAGACTAGGAGATTGGCTATCATTATAACATCAAAAAGGACAAAGTTGAGCAGGATTATCAAGTGGTGTAACAGATTTCCACCATCCTGCTTTGGAAAGTACATTGGTGACATCAATCATTCTAATCTATTGAAAATCCTACTGAAAAATTTCAGCGGTTCCTCAATAAAATTGTCACATGTACTAGGAAAAGAGAATTGTATTGATTGAAAAGCATTGAATATGGATCTCCTTTCCATCTTGTCTGGGCAAAAAATTTTCAAATATAAGTCATCCCGGAAGTGGTGTTCTTCGATTTGAACAAACCAAAGAGATGTGGAGACTTCAATCGCTTCATCCTCACAAATTGGGATGGTCTTCACATAATCATCTTTTACCGGTGCTTCCACAATCAATTTTTCAGTTTGGCACTCTGTGGAATTAAGCTTTTTAGGCACCGGAAGGGTCTCCCTCAAGGTGTGCACTATGTTCTGAATCATGGGATCATTGTTGAGCTCTTAATTGTGCATATTCTAACCCCAATTCATCACTCATTATGCACGGTTTACATGTTTAAAGGACCACTCTAATGCATGATTAGTGATTGTAGGAACAAGATGGAGATTTCACAAATTGAAGACTAAATGGAGCTCCTTAAGAGCATTGAAGACCATAGGATGAAGGATGAAGGAAGACCAAAGAAAGACAAGCAAGGAGAGAAGAGAGAAGAAGAAAGAAAGAAAGAAATAATGAAGAAAGAGTAGCCTAGACCAGTCAAGACCGGTCGGCCAAGGTAGCCAGACCGGTCAAGATCGGTCGGCCACCCATCTACCTGCCAAGAAGCACACTGACAGCCAGCCCGACCGGTCAAGACCGGTCGGCCATGGCTGCTGGACTAAAGGGATTCCCAGTCTGACTGGTCAAGACCGGTTGACTAGGCCAGGCCGACCGGTCGACCAGGCCAGTCCGACCGGTCCAGACCGGTCGGCCATGCGTAAATAGTTGTTTCTATTTTTGGGATTCCGGAATTCTCTGCGCAATTGCGTAAGTTTACGCAAAATCTGGAACTTTCTTACGTAAAGGACACCTCCAAGCTATAAAAGGACGTCTTCCCTTCATACCAAGGAGGCTAGAACGTGGGGATTGCTTAGGAGACGGATTCTACTTCGAATTTCTAGTTTTCTTCCTGTTTTAGTTATTTTTTATGTTTTTAGAGGCTTCTAGTTCAAGGATGTTAGAGATGAACTAAAACCTCTTGGCTAGGGCTAAGAGGTGAAGCTTTTGATTCATTTTTTATGGATTGATGCAACCTAGGTTTCCTTTTTATGATTTAATTGATGACTTTTAGTTAATGTGAGTTTGAATCAAGTACTATTTTGGTTTCTACTTTGATCTCTTGATGACTCCGGGCTCATGTGATTCTTAGTGATCCTAGCTTAGTATCTTAAGCTTTGAGCATTGTTTATGCTTGTGTAGTTCATTGATCTACCATCGACTCCGAGCATGGTAGACGCTTTGATTGCCTTGTATGCAATGGCCTGATTTTCATGTGGGAACTCATTCAACTAAAGTTCTTATCTTTTGTTGTATAATCTGGAATAGTTGTTTATTGATTGATTTTGATTTAATTAGAGTTCTAATCATGAGTTGTAATCAAGTCTAGTGACAGGATTTGGTGAAAGCTATGGTTATGAATCTCAACTAGATTGGAAAGAGGCTTGGCCTACACAATTGAGTGTGCCCAAGGCCTGCACATGGTTGTGGGAATCAAATCAATGAATAAGCACTTATTTTGGATAATTGTTGATTTAACCGCTCTATATTCCGATTGGATAGAGATATGAATTCGATTCCGATTGAGTTGTGAGAGACCTAGTTGTGTTGATGCATTGAAACTTATCAAAAGTGGATCCTTGGCGCTCTAGTGCCTTTTTAGATTGAAATTACCTTAACCATTCACTGTTTAAACCCAAATTGCTATTTTCCAGTTTTAGTTCTTAATGGGATCTTAATCACTAGTTGTTTTAGACAAAATCTGAGAATACCCATTCATAAATCTCTGTGGGAACGATACTCGGTCTTCCCGAATTATTACTATATTGCAACCCTACACTTGGGGAAGCGAACAAGTTTTTGGCGCCACTGCCGGGGATTTCTATGTGGTATTTTTAGAATTTTCTGAAATAACTTTTAGTTGAGATTGTGTTAAGATAGGTTTAGGATTTGTTTTGCTTTCTAGAGTAGGTTTTCTCCTAAATACTAACTTACTTTGTTTTGATTTTTGCAGGATTCTAACATAGGTCTAATCCAGGGATTTTTAGGAAGTTGAAGAAGAAGTAGGCATCTTAAGTCACAAATCAGGTTTTATTGTTCTAACCCTTCTCTTCTTCTTCTCCTACTCATTCCTATCATATTCATCTCTTGTAGAGTGGGTGGAGACTCCTTTTGGATCTCTGAAAGGTAGGCCTTGTGCCACCTGGATTCCTATTGGTCGGCTCTGCCGTCTTGGATCACCTTGTGCTCAAAGATTTCTCTTCTCAACCTATTCCTCTTTCTTCTTTTTCTGTACTTTGAACCCCTATTGACCAAGAGAAATCAGTCTCTATCCTTGCTTCTGGCTTAGCCATTGCAAGACACCTTGTGCTTAAGTCCTAGAGAGGAGTAAAGGAAGGAAGGAAGAATTCTTTTTCCTTTTTGTTCATTCTTTTTGGTTTTGCATGCCACATTGGGCTCGGACTTATAATAACCGACTTGTAAGGGACGGAGTAATTGTTGAAGGGATTGATAGAGAGCCTCGTGCTAGGAAACGTTAAAATTTTCCTGAAATTACTAGAGAGATGACTGAAAATCAACCAAATCAAGGGTTGAATCAACATCAAAATCCAGCCCCAAACCTTACTGAATTGGATGAGAATGAAGTGGGGGATGTACCTCAACCTAGAACTTTACGTGATTATTTACAACCAGCTAGGACGAGTACTCCCTCTTGTATAATTTTCCCTCATAATGTGGGAAATATTGATTTTAAACCGGGGTTGATCCAACTTCTTCCTAGATTTCATGGACTCGATTCTGAGAGCGCGTATTTACATATTAAGGAATTTGAAGAGGTTATTGCCACAATAAACTATGACAATGTGACCAAGGATATTATAAAACTTAAATTATTCCCTTTTTCCTTGAAAGAGAAGGCCAAATCATGGCTACATTCCTTAAGGCCGAGGTCTATTGGGACGTGGGCTGAGATGACTAGGGAGTTTCTTAAAAAATTCTTCCCTACTCATCGAACCAATGCACTAAGAAGGGCCATAATGAACTTCGCCCAAAAAGAAGAAGAAACCTTTTTCCAATGTTGGGAAAGGTATAATGAGCTATTAAACGCATGCCCACATCATGGCTATGAGAGGTGGAGGTTGATTAGTTTCTTCTATGATGGATTGAACTCAACCATGCGCCAATTTGTAGAGATGATGTGCAATGGAGAGTTCATGAACAAGGAAACGGAGGAAGCTTGGGATTATTTTGACATGTAGTCTGAAAATACACAATCTTGGGATACATCTAAGCCAACAAGTTCAAAACAACCTCAAACCACGGAAAAGGGAGAAATTTATGTTTTAGATGGGCAAGATGATCTAGGTTCTAAAGTGGCTAAACTCACATGAAAGGTAGAGGAGATTGAACTAAAGAAAGTGGACACAAACCAACAAAGGGGGGCTGTTGAAACTATTTGTGGTATTTGTGCTTCCAATGTGCATCAAACGCCGGATTGTCCAACAATCTATGCGTTTCGAGAACATTTATTTGAACAATCGAATGCCTTGAATAGTTATCAACGACCTTTTAGTACTCCAAATTCAAACACGAACAATTCTAGTTGGAGAAACAACCCTAGCTTCAATTGGGCGAATGGAAACACGGCTAATCAAAATAATCCTCAAAGGAGGCCCCCAATGCAAATGGCCCCACCTCAAATGCCTATAGAGGATACTTTGAAAGCATTCATGGAAGGACAAGCTCAAATAAATCAATCCAACCATACAATAATGCTTGAGCTTAAAAATTCGGTGGAGGAAATCAAGGCTCGCTTAAACGCAAGGGAAGGGATGCTTCCAGCCCAACTCATACCAAATCCAAAACCACAATGCGAAATAAGTGTGCCTAGTTCTTCTAACCAACATATGGAACATGCTAAGGCCATCACTACTCTTAGAAGTGGTAAAATCATTGAAAAATCTGATCCGGTGAAGGTTTCAACGCCTAATGATCCGGTATCTTCCAAAGAGGATGATGGACCTAGCATCACCATGAATGAAAAAGAGCCATTGAAAGAATATAGGCCCGTTGCTCCATTCCCTCAACGCTTGATTCCAGCCAAACCTCAAGATAAATATCAGAAATTTTGAGAGGTTTTCAAGCAAGTCAAAATCAACATTCCATTGTTGGATGCCATTAAACAAATACCGTCATATGCAAAATTTTTAAAAGACCTTTGCACGGTTAAAAGAAAAATACATGTGCAAAAGAAGGCATTTTTTACAGAGAATGTGAGTGCCATTATCAACCACGGGATGCCCAAGAAATACAAAGATCCCGGTTGTCCGATAATATCATGTGTGATTGGAGACTACCGGGTGAAACATGCTCTACTTGATCTAGGGGCAAGTGTGAACTTAATTCCCTTTTCGGTCTATGAACAATTGGGTTTAGGTGAATTAAAACCCACCAAAACCACATTACAACTTGCTGACCGATCGATTGGTATTCCGAGAGGGGTGATTGAGGACGTTCTTGTCCAAGTTGACAAAGTTTACTACCCGGTAGACTTTATTGTCTTGGACACGAGACCCATGGTTAATTTGGCCCTCAAATTCCTGTCATACTTGGCCGCCCATCCCTAGCTACATCAAACGCTATCATAAATTGTAGGAGTGGGGGCATACAAATGTCTTTTGGCAATATGACAATTGAGTTGAATGCTTTCAATATTGAAAACCAACAAGAGGATGAGGATGAGGAGGTCCACGAAATAAACATGATCAATTCTATTGTGGAAAATGAGTCCCTCTCACCTTTTTACTCCGGTCACTTAGACGAAGAAGTGACTCACTCCCTTGATGAAAACGATGATATGATAAGGGATATGGTCACACTTTTCGAGTCGGTATCGGCCTATGAGGCTAACCGAGAGAAGGATGTGGAAACAATACCTTCTTGTGCTAAGAAATCAATTCATATTTCCACACCTTTGTGGATCATGCATACCGAACTCCACCAACCCTGGGATGATCCTTACTTGCAATATCAATGCCCAGGAAAATCTGAATGGAGACATATTTTTTCTGATAAATATGATGATGTCTCCTCCTATACATGTGGTGAAAACACTAAGGAACCCTCTGGAATTCCTTTTTGGGATTTTCATTGGCTTATCTCGATCACTCACACACATGTACATTGTAGAGCAGGATATTGGATGATCTTACTGCGAAACCTTTTGATCCATCTAATGATTCTGCTTGACTTTATGCTTTTGGATGAGTTGTTGGGATTAACCTCCTAGTCTGACAGAGGATAATTTGTTAGAATGCTTTCCCATTACGATTTGCTTTGATAATTGATTCAGTTGTGAAGTAATCCATCTCCAAAAGCTAATCTTGCCATGGAATATATGCTTCAGGTGATATCTCTCTTTCTTACTCTCCTTTGCTTTATGTCATTGCTCTCATGTCATGCATATTGCATCTCTTATGACATTGAGGACAATGTGAAGTTTTGGTTGGGGGGTGAGAGATTCCTTAGATGATGAATCTGCTAGCTTTTGTGACATGTCAAGCAAAGATGTAGAAATTTTTCGATTTTTCAAAAATTCAAAACTCTTTTGGAAAACTTTGATTCTATGTATTCGAGATAGCATGGGTATAAGAAGATGAGATATGAAGTGAGGGATGTTGCAAGCTTTGAACTTCTCTTAATATAATGGTTTTATATGTGAATTCACCTATTTTTATGATTGATAGAAAATTTGAACACCTTTTGCACCTAGTTCACATTACACGATTTTCATGATTTGAAAAGGATTGTGTGATTTATGGATTAGCTAGACTTTGATTTGAGGTATTGAGAAACCAAGCCGGGGTACTTTGTCCATCCTTGTCCATGGGAAAATAACGAAAGATATCGATTTCTAAAAATCCTATCTAATGTAAAAGAAAAAGGAAAAGGAAGGATGAAATTGGGAATGATGGAAAAATGGTGGAAATTTCGATTAGGGCTACCTACTACAACCGGGGGATGGTCTACCCGTAACCAAAGCCGGAAATGGGATATAATGTGAAAGTCGTCGGAAGGACGGTAAGGCAAATTCCTGTCATAGGCTTGTTGTTGCTCTATACACCTTGAAATCTATAGTTTAGTTGATCTATGAAGAAGATAATCCCGAAAACTCATGAGATGAGCCTTCACTATGCACACTAGGTTGAATTTGTTCAAATTCTTCTATTTGTCAATCAATCAGCGGAAATTTCATATAAACACTTATTATGTTCTGAGAGTTTAAGGTTTCAACCTTTATCACCGAATTTTTCTGATTTTTACGCTCATGTGTCTTGGAATGCATAGAAGAATAGTTTCTAGAGGAGAGTTGGGTTTTGGAGATTGAAACTTGTTTCACGCATGTTTTGCTCGGGACTAGCAAAATGCTGGTTGGGGGTGTGTTGAGCTCTTAATTGTGCATATTCTAACCCCAATTCATCACTCATTATGCACGGTTTACATGTTTAAAGGACCACTCTAATGCATGATTGGTGATTGTAGGAACAAGATGGAGATTTCACAAATTGAAGACTAAATGGAGCGCCTTAAGAGCATTGAAGACCATAGGATGAAGGATGAAGGAAGACCAAAGAAAGACAAGCAAGGAGAGAAGAGAAAAGAAGAAAAAAAGAAAGAAATAATGAAGAAAGAGTAGCCTAGACCGGTCAAGACCGGTCGGCCAAGGTAGCCAGACCGGTCAAGATCGGTCGGCCACCCATCTACCTGCCAAGAAGCACACTGATAGACAGCCCGACCGGTCAAGACCGGTCGGCCATGGCTGCTGGACTAAAGGGATTCCCAGTCCGACTGGTCAAGACCGGTCGACCAGGCCAGTCCGACCGGTCCAGACCGGTCGGCCATGCGTAAATAGTTGTTTCTATTTTTGGGATTCCGGAATTCTCTACGCAATTGCGTAAGTTTACGCAAAATCTGGAACTTTCTTACGTAAAGGACACCTCCAAGCTATAAAAGGACGTCTTCCCTTCATACCAAGGAGGCTAGAACGTGGAGATTGCTTAGGAGACGGATTCTACTTCGAATTTCTAGTTTTCTTCCTGTTTTAGTTATTTTTTATGTTTTTAGAGGCTTCTAGTTCAAGGATGTTAGAGATGAACTAAAACCTCTTGGCTAGGGCTAAGAGGTGAAGCTTTTGATTCATTTTTGATGGATTGATGCAACCTAGGTTTCCTTTTTATGATTTAATTGATGACTTTTAGTTAATGTGAGTTTGAATCAAGTACTATTTTGGTTTCTACTTTGATCTCTTGATGACTCCGGGCTCATGTGATTCTTAGTGATCCTAGCTTAGTATCTTAAGCTTTGAGCATTGTTTATGCTTGTGTAGTTCATTGATCTACCATCGACTCCGAGCATGGTAGACGCTTTGATTGCCTTGTATGCAATGGCCTGATTTTCATGTGGGAACTCATTCAACTAAAGTTCTTATCTTTTGTTGTATAATCTGGAATAGTTGTTTATTGATTGATTTTAATTTAATTAGAGTTCTAATCATGAGTTGTAATCAGGTCTAGTGACAGGATTTGGTGAAAGCTATGGTTATGAATCTCAACTAGATTGGAAAGAGGCTTGGCCTACACAATTGAGTGTGCCCAAGGCCTGAACATGGTTGTGGGAATCAAATCAATGAATAAGCACTTATTTTGGATAATTGTTGATTTAACCGCTTTATATTCCGGTCGGATAGAGATATAAATTCGATTCCGATTGAGTTGTGAGAGACCTAGTTGTGTTGATGCATTGAAACTTATCAAAAGTGGATCCTTGGCGCTCTAGTGCCTTTTTAGATTGAAATTACCTTAACCATTCACTGTTTAAACCCAAATTGCTATTTTCCAGTTTTAGTTCTTAATAGGATCTTAATCACTAGTTGTTTTAGACAAAATCTGAGAATACCCATTCATAAATCTCTGTGGGAACGATACTCGGTCTTTCCGAATTATTACTACATCGCAACCCTACACTTGGGGAAGCGAACAATCATCCCAATCTTCAAAGTAAGCCAAACACTCCTTTAGAGTGTAGGTGACCTCAGGGGAGGAAGTTTTCAGATTTGGACCCTTTACGTCTTCCTCCTTCTCAAACTTTTGTGTAGGTTGGAGTGGGTCCTCAACCTCTATACTTTCAGAATTTGGCCTCTCCGTAAGCAAGTCAAGTACCAATTCTTTCAATTCCTGCATAATAAATTTGTGTAAATAAAAAATTAGTAACATGTCAAGTAAATTTTTAGAGATTGACACTTCCAAGGTCTTATTAATAATAGAATTAAATTCATCCTTGGAATGTATCAAACATGTCCCCAAGCTTTCAGGTAGATTGGGTTGGAAATACTCCCCATCCTCCTTAGATTTTATCATGTTTATCTCATGAGGACTGTCATCATCACCCCAGTCCTCAAAGGGATGGAAGCAAAGAACATCTAGTGAATCAAGAGTGTTGAACCTCCAATTTATACATGATATAGCCCATCACATCACATTATATGCATGGTTTGCATGTTTAAAAGGCCCATCTAATGCATGTTTTGTGATTGTAGGAATGAGAGCGGACTTCACCTAATTAGAGACCAAAAAGAGCGTATTTAGGGCCCCTTGAATGAAGGCCCAAGGTGGACCAAAGAAGGAAGAAGAAAGAGGGAGAGAAGAGAAGAAATAAAGGAAGAAAAAGAAGAAGAATAGAGGCCTGATTGGTCATGACCGGTCGGCCAAAGGAGCCAGACCGGTCAAGACTGGTCGGCCACCTTGTCATCCCTCTTGAGAAGCCACTGGACAAAGGACCAGGTGGGTCCGACCGGTCAAGACCGGTCGGCCATCAGGTCGGTCACCATGTTGTACTCCCTGGACTCCTAATAGATAGCCACGCCCGGTCAAGACCAGTCGACCACATGCAAACAACGGGTTTCACTTTCCAATTTTGAATTTTAGGTTCCCTAAGTGCAGGAGGACTTCGTAGTTCTGCGATTCTTCTAAGTCTGTGATGCCTCTAAGCTATAAAAGGACACCTACAGCCTCTTCCTAAATCATCTAGCAATGTGGGGAGTAAAGAGATCAAGACCTAGGAGGCTTCCTAGCCTCCTACAACTAGTTTTCTTTTTCTTCTAGTTCTAGTTTCTAGTTTTTAATGTTTTCTTCTAGTTAACATCTTAACTAGATCTAAGAGGTGAAGTTTATAGTCTGTTTCAATGCTTTAATTCGTTTCTTCAAGTACCCTTTACTTATTTATGGATTTTCAAGTTCTAGTTTGAATAAAGTTTGGATTTTTAGAAGTTTTGTCAGAGTTTGTATACTCCGAACATGAGCTCCTTGCAATTCTCTGAGATTACCATGATTGGGTTGTTTGAATTCGAATCGTAGTAACCCTTGAACATGGCATAGTCTCTTGGCATAGCTGTTACTCTGAAGGCTACAAGTTCAAGTTCTATGTGCTTCATTAGAACTAGAAATCTGATTTCCAGATTTAAGTGGGACTGTTTGTGCTTGAATGTCATATCCTCCAATTAGACGAGAGATAGGACTTTAATTCTAATTGTGTTGTGCTTGGATGAATGAATTGGTATTGAACTACTACAAGTGGATCCTTGATGCTCTAGTTCTTCTTATTTTCAGATTTTCCTACTTCATGTGAAAATAATTTTCCTAAACTTCTTAGATTCTAGTTATTAGATTAGTTGGAATTGTTTACCTCTTTCCCTATGGATCGACCTCGGTACGTACCGAGAATTATTACTACATTGCAGCCTTGCACTTGAGGCGAGCGAACAAGTTTTTGGTGCCACTGCCGGGGAAAAGGTTAAACGGTTCTAATTGTTCTAGTGGTTATAGAGTAGTTTTAGTTAGGTAGGATTTTCAGTTTTTATAGAAGAAGATTTTCTGATTCTTTTTTTTCTAGATTAGTAACAATTTTTTGTTTAATTTTGTAGGACATTGTATAATTGGACGAATGGTGCGTATGAGTACCTTTTAGAGGATGAGACGTTGGATTGGGGGACCCAAACTCATTGTGATCAGGATCCCTCTAAGCATGAGTATATTTCTGAGATTCAAAGAACCTTCACTACCCCCTCACGTAAGACAATGTGTGATTACATTAATGAAAGTAATACACGTATTGAGACACAACCTAAGACGATGGGGGAATACCGAAATGAAGCAAAATCGAATAATGATCATCCGGGGAAAACATTACGTGATTACTGGATTGAAAATAACATGAGTGGCCAACCGGTTAAGACAATGCGTGATCACTTGTACAGATATGCCTATCAACCATCATATAACTCTTCATCCTACAATGCGTATGGTCTAAATTGGGAAAACTACCATTCTCCTTGTTTAAGGGAAGAACCAACCGTGGTTATTAACAATCACCCTAAAACATCTTCCTCTTATGATGACATGTTACACAAATACTTGAGGAAATATGGAAAGTGTATGTAGATGAACAATCAAATCAAGCTTACTCGCCATCTTGTGAAGACGTTGAGCCCGAATTTGGGGGCATCAAATCAATCTCTTCTAATGAGGAGGATGGGGCTACCCAAGCCCCACCTTCTTTGGATTTAATGAATAGACTTTTAGAGAAAATTGATCTTGATGATCCCAATGTCATCATCAATTATGGTGAGTCCACTATCTCTTTTGGATACTTTGAACTTAATGATGAAGACATTTCAATGACGGTTGACGAACCCGAGGAATCCATTAAATCTGAAAGCAATAGTAGGGTTACTTACAATAAGGGTTCAGTGGATGCTTATGAACCTATGGTTTCTTTTTCCCAAAGGCATAATGATTATGAGTCTCTAGAGGATATGCATGCTAAAGAGATGGTCGAGGTTGATATTTTTGAGTCACTCCACCAACTTGACATGCTTAATTTTAATGTGGAGAATGAGACTCCCATGAGTGAAAATTCAAATTCTTTGGACGAATGCTTGGCTCACTTTGAAAATTCAAACGACCCCATTATTCAAGAGATTGTTAAAGCCTTGCATACTTCCGACTTGGTGTGTCATACTAGTTATGGAGAACCTAGTTTGGAAGAATTTCATTACATGGAGGGCGAGTCCCTGACCATCGAAACTGTATTTTTACACTCACTTAAGCAAGATCATGATCCTTCATCCGAGTATCTCGATTTCTTAGAGGAATGCTTGGCCCACTCTTATAATCTTGATGATGAGATGATTAAGGAGTTAGATATTTTGTTAGACACGGTGTCGGTGCCTGAAGAACACCATTCCACTGATTTACACTTTTTATCATTGTTTGTGGAAGCACCGTACAATTCTGAAATTATGGAGGAGATAACTTTAACTAATGAAAACTTGATGAATGTCTCTACACCATCATGGATCCGTCAGCCCATTGAAAATTCTGATTGGGAGGACTCATTTTTAATCAATCATAACCCAAATCAGAATTCGAGGAGATATCTTTTTGCTACTCTTACTTCCTTCTATCATGCATGTGATGCACATATATATTGGACTTCAATGAAGAAAAGCATCCATGTTTACTATCGAGCAGGACTTTGGATGGTCGTTATAAGAAATTTATTGAAATTTATGAAAATCCTGCTCCAATTTGATCATGTAGTCGATCAGACTAATCAAAGGTAGGTAGGTAGGTCAGGATTTCTTTTATACATTTAGGATTAAATAAGTCTCATCGAGACAATGAAAGATGCTAGAATTGATCAACTTGCTACCCCAGGTACTCTCGTTCTCACTCTCCTTAATTTTATGACATTACTCTCATGTCATGCTTATTGCATATCTTGTTACATTGAGGACAATGTAAGATTTTGGTTGGGGATTGAGATTCCTTAGATGAATCTAATAGCTTTTGTGACATTTCGAGCAATTATGTAGAAATTTTTTTATTTTTCTAAAATTCAAAACACTTTTAGAAAACTTTGTTTCTATGCATTCGGAATAGGATGATACGAGTATAAGAAAAGGAGATACGAAGTGAGTGATGTTGCAAGTCTTGAACTACTCTTAATATAATGGTTTTATGTGTGAATTCCCCTATTTATGTGATTGATAGAAAATTTGAACACTTTTACACCTAGTTCTCATTACACGATTCTTTTGGGTTGAAAGTATTATGTGATTTATGGATTAGCTAAACTTTGATTTAAGGTGTTGAGCAACCAAGCCGGGGTACTTTGTCCATCCTTGTCCATCGGAAAATAATGAAAGATATGGATTTCTAAAAATCTTATCTAATATAAAAGAAAAAGGAAAAGGAAGGATGAAAATATGGGAATGATGGAGAAAATGGTAGAGAATTCTGAAAAGGGCTACCTATTACCAACCGGGGGATGGTCTACCCGTAACCAAAGCCGAAAATGGGTCATAGTGTGAAAGCCGTCGGAAGGATGGTGAGGCAAATTCCTGTCATAGGCTTGTTGTTGCTCTGTGCACCTTGAGATCCATAGTTTAGTTGATCTATGAAGAAGATAATCCCCGAAATTCATGAGATGAACTTTCACTATGCACACTAGGTTGAATTTGTTCGAGTTCTTCTATTCATCAATCTATCAGCGGGAATTTCATATGGACACTTATTATGTTCTGAGAGTTCAAGGTTTCAACTTCTATCACCTAATTTTTCTGAAATTTACACTTGTATGTCTTGGAATGGATAGAAACATAGTTTCTGAAGGAGAGTTGATTTTTGGAGGTTTGAACTTATTTCACGCATGTTTTGCTCGGGACTAGCAAAAAGCTGGTTGGGGGTGTGTTGAACCTCCAATTTATACATGATATAGCCCATCACATCACATTATATGTATGGTTTACATGTTTAAAAGGGCCATCTAATTCATGTTTTGTGATTGTAGGAATAAGAGCGGACTTTGTTCGCTTCCCCAAGTGTAGGGTTGCGATGTAGTAATAATCTCGGTAAGACCGAGGTCGATCCACAGGGACTTATGTAGGAATCCACAAAACACTTCCAATAGTTATACTAAAGAGCTAATAAACAGATTTGATGTAAATAGTAACGTTGAATTAAACTAAATGTAAACAATTAATAAAAAGCACTAGGGGTTCAAGGATCCACTTGTAGCAATCCTTGATGCTCAATTCGCTATGGTTTCTCACTTTCTCAGCTAGAATCGAAATTAAGTTCTATCTAGTCGGATGATAGAGCGGTTAAAAGAATCAACCTGACATATGTATGATCCATGTATATGATTCACTCAATGCAAGCTAGGACGAGCATACTCAATTGCATAGGTCAGTCCCAATTCCAATAGGTTAAGATCACAATCATAACCATCATTAAATCCTATCACAAGATAAAACTAGATCATGATTTGAACTTAATCCAAATCACATACACAGTCTCACATACTTCAGAATTTTCAGAAAAGTAGACTTTTGGTATGAAGCTCTCACATGAAGATCATAGATCTAGAGCGTATTCCAATTCCTCGGATCATACAGGTTTAGACTAGCTCAAAACAATTAAGAACTTAAGCAATTCTTCCAAACATCCATGAGTCATCATAAGATTAAGAAAAACTACTTAGTACTTGAATTAAACTTCAAACCATTTTTCTTCAATAGAAATCCAACTTAAAACCAAATCAAATGAATTGAAACATCTTAGATTCACTACAAGCTTCACCTCTTAGCCCTAGCTAAGAGGTTTAGCCGTTCATGATCCAAGGAAACATGAAAACAACTAAACAAAACATAAAACTAGAAAGCAAACTAGGAGGAGTTGTAGAACTCCGAAATCGACTTCCGCCGTCTCCCACCTGTGCTCAATCTGTTATAGGATGCCCTATGAACAATCCCTAGGTGTCCTTTTATAGTGGGGAAGCTCTGCTGCGTCGGAATTATCTAGAAATTGTGTAAGGTTACGCAGTGCATAGAGAAAATCAGAACTTGTAGAACACGCACTGTTACGCAGACGACCGGTCGCACGACCGATCTGAACTCCTGGACGACTGATCGCACGACCGGTCTCAAAACCTCCAAAACTGTCCAGAGAGTTTTTCATAATTTCCAACCCGCAGTTTTAATTCAATGACCGGTCGCATGGCCGGTCTGAGCTGTGGACGACCGGTCGCACGACAGGTCATGGATGGTCCAGTGAGATTGGCAACAGAGTTCTCTTTTGTTGAGTGCTCGAATCCGTCGGACGACCGGTCCTGGATATGGACGACCGGTCTTGGGCACATTCTTCTCCTTTCTTTCTTCTTTCCCTTGACTTCTTTCTTCCATCCTTTGACGCTTAGTCCTTTGATCTTCTATGCTAGTAAATAGAGTCTTTAAGTCTCCACTTGATGAATTCTCTCTCTTATCCCTACAATCACAAATCCATGCATTAGATTAAACTTTAAATCATGAAAACGTTGCATAATGAGTGATGAATTGGGGTTAGAATATGCACAATTAAGAGCTCAACAGACTTCACCTAATTGAAGACTAAAAAGAGCATATTTAAGGCCCCTTGAATGAAGGCCCAAGGTGGACCAAAGAGGGAAGAAGAAAGAGGGAGAGAAGAGAAGAAACAAAGGAAGAAAAAGAATAAGAATAGAGGTCTGATCGGTCGTGACCGGTCGGCCAAAGGAGTCAGACCGGTCAAGATCGGTCGGCCACCTTGTCATCCCTCTTGAGATGCCGCTAGACAAAGGACCAGGTGGGTCCGACCAGTCAAGACCGGTTGGCCATCAGGTCGGTCACCCTGCTGTACTCTCTGGACTCCTAACAGATAGCCATGACTGGTCAAGACCGGTTGGCCAGCCCAGTTCGATCGTTCAAGACCGATCGGCCACATGCAAACAGCGGTTTTCACTTTTCAATTTCGAATTTTAGGTTTCCTAAGTGCGGGAGGACTCTGTAGTTCCGCGATTCTTCCAAGTCGGTGATGCCTCTAAGCTATAAAAGGACACCTATAGCATCTTCCTAAATCATCTAGCAATGTGGGGAGCAAAGAGATCAAGACCTAGGAGGCTTCCTAACCTCCTACAACTAGTTTTCTTTTTCTTTTAGTTCTAGTTTCCAGTTTTTAATGTTTT
The DNA here is from genome assembly GCA_003013855.2 of Liriodendron chinense. Classification (NCBI taxonomy): domain Eukaryota; kingdom Viridiplantae; phylum Streptophyta; class Magnoliopsida; order Magnoliales; family Magnoliaceae; genus Liriodendron; species Liriodendron chinense. The sequence continues at coordinate 1,390,936 of PVNU02001229.1, read as the reverse complement.
CTTCTAGTTAACCTCTTAGCTAGAGCTAAGAGGTGAAGTTTGTAGTTTGTTTCAATGCTTTAATTCATTTCTTCAAGTACCATTTACTTATTTATGGATTTTCAAGTTCTAGTTTGAATAAAGTTTGGATTTTTAAAAGTTTTGTGAGAGTTTGTGTACTCCAGACATGAGTTCCTTGCAATTCTCTGAGATAACCATGATTGGGTTGTTTGAATTCGAATTGTAGTAACCCTTGAGCATGGCATAGTCTCTTAGCATGGCTGTTACTCCAAAGGCTACAAGTTCAAGCTCTATGTGCTTCATTAGAACTAGAAATCTGATTTCCAGATTTAAGTGGGACTGTTTGTGCTTGAATGTCATATCCTCCAATTAGATGAGAGATAGGACTTTGATTCTAATTGTGTTGTGCTTAGATGAATGGATTGGTGTTGAACTACTACAAGTGGATCCTTGATGCTCTAGTTCTTCTTATTTTCAAATTTTCCTATTTCATATGAAAAACTATTTCCTAAACTTCTTAGATTCTAGTTATTAGATTAGTTGGAATTGTTTACCTCTTTCCTTGTGGATCGACCTCGGTCTTACCAAGAATTATTACTACATCGCAGCCTTGTACTTGAGGCAAGCGAACAAAGAGTCTGATTTAAATTGAACTCCTCTTTCACGATGGATTCAATCATGTCAACCTCATTGACATCCTCATCATCCCTATGCCTTTTGTCCAAGTGGAACACATTCACTTCCAATGTCATGTTCCCAAAGGAAAATTACATCACCCCATTCTGGCAATTGATAATTGCATTTGATGTAGCCAGGAATGGGCGGCCTAAAATCACCGATATTTGAGTGCTAGTATCCATAACCGGTTGCGTGTTCAAGACGATGAAATCCACCGAGTAGTAGAATTTGTCGACTTGGACCAATACATCCTCAACTATCGCTCTCGGTACACGGATGAATCTATCAGCGAGTTGTAACGTGCTTTTGGTGGGTTTTAATTCACCAAGACTCAATTGCTCGTATACCGAGTACGGGATCAAGTTTACGCTTGCCCCCAAGTTTAGCAATGCATGCTCAATCCAGTAATTACCAATGATACATGAAATTGTGGGACTACCAGGATCCTTAAATTTTGAGGGGTTCTTTTAAGTGAGAATGGCTCTCACTTTCTCATTTAGGAAGGCCTTTTGCTGCACATTGTATTTGCGTTTAGTTGTGCATAAGTCCTTTAGAAACTTAACATAGGACATGATTTGTTTAATAGTATCAAGCAATAGAATATTGATCTTGACTTGTCTGGAAATTTCTAGAATATCCTAAGAGTTTGGAAGAGATTTTGGAGCAACCAATCTCGAAGGGAATGGTGTACGGGCTTGTAAACGTGTTCCGTTTCTTGTGGGGCTGAGTTAGATCCATCCTGATTCTCAGAATTTACTGGATCATTAGGCTTGTCGGCCTTCACTTAAATATATTTGTCAATTTTCTTACCACTTCTAAGAGTGGTGATGGATTTGGCTTGCTCCACATGTTGGTTGGGGAGATTAAGGATGCTTACTTCATATACTTGCTTTAGATTGGGTTGAGGTTGGGCCGGAAAGGTCACTTCCCTAGCATTTAAGCATCCCGTAATCTCATCAACCGAGACTTTAAGCTCTTAGAACATTTGCTGATTTGATTGATTGATTTGCGTTTGCCCTTATATAAACGCCTTTAGGGTATCCTCCATGGTGGCTCTCCTTAAGAATTGGTAAGATTACCTGTGGGATTATTCTTCCAATTGAAATTTGAGTGGTTCTTCCGAGTTGTGCGTGTTACCCACTGGTCTATTGAAAGGCCGTTGATAACCATATGTGGCGTTTGCTTGCTCTTATAACAACTCTTGAAATACAGGAATTGTAGGACAATCTTGTGTAGAGTGTATATTAGTGGCACAAATTCCACATATGTTCTCAATAGCTTCATTTGACTTTGAAACTCCACTCTTACTAAGTTCCATGGCCTCGATCTTCTTTGTGAGGCTAGCTATCTTTGCGTTCACATCTTCTTCTTTAAGAATATAGATGCCTCCTTTTTCCTTTTGTTAAGGAGGCTTGAGATTACTATATTTGTTCGAGGTATCCCATGATGGGACATTCTCAGCTAACATATTCAAGTAACTCCAAGCTTTATCTGGATTTTTGCTCATAAACTCGCCGTTGCACATCATCTCTATGAATTGGCGCATGTTGGAACTTAATCCATCATTGAAGAAGTTTATGATTCGCTAGCTTTCGTAGCCGTTTTGTAGGCAAGCAAGTAGGAGGTCTTTAAACCTTTCACAACATTTGAAGAATGATTCATTCTCTTTAACTGAAAAGTTAATTATAGCTCTTCAAAGGGTATTCGTTTTATGAGCCGAGAAGAAATTTTTCAAGAATTCCCGAGTCATCTCATTCCATGACCCTATCGAGTGTGGTCTAAGAGAGTGGAGCCAACTCTTAGCTCTTTCTTTCAATGAATAGGGAAATAGTTTACGTTTGATGGCATCTTCTGAAACATTCGCATATTGTAAAGTAACCACCACTTCTTCAAATTCCTTTAAGTGTAGGTATGGGATCTCAGAGTCTAGCCCATGAAACTTTGGTACGAGTTGAATTACACCCGACTTTATATTGATTTTTCCCCCGGTTGTTGGGAGAATCACGCATAAAGGTGTTGTTGTACGAGCTAGTTGTAGGTAATCTCGTAAGGCTCTCATTGGAGGAGCATTGTGCACCTCATTCTCTCCTACTCCCACTTGATTTGCGTTTGTAGTTGGAGTAGGGGGGAGGATTCCTTAAAGGTGGTTGATCCATACTCCCCAAACTATCACAAAGCTCTTGGTATTTTCGGACTCATCTATGGACTGATAATGGTCCAACTAGACCACCTTCGGATTGGAGACGAATGGTGTGGTCATGTTCCCAACGAGACATTAACCACACAACTAAGATCTAAACTAATCCTAAGTCCTAAAACAGAAATTAACAAAAATCTAAAAATCTGTAAAAGCACTAAGTTAGAAGGATATTACCTGATTCGCTTGAACTATGGAAGAATTCCTACAAAACAAAATAACTTGTTAGCTGTTGAACCTCCAATTTATACATTGCATTGCCCATTACCTGACATGGTTTGCATGATTTTCATGATTTAAAGGCCCATCTAACGCATGTTTTGTGATTATAGGGATGAGAGCGGACTTCATTCAATTAGGGACCAATAGAATGCCTTTAGAGCCATTGGATGAAGGTTGAAAGAGGACCAAAGAAAGAAGAAAGCAAGGAGAAGAGAGAGAAGAAGAAAGAGGAGAAAAGAAAGGAAGAAGGACCGACCGATCTTGACCGGTCGGCCATGCACGCTGGACAAATGGAAGAAGGACTGACCGGTCTTGACCGGTCGGCCATGCACGCTGGACTGCCTCTAAGACAAGCCCGACCAGTCGTGACCGGTCGGCCAGCCCAGTCCGACCGGTCTAGACCGGTCGGCCCTGCGTAAACAAAGATCTTTCTAAAACGGGACTCCGAAATTTGCTGCGCACTGCGTAACCTTACGCGGATTCTGGATGTTTCTGACGCAAGGGAGCTTTCCTACTATAAAAGGACACCTAGGGGCTCTTCCTAGTCATCATAGAAGCTAAAGGACGTGGTTTTAGAGAGAGAAAGCTGTCGTGGAGCGTCTGCAACTCTCCAATTTTCAGTTTTTCCAGTTTTTATACTTTTATTATGAGTTCTAGTTGTAGTATGACAATGCTCAGCTAGAATCTCTCAGCTAAGGCTGAGAGGTGAAGCTTGTAGCTAATTTCATGTTTGATTCAAGTTAATTCAAGTAATTTTCAATTCAAGTTTGGATTTTTCATATTCTAGTTCTTAAAGTGGTAGTTTGAGATGTGCTCCGGACATGAATTCCTTGTAATTCTCTGAGATTATCATATAATGCTTGTTTAGATTCGAATTATAGTAACCCTTGAGCAGGCCATAGTCCATAGGCATGGCTGTTACTCCGAAGGCTATGGTTTTGAATTCTACATTGATTAAATGGGACTAGAACTTGGAAGTTCAACTTGATTTGGTTTGAATGTGTGTGAATACTTTATTTTCCAACTAGATGATAGATAGGACTTCAAATCTAGTTGTGTTCTCTACTTGGATTGATTGAATTGACATGGGATTGTTACAAGTGGATCCTTGAATGCCTTAGTACTTTAAATCACTGAATCTCCATTAAGTTACTGTTTTAGTTCAATTACCCAATTAAATCTGATTTTCTTGCAAAACTGAGTTGCTGGAATAGTTTGGAAGTTGTTTCTATTTTCCTTGTGGATCGACCTCGGTCTTACCGAGTTTTATTAATACATCGCAGCCTTACACTTGAGGCGAGCGAACAAGTTTTTTGCGCCGCTGCCGGGGAACGAACCCGGGTCACCCGCGTGACAGGCGGGAATACTTACCACTATACTACAACGACAAACGCAAATCAGGAAGGAGTAGAAGAGAATGAGGTACATAATGTTCCTCCAATGAGATCACTACGGGACTACCTACAACCCGCCCGTGCAATTACACCTTCTTGCGTGGTTCTGCCAGCAAACTGGTGGAAACTTTGACATAAAATCGGGTGTAATTCAACTCTTACCAAAGTTCCATGGGCTAAACTCTGACCACCCATACTTACACTTGAAAGAATTCGAAGAAGTGGTGGCCACCTTGCATTACACCAATGTTTCCGAAAATACCATCAGACTTAAACTTTTCCCCTTTTCATTGAAAGAAAGAGCCAAAGATTGGCTTCACTCTCTTAGACCACATTCGATTGGGTCATGGGTTGAGATGAATTGGGAATTCTTGAAAAAGTTCTTCCCGGCTCATAAAACGAACACCCTTCGAAGAGCCATAATGAATTTCTCGGCTAAAAAGGGTGAATCTTTTTTTCAATGTTGGGAAAGATTTAAGGATCTCTTACTTGCTTGCCCACATCATGGCTATGAGAGTTGGCGAATTATAAATTTTTTCAATGATGGATTAAGTTCTAATATGCGCCAATTTGTGGAGATGATGTGCAATGGCGAGTTTATGAGTAAAAATCCAGATGAGGCTTGGAGTTACTTGGACTTGTTGGCTGAAAATGCCCAATCTTGGGATACATCGGACAAACCTAATAACCCCAAGCACACTCAAGAGAAAGGAGGGATCTATGTCCTTAAGGAGGAAGACGATGTGAATGCAAGGATAGCCAACCTCACAAGGAAGGTTGAGGCCATAGAACTTACTAAAAGTGGAGTTCCCAAGTCCAATGAAGCTGTTGAAACCATATGTGGGATTTGCCTCACCGATTTACACGCTACGCAAGATTGTCCCACAATTCCTGCATTTTAAGAGGTATTACATGAACACGCCAATGCCACATATGGTTATCAACGGCCTTTCAATGGACCGGTAGGTAATACGTACAATGAGAGTTGGAAGAACCACCCAAATTTTAGTTGGAAGAATGCTCCTACGGGCAATCTTACCAACTCTCAAAGAGGGCCACCCATGTAAAATATGGCCCCACCTCAATTCTCAATGGAGGATACCTTGAAGGCGTTTATACAAGGGCAAACGCAAATCAATCAAACGAATCAGCAATTGTTCCAAGAGCTTAAAGTCTCGGTTGATGAGATTAAGGGACGCTTGAATGCTAGGGAAGGGACCTTTCCGGCCCAACCTCAGCCCAATCCAAAGCAAGTACATGAAGTAAGCATCCCTAATTCTTCCAACCAAAACATGGAGCAAGCCAAATCCATCACCACCCTTAGAAGTGGTAAACAAATTGACAAAACTATTCCAGTGAAGGCCGATGAGCCTAATGATCCGGTAAATTCTGAGGATGAAGATGGATCTAACTTAGCCCCACAACAACCGGAACGCATTTACAAGCCCGTAGCACCATTCCCTTCAAGATTGGTTGCCCCAAAATCTCTCCTAAATTCTCATGATATTCTAGAGATTTTCAGACAAGTCAAGATTAATATCCCTTTGCTTGATGCCATCAAACAAATCCGCTCTTATGCCAAGTTTCTAAAAGACCTATGCACAACAAAACGCAAATATAATGTGCAGCAAAAGGCCTTCTTAACTGAGCAAGTGAGTGCCATCCTCACTCAAAAGACCCCCCCCCCCCCCCCCCCCCCAAAATTCAAAGATCCCGGTAGTCCCACCGTCTCATGTATCATTGGAGACTACCGGATTGAGCGTGCCTTGTTAGATTTGGGGGCGAGTGTGAACTTGATCCCATACTCGGTATATGAGCAATTGGGTCTTGGTGAATTAAAACCCACCAAAACCACGTTGCAACTCGCTGATAGATCTATCCGTGTACCGAGGGGGATAGTTGAGGATGTTCTAGTCCAAGTCGACAAATTCTACTACCCGGTAGATTTTATCGTCTTGGACACACAACCGGTTTTGGATGCTAGCAGCCAAATACCGGTAATATTAGGCCGCCCATTTCTTGCCACATCAAACGCAATCATCAATTGCCGGAATGGGGTGATGCAACTATCTTTTGGAAACATGACACTAGAAGTAAATGTGTTTCACTTGGGCAAAAGACATTGGGATGTCGATGATGATGAGTTCTTCGAGGTAAACATGCTTGAAACTTTTGAAGAAGAAGAACTCCTCTAACTTGAACCACTAGAAAGCTTGGAGACATGCTTAGCACATTTCATGGATTCTGAAGACCCCATCATTAGTGAAAGTGTGCAAGCATTGAATATAGAAAGACCGGTAGTTGGTGCTAGCCGGTGGAGGCCCCATTTTGAAAAATTGCCACCAACCACATCAAGGCCTCTACCGTCTAACATCAAACTGTTAGTGCACCTTTTCGTGGCATAGTAGTGCACCTTGTTTGTCAATCACTTACAACTGTGAGTCTTGTGTCGGTTGAGCCCAATGAAGACGAAGACCGAAGACTCAAGACGTCCAGCCACATCAAGGAAGAAGATTCAGGTATATGAGATGCCTTGGTGCCTTAACCTCGACCAAAACCTATCCCCTTTGTATCCTTGATGACCTTGACCATATTTAGAACCCTTTAGTCATCATAGATAGGCCCTAGGTGTCCCATTTGATCAACTCTACCTAGGTCTATATGAACCAGCTGGAGAAAGAAGAACTCAGCTCAGCATAGAGGGGACCCAGGCTGGTCCGACCAGTCAAGACCGGTCGGCCAGCATTCCTGCTGGATTTACAAAGACCAGCCGACCGGTCATGATCGGTCGGCCTTCACAATAGAAGGGATACAGCAAGGGTGGCCGACCGGTCATGACCGGTCGGCCAGGTTTGGCTCCATGCACCTTTCAGCCATCCAGCAAGGGGGGCCGACTGGTCATGACCGGTCGGCCAGCATGTTTCTGGCTGTCCAGTGAAGGGGTCCGACCGGTCATGACCAGTCGGCCCAGTGTATTGTGCCTGCCCATTCAGCAAAGACCTCCGACCGGTCATGACCGGTCGGGACAGGTAGGGACAGGCCGTTTTCTGCCCGTTTTATGACGTTGGAGCACTTTTTCTATATATTTGGAGCTCCATTCTTGGGCAAACTGAGAGAAGTTTTTGAGAGCCCTTTGCCCACATCATTTGTACATCTTTTGGGGTCTCAAAGAGGAGGTTTTTAAGTCATATCCCTTGTGTTTCAAACACAAGTATGGGCATTCAAATGCAATCAAGAGATGACTTGATTCCTCTCTCAAATCTAGAGGTGTGACATTATTCCACATTGGTATATCCTTTGTCCAAGACCTCTAGAAGACTCTCTAGGTGAATCTCCTAGTTAGAACATCCTACATATCCCATATAGGAGATTCAACCCATCCTCCTAGCACCTTGGGCATTTCAAGGCATCGCATGCAAGGTGTTTGATCGAATATGGCTGAGGCATTGGCGACGCAACGGCGGCACGATCGAGGGAGCAAAGGGAAGCTGATTGAAGCACGGGAGAGCGGAGATCAAGCAACCCAATCCGGCGCTAAACAAGGGGCTCATCCGACAAGTAGGTTGTCTTATTTGAGAGTCCATTTTAGAGTTTGTTTGTCAACTCAACTTAGGGACGTTAGCCGTTCCTTGGCCCGTCAGCCGGGCCTAAACTAAGTCTCCAAGGGGGAGCCTCCGACACGGGAGTGAACGTGCGATTGGGTTGAGAGTTAGCCCTTGGTTCAAAACTCCGGTGACGGTTGAGAGGTGAACCAATAAAACCTCCGTGTGTAAAGGTTGAGAGGTGAACCTCATTTAAAACCTCCGATAGTGAATGCCGGTGTGCTCAAAGGGGTTGAGTACTTGAACCGGGAGTGGAGTAGACACGTAGTCGAACCACTATACATCCTTGTGTTTGTGATTGTTCTTGAGCACATTCTATCTTTGCATTGTTAGTTTAATTGCTTAATTATGAATGATTGATAGGAATGCATGCTAGGCACTTTATAGGCATCCCCACACAAGATGTACCTTCACTACTTGTGTAGACTTGAGCTCATTGATCCACTCTCATAAGTCTACACAAGATGCATAGGTTAGGAGCTTGAGTAGTTGTATCATTTACTTCCTATGCATGCTTAGACTAGGTTTGTTTATTGCTTATCTTCTTGCTAGTCTTTTAATTGGACCCACCAAGGCTTGGAAGCCGAGGTGTTCTTGCTTACAAAGCTTATTTTATTGAATTGCATAAGTAGGCGAAAAGAATTTGAAAAAGGTCCTTATCACCCCCTCTAGGTCCTTAGACATATCTCCGAGTATCTCTACTAGCGGTAAAACCGCAATTTCAATTGGTATCAAAGCCGGGTTTCTCTTTAAGGGCTTAATTGCCTAGAGATAGATCCTAAAGAGAAACTTGAAAATATGTCTAGAGAGGACTCTTCATCCGTCACTAAGCCTCATTTCTTTGATGGGTCAAATTATCCATACTGGAAAGCCCGAATGCGCATCTTCTTGGAATCCGTTGATTCGGATGTGAGGGACATGGTTGACTTTGGATATGAACCCCCAATGGTTACTATTTCTAAGGAGGGTGAGCCGGATGTTCTCAGGTCAAAAGACAAGGCATTGTGGACTCCTCATGAAAAAGCTCAACGTATTAATAATGCCAAAGGCCTGAATGCCATATTTTGTTCAGTATCAAGAGAAGAATTTGGTCGGATCTAAAACTGCACTACCAGTAAACAAGCATGGGATATTCTGGAAGTTACCCATGAAGGAACAAATGTTGTTAAAAATTCTAAACTCCAGCGCCTCTCCACTCTCTTTGAAAATATTACTATGGAGGAGGATGAAACGTTTACTGAATTCTATACCAAACTGAACAAAATCACAAATGATATGTGGGGCTTAGGGGATCCGGTTCCGGAACATAGGCTTTGTAGGAAAATTCTCAGATCTCTTCCGGAACGGTTCTCTTCTAAAGTCACCACCATTGAAGAGTGTAGGGATCTTAATACAATGAAAGTTGAAGAACTCATAGGTTCCCTACAAACCTTTGAGTTAGGCTTTAAAGTCCCCTCTAGAAGGAAAAACATCGCCTTTAAGTCCTCTCACAAACACAAGAAAATCAAAAGTGAGTCGGAGGAAGATAGCGATGATGAGGATGATGAGGAAGAGAAATTGAACAAAAAATTCAAGAGATTCCTCAAATTTGATAGAGGGAATAGCCGTGACAAAAAGGACAAGAAGGGTGATAAACATAAAGGAAAATCATCCATACCTTCATCCGTCCGTTGTTACGGTTGCGGTCGTCGTGGCCATATTGCCCCGGAATGTCCGGAAGGGCCTAAACCAAAAGGTAAAAAGGCAATGGCTGCCACTTGGGATGATACGGAGGAGTCCGAATCTGATGATGAGAGCCAACATAATGATCTTGCTCTCTCGGCCTCCATCACGACCCCTTTACCAGATTATCTAAGAGGGGATCCCAACCGCTATCCCTTCTAAGTGAAGGTAGAGTTCCCAACCCCTCACCTCATGCTACATTTTATGAGGGTGTTGTGGAACCTTGCTACCCTTTGGCTTTTTTATCTCATCATGGTAAGAAAGGGTAGCTAGTTATGCTTTTATTGGTAAATCTGAGGATTTCCGCCTCATTTCTGTGTATATGGGCAAATCGGAGGATTCAAGCCTCATTCGCCCAAATTTTGATGATTTAGCTTTGCTTTTATTGATACATTTGCTTGCTAGATTGTCATCTTGCGTAGATTAGCTAACCATCTTGAGTTTTATGCTTCATGTATGCTAATCTTTGCTTAGTATTGGTCTTGATATACCATTAGGGGAGGTTGGTTGATTGGGCTATAAGCCCTTTGTGCTTCATTGCAAATGTATGTCCTTGACCAATATTGCATGATTACCTACGCTTAGATAGTTATATCTCCCTGTTAATCATGTTTTTCTTAGCATGCTCCATGTACTTATGATTCATGCACCCTACACTCTCCTTCTAGCATGTGCTTATAGTTATAACTGCGACACACTATCTCCTCTTACCTTAACTTCATTGGTGTATCATTAAGGGGGAGAGAATAGTTTGTCAATTGCTAACAAAAAGGGGGAGAAAGATCAAATCCCACCAAAACTAGTTTGCTATGTTTTGTGATGCAGGGATTGACAGGTTGTGGGGGAGCAAACTGAAACGGAGCAGTATAGTTTAGACATGTCAAGAGTCCTGTAATTTATGCTTTATCATTGTAATATCTTGAACATGTAATTTGTTTTGGTAGGTTAAGTTTTTGTAAGTAATTGACAAAGGGGGAGATTGTTAGTGCACCTTTTCGTGGCATACTAGTGCACCTTGTTTGTCAATCACTTACAGCTGTGAGTCTTGTGTCGGTTGAGCCCAATGAAGACTAAGACTGAAGACTCAAGACGTCCAGCCACATCAAGGAAGAAGATTCAGGTATATGAGATGCCTTGGTGCCTTAACCTCGACCAAAACCTATCCCCTTTGTATCCTTGATGACCTTGACCATATTTAGAACCCTTTAGTCATCATAGATAGGCCCTAGGTGTCCCATTTGATCAACTCTACCTAGGTCTATATGAACCAGCTGGAGAAAGAAGAACTCAGCTCAGCATAGAGGGGACCCAGGCTGGTCCGACAGGTCAAGACCGGTCGGCCAGCATTCCTGCTGGATTTACAAAGACCTAGCCGACCGGTCATGACCAGTCGGCCTTCACAATAGAAGGGATACAGCAAGGGTGGCCGACCGGTCATGACCGGTCGGCCAGGTTTGGCTCCATGCACCTTTCAGCCATCCAGCAAGGGGGGCCGACTGGTCATGACCGGTCGGCCAGCATGTTTCTGGCTGTCCAGTGAAGGGGTCCGACCGGTCATGACCGGTCGGCCCAGTGTATTGTGCCTGCCCATTCAGCAAAGACCTCCGACCGGTCATGACCGGTCGGGACAGGTAGGGACAGGCCGTTTTCTGCCCGTTTTATGACCGTTGGAGCACTTTTTCTATATATTTGGAGCTCCATTCTTGGGCAAACTGAGAGAAGTTTTTGAGAGCCCTTTGCCCACATCATTTGTACATCTTTTGGGGTCTCAAAGAGGAGGTTTTCAAGTCATATCCCTTGTGTTTCAAACACAAGTATGGGCATTCAAATGCAATCAAGAGATGACTTGATTCCTCTCTCAAATCTAGAGGTGTGACATTATTCCACATTGGTATATCCTTTGTCCAAGACCTCTAGAAGACTCTCTAGGTGAATCTCCTAGTTAGAACATCCTACATATCCCATATAGGAGATTCAACCCATCCTCCTAGCACCTTGGGCATTTCAAGGCATCGCATGCAAGGTGTTTGATCGAATGTGGCTGAGGCATTGGCGACGCAACGGCGGCACGATCGAGGGAGCAAAGGGAAGCTGATTGAAGCACGGGAGAGCGGAGATCAAGCAACCCAATCCGGCGCTAAACAAGGGGCTCATCCGACAAGTAGGTTGTCTTATTTGAGAGTCCATTTTAGAGTTTGTTTGTCAACTCAACTTAGGGACGTTAGCCGTTCCTTGGCCCGTCAGCCGGGCCTAAACTAAGTCTCCAAGGGGGAGCCTCCGACACGGGAGTGAACGTGCAATTGGGTTGAGAGTTAGCCCTTGGTTCAAAACTCCGGTGACGGTTGAGAGGTGAACCAATAAAACCTCCGTGTGTAAAGGTTGAGAGGTGAACCTCATTTAAAACCTCCGATAGTGAATGCCGGTGTGCTCAAAGGGGTTGAGTACTTGAACCGGGAGTGGAGTAGACACGTAGTCGAACCACTATACATCCTTGTGTTTGTGATTGTTCTTGAGCACATTCTATCTTTGCATTGTTAGTTTAATTGCTTAATTATGAATGATTGATAGGATTGCATGCTAGGCACTTTATAGGCATCCCCACACAAGATGTACCTTCACTACTTGTGTAGACTTAAGCTCATTGATCCACTCTCATAAGCCTACACAAGATGCATAGGTTAGGAGCTTGAGTAGTTGTATCATTTACTTCCTATGCATGCTTAGACTAGGTTTGTTTATTGCTTATCTTCTTGCTAGTCTTTTAATTGGACCCACCAAGGCTTGGAAGCCGAGGTGTTCTTGCTTACAAAGCTTATTTTATTGAATTGCATAAGTAGGCGAAAAGAATTTGAAAAAGGTCCTTATCACCCCCTCTAGGTCCTTAGACATATCTCCGAGTATCTCTACTAGCGGTAAAACCGCAATTTCACAAACCACCGAAGCTTGACCTTAAACCATTGCCATCTGAGCTTAAATATGTATATTTGGGTCAAGAGGAAACTTTCCCAGTTGTCATTGCCTCTCACCTAGAGAAAGACCAAGAGCTCAAGTTGATCGAGTTACTCAAAGAACATAGGGAAGCCATAGGTTGGACAATAGCGGATCTCAAAGGGATAGATCCTTCGGTTTGCACTCACCGTATACACCTTGAAGAAAATGCAAAAACGACTAGACAACCTCAAAGACGGCTAAATCCAAACATGATGGAGGTTGTCAAAGGCGAGGTGTTAAAGCTATTAGATGTGGGCATCATCTACCCCACTCAGATAGCCAATGGGTGAGTCCTACCTAAGTTGTCCCCAAGAAATCCGGTATTACCATCATAGAAAACGCCAACAACGAGCTTATACCGACTAGGGTGACCACCGGTTGGCTTATGTGCATTGATTATAGGAAGCTCAACACGGTTACTAGGAAAGACCACTTCCCTCTCCCATTAATGGATTAAATTTTGGAGAGGTTAGCAGACCATTCCTATTATTGCTTCCTAGATGGCTATTCCGGATACAACCAAATTGAGATAGCTCCGGAGGACCAAGAGAAAACCACATTTACATGCCCGTTCGGTACCTTCGCTTACCAAAGAATGCCATTCGGGTTATGTAATGCACCCGCCACATTCCAACGATGCATGTTGAGTATTTTCTCGAACATGATGGGTAAGTTTCTTGAGGTATTCATGGACGATTTTTCTGTTTTTGGTTGTATGTTTGAGGAGTGCCTCAAGCACTTGAAGTTGGTCTTGATGAGGTGTGAGGAGAAGAAACTCGTCTTAAACTGGAAAAAGTGTCATTTCATGGTACAAAGAGGAATAGTTCTTGGACATATCATCTCGTCCAATGGAATAGAGGTAGACCGGGCAAAAATTGACATAATTTCCAATCTACCACCACCCAAAAGCATACGCGATGTGCGGTCCTTCCTTGGACACGCCGGTTTCTATAGAAGATTTATAAAGGATTTTAGTCATATCTCAAGGCCTTTATGTAACCTTCTACAAAAGGAGAACCAATTTGAGTGGAGTGTCGAATGTCAATTAGCTTTTTCAAAGCTAAAAGACATGTTGACAACCGCTCCTATCATGCAACCACCAGATTGGTCCATTCCTTTTGAGTTGATGTGCGATGCGAGCGATTTTGCTATTGGGGCGGTGTTAGGCCAAAAGAAGGATAAGAAGCCCCATGTTATCTACTACGCAAGTAGGACCTTAAATCCCACCCAAGTTAATTATTCGACTACGGAGAAAGAGCTCCTAGCTGTCATTTTTTCCTTGGACAAATTCAGGCCTTACTTAATAGGATCCAAAGTTATTGTTTAGACGGATCATGCGGCACTGAAACACCTTCTTTCTAAGAAGGATGCTAAGCCCCGTTTGCTTAGATGGATTCTACTCCTTCAAGAATTCGACTTGGAGATCAAAGACAAGAAGGGGGTAGAAAATGTGGTGGCGGATCATCTATCCCGCCTAGTCCTACCTAATTCCATTGACGAGTCACCTATTGAGGACTCATTCCCTGATGAGCAACTCTTTGTTGCTATGCATCCACCATGGTACGTTGATATAGCCAATTATCTTTCCACAGGTGCGATGCCGATTCATTGGATTGCGCAAGACAAACGTAAATTTTTAAGGGAAGTGCGCAGATTTTTCTGAGATGAACCTCTATTGTTTAAATATTGCCCAAACCAAATTATAAGGAGATGTGTCCCTGATGATGAACACAATTCCGTCATCTCCTTTTGTCATGATCAAGCATGTGGGGGTCATTTTTCAGCCAAGAAGACAACTGCAAAAATTCTGCAGTGTGGTTTTAATTGGCCCACGCTATTTAAGGACACCCACGAGTTTTGCAAAGCATGCGAGCGCTGCCAGAAGTTAGGAGGATTATCCCGTCGAATATGATGCCTCTCACCCCAATTCAACATCTTGAAGTCTTTGACTGTTGGGGCATCGATTTCATGGGACCATTCCCTTCATCTTTTGGACATGTCTATATTTTGCTTGCCGTAGACTATGTGTCTAAATGGATAGAGGCTATCCCATGTAGAACCAACGATCATCGTACGGTTCTCAAGTTCCTAAAAAAAAACATACTTTCTAGATTTGGGACGCCTCGGGCCACCATTAGTGATGGTGGTTCTCACTTTTGCAATAGACCTTTCGAAACCTTAATGAAGAAATATGGTATTAGGCACAAAGTGAGCACCCCATACCACCCACAAACAAGTGGGCAAGCTGAAATCTTCAATAGGGAAATCAAGCAGATTTTGGAAAAGACAGTGCGACCGGATCGCAAGGATTGGTCCCTAAGATTAGATGATGCACTTTGGGCTCACCGTACCGCCTCCAAGACACCCATTGGAATGTCCCCTTATAGACTTGTCTATGAGAAAGCTTGCCACTTGCCTGTGGAGATAGAACACAAAGCCTATTAGGCAATTCAGGCTTTAAATTTTGACATTGACAAGGCTAGCTCGCTTCGCAAACTTCAATTAAATGAGCCTTGATGAAATCCGGAATGATGCATATGAGAACTCGAGAATTTACAAGAGTAAGATGAAGGCTTTCCATGACAAGCACATCTTTAGGAAATCTTTCCATGAAGGACAGAAAGTATTCTTATATAATTCCCGACTTCATCTTTTTCCAGAAAAATTACGATCTCGATGGACTGGCCCATATATTATTAAAGAAAATTTTCCTCATGGGGCTGTTGAGATTGAAAATGCAGCGAATGGTAACTGTTTTAAAGTTAATGGACAACGCCTTAAACCATTTGTTGAGAAATTTGATTCAGAGGACATGTCCATCACTCTTAATGATCCTGTCTATCAGGATGATAAATCTCCTAGTCTGATGGAGGTATAGCATAGGTAGGTTTTATTTAGTTTTACTGTTTTAGTAGGTTTTTAGTTGTTGGGTTGGAGACTTCCATGATTGCTCTCTTAGGTACTATTGTTCTCACTCTCTCCTTTTTTACCATTGCTCTCATGTTCATACTAATTGCATATCTTTTTACATTGAGGACAATGCAAGATTTGGTTGGGGGGTGAGATGAGATTCCTCATCTAGCATGCTGCAACATTTTGAGCCTCACATGCGCAAATTTTGTCGAAATTTCTAAAATTTCAAAACTCTTTTAGAAAACCGTATTTCCATGCATTCGAGGTGATATGAGTATAAGAGGAGGAGATACGAAGTGTGTGATGTTGTAGTCATGAATTTCTCCCAACATAATGGTTTTATATATTAGTTCCCTTATTGTTGTGATTGATAGAAAGTTTGAACACCTTTACACCAAGTTCACATTACACGATTTTCATGAGTTGATAGGTTTATGTGATTTGTGGATTAGCTAGACTTTGATTTAAAGGTGTTGAGCAGCCAAGCCGGGGTATTTTGTCCATCCTTGTCCATGGGAAAATAATGAAAGATATGGATTTTTAAAAATCCTATCTAATTTAAAAGAAAAAGGAAAGAAAGGATGAAATCGGGAATGAAGGAAAAATGGTGGAAAATTTCGAAAAAGGGCTACCTATTACCAACCGGGGGATGGTCGAACCGTAACCAAAGCTGGAAATGGGACATAGTGTGAAAGCCGTCGGAAGGACGGTAAGGCAAATTCCTGTCATAGGCTTGTTGTTGCTCTATGCACCTTAACATCCTCGGTTTACTTAATCTATGAAGAAGATGATCCCAGAAACTCATGAGATGAACTTTCACTATGCACACTAGGTTGAATTTGTTCGAGTCCTTTTATTTATCAATCAATCAGCGGGAATTTCATGTAGACACTTATTATGTTTTGAGAGTCCAAGGTTTCAGTTTCCATCACCTAATTTTTCCAAATTTTGCACTTGTACATCTTGGAATGGATAGAATCATGGGTTCTGAAGGAGAGTTGGGTTTGGAGGTTTGAAATTGTTTCATGCATGTTTTGCTCGGGACTAGCAAAAAGCTGGTTGGGGGGTGTGTTGAACCTCCAATTTATACATTGCATTGCCCATTACATGACATGGTTTGCATGATTTTCATGATTTAAAGGCCCATCTAACACATGTTTCGTGATTATAGGGATGAGAGCGGACTTCATTCAATTAGGGACCAAAAGAATGCCTTTAGAGCCATTGGATGAAGGTTGAAAGAGGAGCAAAGAAAGAAGAAAGCAAGGAGAAGAGAGAGAAGAAGAAAGAGGAGAAAAGAAAGGAAGAAAAACAAATTGAAGAAGGACCGACCGGTCTTGACCGGTCGGCCATGCACGCTGGACTGCCTCTAAGACAAGCCCGACCGGTCGTGACCGGTCGGCCCTGTGTAAACAAAGATCTTTCTAAAACGGGACTTCGAAATTTGCTACGCAATGCGTAACCTTACGCGGATTCTGGATGTTTCTGACGCAAGGGAGCTTTCCTACTATAAAAGGACACCTAGGGGCTCTTCCTAGGTCATCATAGAAGCTAAGGGACGTGGTTTTAGAGAGAGAAAGCTGTCGTGGAGCGTCTGCAACTCTCCAATTTTTTATTTTTCCAGTTTTTATACTTTTATTATGAGTTCTAGTTGTAGTATGACAATGCTCAGCTAGAATCTCTCAGCTAAGGCTGAGAGGTGAAGCTTGTAGCTAATTTCATGTTTGTTAATTCAAGTAATTTTCAATTCAAGTTTAGATTTTTCATATTCTAGTTCTTAAAGTGGTAGTTTGAGATGTTTTATGAGAGTTCATGTGCTCCGGACATGAATTCCATGCAATTCTCTGAGATTATCATATAATGCTTGTTTAGATTCGAATTATAGTAACCCTTGAGCAGGCCATAGTCCATAGGCATGGCTGTAACTCCGAAGGCTATGGTTTTGAATTCTACATTGATTAAATGGGACTAGAACTTGGAAGTTCAACTTGATTTGGTTTGAATGTGTGTGAATGCTTTATTTTCCAACTAGATGAGAGATAGGACTTCAAATCTAGTTGTGTTCTCTACTTGGATTGATTGAATTGACATGGGATTGTTACAAGTGGATCCTTGAATGCCTTAGTACTTTAAATCACTGAATCTCCATTAAGTTACTATTTTAGTTCAATTACCCAATTAAATATGATTTTCTTGCAAAACTGAGTTGCTGGAATAGTTTGGAAGTTGTTTCTATTTTCCCTGTGGATCGACCTCGGTCTTACCGAGTTTTATTACTACATCGCAGCCTTACACTTGAGGCGAGCGAACATTAGTCCTAGGAGATAAAAAAAAAAATTTCTACTACTACTTCTACAACCATGAAAACAATCTAGAACCATTTATTTAAAATCCTCGGCAATAGCGCAAAAAACTTGTTCGCTTGCCTCAAGTGCAAGGCTGCAATGTAGTAATAATCTCGGTAAGATCGAGGTCGATCAACAGGGAATTAGGTAAACTAATTCAAGTTGTTCTAGGAACTTTAAATTCAATTAATTAAATAGTTCAAATTCATAAACTAGACAAAACTAGTAAAGTTGTAAAAATTGTAATAAAAGAAATTGAGGCCTCAAGGATCCACTTGTAGTAATCCCATGTTCATCCATTCAATCCAAGAATAAAACGCAACTAGATTCAAAGTTATATCTCTCATCTAGTTGGAAGATAAAGCATTGAAGCACATTCAATCCTACTTAAGTTAAACCTTCAAGTTCTAGTCCTATTCAATCATATAACATTCAAAATCATAGCCTTCGAAGTAACAGCCATGCCTATGGACTATGGCATGCTCAAGGGTTACCATAATTTGAATCTAATCAAGTCAAACATGATAATCTCAGAGAATTGCAAGGAATCCATGTCTGGAGCACATGAACTCTCATAAAACTTCTAAAAATATCAACTTTATTCGAACTAGAACACTCAAAATCCAAACTTAAAGTGAAAGTACTTGAATTAAACATGAAATTGGCTTCAAGCTTCACCTCTTAGCCCTAGTTGAGAGGTTTTAGCCGAGCATTGTCATACTACAACTAAAATCCAAAAGAAAAGACTAATAAAAGCATAAGAGACTAGAAAAACCGGAATCAACGAAGTTGTGGACGCTCCATGATGCTCTCCTTTACTTCCCATGACCTCCAATCTTTTCTAGGATGCCTTTAGATGAGGCCCTAGGTGCCTTTTTTTTTATAGAATAGTGTGAAAGATTCCAGATTGTACAAGGAATCACGGAGTTGCACATAGAAAATCGGGGCTTGTCGAATAAGCTCTGTTACGCAGACGACCAGTCGGATGACCGGTCTGAGCTCATGGATGACCAGTCGGACGACCGGTCGTAAAACATCAAAAACAGTCCAGTGAGTTGTTAGAATTTCCACCCCCCTTCTGTTGAGTGCTCGACCGGTCTGACAACTAGTCTGAGTGACAGTTAATCAATCTAGCGACCAGTCTATCTTAGGTCCAGTGGGATCTACGACATGGTGGGGTCTCTATTGAAGTGCCGACCAATCGGGCGACCGGTCCTGTGCCTTAGCCGACCAGTCCGCTGACCGGTTTATAGTGCTGTTTGTTCTGCACTTCTTCGTTCTTTCTCTTTCTCCCTTGCTTCTTTCTTCCGTTCTTTTAGCACTTAGTTCCTTGATCTTCAATGCATATAAAGTGCTCTTTTTAGCCTTGAATCAGTGAAATCACCATCTCATTCTTACAATCACAAATTATGCATTAGATGGATCTATTAAGCATGCAAACCATGCATATAATGTGATGTGATCGGTTAGTAAATGTATAAATTAGAAGCTCAACAAATATTTCAATTGTGGACGTTCAATTATCATGTTTTCGGCACATGTGAGTCTTGGATCTGGTTTATTTTTGTCGCACATCCTAAAATGAGCACACAAAATGTATGGACAACATGGATTTATTGAAAACATCACGGTGGACCCCACCTAGATTTCCAGCGCAGGAATTTCCAGCGAAAGGCTTTCGCAGGAATTTCCTGTGAAATCCACGTACCGGTGGTGCGTTGACCGCGAGATGAGCCAGTTCTATCTTTCATTGTCAGGTTCCCAGAAGCTGTCTACGTATTGAGTATCTCAATAAGTGATAGCGTACTAGGCCCACCATTATCTATGTGTCCTATCTACATCGTACATCCGTTTTACCATCTCACTCTGTGCATGAGAACAAAATGAAGTATATAAAAATCTTAAGTGAACCCCATCACAAGAAATAATGTGAATTGAATGTCTACCGTTGAAAACTTCTACTAGCCACAGAAGATTTGGATCAAGCTGATATTTATGTCTTCACTTCATCCATGTCTGTGTGACCTTATGAACATGTTGGATGACAAATAAATATCACTGTGGGCCCTAGTAAGTTTTCAACGGTGAACATCAGTACTATCCCTATTGTTTCCTATGGTGTGGTCCACTCACTACAACAGTTAGAACATATAACGGTAGAATTATCTGCCGCTATAAGTCCTATATCCGCCACTATAAGATATAGCAACGGTGTAGTGGCGGATTCTAAATCCATCGCTAAGTGTGCCATCGGTGTAGATCCACTGGCGGATAAACGGACCGCCGCTATAACTAGCAGTGGATAAACTGTCCCACCGTTATAATAAAATATAGCGGCGGATTTAACGAGTAGGAATGTTACGAAGGATAATACAATCCGCTGCCATATGTTTCTTTAGAGACGGATACTTCCGCCATTAAATGGTATATTCACTATGGATATATCCACTGGTAAATTGACTTTTAGCCGCGGATTAAATCCGTCGTTAAAATTTAGTTACACCGATGGATATATCTGCCGCTGTAATGATGTGCGAAGCTGACAAAACTATGGTCATTATATTTACAGCGGCGGATATATTCGCCGCTGTAAAATATTATATCGGCGAAAATATCCACCGTAAATAAATTTTTAGTTTACTATAAGGTCGGAAATATCCGCCGCTAGTAAAGTCTTTCTTTTTATACAACGACGAAAATATCCATCGCTAGTAAAGTCTTTCCTTTTATACAACGACGGATATATCCGCCACTATATGGTATGCTTTTTGTCATGTAATTTTTGTATGTTGGCTCCTGAAAACCTGTTTAAAAATTTGATAATCACAATTAATATATAATTAAAAAAATCTATATTGAGAATTTTTTTTAAAAAAAAGCACAAGCACACATAATAAAAACACATCCATCATCTAAAATCTACAATGAAATAAAATACAAATACAAATACAAATATAGAAATGTTATAGTATACAACATCCATAAAAAATAAAAATTTGGCGAGGCAACTCAAGAATCAAGTTGAGGAGCATCGTGCGAAGGAGCGTCAATATGATCAGGCAGAGGAACGCCACTACTACTCGTTTGTAGTATCTCCTCCATGTTGATTGAACCGCCTAAACGCTGGGCCATGTATTGTAGCATCACCTGAAACATGAACAGAATTTAATAAGTTCACACTTTCATTCATTTCATTCCACAAGTTCATTTCAAGTTCATTCATTTCATTTAAAGCACAAGTTCATTCATCTCATTTGTAGTGTATTTTACACGTTTATGAGGCATCATGTTTGAAATGATTTATTTCATTGTATTTGCAGTCTATTTTACCTTATGCAACATTTATTATTTTCTAAAGATATTTGGGGGCTGTACAAATACGAAAACAATAACTTTTTACACGAAAAACTAGATGATACTCTATGGGTCCCATCATGAATGATGTATATGTCATATCCATTCCGTCCATTCATTTAGAGGATATACCTCCTAAAATGACACATATCCAAAATTCAAGTGAGCCACATCACCAGAAGAACATTTATATGGTTATCATTTAATTTTCACTATTTTTTGTTATGTGGTCCACTTGAGCTTTGAATCTGCCTCATTTGGGTCCATGCCCTAAAGTGATCTTTACTAATGAATGAATGGCATAGATACAACACATGTTTTACCTTAACTTCATTTATTTTATTTTAAGCATAATTTTATTCATTTCATTCCATTCCACAAGTTCATTCATTCACTTATTCCACAAGTTCATTCATTCAGTCATTCACCCATTCATGCATTTCACAAATATATTCATTTTAGTATCATTCAACAACTTTATTCATTCTCTCATTTCACAAGTTCATTCATTCGACAAGTTCATTCAATCAATCAATCAATCATTTATTCCAAAAGTTCATTCATTCATTTCAAGTTCGAGTTCAGCCCAACAAGAACTAAACGCAACAAGTTCATGCATTTAACCAAATTAAACTCAAAATCGGATGGCTAGCTGCGTTAAAGTTCAGCCAAACCTGAACCGCATTCAACAAGTTGACGCATTCAACCAAACCAAACTCGAAATCAAATAGTTAGCTACGTTCAAGTTCAACCCAACCCGAACCCCATTCAAAAAGTTCATGCACTCAACCAAACTAAAATCGAAATTAGCTAGCTAGGTACATTCAAGTTTGGCCCAACTCGAGCCGCATTCAATAAGTTCATGCATTCAACCAAACCACACTCAAAATCGGATAGCTACCTACGTTCGAGTTCGGCCGAACCCGAACCACATTCGACAAGTTAACGCATTCAAATAAACCAAACTCGAAATCAAATAGCTAGCCACGTTCGAGTTCGGCCCAACCCGAACCCCATTCAACAAGTTTATGCACTCAACCAAACCAAAATCAAAATTGGCTAGGTAGGTACATTCAGGTTCAGCCTAACCCGAGCCGAATTCAACAAGTTCATTCATGCAACCCAACTAAAATCAAAACCAAATCACTAGCTAAATACATTCGAGTTCAACCCAACCCAAACCGCATGCAACAAGTTCATGCATTCAACCAAACCACACTCAAAATTGGATAGTTAGCTGTATTCGAGTTCACTCGAATCCGAACCGCATTCGACAAGTTGACGCATTCAACCAAACCAAAATAAAATTAAATAGCTAGCTACGTTCGAGTTCAGCCCAACCTGAACCCCATTCAACAAGTTCAAACACTCAACCAAACCAAAATCAAAATCGACTAGCTAGCTATGTTCAGGTTCAGCCCAACCTGAGCCGCATTCAACTTAAACAAAATCAAAATCGAATCGCTAGCTAGATATGTTCGATGCTCATAAATAATGAAAGCCGCATTCAACAAGTTCATGCATTTAACCGAACCAAATTCGAAATTGAATAACTAGCTATGTTCGATTTCGGCCCAACCCGAACCACATTCAACAAGTTCATGCAATCTACTAAATAAACTCTTGTCGTGGGTGTACTACTTTCAACCACTTAAGAGAATGTGACATCAAACCCCTCTAATGGGTTGACCCATCCATGAGGATTACCTAGTTCAAACATTAGGCCCATCTGCTCATTGAGCGAACTGCAACATAAGAAACAATTTCTAGCAAAATACAAATTTGACATCACTTGAAAAGTGGATGTGGCTGAATTTTGTTAAAGGTGATCCTCATGCTAGGGGAAACCTGGCCCACTACAATGTGTGTGAGACATATACACCATCAGTCGACTCTACCATTCCATGGTGGGCCACATGCTCAACTCCCTGAAGTCAATCTATGACTTAGGTGGGCTGCACCATTGTAATTTAACCCACCATGATGTATTTGTTTCATCCACACCATCCATCCATTTTTATAGCTCATTTTAAAGCATAAGATAAAAAATGAGGCAGATACACAATGGATGAAATTGCACCTAAAACAATGAAATACCATCTAAAAGCCTCCATATCATAGTAGGTTTATTCATTCATTCTATCATTCATTCATCACAGAAGGTCATTCGTTCCATTTCAAGTCCATTTCACATGTTCATTCATTTACAAGTTCGTTACATCAACAACAATATAAAAAGTCTGATACTTCAAATGTATTTGTGGGTGTTACCCTAACCATGTAGGGCCTACCTTGATGTATTTGTTGTATATCCATGCCGTCCATCTATTTTTCCATCTCATTTTAGGAGGAGATCACAAATCATAAGAAGATCCAAAACTCAACTGTTCGGTGTACATTCAATCACAACTATTTTTTAGTGTTGTGGTCCACCTGATAATTGGATCTGCCTCCTTTTTAGGCTCATACCTTAAAACATATGATACTAAATGGATGGACGGAGTGGATGGAACGCATACATCATTGTGTGACCCACGGAGCCCTTTAGAAATTTAGGGTTAATTCAATTTCAATTTCATCTAAATCGAATTGATCGAATCGATGTGCAGCCCTATAAGAAACATACATGTAGGTGGGCCTATGGTAGCCTTGAAATCACAGTTGAAAACGATGGTAGATAGTTGAAATCATAGTTTATGGCTATTTTATTAATTATCAACATATACAAATAACCTAATAATATCTACTACATACTAGTAACACACAACCAATAATATATACTACTTATACATCCACATATAAGAAAACAGATCAACCACGGATAGTTTTGACGCACATCCGGGTATCCTCCATCAATTTCGGGCTTTTACACACAGACATGGGCCTGTCCAAATGGCCAGGCCACCCATATTATTGTTCATAGCAATGCAAATGTACATCTTTATCATTATCTCAACATCGATTCCCTCCTTCCAGAGACCCCCGCTCAACATTTATTTGCATCCACCATGATGTAAGTGTTATGTCCACACCATCCAACTATTTTGCGAGATCATTGTATGAAATGACCTCAAGAATGAGGTATACTCAAAGTTTAAGTGGGCCCCACCCCTTGACGGCGTGGATAAATAGATGCAGCATAATGGACCCAACTATTAACAGCGGTTCCGACCTTCCAAGAACCCCCGTTCAACATCCTCTTCCATAAGATATATATATATATATATATATATAGGGAAAAGGTACTATGCGGTCGACCTCATGGTAAGTTCCAATGAGGTCGAGCTGTGTGGGCCCCACTGTGATGTGTGATGGGCATCCACACCATGCATTTGGTGGGCCTGTTCACTCCTCAAGTGTAGGGTTGCGAAGTAATAATAATTCGGAAAGACCGAGTATCGTTCCCACAGAGATTTATGTATGGGTATCCTCAAAATTTGTCTAAAACAACTAGTAATTAAGATCCTATTAAGAGCTAAAACTGAAAAATAGCGATTTGGGTTTAAACAGTGAATGGGTAAGGTAAATTCAATCTAAAAAAAGGTACTAGGACGCCAAGGATCCACTTTTGATAGGTTTCAATGCATCAACACAACTAGGTTTCTCATAACTCAATCGGAATCGAATTCCTTCCTCTATCCGATTGGAATATAGAGTGGTTCAATCAACAATTATCCAAAATAAGTGCTTATTCATTGATTTGATTCCCACAACCATGCTCAGGCCTTGGGCACACTCAATTGTATAGGGCAAGCCTCTTTCGAATCTAGTTGAGATTCACAACCATAGTTTTCACCAAATCCTGTCACTAGACCTGATTACAACTCATGATTAGAACTCTAATTAAATCAAAATCAATCAATAAACAACTATTTCAGATTACTACAAAAGATAAGAATTTTAGTTGCATGAGTTCCCACATGAAAATCAGGCCATTGCATACAAGGCAATCAAAGCGTCTACCATGCCCGGAGGCGATGGTAGATCAATGAACTAACAAGCATAAACAATGCTCGAAAAGCTAAGATACTAAGTTAGGATCACTAAGAATCACAGGAGCCCGGAGTCATCAAGAGATCAAAGTAAAAGCCAACATAGTACTTGATTCAAACTCATATAGAACTAAAATTCATCAATTAAAGCACAAAAGGAAACCTAGGTTGCATCAATCCATCAAAAACAAATCAAAAGCTTCACCTCTTAGCCCTAGCTAAGAGGTTTTAGTTCATCTCTAACATCTTTAAACTAGAAGCCTCTAAAAACATAAAAAAAAAAACTAAAACAGGAAGAAAACTAGAAATCCGAAGTCGAATCCGTCTCCTCAGCAATCACCACGTTCTACCCTATTCTGGTATGAAGGGAAGACGTCCTTTTATAGCTTGGAGGTGTCCTTTTCGCAAGAGAACTCCAGATTTCGGGCAAAACTACGCACTTGCGCAGAAAATTTCGGAAATCCAAAATAGAAAGTGCTTGTTACGCATGGCCGACCGGTCACGACCGGTCTGGCTTGAAAATCTTTTGTTCCAGCAGCTATGCCCGACCGGTCAGGCTGCGTTGCTGAGCAGTCCAGCAAGTCTTCTTGTATGGCCGACCGATCTTGACCGGTCGGGCTTCCTTGGCCGACCGGTCAGCCGACCGGTCTAGCCTCTTTTCTTCTTTATTTCTTTATTTCTTTCTTCTTTCTTCTTCTCTCCTTGCTTTATCTTTCTTTGGTCCTTCTTCAGCCTTCATCCTATGAACTTCAATGCTCATAAAGAGCTCCATTTGTTCTTCAATTTGTGAAATCTCCATCTTGTTCCTACAATCACAATTCATGCATTAGATTAGTCCTCTAAACATTATATCATGCATAATGAGTGATGAATTGGGGTTAGAATATGCACAATTATGAGCTCAACACACCCCCCAACCAGCCTTTTGCTAGTCCCGAGCAAAACATGCGTGAAACAAGTTTCATTCTCCAAAACCCAACTCTCCTCTAGAAACTATTCTTCTATACATTCGAAGACATATAAGCGTAAAAATCAGAAAAATTAAGTGACAAAGGTTGAAGCCTTAAACTCTCAGAACATAATAAGTGTTTATATGAAATTTCCGCTGATTGATTGATAGATAGAAGAACTTGAACAAATTCAACCTAGTGTGCATAGTGAAGGTTCATCTCATGAATTTTCGGGATTATCTTCTTCATAAATCAACTAAACTACCGATCTCAAGGTATATAGAGCAATAACAAGCCTATGACAGGAATTTGCCTTACCGTCCTTCCGACGACTTTCACACTACGTCCCATTTCTGGCTTTGGTTATGGGTAGACCATCCCCCGGTTGGTAGTAGGTAGCCCTAATCGGAATTTTCCACCATTTTCCATCATTCCCAATTTCATCCTTCCTTCCCTTTTTCTTTTATATTAGATAGGATTTTTAGAAATCCATATCTTTCGTTATTTTCCCATGGACAAGGATGGACAAAGTACCCCGGCTTGGTTTCTCAATACCTTCAATCATGGTCTAGTTAATTCACAAATCACATAATCCTTTCAAATCATGAAAATCGTGTAATGTGAACTAGGTGCAAAAGGTGTTCAAATTTTCTATCAATCATAAAAATAGGTGAATTCACATATAAAACCATTATATTAAGAGAAGTTCAAAGCTTGCAACATCCCTCACTTCGTATCTCCTCTTCTTATACTCATGCTATCTCGAATGTATAGAATCAAAGTTTTCCAAAAGAGTTTCGAATTTTAGAAAAATCGAAAAATTTTACATCTTTGCTCGAAATGTCACAAAAGCTAGCAGATTCATCATCTAAGGAATCTCTCAACCCCCAACCAAAACTCTACATTGTCCTCAATGTAATAAGATATGCAATATGCATGACATGAGAGCAATGACATAAAACAAAGGAGAGTGAGAAAGAGAGATATCACCTGAAACATATATTCCATGGCAATATTAGCTTTTGGAGATGGATTACTTCACAACTAAATCAACTATCAAAGCAAATCCTAATTGGAAAGCATTCTAGCAAATTATCCTCCGTCAGACTAGGAGGTCAATCCCAACAACTCATCCAAAAGCATAAAGTCAAGTAGAATCATTAGATGGATCAAAAGGTTTCGCAGTAACGTCATCCAATATCCTGCTTTACAATGTACATGTGTGTGAATGATCGAGATGAGCCACTCAAAATCCCAAAAAGGAATTCCAGCGGGTTCCTTAGTGTTTTCACCACATGTATAGGAGGAGACATCATCATATTTATCAGAAAAAATATGTCTCCATTCAGATTTTCCTGGGCATTGATATTGCAAGTAAGGATCATCCCAGGGTTGGTGGATTTCAGTATGCATGATCCACAAAGGTGTGGAAATATAAATTGATTTCTCAGCACAAGAAGGTATTGTTTCCACATCCTTCTCTCGGTTAGTGTCATATGCTGATACCGACTCAAAAAGCGTGACCATATCCCTAATCATATTATCGTTCTCATCAAGGGAGTGAGTCACTTCTTCGTCTAAGGGACCGGAGTAAAAAGGTGAGAGGGACTCATCATCCATGATAGAATTGATCATGTTTATTTCGTGGACCTCCTCATCCTCATCCTCTTGTTGGTTGTCAATATTGAAAGCATTCAACTCAATCGTCATATTGCCAAAAGACATTTGGATGACCCCACTCCTACAATTTATGATAGCGTTTGATGTAGCTAGGAATGGGCGGCCAAGTATGACAGGGATTTGAAGCCCAATATTAACCATGGGTCGTGTGTCCAAGACAATAAAGTCCACCGGGTAGTAAACTTTGTCAACTTGAACAAGAACGTCCTCAATCACCCCTCTCGGAATACGAATTGATCGGTCAGCAAGTTGTAATGTGGTTTTGGTGGGTTTTAATTCACCTAAACCCAGTTGTTCATAGACCGAAAAGGGGATTAAGTTCACACTTGCCCCTAGATCGAGTAAAGCATGTTTCACCCGGTAGTCTCCAATCACACAAGATATTGTTGGACAACCGGGATCTTTGTATTTCTTGGGCATCCCGTGGTTGATAATGGCACTCACATTCTCTGTCAAGAATGCCTTCTTTTGCACATGTATTTTTCTTTTAACCGTGCAAAGGTCTTTTAAAAATTTTGCATATGAAGGTATTTGTTTAATGGCATCCAACAATGGGATGTTGATTTTTACTTGCTTGAAAACCTCCAAAAATTCCTAATATTTATCTTGAGGTTTGGCTGGAATCAAGCGTTGGGGGAATAGAGCAACGGGCCTATATTCTTTCAATGGCTCTGTTTCATTCATGAGGGTGCTAGGTCCATCATCCTCTTTGGAAGATACCGGATCATTAGGCGGTGAAACCTTCACCAGATCAGATTTTTCAATAATTTTCCCACTTCTAAGAGTGGTGATGGCCTTAGCATGTTCCATGTGTTGGTTAGAAGAACTAGGCACGCTTATTTCGCATTGTGGTTTTGGATTTGGTACGGGTTAGGTTGGAAGCATCCCTACCCTTGCGTTTAAGCGAGCCTTAATTTCCTCCACCGAATTTTTAAGCTCAAGCATTATCGTATGGTTGGATTGATTTATTTGAGCTTGTCCTTCCATGAATTCTTTCAAAGTATCCTCTATAGGCATTTGAGGTGGGGCCATTTGCATTGGGGGCCCCCTTTGAGGATTATTTTGATTAGCCGTGTTTCCATTCGCCCAATTGAAGTTAGGGTTGTTTCTCCAACTAGAATTGTTCGTGTTTGAATTTGGAGTACTAAACGGTCGTTGATAACTATTCAAGGCATTCGATTGTTTAAATAAAAGTTCTCGAAACGCATAGATTGTTGGACAATCCGGCGTTTGAAGCACATTGGAAGCACAAATACCACAAATAGTTTCAACAGCCCCCTTTTGTTGGGTTGTGTCCACCTTCTTTAGTTCCATCTCCTCGACCTTTCGTGTGAGTTTAGCCACTTTAGAACCTAGATCATCTTGCCCATCTAAAACATAAATTTCTCCCTTTTTCTTGGTTTGAGGTTGTTTTGAACTTGTTGGCTTAGATGTATCCCAAGATTGTGTATTTTCAGCCAACATGTCAAAATAATCCCAAGCTTCCTCCGTTTCCTTGTTCATGAACTCCCCATTGCACATCATCTCTACAAATTGGCGCATGGTTGAATTTAATCCATCATAGAAGAAACTAATCAACCTCCACTTCTCATAGCCATGATGTGGGCATGCGTTTAAAAGCTCATTATACCTTTCCCAACATTGGAAAAAGGTTTCTTCTTCTTTTTGGGCGAAGTTCATTATGGCCCTTCTTAGTGCATTGGTTCGATGAGTAGGGAAGAATTTTTTAAGAAACTCCCTAGTCATCTCAGCCCATGTCCCAATAGACCTTGGCCTTAAGGAATGTAGCTATGATTTGGCCTTCTCTTTCAAGGAAAAAGGGAACAATTTAAGTTTTATTGTATCCTTGGTCACATTGTCATAGTTTATTGTGGCTATAACCTCTTCAAATTCCTTAATATGTAGATATGCGCTCTCAGAGTCGAGTCCATGGAATCTAGGAAGAAGTTGGATCAACCCCGGTTTAAAATCAATATTCCCCACATTGTGAGGAAAAATTATGCAAGAGGGAGTACTCGTCCTAGTTGGTTGTAAATAGTCACGTAAAGTTCTAGGTTGAGGTACATCCCCCACTTCATTCTCATCCAATTCAGTAAAGTTTGGGGCTGGATTTTGATGTTGATTAACCCCTTGATTTGGTTGATTTTCAGCCATCTCTCTAGTAATTTCAAGAAAATTTTGATGTTTCCTAGCACGAGGCTCTCTATCAATCCCTTCAAAAATTACTCCGTCACGATTGAGTCGGTTATTAGAATCCTCGAGCCCAATGTGTCATGCAAAACCTAAAAGAATGAAACAAAAAGGAAAAAGAATTCTTCCTTCCTTCCTTTACTCCTCTCTAGGACTTAAGCACAAGGTGTCTTGCAATGGCTAAGCCAGAAGCAAGGATAGAGACAGATTTCTCCTGGTCAATAGGGGTTCAAAGAACTCCCCACCCACTCTTTGAGTCTTTTGAGAAAAAGTACAGAGAAAGAAGAAAGAGGAATAGGTTGAGAAGAGAAATCTCTGAGCACAAGGTGATCCAAGGCGGCAGAGCTGACCAATAGGAATCCAGGTGGCACAAGGCCTACCTTTCAGAGATCCAAAAGGAGTCTCCACCCACTCAACAAGAGATGATTATGATAGGAATGAGTAGGAGAAGAAGAAGAGTAAGGTTAGAACAATAAAACCTGATTTGTGACTTAAGATGCCTACTTCTTCTTCAACTTCCTAAAAATCCCTGGATTTGACCTATGTTAGAATCCTGCAAAAATCAAAACAAAGTAAGTTAGTATTTAGAAGAAAACCTACTCTAGAAAGTAAAACAAATCCTAAACCTATCTTAACACAATCTCAACTAAAAATTATTTCAGAAAATTCTAAAAATACCGCATAGAAATCCCAGGCAGCGGCAGCCAAAAACTTGTTCACTCCCCAAGTGTAGGGTTGCGAAGTAGTAATAATTCGGAAAGACCGAGTATCGTTCCCACAGAGATTTATGTATGGGTATCCTCAAAATTTGTCTAAAACAACTAGTAATTAAGATCCTATTAAGAGCTAAAACTGGAAAATAGCGATTTGGGTTTAAACAGTGAATGGATAAGGTAAATTCAATCTAAAAAAAGGTACTAGGACGCCAAGGATCCACTTTTGATAGGTTTCAATGCATCAACACAACTAGGTTTCTCATAACTCAATCGGAATCAAATTCCTTCCTCTATCTGATTGGAATATAGAGCGGTTCAATCAACAATTATCCAAAATAAGTGCTTATTCATTGATTTGATTCCCACAACCATGCTCAGGCCTTGGGCACACTCAATTGTATAGGGCAAGCATCTTTCCAATCTAGTTGAGATTCACAACCATAGTTTTCACCAAATCCTGTCACTAGACCTGATTACAACTCATGATTAGAACTCTAATTAAATCAAAATCAATCAATAAACAACTATTTCAGATTACTACAAAAGATAAGAATTTTAGTTGCATGAGTTCCCACATGAAAATCAGGCCATTGCATACAAGGCAATCAAAGCGTCTACCGTGCCCGGAGTCGATGGTAGATCAATGAACTACACAAGCATAAACAATGCTCGAAAAGCTAAGATACTAAGTTAGGATCACTAAGAATCACATAAGCCCGGAGTCATCAAGAGATCAAAGTAAAAGCCAACATAGTACTTGATTCAAACTCATATAGAACTAAGATTCATCAATTAAAGCATAAAAGGAAACCTAGGTTGCATCAATCCATCAAAAATGAATAAAAAGCTTCACCTCTTAGCCCTAGCTAAGAGGTTTTAGTTCATCTCTAACATCCTTGAACTAGAAGCCTCTAAAAACATAAAAAAAATAACTAAAACAGGAAGAAAACTAGAAATCCGAAGTCGAATCTGTCTCCTCAGCAATCTCCACGTTCTACCCTCTTCTGGTATGAAAGGAAGACGTTCTTTTATAGCTTGGAGGTGTCCTTTTCGCAAGAGAACTCCAGATTTCACGCAAAACTACACACTTGCGCAGAAAATTTCGAAAATCCAAAATAGAAAGTGCTTGTTACGCATGGCCGACCGATCATGACCGGTCGGACTGGGCTGGCCGACCGGTCACGACCGGTCTGGCTTGAAAATCTTTTGTTCCAGCAGCTATGCTCGACCGGTCTTGATCGGTCGGGCTGCGTTCCTGAGCAGTCCAGCAAGTCTTCTTGTATGGCCGACCGGTCTTGACCGGTCGGGCTACCTTGGCCGACCGGTCAGCCGACCGGTCTAGCCTCTTTTCTTCTTTATTTCTTTCTTTCTTTCTTCTTTCTTCTTCTCTCCTTGCTTTATCTTTCTTTGGTCCTTCTTCAGCCTTCATCCT
Source organism: Liriodendron chinense (assembly GCA_003013855.2). Classification (NCBI taxonomy): domain Eukaryota; kingdom Viridiplantae; phylum Streptophyta; class Magnoliopsida; order Magnoliales; family Magnoliaceae; genus Liriodendron; species Liriodendron chinense. The sequence goes on along the minus strand of PVNU02001229.1, from coordinate 1,358,558 downwards.
ATGAACTTCAATGCTCATAAAGAGCTCCATTTGTTCTTCAATTTGTGAAATCTCCATCTTGTTCCTACAATCACAATTCATGCATTAGATTAGTCCTCTAAACATGTATATCATGCATAATGAGTGATGAATTGGGGTTAGAATATGCACAATTATGAGCTCAACAGGGCCCCCTGTTGGGTATGGGATATCCCAAAAATCATCTGTATCCAGAACGCAAGTGGGCCATACCAATGGAAACAGTGTAATGTCATGCCTACAACATCTAAAAGCACTTGTTGGGGCCCACCTGAGTTTTGGATGTGTTTGAAAATTAGTGTGACCTCTTTTTTAAGTGGGACACTCACAATGGATGGGCTGGATTTTTCAACCACATCTCAGTCGTTCCTACCAATGATCATAAAAGTTTCAATGGGTGGATATCACTCTTAACTGTTTTCTATGGTGTGGCCCACCAAAGTCATGGATTGGACTGATTTTTAGGCCCATGTTTTACCACGGAATGGTGCATCTGATTGTTGGTACGGATGCCGATCATGCATCACAGTGGGACCCACACAACTCGACCTCATGGAAACTTCCCATGAGGTCGACCGCATAGTACCTTTTCCCATATATATATATAATTACTTCTTAATTTATATGCTCAATCGTAAGTATCATTCATCATCCAACACATACATCCACATATCTGAAAACAAATCCAACCACGAATTGCTCCGATGCACATCTGGGTAAACATACTCAATTTTGGGTTTTTATTGTTGTCCATAGCAAATGTACAGCTTTATCATTGTCTCAACAGTGGTTCTCACCTTCTAGGCACTCCCGCTCAACATCCATTTAGATCCACCATGATTTATTTGTTATTTTCACACGATTTATCTATTATGTCATATCATAGTAGGGGATGACCTCAAAAAGGTCAACCTAGACCCAAAGTCTAAGTGGGCCCCACCCCATAGGAGTGGACCCCACCCTTGACGATGTGGATAGAACAAATACAACACAGTGGACGCAAAAATTGGATATAATGAGAGACGTATCCAACCCAAACATGCATACAATGAAACATATCCAACCAACTAGTCACAACTGTTTCTACCTATGTGTTAGGCTACTCAACTAGTTAAGCTACTTGGCTAATCAATCTACTTGGCCAATCAAGCTACTTAGCTAATTAAGCTACTTGGATAATCAACCTACTTAGTGTTGAGCTCTTAAATGTGCATATTCTAGCCCCATTTCATCACTAACTATGCATGATTCACATGTTTTAAGACCTATCTAATGTATGGTTTTGTGGTTGTAGGAATGAGAGAGAAACTTCACCATTTAGATGCTTAGAGACCCTTCTTACATGCATTGAAGATCAAAGGAATAAAGAACAAGAGGTGGAGGAAAGACACAAAGAAGATAGAGAAGAAGAATCATGAAAATTAAATTTTATAGACTAACCGACAGCCACTGATTGACTGGCTGTCCGACCGGCCGATCACTATAGCAATGGGTCAGCAAAGTGCTCTGCAAATTGAAAAATTGTAGGAAATATTTTTGCACTAACCAACCTCTTGTCTGATCATCCAGATAGATTGGCTGGTCGGTTGACAATTCATCCTTTGTATTCATACCTCTAGAGATTTTTATAACTAGCTGTGTAAGCTCCGGCCGACCGGATAGGGGGGTCTGGTCCGTCGGCCAACATCCAAAAACAAAAATTTATGTTTCTGGATTGCTATTTTTGTTGCGCAAAGCATAAGTGTTGCGCACCTTCTCGAAGATTCTTCATTGCTGGGGCCCAAAGCCTATAAAAGGACACCTCCACTTTGTTCCTAAGATAACCTAGAAGAGATCTATTGCATTGGGAGGTGGAGAAAGTCAGATTCGGAGCTCTGCAACTCCATCTACTTTGTTTTCTTTCTAGTTCTTCATGTTTCAAATAGATTTCCTATTTTCTCTTAACATGATTGGCTAAACCTCTTAGCTAGGGCTAAGAGGGGAAGCTTGTAGTTGTTCTAAGATGTTTTAATACATTTTTTATGGTTTCATGGCTTGGATTTAATATTGAACAATGGTTTGTTAAGTTTAAATGAAGTTATAAGTAGTTTTTTCTTAATCTTATGATGACTTATGGATGTTTGAAAAGATTTTACTTAGTTCGTAGTTGTTTTGCAAAGATCTAGACTTGTATGCTCCAAGGAATCGGATTCAATACGCTCTAGAACTTGGTTCTTCAGGTGGGAACTTCAAACCAAATTTCTATCTTTTCTATAAAATCTAAAATATGAGTTGCTTATCTATGCGATTTGAATCAAGTTCAAACTAAGATCTTAGCTGAATCTAGTGACAGGGTTTGATGATTATCATAGTTGTGACCTTAATCTATTAGAACTAGGATTGGCCTATGCAATTGAGTGTGCTCAAGTCCTAACTTGAATTGAGGGAATCATGTTGATAAACGACACATGTGTTGGATTGTTTTGATAATATAACCGCTTTATAATCTAGCTAGATATGATTTAATTTCGATTTTAGTTGTGTGGTTGAGAAACCAAAGCAAATTATGCATCAATGATAGCTACAAGTGGATCCTTGGCACTCTAGTGTTTCTTTATATTGTTAAATTCATCTCAAGTTTACAGATTACTCATCTACATTCAAATTCCATATTAAGTTTGTTTTTGTTTGATTTTAATTAGAGATTATTTGAAGAAATTCTGGGAATTTTCGAGTTAGTCCCTGAGGACGATCTTGGTCTCACGATCGAATTATTACTACATCGCAGCCCTACACTTGGGGTTCGAACAAGTTTTCGGTGCTGTTGTTAGGGACTTGACGGTTTTTACAGGATTTCTAAAAATATTTTCCTATTGAAATTTTTAGGAATCATTCTAACTTAGTTTGTTTTGTTTTATTTTTACAGGAATTTTTTTTAGAAGTTGAAGTAAAAGTAAGCAGGTTTAAATCAGGTTTTCTCTTTCTAACATTATTCTTCTTCTTCTCTATTCTTTCTTATCCTATTCATCTCTGATTGGTTGGCCTCGAGCCGCCTTAATTCCTATTGGTTGGGACTGCCATCTTATATCACCTTGAGCTTAAAGATTTCTCTTCTCACCCTACTCATCTTTCTTCTTTTTCTGAACTTTTCTTAAAGATTCAAAGAGTGGGTGGGGAGTTCTCTGAACACCTATTGATCAGGAGAAATCGGTCTCTATCTTTGCTTTTAGCTCTGCCATTACAAGACACCTTGTGTTTCGGTCCTAAAGAGGAGTTAAGAAAAGAAGGAAAAATTCTTTTTCTGTTTTCTTCTTTTTTTGTTTTGAATTTGCATGTCCCATTGGGTTCGGGATTCAAACAATCTCTTAATAAGTAAAAGGAGGATTGTTGAGGAATTGATAAGGAACCACGCACTAAAAAAAACGTTTAAATTTTTTGAATTTTGTCTGAAAGTATGGCTGAAATTCAACCCGATCCAAGGGCCAATCAAAATCTGGGCTAAAATCAAATGGAAAGGGGAGAGAACGAAGTTGAGAATGCTCCTCGACCAAAGACTCTACATGATTACTTGCAACCTACAAGAGCAAGCATCCCCTCATCCATAATTTTTCCATATAATGCAGGGAATATTGATCTCAAACCGGGAGTAATCCAACTCTTTCCCAAATTTCATGGATTAGACAGTGAAAGTGCCTATCAACATCTTAAGGAATTTAATGAAATGATAGCCACGTTGCACTTTGCAAACGTATCAGATGATGTTGTATGACTTAAATTGTTTCCCTTTTTCCTTAAGGAGAAAGCAAAGGCTTGGCTTCATGCATTAAGGCCAAGATCAATTTGCACATGGACTGAAATGACTAGGGAATTCATTAAAAAGTTTTTCCCAACTCATAAAACCAACATGCTGAGGCGCCTAATCATGAATTTTGCTCAAAAAGAGGACATGACCTTCTTCCAATGTTGGGAGAGGTTTAAGGACTTATTAAATAGATGCCCACATCATGGTTACAAAAGTTGGTGGGTAATAAGCTTTTTCTATGAAGGACTGACTTCGCCCATGGGCCAATTCATAGAGATGATGTGTAATAGAGAATTCATAAATAAGGAAGCCAAGGAAGCATAGGATTACTTTGATGTCTTGGCTGAGAATGCACAATCTTGGGATATATCTAAACCAACAAATTCCAAGATAAGCCAACAAAGAGAAAAGTATAGAATTTATGTCCTTTCAGAAGAAGACAATATGAGTGCACGTGTAGCTAGCCTCACAAGAAAAGTTGAGGCCATGTAATTAAAGAAAGGAGAAACGAATAAACCCATTAAAGTTGTTGATAATGCTTGTGGAATTTGTGCCGGTAATCTACATGAAACACAGGATTGTCCTACAATTCCTGTGTTTCAAAAAGTTTTGCAAGAACAATCCAATGTCATAAACAATTATCAACGATCATTTAGTGTTCCAAACTCAAACACGTATAATTCAAGTTGGAAGAACCATGCCAACTTCAGTTGGAGGAATGGACCAACTGCAAATGCAAATAACACCCCCCAAGCTCAATCTTTATTAGGTTCATCCCTAGTAATCACACCAAAAGTTACACTTGAGGAGATGTTGGGTGCGTTCGTGTCAGTTCAGGCTGAATATAACAAGACTAATTCTCTGAAAATTGATGGGTTCATGCAAGAACAACTAAGATTCAACTAAAGCACATCTCAAGTCATTAATGATTTGAAAACTTCACTGGCTAGAGTTAAATCTCATCTCAGCGTTAGGGAGAGAGGCACACTTCCTGCCCAACCTCTCCCTAACCCAAGAACCCAATTCGAGATACAAGATCCCAGCTCATCCTCCCAACATGCAGAGTATGTTAAAGCTATTACTACCTTGAGAAGTGGCAAAACAATTGACAAATCTAATCCGGTGAAGGCCCTAAAGCCTAATAATTCGAAAATTGCCAACAAGGATGATAGTTCTAGCAACACTCCACATGATAAAGAACCGAAAAAGCAATACAAGTTGGTTGCTCCTTTTCCCCAAAGGTTGATTTCAGCCAAACCCTTAGACAAAAATTTAGAAATTCTAGAGGTTTTTAAGTAAGTGAAGATCAACATTCCGTTGTTGGATGCTATAAAACAAATACCATCATATGCCAAATTTTTTAAGGAAGTTTGTATGGTCAAAATGAAAGACAATGTACACAATAAAGTAATTTTGACTGAGAACTTGTACCCCATCATCAAACAAGAGGTACCCAAAAATACAAGGATTCGGGTAGTCCTACCATCTCATGCATCATAGGTGACTACCGAATCGAACAAGCCCTACTCGATTTGGGTGCAAGTGTTAACCTCATCCCATACTCGGTCTACGAACAACTTGGTTTAGGTGAATTAAAACCCACCAAAACTACACTCCAACTTGTTGGTCGATCCATTTGTATACTAAGAGGAATGATTGAAGATGTGCTTGTACAAGTCGATAAATTCTACTATCCAGTGAATTTTATTATCTTTGACACACATCTTGTGATTGGTACCAGTGCTCAAATTCCTGTCATACTTGGGCACCCTTTCTTAGTGTTCACTCCCCAAGTGTAGGGTTGCAAAGTAGTAATAATTCGGAAAGACCGAGTATCGTTCCCATAGAGATTTATGAATGCGTATTCTCAGAATTTGTCTAAAATAACTAATAATTAAGATCATATTAAGAACTAAAGCTAGAAAATAGCAATTTGGGTTTAAACAGTGAATGTGTAAGGTAATTTCAATCTAAAAAGGCATTAGAGCGCTAAGGATCCACTTTTGATAAGTTTCAATGCATCAATACAACTGGGTCTCTCATAACTCAATCGAAATCGAATTCATATCTCTATCCGATTGGAATATAGAGCGGTTCAATCAACAATTATCTAAAACAGTTGCTCATTTATTGATTCGATTCCCACAATAATACTCAGGCCTTGGGCACACCCAATTGTGTAGGCCAAGCCTCTTCCCAATCTAGTTGAGACTCACAACCATAGCCTTCATCAAATCCTGTCACTAGACTTGATTACAACTAATGATTAGAAATCTAATTAAATCAAAATCAATCAACAAACAACTATTTCAGATTACTACAAAAGATAAGAACTTTAGTTGAATGAGTTCCCACATGAAAATCAGGCCATTGCATACAAGGCAATCAAAGAATCTACCATGCCCGGAGTCGATGATAGATCAATGAACTACACAAGCATAAACAATGCTCAGAAGCTAAATTACTAAGTAAGGATCACTAAGAATCACATGAGCCCGGAGTCATCAAGAGATCAAAGTAAAAACCCAACTAGTACTTGATTCAAACTCACGTTAACTAAAATTCATCAATTAAATCATAAAAAGGAAACCTAGGTTGCATCAATCCATCAAAAACAAATCAAAAGATTCACCTCTTTGCCCTAGCTAAGAGGTTTTAGTTCATCTCTAACATCCTTGAACTAGAAGCCTCAAAAACATAAAAACTACTAAAACATGAAGAAAACTAAGAAAACTTGAAGTAGAATCCGTCTCCCAAGCAATCCCCACATCCTAGCATGCTCTGGTATGAAGGGAAGAAGTCCTTTTATAGCTTGGAGGTGTCCATTGCGTAAGAAACTTCCAGATTGCGCAAGGATTTATGCACTTGCGTAGAGAATTTCGGAGCCCGATTTAGAAACTGCTGTTTACGCATGGCCGACCGGTCGCACAACCGGTTTGAGGCTGTAGACGACCGGTCGCACGACCGATCTGAGGTGTGGATGACCGGTCTCAAAACTGCAGAATCTGTCCAGAGAGTTTATGTGTTTCTAGACTACTCTCGACCTGTTTGGCGACCGGTCGGACAACTGGTCTAACGACCGGTCTAAGATGAGAAAAACAGTCCAAAAAAATACACTGTCGACCTATCTGGCAACCGGTCTACAGACAGGTCTAAGCACAAAATTTCAGATTTTCTTCATCATCTCTTCTCTTTCTTTCTTGCTTCTTTCTTCCACCTTTCGGCACTTGTTCTGTTAATCTTCAATGCATACAAAGTGACTCTTTTAACCATGAATTGGTGAAGTCTCCTTCTCATTCCTACAATCACAAATCCATGCATTAGATTAGTCTTTAAATCATGAAAAGCATGCATAATGAGTGATGAATTGGGGTTAGAATATGCACAATTAAGAGCTCAACACACCCCCCAACCAGCATTTTGCTAGTTCCGAGCAAAACATGCATAAAACAAGTTTCATTCTTCAAAACCCAACTCTTCTCTAGAAACTATTCTTCTATACATTCCAAGACACACAAGCATAAAAATTAGAGAAATTAGGTGATAGAGGTTGAAACCTTAAACTCTCAAAACATAATAAGTGTTTATATGAAATTTCTGCTAATTGATTGATAAATAGAAGAACTTGAACAAATTCAACCTAGTGTGCATAGTGAAAGTTCATCTCATGAGTTTCCGGGATTATCTTCTTCATAGATCAACTAAACTATAAATCTCAAGGTGTGTAGAGTAACAACAAGCCTATGACAGGAATTTGCCTCACCATCCTTCCGACGGCTTTCACACTACGTCCCATTTTCGGCTTTGGTTATGGGTGGACCATCCCCCGGTTGGTAGTAGGTAGCCCTAATCGGAATTTTCCACCATTTTTCCATCATTCCCAATTTCATACCTTCCTTTTCCTTTTTCTTTTACATTAGATAGGATTTTTAGAAATCCATATCTTTCGTTATTTTCCCATGGACAAGGATGGACAAAGTACCCCGGCTTGGTTTCTCAATACCTTAAATCAAGGTTTAGTTAATCCACAAATCACATATTCCTTTCAAATCATAAAAATCGTGTAATATGAACTAGGTGCAAAAGGTGTTCAAATTTTCTATCAATCATAAAAATAGGTGAATTCACATATAAAATCATTATATTAAGAGAAGTTCAAAGCTTGCAACATCCCTCACTTCGTATCTCCTCTTCTTATACTCATGCTATCTTGAATGCATAGAATCAAAGTTTTCCAAAAGAGTTTTGAATTTTTAAAAAATTGAAAATTTTCTACATCATTGCTCGAAATGTCACAAAAACTAGCAGATTCATCTAAGGAATCTCTCACCCCCCAACCAAAACTTCACATTGTCCTCAATGTAAGAACGTGTACAATGAATGCAACACATGAGAGCAATGAGAAAACAAAAATGTGTGAGAAAGAGAGATATCACTTGAAGCATATATTTCATGGCAAGATTAACTTTTGGAGATGGATTACTTCATAACTAATTCAACTATCAAAGCAAATCCTAATGGGAAAGCATTCTAAAAAATCATCCTTCGTCAGACTAGGAGGTTAATCCCAACAACTCATCCAAAAGCATAAAGTCAAGAAGAATCATTAGATGGATCAAAAGGTTTCGCAGTAATGTCATCCAATATCCTGCTTTACAATAAACATGTGTGTAGATAAACCACTGAAAATCCCCAAAATGAATATCAGCAAGTTCCTTAATGTGCGCACCACATGTATAAGGGGAGACAACATCATATTTATCCGAAAAACTATGTCTCCAATCAGATTTTCCTGGGCAATGATATTGTAGGTATGGATCATCCCTGGGTTGGTGGAGTTCAGTGTGCATGATCCACAAAGGTGTGAAAATATGAATTGATTTCTTAGCACAAAAAGGTATTGTTTCCACATCCTTCTCTCGGCTAACGTCATATGCCGATACCGACTCGAAAAGTGTGACCATATCCCTTATCATATCATCGTTCTTATCAAGGGAGTAAGTCATATCTTCATCTAAGTGACAGGAGTAAAAAGGTGAGAGGGACTTATTTTCCATAATAGAATTGATCATGTTTATTTCGTGGACCTCCTCATCCTCATCCTCTTGTTGGTTGTTAATATTGAAAGCATTCAACTCAATCGTCATATTGCCAAAAGACATTTGTATGACCCCACTCCTACAATTGATGATAGCGTTTGATGTAGCTAGGAATGGACGGCCAAGTATGACAGGAATTTGAGGGCCAATATTAACCATGGGTTGTGTGTCCAAGACAATAAAGTCCACCGGGTAGTAGACTTTGTCAACTTGGACAAGGACGTCCTCAATCACCCCTCTCGAAATACGAATTGATTGGTCAGCAAGTTGTAATATGGTTTTGGTGGGTTTTAATTTACCTAAAGCCAATTGTTCATAGACCGAAAAGGAAATTAAGTTCACACTTGCACCTAGATCGAGTAAAGCATGCTTCACCTGGTAATCTCCAATTATGCATGATATTGTTGGACAACCGGGATCTTTGTATTTCTTAGGCATCCCGTGATTTATAATGGCACTTACATTCTCTGTAAAAAATGCCTTCTTTTGCACATGTATTTTTCTTTTCACCATGCAAAGGTCTTTTAAAAATTTTGCATATGAAGGTATTTGTTTAATGGCATCCAACAATGGGATGTTGATTTTGACTTGCTTGAAAACCTCCAAAAATTCCTGATATTTATCTTGAGGTTTGGCTGAAATCAAGCGTTGGGGGAATGGAGCAACAGGCCTATATTCTTTCAATGGCTCTTTTTCATTCATGGCGGTGCTAGGTCCTCATCCTCTTTGGAAGATTCCGGATCATTAGGCGTTGAGGCCTTCACCGGGTCAGATTTTTCAATAATTTTACCACTTCTAAGAGTGGTGATGGCCTTAGCATGTTCCATGTGTTGGTTAGAGGAGCTAGGCATGCTTATTTCACATTGTGGTTTCAGATTTGGTATGGGTTGGGCTGGAAGAATCCCTTCCCTTGCATTTAAGCGAGCCTTGATTTCCTCCACCGAATTTTTAAGCTCAAGCATTATTGTATAGTTGGATTGATTTATTTGAGCTTGACCTTCCATGAATGCTTTTAATGTATCCTCTATAGGCATTTGGGGTGGGGCCATAGGAATTTGCATTGGGGGCCCGCTTTGAGGATTACTTTGGTTAGTTCCATTCGCCCAATTGAAGTTAAGGTTGTTTCTCTAACTAGAATTGTTCGTGTTTGAATTTGGAGTACTAAAAGGTCGTTGATAACTATTCAAAGCATTCGATTGTTCATATAAAAGTTCTCGAAATGCATAAATTGTTAGACAATCCGGCGTTTGATGTACGTTGGAAGCACAAATACCATAAATAGTTTCAACAGTCCCCCTTTGTTGGCTTGTATCCACTTTCCTTAATTCCATCTCCTCGACCTTTCGTGTGAGATTAGCCACTCTAGAACCTAGATCATCTCTCTCATTTAAAACATAAATTTCTCCCTTTTCCTTGGCTTGGGGTTGTTTTGAACTTGTCGGCTTAGATGTATCCCATGCTTGTGTGTTTTCAGCCAACATGTCAAAATAATCCCAAGCTTCCTCCGTTTCCTTGTTCATGAGCTCCCCGTTGCACATCATCTCCACAAATTGGCACATGGTTGAGTTTAATCCATCATAAAAAAAACTAATCAACCTCCACCGTTCATAGCCATGAAGTGGGCATGCGTTTAATAGCTCATTATACCTTTCCCAACATTGGAAAAAGGTTTCTTCTTCTTTTTGGGCGAAGTTCATTATGGCCCTTCTTAGTGCATTGGTTCGATGAGTAGGTAAGAATTTTTTAAGAAACTCCCGAGTCATCTCAGCCCATGTCCCAATAGACCTTGGCCTTAAGGAATGTAGCCATGATTTTGCCTTCTCTTTCAAGGAAAAAGGAAATAATTTGAGTTTTATAATATCCCTAGTTACATTGTCATAGTTTATTGTGGCAATAACCTCTTCAAATTCCTTAATATGTAAATAAGCGCTTTCAGAGTCGAGTCCATGGAATCTAGGAAGAAGTTGGATCACCCTGGTTTAAAATCAATGTTTCCCACATTGTGAGGGAAAATTATGCAAGAGGGAGTACTCGTCCTAGCTGGTTGTCAATAGTCACGTAAAGTTCTAGGTTGAGATACATCCCCCACTTCATTCTCATCCAATTCAGTAAAGTTTTGGGCTTGATTTTGATGTTGATTAGCCCTTTGATTTGGTTGATTTTCAGCCATCTCTCTAGTAATTTCAGGAAGATTTTGATGTTTCCTAGCATGAGGCTCTCTATCAATCCCTTCAATAATTACTCCATCACTAACAAGTCGGTTATTAGAATTTCGAGCCCAATGTGGCATGCAAATCCAAAAAGAATGAAATAAAAAGTAATTCTTCATTCCTTCCTTTACTTCTCTCTGAGACCGAAGCACAAGGTGTCTTGCAATGCCTGAGCCAGAAGCAAGGATAGAGACCGATTTCTCCTGGTCAATAGGGGTTCAGAGAACTCCCCACCCACTCTTTGAGTCTTTTGAGAAAAGTGCAGAAAAAGAAGAAAGAGGAATAAGATTGAGAAGAGAAATCTCTGAGCACAAGGTGATCCAAGACGGCAGAGCCGACCAATAGGAATCCAGGCGGCACAAGGCCAACTTATCAGAGATCCAAAAGGAGTCTCCACCCACTCTACAAGAGATGAATATGGTAGGAATGAGTAGGAGAAGAAGAAGAGTAAGGTTAGAATGATGGAACCTGATTTGGCACTTGAGATTCCTACTTCTTCTTCAACTTCCTAAAAATCCCTGAAGTAGATCTATGTTAGAATCCTGCAAAATCAAAACAAACTAAGTTAGTATCCTGAAATTAAAAGAAAACTTAGCCTAGAAAGCAAAACAAATCCTAAACCTATCTTAACACAATCTCAACTAAAAGCTATCTCAGCAAATTCTAAAAATATCACATAAAAATCCCCGGCAGCGGCGCCAAAAACTTGTTCACTCCCCAAGTGTAGGGTTGCGAAGTAGTAATAATTCGGAAAGACCAAGTATCGTTTCCACAGAGATTTATGAATGGGTATTCTCAGAATTTGTCTAAAATAATTAATAATTAAGATCCTATTAAGAATTAAAGCTAGAAAATAGCAATTTGGGTTTAAACAGTGAATGTGTAAGGTAATTTCAATCTAAAAAGGCATTAGAGCGCCAAGGATCCACTTTTGATAAGTTTCAATGCATCAATACAACTGGGTATCTCATAACTCAATCGGAATCGAATTCATATCTCTATCTGATCGGAATATAGAGCGGTTCAATTAACAATTATCTAAAACAGTTGCTCATTCATTTATTCGATTCCCACAATAATACTCAGGCCTTGGGCACACCCAATTGTGTAGGCCAAGCCTCTTCCCAATCTAGTTCAGACTCACAACCATAGCCTTCATCAAATCCTGTCACTAGACTTGATTACAACTAATGATTAGAACTCTAATTAAATCAAAATCAATCAACAAACAACTATTTCAGATTACTACAAAAGATAAGAACTTTAGTTGAATGAGTTCCCACATGAAAATCAGGCCATTGCATACAAGGCAATCAAAGAATCTACCATGCCCAGAGTCGATGATAGATCAATGAACTACACAAGCATAAACAATGCTCAGAAGCTAAATTACTAAGTAAGGATCACTAAGAATCACATGAGCCCGGAGTCATCAAGAGATCAAAGTAAAAACCCAACTAGTACTTGATTCAAACTCACGTTAACTAAAATTTATCAATTAAATCATAAAAAGGAAACCTAGGTTGCATTAATCCATCAAAAACAAATCAAAAGCTTCACCTCTTAGCCCTAGCTAACAGGTTTTAGTTCATCTCTAACATCCTTGAACTAGAAGCCTCAAAAACATAAAAACTACTAGAACATGAAGAAAACTAAGAAAACTTGAAGTAGAATCCGTCTCCCAAGCAATCCCCACGTCCTAGCATGCTCTGGTATGAAGGGAAGAAGTCCTTTTATAGCTTGGAGGTGTCCATTGTGTAAGAAACTTCCAGATTACGCAAGGATTTACACACTTGCGTAGAGAATTTCGAAGCCCGATTTAGAAACTGTTGTTTACGCATGGCCGACTGGTCGCACGACCGGTCTGAGGCTGCAGACGACCAGTTGCAAGACTGATCTAAGGTGTGGACGACCGGTCGCACTACCGGTCTCAAAACTGCAGAATCTGTCAAGAGAGTTTATGTGATTCTAGACTACTCGCGACCTGTCTGGCGACCGGTCTAGCGACCGGTCTAAGATGAGAAAAAAAGTCCAAAAAAATACATTGTCGACCTGTCTGGCGACCGGTCTAGCGACCGGTCTACAGACAGGTCTAAGCACAAAATTTCAGATTTTCTTCATCATCTCTTCTCTTTCTTTCTTGTTTCTTTCTTCCACCTTTCGGCACTTGTCCTATTAATCTTCAATGCATACAAAGTGACTCTTTTAACCATGACTTGTTGAATTCTCCTTCTCATTCCTATAATCACAAATCTATGCATTAGATTAGTCTTTAAATCGTGAAAAGCATGCATAATGAGTGATGAATTGGGGTTAGAATATGCACAATTAAGAGCTCAACACTTAGCCACTTCAAATGCAATCGTCAATTGTAGAAACAGGCTTGTACAAATGTCCTTTAGAAGTATGACACTTGAGCTGAATATTTTTTATTTATGAAAACAACCATGAGATGGTGATGATGAGGTCCACGTAATAAATCCAATTAACTCATTCGTGAAAGATACACCCTCTTGGCATTCTTTTTCGATCACTTAGAAGCATGTTTGGCCCATTCTTATCATATTGATGATGACATGATCCGAGAGTGGATGTCATTTTGGACTTTATGCCGGTACTTGATACTAATCGATGGAAGAACTCATTTAAGCCTTTACCTTTAACTGAGAACAACCCCTTCCATTTAGTATTAAGGCTCCGAAGCTCGACCTAAAACCTTTACTTAAGCATCTCAAATACGTATATTTAAGTCGAGATGAGACTTATCCAGTGGTGATTTCTTCTCACTTGGATTAAGAACAAGAGAGTAGGTTGATTGCTATTCTAAAAGAGTATAAGAATGCCATCGGGTGGTCAATTGCGGATCTTAAAGGCATAGATCCCCTGTATACTCATTGCACACACTTTGAGGAGAATGCGAAAGCATCTAGGCAACCACAAAGACGCCTAAATCCAAACATGAGGGAAGTAGTTAAGGCTGAGCTATTAAAATTATTGGATGTGTGTATCATTTGTCCAATATCCGATAGTCAATGGGTGAGTCCAACACAAGTCGTGCCTAAGAAATCTGGAATAACCATCATAGCCAATTCCAACAATGAACTCGTGCTAACCAGGGTCACTACCAGTTGGAGAATGTGCATTGACTACCGGAAGCTAAACACAGTCATGAGGAAAGACCACTTCCCTTTACCTTTTGTTGATCAAATCTTAGAAAGGTTAGCGGGTCATTACCACTTTTGCTTCCTCGATAGATATTCAGGGTACAACCAAATAAAGATCACCCTAGAGGACCAAGAGAAAACAACATTCACATGTCCATTCGGCATTTTTGCTTATCAAAGGATGCCGCTTGGACTATGTAATGCCCTTACCACCTTTCAGTATTGCATGTTGAGCATCTTTTCTAATCTGGTAGGGAAAATTCTCGAAGTCTTCATGGACGACTTCTCAATATTTGGTTGTGACTTTGATGAGTGCCTCATGCACTTAAAGACTATTTTGAAAAGATGTGAAGAGAAGAACCTTGTGTTGAATGGGGAGAAATGTCACTTTATGGTTCAAAAGGGAATAGTCCATGGTCATATTCTCTCAGCTAAAGGAATTGAGGTGGACAAAGCTAAAATTGATCTTATCTCTAACATTCCACCACCTAAGAGCATATAAGAGGTCCGGTCCTTCTTAGGATACCCCAGATTCTATAGGAGGTTCATCAAGGACTTTAGTACCCTCTCTCATCCTTTTTGTAACCTCCTCCAAAAGGAAAACTCATTCGAGTGGAATGAGGAATGTCAAAATGTCTTTATCAAACTCAAATGTATGTTGACATGTGCTCCTATAATGCAACCACCTGATTGGAGCATTCCTTTTAAGATCATGTGTGATGTCAGTGATTACGCTATTGGGGCAGTGTTAGGCCAGAGAAAAGAGAAGAAGTCATACGTCATCTACTATGTAAGTAAAACTCTAAACTCGGCTCAAGAAAATTACACCACTACGAAAAATGAACTCTTAGCCGTCATATTTGCTTTAGACAACTTTAGATCCTACTTGATCGGATCCAAGATCATCATATTTACCAATCATGCCGCACTTAAGTACCTTCTTTCTGCGAAGGATGCTAAGCCACGTTTGTTACGATGGATCCTCCTACTCCAGGAATTTGACATAGAAATACGAGATAAAAAGGGAGTAAAAATGTTGTGGCTAACCATCTCTCTAGACTTGTCCTCACTGATTCCACTGAGACGACTACGATCAATGACATGTTCCCTGATGAACAACTTTTTAAAGTCTCCCAAGTACCATGGTATGCGGACATTGCTAATTATCTTGCTTCAAGTACAATTCTGACACATTGAAAAAAGCAGGATAAGGATAAGTTCTTCAGCGAGGTAAGAAAATTCTTGTGGGACCACTCGTACTTATATAAGTACTGTCCCGATCAGATTATAAGGAGATATGTGCCGGACCATGAGCAACACAATATCATCTCCTTCTGTCATTCTCAAGCGTGTGGTGGCCACTTCTCTGCTAAGAAGACCACAACTAAAATTCTGCAATGTGGGTTCTATTGGCCCACCATGTTCAAAGATACACATGAGTTTTGTAAAACTTGTGAGCCTTGTTAGAAATTTGGAGGAATATCCCGTCGAAATATGATGCCACTCAATCCCATCTTACTAATCGAAATTTTTTATTGTTGGGACATCGATTTCATGGGTCCATTACCATCTTCTTTTAAAAATTTATATATTTTGCTTGTCGTTGATTATGTTTCAAAATGGGTCGAGGCGATTCTATACTGGAATAATGACCATAAAACAGTCATTCGATTTTTAGAAGAAAAAATTCTTTCCCGGTTTGGAATCCCTCAAGTCATTATAAGTGATGGAGGGTCTCACTTTTGTAACCGATCATTTGAAGCATTAATGAAGAAATATGGTGTTACTCATAAAGTAAGCACTCCCTATCACCTACAAACAAGTGGAAAAGTTGAGATATCCAACAGGTAAATCAAACACATTCTAGAGAAAACGGTAAACCCGATCGCAAGGATTGGTCACTTAGACTTACTGATGTGCTCAGGGCTTACCGTACAACTTTTAAGACCCCCATTGAAATGTCACCTTATAGACTTGTCTACGGGAAAGATTGTCACTTGCCTGTGGAGTTGGAACATAGGGCATATTTGGCGAAAAAGAAGATGAATTATGATTCTGACAAAGCAAGCTCGTTGCGCAAGCTTCAAATGAATGAACTTGTAGAGCTCCAGAATGAGGCATATGAGAATGCGAGAATTTACAAGGACAAGATGAAGGTGTTCCATGATAAGAACATCCTTCGTAAGACTTTCACGATCAATCAAAAGGTCATTTTGTATAATTTTCGGTTACATCTATTTTTGAAAAACTTGAGGTCTCGATGGACTGGTCCCTTCATTGTCAAAACTGTTTATCCATATGGGATTGTCGAGTTGTTGAATCTAAGGAACGACAACATCTTTAAAGTAAATGGTCAGCGTTTAAAATCGTTCTTTGAGAACTTTCGTTCATAAGGTATGTTCGTACCTCTTACTAATCCTATGTATCAGGATACTTGATCTCCTAGTCTGATGGAGGTATAGTGTAGTTTAGGATTAGAATTTTTACTTTTGCTTTATTTTTTTTAGTGTGTTTCTTAAATGGTGGTAAAATCCTAAATTTTGCTCTCTTAGGTATTCTCATTCCTCAATCTCCTTGTTTTTGTCGTTGCTCTCATATTATCATTGCATTCATATATTGTTACATTGAGGACAATGAAATATTTGGTTAGCGGGTGAGATTCATCATCTAATATTTTGTACATTTTGAGCAATCATGTAGGAAATTTTTCGATTCTCTTAAATTTCAAAACTCTCTTGGAAAACATTATTTCTATACACTTTAGATAATATGAGTATAAAAGGAAGAGAAATGTTGGGATTTTGAAATCCTTGAATTATCTTAAATATAGTAGATTTCCATATGAATTTCCATATTGAATGATTGATAGAAATTTTGAACACTTTGAGTCTAGTTCACATTACACAATTTTCATAATGGAAGGGATTATTAGATTTGTGGATCGATTAAACTGAGATTTAAGGTGCTAAGGAACCAAGCCGGGGAACTTTGTCCATCCTTATTCACGAGAAAATAAGAGAAAAGATCGAAAGATATGAATTTTTAAAAATCATATCTCATGTATATGAAAAGAAAGGAAATTCGATTATTGTTGAATAATTGTTGAGAAATTCCGAAAAGGTATACCTACTTACTAACTAGGGGAAGGTCTACCCGTAACCTAAGCTGAAAATAGGAAGTAGTGTGAAAGTCGTCGAAGGAACGGTAAGGCAAATTCTTGTCAGAGGCTTGATGTTGATCTGTACACTTTGGATTTCAGTTTGATTGATTTATGGAGAAGGTAATCCTTGAAGTTCATGAAATGAGCATTCACTTTGCACACTAGACCACGTTTGTTCTAGATCTTTTATTTATCAATCAATTGGTGAGAATTCTATATGGAACACTTACGGTATTTGGAGAGTTTAAGATTTCAATCTCTATCATTAATTGTTTCTGATATTTATACTTGTATGTTTTATAGTTTATACAAGAATGTTTCCAAGAGAGAGTTAAGTTATAAAGGATGGATTTGTTTCACACATATTTTGGTCGGGACTACCAAAATGCTGGTTGGGGGGTGTGCTGAGCTCTTAAATGTGCATATTCTAACCCCATTTCATCACTAACTATGCATGATTCACATATTTTAAAACCTACCTAATGCATGATTTTGTGGTTGTAGGAATAAGAGAGATACTTCGCCATTTGGATGCTTAGAGACCCTTCTTACATGCCTTGAAGATCAAAAGAATAAAGAACAAGAGGTGGAGGAAAGACATAAAGAAGATTGAGAAGAAGAATCATGAAAAATTAGATTTTATAAACTGACCAACCGGCCGTTCGGCCGGCCGGTCACTGTCGCAATGGGTTGGCAAAGTGCTCTGCAAATTGAAAAATTGCTAGACATATTTTTGCACTAACCGACCTCTTGTCCAACTGGTCGGATGGACTGGCCGGCCGAACAGAAACAGAAATTTCTATTTCTGGATTGTGATTTTTGCTGTGCAAAGCATAAGTGCTGTGCACCTTCTGGAAGATTCTTCGTTGCTGGGGCCCAAAGCCTATAAAATGACACCTCCACTTCATTCCTAAGCTAACTTAAAAGAGATCTATTACATTGGGAGGTGGAGAAAGTCGGATTCGGAGCTCTACAACTCCCTCTACTTTGTTTTCTTTCTAGTTCTTCATACTTCAAATAGATTTCCTGTTTTTTGTTAACATGGTTGGCTAAACCTCTTATCTAGGGTTATGAGGGGAAGCTTGTCGTTGTTCTAAGATGTTTTAATACATTTTTTATGGTTTCATGGCTTAGATTTAATGTTAAACAATGGTTTGTTAAGTTTGAATGAAGTTCTAAGTAGTTTTTCTTAATCTTATGATGACTCATAGATGTTTGGAAGGATTTTACTTAGTTCTTAGTTGTTTTACAAAGATCTAGACCTGTATGCTCTGAGGAATCGAATTTAATACGCTCTAGAACTTGATTCTTCATGTGAGAACTTCAAACTAAAGTTCTATCTTTTCTGTAAAATCTAAAATATGAGTTGCTTGTTTATGTGATTTGAATCAAGTTCAAACTATGATTTTAGTTGAATCTAGTGATAGGGTTTGATGATTATCATAGTTGTGATCTTAATCTATTGGAACTAGGATTAGCCTATGCAATTGATGTGCCCAAGTCCTAACTTGAATTGAGGGAATCATGTTGATAAAATACACATTTGTTGGATTGTTTTAATAATATAACTGCTCTATAATCCGGCTAGATAGGATTTGATTTCGATTCTAATTGTGTAGTTGAGAAACCAAAGTGAATTATGCATAAAGGATAGCTACAAGTGGATCCTTGGTGCTCTAGTGCTTCTTTAGATTGTTAAACTCATCTCAAGTCTATAGATTACTCATCTACATTCAAATTCCATATTAAGTTTGTTTTAATTTAATTTCAATTAGAGATTATTTTAAAAAAAATCTGGGAATTCCTGAGTTAGTCCCTGAGGACGATCTCGGTCTCCCAATCAAATTATTACTACATCATAACCCTACACTTGGAGTTCAAACACTTAACTAATAACCATTGTAAAAAATTATTTTAGGGCGTGTGTCCAACATTGAACCATATCCGATTCTCAAGTATATCCCTAACTGTGGGACCCAAAAATGAAGAAGACGCAGATCCCAAGTGGAAAACAATATAGGAAACAACGGTGGTTAAATACCCACCGTTAAAAAATTCTTAAGGCCACATAAATGTTTATTTACCATCCAAGTTTTTGATAAGGTCAAAAGGCCCTGGATAAAGGAACCACACTAATATCAGTTTCATCCAAAAAATTAGTGCGTCATAAAGGTCACCATCCACTTTTTCCTATTTTATGGTCCCCTTGAGATATGGATCTGCTTAATTTTTTAGATCCTGTTATAAAATGATTTATAAAATTACAAGTAACTTGTATATAGATTTGGTTCGAGTTGGGTCGGGCAACCCAAGACCTCAACCCAAGCCCGACCCAAGCTTTATCGTGTTTACACAGCCCAATCTCGAGATCATGTTCGATACTTCTTGCTCAAGCCTAACCCAATGTCGGGTCGGTCACGGGTCGGTTGGGTTGAACTCGCCCAACTTTCAGCCCTAGATGAAGGGCATGGATTTAAAACACATACATTACAGTGGGACCCATTGGAATAACAGATGGATGGCATGGATTTAAAACACATACATCATATTGGGACCCATTGGAATAACAGATGGATGGCATGGATTTAAAACATATACAGCACAGTGGGCCCCACTGGAATAACAGATAGATGACATGGATTTAAAACACATACATCACAGTGGGCCCCACTATTATGTAGCTATTCGCTTCCCCAAGTGTAGGGTTGCGATGTAGTAATAATCTCGGTAAGACCGAGGTCGATCCACAGGGAAGGAAGTAAACAATTCCAATTATCCTAATAACTAGAATCAAAGAGGTTTGTGAAATTGATTTTTAACATAAAATAGAAAATCTAATAATGAAAAGATAACTAGAGCATCAAGGATCCACTTATAGCTCTTCTTAGATGCATAATTCGCTATGGTTTCTTACTTTCTCAACTAGAATCGACATTCCTGTCTATCTAGTCGGATGATAGAGCTGTTAAACCAAACAGTCTGTCATATGTAAGTTCTATGCATAGGATTCACTCAATGAAGGCTGAGCTGAGCATGCTCAATTGCATAGGTCATTCCCCTTTCCAAAAGGTCCAGTTCACAATCATAACCATCCTCAAGTCCTCTCACAAGACAAGGCTAGATCAGGACTTGAACTGGATTCAAATCACATACACAGTCCATACATATTCCAGAAAAACAGAAAAATAGAACTTTGGTAGGAAGTCCCTTCATGAAGAGCTTAGTACTAGAGCGCACTCCGATTCCTCAGATCATACAGGTCTAGACCATTGCAAACGAATTAAGAGGCTAAGTAATTCATCCAAACATCCGTGAGTCATCACAAGACTAAGAAAAATTACTTAAAAACTTGTATAAACTTCAAACCTTAGTTCATAATCATGAAAACCAATCTTAAAACCAATAAAACGAATTAAACAATCTAAGAAAACTATAAGGTTCACCTCTTAGCTCTAGCTAAGAGATTAGCTAATAAAAAGCATATTAAAAACTAGAACTAGAACTAAGAAAAGGAAGAAAAACTAGCTGGAGGAGGCTAGGAAGCCTCCTATGACTTGAACTCCTTGCTCCCCACGTCCTTGGTTGCCCTGGAATAGAAGAGAGCACCTCCTTTTATAGTGCAGCACTAGTACAGCAACATAGCAGAATTTGTTTCGCTTGGTACGGCTTATCCAATGGTCGGATTGCCTTCAAATTTGATTTGTAGCTTCCTTGTAATGTTATCTTCCTCATAGATGATTTAGATTTCCAAGATTGTCCTCTGAATGGGCCCACCAATCACATCACCGACCGCCTCTCAAAATCGCGCACTTCGGGTACCTTCAGAACCAATCATCTTGCTTTCAACGCTCCGGAGTGTACAGAGGTCGGATTGATCTCAAATTTTGAACATGAGTAGAAAACTTCCTCCTCTACATGATAGACGGATTAGATTGTCCAAAACGATCTCAGAATGTGGTCCAAAAATTAGAACAATTAGGGCTTTTATAAACTCTACGCAGTTGGAGCTTTCTGGATGGTCCATCTTTCTTCAACCGGTACGATCAAACCGCACACCCTTTTGATCTGAAACTTTTGTGGTTATTCATATATGGATGTGGTCTAAAAGATGGTCAAAGTAGATTTTTCATATCCTCAATGATGGGCCACCTGGACCGGCCCAGAGTGGAACAGCGAAATCTGGAACTTTCTGGACAGTTCGTATTGTTTTGGCCACCACGATCAATCCGTAGCTCCGATCGACACGAAACCACTTGGGTTAGTTCGGCGTCGAGCTCCTCTTCGACATGAATGTGTTGGATTTCCAAATATCATCAAGATCGGCCCAGAAAACTGGTCCGAAAAACTAGGTGCGGGAATACATTGCTGTTTTAGAAACTGGAATCTGAAACTTGCATGGCCGACCGGTCACGACCGGTCAGGCCCTCTTTGGCATTACTCCAGCAAGCATGGCCGACCGGTCAAGACCGGTCGGTCTCTTTTTCTTCTTGTTTTCTTCCTTTCTTTCTTCTATTTTCTTCTTTCTTTGCTTCTTTCTTTGCTTCCTTCTTCCTTCAGCCCTCCTTGGGTCTTCATCCAAGGTTCTAAATCAGCTCTTTTGGTCATCAATTGGGCAAAGTAACTCTCATTCCTACAACCACAAAACATGTATTTGATTAGTCTTTAAATTATGAAAACCATGCATAATGAGTGATGAATTGGGGTTAAAATATGCACAATTAAGAGCTCAACACACCCCCCAACCAGCATTTTGCTAGTCCCGAGCAAAACATGCGTGAAACAAGTTTCATTCTCCAAATCCAACTCTCCTCTAGAAACTATTCTTCTATACATTCCAAGACACACAAGCATAAAAATCAGAGAAATTAGGTGATAGAAGTTGAAACCTTAAACTCTTAGAACATAATAAGTATTTATATGAAATTCTCACTGATTGATTGATAAATAGAAGAACTTGAACAAATTCACCCTAGTGTGCATAGTGAAAGTTCATCTCATGAGTTTCTGGGCTCATCCTCATCATAGATCAACTAAACTATGGATTTCAAGGTGCACAGAGCAACAACAAGCCTATGACAGGAATTTGTCTTACCGTCCTTCTGACGACTTTCACACTACGTCCCATTTCCGGCTTTGGTTACGGGTAGACCATCCCCCGGTTGGTAGTAGGTAGCCCTAATCGGAATTTTCCACCATTTTTCCATCATTCCCAATTTCATCCTTCCTTTTCCTTTTTCTTTTTAAATTAGATAAGATTTTTAGAAATCCATATCTTTCGTTATTTTCCCATGGACAAGGATGGACAAAGTACCCCGGCTTGGTTTCTCTACACCTTAAATCAAAGTATAGTTAATCCACAAATCACATAATCCTTTCAACCCATGAAAATCGTGTAATGCGAACTAGGTGTAAAAGTGTTCAAATTTTCTATCACTCACATAAATAGGGGAATTCACATATAAAACCATTATATTAAAAGAAATTCAAAGCTTGCAACATCACTCACTTCGTATCTCCTCTTCTTATACTCGTATCATCTTGAATGCATAGAAACAACGTTTTCCAAAAGAGTTTTAAATTTTAGAAAAATAAAAATTTTTCTACATAATTGCTCGAAATGTCACAAAAGCTAGTAGATTCATCTAAGGAATCTCACCCCCCAACCAAAATCTTACATTGTCCTCAATGTAATAAGATATGCAATATGCATGACATGAGAGCAATGACACAAAACAAAGGAGAGTGAGAACGAGAGTACCTGAGGTAGCAAGTTGATCAATTCTAGCATCTTCCATTGTCTCAATGAGACTTATTCAATCCTAAATGCAGAAAGAAATCCTAACCTACCTACCTACCTTTGATTAGTCTGATCGACTACATGATCAAATTTGAGCAGGATCTTCATGAATTTCAATAGGTTTCTCATGAGGACCATCCAAAGTCCTGCTCGAATGTATACATGTGTGCGTTTCTTCATGAAAGTCCAATCATAGTATGCACCACACGCATGTAAGGAGGAGATAAGAGCAGCAAAAAGATATCTCCTCAAGTTCTGAATTGGGTTGTAATTGATTAAAAATGGGTCCTCCCAATCAGAATTTTCAATGGGTTGAAGAATCCATGATGGTGGAGAGACATTCATTAAGTATTTTTCAGTTTGGATTGTCTCCTCCACAAATTCAGATTTGCATGGTGCTTCCACAAACCATGGTAAAGAGTGTAAATCAGTGGAATGGTGTTCTTCAAGCACCGACACCATGTCTAACAAACTATCCAACTCCTTAATCATCTCATCATCCAGATCATAGGGGTGGGTCATGCATTCCTTTAGGAAATCGAGAGAGTCGAATGAAGGGTCCTCGTTCTCCCTAAGTGATTGAGGAAATTCTATTTCAAGGGTAAGGAATTCCTCCTCTATAGAGGGGAGGTCTTCCAAAGAAAAATTTTCAGATTTAGTGGTAAGCACATCATCTAGCATTGGTTGATCTTTTGAAATTTCAGATTGTGCCACCCCATCATCCAAAGAAGCAGAATTTTCAACCCAAGGGAGTTCTTCCACAATAGAATCCGGCATGTGTTGTTGGTGGAAGGACTTAAAAATATCGACTTCGGCCATCTCTCTAGCAAGAATATCTTTCGGTGATTCAAAAACATTCGGCCCTTTGGAAGAACAAATCATGGACTCACAATCATCCTTTAAACCCTCATTGTAGGCAATCAAACTATCACTTTCAGATTTTATAGATTCCTCGGGTTCGTCAACCGTCCTTGAAATCTCTTCATCATTCAAATCGAAATAGCTAAAAGAGATAGTTGATTTACCATAATCAATGGTAATGGTGGGATCACTGAGATCAATATCCTCTAGAAGTTTAGTCATTAAATCTAGAGAAGGTTGGGTTTGGATAACCTCATCCTCCTCATTGTTGGGGATTGATTCGGTGTTCCCAATGTTGGGTTCAATATTTTGAGATGGCGAGAGGTTTTGTATGCATTGCTTAGTTGTTTCCATAAACTCTTGCAGCACATTCTCAAGAGTTCGTGTCGGTTGCGGCTCATGAGAAAGAAACTCTTGAGGATAGTTGTTGGCATCCATGGTTGGCTCATCTTCCAAGTTGACATTTTGATGCTCCCACCAATTTGGATTATGCATGTCATATGTTGGGCTTTTAGATGGTTGTTGATATGTGTAGCCATACAAGTGATCATACATTGTCCTAACCGGTGGAACATTATTCATCTCTTTCCGATACTCTCCCATTGCCTTACGTTGTGCCTCAATATGTGTATTGTTTTCATTAATGTAATCACGCATCGTCTTACGTGGGGAAGTATTAGAAGTAGATTGAGTCTTAGAAAAATACTTATGCTTATAATGGTTCCAATCATAAAGAGTTTCAATTTCATGGTCTGTTATTTCATCTTCCAAAAGGTATGCATAAGCACCACACTTCTAATCAGCCATAATGAGATTTTAAAGAGTTGGAACTACCCTAATCTAGAAAAAAGAACAAAAAGAAGGGAGATGGAGAGATGTTACCCAATAGAGCGAGATATATGTCAGCAACAATGTCCTACAAAATCCAACAAAAAATTGTTAGTAATCTAGAAAAAAAATCAGAAAATCTTCTTCTATAAAAACTGAAAATCCTACCTAACTAAGACTACTCTATAGTTACTAGAACAATTAGAACCGTTTAACCTCTTCCCCGGCAACGGCGCCAAAAACTTGTTCGCTTCCCCAAGTGTAGGGTTGCGATGTAGTAATAATCTCGGTAAGACCGAGGTCGATCCACAGGGAAGGAAGTAAACAATTCCAATTATCCTAATAACTAGAATCAAAGAGGTTTGTGAAATTGATTTTTAACATAAAATAGAAAATCTAATAATGAAAAGATAACTAGAGCATCAAGGATCCACTTATAGCTCTTCTTAGATGCATAATTCGCTATGGTTTCTTACTTTCTCAACTAGAATCGACATTCCTGTCTATCTAGTCGGATGATAGAGCTGCTAAACCAAACAGTCTGTCATATGTAAGTTCTATGCATAGGATTCACTCAATGAAGGCTGAGCTGAGCATGCTCAATTGCATAGGTCATTCCCCTTTCCAAAAGGTCCAGTTCACAATCATAACCATCCTCAAGTCCTCTCACAAGACAAGGCTAGATCAGGACTTGAACTGGATTCAAATCACATACACAGTCCATACATATTCCAGAAAAACAGAAAAATAGAACTTTGGTAGGAAGTCCCTTCATGAAGAGTTTAGTACTAGAGCGCACTCCGATTCCTCAGATCATACAGGTCTAGACCGTTGCAAACGAATTAAGAGGCTAAGTAATTCATCCAAACATCCGTGAGTCATCACAAGACTAAGAAAAATTACTTAAAAACTTGTATAAACTTCAAACCTTAGTTCATAATCATGAAAACCAATCTTAAAACCAATAAAACGAATTAAACAATCTAAGAAAACTATAAGGTTCACCTCTTAGCTCTAGCTAAGAGATTAGCTAATAAAAAGCATATTAAAAACTAGAACTAGAACTAAGAAAAGGAAGAAAAACTAGCTGGAGGAGGCTAGGAAGCCTCCTATGACTTGAACTCCTTGCTCCCCACGTCCTTGGTTGCCCTGGAATAGAAGAGAGCACCTCCTTTTATAGTGCAGCACTAGTACAGCAACATAGCAGAATTTGTTTCGCTTGGTACGGCTTATCCAATGGTCGGATTGCCTTCAAATTTGATTTGTAGCTTCCTTGTAATGTGATCTTCCTCATAGATGATTTAGATTTCCAGGATTGTCCTCTGAATGGGCCCACCAATCACATCACCGACCGCCTCTCAAAATCGCGCACTTCGGGTACCTTCAGAACCAATCATCTTGCTTTCAACGCTCCGGAGTGTACAGAGGTCGGATTGATCTCAAATTTTGAACATGAGTAGAAAACTTCCTCCTCTACATGATAGACGGATTAGATTGTCCAAAACGATCTCAGAATGTGGTCCGAAAATTAGAACAATTAGGGCTTTTATAAACTCTGCGCAGTTGGAGCTTTCTGGATGGTCCATCTTTCTTCAACCGGTACGATCAAACCGCACACCCTTTTGATCTGAAACTTTTGTGGTTATTCATATATGGATGTGGTCTAAAAGATGGTCAAAGTAGATTTTTCATATCCTCAATGATGGGCCACCTGGACCGGCCCAGAGTGGAACAGCGAAATCTGGAACTTTCTGGACAGTTCGTATTGTTTTGGCCACCACGATCAATCCGTAGCTCCGATCGACACGAAAACACTTGGGTTAGTTCGGCGTCGAGCTCCTCTTCGACATGGATGTGTTGGATTTCCAAATATCATCAAGATCGGCCCAGAAAACTGGTCCGAAAAACCAGGTGCGGGAATACATTGCTGTTTTAGAAACTGGAATCTGAAACTTGCATGGCCGACCGGTCACGACCGGTCGGACAGGGCTGGCCGACCGGTCACGACCGGTCAGGCCCTCTTTGGTATTACTCCAGCAAGCATGGCCAACCGGTCAAGACCGGTCGGTCTCTTTTTCTTCTTGTTTTCTTCCTTTCTTTCTTCTATTTTCTTCTTTCTTTGCTTCTTTCTTTGCTTCCTTCTTCCTTCAGCCATCCTTGGGTCTTCATCCAAGGTTCTAAATCAGCTCTTTTGGTCATCAATTGGGCAAAGTAACTCTCATTCCTACAACCACAAAACATGTATTTGATTAGTCTTTAAATTATGAAAACCATGCATAATGAGTGATGAATTGGGGTTAAAATATGCACAATTAAGAGCTCAACAGTAGCTTACGCCATTAGTTCTTAGAGGGGTGAACGCTACGCTTCGTGCTATTTAACCTAAACTTGACCCGCACTTGACCCGAACGGAACCCGACACGACCTGATCAATTGCAACCTCTAATTATCACCATGTTCAATTAACCTAATAATATCTAGTATATACTATTAACGCGTAGCCAGTCTCATCATCTAACACATACTTTCACATATCCAAAAACAATCCAACCACGGATAGCTTTGACGCACATCCAGGTACTCGTACTCAATTCCGTGCTTTTATTGTTGTCCATAGCAAATGTATAACCTTATCATCATCTCAACAGCGGTTCCCACCTTCCAGAGACCCCCGTTCAATATCTACTCCTCAAATCTACCATGATGTATTTGTTATTTCTACACCACCTATCTATTTTTCCATATCATAGCAGGGGATGACTGCAAAAACTTCGGCCTAGACCCAAAGTCTAAGTGGACCCCACCCCATAGGAGTGGACCCCACCCCTGATAGCGTGGATATAACATATGCAGCACAATGGACCCAAAAAATGGATATAATGAGAGACATATCCAACCCAAACCATAATTCCTACCATCAAGAGACCACTGCTCAAAATCATACTACATTATACTAACAATATATGTATAAATAAATTGTTATTTATTTTATATTCTCAACTAAAAGTATCATCCAACACATACATCCACATATCCAAAAACAATACAACAACGGATATCTCTGACGCACATCTGGGTACCAGTACTCAATTTTGGGCTTTTATTGTTGTACATAACAAATGTACAGCCTTATCATCGTCCCAACAGCGGTTCCCACCTTCCAAAGACCCACACTCAATATCCACTCCTCAAATCCACCATGATATATTGGTTATTTCTACACTATCTATTTTGTCATGTCATAACAGGGGATGACCACAAAAACTCCAACCTAGACCTAAAGTCTAGGTGGTCCCCACCTCTGACGACGTGAGCATAACATATGCAGCACAATGGACCCAAAAATTGGATATAATGAGAATTCAAACAACAATTCCCACTATCCAGGGACTACTGGGCAAAATCATACTCCATTACACTAATAATATATATACTTATTTATTTTATATTCTCAACTATAAGTATCATCCAACACATACATCCACATATCCAAAAACAATACAACCATGGATAGCTCCAACGCACATCCGGGTACCCGTACTCAATTTCGAGCTTTTATTGCTGTACATAGCAAATGTATAGCCTTATCATCGTCTCAACAACAATTCACACCTTCCAAAGACCCCCGCTTAATATCCACTCCTCAAATCCACCATGATGTATTTATTATTTCCACACCATCTATCTATTTTGACATATTATAGTAGGAGATGATCACAAAAGCTCCAGCTCAGACCCAAAGTCTAAGTGGGCCCCACCCCATAGGAGTGGACCTCACCCCTGACGGCATGGATATAACATATGTAGCACAATGGACCCAAAAAATGGATATAATGAGAGGCATATCCAACCCAAACCACAATTCCCACTATCGAGGGACCACTGCTCAAAATCATACTCCATCACACTAATAATATATGTATATATAAATAGTTATATATTCTCAACCACAAGTATCATCCAACAATACATTTACATATCCAAAAACAGTCAAACCACTGATAGCATTGACGCACATCTGGGTACTCGTACTCAATTTCAGGCTTTTATTGATGTACATAGCAAATGCACAGCCTTATCATCGTCTCAATAGTGGTTCCCACCTTCCAAGGACCCCCGCTCAATATTCATTTGGATCCACCATGATGTACTTATCCATTTTTGCCGCAATATATTTATTTTGTCATATCATAGTAGAGGATGACTGTAAAAAGTTCAGCCCAAACCCCAAGTCTAAGTGGGCCCCACCACATGATGGTGGACCCCACCCCTAACGGCATGGATAGAACATATATAGCATAGTGGCCCACGACAATGGATATAATGAGAGAAGTATTCAAACTAAACATGCATATAATGAAACATATCCAAGCAACTAGTAACAACAATTTGCACCTACGTTTTAGGCTATTTAGCTATTTAAGCTAGTTTGCTAATCAATCTACTTGGCCAATCAAGCTACTTAGCTACTTAAGCTACTTGGCTAATCAACTTACTTAGCTAATCAATCATTTTAAAAATTTATTTAGGTAAAAAAAATGATGAAGATGTAAATCCCAAATGGAATCAACATAAGAAACAACGGTGATTAAATCAAAATGGGCCCACTAAAAAAATAGTTGGACGGAATGGATTTAAAACACATACATCACAGTGGGCCCCACTGGAATAACAGATAAATGTCATGAATTTAAAACACATACATCACAGTGGGCCCCACTGGAATAAGAGATGGATGACATGGATTTTAAACACATACATCGTAATGGACCTCACTAGAAAAGTAGCTAGATGGAATGGATTTAAAACACATACATCACAGTGAGCTCCATTGGAAAAATGAGATGGATGACATGGATTTAAAACACATAAATCACAGTAGGCCCCACTGGAAAAATAACTGGATGACATCGATGTAAAAGCCATACATCACTGTGGGGCCCACTAGCATACATCACAGTGGGCCCCACTGTGATTAAGAGATAGAGAGAGAGAGAGAGAGAGAGAGAGAGAGAGAGAGAGAGAGGAGAAGGAAGGGTTACCTGAGGAGCTCGCAGGTGGCCAGAAGTGGGCGGGTGGTTGCGGCAGCAAGAGACATCGAGAGAGAGAGAGAGAGAGAGAGAGAGAGAGATCGGCTGGGGATGGGGGTGGGGGTGAGGCAGCGAATGAGAGAGAGAGAGAGAGTGGGGTAGGGTTCGCAAATTAAGGATTTAAGGGACATGTAGCGGCGATTTTTAAAATCTGCCGCTACATGTCCTTTCTCATTTTTTAAATAATATATAATTATATATTTATTATTATATATATTTTTTATATAAATTATAATTATAATTAATATAAATATTTATATATAAATTTATATATAATTATTTATATATATATAATAATACATATATTATATATTAAATAAAATATATATATAAACAATATATATGTATATATATATATTTAAATAATATATATATATATATTATTTTTTTAATAATATATATACATTTATATATATATATATATATATATTTAATATATATCATTGTGGGCCCCATAGAACTTTTGATAGGTCCGCAACACGATTAATGTAGTGTAAACTATGTGGGTCCCACTGTAATTAACATATTGTATCCACTCCATCCATCCATTTTAAGTCATAATTTTAGGCTTTGAGCCAAAAAAATGAATAATATTAAAAGTTCAAGTGGACCACGTTATACATCTTTGTGAAGTAGACATCTACCGTTGAAAAGTTCTTGGGGGCCACAAAAGTTTTGGATCAAGCTGGTATTTGTGTTTTCCCTTCATCTAGTATGTGTGATCTTATGGATAGGTTGGATGACAAATAAACATCCCTGTGGGCCCAAGGAGGGCTTTAACAGTGGAAATCATCATGCCCACTATTTCCAATGGCATGGTCCACTTGAGCTTTGGTTATGCTTCAGTTTTAGGCTCTACGCCTAAAATGAGATGAAAAAATAGAAGGACAAAGTGGATAAACTACATATATTCATAGTGGGGCCAACAAAGTTTACTTAGTACGGTAAGAGATAACTTAGTATCTCGGTTGGCAATCCTGACCTAGTCTGCGGGAAATTTTCTTGGATGCAGATTAGCTCTTACAGACGCGGGTTTCCTTTCGCAGGAAGTTCCTACGCTGGGAACCTAGGTGGGGCCCACCTTGATGTTTGTTAGAAATCCACCCTCTCCATCCGGTTTCTATAGCTATAAAATTATATTATATATCTAATAATATAATATATATATATATATATATATATATATATATATATATATATATATAATGGTGGACACACAACTTTACTATTCCCTGATGTATCGTCCACATCCTAAAATATGTATCTTCTCTAGATTCAGGCCTTTAATGATCTTTTGGGATGGATGGGTGGTATAGATGTATGGGCTCCATGAGTGGGCCCTAGGACCACTTTTTCTCAAAATGTTTCGCTTGAAGGCTTAAACCCTGCAATAGTGAGGATCTAATTTGATCTTACTACTAGTTCTGGATTCGACCGAATATGATACGAATTTATTTATGTGAATTTGAAATAGGTCAATTCAATCAATTGGATTTAAGATTCAAATTCACATTATATGGGTGTAGAGCGCGATGAATCTCAGACCTGACCCGTTCCATTGAGATCATTCAAACCAAACATTGGATTTCATTTTCGGCCTTTTCCAATGGTTGAATTTCAATATATACTAAATCAATCCAACTGTTAGTTCTCCAAAACAAGTTAATAAGAACATTAGATTATAATGTCAGCTTCGTCCAGCCGTTCGATTTCAACGTTGGGTTAATCCAATGGTTGGATCTCCAACAGCTAGGTCTTAAATGATTGGGTTGAAAATAAAAAGCATGATTTATCACCTTAGTCCAATTTAATAATTCAACTATTAGATTTCATTATCAGCTTTATCCCGATAGTTGGATCTCAATGTCATGATCAATCCTACCATTAGATTTCAATCTTAATCCAGCCGTTGGTTTCAATATTAGTTTGTTTTGCTCCAACCATTAAATATTAATATTATCAGGTTAATTCAACTGTTAGATCTATGTTAGTCTGACAATTAGATTACAATGTCAACTTCATCCTATCATTGAATTTTAATTTCGGGTTAACGGTTGGATCTACAACAATTAAAGGTATAAAATAATTAGGTTGAAAAAAAGAGTATAATTTAACACCTTAGTCCAATCTAAGGTTAATCCGTTAGATTTTATTATCATCTTATTCCAATAGCTAATCTCAATATCATGGTTAATCCTATTATTAGATTTCAATATCAGGTTAATACAACCATTGGTTTTAATATAAACTTGCTTTAATCCAACCATTAGATATTAATATTATATTAATTAAATTTTATCAAATTTTAATATCGGCTTAGTCCAACCGTTAGATTTAAAAAAGAGTTTAATATAACCGTTGGATTTCAATATATGCCTCAATATCAGGCTAATTCAATCATTAAATTTATATATCATCTTAATTTAGCCATTAAATAGCAATGCATGCATCCATCTGTCCATTAGTTTTCAATATCAATTTAATCTAACCATTAGATTTCAATACGGGCTTAATCCAATCATCAAATTTTAATATCAGCTTAACCCAACCTATATTAGTTATAAAAAGCAACTACATTTTAATATCAGCTTCATCCAACAATTTGAAATCAATATGGGGCTATTCAACTTTTTGCAGCGGATATTAAAATCCCCCACTAAAATAATAAATTACGGCGAATACTAACGCCGCAATAGAATCATTCGTATGCGTGGGGTTCGAAATTGGGGGCAGGATATTCGAAGTTATAGCAGTGGAAAAAAATCCGCCGCTATATGGTAATAAAGATATAGCTGCGGACTTAGTTTGTTTATTGCAACGGATAAAAATATCCACTGCTATTTTCCATCACTATTTGTCCTAAAAGATGGCGGGAAGGATGGTGGGAGTGGGAAATTGGTTTATAGCGGCGGATATTTATATCCGCCGTTATATATTGTGTTACAGCGGCAGTTATTATTAACCGCCGCAGATGTTTTGGTTATAGCGGCGGAATTTGTTTTTCGCCGCTATAATCTGCCGATATATCACATATTTCTTGTAGTGACTTGAGCTTTGGATATGCTTCAATTTTTGGGATCACGCCTTAAAATAATCTGAAGAAACAGATGGACGGCGTGGATAAGATATATACATCCTTGGTGGGCCCCATAGATTTTACTCGGTATGCTTTAGTATGCAATCCACTTCCCATGTTCCCTATCTCATCGTGTCGTGCAACACGAGTGCAGGGTTTCTCTCCAAAATATTAGAATGGGCCCACTGAGAAATTGGGTGACACCAAATCAAACTACGATCACCTCAAATGATCCCCATCCGGCCCTTAGATGAAATATGCACAATCAAGAATCCTGTAAGTCAAGGGTCTCGATAGATGATAAATGACAAAGCAATCCCAACCGGACACGTGCCCTTGCCATAGGAAGTTCTTACGTTGGAAGCTATGTGTAGCCAAAGAGATTTTTGGGACAATTCCATTCTGTTTATAAGTTTTGCAAGACTACGATGGGACAGGAATAAAAAAATCAGGCAGATCCAAAATTCAAGTGGGCCACACCATACCAAACAATTAGAATGGAATCATCCACTATTGAAACCTTCTCGAAGCCGACTGTGATGTCTATATGCCATCCAAACCATTCATCGGGTTATTACTGCTCGGAAAACTGTAGTTACAAATATCACCTTGATACGAAACTTCTATCCAATGCCCACTGTTTCATGTGGTGTGGTGTGGTCCACCTAATTTTTGGATGTGCCTGGTTTCTTAGTCGTGTATTATTGCTGCGTTGAGAAACTGATGGGAGTGAATTTATCACAGGGCTCTCTGTGGTGCCCACATAGCTTCCAACCATAGGAACTTCCTATGGTGGGGCACATGCTGTTGAGATTTTCCGAACTCAAAAAATAAATTTATAGGAAAAACCAAAATATAAGACAGGCTGAAGCACGTGAAAACACGCTATCCTTAAAGCGTAACTCGCCCCTACTCAAATTACTTTGATTC
Source organism: Liriodendron chinense (assembly GCA_003013855.2). Classification (NCBI taxonomy): domain Eukaryota; kingdom Viridiplantae; phylum Streptophyta; class Magnoliopsida; order Magnoliales; family Magnoliaceae; genus Liriodendron; species Liriodendron chinense. The sequence goes on along the minus strand of PVNU02001229.1, from coordinate 1,324,544 downwards.
TATTGTTAGGTTGCAGGCGGATTGCTTCCACGATACGACGAGCCTTATGTGATTCTGCGTTCAACAAGAAACGAAGAAACCACTATGAAACTCAGTGAACACGATCTCGGAGAAATGAAAAAGAATGTGAGAAAAAGAGAGACGGTCTTCTTCTTGCAGTGAGTAGACCACTTCTCTGGTCTTAGTGGCTCGGTTTGTATGAACCAAACCGTGAGGCTAATTTTCTTAGAAGGTGCTTGTTCAGTTGAGATGGTTGTGATTATTGTTGTTATGAAATGAATCAGACTTGTCCGATTTATACAGGCAAGGGTGGCTGGCAGTTTTGGTCCAGAGCCATAATGGTACTAGCCATTTTCTGACTGTTGGGAGAAACTGACCGTTTCTGGCAGTTTCTTACTGTTGTGCATGTGGGAGTTACACACCTGCATGCTGGCTATTTAGACTCAGTGGCTAGCCATTTTCTGACTTTGGGCTAACCACATGCAGCTGTTACTGCATGGTCTAGACTATTACTGCATGAGCAGTTACACAAGTTCATCTAAATAGCCCTACAGCTCTCTATAAAAAGCAGAGAGGTGTCTTTATCAGACCTTCTACCCACAGCACCTCCTCTGCTCCGAACCCAACCACATGACCTACTTCCTAGTCTCTGTCGCACCGCGACTTGCACCAGTCTCACTCTGGTCCACGATGTCGCAACCAATCTGCAACACGATGCGCACATGCGAAGTGCCAAGTGCGGCACTAGCGCCTTTACAGCCACACTGCCTCACATGCCCACACCCTCGCACCGAGCCCAATCCCGTGCCCGTGACTAAGATCGAGTCCAAGTTCGAGACTGAGACCGAGCCTGTGACCGTGCGCATGCGCGTGGGTGGTGTTCCAGTGTTTCGTACTGGAACACGCAAGCCACCATACTCTTCTCTCCCACCATAAATAATTAAAGTGTATAACACCCTACAAATAAAGAGGTAAAAAACTCTTCTCCCATCTGATATGGGACAAAAATAAAAGAGGTTTTTTTTTTCAAAAATAGTTTTTAATCAACATTATTTCAACAATCCCCCACTTGGTTGAAAAATAATTTTTCAAAAAATAAAAAACGACATCTGCTAGAGTACAAACTGATCATATTGTTCACTCCCCAAGTGTAGGGTTGCGAAGTAGTAATAATTCGGAAAGACCAAGTATCGTTCCTACAGAGATTTATGAATGGGTATTCTCAGGATTTGTCTAAAACAACTAATAATTAAGATCCTATAAAGAACTAAAGCTGAAAAATAGTGAATTGCGTTTAAACAGTGAAAGTGTAAGCTAATATCAATCTAAAAAGGCACTAGAGCCCCAAGGATCCACTTTTGATAAGTTTCAATGCATCAACACAACTAGATCTCACATAACTCAATCGGAATCGAATTCATATCTCTATCCGATCGGAATATAGAGCGGTTCAATCAACAATTATCTAAAACAGTTGCTTATTCATTGATTCAATTCCCACAACAATGCTTAGGCCTTGGGCACACTCAATTGTGTAGGCCAAGCCTCTTTCCAATCTAGTTAAGATTTATAATCATAGCTTTCATCAAATCCTATCACTAGACTTGATTATGACCAATGATTAGAACTCTAATTAAATCAAAATCAATCAGCAAACAACTAATTCAGATTATAACAAAAGATAAGAACTTTAGCTGTATGAGTTCTCACATGACGATCAAGCCATTGTACGCAAGGCAATCAAAGGGTCTACCATGCCCGGAGTCGATGATAGATCAAGGAACTACACAAGCATAACCAATGCTCAGAAGATAAGCTACTAAGTTTAGAATCACTAAGAATCACATGAGCCCGGAGTCATCAAGAGATCAAAGTAAAACTGAACTAGTACTTGATTCAAACTCATATTGAACTAATTTCGTCAATTAAATCATAAAAAGGAAACCTAGGTTGCATCAATCCATTAAAAACAAATCAAAAGCTTTACCTCTTAGGCCTAGGTAAGAGGTTTTAGTTCATCTCTAACATCCTTGAACTAGAAGCCTAAAAAACATAAAAACAACTAAAACAGAAAGAAAAACTAGAAAAACTTGAAGTAGAATCCGTCTCCTAAGCTTCCTTGATGATCCCCACGTCCTAGCATGCCCTGGTATGAAGAGGAGAAGTCCCTTTTATAGATTGGCGCGGAAGATTCCAGATTGCGCAAGGAATTACGCAATTGCGTAGAGAAAATCAGAGCTTCACGCACAAGCTCTATTACGCTGACGACCGGTCGCACGACCAGTCTCAAAACCTCAAAAACAGTTCAGTGAGTTTTGTGTTTCTGGACTACTCTCGACCTGTCTGGGGACCGGTCTGGCGACCGGTCTAAGAGGAGAAAAACAGTCCAAAAAGTACACTGTAGACCTGTCTGGCGATCGGTCTAGCGATCGGTCTACAGACAGGTCTAAGAACAAAATTTCAAATTTTCTTCTTTATCCCTTCTCTTTCTTTCTTGCTTCTTTCTTCCACCTTTTGGCACTTGTTCTATTGATCTTCAATGCATACAAAGTGACTCTTTTAACCATGAATTAGTGAAGTCTCTCTCTCATTCCTACAATCACAAATCCATGCATTAGAATAGTCTTTAAACATAAAATCCATGCATAATGAGTAATAAATTGGGGTTAGAATATGCACAATTAAGAGCTCAACACACACCCCAACCAGCATTTTGCTAGTCCCGAGCAAAACATGCGTGAAACAAGTTCAATGCTCCAAAAACCAACTCTCCTTTAGAAACTATTCTTCTTTACATCCCAAGACACACAAGTGTAAAAGTCAGAAAAATTAGATGATAGAGGTTAAAACTGTAAACTCTCAAAACATAATAAATGTCCATATGAAATTCCCGTTGATTGATTGATAAATAGAAGAATTCGAACAAATTCAACATAGTGTGCATAGTGAAAGTTCATCCCATGAATTTCCGGGATTATCTTCTTCATAGATCAACTAAACTATAGATCTCAAGGTGTATAGAGCAACCACAAGCCTATGACAGGAATTTGCCTTACCGTCCTTCTGACGGCTTTCACACTACGTCCCATTTTCGGCTTTGGTTACGGGTAGACCATCCCCCGGTTGGTAATAAGTAGCCCTTTTCAGAAATTTCCACCATTTTTCCATCATTCCTAATTTCATTCTTCCTTTCCTTTTTCTTTTACATTAGATAGGATTTTTAAAAATCCATATCTTTCGTTATTTTCCCATGGACAAGGATGGACAAAGTACCCTGGCTTGGTTTCTCAACACCTCAAATCAAAGTCTAGTTAATCCACAACTCACATAATCCTTTCAAATCATGAAAATCGTGTAATGTGAACTAGGTGTAAAAGTATTCAAATTTTCTATCAATCATATAAATAGGGGAATTCACATATAAAACCATTATATTAAGGGAAGTTCAAAGCCTGTAGCCTCACTCACTTCGTGTCTCCTCTTCTTATACTCATATCATCTCGAATGCATAGAACTAAAGTTTTCCAAAAGAGTTTTGAATTTTAGAAAAAATCAAAAAATTTCTACATCATTGTTTGAAATGTCACAAAAGCTAGTGGATTCATCTGAAGAATCGCTCACCCCCCAACCAAAACTTTACATTGTCCTCAATGTTAGAAAATATATAATGAATGCAACATATGAGAGCAATTATAAAATAAAAGGAGTGAGAAAGAGAGATATCACCTAAGGACTATATTTCATGGCAAGATTAGCTTTTGGAGATGGATTACTTCACAACTAAATCGACTGATCAAAGCAAATCTTAATGGGATATCATTCTAAGAAAATTAGTTAAAATCATCCTCCGTCAGATCCCAACAACTCGTCCAAAAGCATAAAGTCAAGTAGAATCATTAGATGGATCAATAGGTTTTGCAATAAAGTCATCCAATATCCCGCTTTATAATATACATGTGTGTGAGTGATCCAGATAAGCCACTGAAAATCCCAAAAAGGAATTTTAGCGGGTTCCTTAATGGTTTCACCACATGTTTAAGAGGAGACAACATCATATTTGTCAAAAAAAATATGTCTCCATTCAGATTTTCCTGGGCATTGATATTGCAAGTATGGATCATCCCAGGGTTGGTAGAGTTTGGTATGCATGATCCATAGAGGTGTGGAAGTATGAATGATTTCTCAGCATAACAGGGTGCTGTTTCCACATCCTTCTCTCGGCGAAGGTCATATGCTAATACCGACTCTAAAGGTGTGACCATATCCCCTATCACATCATCGTTCTTATCAAGGGAGTATGCCACATCTTCGTCTAAGTGACCGGAGTAAAAAGGTGAGAGGGACTCATCTTCTACAATAGAATTGATCATGTTTATTTCGTGGACCTCCTCATCGTCATCCTCTTATTGGTTGTCAATATTGAAAGCATTTAAATCAATCGTCATATTGCCAAAAGACATTTGTATGATCCCACTCCTACAATTGATGATAGCGTTTGATGTAGCTAGGAATGGGCGGCCAAGTATGACAGAAATTTGAGGACCAATATTAATCATGGGTCGTGTGTCCAAGACAATAAAGTCCACCGGGTAGTAAACCTTGTCAACTTGGATAAGAACGTCCTCAATCACCCCTCTCGGAATACGAATCAATCGGTCAGCAAGTTGTAATGTGGTTTTGGTGGGTTTTAATTCACCAAAACCCAATTGTTCATAGACCGAAAAGGGAATTATGTTCACACTTGCTCCTAGATCGAGTAAAGCGTGTTTCACCCGGTAGTCTCCAATTACACATGATATTGTTAGACTACTTGGATCTTTGTATTTCTTGGGCATCCTGTGATTTATAATGGCACTTACATTCTCTGTAAAAAAATGCCTTCTTTTGCACATGTATTTTTCTTTTCACCGTGCAAAGGTCTTTTAAAAATTTAGCATATGACAGTATTTGTTTAATGGCATCCAACAATGGAATGTTGATTTTGACTTGCTTAAAAACCTCTAAAAATTCCTGATATTTATCTTGAGGTTTGGTTGAAATCAAGCGTTGAGGAAATGGAGCAATGGGCCTATATTCTTTCAATGACTCTTTTTCATTCATGGCGGTGCTAGGTCCATCATCCTCTTTGGAAGATACCAGATCATTAGGCTTTGAGGCCTTCACTGGGTCAGATTTGTCAATAGTTTTACCACTTCTAAGAGTGGCCCTTGTTAAGATGCTCTCCGAAGAAGGGGCCCGAGCTATCATGGAGTTTCAGACTTTGCAGCTGTACGATGATGAAAGATATGAGTCGTACGATATTGGTTGCGACTTCGCACTGCAAGTGGTGTAGCGAATGTCTCCGTCTTTCAACATGGGAGAGTTCGAGAAGGTAGTGGCTATCATAATTGCAGAGGAAAGAGCGACTGCTGAGAACGAGGTCACTGAGGTCACTCAAGCAGGAGGGGTCTCGGAAGTGGGCCCTGAGGCTGAGAGTACCGCTTCTCCCCCGACCGATGCGCAAGAATGATCACTCCTTCCTTCTATTTTATCTATCTTATGTAAAAGTTTTCATTTCCATTTTATAAGCAACCTGACCTTTTAGTCAATGAAATGAATAAAACAAAACTTTTCGATAATATGTTGTTTCTCCTTCTTTTGATTTCCGTTGGTTGTGTGCTGAATGCCTAAGTACTTAAATCATGAAGCAATGAGTTAGGCTCAATCTGGGGGTCTTGTTGACCATGTCCGCATAGAGATAGACTGATCTATCGATTGAGGCTCTGATTCTACCAAGGGTAGAAGATTGGCCAAGAGAATGTATGTATTCTCTTCGGGGCTATTCGGGTCCAATCAAATGGAGTAGCGACCAAAAGACAATCCATCTTTATTCGAATATCGCTCAAGCTTACATCAAATTAAGAAAAGTATCGGAGTAGATGTTCTACATGCCAAGGGCGACGTAAGGGCCTTCCTTGCATATCTTCGAGATAATATGTACCCGGTCGCACAATTTTGATAACTCGATACGGTCCTTCCCAATTTGGATCCAACGAGATGGCCGAAACTCTAAGGTTCTGTCTAAGGACTAAATCACCGAGCTGGAAAGCTTTGGGTCGGACCTTGGCGTTACGATAGTGAGAAATACGCTGTTGATAAGCTGCTGCTCAAAGTTAGGATGTGTCCCTTTTTTTCTTCCAAGAGGTCGAGATGAAACCTCAACCCCTCTTGGTTATTCATGGAATCGTACTGCTCGATTCGATACGAGGGGACTTGGATTTCGACTGGGATGACTGCCTTGGTGCCGAAAGCTAAAGAGAAAGGAGTTTCTCCTGTTGACGTGCGAGTCGTAGTTCTATAGGCCCATAAGACTTCAGGTAGAAGCTCTGGCCACATGCCTTTACACTCATCGAGCTTAGTCTTCAGATGATGTTTGATGATCTTATTAACTGCTTCAACTTGCCCATTCACTTGAGGATGATATGGGGAGGTACGAATACTTCGTATCTTCCATTTTTCACAAAACTCTGAGAACGCGACATTGTCGAACTGCTTTTCATTGTCGGTGATTATAGTATGGGGGAGCCCATAGTGATATATGATGTTTCTCCATATGAACTTGGTGGTCTGTTTTTCGGTGATTGTTATGGCTCTGCCTCAGCCCATTTGGTGAAATAATCGACTGTTACAATTGCAAACCTGTTTTGGCCTTTCCCAGTGGGCAATCGTCTGATGATATCGACTCCCCATTGGGCGAAGGGCCAGGGGCCACTCATCGGTGTCATCTGCTCGGAAGGCACGTGAGGTATTGGAGAATAACGTTGGCATTTATCATATTTTTTGGAAAATTCGATTGCGTCCGCCTTCATAGTGGGCCAGTAGTACCCTTGCCTTATTGCTTTATATGCTAAAGAGCGTCCCTTATGATGGTTACCACATGCCCCCTGGTGTATTTCATCGAGAACACTATATGCTTCTTCTGGATGAAGACACCTTAAGTATGGTAGGGTAAAGCACTTATGCAATAGCATTCCGTTTAGTAGGGTATACCTGGCAACACGATGGCGAATTTGCCGCGCGGATCTTTTATCATCTGGGAGCTATCCATCTTTGAGATAAAGGGCGATGGGGTCCATCCAACATGGAGAAAAATATATTGTGACTACTTGCTCAGGGGTCGTTTGACAAATACTCAGAACGTGAAGATGCTCGATGGGAACAGATTACAGTAATTCAGATTCTTGCGCAGAGGCTAGTTTTGCCAACGAATCTGCAAGTTTGTTCTTCTCGTGAGGGATATGAATTATTTCATATGTCTTCAACTTCGCGAGCAGGATAAGTACGCGAGATTTATATAAAGCCATCCACTCTTCTTTCGCCTCGAATTCGTCGAGCACTTGATTAACTATGAGTTGAGAGTCACTATGAATAAGTAAACTCTGAATCGATAGAACATTTGCTAGTTCGAGGCCGACGATCAAAGCCTCATATTTTGCTTCATTATATTGAGACGTGGGTGTCGAATCGTAAAGCATACTGAAAGTACGACCCATCAGGAGCAATTAAGATTAAACCAGCTTTGCTACCGGTGGCGCGTGAAGACCCATCCATGAAGAGCGACCAAGGAGTCTGTCGCAGGGTCATTGTCAAAGTGAGAATATGTGAATTTAGCAATGAAGTCAGCCATGACTTGACCCTTAATGGCTGTTCTTGGGCAGAACGATATATCATGCTCACTGATCTCAATTACCCACTTAGTTAATCGCCCTGAAACCTCAGATCTTTGAAGAAGCTTCCTTAACAGATGGTTCGTAGGCACTAAGATAGCGTGGGCTTGGAAATAGGGTCGCAGTTTCCGAGCAGCAGTAACTAAGGCAAGGGCTAATTTCTCCATATCAGAATATCGAGTTTCGGCATCCACCATCGCTTGACTAATATAATAAACGGGCCTTTGTACCCCAAAATCTTCTCTTATTAATGCGACACTAACGGTCGTAGAAGACACAGATAAATAGAGAAGGAGCTGCTCGTGTGCAATAGGTTTTGATAAAATAGGAGATGCACTCATATATTGCTTCAGTTGCTGAAATGCTTCTTTGCACTGCGAAGTCCACACCCAGTCGGCTTTGGCGGTGGCTCGGAGAAGCTTAAAAAAAGGTAGGCACTTATTAGAGGCACACGAAATAAACATGTTCAATGATGCAATGCGACCAGCCAGATGTTGGACATCTTTGAGAGTGGTCGAGGATTTCATTTCGATCAAAGTTTTTATTTTTTCGAGATTTGCCTCGATTCCTCGTTGGCCAACTATAAACCCAAGAAATTTTCTAGTGTACACCCCGAATGCACATTTTTTATGGATTTAGCTTCATCTGGTACTTCCTCATTAAATCGAAGGCTTCTCGAAGATCTGCGAGGTGGTCATTTTCTACGACGCTTTTCACGAGCATGTCGTCAACATAAACTTCCATATTCCTCTCGATTTGCACGGCGAATATTTTATTGACCAGGAGCTGATATGTGGCTCCTACATTCTGAAGACCAAAAGGCATCACCTTGTAACAATACAAGCCATGGTTAGTGATAAAAGCAGTGTATTGACTATCAGGCGGGTGCATCATAATTTGGTTATAACTAGTGTATTGACTATCAGGCGGGTGCATCATAATTTAGTTATAACTAGTGTATTGACTATCAGGCGGGTGCATCATAATTTGGTTATAACCGGAGTAGGCGTCCATAAAACTAAGCAGGATGTGCCCTGCAGTTGAATCAACCAACTGGTCAATGCGCGGAGTTGGGAAACTATCCTTCGGGCAGGCTTTGGTCAAATCAGAGTAATCCATGCACATTCTCCACTTGCCATTAGCTTTTCGAACAAGGACCACGTTCGCGACCCATTCTGGGTAGTCAACTTCTTCTATGAAATTAACGGTCAGCAACTTCTCGACTTTAGTTTTAATTACCATTTGCCTTTCCGCGTTGAAGGCACGTCGACGCTGATGAACAGGTTTGTATTTTGGATCAACATTCAAGCGATGCACTATGACACTGGGGTAGATACCTGACATATCACTATGGGACCAAGCAAATACATCTTGGTATTCGGTGATAAAACAAACCAGATTTTCACAAAAAACATTGCTTAGAGAAGATTCGACGTAAACCTTTTTGGACGAATTTTCATAAGATAATTGGATTACGACTGTCTCTTCCCTTGGCGTTCCTGATTGAAGAGCACTCTCTCTTGGATCCAGTGTTGTAGTTATCGGGGGATTCGATGAATCTCTTGTAACCATCATGACCGACGTTGCCTGGGCCTTCTTTCGATCTTGTACGGCGATTTCGTAATATGTACGTGCTTCCTTTTGATTTCCTCGTACAACCCCGACTCCATTTGGAATAGGAAATTTGAAGCATAAATACAGGGGGTGTAAAGCTGCCCCTATCTTGTTGAGTGAAGGTTAGCCCAAAATAGCATTATATGCTGATCTCCGATCCACCACGAGGAAATTAACGAAGATAGTAGTTTTTGCTGGGCTTTCACCAAAGGTGACTGGAAGGTCGATGCTTCCTTCCGGTGCTACCACTTCGCCCCTGAAGCCGACGAGGGGAGTTGAGACTGGTTTGAGTAGGCTCTTGGCGAGTGCCATTTTATTGAAAGCTTCCAGTTATAGAATATCATCGGAGCTACCTGTATCCAACATAATACGATAGGTTAAATAATTTGATACCTTTAATGCGACCACAATGGAGTCCTCTTGAGGGAAATGAATCCCTTCTACATCTTTAAGAGAAAAAGTGATCAGATGATGGCCAGGATTCGATGCATCAGGCGTCTTTTCCAACCAATAGATATGCTGGGGTGTTCACTCCCCAAGTGTAGGGTTGCGAAGTAGTAATAATTCAGAAAGACCGAGTATCGTTCCCACAGAGACTTATGAATGGGTATTCTTAGAATTTGTCTAAAATAACTAATAATTAAGATCCTATTAAGAACTAAAGCTGGAAAATAATGATTTGGGTTTAAACAGTGAATGTGTAAGGTAATATCAATCTAAAAAGGCACTAGAGCACAAAGGATCCACTTTTGATAAGTTTCAATGTATCAATACAACTAGGTCTCTCATAACTCAATCGGAATCGAATTCATATCTCTATCCGATCGGAATATAGAGCGGTTCAATCAACAATTATCTAAAACAGTTGCTCATTCATTGATTCGATTCCCACAACAATGCTCAGGCTTTGGGCACACTCAATTGTGTAGGCCAAGCCTCTTTCCAATCTAGTTGAGATTCATAACCATAGCTTTCATCAAATCCTGCCACTAGACTTGACTATAAACAATGATTAGAACTCTAATTAAATCAAAATCAATCAGTGTTCACTCCCCAAGTGTAGGGTTACGAAGTAGTAATAATTTGGAAAGACCGAGTATCATTCCCACAGAGATTTATGAATGGGTATTTTCAGAATTTAACTAAAACAACTAATAATTAAGATTTTATTAAGAACTAAAGCTGAAAAATAATGATTTGGGTTTAAATAGTGAATGTGTAAGGTAATATCAATCTAAAAAGGCACTAGAGCGCCAAGGATCCACTTTTGATAAGTTTCAATGCATCAACTCAACTAGGTCTCTCATAACTCAATCGGAATCGAATTCATATCTCTATCCGATCGGAATATAGAGCAGTTCAATCAACAATTATCTAAAACAATTGCTCATTCATTGATTCGATTCCCACAACAATGCTCAGGCCTTTGGCACACTCAATTGTATAGGCCAAGCCTTTTTCCAATCTAGTTGAGATTCACAACCATAGCTTTCATCAAATCCTGTCACTAGACTTGATTACAACTAATGATTAGAACTCTAATTAAATCAAAATCAATCAGCAAACAACTATTTCAGATTATAACAAAAGATAAGAACTTTAGTTGAATGAGTTCTCACATGAAGATTGGGTCATTGTACACAAGGCAATCAAAGGATCTACCATGCCCGGAGTCGATGATAGATTAATGAACTACACAAGCATAAACAATGTTCAGAAGGTAAGCTACCAAGCTTAGAATCACTAAGAATCACATGAGCCCAAAGTCATCAAGAGATCAAAGTAAAACCAAACTAGTACTTGATTCAAACTCATATTGAACTAAAATTCTTCAATTAAAACATAAAAGGAAACCTAGGTTGCATCAATCCATAAAAAATGAATCAAAAGCTTCACCTCTTAGCCCTAGCTAAGAGGTTTTAGTTCATCTCTAACATCCTTGAACTAGAAGCCTCAAAAACATAAAAAACTACTAAAACAAGAAAAAAAACTAAGAAAACTTGAAGTAGAATCCATCTCTCAAGCAATCCCCACGTCCTAGCATGCCCTGGTATGAAGGAAAGAAGTCCTTTTATAGCTTGGAGGTGTCCATTGCGTAAGAAACTTCCAGATTTCGCGTAAAAGTACGCACTTGCGCAGAGAAAATCGGAGCTCAATTTAGTAACTTTGCTGTTTACGTAGGTACGACCGGTCGGACTGCCCTGGCCAACCGGTCACGACCGGTCGGTCTTGTTTGTAAAACGGTCCAGCGAGTGCAGTATTTTGTTGAACCTCAAATTTATACATTGCATTGCCCATTACATCGCATTATATGCATGGTTTTCAGGCTCAAAAGGCCTATCTAATGCAAGTTTTGTGATTTCAGGGATGAAAGCGAACAAGTTTTTGGCGCCGTTGCCACGGAATTTAGATAATGGTTTTCAAATTGTTTTAGTGGCTGTAGAAGTAGAAGTAGATAGGTTTTCTGATTTTTTTAGAACTAACAAATTGTTTTGTTTTGTAGGATTTCTTCTCTAGTTCAAGCACATTTGGTAATACCTTTCTAACTTAGCTTTTTACAGATTTTCTATTTTCAGATTATTTTCAGATTTCTAGGATTTAAGACTAGTTTAGTTTTTGATTGAGTGGTTTATGTCCCATTGGGAACGTAACCACTCAAATCGTCTCTAATCTGAAGGTGGTTTAGTTGGACCATTGTCAGTCCATAGACGAGTCCGAAATTACCAAGAGCATTGTGGAAGTTTGGGGAGTACGGATCAAACACCTTTAAGGAATCCTCCCCCCTACTCTAACTACAAACGCAAATCAAGAAGGAGTAGGAGAGAATGAGGTACATAACGTTCCTCCAATGAGATCACTGCAGGATTACCTACAACCAGCCCGTGCAATTACACCCTCTTGTGTGGTTCTACCACCAAACGGGGGAAACATTGACATAAAGCCGGGTGTAGTTCAACTTATACCAAAGTTCCATGGGCTAGACTCTGACCGCCCATATCTGCACTTGAAAGAATTCGAAGAAGTAGTGGCTACCTTGCAATACACCAACGTTTCAGAAGATACCATTAGACTTAAACTTTTTCCCTTTTCATTGAAAGAAAGAGCCAAAGATTGGCTTCACTCTCTTAGACCACATTCGATTGGGTCATGGAATGAGATGACCCGGGAATTCTTGAAAAAGTTCTTCCCGGCTCATAAAACGAATACCCTTCGAAGAGCCATAATGAATTTCTCGGCTAAAGAGGGTGAATCTTTCTTCCAATGTTGGGAAAGATTTAAGGACCTCCTACTTGCTTGCCCACATCATGGCTATGAGAGTTGGCGAATTATAAATTTTTTTAATGATGGATTAAATTCCAATATGCGCCAATTTGTAGAGATGATGTGCAATGGCAAGTTTATGAGCAAAAATCCAAATGAGGCTTGGAGTTACTTGGACATGTTGGCTGAAAATGCCCAATCTTGGGATACCTCGGATAAACCCAATAACCCCAAGCCTATTCAAGAGAAAGGAGGGATCTATATCCTTAAGGAGGAAGACGACGTGAATGCCAGGATAGCCAACCTCACAAGGAAGGTCGAGGCCATGGAACTTAGTAAAAGTGGAGTTCCAAAGTCCAATAAAGCTATTGAAACCATATGTGGGATTTGTCTCACCAATTTACATGCTATGCAAGATTGTCCCACAATTCCTGCATTTCAAGAGTATTACATGAACATGCAAATGCCACATATGGGTATCAATGGCCTTTCAATGGACCGGTGGGTAATACGTACAATACTAGTTGGAAGAACCACCCAAATTTCAGTTGGAAGAATGCTCCCACGGGCAATCCTACCAACTCTCAAGGAGGGCCACCCATGCAAAATATAGCCCTACCTCAATTCTCAATGGAGGATACCTTGAAAGCATTTATACAAGGGCAAACGCAAATCAATCAAACAAATCAGCAAATGTTCCAAGAGCTTAAAGTCTCAGTTGATGAGATTAAGGGACGCTTGAATGCTAGGGAAGGGACCTTTTCGGCCCAACTTCAGCCCAATCCAAAGCAAGTACATGAAGTGAGCATTCCTAATCCTTCCAACCAACACATGGAGCAAGCCAAATCCATCACCACTCTTAGAAGTGGTAAACAAATTGACAAATCTATTCTGGTGAAGGACGACAAGCCTAATGATCCGGTAAATTCTGAGGATGAGGATGGATCTAACTTATCCCCACAAGAAACGGAACGCGTTTACAAGCCCATAGCACCATTCCCTTCGAGATTGGTTACCCCAAAATCTCTTCCAAACTCTCATGATATTATAGAGATTTTCAAACAAGTCAAGATTAACATCCCTTTGCTGGATGCCATCAAACAAATCCCCTCTTATGCCAAGTTTCTAAAGGACCTATGCACAACAAAACACAAATATAATGTGCAGCAAAAGACCTTCTTAAATGAGCAAGTGAGTGCCATTCTCACTCAAAAGACTCCCCCAAAATTCAAAGATCCCGGTAGTCCCACCATCTCATGTATCATTGGAGACTACCGGATTGAGCGTGCCTTGCTAGATTTGGGGGCGAGTGTGAACTTGATCCCATGCTCGGTATATGAGCAATTGGGTCTTGGTGAATTAAAACGCACCAAAACCACATTGCAACTCGCTGATAGATCTATCCGTGTACCGAGGGGGATAGTTGAGGATGTTCTAGTCCAACTTAACAAATTCTACTACCCGGTAGATTTTATCGTCTTGGACACACAACCAGTTTTGGATGCTAGCACTCAAATACCGGTGATATTAGGCCGCCCATTCCTTGCCACATCAAACGCAATCATTAATTGCCAGAATGGGGTGATGCAACTATCCTTTGGAAACATGACTGTTGGGGTCCCAAAAGTCAGTACCCTCTAAAACAAATCGACTGGGCACGTGCTTCGAGGAAATTCCACAAAACACTACCCGACGCACCCAAAATACCCAACTTTGCAAAGGATCCAGTACTTAGCCATTTTTTCCGGTGGACCCCACGGATCACTGTGATCGAAACCGACCAGAATCAAGCGGGGCCATCCTTCATGAATTATGATAAGCAGTGCATGGCGATTCACCGGGAAACGGGCCCCACAGGCCCTCCGTTTTGCAAAACCCAAATTTGCAAAACACGAGTACGTCAAGCGCACCCAATTATTCAGCTTGACGCACCTTTAAATTCATGAAAATTCAACAAGTGGTTTAGGATGTATTTCACCTCTGACGCATCCTAAAAATAGCTTGACGCATCCAAAAAATACCTCCGACGCATCCGTAAATTCAGGAAATACGTAACAGCAATTTCAGGGTGCATTGTACTCCAACGCACCCTAAAATTGTCCGACGCACCCATAAAATCACGAATGACGAGCGTGGCATTTTTTGGATGCATTGTACCTCAACGCACCCAAAAATGGCTCGACGCACCCATAAAATCAGCACATCTCAAAATCTCATTTAAGGGTGCGTCAGAGTCCCCACGCGTCCATTTAAGGGTGCGTCAAAGTATTTTTGGGGTGCGTCATACGTGGCGGGCCCTCATTGGTTGTTGTCCGGTATTCTCGGGTATAAATACCCCCCCCCCCCACTATTCATTTGTACAGATTACGTGAGAGAGAGAGAGATTATCCCCTGAGTATCTGAGTTTTGCCGCCGGAAACCCTCGCCGGAATCCCTTTCCGACAGCCGGAAAACTTTCCCGGTGACCGGAATTCTTTTCCGATCGCCTGTATCTTCCACCGGAAGGTCACACCGGCCAACACCACCGCAGGTCCGAATCATAAAAGATCATAAGTACGATTGCGCACCTAAAAATAGGTCGACGCATCCAAAAAACCGAACCAAAAAGCGGACATGTATTTTCAGGGTGCATTGTACCTCAACGCACCCGAAAATGGTCCGACGCACCCGAAAAATCAGTAAAATGAGGATTTGTATTTTTGGGGTGCATTGGACCCCAACGCACCTGAAAATTACCCCACGCGTCCATAAAATCAATATAAATCAGATATGTATTTTCAGGGTGCGTTGGACTCCCACGCACCCGAAAAATCAGCCAATTTCGGAACATGTTCAGGAGTGCACCGGACTCAATTTTAAGTATTTTCAAGTGCCGTTTGAGCCTATCTTGGGTATTTCGAGCGTTCCGGACGCAATGGAATGGTCAAATAGACGTTCCAGGACCTCTAAATGAGTAGAATTGCACATCTTCAAAGTTCGATCTAATTCGACACGATGAACGAAACATCTTCTCGAAAGGGACGTCGCCAACATCCAGGACTATGCGAACATGTCATTATTTGTATCTACTGTAAAGATGTGACCCGATTTGAGCCGAAAGCTAGACAAACGGGACTATGGTTATCACGATAAACCATACTAAAGAGTTTCAATTCACTACAAGACAATTGTTATGAACTGCCACAACACAACAGTCGATGCCCTACCCATTAAAAACGGCATCCGTCGGTTGGGCTACGCAGGTATACACAACTGCAGAGTGGACTTCCCGAGGTCACCTGTCCATACATTGACAGGCGCAGGCCCAGAGTCGTCCTTCTCAGTCATAAACCCTGATAGTCTCAGCCCGGATCTCCGGCCAAAACATGGGACATAGACATCTGACTAATACAAAGATGGTTCAGTCCATAACAAAACAAATACAGGTCTCTATGACCACAAACTCTCAGACCATAGTCCCTGCTAACTAGTCTTTTGCCTTTTAATCAAGGGTCATCGATCATTCGATGTAATTAAGGGCTCGTGCCAGATCACGGCCTGGAATGTACAAGATCTCAGGATCTCTTGAATAAAATTCGCCTTGCGATATCTCTCCTTGTGTACTTTTATGAATATTTTGTGATTGTCTATGAATGTTTCCATTATTCAGAACCCCAGAGCAACAAAACACCACATTTCAAGAAAATGTAATCGTATTCATTTTCTAGTTCTAACAAACTGGCGACTCTGCTGGGGATCGAACCCAGAATCTCTGGTTGTATCTGAATATAGAAACGCTCTAAGATCAATTACTCACCAACATGAATTTACACATAGGAAAATTACCGCGAGGCATAATGTTTCGGCGCCCTCGGGCGCCAAACTGGCGACTCTCAACGGGAACGTTCTTCCCTTCATCTTTAAGGCAATAGGCGGTAAATCAAGGGTTTTCAAAACCACAAGCTTCCACAACTACACGTATTTGTCTCCTTCTTGCTTATTTTGTCAGTTTATGCACTGCGATCGATGGGCTCATACTCCCGACCGCACTTGTGAACTGTTCTAAAGATTTTTATGACACCGCAGAATTAGCAAGATAGTAACGCAGACAGAAGAAATGGCATGCTCGATGACAAGTTCATGCACCTTCCTTGCCAACGGAGGTTTCAACTTCCCTCGTTTCACCGCAACCGCAACTCCTAGCCCAGGCTCAGAATGGCAGTTGGTTGAAACCCGGAGGCAGAAGAAAGAACAGAAGAAAACTGCCATCCTAGCTGCATATAGGAAGGCGAGCGTTGCGAAATCTCTCCCCGTGATCAAGAAACAGTGGCAGCCGAAGCAGGGGCAGAAGATCCCTATCAATGGCTAGGCCATATCAACCAAGCCAGCAGTACCCAAAATGACAGCCGAGCAGTTTCCGCCGTTATCCAAGGTCGTCTGCACCTCTCGAAAACCCATCAGGTCCGCACATGTAAAGAAAGCCAAGCCCGCGACCACCCTTGAATCGAAGCAGAAGCCACCTCAGGAAATCCCGTTAGCGCAAGTGGTGATGGTCCAAATAGCTGAAGGAGAAGAAGAGGGACCATATGAAGCAGAGGAATTGCCCCCACTCCAAGACCAGATCGATAGATTGGTAGAGGCTAACCGCGAGACAAATGATCGGATGAGAGCTATTCAGGAAGCCTTGGCCACCCTAATAGCACAGAATGCCACCAGAAGTATCGCGCCGCCCACCCGTCAGTCGGCAGAGGAATCCCAAGGGGCAGCAGAAGGCCCAACTGAGCATGAACCGCCTGCCCAATGTCGGATCACTCCAATCGAGCGCGCACCACTTTCCACATCTCACGTATCACGAGAAGAGTTATCCCAAACGATAGCCCATATGATGCAGCAAGAAAAAGAGAAAGAAAAGAGGGGCAACTACAAATATCGGGTCCCGTACCCACCGGAAGTGGAAGAGGTACCGTTCCCAGCCAATTTCAGATGCCCCGACTTCGAAAAGTTTGATGGCAGAGGATCGCCAGAAGAGCACATCACCCACTTCTTGACTACGTTAGGAAATTGGTCCGCGGTCTCGCAGTATTGCATGCGGTTGTTTGGATCTACCCTGACAGGGAAGGCCTTTCAATGGTACATGTCGTTACCTACCGGCTCTATAAGGACATGGGAGCAAATGCAGGATGCTTTCATCTCCAAATTCTTCGCAACCGAGAGGGAGATCTCATTGACGGACCTAGCATTGGTTAGGCAGAGGAATGGTGAACCAGTCGAGAAATTCATTGATCGATGGGGAACTACGGCAGCTCAATGTCGTGAACTACCCAGTGAAGGCGAGCAGATGAAGATGTGCCTGAGGGCTCTAGACCCCATGATCTCGTACGGACTGTCAGGTAACACCTTCAGCTCCTTTCGCGAACTAGCAACGAAAGCCCATCTGGTGGAAGAAGCAGCTTCCCAGGTAAACTTTAGACCCGAGAGACAGAAGAGAGAGACAGGAAGAGTGGTAGAAACCCACCAGGTCGACAAGATCAAGGAACAAAAAGATCGAAAACGTCCCGCCGTCGATCATAGGGCGGAAGTGAAGACAGCAGTCACACAAGACAAGGGTAAAAGACCCTACATACCCAAACGCGTATCGATAGCAGAAAGAGAAAAGGCTAATGGTCCATATACATTCGATATGGCCGATTTAGTCCCGATCATGGAACAATTGGTCGAGGAAGGCTTAATGCGTTTACCGGAGCCCGTTCGTCCCCATGAAGTTGGACGGGTAAACGATCCCAGATACTGCAAATATCACCAATGTGTTAGCCACAAGACAGAAGATTGCTTCTCCTTGAAAGGAAGGATACAAGGGTTGATCAATCAAGGGGTTATCAGCATGAAGGTACCCGAGACAGCAAGGGAGACGGCCGGGACAATTTCAGCAATTTCAATAGAAGAAGGTAGCAGTCACCTAACGACCTCATTCCCCGAGCCGCAGGAGCCGTGGACTCTAGTCAGTAGCAAGAAAAGACTCGAGAACCGACGAAGGCTCGTTAACCAAAAAAGGAACAGGGGGAGAGGAAAGAGAGGAATACCACAGAAGCGATCCGTGATGAGCATGGCATATTGGGAAATGGTGTCGTTCACCGAACAAGCACCGGCCGAGGAAACCTCACAAATAGTCGAGGGAGAAGTTAATGCGGTCATCTTACGATCAGGAAGGCAAATGCCTGACCGTACCCTTCCGAGCCCAGACGACCCAATGCAAGAAGATGGTGCCCGCGACAGGCCGCAAGGGAGACCTTATGTACAAAAGTTGAAAGAAAAAGTTGGTGAGGCCACGACTAGTCAGCCAAGCCCGAAACCAGTAGCATATGATGTTGTGGCGCACTTACGAAAGGTTCCCGCCCGGCTAAGTATATACGATGCTTTGTGTCTCTCGAAAGTGTATAGAGAAATGTTAATTAATGCCCTACTTGACAGTGAAGTCAGGGAAACTATGATGATAGAGATAAAAGGAGAAATGAATAATACAGACAAATTTTGGGAGGGGTATACGCCAGTATCACAAGTCATGCATGTCGATCATCCCTCAACAATCACTTTTTCAGAAGAAGACCGCACGATCGAATTAATAGACCATAACCGTCCGTTGATGGTCACAGGTACAATCAGGGACACCGAGATCAAGAGGTGCATGTTGGATGACGGCTCTGCCGTGAATATTATGCCATTGAAGACATTACAGAAGCTGGGTTATAGGCAATCAGCGCTACGCCCGAGTCTCATGATGATTCAAGGGTTCAACCAAGACAGTCAACGTACACTGGGATCAATCACAGTGATGTTAGAGATCGAAGAATTGACGACGAAAGTAACATGTCAAGTGATCGACGCGGTGACAACATACAACCTTCTTTTAGGAAGGCCCTGGCTCCATCAGAATCGGATAATCCCTTCGACGTATCACCAGTGTTTCAAATATAACAGGGATGGTGTCCAATACAGGGTAGCAGCAGATCCGAAGCCATACACGATAGCTGAGTCATTCTTGGCTGATGTGAAATATTATGACCCGGCCGAAAGCAATAAGACCAGCAAAAAGTCCGACATAAAGAAGAAAGGACAAGAGGCAGAATCTCGAGTTGAGAAGTGTGTACAGAAAAGTAAACCTCAGCTCATCACTCAGGGAAGATCCCAATGTCAGCAAAAAAACCAACCTCAGCCGATCACGAAAAAATTTTATGTGGTACCGCAGCATCTGCGTCAGCCGGGGCAGTCCGTGCTAAAATTAATTTCAGATCAACACATGAGTGTACTCAAATCCAGCTTCAATATACCTATACCCAAGATAGGAAGAATCAAGCCATTTCCAAAAGCGCCAAGCCAATTCATCGTGCCGTCGCGAGATGCCACCCAGAAAGATATCAAGTTCCATTCAGGGCCAAGCCAGCCAGTACCATCAGAAGGGAAAGAAGAAGGAAGAGGGTCTGCTCAATCCCGACAAATAGAAGAGAAGAGGTATAGTAAAGCCAGCCGGAAGATTATGAGGAACATGGGATTCTTCAGTCAAGGCTCAGACACAAAGAAAAGACTGCTAGCTCCATTTGAAGAATACAAGCAAGTATACAGGAACGGAGAGGGTCTAGGAGCGAAGGCGAGCGTAAACATGGTAACCATTGTCCCGGTGGAAGGAATCCAGTCGCAAGATTCTATCGACATAATCCAGCCAAGTGTCGCACCCGTGCAACTAGAAGACGGTGGACAACCAACGATTGATGAACTCGAAGAGGTGAATTTGGGCACCATCGAAGAACCCAGGAATACATATTTGAGCAAAAATGTCCCAGAAAATGAAAGAGAGAAATACATACAATTATTAAAGGAGAATAAGGACATCTTTGCCTGGACTTACTCAGAAATGCCCGGGCTCAGTCCGACAATCGTCATGCACAAGCTAAGCATCATAAAAGAGAAGAAGCCAGTGAAGCAGCCACAACGACGGTTTCATCCTGATGTTGTACCTAAGATTGAAGAAGAAATCAGAAAACTAATCCAGGCTGGATTTGTTCGAGAGGTGAAATACCCCCGATGGATTTCAAACATTGTGCCAGTCAAGAAGAAGAGCGGACAGATCCGAGTTTGCGTCGACTTCCGGAATCTTAACGAAGCCTGCCCGAAAGATGATTTTCCTTTGCCAATTCCAGAATTGTTGATTGACAGCACAACGGGATATGCAGTAATGTCCTTCATGGACGGGTACTCGGGATACAATCAGATTCGCATGGCCCCGGAAGATGAAGAAGCTACAGCCTTCCGCACAACCCTCGGCATCTACTGTTATCGCGTAATGCCCTTCGGATTAAAGAACGCAGGGGCAACATACCAGCGCGCAATGCACGTTATATTTCAGGATATGATGCATAAACACGTCGAATGCTATGTAGATGATCTAGTCGTAAGGTCGGCTGATCACGAGCAGCACAGAGAACACCTAAGGCAAGTGTTCCAACGGTTACGCAAGAAAAGTCTCCGTATGAATCCACTAAAATGCGCGTTCGGAGTCGCGTCTGGCAAATTTCTAGGCTTCGTGGTTAGACACAGGGGTATAGAAATCGATCCCGCAAAGATCAAAGCCATCATAGAAATGCCGCCTCCGAAGAACCTGAAGCAATTGAAGAGTTTTCAAGGCCGCGTAGCATATTTGAGGAGATTCATCTCGAACTTGGCTGGTCGTTGTCAACCATTCTCCCGCCTCAACAAGAAAGATGTTAAGTTTGAATGGGACGACGCTTGTCAGAAGGCCTTCGACTCTCTAAAAGAGATGCTTGGGAATTCGCCAGTCCTTGCTGCCCCAATCAAAGGAAAGCCACTGATTCTGTACATCGCAGTAGGTGATAACTCACTGGGGGCACTCCTGGCACAGAAGAACGAAGAAGAGAAGGAGAATGCACTATATTACTTAAGCCGCACGCTGGTAGGGGCTGAATTCAACTATTCAGCAATTGAAAAGACATGCCTTGCTCTCATTTTTGCTGTAAAGAAACTGAGGCATTACTGCCTCTCACACCAAATAACGTTGATATCCAAGGCGGATCCGATCAAGTTCCTTATGAACCGGCCTATGCTGTCTGGGCGTTTAGCTAAATGGGCCCTTCTCCTCTCCGAATTCGACATCACATACATCCCAGCCCGGGCTATTAAAGGACAAGCGATCGCAGATTTTCTCGCTGCGCATCCAGTCCCGAGCAGCGAAGGAATGGAATGTGACCTCCCAGATGACCAGGTTATGATGATTGAAAGACCACGGTTATGGCAGATGTACTTTGACGGAGCCTCTAGGTCGACAGGGGCAGGAGCGGGGGTTATATTTATCAGCCCACAGGGAGATTTGTTGCCCTACTCGTTTACAATCGTGCCAGCCTTCACCAACAACGAAGCTGAATATCAAGCCCTCATCATTGGGCTACAGCTCGCATTAGAAATGCGAATCAAGGTAATACAGATCTATGGCGACTCCAGACTAGTCATCGGACAATTGACGACAGAATATGAAGTCCGCAAACCTGAATTGTCACCTTTCTGCCACCAAGCGCAGTCACTGTTCAACCAGTTTCGTGACAGCAGCATTTCACATATACCGAGACAGGAGAATGTGCAGGCTGATGCATTGGCTAGCCTAGCCGCTGCTCTGGCTAACCCCGGAGGTAGCCCACTTCACGTAACAATCGAAGAAAGGAGGATCCTGCCGACAGCCATACTGCGTGGTGGCGAAGCAAGCGCAAACCCCATCTGTTGCTTTGAAATCACAGAAGATGATGACTGGAAAAGACCATTCGTCGATTACTTGAAATATGGGTTCTTGCCGGAAGAGCCTAAGATGCATACACAGGTTAGGAGACGCGCTGGGTCGTTTGTACTACAGAACGACGTCCTTTACAAGCGTTCGTATGAGGGGGTATTGCTACGCTGCTTGGATCAGAAGGAAGCATACGCCACATTGAAGGAAGCCCACGGAGGAGAATGCGGTGCCCACCAAGGAGGCAGGAACCTACATCACCGTGTCCGACACATGGGATATTATTGGCCCACAATGACGAAAGACGCGATAGAATTTGTCAAGAAATGTCATCAGTGCCAAATTCATGCAGATATCATACACTCGCCGCCAGAGGAATTACATCAGTCAGTAATGTCCTGGCCTTTCGCAGCCTGGGGCATGGACGTGATCGGGCCAATCAGCCCGCCCTCTTCCCAGGGACACCAATACATCTTAGCTGCGACAGATTACTTTTCCAAGTGGGCCGAGGCAGTCGCGCTTAGGAGCGTGAAGGCAAAACATGTTGAAAGTTTCATCCGCCATGCCATATTATACCGGCATGGTATTCCCGAGAAAATCACCACGGACAACGGAACACCCTTCAAGAACGCTACTATTGATAAGCTATGCGCAAAGTTCAAGATCAAACATTGTTATTCGTCACCTTATTACCCCCCTGTGAATGGGTTGGCTAAGGCGTTCAATAAGACTATCGTGAAGATCTTGAAAAAGACAGTGGCGGAAAATAAGAAGGATTGGGACAGACGGCTGCCCGAAGCATTGTGGGCATATCGAACCACACACCGCACAGCTACACGAGCTACACCCTACTCGTTGGTATACGGTACGGAGGCAGTGGTCCCGATGGAGATACAGGTTGAGTCATTACGAGTCGCCCTTCGTTATTCCCTGACAACCGAACGCAACGCCGAGATCAGAATGACCGAGTTAGACGATCTGGATGAAAAGAGACTAGTCGCCCAACAAAGGCTCGAAATGTATCAGAAACAGATCTCAGCCTCATATGACAAACAAGTCCGCGGTAGATCATTCAAAAGAGGTGACCTGGTACTAATGATGAAACGCCCGGTGCCAACTCAAGGCCCGAAAAGTAAATTCGACCCGAAATGGGACCCAGTGTGCATCATTGATGAAGTATACTCCAATGGAGCGTATCGAGTGATCGATTGCAAGGGGCAAGGCATCAGCTCGTTGGTGAATGGACGATTCTTGAAAAGATATTATACTTGACATAGAATACTGCTGTGATTTGTAAACACCCCGTTAGAGGGAAAATGTAATAGACAAATATCAAGAGAAATGACACCATACGATGATCAATGCTTACAATTACAGATACTAATCCTTTCTTCCGTGTGTTTACACAGGCATCAGGAAAGTTATTGAAACCCGAGACGTATCAGGCATCGTTACCTCGCCCTATCCAAAGTTGTCGAGAATCGGAATAGAGAGATGGACCTTAAAGCCAAGGCTCAGGCACGCCCATCCCGCATCAATATAGGTTTGAGTCCTGACAGGGGGACATTCCTTCTAAAATAACCTACGTTATATTCGAATCTAAACGCAAATGAAAGAAATATCAAGTGAATAAAACATATAGCACGATCATGTGAATAGTATACATATCATTACAACATTAGTGTCACAACATATCTCCGCAAAATTACAAGATAAAACAATTATAGGGCCTAACTGTTCAGATTTCTTAAACATTGTTCTAGCAAATGAACTGCAGACTCCTGGGTCGCCCTCTGTGTTGCCTCCGCCGTAGCTAAAATTTATGCAGGATCAGGGACGCTTTGAAGGGACTCTCTCAGTTCTTCAACCTGAGTTCGTATAGCGTTGCATTCGGCCTCGCGCTTTTCAATAGATGATTGCAGACGAGCCTTTTGATTGCCAAATTTCGAAAGATTGAGATGAACAACGGAGAGTTCAGCTTGCAGCCGTGCTATCTCATCATCTATCTCCGCCAGCCGATCTGTGGCTCCCTGATGCCCAACGGCGGCATCTTGCCAATTGCGCCTCAGCGCGGTTACATCTGCCTCACACAGCTCAAGCTTTGGCAGGAGAGATTGCAAATGACCGCGCCTCTCCTCAACAGAAGGATCGACTCTAAAGTGTCTCGCCTCATTGAGTTGTGCCATGCTCTCCCTGAACAGGGCTACATGGTTGATCATCAAAGAGACGTCAATCCCGAGCCATGCAGCGTTGCATTCAAGTGCCTGCAGCCCTTCATCCAAGATGGACCATTCATCCATATTCTTCAGAGAGGTGGTGATGTTCGTCAGAAGACTCTTCAAAAGGTCCGCCTTCACCTTTGATAACCCTCGGAGAGAGGAACCGAATGCCTCGGGCAAGGCAACAGGGGCCAAAGCATGAACGGGAGCGGTCACTGATAAAAGAAATGGTAAAGTTAGTATAAAGAGGCCTCAGTAAGAGAGAAAGATAGCCGAAATAATAAAGACAAGTGATATACCAGTAGCTTCAAGATCATCAACGGCAGGTGCATTAGCCGAGGCAGCATGCGTAGGCAATACTGGGGCAGGTTCAGTGGTCCCCTCGGACAACGGCTCAGGCAGCTCTGGAGAGGATAGCACTACGACCTCAGGAACGCTGGTATCAGATGCTGGCATGGTGATAGGAAGGGGTTCCGCAACGGGTTCAGCTAATGACGGTCCGACAAGGGAAACAACTTCCACGGTAGGCGCAGTGGATAGAAGCTCAACAGTCGGAGACGCTTCCAAGGTAGGCTCAAGTACACTCGATTCAGTGAGAGAAATCGGAGCGCCCCGAGAAGCTAAATCAACAGCCCCGACCCCAATATCTTCAACACGGGAAAGGGTCGGGGGAGGTGCAACTTCCACAACGCCAGTGATCGTGGTTTCATGAACAGGACCCTGGTCATCTGCAGCTTCAGCCATGGGGGTATCGGAGATAAGAACAGCATCAGTGGGCACCTCGTCATCCGAGTCCATGAAAATCGCTCCGACATCCGCCTCAGGGATAGGCTGGTCATATATCGGTTCATCGACATCATCTCCTCCAGCAGAGCGATCGCCGTTCAAATTCTCCTGAAGACTCAGCTCACCCTCTTCCCTGGCTACACCCGCGTCACCAAGCGGAGCACTACCAACTGCCTCAGAAAGTTGTTTCTGTAATCTCTCTTCATCGTACTTCTTGCACATCTCGGCAATGTTCTTCCCTCCATCGACTACCGCAATACGATGAGCAGTCTTCACCCGAGGACCAGTCCGCTCAAGTGGCGTCTCATCATCGCCACCGTCATCGCCGTCGTCATCACCACCACCAGCACCGCCATCACCACCACCCTCAATGTCATTATCATCATCACCATCCCCATCATTTTGGTCATCATCATCCCTGGGAATATCACCTTCTTGATGTACCTCATCGATAGGCCCGAGAGACGGGAATTCGGGGCCCGCTTGCACGATATTCCTTTCCCCATAAGCAACCCAACCTTCCAAGGTGTGCTCGGGCTTCTCATGATCAATTACCACATTCAGCGAAGTCATCAGTCTCAGAGTACCCGGTACAGCAGGCTGGTGAAGATGTTCCGCCACGTACCCCAATCCATCGGCAGGAGCTGGGCTAACAATCGGAGGCGTAACAAACACAGGATCAGTAACGAGATGAACGTTCCGGATCAACGTGTACTGGTGAGCCCACCATCTCATCCACCCGAAAGAGGCGCCAGTGATACTCCCCGTCCCAGGAATAGCAAAAGAGCAACCAGTCCCAGTTAGTAGAAGCTGCCGCCACATCCATTTCCAGTGGATAGGCCCGATGCCATATGCTCGCTGCTCCCGAGTCACCGGCTCCAATGTGGCAGGTACTCCTTGATCATAGCCAAATTGACGAGCAAAATGGTTGGGGTAGTACGGTTCTCTCCAGAATTCTAGTCCCTCATGGAGAGGAAGTGAGGACGGGCGGATGGCTATGAGGAACGAGCGTTCGTTATGGTCTAGGCTCTCATCATCCGTGCACAATATAGAATCTTTGCTCCGAGTGCCTGAGAAGTGGAAGAAGTGGACATCGTCGTATTTAGCAATCCGCTCCCGGACGGTGTTCAGATTTTGCCCTACCATCCTCCGTTTTTGAAAGAAGTATAATGGGACCACCCCTCGCTGGATATAATCACCAGACTCGATACCGTACACCCAAGGAAAATACACTCCAAGCCATCCAGATAAGAAGTGCCACCCACAGTAAGCCGAGTTCATGCCGAAGGCCGCGCGATCTTTATTGCTGATAACATAACCGAAAGCCCGGTAAAGAGAACATAATACAGCGGGAGCTATTGCATAACGGTGGCCATTCGCCAAAGCCCCTGCGACCGCGAAACAGGACACCCTCACACTGTCGGCCTGCTTCGAGCTCGGCAGGACCACGCAGCTCAACCAGTAGGCCAGGAAGCCGGCGAGTTCACAGGTCGGGGATAGTTTGTTCGGACGGGGGAAATTCTCTCTCATTCGATCCTCCAAAAATGCCTTGTCGTCGCGGTCTTCGTTATAAGCCGCATAATCCAGACTGAAATGAAGGAGATAAAGTATTAATGGTAGAGAAAAAAAAGACGCAACAATGACATACAACTCACAATCAGAATGCTTACTCTAAGCCATGGCTGAAATAGACCAGCCAGTCTTCGAAAGGGAGTTTATCTTTGAAAGCCCAAAATTGCGGGAGCTCCGCGAATAATTCATAGCAAGCCGGGGAGA
The DNA here is from genome assembly GCA_003013855.2 of Liriodendron chinense. NCBI lineage: Eukaryota > Viridiplantae > Streptophyta > Magnoliopsida > Magnoliales > Magnoliaceae > Liriodendron > Liriodendron chinense. Next base: position 1,297,419 of record PVNU02001229.1, on the reverse strand, counting down.
AGAAGCCTTCGCTCACCCCCTTCTTCTTCCGAGACAGTTCCTCGTCACTAGGAACCCATTCATCATATATCCTCCCGCAGATCGGGAGACCAGTGATGCGGTTCAGGTCCCACAGCGAGATGCTCATTTCTCCATATGGCAGATGAAATGTGTTGGTGATAGAGCACCAGTGGTTCAAGAACCCTTTGTAAACCCATGGCTCGCGGCAGAAGTAGCTCGAGGTGGCTGTAATAGCCTTGAAAAGGCCCACCGCTTTTAAGGTCTCTTTATGGAGCTCCAATATCCGATTCGCCCATGCCTCATACCCGGGATGAGCAATCAAGTGACCGCGGGTCCGGAAGGCGCCTGACAGCCAAATCTCTGTGTCGCCCAGATGATGAAATCTTTGCCGGAGAGTCTCAAAGTAGTGTGTTGGGAAAGGCCGATGTGGGTTCTGATTTGGCTCTAGAAATATCATGAGCTTCGGGTCCAAAACAGCTTGACGCCTGCCATTCTCAGACAGGGAGCAGTTGAGAAAAGGCCCCGGAATAGATGTCCACGTCCCCACACTGAAAAATGAGTTTGCGCGGCACACGTCTGCGGGCTCGATACTGGGGAGAGAGCAATGACGTTGGAAGCTTCTGGTGGATCTAATATACCCTCGTGTATAAGGATTTCGGATGGCGAGGGGAGAAGTGACTAACTTTACGGTCGACCAAATGATCTTCATCTTGTCAGATTTGGACCTGGCCTGTTTCTCCAAATATACTTGTTTCGCGCCCTTGCCAGCCCTCTTCGGGCGACCGCGTCTGGCAGATTGGGCGGGGGCCAACGGGCTCGCCTCCCCTTCTTCGGAACCTGTCGTCCCATCGCTTCGAAAGCCCCGCAACGGAGCAAACCAGGAGTCCCATTGCTCCTGTGTACCCCTGTCTGGGGGAGGTGGTACAATCCGGTCACACAGAATTTTCTTCTGCATGTCTTTAGGTAACGTCAATATACGTTCATAAAAATTGAAAGTCTCCGGGGGGAGAAACCATTGGGGATTCTGATCAGACGGGCGAACGACGTCCCTCGAAACCGCTCGCTTGCGCTTTGAAGGGGTTAATGGAGGACCTGAAGGACCAGCCTTAGAAGGGTCGCTAGCCATCACAGTCTGCAAACAGCATACGGAAAACTTAGATATAACTCAAAGCAAGAAGAAATGCCCAAAAGGAATCAACACTCTCAAAGTTCAAGGGGATGCAAAGTAGTGTGCAAAGACGGCATGAGCATCGATAAGCGAATCAAGGTCATAGTAAAATGTATTCAAACTAGCAAAGAAGGAAATAACATGACAGCATTCATAACCACGACATCGTCATCACATACAAACAAGGACGGATAAGAGAAAGAAAAAACAACACAAGCATCATCCATTAACTGAAATAAGCCCAAAACGTTCGGACTGTCATGTCAATTGTTCAAATGTTAAAGTTAAAGTTTGTTGTAAGACAACACAAAATTGCGAGATCCCCTTCTCGCGGACAGAAAAAGGTCTCAATCTTGCAGCAGAGGGAGAAGCCGAGCCTTCAATTCGTCCACCTTCGCTTGGACCCGCGCTTCCTTAGAAGTTAGGTCCATCAGATGGGAGATGCACTGCTGTACGAGGTCGAAGTGCACGTATTCAGCATTGGCCCAGTTCCGCATTATGGAGACATCAATCGCCAGATCGTCATATTCATTCAAGACTGCTCTGATCCTTCTCCAGATGCTGGCGCGACGATCAGGAAATTCGGCCTCCGCCAGAGGGACAAGCCAGGCCAAGTATCGTTTCTTCGCCCTTTTCTCCTTCTTCAGAGAGTTAAGCTGGCTCCATAAGGCCAAGAAAGAATCAGCCAAGGGAGGCTCCGCCGCCTCAAGAAGTATCAGCTCTTCTGGGAACGAAGAGTCACCAATGAAACCAAGGATGGCTTCCCTATGCTCATCAAGAGTGGAGGCCATAAGCGAAATATTCCGGATGGCCTGAAGTACGGAACGAGAATCCGCACCGAGCCTGGATAAAGCCTCGGACACCTCATCATATCGAGAATGGAGGGATGACCAAGCTTCCAGATGACCAAGGGAGTCAAAAAGCCGTCGCAAGCAGTCGCGAGCTGGGCGTTGGGAGGCACGAGTCGCAACCATTGTCTGCTGGAAGAAACAAGACTAACAACCCGATTTGAGAACCCCGGCAATTCGACAAAAAAGAGTAAAGAGAAGAAGCATATGAAGATTATTTACATCAGAACCAAAGTCATGGGAGGCGTGCGCAGGTACCTCTAAACCCTACCTAAATTAATCATGATAATTGCCAGAAAGTGTCATTTTTGGTTAGGCATAGTCCAGGATTTAAAGTATATGAGACCCGACGCAGCTTTCGGATCACAATAAAGGCACATGAAAATTTATGACGGAAGTGCGGGGCCCCATATCCTTTAAAGAAATAATCCCTGTCACCACAGGAACAGCTTTGCCCACCCAAAATATGAATATAATACGCAGTATTGGGCCAAATTTACACGCAAAAGAGCCCTCAAGAGCAAAAAGTCCAAAGTCGGGAAATTGGGTGCGTTGGATCCAACCCACCCCTAAAAATAGTCAAGTTTTGCAAAAAATTCCAAGTATTGAAAACTGGGTGCGTCAGGCCCAACGCACCCCGAAATGCCCAAAATGTCTGTGTGAATATATGGGTGCGTCGGACCCAACGCACCCTAAAAATGCTATGATCCCTCTAAGTTCAATACTTAGGTGCGTCACACCCAACGCACCTCGGAATTTAATCATTTTCACCAAGTCACAAGTATTTGGGTGCGTCAGACCCAACGCACCCCTAAAAGATTCAAGGGTTTTACCAACTTGTGACGAGGGGTGCGTTGGACTCAACGCACCCTTAAAAGTCTCAAAATTCAGCCATGTTCGAATACTTGGGTGCGCTGAGTGCAACGCACCCTTAAATCGAGATTTTCGCCAAGTTTGAATACTTGGGTGCGTTGTATTCAACGCACCCTTAAAATGAGATTTTCATCAAGTCCTTAGCAGGGTGCGTCACGCTTGACGCACCCAAAAAATCGAGGTAGTTGGAATAAAGGGGTGCGCTAGACCTTTTTTGGGTGCGCTGGCGGTATTAAATGGGTGCGTTGGCGAATATTTGGGTGCGTCGACGGCAGAGCAAATGAACAGTGAAAAGCGCAGAATGAAGTGAAATGACGCTATCTTACCTATTTATAGTATGGACCCAGGAATCCGATGCGTCACGATGAACGGCTGTAAGTCCATCGCAACGCACCGGAGGGGCATCTGTTGGGGTCCCAAAAGTCAGTACCCTCTAAAACAAATCGACTGGGCACGTGCTTCGAGGAAATTCCACAAAACACTACCCGACGCACCCAAAATACCCAACTTTGCAAAGGATCCAGTACTTAGCCATTTTTTCCGGTGGACCCCACGGATCACTGTGATCGAAACCGACCAGAATCAAGCGGGGCCATCCTTCATGAATTATGATAAGCAGTGCATGGCGATTCACCGGGAAACGGGCCCCACAGGCCCTCCGTTTTGCAAAACCCAAATTTGCAAAACACGAGTACGTCAAGCGCACCCAATTATTCAGCTTGACGCACCCTTAAATTCATGAAAATTCAACAAGTGGTTTAGGATGTATTTCACCTCTGACGCATCCTAAAAATAGCTTGACGCATCCAAAAAATACCTCCGACGCGTCCGTAAATTCAGAAAATACGTAACAGCAATTTCAGGGTGCATTGTACTCCAACGCACCCTAAAATTGTCCGACGCACCCATAAAATCACGAATGACGAGCGTGGCATTTTTTGGATGCATTGTACCTCAACGCACCCAAAAATGGCTCGACGCACCCATAAAATCAGCACATCTCAAAATCTCATTTAAGGGTGCGTCAGAGTCCCCACGCGTCCATTTAAGGGTGCGTCAAAGTATTTTTGGGGTGCGTCATACGTGGCGGGCCCTCATTGGTTGTTGTTCGGTATTCTCGGGTATAAATACCCCCCCCCCCACTATTCATTTGTACAGATTACGTGAGAGAGAGAGAGATTATCCCCTGAGTATCTGAGTTTTGCCGCCGGAAACCCTCGCCGGAATCCCTTTCCGACAGCCGGAAAACTTTCCCGGTGACCGGAATTCTTTTCCGATCGCCTGTATCTTCCACCGGAAGGTCACACCGGCCAACACCACCGCAGGTCCGAATCATAAAAGATCATAAGTACGATTGCGCACCTAAAAATAGGTCGACGCATCCAAAAAACCGAACCAAAAAGCGGACATGTATTTTCAGGGTGCATTGTACCTCAACGCACCCGAAAATGGTCCGACGCACCCGAAAAATCAGTAAAATGCGGATTTGTATTTTTGGGGTGCATTGGACCCCAACGCACCTGAAAATTACCCCACGCGTCCATAAAATCAATATAAATCAGATATGTATTTTCAGGGTGCGTTGGACTCCCACGCACCCGAAAAATCAGCCAATTTCGGAACATGTTCAGGAGTGCACCGGACTCAATTTTAAGTATTTTCAAGTGCCGTTTGAGCCTATCTTGGGTATTTCGAGCGTTCCGGACGCAATGGAATGGTCAAATAGACGTTCCAGGACCTCTAAATGAGTAGAATTGCACATCTTCAAAGTTCGATCTAATTCGACACGATGAACGAAACATCTTCTCGAAAGGGACGTCGCCAACATCCAGGACTATGCGAACATGTCATTATTTGTATCTACTGTAAAGATGTGACCCGATTTGAGCCGAAAGCTAGACAAACGGGACTATGGTTATCACGATAAACCATACTAAAGAGTTTCAATTCACTACAAGACAATTGTTATGAACTGCCACAACACAACAGTCGATGCCCTACCCATTAAAAACGGCATCCGTCGGTTGGGCTACGCAGGTATACACAACTGCAGAGTGGACTTCCCAAGGTCACCTGTCCATACATTGACAGGCACAGGCCCAGAGTCGTCCTTCTCAGTCATAAACCCTGATAGTCTCAGCCCGGATCTCCGGCCAAAACATGGGACATAGACATCTGACTAATACAAAGATGGTTCAGTCCATAACAAAACAAATACAGGTCTCTATGACCACAAACTCTCAGACCATAGTCCCTGCTGACTAGTCTTTTGCCTTTTAATCAAGGGTCATCGATCATTCGATGTAATTAAGGGCTCGTGCCAGATCACGGCCTGGAATGTACAAGATCTCAGGATCTTTGGAATAAAATTCGCCTTGCGATATCTCTCCTTGTGTACTTTTATGAATATTTTGTGATTGTCTATGAATGTTTCCATTATTCAGAACCCCAGAGCAACAAAACACCACATTTCAAGAAAATGTAATCGTATTCATTTTCTAGTTCTAACAATGACATTAGAGGTGAATGTGTTTCACTTGGGCAAAGGACATAGGGATGTCGATGATGATGAGTTCTTTGAGGTAAACATGCTTGAATCTTTTGAAGAAGAAGAACTCCTCTAACTTGAACCACTAGAAATCTTGGAGACATGCTTGGCACATTTCATGGATTCCGAAGACCCCATCATTAGTGGAATTGTGCAAGCATTGAATATAGAAAGACCGGTAGTTGGAACTAGCCGGTGGAGGCCCCATTTTGAAAAGTTGCCACCAACCACATCAAGGCCTCTACCGTCTAACATCAAACCACCGAAGCTTGACCTTAAACCATTGCCATCCGAGCTTAAATATGTATACTTGAGTTAAGAGGAAACTTTCCAGGTTGTCATTGCCTCTCACCTAGAGAAAGACCAAGAGCTCAAGTTGATTGAGCTACTCAAAGAACATAGGGAAGCCATAGGTTGGACAATAGCGGATCTCAAAGGGATAGATTCTTCGGTTTGCACTCACCGTATACACCTTGAAGAAAATGCAAAAAAAACTAGACAACCTCAAAGACGGTTAAATCCAAACATGATGGAGGTTGTCAAAGCCGAGGTGTTAAAGCTATTAGATGTGGGTATGATCTACTCCATCTCAGATAGCCAATGGGTGAATCCTACCTAAGTTGTCCCCAAGAAATTCAGTATTACCATCATAGAAAACGCCAACAACGAGCTTATACTGACTAGGGTGACCATCGGTTGGGGTATGTGCATTGATTATCGAAAGCTCAACACGGTTACTCGGAAAAACCACTTCCCTCTCCCATTTATGGATTAAATTTTAGAGAGGTTAGCAGGCCATTCCTATTATTGCTTCCTAGATGGCTATTCCGGATACAACCAAATTGAGATAGCTCCGGAGGACCAAGAGAAAACCACATTTACATGCCCGTTTGGTACCTTCGCTTACCGAAGAATGCCATTCGGGCTATGTAATGCACTCGCCACATTCCAACGATGCATATTGAGTATTTTCTCGGACATGGTGGGTGAGTTTCTTGAAGTATTTATGGACGACTTTTCTGTTTTTGGTTGTACGTTTGATGAGTGCCTCAAGCACTTGAAGTTAGTCTTGATAAGGTGTGAGGAGAAGAACCTCGTTTTAAACTGGGAAAAGTGTCATTTCATGGTACATAGAGGAATAGTCCTTGGACATATCATCTCGTCCAATGGAATAGAGGTAGATCAAGCAAAAATTGACATAATTTCCAATCGACCACCACCCAAAAGCATAAGCGATGTGCGGTCCTTCCTTGAACACATTGGTTTCTATAGAAGATTCATAAAAGATTTTAGTCATATCTCAAGGCCTTTATGTAACCTTCTACAAAAGGAGAACCAATTTGAGTGGAGTGCTGAATGTCAATTAGCTTTTTCAAAGCTAAAAGACATGTTGACAACCGCTCCTATCATGCAACCACCAGATTGGTCCATTCCTTTTGAGTTGATGTGCAATGCGAGCGATTATGCTATTGGGGCGGTGTTAGGCCAAAAGAAGGATAAGAAGCCCCATGTTATCTACTACGCAAGTAGGACCTTAATCCCGCCCAAGTTAATTATTCGACTATGGAGAAAGAGCTCCTAGCTGTCATTTTTGCCTTGGACAAATTCAGGCCTTACTTAATAGGATCCAAGGTTATTGTTTACACGGATCATGCGGCGCCGAAACACCTTCTTTCCAAGAAGGATGCTAAGCCCCGTTTAATTAGATGGATCCTACTCCTTCAAGAATTCGACTTGGAGATCAAAGACAAGAAGGGGGTAGAAAATGTGGTGGCGGATCATCTATCCCGCCTAGTCCTACCTAATTCCATTGACGAGTCACCTATTGAGGACTCATTCCCTGATGAGCAACTCTTTGTTGCTATGCATCCACCATGGTACGCTGATAAAGCCAATTATCTTTCCACAGGTGCGATGCCGATTCATTGGATTGCGCAAGACAAACGTAAATTTCTAAGGGAAGTGCACAGATTTTTCTGGGATGAACCTTTATTGTTTAAATATTGCCCAGACCAAATTATAAGGAGATGTGTCCCTGATGATGAACATAATTCTGTCATCTCCTTTTGTCATGATCAAGCATGTGGGGGTCATTTTTCCGCCAAGAAAACTACTGCAAAAATTCTGCAGTGTGGTTTTTATTGGCCCACGCTATTCAAGGACACCCACGAGTTTTGCAAAGCATGCGAGCGCTACCAAAAGTTAGGAGGACTATCCCGTTGAAATATGATGCCTCTCACCCCAAATCAATATCTTGAAGTCTTTGACTGTTGGGGCATCGATTTCATGGGACCATTCCCCTCATCATTTGGACATGTCTATATATTGGTTGCCGTAGACTATGTGTCTAAATGGATAGAGGCTATCCCATGTAAAACCAACGATCATCATACGGTTCTCAAGTTCCTTAAAGAAAACATACTCTCTAGATTTGGGACGCCTCGAGCCATCATTAGTGATGGTGGTGCTCACTTTTGCATTAAACCTTTTGAAGCTTTAATGAAGAAATACGGTATTAGGCATAAAGTGAGTACCCCATACCACCTACAGACAAGTGGGCAAGCTGAAATCTCCAATAGGGAAATCAAACAGATTTTGGAAAAGACGGTGAGACCAGATCGCAAGGATTGGTCCCTAAGATTAGATGATGCACTTTGGGCTCACCGTACCGCCTACAAGACACCCATAGGAATGTCCCCTTATAGACTGGTCTATGGGAAAGCCTGCCACTTGCCTGTGGAGATAGAACACAAAGCCTATTGGGCAATTCGGGCTTTAAATTTTGACATTGACAAGGCTAGCTCGCTTCGCAAACTTCAATTAAATGAGCTTGATGAGATCCGGAACGATGCATATGAGAACTCGAGAATTTACAAGAGTAAGATGAAGGCCTTTCATGACAAGCACATCATCAGGAAATCTTTCCAGGGAGGACAGAAAGTGCTCTTGTATAATTCCCGACTTCATCTTTTTTCAGGAAAATTACGATCTCGATGGACCGGCCCATATATTGTCAAAGAAGTTTTTTCTCATGGGGCTGTGGAGATTGAGAATGCAGCGAATGGTAACCGTTTTAAATTTAATGGACAACGCTTTAAACCATTTGTTGAGAAATTTGATTCAGAGGACATGTCCATCACTCTGAATGATCCTGTGTATCAGGATGATTGATCTCCTAGTCTGATGGAGGTATAGCGTAGGTAGGTTTCATTTTATTTACTTTTACTGTGTTAGTAGCTTTAGTTGTTGGGTTGTAGACTTCCATGATCGCTCTCTCAGGTACTATTGTTCTCACTCTCTCATATTTTACCATTGCTCTCATGTTCATACTCATTACCTATCTTTTTACATTGAGGACAATGCAAGATTTTTTTAGGGGGGGGGGGGGGGGGGGGGTGAGATGAGATCCTTCATCTAGCGGTTTGCAACATTTCGAGCTTCATATGCAAAAAAAATTTCGAATTTTATCAAATTTCAAAAACTCTTTTAGAAAACCTTATTTCCATGCATTCGAGATGATAGGAGTTTAAGAAGAGGAGATACGAAGTGTGTGACGTTGTAAGTCTTGAATTTCTCCCAACATAATGGTTTTATATGTTAGTTTACTTATTGTTGTGATTGATAGAAAATTTGAACACTTTTTACACCTAGTTCACATTACACGATTTTCATGGGTAGAAAGGATTATGTAATTTGTGGATTAGCTAGACTTTGATTTAAAGGTGTTGAGAAACCAAGCCGGGGTATTTTGTCCATCTTTGTCCATGAGAAAATAACGAAAGATATGGATTTTTAAAAATCCTATCTAAATTAAAAGAAAAAGGAAAAGAAAGGATGAAATCGGGAATGAAGGAAAAATGGTGGAAAATTCCGAAGAGGGCTACCTATTACCAACCGGGGTATGGTCGAACCGTAACCAAAGCCGGAAATGGGACGTAGTGTGAAAGCCGTCGGAAGGACGGTAAGGCAAATTCCTGTCATAGGCTTGTTGTTACTCTATGGACCTTAAAATCCTTGGTTTACTTAATCTATGAAGAAGATAATCCCAGAAACTCATGAGATGAACTTTCACTATGCACACTAGGTTGAATCTGTTCGAGTTCTTCTATTTATCAATCAATCAGCGGGAATTTCATGTAGACACTTATTATGTTTTGAGAGTTTAAGGTTTCAGCTTCTAGCACCTAATTTCTGCAAATTTTATACTTGTATCTCTTGGGATGGATAGAAACATGGTTTCTAATAGAGGTTTGGTTTGGAGGTTTGAAATTGTTTCGCGCATGTTTTACTCGAGACTAGCAAAAAGCTGGTTGGGGGGTGTGTTGAACCTCCAATTTATACATTGCATTGCCCATTACATCGCATTATATGCATGGTTTTCAGGCTCAAAAGGCCTATCTAATGCATGTTTTGTGATTTTAGGGATGAAAGCGAACATATTTCCTATTGAACGCACGACCGGTCGCATCGACCGGTCTGAGTGATGCACGACCGGTCTTATGACCGGTCTCAACTGGTCCAGTGAGGTTTTACATTGTGGAATCTTTTGCTGTGTAGTCAGACCGGTCGGACGACCGGTCTTGGGCTTTGAACGACCGGTCGTACGACCGGTCTTCAGTACATTCTTCTTCTTTCTTTTCTTTTCTCCTTTGCTTCTTCCTTCCATCCTTTTGCACTTGGTTTTGTCATCTTTAATGTATATAAAGTGCTCTATATAGCCTTGAATCAGTGAAATTCCATCTTGTTCCTACAATCACAAATTATGCATTAGAGTAGTCCTTTAAACATGTAAACCGTGCATAATGAGTGATGAATTGGGGTTAGAATATGCACAATTAAGAGCTCAACAATCAGTAAACAACTAATTCAGATTATAACAAAGATAAGAACTTTAGTTGAATGAGTTCCCACATGAAGATCAAGCCATTGTACACAAGGCAATCAAAGGGTCTACCATGCGCGGAGTCGATGATAGATCAATGAACTACACAAGCATAACCAATGCTCAGAAGATAAGCTATTAAGTTTAGAATCACTAAGAATCACATTAGCCCGGAGTCATCAAGAGATCAAAGTAAAACTGAACTAGTACTTGATTTAAACTCATATTGAGCTAAATTCTTCAATTAAAACATAAAAAGGAAACCTAGGTTGCATTAATCCATAAAAACAAATCAAAAGCTTCACCTCTTAGCCTTAGCTAAGAGGTTTTAGTTCATCTCTAACATCCTTGAACTAGAAGCCTCAAAAACATAAAAATAACTAAAACAGGAAGAAAACTAAGAAAGCTCGAAGTAGAATCCGTCTCCTAAGCAATCCCCACGTCCTAGCATGCCTTGGTATGAAGAGGAGAAGTCCTATTTATAGCCTGGCGCGGAAGATTCCGTATTGCGCAAGGAAATACGCAATTGCGCAGAGAAAATCGGAGCTTTCCCGCACAAGCTGTTACGCTGACGACCGGTCGCACAACCGGTCTGAGCCTGTGGACGACCGGTCGCACGACCGGTCTCAAAACCGCCAATTTTGTCCAGAGAGTTTTTGTCTTCCTCTGTTGAACTCCCGACCGGTCGGACGATCGGTCTGAGTGGTGAACGACCGGTCATACGACCGGTCTCAGCTAGTCCAGTGAAGTTTTGGCAATGTGACCTCTTCTGTTGTGTAGTCAGACCAGTCGGATGACCGGTCTTGGCTATGGACGACCGGTCTTCAGTATCTTTTTCCTCCTTATTTTCTTTATCTCCTTTGCTTCCTTCTTCATCCTTTTGCACTTGGTTCTGTGATCTTCAATGTCTATAAAGTGCTCTATTTAGCCTTGAATCATTGAAATCTCCATCTTGTTCCTACAATAAAAAATCATGCATTAGAGTAGTCCTTTAAACATGTAAACCGTGCATAGTGAGTGATGAATTGGGGTTAGAATATGCACAATTAAGAGCTTAACACACCCCCCAACTAGCATTTTGCAAGTCCCGAGCAAAACATGCGTGAAACAAGTTTCATTCTCCAAAACCCAACTCTCCTTCAGAAACTATTCTTCTATACATCCCAAGACACACAAGCTTAAAAATAAAAAAATTAGGTGATAGAGGGTGGAACCTTAAACTCTCAAACATAATAAGTGTTTATATGAAATTCCCGCTGATTGATTGATGAATAGAAGAACTTGAACAAATTCAACCTAGTGTGCATAATGAAAGTTCATCTCATGAGTTTATGGGATTATCTTCTTCATAGATCTACTAAACTATAGATTTCAAGGTGTATAGGCAACAACATGCCTATGACAGGAATTTGCCTTATTGTCCTTCTGACGGCTTCCACACTACGTCCCATTTCCGGCTTTGGTTACGGGTAGACCATCCCCCGGTTGGTAATAGGTAGCCCTTTTCAAAATTTTCCACCATTTTTCCATCATTCCCAATTTCATCCTTCCTTTCCTTTTTCTTTTACATTAGATAGGATTTTTAGAAATCCGTATCTTTTGTTATTTTCCCATGGACAGGATGGACAAAGTACCCGAGCTTGGTTTCTCAACACCTTAAATCAAAGTCTAGCTAATCCATAAATCACATAATCCTTTCAACCAATTGAAAATCGTGTAATGTGAACTAGGTGTAAAGTGTTTAAATTTTCTATCACTCACATAAATAGGAGAATTCACATGTAAAAACCATTATATTAAGAGAAGTTCAAAGCTTGCAACATCACTCACTTCGTATCTCCTTTTCTTATACTCATATCATCTCGAATGCATAGAATTAAAGTTTTTCAAAGAGTTTTGAATTTTAGAAAATCGAAAAATTTCTACATCATTGCTCGAAATGTCACAAAAGCTAATGGATTCATCTGAAGAATCGCTAACACCCCCCAACCAAAACTTTACATTGTCCTCAATGTAAGAAATATACAATGAATGCAACACATGAGAGCAATGACAAAATAAAAGGGAGTGAGAAAGAGAGATATCACCTGAGGAATATATTTCATGGCAATATTAGCTTTTAGAGATGGATTACTTCACAACTAAATCAACTCATCAAAGCAAATCCTAATGGGATATCATTCTAGAAAAACTATTTAAAATCATCCTCCGTCAGACTAGGAGGTGAATCCCAACAACTCATCCAAAAGCATAAAGTCAAGCAATATCATTAGATGGATCAAAGATTTCGCAGTAAAGTCATCCATATCCTGCTTTGCCAATACACATGTGTGTGAGTGATCCAAATAAGCCACTGAAAATCCCAAATTCTCTCTCATTCGATCCTCCAAAAATGCCTTGTCGTCGCGGTCTTCGTTATAAGCCGCATAATCCAGACTGAAATGAAGGAGATAAAGTATTAATGGTAGAGAAAAAAAAGACGCAACAATGACATACAACTCACAATCAGAATGCTTACTCTAAGCCATGGCTGAAATAGACCAGCCAGTCTTCGAAAGGGAGTTTATCTTTGAAAGCCCAAAATTGCGGGAGCTCCGCGAATAATTCATAGCAAGCCGGGGAGAAGAAGCCTTCGCTCACCCCCTTCTTCTTCCGAGACAGTTCCTCGTCACTAGGAACCCATTCATCATATATCCTCCCGCAGATCGGGAGACCAGTGATGCGGTTCAGGTCCCACAGCGAGATGCTCATTTCTCCATATGGCAGATGAAATGTGTTGGTGATAGAGCACCAGTGGTTCAAGAACCCTTTGTAAACCCATGGCTCGCGGCAGAAGTAGCTCGAGGTGGCTGCAATAGCCTTGAAAAGGCCCACCGCTTTTAAGGTCTCTTTATGGAGCTCCAATATCCGATTCGCCCATGCCTCATACCCGGGATGAGCAATCAAGTGACCGCGGGTCCGGAAGGCGCCTGACAGCCAAATCTCTGTGTCGCCCAGATGATGAAATCTTTGCCGGAGAGTCTCAAAGTAGTGTGTTGGGAAAGGCCGATGTGGGTTCTGATTTGGCTCTAGAAATATCATGAGCTTCGGGTCCAAAACAGCTTGACGCCTGCCATTCTCAGACAGGGAGCAGTTGAGAAAAGGCCCCGGAATAGATGTCCACGTCCCCACACTGAAAAATGAGTTTGCGCGGCACACGTCTGCGGGCTCGATACTGGGGAGAGAGCGATGACGTTGGAAGCTTCTGGTGGATCTAATATACCCTCGTGTATAAGGATTTCGGATGGCGAGGGGAGAAGTGACTAACTTTACGGTCGACCAAATGATCTTCATCTTGTCAGATTTGGACCTGGCCTGTTTCTCCAAATATACTTGTTTCGCGCCCTTGCCAGCCCTCTTCGGGCGACCGCGTCTGGCAGATTGGGCGGGGGCCAACGGGCTCGCCTCCCCTTCTTCGGAACCTGTCGTCCCATCGCTTCGAAAGCCCCGCAACGGAGCAAACCAGGAGTCCCATTGCTCCTGTGTACCCCTGTCTGGGGGAGGTGGTACAATCCGGTCACACAGAATTTTCTTCTGCATGTCTTTAGGTAACGTCAATATACGTTCATAAAAATTGAAAGTCTCCGGGGGGAGAAACCATTGGGGATTCTGATCAGACGGGCGAACGACGTCCCTCGAAACCGCTCGCTTGCGCTTTGAAGGGGTTAATGGAGGACCTGAAGGACCAGCCTTAGAAGGGTCGCTAGCCATCACAGTCTGCAAACAGCATACGGAAAACTTAGATATAACTCAAAGCAAGAAGAAATGCCCAAAAGGAATCAACACTCTCAAAGTTCAAGGGGATGCAAAGTAGTGTGCAAAGACGGCATGAGCATCGATAAGCGAATCAAGGTCATAGTAAAATGTATTCAAACTAGCAAAGAAGGAAATAACATGACAGCATTCATAACCACGACATCGTCATCACATACAAACAAGGACGGATAAGAGAAAGAAAAAACAACACAAGCATCATCCATTAACTGAAATAAGCCCAAAACGTTCGGACTGTCATGTCAATTGTTCAAATGTTAAAGTTAAAGTTTGTTGTAAGACAACACAAAATTGCGAGATCCCCTTCTCGCGGACAGAAAAAGGTCTCAATCTTGCAGCAGAGGGAGAAGCCGAGCCTTCAATTCGTCCACCTTCGCTTGGACCCGCGCTTCCTTAGAAGTTAGGTCCATCAGATGGGAGATGCACTGCTGTACGAGGTCGAAGTGCACGTATTCAGCATTGGCCCAGTTCCGCATTATGGAGACATCAATCGCCAGATCGTCATATTCATTCAAGACTGCTCTGATCCTTCTCCAGATGCTGGCGCGACGATCAGGAAATTCGGCCTCCGCCAGAGGGACAAGCCAGGCCAAGTATCGTTTCTTCGCCCTTTTCTCCTTCTTCAGAGAGTTAAGCTGGCTCCATAAGGCCAAGAAAGAATCAGCCAAGGGAGGCTCCGCCGCCTCAAGAAGTATCAGCTCTTCTGGGAACGAAGAGTCACCAATGAAACCAAGGATGGCTTCCTATGCTCATCAAGAGTGGAGGCCATAAGCGAAATATTCCGGATGGCCTGAAGTACGGAACGAGAATCCGCACCGAGCCTGGATAAAGCCTCGGACACCTCATCATATCGAGAATGGAGGGATGACCAAGCTTCCAGATGACCAAGGGAGTCAAAAAGCCGTCGCAAGCAGTCGCGAGCTGGGCGTTGGGAGGCACGAGTCGCAACCATTGTCTGCTGGAAGAAACAAGACTAACAACCCGATTTGAGAACCCCGGCAATTCGACAAAAAAGAGTAAAGAGAAGAAGCATATGAAGATTATTTACATCAGAACCAAAGTCATGGGAGGCGTGCGCAGGTACCTCTAAACCCTACCTAAATTAATCATGATAATTGCCAGAAAGTGTCATTTTTGGTTAGGCATAGTCCAGGATTTAAAGTATATGAGACCCGACGCAGCTTTCGGATCACAATAAAGGCACATGAAAATTTATGACGGAAGTGCGGGGCCCCATATCCTTTAAAGAAATAATCCCTGTCACCACAGGAACAGCTTTGCCCACCCAAAATATGAATATAATACGCAGTATTGGGCCAAATTTACACGCAAAAGAGCCCTCAAGAGCAAAAAGTCCAAAGTCGGGAAATTGGGTGCGTTGGATCCAACCCACCCCTAAAAATAGTCAAGTTTTGCAAAAAATTCCAAGTATTGAAAACTGGGTGCGTCAGGCCCAACGCACCCCGAAATGCCCAAAATGTCTGTGTGAATATATGGGTGCGTCGGACCCAACGCACCCTAAAAATGCTATGATCCCTCTAAGTTCAATACTTAGGTGCGTCACACCCAACGCACCTCGGAATTTAATCATTTTCACCAAGTCACAAGTATTTGGGTGCGTCAGACCCAACGCACCCCTAAAAGATTCAAGGGTTTTACCAACTTGTGACGAGGGGTGCGTTGGACTCAACGCACCCTTAAAAGTCTCAAAATTCAGCCATGTTCGAATACTTGGGTGCGCTGAGTGCAACGCACCCTTAAATCGAGATTTTCGCCAAGTTTGAATACTTGGGTGCGTTGTATTCAACGCACCCTTAAAATGAGATTTTCATCAAGTCCTTAGCAGGGTGCGTCACGCTTGACGCACCCAAAAAATCGAGGTAGTTGGAATAAAGGGGTGCGCTAGACCTTTTTTGGGTGCGCTGGCGGTATTAAATGGGTGCGTTGGCGAATATTTGGGTGCGTCGACGGCAGAGCAAATGAACAGTGAAAAGCGCAGAATGAAGTGAAATGACGCTATCTTACCTATTTATAGTATGGACCCAGGAATCCGATGCGTCACGATGAACGGCTGTAAGTCCATCGCAACGCACCGGAGGGGCATCTGTTGGGGTCCCAAAAGTCAGTACCCTCTAAAACAAATCGACTGGGCACGTGCTTCGAGGAAATTCCACAAAACACTACCCGACGCACCCAAAATACCCAACTTTGCAAAGGATCCAGTACTTAGCCATTTTTTCCGGTGGACCCCACGGATCACTGTGATCGAAACCGACCAGAATCAAGCGGGGCCATCCTTCATGAATTATGATAAGCAGTGCATGGCGATTCACCGGAAACGGGCCCCACAGGCCCTCCGTTTTGCAAAACCCAAATTTGCAAAACACGAGTACGTCAAGCGCACCCAATTATTCAGCTTGACGCACCCTTAAATTCATGAAAATTCAACAAGTGGTTTAGGATGTATTTCACCTCTGACGCATCCTAAAAATAGCTTGACGCATCCAAAAAATACCTCCGACGCGTCCGTAAATTCAGAAATACGTAACAGCAATTTCAGGGTGCATTGTACTCCAACGCACCCTAAAATTGTCCGACGCACCCATAAAATCACGAATGACGAGCGTGGCATTTTTTGGATGCATTGTACCTCAACGCACCCAAAAATGGCTCGACGCACCCATAAAATCAGCACATCTCAAAATCTCATTTAAGGGTGCGTCAGAGTCCCCACGCGTCCATTTAAGGGTGCGTCAAAGTATTTTTGGGGTGCGTCATACGTGGCGGGCCCTCATTGGTTGTTGTCGGTATTCTCGGGTATAAATACCCCCCCCCCACTATTCATTTGTACAGATTACGTGAGAGAGAGAGAGATTATCCCCTGAGTATCTGAGTTTTGCCGCCGGAAACCCTCGCCGGAATCCCTTTCCGACAGCCGGAAAACTTTCCCGGTGACCGGAATTCTTTTCCGATCGCCTGTATCTTCCACCGGAAGGTCACACCGGCCAACACCACCGCAGGTCCGAATCATAAAAGATCATAAGTACGATTGCGCACCTAAAAATAGGTCGACGCATCCAAAAAACCGAACCAAAAAGCGGACATGTATTTTCAGGGTGCATTGTACCTCAACGCACCCGAAAATGGTCCGACGCACCCGAAAAATCAGTAAAATGCGGATTTGTATTTTTGGGGTGCATTGGACCCCAACGCACCTGAAAATTACCCCACGCGTCCATAAAATCAATATAAATCAGATATGTATTTTCAGGGTGCGTTGGACTCCCACGCACCCGAAAAATCAGCCAATTTCGGAACATGTTCAGGAGTGCACCGGACTCAATTTTAAGTATTTTCAAGTGCCGTTTGAGCCTATCTTGGGTATTTCGAGCGTTCCGGACGCAATGGAATGGTCAAATAGACGTTCCAGGACCTCTAAATGAGTAGAATTGCACATCTTCAAAGTTCGATCTAATTCGACACGATGAACGAAACATCTTCTCGAAAGGGACGTCGCCAACATCCAGGACTATGCGAACATGTCATTATTTGTATCTACTGTAAAGATGTGACCCGATTTGAGCCGAAAGCTAGACAAACGGGACTATGGTTATCACGATAAACCATACTAAAGAGTTTCAATTCACTACAAGACAATTGTTATGAACTGCCACAACACAACAGTCGATGCCCTACCCATTAAAAACGGCATCCGTCGGTTGGGCTACGCAGGTATACACAACTGCAGAGTGGACTTCCCAGGTCACCTGTCCATACATTGACAGGCACAGGCCCAGAGTCGTCCTTCTCAGTCATAAACCCTGATAGTCTCAGCCCGGATCTCCGGCCAAAACATGGGACATAGACATCTGACTAATACAAAGATGGTTCAGTCCATAACAAAACAAATACAGGTCTCTATGACCACAAACTCTCAGACCATAGTCCCTGCTGACTAGTCTTTTGCCTTTTAATCAAGGGTCATCGATCATTCGATGTAATTAAGGGCTCGTGCCAGATCACGGCCTGGAATGTACAAGATCTCAGGATCTTGGAATAAAATTCGCCTTGCGATATCTCTCCTTGTGTACTTTTATGAATATTTTGTGATTGTCTATGAATGTTTCCATTATTCAGAACCCCAGAGCAACAAAACACCACATTTCAAGAAAATGTAATCGTATTCATTTTCTAGTTCTAACAATGACATTAGAGGTGAATGTGTTTCACTTGGGCAAAGGACATAGGGATGTCGATGATGATGAGTTCTTTGAGGTAAACATGCTTGAATCTTTTGAAGAAGAAGAACTCCTCTAACTTGAACCACTAGAAATCTTGGAGACATGCTTGGCACATTTCATGGATTCCGAAGACCCCATCATTAGTGGAATTGTGCAAGCATTGAATATAGAAAGACCGGTAGTTGGAACTAGCCGGTGGAGGCCCCATTTTGAAAAGTTGCCACCAACCACATCAAGGCCTCTACCGTCTAACATCAAACCACCGAAGCTTGACCTTAAACCATTGCCATCCGAGCTTAAATATGTATACTTGAGTTAAGAGGAAACTTTCCAGGTTGTCATTGCCTCTCACCTAGAGAAAGACCAAGAGCTCAAGTTGATTGAGCTACTCAAAGAACATAGGGAAGCCATAGGTTGGACAATAGCGGATCTCAAAGGGATAGATTCTTGGTTTGCACTCACCGTATACACCTTGAAGAAAATGCAAAAAAAACTAGACAACCTCAAAGACGGTTAAATCCAAACATGATGGAGGTTGTCAAAGCCGAGGTGTTAAAGCTATTAGATGTGGGTATGATCTACTCCATCTCAGATAGCCAATGGGTGAATCCTACCTAAGTTGTCCCCAAGAAATTCAGTATTACCATCATAGAAAACGCCAACAACGAGCTTATACTGACTAGGGTGACCATCGGTTGGGGTATGTGCATTGATTATCGAAAGCTCAACACGGTTACTCGGAAAACCACTTCCCTCTCCCATTTATGGATTAAATTTTAGAGAGGTTAGCAGGCCATTCCTATTATTGCTTCCTAGATGGCTATTCCGGATACAACCAAATTGAGATAGCTCCGGAGGACCAAGAGAAAACCACATTTACATGCCCGTTTGGTACCTTCGCTTACCGAAGAATGCCATTCGGGCTATGTAATGCACTCGCCACATTCCAACGATGCATATTGAGTATTTTCTCGGACATGGTGGGTGAGTTTCTTGAAGTATTTATGGACGACTTTTCTGTTTTTGGTTGTACGTTTGATGAGTGCCTCAAGCACTTGAAGTTAGTCTTGATAAGGTGTGAGGAGAAGAACCTCGTTTTAAACTGGGAAAAGTGTCATTTCATGGTACATAGAGGAATAGTCCTTGGACATATCATCTCGTCCAATGGAATAGAGGTAGATCAAGCAAAAATTGACATAATTTCCAATCGACCACCACCCAAAAGCATAAGCGATGTGCGGTCCTTCCTTGAACACATTGGTTTCTATAGAAGATTCATAAAAGATTTTAGTCATATCTCAAGGCCTTTATGTAACCTTCTACAAAAGGAGAACCAATTTGAGTGGAGTGCTGAATGTCAATTAGCTTTTTCAAAGCTAAAAGACATGTTGACAACCGCTCCTATCATGCAACCACCAGATTGGTCCATTCCTTTTGAGTTGATGTGCAATGCGAGCGATTATGCTATTGGGGCGGTGTTAGGCCAAAAGAAGGATAAGAAGCCCCATGTTATCTACTACGCAAGTAGGACCTTAATCCCGCCCAAGTTAATTATTCGACTATGGAGAAAGAGCTCCTAGCTGTCATTTTTGCCTTGGACAAATTCAGGCCTTACTTAATAGGATCCAAGGTTATTGTTTACACGGATCATGCGGCGCCGAAACACCTTCTTTCCAAGAAGGATGCTAAGCCCCGTTTAATTAGATGGATCCTACTCCTTCAAGAATTCGACTTGGAGATCAAAGACAAGAAGGGGGTAGAAAATGTGGTGGCGGATCATCTATCCCGCCTAGTCCTACCTAATTCCATTGACGAGTCACCTATTGAGGACTCATTCCCTGATGAGCAACTCTTTGTTGCTATGCATCCACCATGGTACGCTGATAAAGCCAATTATCTTTCCACAGGTGCGATGCCGATTCATTGGATTGCGCAAGACAAACGTAAATTTCTAAGGGAAGTGCACAGATTTTTCTGGGATGAACCTTTATTGTTTAAATATTGCCCAGACCAAATTATAAGGAGATGTGTCCCTGATGATGAACATAATTCTGTCATCTCCTTTTGTCATGATCAAGCATGTGGGGGTCATTTTTCCGCCAAGAAAACTACTGCAAAAATTCTGCAGTGTGGTTTTTATTGGCCCACGCTATTCAAGGACACCCACGAGTTTTGCAAAGCATGCGAGCGCTACCAAAAGTTAGGAGGACTATCCCGTTGAAATATGATGCCTCTCACCCCAAATCAATATCTTGAAGTCTTTGACTGTTGGGGCATCGATTTCATGGGACCATTCCCCTCATCATTTGGACATGTCTATATATTGGTTGCCGTAGACTATGTGTCTAAATGGATAGAGGCTATCCCATGTAAAACCAACGATCATCATACGGTTCTCAAGTTCCTTAAAGAAAACATACTCTCTAGATTTGGGACGCCTCGAGCCATCATTAGTGATGGTGGTGCTCACTTTTGCATTAAACCTTTTGAAGCTTTAATGAAGAAATACGGTATTAGGCATAAAGTGAGTACCCCATACCACCTACAGACAAGTGGGCAAGCTGAAATCTCCAATAGGGAAATCAAACAGATTTTGGAAAAGACGGTGAGACCAGATCGCAAGATTGGTCCCTAAGATTAGATGATGCACTTTGGGCTCACCGTACCGCCTACAAGACACCCATAGGAATGTCCCCTTATAGACTGGTCTATGGGAAAGCCTGCCACTTGCCTGTGGAGATAGAACACAAAGCCTATTGGGCAATTCGGGCTTTAAATTTTGACATTGACAAGGCTAGCTCGCTTCGCAAACTTCAATTAAATGAGCTTGATGAGATCCGGAACGATGCATATGAGAACTCGAGAATTTACAAGAGTAAGATGAAGGCCTTTCATGACAAGCACATCATCAGGAAATCTTTCCAGGGAGGACAGAAAGTGCTCTTGTATAATTCCCGACTTCATCTTTTTTCAGGAAAATTACGATCTCGATGGACCGGCCCATATATTGTCAAAGAAGTTTTTTCTCATGGGGCTGTGGAGATTGAGAATGCAGCGAATGGTAACCGTTTTAAATTTAATGGACAACGCTTTAAACCATTTGTTGAGAAATTTGATTCAGAGGACATGTCCATCACTCTGAATGATCCTGTGTATCAGGATGATTGATCTCCTAGTCTGATGGAGGTATAGCGTAGGTAGGTTTCATTTTATTTACTTTTACTGTGTTAGTAGCTTTAGTTGTTGGGTTGTAGACTTCCATGATCGCTCTCTCAGGTACTATTGTTCTCACTCTCTCATATTTTACCATTGCTCTCATGTTCATACTCATTACCTATCTTTTTACATTGAGGACAATGCAAGATTTTTGGGGGGGGGGGGGGGGGGGGGGGTGAGATGAGATCCTTCATCTAGCGGTTTGCAACATTTCGAGCTTCATATGCAAAAAAAATTTCGAATTTTATCAAATTTCAAAAACTCTTTTAGAAAACCTTATTTCCATGCATTCGAGATGATAGGAGTTTAAGAAGAGGAGATACGAAGTGTGTGACGTTGTAAGTCTTGAATTTCTCCCAACATAATGGTTTTATATGTTAGTTTACTTATTGTTGTGATTGATAGAAAATTTGAACACTTTTTACACCTAGTTCACATTACACGATTTTCATGGGTAGAAAGGATTATGTAATTTGTGGATTAGCTAGACTTTGATTTAAAGGTGTTGAGAAACCAAGCCGGGGTATTTTGTCCATCTTTGTCCATGAGAAAATAACGAAAGATATGGATTTTTAAAAATCCTATCTAAATTAAAAGAAAAAGGAAAAGAAAGGATGAAATCGGGAATGAAGGAAAAATGGTGGAAAATTCCGAAGAGGGCTACCTATTACCAACCGGGGTATGGTCGAACCGTAACCAAAGCCGGAAATGGGACGTAGTGTGAAAGCCGTCGGAAGGACGGTAAGGCAAATTCCTGTCATAGGCTTGTTGTTACTCTATGACCTTAAAATCCTTGGTTTACTTAATCTATGAAGAAGATAATCCCAGAAACTCATGAGATGAACTTTCACTATGCACACTAGGTTGAATCTGTTCGAGTTCTTCTATTTATCAATCAATCAGCGGGAATTTCATGTAGACACTTATTATGTTTTGAGAGTTAAGGTTTCAGCTTCTAGCACCTAATTTCTGCAAATTTTATACTTGTATCTCTTGGGATGGATAGAAACATGGTTTCTAATAGAGGTTTGGTTTGGAGGTTTGAAATTGTTTCGCGCATGTTTTACTCGAGACTAGCAAAAAGCTGGTTGGGGGTGTGTTGAACCTCCAATTTATACATTGCATTGCCCATTACATCGCATTATATGCATGGTTTTCAGGCTCAAAAGGCCTATCTAATGCATGTTTTGTGATTTTAGGGATGAAAGCGAACATATTTCCTATTGAACGCACGACCGGTCGCTCGACCGTCTGAGTGATGCACGACCGGTCTTATGACCGGTCTCAACTGGTCCAGTGAGGTTTTACATTGTGGAATCTTTTGCTGTGTAGTCAGACCGGTCGGACGACCGGTCTTGGGCTTTGAACGACCGGTCGTACGACCGGTCTTCAGTACATTCTTCTTCTTTCTTTTCTTTCTCCTTTGCTTCTTCCTTCCATCCTTTTGCACTTGGTTTTGTCATCTTTAATGTATATAAAGTGCTCTATATAGCCTTGAATCAGTGAAATTCCATCTTGTTCCTTTGCCAATTGCGCCTCAGCGCGGTTACATCTGCCTCACACAGCTCAAGCTTTGGCAGGAGAGATTGCAAATGACCGCGCCTCTCCTCAACAGAAGGATCGACTCTAAAGTGTCTCGCCTCATTGAGTTGTGCCATGCTCTCCCTGAACAGGGCTACATGGTTGATCATCAAAGAGACGTCAATCCCGAGCCATGCAGTGTTGCATTCAAGTGCCTGCAGCCCTTCATCCAAGATGGACCATTCATCCATATTCTTCAGAGAGGTGGTGATGTTCGTCAGAAGACTCTTCAAAAGGTCCGCCTTCACCTTTGATAACCCTCGGAGAGAGGAACCGAATGCCTCGGGCAAGGCAACAGGGGCCAAAGCATGAACGGGAGCGGTCACTGATAAAAGAAATGGTAAAGTTAGTATAAAGAGGCCTCAGTAAGAGAGAAAGATAGCCGAAATAATAAAGACAAGTGATATACCAGTAGCTTCAAGATCATCAACGGCAGGTGCATTAGCCGAGGCAGCATGCGTAGGCAATACTGGGGGAGGTTCAGTGGTCCCCTCGGACAACGGCTCAGGCAGCTCTGGAGAGGATAGCACTACGACCTCAGGAACGCTGGTATCAGATGCTGGCATGGTGATAGGAAGGGGTTCCGCAACGGGTTCAGCTAATGACGGTCCGACAAGGGAAACAGCTTCCACGGTAGGCGCAGTGGATAGAAGCTCAACAGTCGGAGACGCTTCCAAGGTAGGCTCAAGTACACTCGATTCAGTGAGAGAAATCGGAGCGCCCCGAGAAGCTAAATCAATAGCCCCGACCCCAATATCTTCAACACGGGAAAGGGTCGGGGGAGGTGCAACTTCCACAACGCCAGTGATCGTGGTTTCATGAACAGGACCCTGGTCATCTGCAGCTTCAGCCATGGGGGTATCGGAGATAAGAACAGCATCAGTGGGCACCTCGTCATCCAAGTCCATGAAAATCGCTCCGACATCCGCCTCAGGGATAGGCTGGTCATATATCGGTTCATCGACATCATCTCCTCCAGCAGAGCGATCGCCGTTCAAATTCTCCTGAAGACTCAGCTCACCCTCTTCCCTGGCTACACCCGCGTCACCAAGCGGAGCACTACCAACTGCCTCAGAAAGTTGTTTCTGTAATCTCTCTTCATCGTACTTCTTGCACATCTCGGCAATGTTCTTCCCTCCATCGACTACCGCAATACGATGAGCAGTCTTCACCCGAGGACCAGTCCGCTCAAGTGGCGTCTCATCATCGCCACCGTCATCGCCGTCGTCATCACCACCACCAGCACCGCCATCACCACCACCCTCAATGTCATTATCATCATCACCATCCCCATCATTTTGGTCATCATCATCCCTGGGAATATCACCTTCTTGATGTACCTCATCGATAGGCCCGAGAGACGGGAATTCGGGGCCCGCCTGCACGATATTCCTTTCCCCATAAGCAACCCAACCTTCCAAGGTGTGCTCGGGCTTCTCATGATCAATTACCACATTCAGCGAAGTCATCAGTCTCAGAGTACCCGGTACAGCAGGCTGGTGAAGATGCTCCGCCACGTACCCCAATCCATCGGCAGGAGCTGGGCTAACAATCGGAGGCGTAACAAACACAGGATCAGTAACGAGATGAACGTTCCGGATCAACGTGTACTGGTGAGCCCACCATCTCATCCACCCGAAAGAGGCGCCAGTGATACTCCCCGTCCCAGGAATAGCAAAAGAGCAACCAGTCCCAGTCAGCAGAAGCTGCCGCCACATCCATTTCCAGTGGATAGGCCCGATGCCATATGCTCGCTGCTCCCGAGTCACCGGCTCCAATGTGGCAGGTACTCCTTGATCATAGCCGAATTGACGAGCAAAACGGTTGGGGTAGTACGGCTCTCTCCAGAATTCTAGTCCCTCACGGAGAGGAAGTGAGGACGGGCGGATGGCTATGAGGAACGAGCGTTCGTTATGGTCTAGGCTCTCATCATCCGCGCACAATATAGAGTCTTTGCTCCGAGTGCCTGAGAAGTGGAAGAAGTGGACATCGTCGTATTTAGCAATCCGCTCCCGGACGGTGTTCAGATTTTGCCCTACCATCCTCCGTTTTGAAAGAAGTATAATGGGACCACCCCTCGCTGGATATAATCACCAGACTCGATACCGTACACCCAAGGAAAATACACTCCAAGCCATCCAGATAAGAAGTGCCACCCACAGTAAGCCGAGTTCATGCCGAAGGCCGCGCGATCTTTATTGCTGATAACATAACCGAAAGCCCGGTAAAGAGAACATAATACAGCGGGAGCTATTGCATAACGGTGGCCATTCGCCAAAGCCCCTGCGACCGCGAAACAGGACACCCTCACACTGTCGGCCTGCTTCGAGCTCGGCAGGACCACGCAGCTCAACCAGTAGGCCAGGAAGCCGGCGAGTTCACAGGTCGGGGATAGTTTGTTCGGACGGGGGAAATTCTCTCTCATTCGATCCTCCAAAAATGCCTTGTCGTCGCGGTCTTCGTTATAAGCCGCATAATCCAGACTGAAATGAAGGAGATAAAGTATTAATGGTAGAGAAAAAAGACGCAACAATGACATACGACTCACAATCAGAATGCTTACTCTAAGCCATGGCTGAAATAGACCAGCCAGTCTTCGAAAGGGAGTTTATCTTTGAAAGCCCAAAATTGCGGGAGCTCCGCGAATAATTCATAGCAAGCCGGGGAGAAGAAGCCTTCGCTCACCCCCTTCTTCTTCCGAGACAGTTCCTCGTCACTAGGAACCCATTCATCATATATCCTCCCGCAGATCGGGAGACCAGTGATGCGGTTCAGGTCCCACAGCGAGATGCTCATTTCTCCATATGGCAGATGAAATGTGTTGGTGATAGAGCACCAGTGGTTCAAGAACCCTTTGTAAACCCATGGCTCGCGGCAGAAGTAGCTCGAGGTGGCTGCAATAGCCTTGAAAAGGCCCACCGCTTTTAAGGTCTCTTTATGGAGCTCCAATATCCGATTCGCCCATGCCTCATACCCGGGATGAGCAATCAAGTGACCGCGGGTCCGGAAGGCGCCTGACAGCCAAATCTCTGTGTCGCCCAGATGATGAAATCTTTGCCGGAGAGTCTCAAAATAATGTGTTGGGAAAGGCCGATGTGGGTTCTGATTCGGCTCTAGAAATATCATGAGCTTCGGGTCCAAAACAGCTTGACGCCTGCCATTCTCAGACAGGGAACAGTTGAGAAAAGGCCCCGGAATAGATGTCCACGTCCCCACACTGAAAAATGAGTTTGCACGGCACACGTCTGCGGGCTCGATACTGGGGAGAGAGCGATGACGTTGGAAGCTTCTGGTGGATCTAATATACCCTCGTGTATAAGGATTCCGGATGGCGAGGGGAGAAGTGACTAACTTTACGGTCGACCAAATGATCTTCATCTTGTCAGATTTGGACCTGGCCTGTTTCTCCAAATATACTTGTTTCGCGCCCTTGCCAGCCCTCTTCGGGCGACCGCGTCTGGCAGATTGGGCGGGGGCCAACGGGCTCGCCTCCCCTTCTTCGGAACCTGTCGTCCCATCGCTTCGGAAGCCCCGCAACGGAGCAAACCAGGAGT
This sequence comes from Liriodendron chinense, assembly GCA_003013855.2. Classification (NCBI taxonomy): domain Eukaryota; kingdom Viridiplantae; phylum Streptophyta; class Magnoliopsida; order Magnoliales; family Magnoliaceae; genus Liriodendron; species Liriodendron chinense. The sequence continues at coordinate 1,270,695 of PVNU02001229.1, read as the reverse complement.
CCCATTGCTCCTGTGTACCCCTGTCTGGGGGAGGTGGTACAATCCGGTCACACAGAATTTTCTTCTGCATGTCTTTAGGTAACGTCAATATACGTTCATAAAAATTGAAAGTCTCCGGGGGGAGAAACCATTGGGGATTCTGGTCAGACGGGCGAACGACGTCCCTCGAAACCGCTCGCTTGCGCTTTGAAGGGGTTAATGGAGGACCTGAAGGACCAGCCTTAGAAGGGTCGCTAGCCATCACAGTCTGCAAACAGCATACGGAAAACTTAGATATAACTCAAAGCAAGAAGAAATGCCCAAAAGGAATCAACACTCTCAAAGTTCAAGAGGATGCAAAGTAGTGTGCAAAGACGGCATGAGCACCGATAAGCGAATCAAGGTCATAGTAAAATGTATTCAAACTAGCAAAGAAGGAAATAGCATGACAGCATTCATAACCACGACATCGTCATCACATACAAACAAGGACGGATAAGAGAAAGAAAAACAACACAAGCATCATCCATTAACTGAAATAAGCCCAAAATGTTCGGACTGTCATGTCAATTGTTCAAATGTTAAAGTTAAAGTTTGTTGTAAGACAACACAAAATTGCGAGATCCCCTTCTCGCGGACAGAAAAAGGTCTCAATCTTGCAGCAGAGGGAGAAGCCGAGCCTTCAATTCGTCCACCTTCGCTTGGACCCGCGCTTCCTTAGAAGTTAGGTCCATCAGATGGGAGATGCACTGCTGTACGAGGTCGAAGTGCACGTATTCAGCATTGGCCCAGTTCCGCATTATGGAGACATCAATCGCCAGATCGTCATATTCATTCAAGACTGCTCTGATCCTTCTCCAGATGCTGGTGCGACGATCAGGAAATTCGGCCTCCGCCAGAGGGACAAGCCAGGCCAAGTATCGTTTCTTCGCCCTTTTCTCCTTCTTCAGAGAGTTAAGCTGGCTCCATAAGGCCAAGAAAGAATCGGCCAAGGGAGGCTCCGCCGCCTCAAGAAGTGTCAGCTCTTCTGGGAACGAAGAGTCACCAATGAAACCAAGGATGGCTTCCCTATGCTCATCAAGAGTGGAGGCCATAAGCGAAATATTCCGGATGGCCTGAAGTACGGAACGAGAATCCGCACCGAGCCTGGATAAAGCCTCGGACACCTCATCATATCGAGAATGGAGGGATGACCAAGCTTCCAGATGACCAAGGGAGTCAAAAAGCCGTCGCAAGCAGTCGCGAGCTGCGCGTTGGGAGGCACGAGTCGCAACCATTGTCTGCTGGAAGAAACAAGACTAACAACCCGATTTGAGAACCCCGGCAATTCGACAAAAAAGAGTAAAGAGAAGAAGCATATGAAGATTATTTACATCAGAACCAAAGTCATGGGAGGCGTGCGCAGGTACCCTCTAAACCCTACCTAAATTAATCATGATAATTGCCAGAAAGTGTCATTTTTGGTTAGGCATAGTCCAGGATTTAAAGTATATGAGACCCGACACAGCTTTCGGATCACAATGAAGGCACATGAAAATTTATGACGGAAGTGCGGGGCCCCATATCCTTTAAAGAAATAATCCCTGTCACCACAGGAACAGCTTTGCCCACCCAAAATATGAATATAATACGCAGTATTGGGCCAAATTTACACGCAAAAGAGCCCTCAAGAGCAAAAAGTCCAAAGTCGGGAAATTGGGTGCGTTGGATCCAACCCACCCCTAAAAATAGTCCAAGTTTTGCAAAAAATTCCAAGTATTGAAAACTGGGTGCGTCAGGCCCAACGCACCCCGAAATGCCCAAAATGTCTGTGTGAATATATGGGTGCGTCGGACCCAACGCACCCTAAAAATGCTATGATCCCTCTAAGTTCAATACTTAGGTGCGTCACATCCAACGCACCTCGGAATTTAATCATTTTCACCAAGTCACAAATATTTGGGTGCGTCAGACCCAACGCACCCCTAAAAGATTCAAGGGTTTTACCAACTTGTGACGAGGGGTGCGTTGAACTCAACGCACCCTTAAAAGTCTCAAAATTCAGCCATGTTCGAATACTTGGGTGCGCTGAGTGCAACGCACCCTTAAATCGAGATTTTCGCCAAGTTTGAATACTTGGGTGCGTTGTACTCAACGCACCCTTAAAATGAGATTTTCATCAAGTCCTTAGCAGGGTGCGTCACGCTTGACGCACCCAAAAAATCGAGGTAGTTGGAATAAAGGGGTGCGCTAGACCTTTTTTGGGTGCGCTGGCGGTATTAAATGGGTGCGTTGGCGAATATTTGGGTGCGTCGACGGCAGAGCAAATGAACAGTGAAAAGCGCAGAATGAAGTGAAATGACGCTATCTTACCTATTTATAGTATGGACCCAGGAATCCGATGCGTCGCGATGAACGGCTGTAAGTCCATCGCAACGCACCGGAGGGGCATCTGTTGGGGTCCCAAAAGTCAGTACCCTCTAAAACAAATCGACTGGGCACGTGCTTCGAGGAAATTCCACAAAACACTACCCGACGCACCCAAAATACCCAGCTTTGCAAAGGATCCAGTACTTAGCCATTTTTTCCGGTGGACCCCACGGATCACCGTGATCGAAACCGACCAGAATCAAGCGGGGCCATCCTTCATGAATTATGATAAGCAGTGCATGGCGATTCACCGGGAAACGGGCCCCACAGGCCCTCCGTTTTGCAAAACCCAAATTTGCAAAACACGAGTACGTCAAGCGCACCCAATTATTCAGCTTGACGCACCCTTAAATTCATGAAAATTCAACAAGTGGTTTAGGATGTATTTCACCTCTGACGCATCCGAAAAATAGCTTGACGCATCCAAAAAATACCTCCGACGCGTCCGTAAATTCAGGAAATACGTAACAGCAATTTCAGGGTGCATTGTACTCCAACGCACCCTAAAATTGTCCGACGCACCCATAAAATCACGAATGACGAGCGTGGCATTTTTTGGATGCATTGTACCTCAACGCACCCGAAAATGGCTCGACGCACCCATAAAATCAGCACATCTCAAAATCTCATTTCGGGTGCGTCAGAGTCCCCACGCGTCCATTTAAGGGTGCGTCAAGGTATTTTTGGGGTGCGTCATACGTGGCAGGTCCCTCATTGGTTGTTGTCCGGTATTCTCGGGTATAAATACCCCCCCCCCACTATTCATTTGTACAGATGACGAGAGAGAGAGAGAGAGATTATCCCCTGAGTATCTGAGTTTTGCCGCCGGAAACCCTCGCCGGAATCCCTTTCCGACAGCCGGAAAACTTTCCCGGTGACCGGAATTCTTTTCCGATCGCCTGTATCTTCCACCGGAAGGTCACACCGGCCAACACCACCGCAGGTCCGAATCATAAAAATCATAAGTACGATTGCGCACCTAAAAATAGGTCGACGCATCCAAAAAACCGAACAAAAAGCGGACATGTATTTTCAGGGTGCATTGTACCTCAACGCACCCGAAAATGGTCCGACGCACCCGAAAAATCAGCAAAATGCGGATTTGTATTTTTGGGGTGCATTGGACCCCAACGCACCTGAAAATTACCCCACGCATCCATAAAATCAATATAATTCAGATATGTATTTTCAGGGTGCGTTGGACTCCCACGCACCCGAAAAATCAGCCAATTCGGAACATGTTCAGGAGTGCACCGGACTCAATTTTAAGTATTTTCAAGTGCCGTTTGAGCCTATCTTGGGTATTTCGAGCGTTCCGGACGCAATGGAATGGTCAAATAGACGTTCCAGGACCTCTAAATGAGTAGAATTGCACATCTTCAAAGTTCGATCTAATTCGACACGATGAACGAAACATCTTCTCGAAAGGGACGTCGCCAACATCCAGGACTATGCGAACATGTCATCATTTGTATCTACTGTAAAGATGTGACCCGATTTGAGCCGAAAGCTAGACAAACGGGACTATGGTTATCACGATAAACCATACTAAAGAGTTTCAATTCACTACAAGACAATTGTTATGAACTGCCACAACACAACAGTCGATGCCCTACCCATTAAAAACGGCATCCGTCGGTTGGGCTACGCAGGTATACACAACTGCAGAGTGGACTTCCCGAGGTCACCTGTCCATACATTGACAGGCGCAGGCCCAGAGTCGTCCTTCTCAGTCATAAACCCTGATAGTCTCAGCCCGGATCTCCGGCCAAAACATGGGACATAGACATCTGACTAATACAAAGATGGTTCAGTCCATAACAAAACAAATACAGGTCTCTATGACCACAAACTCTCAGACCATAGTCCCTGCTGACTAGTCTTTTGCCTTTTAATCAAGGGTCATCGATCATTCGATGTAATTAAGGGCTCGTGCCAGATCACGGCCTAGAATGTACAAGATCTCAGGATCTCTGGAATAAAATTCGCCTTGCGATATCTCTCCTTGTGTACTTTTATGAATATTTTGTGATTGTCTATGAATGTTTCCATTATTCAGAACCCCAGAGCAACAAAACACCACATTTCAAGAAAATGTAATCGTATTCATTTTCTAGTTCTAACAATGACATTAGAGGTGAATGTGTTTCACTTGGGCAAAAGACATAGGGATGTCGATGATGATGAGTTCTTTGAGGTAAACATGCTTGAATCTTTTGAAGAAGAAGAACTCCTCTAACTTGAACCACTAGAAATCTTGGAGACATGCTTGGCACATTTCATGGATTCCGAAGACCCCATCATTAGTGGAATTGTGCAAGCATTGAATATAGAAAGACCGGTAGTTGGAACTAGCCGGTGGAGGCCCCATTTTGAAAAGTTGCCACCAACCACATCAAGGCCTCTACCGTCTAACATCAAACCACCGAAGCTTGACCTTAAACCATTGCCATCCGAGCTTAAATATGTATACTTGAGTTAAGAGGAAACTTTCCAGGTTGTCATTGCCTCTCACCTAGAGAAAGACCAAGAGCTCAAGTTGATTGAGCTACTCAAAGAACATAGGGAAGCCATAGGTTGGACAATAGCGGATCTCAAAGGGATAGATTCTTTGGTTTGCACTCACCGTATACACCTTGAAGAAAATGCAAAAAAAACTAGACAACCTCAAAGACGGTTAAATCCAAACATGATGGAGGTTGTCAAAGCCGAGGTGTTAAAGCTATTAGATGTGGGTATGATCTACTCCATCTCAGATAGCCAATGGGTGAATCCTACCTAAGTTGTCCCCAAGAAATTCAGTATTACCATCATAGAAAACGCCAACAACGAGCTTATACTGACTAGGGTGACCATCGGTTGGGGTATGTGCATTGATTATCGAAAGCTCAACACGGTTACTCGGAAAAACCACTTCCCTCTCCCATTTATGGATTAAATTTTAGAGAGGTTAGCAGGCCATTCCTATTATTGCTTCCTAGATGGCTATTCCGGATACAACCAAATTGAGATAGCTCCGGAGGACCAAGAGAAAACCACATTTACATGCCCGTTTGGTACCTTCGCTTACCGAAGAATGCCATTCGGGCTATGTAATGCACTCGCCACATTCCAACGATGCATATTGAGTATTTTCTCGGACATGGTGGGTGAGTTTCTTGAAGTATTTATGGACGACTTTTCTGTTTTTGGTTGTACGTTTGATGAGTGCCTCAAGCACTTGAAGTTAGTCTTGATAAGGTGTGAGGAGAAGAACCTCGTTTTAAACTGGGAAAAGTGTCATTTCATGGTACATAGAGGAATAGTCCTTGGACATATCATCTCGTCCAATGGAATAGAGGTAGATCAAGCAAAAATTGACATAATTTCCAATCGACCACCACCCAAAAGCATAAGCGATGTGCGGTCCTTCCTTGAACACATTGGTTTCTATAGAAGATTCATAAAAGATTTTAGTCATATCTCAAGGCCTTTATGTAACCTTCTACAAAAGGAGAACCAATTTGAGTGGAGTGCTGAATGTCAATTAGCTTTTTCAAAGCTAAAAGACATGTTGACAACCGCTCCTATCATGCAACCACCAGATTGGTCCATTCCTTTTGAGTTGATGTGCAATGCGAGCGATTATGCTATTGGGGCGGTGTTAGGCCAAAAGAAGGATAAGAAGCCCCATGTTATCTACTACGCAAGTAGGACCTTGAATCCCGCCCAAGTTAATTATTCGACTATGGAGAAAGAGCTCCTAGCTGTCATTTTTGCCTTGGACAAATTCAGGCCTTACTTAATAGGATCCAAGGTTATTGTTTACACGGATCATGCGGCGCCGAAACACCTTCTTTCCAAGAAGGATGCTAAGCCCCGTTTAATTAGATGGATCCTACTCCTTCAAGAATTCGACTTGGAGATCAAAGACAAGAAGGGGGTAGAAAATGTGGTGGCGGATCATCTATCCCGCCTAGTCCTACCTAATTCCATTGACGAGTCACCTATTGAGGACTCATTCCCTGATGAGCAACTCTTTGTTGCTATGCATCCACCATGGTACGCTGATAAAGCCAATTATCTTTCCACAGGTGCGATGCCGATTCATTGGATTGCGCAAGACAAACGTAAATTTCTAAGGGAAGTGCACAGATTTTTCTGGGATGAACCTTTATTGTTTAAATATTGCCCAGACCAAATTATAAGGAGATGTGTCCCTGATGATGAACATAATTCTGTCATCTCCTTTTGTCATGATCAAGCATGTGGGGGTCATTTTTCCGCCAAGAAAACTACTGCAAAAATTCTGCAGTGTGGTTTTTATTGGCCCACGCTATTCAAGGACACCCACGAGTTTTGCAAAGCATGCGAGCGCTACCAAAAGTTAGGAGGACTATCCCGTTGAAATATGATGCCTCTCACCCCAAATCAATATCTTGAAGTCTTTGACTGTTGGGGCATCGATTTCATGGGACCATTCCCCTCATCATTTGGACATGTCTATATATTGGTTGCCGTAGACTATGTGTCTAAATGGATAGAGGCTATCCCATGTAAAACCAACGATCATCATACGGTTCTCAAGTTCCTTAAAGAAAACATACTCTCTAGATTTGGGACGCCTCGAGCCATCATTAGTGATGGTGGTGCTCACTTTTGCATTAAACCTTTTGAAGCTTTAATGAAGAAATACGGTATTAGGCATAAAGTGAGTACCCCATACCACCTACAGACAAGTGGGCAAGCTGAAATCTCCAATAGGGAAATCAAACAGATTTTGGAAAAGACGGTGAGACCAGATCGCAAGGATTGGTCCCTAAGATTAGATGATGCACTTTGGGCTCACCGTACCGCCTACAAGACACCCATAGGAATGTCCCCTTATAGACTGGTCTATGGGAAAGCCTGCCACTTGCCTGTGGAGATAGAACACAAAGCCTATTGGGCAATTCGGGCTTTAAATTTTGACATTGACAAGGCTAGCTCGCTTCGCAAACTTCAATTAAATGAGCTTGATGAGATCCGGAACGATGCATATGAGAACTCGAGAATTTACAAGAGTAAGATGAAGGCCTTTCATGACAAGCACATCATCAGGAAATCTTTCCAGGGAGGACAGAAAGTGCTCTTGTATAATTCCCGACTTCATCTTTTTTCAGGAAAATTACGATCTCGATGGACCGGCCCATATATTGTCAAAGAAGTTTTTTCTCATGGGGCTGTGGAGATTGAGAATGCAGCGAATGGTAACCGTTTTAAATTTAATGGACAACGCTTTAAACCATTTGTTGAGAAATTTGATTCAGAGGACATGTCCATCACTCTGAATGATCCTGTGTATCAGGATGATTGATCTCCTAGTCTGATGGAGGTATAGCGTAGGTAGGTTTCATTTTATTTACTTTTACTGTGTTAGTAGCTTTAGTTGTTGGGTTGTAGACTTCCATGATCGCTCTCTCAGGTACTATTGTTCTCACTCTCTCATATTTTACCATTGCTCTCATGTTCATACTCATTACCTATCTTTTTACATTGAGGACAATGCAAGATTTTTTTTTTTAGGGGGGGGGGGGGGGGGGGGGGGGGTGAGATGAGATCCTTCATCTAGCGGTTTGCAACATTTCGAGCTTCATATGCAAAAAAATTTCGAATTTTATCAAATTTCAAAAACTCTTTTAGAAAACCTTATTTCCATGCATTCGAGATGATAGGAGTTTAAGAAGAGGAGATACGAAGTGTGTGACGTTGTAAGTCTTGAATTTCTCCCAACATAATGGTTTTATATGTTAGTTTACTTATTGTTGTGATTGATAGAAAATTTGAACACTTTTTACACCTAGTTCACATTACACGATTTTCATGGGTAGAAAGGATTATGTAATTTGTGGATTAGCTAGACTTTGATTTAAAGGTGTTGAGAAACCAAGCCGGGGTATTTTGTCCATCTTTGTCCATGAGAAAATAACGAAAGATATGGATTTTTAAAAATCCTATCTAAATTAAAAGAAAAAGGAAAAGAAAGGATGAAATCGGGAATGAAGGAAAAATGGTGGAAAATTCCGAAGAGGGCTACCTATTACCAACCGGGGTATGGTCGAACCGTAACCAAAGCCGGAAATGGGACGTAGTGTGAAAGCCGTCGGAAGGACGGTAAGGCAAATTCCTGTCATAGGCTTGTTGTTACTCTATGCACCTTAAAATCCTTGGTTTACTTAATCTATGAAGAAGATAATCCCAGAAACTCATGAGATGAACTTTCACTATGCACACTAGGTTGAATCTGTTCGAGTTCTTCTATTTATCAATCAATCAGCGGGAATTTCATGTAGACACTTATTATGTTTTGAGAGTTTAAGGTTTCAGCTTCTAGCACCTAATTTCTGCAAATTTTATACTTGTATCTCTTGGGATGGATAGAAACATGGTTTCTAATAGAGGTTTGGTTTGGAGGTTTGAAATTGTTTCGCGCATGTTTTACTCGAGACTAGCAAAAAGCTGGTTGGGGGGTGTGTTGAACCTCCAATTTATACATTGCATTGCCCATTACATCGCATTATATGCATGGTTTTCAGGCTCAAAAGGCCTATCTAATGCATGTTTTGTGATTTTAGGGATGAAAGCGAACATATTTCCTATTGAACGCACGACCGGTCGCTACGACCGGTCTGAGTGATGCACGACCGGTCTTATGACCGGTCTCAACTGGTCCAGTGAGGTTTTACATTGTGGAATCTTTTGCTGTGTAGTCAGACCGGTCGGACGACCGGTCTTGGGCTTTGAACGACCGGTCGTACGACCGGTCTTCAGTACATTCTTCTTCTTTCTTTTCTTTTCTCCTTTGCTTCTTCCTTCCATCCTTTTGCACTTGGTTTTGTCATCTTCAATGTATATAAAGTGCTCTATATAGCCTTGAATCAGTGAAATTCCATCTTGTTCCTACAATCACAAATTATGCATTAGAGTAGTCCTTTAAACATGTAAACCGTGCATAATGAGTGATGAATTGGGGTTAGAATATGCACAATTAAGAGCTCAACAATCAGTAAACAACTAATTCAGATTATAACAAAAGATAAGAACTTTAGTTGAATGAGTTCCCACATGAAGATCAAGCCATTGTACACAAGGCAATCAAAGGGTCTACCATGCGCGGAGTCGATGATAGATCAATGAACTACACAAGCATAACCAATGCTCAGAAGATAAGCTATTAAGTTTAGAATCACTAAGAATCACATTAGCCCGGAGTCATCAAGAGATCAAAGTAAAACTGAACTAGTACTTGATTTAAACTCATATTGAACTAAATTCTTCAATTAAAACATAAAAAGGAAACCTAGGTTGCATTAATCCATAAAAAACAAATCAAAAGCTTCACCTCTTAGCCTTAGCTAAGAGGTTTTAGTTCATCTCTAACATCCTTGAACTAGAAGCCTCAAAAACATAAAAATAACTAAAACAGGAAGAAAACTAAGAAAGCTCGAAGTAGAATCCGTCTCCTAAGCAATCCCCACGTCCTAGCATGCCTTGGTATGAAGAGGAGAAGTCCTATTTATAGCCTGGCGCGGAAGATTCCGTATTGCGCAAGGAAATACGCAATTGCGCAGAGAAAATCGGAGCTTTCCCGCACAAGCTGTTACGCTGACGACCGGTCGCACAACCGGTCTGAGCCTGTGGACGACCGGTCGCACGACCGGTCTCAAAACCGCCAATTTTGTCCAGAGAGTTTTTGTCTTCCTCTGTTGAACTCCCGACCGGTCGGACGATCGGTCTGAGTGGTGAACGACCGGTCATACGACCGGTCTCAGCTAGTCCAGTGAAGTTTTGGCAATGTGACCTCTTCTGTTGTGTAGTCAGACCAGTCGGATGACCGGTCTTGGCTATGGACGACCGGTCTTCAGTATCTTTTTCCTCCTTATTTTCTTTATCTCCTTTGCTTCCTTCTTCATCCTTTTGCACTTGGTTCTGTGATCTTCAATGTCTATAAAGTGCTCTATTTAGCCTTGAATCATTGAAATCTCCATCTTGTTCCTACAATAAAAAATCATGCATTAGAGTAGTCCTTTAAACATGTAAACCGTGCATAGTGAGTGATGAATTGGGGTTAGAATATGCACAATTAAGAGCTTAACACACCCCCCAACTAGCATTTTGCAAGTCCCGAGCAAAACATGCGTGAAACAAGTTTCATTCTCCAAAACCCAACTCTCCTTCAGAAACTATTCTTCTATACATCCCAAGACACACAAGCTTAAAAATAAAAAAAATTAGGTGATAGAGGGTGGAACCTTAAACTCTCAAAACATAATAAGTGTTTATATGAAATTCCCGCTGATTGATTGATGAATAGAAGAACTTGAACAAATTCAACCTAGTGTGCATAATGAAAGTTCATCTCATGAGTTTATGGGATTATCTTCTTCATAGATCTACTAAACTATAGATTTCAAGGTGTATAGGCAACAACATGCCTATGACAGGAATTTGCCTTATTGTCCTTCTGACGGCTTCCACACTACGTCCCATTTCCGGCTTTGGTTACGGGTAGACCATCCCCCGGTTGGTAATAGGTAGCCCTTTTCAAAATTTTCCACCATTTTTCCATCATTCCCAATTTCATCCTTCCTTTCCTTTTTCTTTTACATTAGATAGGATTTTTAGAAATCCGTATCTTTTGTTATTTTCCCATGGACAAGGATGGACAAAGTACCCAAGCTTGGTTTCTCAACACCTTAAATCAAAGTCTAGCTAATCCATAAATCACATAATCCTTTCAACCAATGAAAATCGTGTAATGTGAACTAGGTGTAAAAGTGTTTAAATTTTCTATCACTCACATAAATAGGAGAATTCACATGTAAAACCATTATATTAAGAGAAGTTCAAAGCTTGCAACATCACTCACTTCGTATCTCCTTTTCTTATACTCATATCATCTCGAATGCATAGAATTAAAGTTTTTCAAAAGAGTTTTGAATTTTAGAAAAATCGAAAAATTTCTACATCATTGCTCGAAATGTCACAAAAGCTAATGGATTCATCTGAAGAATCGCTAACACCCCCCAACCAAAACTTTACATTGTCCTCAATGTAAGAAAATATACAATGAATGCAACACATGAGAGCAATGACAAAATAAAAGGGAGTGAGAAAGAGAGATATCACCTGAGGAATATATTTCATGGCAATATTAGCTTTTAGAGATGGATTACTTCACAACTAAATCAACTCATCAAAGCAAATCCTAATGGGATATCATTCTAGAAAAACTATTTAAAATCATCCTCCGTCAGACTAGGAGGTGAATCCCAACAACTCATCTAAAAGCATAAAGTCAAGCAATATCATTAGATGGATCAAAAGATTTCGCAGTAAAGTCATCCAATATCCTGCTTTGCAATACACATGTGTGTGAGTGATCCAAATAAGCCACTGAAAATCCCAAAAAGGAATTTTAGCGGGTTCCTTAATGTTTTCACCACATGTATAAGAGGAGACAACATCATATTTGTTAAAAAAAATATGTCTCCATTCAGATTCTCCGGGGCATTGATATTGCAAGTATGGATCATCCCAGGGTTGGTAGAGTTCGGTATGCATGATCCATAGAGGTGTCGAAGTATGAATTAACTTCTCAGCATAACAGGGTGTTATTTCTACATCCTTCTCTCGGCGAAGGTCATATGCTGATACCGACTCTAAAGGTGTGACTACATCCCATATCACATCATCGTTCTTATTAAGGAGTACGTCACATCTTCGTCTAAGTGACTGGAGTAAAAAGGTAAGAGGGACTCATCTTCCACAATAGAATTGATCATGTTTATTTTGTGGACCTCCTCATCTTCATCCTCTTGTTGGTTGTCAATATTAAAAGCATTTAACTCAATCGTCATATTGCAAAAAGACATTTGTATGACCCCACTCCTACAATTGATGATAGCGTTTGATGTAGCTAGGAATGGGCGGCCAAGTATGACAGGAATTTGAGGGCCAATATTAACCATTGGTCGTGTGTCCAAGATAATAAAGTCCACCGGGTAGTAAACCTTGTCAACTTGGACAAGAAAGTCCTCAATCACCCCTCTCGGAATACAAATCGATCAGTCGGCGAGTTGTAATGTGGTTTTGGTGGGTTTTAATTCACCTAAACCCAATTGTTCATAGACCGAAAAGGAGATTAAATTCACACTTGCCCCTAGATCGAGTAAAGCATGTTTCACCCGGTAGTCTCCAATTACGCATGATATTGTCGGACAACCAGGGTCTTTGTATTACTTGGGCATCTCGTGATTTATAATGGCACTTACATTCTCTGTCAAAAATGCCTTCTTTTGCACATGTATTTTTCTTTTCACTATGCAAAGGTCTTTTAAAAATTTAGCATATGATTGTATTTGTTTAATTGCATCCAACAATGGGATGTTGATTTTGACTTGCTTGAAAACCTCCAAAAATTCCTGATATTTATCTTGAGATTTAGCTGAAATCAAGCGTTGGGGGAATGGAGCAACGGGCCTATATTCTTTCAATGGTTCTTTCTCATTCATGGCGGTGCTAGGTCCATCATCTTCTTTGGAAGATACCGGATCATTAGGCACTGAGACCTTCACCGGGTCAGATTTTTCAATAATTTTACCACTTCTAAGAGTGGTGATGGCCTTAGCATGTTCCATATGTTGGTTAGAGGAACTAGGCATACTTATTTCGCCTTGTGATTTCGGATTTGGTATGGGTTGGGCCGGAAGAATCCCTTCCCTTGCGTTTAAGCGAGCCTTGATTTCCTCCACAGAATTTTTAAGCTCAAGCATTATCGTATGGTTTGATTGATTTATTTGAGCTTGACCTTCCATGAATGCTTTCAATATATCCTCTATAGGCATTTGAGGTGGGGCCATAGGAAATTGCATTGGGGGCCCCTTTTGAGGATTACCTTGGTTGGTTCCATTCGTCCAATTGAAGTTAGGGTTGTTTCTCCAACTAGAATTGTTCGTGTTTGGATTTGGAGTACTAAAAGGTCATTGATAACTATTCAAAGCATTCGATTGTTCATATAAAAGTTCTTGAAACGCATAAATTGTTGGACAATCCAGTGTTTGATGTACATTGGAAGCACAAATACCACAAATTGTTTCAACAGTCCCCCTTTGTTGGGTTGTGTCTACTTTCCTTAATTCCATCTCGTCGACCTTTCGTGTGAGATTAACCACTCTAGAACCTAGATCATCTTTCTCATTTAAAACATAAATTTCTCCATTTTCCTTTGCTTAGGGTTGTTTTGAACTTGTTGGTTTAGATGTATCCCATGATTGTGTGTTTTCAGCCAACATGTCAAAATAGTCTTAAGCTTCCTCCGTTTCCTTGTTCATGAACTCCCTATTGCACATCATCTCCACAAATTGGCACATGGTTGAGTTTAATCCATCATAGAAGAAACTAATCAACCTCCACCGTTCGTAGCCATGATGTGGGCATGCGTTTAAAAGCTCATTATACCTTTCCCCACATTGAAAAAAGGTTTCATCTTCTTTTTAGGCGAAGTTCATTATGGCCCTTCTTAGTGCATTGGTTCGATGAGTAGGGAAGAATTTTTTAAGAAACTCCCGAGTCATCTCAGCCCATGTCTTAATAGACCTTGGTCTTCAGGAATGTACCCATGATTTGGCCTTCTCTTTCAAGGAAAAAGGGAACAATTTGAGTTTTACAGTGTCCTAGGTTACATTGTCAAAGTTTATTGTGGCAATAACCTCTTCAAACTCCGTAATGTGTAGATAAGCGCTTTCAGAGTCGAGTCCATAAAATCTAGGAAGAAGTTGGATCAACCCCGGTTTAAAATCAATATTTTCCACATTGTGAGGGAAAATTATGCAAGAGGGGGTACTCGTCCTAGCTGATTGTAAATAGTCATGTAAAGTTATAGGTCGAGGTACATACCCCACTTCATTCTCATCCAATTCAGTAAGGTTTTGGGCTTGATTTTGATGTTGATTAGTGTTAATGTCAAATTTTATAACGAGATCCTCCGGCTTTTCTCCTTCACTCCAGCAGGAATTTCCACCACCAGACCTGAAGCAAGACAACAAATAAGGGTGGCTGGGGACCAGCCGTTAGCCCTCCGATGCTTAAGTTAGGCCACAGTAAGAAGAGAAGCCAAGTAAACGGGACCAAGATTGAATGATCTGTGCGTACCTGCTCTCAATAGAGCCACCCCTTTATATAGATCTGAAACAATCCAATTTGTTACGTGAGATGTCGAAATCCCGTTGATGTCGCATACGATACTGAGAATTCGCTGATTTCGTGGGATAAGATCCTATCTTTTTAGTCAGATCCAACCCAATGACTTATTCCAACAATCACGCCCCTTGATGGTAATCCCTTGAAATCCGGCTGGAAGCCATAGTTGGAATCATAGCCTCCGAAAAGGAAGGAGACGCCGGTAGTTGGAGTCATAGCCTCCGAAAAGGAAGGAGATGCCCGTAGTTGGAAACCACCGAACTGGTTGTAGCCCTGCTAGGTGTAGCAGAGGGATTGGAGAAGCTGCTCGCAGGTTAGAATGTGGTCGCGAGTCCAAGTACATACTTTAGATGTAACGTCTTTCAACGACTTGTGAGAAGGTCTGTTCGCCGATCGAGCTTTGCCGTATTTGACTATCGGTTATGAAGACTCGAGACTTGCGAATAGCTGCTCCGTATTTTTCAATCTATGACTCCTGATCAGGTGAGCTCGAGAGTCGAATGGTCGTCCCGCACTTATCCAATATTCGACTCTCGATCAGATAATCTCGAGAGTCGAATGGACGTCCCGTACTTATCCATTCTTCGACTCCCGAGCATACGATCTCGAGAGTCGAAGCTGTACTCCACCCTTATTCGTTCTGCGACTCTTGATCAGATCATCTCGAGGGCGAAATGGGCATTTCCGCGTGAAATCTTTATCTCCACCATTTTGCCTATAACAGATGCCCCCCAAGTCCTTGCCGCCAAGAATTCTTAAGGAAAGGACTTAGCTCACTATCACACGAAACCGCCCGCTACTTTCATCGAGAACGGTACCCCACATGATGGGCTGAAATTAATGAGCGCCAGCTTTCCGCAGCCTTTTCGCTGATGGAAAATGAAGGGGCGCTCGCCACGTGTTTGAGGAGTTAATGGGCATGCCTGCTCGAGCGCTGTGTCCAGAGAGGGACTGCCACGTGCCATCAGATACGGCGGAATGATTGCCTATAAATATACGGAGTCCGCCATTTCTTTGATTTTCTACAGAAGCTTTTTCGAAAGGAGCCTGCAGTTCTTTCCATTCTTCTTCTTCCTCCGGTGTTCATTTTCCTTTCAGTTTTTGGTATTACTTCTTTTTTTTTTCTTCTCCTTCTTTTATTTTTATCTCCCCATGGCTGGGAACTCTGACGAGACTACTGTCCCTCTTGGTGATGCCACTCCGGAGTCCTCTGCCTCCAGCAGTGCAAGGGTTTCGGCGGGGAGATACACAGCAGCCGGATATCCTTCCGTTTTATCGGAGGACCGGCTGGCTGAGCTACGGGAGAGATACCTGATCCCCGACTCAGTAACCCTCCGCTTGCCCGGAGGTGGAGAAACACCCGACTCCCCCCCCCCCCCCCCCCGGGATGCGTAGCTTTTTATGAGTACCAGCTTATCCTGGGGGTACGCCTTCCCCTCCATCCCTTCGTTCGCGATGTACTCCGGTGTTACAAGATTGCCCCTGGGCAACTCATTGTGAACGGGTGGAGGGTGGTTCTGGGCTCAGGCTGGCAACGGGGAACTCACGGCGGAGGAGTTCCTCCGTATGTTTCGTCTGAAGAAAGCTCCATCCAGCGAAGGCTGGTATTATTTGTGTTATTGGCACCGGGATAATTTCGTGTTGGGGAAGCCCTCCTCGAACTATCCCGGCTGGAGGAAGCGGTGGTTCTATGCTTCCGGGAGCTGGGAGTCTGCCTCCTCCAGGGGTCCAGGAGTGACCCGGTTTTTCTGTGAAGGTAGACACAATCCCGTATTGTGCAGTTTCCTCAGAATAATTTTTAGGGTTTTGCTTCGTTTGACCATTATTTGTGCTCGCAGGTATCCCGACATTGAGGAAACCGAATTTGAAAGGAGGGATCAACGAGAAGATTGTCAGAGTGTATAAGGTGCCTGTCGGAGATAGGCATATCGAGGCTTGCTTATCTCCTTCGCGACTTGCAGCAGCAGGCCTCATATCCAGAAGAGAAGTTGAAATGACGAAGGCTGGAGAGAAGAGAGGCCTACTGCCCCGTCTGAAGGGCACAGGCTCCAAAAGGCAGAAGAGAACCCCTGCCGAACCTTCTCAATCTTCCATCCGCACGGGCAGCGATCAGCCTGCCCTTCCCACGAGCATGGCGGGGGCCCCAGCTGGGCCCACTATTCCTTCACTGGTGGTCGCACCTGGGCCACCAGTGATTAACATTGCTGATAATTCCCTAGATGGGGTGGGGTCCGGCTGCCCCCCAGCCGAAGAGGCTCGAGAGCAGGTAGATCCTCAAGAGCCACCTCCTGCTCGCGAATTGGTCCCGGCTGCCGAGCAGGGACCTGCTCGCGAGTCAATGCCTCCACCTCGCGAGCAGGCCGGGTTGGTCATTGCCCAACCGTCTGGGAGCGGGACGTACTCTATTCCCCGCCACCTTCATCCTGTATGCAAATTTTTGTTCGAGAACGTCCCGCCTCACGCCTTTGGCTCTCTTCCCGAGCCAAGTCCTGAGAACCTTATCCTCGAAGCGGGGATGAGGATGGTTCAGGTAAGACTTCGTCAAGACCTGCTACGATCAGTTATTACGTTCCAGAATACTCTTACATTTTTCATCTCTTTTGCAGGGTTTAGATCTTATTCTGCGAACGAGGCGTGATATTGTTGCCGCCCGTTGCACGATAGAGGAGGCTGAGAGAAAGAGGACTGCCTTGGAAAAGGCAGTTCAAGGAAGAGATCAACTGCTCAAGGCTCGTGAGGCGGTGATCACGAAGAGAGATGAGGAGAAAAAGATCCTCATCGAGAAGATCCAAGTCCTGACCGACAGGTATCAGGCCTTGGACTCAGACTACGTGAAGCTCACGAGTCTGAAGGAGAAGGCAGAGAGAGAGAGGGAGATCTTCCGGTAGGACAAGATCTCGTTAGAGGAGCAATTCGCGGGGGCCAGGTCGCAGCTCAACGAGGCCTACGACAACTTGACCAGGGAGCGCACCGCTCTTGCGCAGCTTAAGGACGACTCGATCCACTGGGACGAGGAGAGAGTCGCCCTTGTAAAAATGCTCTCGGAGGAAGGTGCTCGGGCAGTTTCCGAGTTCCGGACTTCGCAGTTGTATGACGATGAACGATATGAGTCATACGATGCTGGTCGAGACTTTGCACTAAGAGTGGTGCAACGAATGATCCCATCCTTCGATATGGGGGAATTCGGTCGAGTCGCGACCATCATAGCTGCAGAAGAGCAAGCTGCTGCCGAGAACGAGGTGACTGAAGCCACGCAGGCTGGAGGGGCTCCTGAAATGGGCCCTGAAGTCGAGAGCGTGGCTCCTCCAAGCGATTGATTTCCTTTTATTTTCTTCTCTCTTGTATCTGCGATCATGTATCTGTAATCTTTCAATTATCAATGAAAAGATATTTTTGGAAGTGTTACTGTTTTGTTGCTGTTCTCCCTTCATCTTTCATTTTTTGCTTTATGTTGATCTCGAATGGATTCATCTGATTCGAGCATGAGCTGAGCTGCTCGCATTTAGGGTGTATGACCACATATTTGAGCGCGAGCTGTGGTGCTCGCAATTAAGGTGTACGACTGCGATTCGAGCCCGAGCTACGGTGCTCGCGATTAGGGTGTGACCCCGATCGCTGCCCTAATTTGAGCACGAGCTGCGGTGCTCGCATTCCGGAGTGCGATCCTTCCTCTCACCAATCGCGAGTAACTAACTCATGAAAAAATGAATTAACTCAATCCGGGGGTCGTGAGACCATGTCCGCGTTGAGATAGACTGATCTATCGATTGAGATTTTGATTCTACCAAGGGCAGAAGGTTGGTCAAGAGATGGTATCCATTCTCTTCGGGGCTATTCAGGTCCATGCAAATGGAGAAGCGACCAACTAGTAACAATTTCAGTCCTACCAAAGGTAGGCAATTGGCCAAGAGGATGTGTAAGCACTCTTCAGGGCTATTCAGGTCCATATAAATGGAATAGCGGCCAAAAGATATCTTTCACTTTATTCATAAAACGTTATAATAAACTACATCGAATCTAGGGGTAGTATCGTAGCAAATGCTCCACGTGCCAAGGGCGACGTACAGGCTTCCCTTGCATGTCTTCAAGATAATAAGTACCGGGTCGCACAACCCTAATAACCCGATACGGGCCTTCCCAATTCGGATCCAATGAACGAACAGGAACTCCAAGATTTTGCCTTAGGACCAAATCTCCGAACTGGAAGGATCTAGGTCGAACCTTCGCATTCCGATAACGAGTAATACGTTGTTGATGTGCCGCCACTCGTACTTGGGAAGCATTTCTTCGCTCTTCCAAGAGATCAAGATGAAGTCGGAGGTTTTCCTGATTGCTCGCGGAATCATACTGTTCGATCCGATATGAGGGTACTTGAATTTCCACTGGTACTACTGCGTCAACACCAAATGCTAAGGAGAAAGGAGTTTCACCTGTCGATGTACAAGCCGTGGTTCTATAGGCCCATAACACCTCTGGCAGAAGTTCTGGCCACACCCCTTTACATTCACTTAGCTTGGTCTTTAAATGATGCTTTATGATTTTATTCACTGCCTCGACCTGCCCATTCGCCTGAGGATGATATGGGGAAGTGCGGAGATTACGTATCTTCCATTTGTCACAAAATTCATTAAAGGCTGCGTTGTCGAACTGCGTTCCGTTATCGGTAATTATAGTATGAGGAAGTCCGAAGCGACATATGATATTTCTCCACATAAACTTAGTAGTTTGTTTTTCAGTAATTTTGGTTAATGGTTCTGCCTCGGCCCATTTGGTGAAATAATCAACCGCCACTATCGCGAACCTATTCTGTCCCTTTCCCATAGGTAAGGGCCTGATGATATCGATCCCCCACTGAGCAAAAGGCCAAGGGCTGTCGACTGGGGTCATCCGCTCAGACGGTACACGAGGTATAGGTTGATATCGTTGACACTTGTCGCATTTTTTAGAAAATTCGATGGCGTTTGCTTTCATAGTAGGCCAATAATATCCTTGCCTCATCGCTTTATATGCTAGAGATCGCCCCCTGGGATGATTACCACATGCCCCCTGGTGTACTTCATCTAGAACAAGATGTGCTTCTTCTGGATGAAGACACCTTAAATAAGGCAAGGAGAAGCTTTTTTGCAACAAGATTCCATCTTATAAGGTGTACCTGGCAGCTCGAAGCCGAATTTGTCTTGCAGCTTTCTTGTCTTCTAGTAGGTATCCATCTCTGAGATAAAGGATAATAGGATCCATCCAGCATGGAGACGATTGTACCGATATAACTTGCTCGAGAGTCACTTGATCGATACTCAAGTGCTGACGGTGCTCGATGGGGATCGAATGTGATAGCTCCGATTCCGGTGCAGAAGCGAGTTTTGCCAAGGAATTGGCAAGTTGGTTCTGCTCGCGAGGGATATGAAATATTTTATAAGTCT
Source organism: Liriodendron chinense (assembly GCA_003013855.2). Classification (NCBI taxonomy): domain Eukaryota; kingdom Viridiplantae; phylum Streptophyta; class Magnoliopsida; order Magnoliales; family Magnoliaceae; genus Liriodendron; species Liriodendron chinense. The sequence goes on along the minus strand of PVNU02001229.1, from coordinate 1,250,668 downwards.
TCAGTTTGGCGAGCAGGATGAGGACACGAGACTTGTATAAGGCCATTCTTTCTTCTTTGGTTTCGAATTCGCCAAGAACTTGGTTGACGATGAGCTGGGAGTCGCTATGAATTATCAAATTCTGGACTGCGAGGACAACGGCTAGCTCGAGGCCAACAATCAGGGCCTCATATTCTGCTTCATTATTGGAGATGCGTGATTCGAAACGCAGAGCATATTGAAAATGCGACCCGTCGGGAGCCACTAAAATCAGGCCCGCTCCACTGCTAGTGGCCCACGACGACCCATCCACGAAGAGAGACCAAGGAGGCTGGTCGCTGGTCATGACATTATCTTCAGAAGAATACGTAAATTCAGCGATGAAGTCAGCCACGGCCTGGCCCTTGACTGCTGTCCTAGGACAGAATGAGATATCATGCTCACTGATCTCGACCGCCCATTTAGTCAAGCATCCTGAAGCCTCAGGTTTTTGAAGGACTTGGCGTAGTGGATGATTTGTTGGTACTAAAATAGCATGGGCTTGAAAGTATGGTCGCAGTTTTCGAGCCGCAGTGACTAAGGTTAGGGCCAGTTTCTCCATATCAGAATACCTAGTTTCTGCATCGACCATTGCTCTACTGACATAATAAACGGGCCTTTGCACCCCGGAATCTTCTCTTATTAAAGCGGCGCTAACGGCCATGGAAGACACAGATAAATAAAGAATGAGTTGGTCATGTGCTACAGGTTTAGATAGAATGGGGGGAGCGCTCATGTATCGCTTCAGTTGTTGAAAAGCTTCTTCACACTGAGGTGTCCACTTCCAATCAGATTTGGCCGTTGCACGAAGGAGTTTGAAGAAGGGCAAGCATTTGTCAGACGCTCGCGAGATGAACCTGTTCAATGATGCGATGCGACCAGCCAGACGCTGGACGTCCTTCAGAGTAACGGGGGATTTCATCTCTATCAATGCTTTAATCTTTTCGGGATTTGCCTCAATTCCACGTTGGCCAACCATGAACCCAAGAAACTTCCCTGCAGACACTCCAAACGCGCATTTTTCTGGGTTCAATTTCATTTGATACTTCCTCATTAGATCAAAGGCTTCTCGAAGATCAGAAATGTGGTCATCTTCAACGATGCTTTTCACGAGCATGTCGTCAACATATACTTCCATATTCTTACCGATTTGAGAAGCGAACATTTTGTTGACAAGACGTTGATAAGTGGCCCCTGCGTTTTTAAGACCGAACGGCATTACCTGGTAGCAATATAGTCCTCGATCTGTGATGAAGGCAGTGTGCTGGCTATCAGGTGGATGCATCACAATCTGATTGTAACCAGAATAGGCATCCATAAAGCTGAGAAGAGCATGTCCAGCTGTTGAGTCGACCAACTGGTCGATTCATGGTGTCGGGAAGCTATCTTTGGGACATGCTTTGTTCAAGTCTGAATAGTCGACGCACATCCTCCATTTGCCATTAGCTTTCCGGACGAGAACTACGTTTGCGACCCACTGTGGATAGTCAACTTCTTTTATGAAATTAGCCGCGAGCAGCTTCTCAACTTCAGTTTTGATCGCCATTTGTCTTTCTGCAGTAAAGGCACGTCGACGCTGATGTACGGGTTTATGCTTCGGGTCAAGGTTGAGACGATGTGCGATGACATTGGGATCGATGCCTGGCATATCTTTATGAGACCAAGCAAACACGTCCTGGTATTCAGTGAGGAAACGGATCAAATCTTCACGGTGGATACTATTTAAGGAGGAACCGATGTACACGATCTTAGACGGGTCGTCTTCGGTCAAGCGGATCGCCACTGTTTCCTCCCCTGGAGTTCCTGATTTCAGAGCATTTTCTCTCGGATCCAACGCGGGGGCGGGAACGTCGGATGAACCTTGAACTATTTCCATGACAGGTGTCGCTTGAGCCTTCTTTCGATCTTGGAGGGCTATCTGGTAACAGGACCGTGCCTCCTGCTGACTTCCTCGTACGACCCCGATGCCATTTGGGGTTGGAAATTTAACACACAGATATGAAGGGTGCAAGGCCGCTCCAACCTTAGTCAGAGACGGCCGCCCCAAAATGACGTTATATGCTGATTTTCGATCCACGACGAGGAAGTTTACGAAGACGGTGGTCTTCGCTGGACTCTCTCCAAAAGTAACTGGGAGATCGATGCTTCCTTCGGGTGTTACTACCTCTCCTCCAAAGCCGACGAGGGGGGTTGATACTGGCTTGAGGAGGCTTCTGGATAGTGCCATTTTGTTGAAAGCCTCCAGGTACAGAATGTCGGCTGAGCTACCTGTATCCACCATAATCCGATGAGTCAGATAATTTGATACCTTCAATGTGACTACGATAGAATCTTCATGAGGGAAGTGGATTCCCGCTGCATCTTCGAGGGTGAAAGAAATTGGAGGATGGCTCGCTTTTGATGAGCTGGACGTCTGTTCCAGCCAATAGATTTGCTGGGGTTCTTTGGACGCCTTCAGAGCATATGCTTTTCTTGAAGCTTGAGAGTCACCCCCACAAGCTGGTCCCCCGACGATAGTGCGAATTTCTCCCGTGGGTTCAGCGTCCTCTTGATCGGTTTGATGATGAGACGGTTCCTTTTGGCGAGATGAGGTCTTCGCCCTTTCTGGTGATCGATTCTTACGAGCAACATAATCCTGGAGATGGCCTTTTCGAATAAGGGCTTCGATATGGTCTCGTAGAGAGATACAGTCCTGGGTCCTATGCCCGTGATCTTTGTGGAAGTAACAAAACTTACTCTTATCTCTCTTCTCGGGATCGGATTTGATCTTTGCAGGCCACTTCACATATGGCTTGTGTTTTATCTCCATTAGAACCTTTTCAGGAGACCGATTAAGAGGAGTGTAATTATGATATTTACCAGAGTAAGGCTTCCTGGGAGAACGATCGCGCTGATCACGACGGTATTTCTTATCTGTAGAAGAAGTTCCTTCTGGCTTGCGTTTCTTACTTTGTACTCCATGGCGTGTCAATGCGACTTCTTCTGCATTGATATATTTCTGAGCTTTGGCTTGGAATTCCGCCATAGTTTTCGGCGGGCTTTTATCTAAGGCAAACATGAATTTCTCGCTCGTTATTCCAGCGATGAGGGCTGTGAGACCCTTTTCTTCAGTGTAACCCTCAGTTTGAACGGCTTCGGCAGTGAACCGTACTGTGAACTCTTTTATTGTCTCCCCATGTTGCTGTTTCAGATTCATCAGATGGGAGGCTGGCTTTTTAATGCGAATACTTCCCATGAATTGAGAAAGAAATATCTCCGATAATTGGGAAAAGGAACTGATGGAACGAGGCTTTAACCCCCGAAACCACGTACGAGCCGCTTCCTTCAATGTAAGGGGAAAAGCCCTACACATGATTTCTGAACCATGTCCCTCCAACTCCATGAGGGACCTATATGTTTCCAGATGTTCCAGAGGATCGCCAATGCCTGTATACGGAGCGATAACAGGCGCTCGATACTTTCTGGGCAACGGGGCTTCCATGACCTCGCTAGTGAAGGGAGATTCAGATTGATGTATCGCCGCCATGACGGCAGATGGCCGATTTGCCTGGTATCTCTGTTCCATGACATCAAAACGATCTTGGATTCTTTTAAGATCTCCTTCCCATGGCAGGGTATAGCTAGACGTTTCGGCGGTGGAGCCTTGCGGTTGAGGTTGTCGAGACGAACTGGAATGTATGGAATGTGGAGACGGCACAGGGGGATGGCCGCCAAGTGGTGGGACCTGTGGTTCATCCATAGAATGTCTGGAAGCAACTGGTATGGGTGGCGGTGGTAACCCTTCGGAGGGTTGTCTTTGCGGTTCAGGGAAGTGCTGATCAAGCCGATTTGACAGCGCCTGAACTCCGGCGTTTAGAGTTAGGAGAGTGTTCCCGAGGAATCGTAGGACATCATCTTGATTTTCAGAGGCCTCCAATAATGGGTTTGTTGATGGCATATTTGGGGCTCCTTGAGGGATATCCGTCGGAACAGGTGGGAGGGCAGGTGCGGATTCCGTCTCATCAGGCGGAGGTGGTGCCTGCCTCGAAGTTGAAGGATGAACAGCCTTTTTAGGAGGCATCACCAAAGGATTTTGATCGGTGGTTAACACGATTGATTTTGACGATCAAGTCGTTCCCACAGACGGCGCCAAACTGTTAATGTCAAATTTTGTAACGAGATCCTCCGGCTTTTCTCCTTCACTCCAGCAGGAATTTCCACCACCAGACCTGAAGCAAGACAGCAAATAAGGGTGGCTGGGGACCAGCCGTTAGCCCTCCGATGCTTAAGTTAGGCCACAGTAAGAAGAGAAGCCAAGTAAACGGGACCAAGATTGAATGATCTGTGCGTACCTGCTCTCAATAGAGCCACCCCTTTATATAGATCTGAAACAATCCAATTTGTTACGTGAGATGTCGAAATCCCGTTGATGTCGCATACGATACTGAGAATTCGCTGATTTCGTGGGATAAGATCCTATCTTTTTAGTCAGATCCAACCCAATGACTTATTCCAACAATCACGCCCCTTGATGGTAATCCCTTGAAATCCGGCTGGAAGCCATAGTTGGAATCATAGCCTCCGAAAAAGGAAGGAGACGCCCGTAGTTGGAGTCATAGCCTCCGAAAAGGAAGGAGACGCCCGTAGTTGGAAACCACCGAACTGGTTGTAGCCCTGCTAGGTGTCGCAGAGGGATTGGAGAAGCTGCTCGCAGGTTAGAATGTGGTCGCGAGTCCAAGTACATACTTTGGATGTAACGTCTTTCAACGACTTGTGAGAAGGTCTGTTCACGGATCGAGCTTTGCCGTATTTGACTATCGGTTATGAAGACTCGAGACTTGCGAATAGCTGCTCCGTATTTTTCAATCTATGACTCCTGATCAGGTGAGCTCGAGAGTCGAATGGTCGTCCCGCACTTATCCAATATTCGACTCTCGATCAGATAATCTCGAGAGTCGAATGGACGTCCCGTACTTATCCATTCTTCGACTCCCGAGCATACGATCTCGAGAGTCGAAGCTGTACTCCACCCTTATTCGTTCTGCGACTCTTGATCAGATCATCTCGAGGGCGAAATGGGCATTTCCGCGTGAAATCTTTATCTCCACCATTTTGCCTATAACAATTAGCCCCTTGATTTGGTTGATTTTCAGCCATCTCTCTAGTAATTTCAGGAAGATTTTGACGTTTTCTAGCACAAGGCTCTCTATCAATCCCTTCAACAATTACTCCGTCACAAATGAGTCGGTTATTAGAATTTCGAGCCCAATGTGGCATGCAAATCCTAAAAGAATGAAACAGAAAAGAATTCTTCCTTCCTTTACTCCTCTCTAAGACCGAAGCACAAGGTGTCTTGCAATGGCTGAGCCAGAAGCAAGGATAGAGACCGATTTCTCCTAGTCAATAAAGGTTCAGAGAACTCCCCACCCACTCTTTGAGTATTTTGAGAAAAGTGCAGAAAAAGAAGGAAGATGAATAGGGTTGAGAAGAGAAATCTCTGAGCACGAGGTGATCCAAGACGGCAGTGCCGACCAATAGGAATCAAGGCAGCACAAGGCCAATCTATCAGAGATCCAAAAGGAGTCTCCACCCACTCTACAAGAGATGAATATGATAGGAAGGAGTAGGAGAAGAAGAAGAGTAAGGTTAGAAGGCCTGATTTAAGAACTTAAGATGCCTACTTCTTCTTCAACTTTCTAAAAGATCCCTAAATTGTAGATCTATGTTAGAATCCTTCAAAATTAAAACAAAGTAAGTTAGTATTGTGATTTTAGAATGAAACCTACCCTAGAAAGCAAAACAAATCCTAAATCTATCTTAGCCCAAACTCAACTAAAAGCTATCTTAGCAAATTCTAAAAATACCGCATAGAAATCCTCGACAACGGCACCAAAAACTTGTTCACTCCCCAAGTGTAGGGTTGCGAAGTAGTAATAATTCGAAAAGACCGAGTATTGTTCTCACAGAGATTTATGAATGGGTATTCTCAGAATTTGTCTAAAATAAATAATAATTAAGGTCCTATTAAGAACTAAAGCTGGAAAATAATGATTTAGGTTTAAACAGTGAATGTGTAAGGTAATATCAATCTAAAAAGGCACTAGAGCGCCAAGGATCCACTTTTGATAAGTTTCAATGTATCAATACAACTAGGTCTCTCATAACTCAGTTGGAATCGAATTCATATCTCTATCCGATCGGAATATAGAGTAGTTCAATCAACAATTATCTAAAACAGTTGCTCATTCATTGATTCGATTCCCATAACAATGCTCAGGCTTTGGGCACACTCAATTGTGTAGGCCAAGCCTCTTTCCAATCAAGTTGAGATTCATAACCATAGCTTTCATCAAATCCTGTTACTAGACTTGACTATAACCAATGATTAGAACTCTAATTAAATCAAAATCAATCAGCAAACAACTAATTCAGATTATAACAAAAGATAAGAACTTTAGTTGAATGAGTTCCCACATGAAGATCAAGCCATTGTTGTTGAGCTCTTAATTGTGCATATTCTAACCCCAATTCGTCACTCATTATGCATGGTTTTCACGATTTAAAGACTAATTTAAGGCATGTTTTGTTATTGTAGGAATGAGAGCGGACTCCACTCAATTGAAGATGAAAAGGGTCCATTTAGAACCATTGAATGAAGATCGAAAGAGGACCAGAGGAAGAAGGAAGCAGGGAAAGAAGAAAAGAAGAAAGAAATGAAGAAAAGAGGCCAAGAGTGGTCGTGACCGGTCGGCCAGGAGAGCCACGACCGGTCTAGACCGGTCGGTCAGCTTTCCCAGCTGTGCTGAACTCGCTAGATGCAGGACAAACACAGTCTGACCGGTTGTGACCGGTCGGCCAGGCCAGTTCGACCGGTCCAGACCGGTAGGCTAGAAGAATTTCCAACTCCAGAGTATGTTGGACTGATGAGAAGACCAGTCTGACCGGTCGTGACCGGTTGGTCAGCCACTCAGACCAGCAATGCGATCGGTCGGCCATGCGTAAAATTGAGCACTTTCCATTTTTGGCGCCGATTTTCTCTTGGCACTGCGTAAGCTTACGAAGTTTCTGGAATATTCTGAGAATGCAGAGCCTCCCCACTATAAAAGGACACCTAGGGTATCTTAGAAGGGTTTAAGCAAGTTGGGAGGCGGCGGAAGTAGATTTCAGAGTTCTACAACTCCTTCTAGTTTGTTTCTCGTTTTTATGCTTTTCTTAGTTGTTTCATGTTTCCTTGGATCATGAACGGCTAAACCTCTTAGCTAGGGCTAAGAGGTGAAGCTTGTAGTGGATCTAAGATGTTTCAATTCATTATAAATTAGTTTTAAGATTGAATTTCATGTTTATGAACAATGGTTTAAAGTTTATACAAGTTCTAAGTAAGTTTTTCTTAGTCTTATGATGACTCATGGATATTTGGGAGAATTACTTAAGTTCTTAATGGCTGAATGTTAGTCTAGACCTATGTGATCCGAGGAATTGGAGTACGCTCTAGTACTATGATCTTCATGTGGGAACTTCCTACCAAAGTTCTACTTTTCTAGTTTTCTGAATTATGTATGAGACTGTGCATGTGATTTGATTCAAGTTCAAATCATGATCTAGCTTTGTCTAGTGAAAGGACTTAATGATGATCATGATTATGAACTTAGTTTATTGGAATTGGGACTGACCTATGCAATTTAGCATGCTCATCTTAGCTTGCATTGAGTGAATCATATACATTGGCCTTACATATGACAGATTGTTTGGTTTAACAGCTCTATCATTCGGCTAGATAGATCTTAATTTCGATTCTAGTTGAGAGAATGAGAAACCACAGCGAATTGAGCATCAAGGATTGCTACAAGTGGATCCTTGAATCCCTAGTGCCTTTTTATAATTGTTTACTTCAGTTTAGTTCAACATTGCTACTGTTCACTTCCCCAAGTGTAGGGTTGCGAAGTAGTACTAATTCGGAAAGACCGAGTATCGTTCCCACAGACATTTATGAATGGGTATTCTCAGATTTTGTCTAAAACAACTAGTAATTAAGATCCTATTAAGAATTAAAGTTAGAAAATAGTAATTTAGGTTTAAACAGTAATTGTGTAAGGTAATATCAATCTAAAAAGGTACTAGAGTACCAAGGATCCACTTTTGATAAGTTTCAATACATCAATGTTGAACCTCCAATTTATACATTGCATTGGCCATTACATAACATGGTTTGCATGATTTCCATGATTTAAAGGCCCATCTAACACATGTTTTTGTGATTGTAGGGATGAGAGCGGACTTCATCCAATTGGAGCTTAACAAGGGTTAGTGAAGACATTGGAGGAAGTCGTAAGATGGACCAAAGAAAGAAGAAGAAAGAAGGAGAAAAGAGAATGAAGAAAAGAAGAAAAAGTAGAAGGAAAACAAGGCAGACCGGTCGTCCGACCGGTCAGCCGCACAAAAGGGGTAAAAAGGAAGAAGGCCGACCGGTCATGACCAGTCGGCCATGAAGGCTGATCACATAGAAGAACAGGCCGACCGGTCTTGACCGGTCGGCCATGCACACTGGAATATGAAAAACTTGGTCCGACCGGTCATGACCGGTCGGTAGCAATCTCTGGATTGTTTAAAAAGCCAGTCCGACCGGTCGGCTCTGCGCAACAAGAGTCCTTTCTAAATCTGGACTCCGAAAATTGCTGCGCACTGCGTAATCTTTCGCAGAATCCGACGCAAGGGAGGTATATTGCTATAAAAGGACACCTAGGGGCTCTCCCTAGGGCATCAGAGAGGCTAAGGAACGTGAGTTTGGAGAGTGAAGGCAATTGTGGAGCGTCTGCAACTCTCCTATTCGGGTTTTTTCTGTTTTATGCTTTTATTTAGAGATTTTAGTTGTAGCATGACAATGCTCGGCTAGAACCTCTCAGCTAAGGCTGAGAGGTGAAGCTTGTAGCTAATTCCATGTTGGTTTCAGTTTAATTCAAGTAATTTATATTCAAGTTTGGAATTTTTGCATGGTTTAGTTCCAAAAAGTGGTAGTTTGAGATGTTTTATGAGAGTTTATGTGCTCCGGACATGAATTCCTTTTAATTCTCTGAGATTATCATGTTTGATTGTCTAAATTCGGATTATAGTAATCCTTGAGTAGGCCATAGTCCATAGGCATGGCTGTTACTCCGCAGGCTATGGTTTTGAGTTTTGTATTGATTGAATGGAACTAGAACTTTGAAGTTCAACTTGAATGTGATGGAATGTGTGTGAATGCTTTATTTTCCAACTAGATGAGAGATAGGAATTCAAATCTAGTTGTGTTCTCTACTTGGATTGACTGAATTGACAGGGGATTGCTACAAGTGGATCCTTGAATGCCTAGTACTTTATATCTCTGATTTTTCATTAAGTTGCTGTTTTAGTTAAATACCCAATTGAATCTGAATTTCTTCCATAAACTGAGTTGCTGGAGTAGTTTGGAAGCTTGTTTCTATTTCCCTGTGGATCGACCTCGGTCTTACCGAGTTTTATTACTGCATCGCAGCCTTACACTTGAGGCGAGCGAACAAGTTTTTGGCGCCTCTGCCGGGGAATTAGATAACGGTTTTCAAATAGTTCAGTGGCTGTAGAAGTAGATAGGTCTTTCTGATTTTCTTAGAACTAACAAAGTTTTCTGTTTTGTAGGAATTCTTCTCTAAGTTGAAGCGCATCAGGTGATACCTTTCTAACTTAGTTTCTTTTTAATTAGTTTCAGATTTCAGTTTTCTAGGTTAGGATTAGCTTTGATTGAGTGGTTTATGTCCCGTTGGGAACGTAATCACTCAAATCGTCTCCAATCTGACGGTGGTTTAGTTGGACCATTGTCAGTTCATAGACGAGTTCGGAATTATCAAGAGCATTGTGAAAGTTTGGGGAGTATGGATCAAACACCTGTAAGGAATCCTCCCCCCTACTCCAACTACAAACGCAAATCAGGAAGGAGTAGGAGAGAATGAGGTACATAATGTTCCTCCAATGAGATCACTATGAGACTACCTACAACCTGCCCGTGCAATTACACCTTCTTGCATAGTTCTACCAGCTAACGATGGAACCCTTGACATAAAACCGGGTGTAATTCAACTTTTACCTAAATTCCATGGGCTAGACTCTGACCACCCATACTTACACTTGCAAGAATTCGAAGAAGTGTTGGCCACCTTGCATTATCCCAATGTTTCTGAGGATACAATCAGACTTAAAATTTTTCCTTTCACTTTGAAAGAAAGAGCCAAAGATTGGCTTCATTCTCTTAGACCACATTCGATTGGGTCTTGGGTTGAGATGAACCGGGAATTCCTAAAAAAGTTCTTCCCGGCTCATAAAACAAACACTCTTCGAAGGGCCATAATGAATTTCTCAGCTAAAGAGGGTGAATCTTTTTTTCAATGCTGGGAAAGATTTAAGGATCTCCTACTTGCTTGCCCACATCATGGCTATGAGAGTTAGCGAGTTATAAATTTTTTCAATGATGGATTAAGTTCAAATATGCGCCAATTTGTGGAAATGATGTGCAATGGCGAGTTTATGAGTAAAAATCCAGATGAGGCTTGGAGTTACTTGGATATGTTGGCTGAAAACGCCCAATCTTGGGATACATCGGATAAATCCAATAACTCCAAGCCTACTCAAGAGAAAAGTGGGATCTATATCCTTAAGGAGGAAGACGATGTGAATGCAAGGATAGCCAACCTCACAAGGAAGGTTGAGGCCATGGAACTTAGCAAAAGTGGAGTTCCCAAGTCCAAGGAAGCTGTTGAAACCACATGTGGGATTTGCCTCACCGACTTACACGCTACGCAAGATTGTCCCACAATTCCTGCGTTTCAGGAAGTGCTACATGAAACAGCCAATGCCACATATGGTTATCAACGGCCCTTCAATAGACCGGTAGGTAATACGTACAATGAGAGTTGGAAGAACCACCCGAATTTCAGTTGGAAGAATGCTCCTACGGGCAATCCCACCAACCCCCAAAGAGGGCCACCCATGCAAAATATGGCCCCACCTCAATTCTCATTGGAGGATACCTTGAAAGCGTTTATGCAAGGGCAAGCGCAAATAAATCAATCGAATCAGCAAATGTTCCAAGAGCTTAAAGTCTCAGTTGATGAGATTAAGGGACGCTTGAACGCTAGGGAAGGGACCTTTCCGGCCCAACCTCAGCCCAATCCAAAGCAAGTACATGAAGTGAGCATCCCTAATCCTTCCAACCAAAACATGGAGCAAGCTAAATCCATCACCACCCTTAGAAGTGGTAAACAAATTGACACAACTATTCCGATGAAGGCCGATGAGCCTAATGATCTGGTAAATTCTGAGGATGAAGATGGATCTAACTTAGCCCCACAACAACCGGAACGCATTTACAAGCCCGTAGCACCATTCCCTTCGAGATTGGTTGCCCCAAAATCTCTCCCAAATTCTCATGATATTCTAGAGATTTTCAGACAAGTCAAGATTAATATCCCTTTGCTTGATGCCATCAAACAAATTCCCTCTTATGCCAAGTTTCTAAAAGACCTATGCACAACAAAACGCAAATATAATGTGCAGCAAAAGGCCTTCTTAACTGAGCAAGTGAGTGCCATCCTCACTCAAAAGACCCCCCCAAAATTCAAAGATCCCGGTAGTCCCACCGTCTCATGTATCATTAGAGACTACCGGATTGAACGTGCCTTGTTAGATTTGGGGGCGAGTGTGAACTTGATCCCATACTCGGTATATGAGCAATTGGGTCTTGGTGAATTGAAACCCACCAAAACCACGTTGCAACTCGCTGATAGATCTATTCGTGTACCGAGGGGGATAGTTGAGGATGTTTTAGTCCACGTTGACAAGTTCTACTACCCAGTAGATTTTATCGTCTTGGACACACAACCAGTTTTGGATGCTAGCACCCAAATACCGGTAATATTAGGTCGCCCATTCCTTGCCACATCAAACGCAATCATCAATTGCCGAAATGGGGTGATGCAACTATCCTTTGGAAACATGACATTAGAGGTGAATGTGTTTCACTTGGGCAAAAGGCATAGGGATAATGATGATGTCCACGAGGTTGATTTAATTGATTTAATTGTGGAAGAGGAGTTCGCTTTAAGGCAGAATTTTGATCCTCTAGATGTTCTTAGCTTTGATCCCTTTGAGGATTGGGACGACAATGATAGCCCCCATGAGGTAAACATGATAGAATCCATGGATAATGGGGGGTTTTTCCAACATGATCTACCTAAAAGCTTGGGGACATGTTTGACACATTCTAAGGATGAATCTAATCTTCACTTTATTAAGACCTTTGAAGTGTCAATTTCTGAAAATTCATTTGACAAGTCACCAATTTCTGATTTACAAAAATTTGTGGTGCAGGATTTAAAAGAATTGGTGCTTGACTTGCCTACAAAGAGGCCAATTTCTGAAAGTGTAGAGGTTGAGGACCCACTCCAACCTACACAAAATTCTGAGAAGGAGGGTCCACATCTAAAAAATTCCTCCGATGAGGTCTCTTATAAACTCGAGGAGTGCCTAACGTACTTTGAGGATTGGGATGATCCCATGATACAGGACATTGTACACGCTTTGAGAGAGACCTCCCCGGTACCTAAAAAGCTTCCTTCCACAAAGTGCCAAACTGAAAAATCAATTGTGGAAGCACCGGTGAATTCTGATTTTGTGGAGATCATATCGACTTGTGAAAAAGAAATACAAGTCTCCACATCTCTTTGGTTTGTTCAAACCGAAGAACACTTCTGGGATGATCCATATTTGAATAATTTCTGCCCAAACAAGAAGGAAAGGAGACCCATATCCCCTGATTTCCAACCAATGCAATTCTCCTTTCCTAGTACATGTGACAATTTTGTTGAAGAACCCGCTGAAACTTTTCACCAGGATTTTCAATGGGCTAGACTGGTTGATGTCACCAATGTACTTTCCAAAGCAGGATGGTGGATAGTTCTACTGAAAACGTTGTTACACCACTTGATGATCCTGCTCAACTTTGTCCTTTTGGATGTTATAACGATAATTAATCTCCTAGTCTGATGGGGATCCTCTTTTTCCAAGGGACAGGTTAGTTATCTTTATTGTTTTTCGTAGCATAGGTAGGTTTTCTTTAGTTTTACTGTTTTAGTAGGTTTTAGTTGTTGGGTTGAAGACTTCCATGATCGCTCTCTCAGGTACTATTGACTCTCACTCTCTCACATTTTACCATTGCTCTCATGTTCATGCTAATTGAATATCTTTTTACATTGAGGATAATGCAAAATTTGGTTGGGGGGTGAGATGAGATTCCTCATCTAGCATATTGCAACATTTCGAGCTTCATATGCATAAATTTTTTTCGAATTTCTAACATCTCAAAACTCTTTTAGAAAATCTTGTTTCTATACATTTGAGATGCTATGAGTATAAGAGGAGGAGATACGAAGTGTGTGATGTTGTAGTCTTGAATTTCTCTCAACATAATGGTTTTATATGATAGTTCCCCTATTGATGTGATTGATAGAATATTTGAACACCTTTGCACCAAGTTCACATTACACGATTTTCATGAGTGACAGGTTTATGTGATTTGTGGATTAGCTAGACTTTGATTTAAAGGTGTTAAGCAGCCAAGCCGGGGTATTTTGTTCATCTTGTCCATGGGAAAATAATGAAAGATATGGATTTCTAAAAATCCTATCTAATTTAAAAGAAAAAGGAAAGAAAAGGATGAAATCGGGAAGGAAAGAAAAATGGTGGAAAATTCCGAAAAGGGCTACCTATTACCAACCGGGGGATGGTCGAACCGTAACCAAAGCCGGAAATGGGACGTAGTGTGAAAACCGTCGGAAGGACGGTAAGGCAAATTCCTCTCATAGGCTTGCTGTTGCTCTGTGCACCTTAAAATCCATGGTTTACTTAATCTATGAAGAAGATGATCCCAGGAACTCATGAGATGAACTTTCACTATGCACACTCGGTTGAATTTGTTCAAGTTCTTCTATTTATCAATCAGTCAGCGGGAATTTCATGTAGACACCTTTTATGTTTTGAGGGTCCAAGGTTTCAGCGTCTATCACCAAATTTTTCCAAATTTTAGACTTGTACATCTTGGAATGGATAGAAACATGGTTTCTGGAAGAGAGTTGGGTTTGGAGGTATGGACTTATTCACGCATGTTTTGCTCGGGACTAGCAAAAAGCTGGTTGGGGGGTGTGTTGAACCTCCAATTTATACATTGCATTGGCCATTACATAACATGGTTTGCATGATTTCCATGATTTAAAGGCCCATCTAACACATGTTTTTATGATTGTAGGGATGAGAGCGGACTTCATCCAATTGGAGCTTAACAAGGGTTATTGAAGACATTGGAGGAAGTCCTAAGATGGACCAAAGAAAGAAGAAGAAAGAAGGAGAAAAGAGAATGAAGAAAAGAAGAAAAAGTAGAAGGAAAACAAGGCAGACCGGTCGTCCGACCGGTCAGCCGCACAAAAAGGGCAAAAAGGAAGAAGGTCGACCGGTCGTGACCGGTCGGCCATGAAGGCTGATCACATAGAAGAACAGGCCGACCGGTCTTGACCGGTCGGCCATGCACACTGGAATATGGAAAACTTGGTCCGACCGGTCATGATCGGTCGGACACACATGCTGGATCAATGGACAGGTCTGTCCGACCGGTCATGACCGGTCGGCAGCAATCTCTGGATTGTTTGAAAAGCCAGTCCGACCGGTCACGACTGGTCGGCTCTGCGTAACAAGAGTCCTTTCTAAATCTGGACTCCGAAAATTGCTGTGCACTGCGTAATCTTTTGCAGAATCCGACGCAAGGGAGGTTTATTGCTATAAAATGGCACCTAGGGGCTCTCCTTAGGGCATCAGAGAGGCTAAGGAACGTGAGTTTGTAGAGTGAAGGCGATTGTGGAGCGTCTGCAACTCTCCTATTCGGGTTTTTTCTGTTTTATGCTTTTATTTAGAGATTTTAGTTGTAGCATGACAATGCTCCGCTAGAACCTCTCAGCTAAGGCTGAGAGGTGAAGCTTGTAGCTAATTCCATGTTGGTTTCAGTTTAATTCAAGTAATTTATATTCAAGTTTGGATTTTTGCATGGTTTAGTTCCAAAAAGTGGTAGTTTGAGATGTTTTATGAGAGTTTATGTGCTCCGGACATGAATTCCTTTTAATTCTCTGAGCTTATCATGTTTGATTGTCTAAATTCGGATTATAGTAATCCTTGAGCAGGCCATAGTCCATAGGCATGGCTGTTACTCCGCAGGCTATGGTTTTGAGTTTTGTATTGATTGAATGGAACTAGAACTTGGAAGTTCAACTTGAATGTGATGGAATGTGTGTGAATGCTTTATTTTCCAACTAGATGAGAGATAGGAATTCAAATCTAGTTGTGTTCTCTACTTGGATTGACTGAATTGACAGGGGATTGCTACAAGTGGATCCTTGAATGCCTTAGTACTTTATATCTCTGATTTTTCATTAAGTTGCTGTTTTAGTTAAATACCCAATTGAATCTGAATTTCTTCCATAAACTGAGTTGCTGGAGTAGTTTGGAAGCTTGTTTCTATTTCCCTGTGGATCGACCTCGGTCTTACCGAGTTTTATTACTGCATCGCAGCCTTACACTTGAGGCGAGCAAACAATCAACACGACTAGGTCTCTCACAACACAATCGGCATCGAATTCATATCTATATCCGATCGGAATATAGAGCGGTTCAATCAACAATCATCTAAAACAGTTGCTCAATCATTGATTCGATTCCCATAATAATACTCAGGCCTTGGGCACACTCAATTGTGTAGGCCAATCCTCTTTCCAATCTAGTTGAGATTCACAACCATAGCTTTCATCAAATCCTGTCACTAGACTTGATTACAACTAATGATTAGAACTCTAATTAATTCAAAATCAATCAGCAAACAGCTATTTCAGATTATAATAAAAAGATAAGAACTTTAGTTGAATAAGTTCCCACATAAAGATCAGGCCATTGTACCCAAGGCAATCAACGGGTCTACCATGCCCGGAGTCAATGATAGATCAATGAACTACACAAGCATAAACAATGCTCAGAAGGTAACCTACCAAGCTTAGAATCACTAAGAATCACATGAGCCAGGAGTCATCAAGAGATCAAAGTAAAACCAAACTAGTACTTGATTCAAACTCATATTGAACTAAAATTCTTCAATTAAAACATAAAAGGAAACCTAGGTTGCATCAATCCATCAAAAACAAATCAAAAGCTTCACCTCTTAGCCCTAGCTAAGAGGTTTTAGTTCATCTCTAATATCCTTGAACTAGAAGCCTCAAAAACATAAAAACTACTAAAATAGGAAGAAAACTAAGAAAACTTGAAGTAGAATTCGTCTCCCAAGCAATCCCCACGTCCTAGCATGCCTTGGTATGAAGAGGAGAAGTCCCTTTTATAGATTGGCGCGGAAGATTCCAGATTTAGCAAGGAATTACGCAATTGCGCAGAGAAAATCGGAGCTTCACGCACACTGTTGCACTGACGACCAGTCTGACGACCGGTCTAAGACTGTGGACGACCGGTCTCAAAACTGCAGAATCTGTCCAAAGAGTTTTTATGTTTCTGGACTACTTTCGACCTGTCTGGCGACCGGTCTAAGATGAAAAAATAGTCCAAAAAAATACACTGTCGACCTGTCTGGTGACCGGTCTACAGACAGGTCTAAGAACAAAATTTCAGTTTTTCTTCTTTATCTCTTCTCTTTCTTTCTTGCTTCTTTCTTCCACCTTTTGGCACTTGTTCTATTGATCTTCAATGCTTGTAATTAGCCTCTTTAAGTCTTCAATTGGTAAATCCTCTCTCTTATTCCTACAAACACAAATCTATGCATTAGATTGGTCTTTAAATCATGAAACCATGTATAATGAGTGATGAATTGGGGTTAAAATATGTACAATTAAGAGCTCAACACACCCCCCAACCAGCATTTTGCTAGTCCCGAGCAAAACATGCATGAAACAAGTTTCATTCTCCAAAACCCAACTCTCCTCTAGAAACTATTCTTCTATACATTCCATGACACACAAGCGTAGAAATCAGAGAAATTAGGTGATAGAGGTTGTAACCTTAAACTTTCAGAACATAATAAGTGTTTATATGAAATTCTCACTGACTGATTGATAAATAGAAGAACTTGAACAAATTCAACCTAGTGTGCATAGTGAAAGTTCATCTCATGAGTTTTCGGGATTATCTTCTTCATAGATCAACTAAACTATAGATCTCAAGGTGTATAGAGCAACAACAAGCCTATGATAGGAATTTGCCTTACCGTCCTTCCGACGGCTTTCACACTACGTCCCATTTCTGGCTTTGGTTATGGGTAGACCATCCCTCGGTTGGTAGTAGGTAGCCCTAATCGAAATTTTTCACCATTTTTCCATCATTCCCAATTTTCATCCTTCCTTTCCTTTTTCTTTTACATTAGATAGGATTTTTAGAAATCCATATCTTTCGTTATTTTCCCATGGACAAGGATGGACAAAATACCCCGGTTTGGCTTCTCAATACCTTAAATCAAGGTCTAGTTAATCCACAAATCACATAACCTTTTCAAATCATGAAAATCGTGTAATGTGAACTGTTGAACCTCCAATTTATACATTACATTGGCCATTACATAACATGGTTTGCATGATTTCCATGATTTAAAGGCCTATCAAACACACGTTTTTATGATTGTAGGGATGAGAGCGGACTTCATTCAATTGGAGCTTAACAAGGGTTATTTGAAGACATTGGAGGAAGTCCTAAGATGGACCAAAGAAAGAAGAAGAAAGAGGGAGAAAAGGGAATGAAGAAAAGAAGAAAAAGTTGAAGAAAAACAAGGCAGACCGGTCGTCCGACCGGTCAGCCACATCAAAGGGGCAAAAAGGAAGAAGGCCGACCGGTCAGCCACATCAAAGGGGCAAAAAGGAAGAAGGCCAACCGGTCTTGACCGGTCGGCCATGGAAGCGGATCACATTGATGAAGGGCCGACCGGTCATGACCGGTCGGCCATGCTCTCTGGACAAGGTGAAAACAAAGCCCGACCGGTCATGACCGGTCGGGTATGCACACTGGATGAATGGGCAGGTCTGTCCAACCGGTCTTGACCGGTCGGCAGCACTCCCTGGACTGTTTGAAAACCCAGGCCGACCGGTCACGACCGGTCGGCCCTGCGTAGGAAGAGTCCTTTCTAAATCTGGACTCCGAAAAACACTGCGCAATGCGTAATCTTTCGCAGAATCCGACGCAAGGGAGGTTTATTGCTATAAAAGGACACCTAGGGGTTCTTCCTAGGTGATCAGAGAAGCTAAGGAACGAGGTTCTAAGAAGGGAAAGTGATCGTGGAGCGTCTGCAACTCTCCTATTCGGGTTTTTCTGTTTTTATGCTTTTATTTAGAGATTTTAGTTGCAGCATGACAATGCTCGGCTAGAACCTCTCAGCTAAGGCTGAGAGGTGAAGCTTGTAGCTAATTCTATGTTGATTTCAGTTTAATTCAAGTAATTTCCGTTCAAGTTTGGATTTTTGCATGGTTTAGTTCCAAAAAGTGGTAGTTTGAGACGCTTTATGAGAGTTTATGTGCTCCGGACATGAATTCCTTTTAATTCTCTGAGATTATCATGTTTGTTTGTTTAAATTCGGATTATAGTAATCCTTGAGCAGGCCATAGTCTAGAGGCATGGCTGTTACTCCGCAGGCTATGGTTTCAAGTTTGTTTTGTTTGAATGCACTAGAACTTGGAAGTTCAACTTGATTTGGATGGAATGTGTGTGAATGCTTTATTTTCCAACTAGATGAGAGATAGGACTTCAAATCTAGTTGTGTTCTCTACTTGGATTGGCTGAATTGATATAGGATTGCTACAAGTGGATCCTTGAAAGCCTTAGTACTTTATATCTCTGAATCTTTATTAAGTTACTGTTTTAGTTAAATACTCAATTGAATCTGAATTTCTTCCATAAATTGAGTCGTTGGAATAGTTTGGAAGCTTGTTTTTATTTCCCTGTGGATCGACCTCGGTCTTACCGAGTTTTATTACTACATCGCAGCCTTACACTTGAGGCGAGCGAACAAGTTTTTGGCGCCGTTGCCGGGGATCGAACCCGGGTCACCCGCGTGACAGGCGGGAATACTTACCACTATACTACAACGACAAACGCAAATCAGGAAGGAGTAGGAGAGAATGAGGTACATAATGTTCCTCCAATGAGATCACTACGGGATTACCTACAACCTGCTCGAGCAATTACACCCTCTTGCATAGTTCTACCAGCGAACGGTGGAACCCTTGACAAAAGCCGGGTGTAATTCAACTTTTACCTAAGTTCCATGGGCTAGACTCTGACCGCCCATACTTACACTTGCAAGAATTCGAAGAAGTGTTGGCCACCTTGCATTATACCAATGTTTCTGAGGATACAATCAGACTTAAACTTTTTCCCTTCACTTTGAAAGAAAGAGCCAAAGATTGGCTTCACTCTATTAGACCACATTCGATTGGGTCATGGGTTGAGATGAACCGGGAATTCCTGAAAAAGTTCTTCCCGGCTCATAAAACGAACACCCTTCGAAGAGCCATAATGAATTTTTCGGCTAAAGAGGGTGAATCCTTTTTCCAATGTTGGGAGAGATTTAAGGATCTCCTACTTGCTTTTCCACATCATGGCTATGAGAGTTGGCGAGTTATAAATTTTTTCAATGATGGATTAAGTTCCAATATGCGCCAATTTGTGGAAATGATGTGCAATGGCGAGTTTATGAGTAAAAATCCAGATGAGGCTTGGAGTTACTTGGACATGTTGGCTGAAAACGCCCAATCTTGGGATACATCGGATAAACCCAATAACTCCAAGCCCACTCAAGAGAAAGGTGGGATCTATATCCTTAACGAGGAAGACAATGTGACACTACGCCAAAACAGCAAACAAGCGACACAAAAACGCTTGGTTTAACGACGGACTTGCTCCGTCGTTAAAAAGGCTTAGTTTAACGACGGACTATATCCGTCGTTAATATTAACGACTGACTCTATTCGTCGTTAAGGTGAAAACAGTCCGTCGCTAACTACTACCACCTCCGGCTCTGGCGTGTTTAATCGACAAAATTGTACGACCGACCAGAATCCGTCGATAACTGTAAATTAACGACGGATATAGTCCGTTGTTAATATTACGACGGATCTCATCCGTCGTAAAGTAATGTATTCAAGGGAGATTTCCTGCGTCGTAAAATTCTGCGTCCGGAGACGGGACGTTTGGATTTATCGACGGACCTTCTTGGATTTAACGACGGATATAGTCCGTCGTAAATTGAAAATTATACATCTCACGATTCATTTTAAATAAATTTGTTTCTTTAATAAGTTTAAAAAAAATTGAGTTTTTAGAAAAAAGTTGACAAGTTTAATAAAAATTAACAATATTTAAGAAAAAATGGGATTTGGAAAAATTCGAGATTTTGAAAATAATATTCTAAATTTAAAAAAGAACTAGAATTTTGAAAGAAATTGACATTTTGAAATAAATTGAGACGTTTGAATGAAGTGTATAAGTTTGAAATAATGTAGACTTTGAGAAAGATTGAGGTTTTGCAGTTTGAAAGATATTGACATATTTTGATAAAAAAAAAAAGAAATAGATTTTCAAAAAATTGGCATTTTGAAAACGAACATCGGAAAGTTTAAAAAATTGTGATTTTGAAAAAATGTTGAGTTAATCTTGAATAAAATTTATAAGTTTGAAAAAAAATGTAATAAAATTAATAATGTTTAAGAAAAATTGAAATGTAGAAAAAATCAAAATTTGAAAATAATTAGGATTAAAAAAGAACGAAAAATCTAAAAGAATTTTGACATAAATTAGTGATTTTGAAAAAATGTTGAGTTAATCTTGAATAAAATTTATAAGTTTGAAAAAAAAATGTAATAAAATTAATAATGTTTAAGAAAAATTGAAATGGAGAAAAAATCAAACTTTTGAAAATAATTAGGATTAAAAAAGAACGAAAAATCTAAAAGAATTTTGACATAAATTAGGATTTAAAAGGAATTAAAAAAAGTTGGCATTTTGACATAAATCAAGAATTTTGAATTTTTAGCAAAAAAGTTGACAAGTTTAATAAAAATTAACAATATTTAAGAAAAAATGGGATTTGGAAAAATTTAAGATTTTGAAAATAATATTCTAAATTTAAAAAAGAACTAGAATTTTGAAAGAAATTGACATTTTGAAATAAATTGAGACGTTTGAATGAAGTGTATAAGTTTGAAATAATGTAGACTTTGAGAAAGATTGAGGTTTTGCAGTTTGAAAGATATTGACATATTTTGATTAAAAAAAATTAGATTTTCAAAAAATTGGCATTTTGAAAACGAACATCGGAAAGTTTAAAAAATTGTGATTTTGAAAAAATGTTGAATTAATCTTGAATAAAATTTATAAGTTTGAAAAAAAATGTAATAAAATTAATAATGTTTATGAAAAATTGAAATGTAGAAAAAATCAAAATTTGAAAATAATTAGGATTAAAAAAGAACGAAAAATCTAAAAGAATTTTGACATAAATTAGGATTTAAAAGGAATTAAAAAAAGTTGGCATTTTGACATAAATCAAGAATTTTGAATTTTTAGAAAAAAAGTTGACAAGTTTAATAAAAATTAACAATATTTAAGAAAAAATGAGATTTGGAAAAATTCGAGATTTTGAAAATAATATTCTAAATTTAAAAAAGAACTAAAATTTTGAAAGAAATTGACATTTTGAAATAAATTGAGACGTTTGAATGAAGTGTATAAGTTTGAAATAATGTAGACTTTGAGAAAGATTGAGGTTTTGCAATTTGAAAGATATTGACATATTTTGATAAAAAAAAAATTAGATTTTCAAAAAATTGGCATTTTGAAAACGAACGCCGGAAAGTTTAAAAAATTGTGATTTTGAAAAAATGTTGAGTTAATCTTGAATAAAATTTATAAGTTTGAAAAAAAAATGTAATAAAATTAATAATGTTTAAGAAAAATTGAAATGTAGAAAAAATCAAAAATTTGAAAATAATTAGGATTAAAAAAGAAAAAAAATCTGAAAGAATTTTGACATAAATTAGGATTTTAAAGGATTTTAAAAAAGTTGGCATTTTGACATAAATCAAGAATTTTGAATAAAAATTATCGATTTGAAAAAATAGATTTTCAAAATAGAAATTGTGATTTTCAAAAAGAAATTTAGATTTTGTATTTTGTAAAAAAAATTGAGAATTTTGATAGAAAATGAAATGTTGAAAAAACAATTGACATTTTGAAAAAAGTGTTTATGTATTGAATTGCGATTTTGAGAAAAAATTAAGAAGTTTGAAAAAAAAATTGTAATAAAACTAATAATGTTTAAGAAAAATTAAGATTTAAAATAACGAGATTTTGAAAAGAAATTCGGGATTTACAGAGAGCCAAAAAGAAATTGTTATTCTTAAAAAATGAAGATTTTGAAAAAAACTGCAAATATAGATTAAAATTTATAAGTGTGAAAATAAATTGAAAAAAATTTCAATTTTTAAAAATAAAATAGGATGTGTACTACATCCACGCCGTACATCCATATTGAAAGTTCATTTTAGGGCGCGTTCCAAAAAATGAAGCAATTCTAAGTTCCAGATGGGACATAGTAGAGGAAACAATGCTGATTGACCATTAAAGACTTCTTGTGGGGCCACAAAAGCTTTGGATGAAGATGATATTTTTGTGGTTTATTCATCTAGGTGTTTGTGACCTTACAAATAGGTTGGATGGAAAATAATGGCAAATAAACATTCCGGTGAAATCCATGAAGTTTTCAGGTGTAAAGATTCAATCACGATTGTTTTTATAGTGTGGTCCACCTAATATTTGACTCAGCTTCATTTTTGGTATCATACCCTAAAATGATATTTCAAAATGGTTGGATGGTGTGGATTTAAGACACATACATCATTGTAAGCCCCACAATCAAGGTGGGCCCTACATGGTTATGGTAACACCCCACTAATTTGGTGGGCCCTACCATGCAACAACTAATCTGCTCGCCATGAGATTTTGAAAAAGAAATTGACATTTTGAAAATAAAAATTGAAAAGTTTATAAAAATTGCGATTTTGAAAAAAAATTGAAAAGTTTAGAAAAAAAACAAGCAATGTTTGAGAAAAATTAAGATTTTATATTTTATTAAAAATTTGTGATTTTTAAAAAGAAATTAAAATTTTGTATTTTGATAAAAATAATGAGATTTCGAAGAAAAATTAAAATTTTGAAAAAAATTGAGTAGTAAGAAAAGAACAGACATTTTGAAAAAAAAAATGGAGAAGGTGATACTTTAAGAGCAATTGAGATTCTTATTTTCAAAAAAAAAAAAAAAAAAGTAGATTTGTCGTGGTGCGGTCTACTTGAGATTTAGATTTGCCTCATTTTTTTGGATCAATCCCTAAAATGATATGTAAAAATAAATGGACAGCGTGGATAAAACACATACATCCTGGTGGGCCCGTACAACAAGGACCAGCGTCGCTAGCCAAACCCCCCTACATAGAAGAATTAAATTAATTTGTTAGTTTATGCAACAATGTTAAATGGTGGTGACTCGTTCATATCACTTGTGACAATGATGTAGGGTTATCCAGACCATCCAAATAGTGGGTCCACTTGTAAATGGTAAAAGTCATAGCTATTTTCATATCACTTGTACCATAATATAATCCTAACCGTCTATTAGGTGGGCTCTTAAATGTACGGCTGATGACCTATTATAAAGCTTTGTTAACATAAAACTCACAGCTTGCGGAATTGAAATCAGAAATTGATTTCAAAAGAGGGTTTTTCCAAATTTCTCCCTCTCACTCGCTCCAACTCCCCCCTTTCATTGTCTCCTCCGCTCTCACTTCGATCCTCTCTCTCTTCAGATCCCATCCCAAGAACAGGTACGAAACCCTCAGATCCATCCCCACGCCCGATTTTTACATATTTTCATGTTGGATCTAGGAAAAAACCTAGGGTTTTGGTGGATTTCTCCTTGTAAAGATGCTTTTCCACTGCTGATCTGATGCTTTCTTAAGCATTTTCATGGAGCATTTGTCTTGATTTTCTTTTCCAATTTTTTCCCTTTTGTTTTTTCAAAATTATTTATTTCCTTGTGATTCTATGTTGTTCATCGCTTTTGGATGATTTAGATCTTGATTATGGTGGATTTTTGATGTTGTGGGATCTGATAAGATCTTATGTAGGGTTACAATTTCTTTTGATCAGATCGAAACATCAGAGCGCATAGATGTGAGATGTTGAGCACACATACGGATAGTGAACTCGTGTCTTGGTTTTGTTGACTCGTGTTTCTTCCAAAGTTGGATAGTTTTGGTTTCTTGACATTTTGATGCTATTTCTGTGGTTGGATTTTGTATTGTAGCATTTGATTCTGTTGGTTTGATATTGAATTGAAAGTTGAGACATAGCCACATGATCTATTTGATGAAATGCCCCAAAGACATAGCATTGCTTGGAATCTTTTTGCCTCAAATCTTTTTACTCTCCCGTAGGTGGCGTACCCACATGATGTTATCTTTTGGGGTTTTGGGTAATGCTGAATAACAAGATTCCAACCTCTATTGAGAGTAACCACCACCATACTCTTGAATTCTTCATATATGAGCCCCAATCAGACAAACACTAGTTTTGCGTTCTGCCAGACGCTTAAGGGGAGAACCAGCCATAAAAAAAAATTCTGCTGTTACACCCTTTCCAAATTCCGTACATCATGTGCAAACCTTATTTTTACTTGAAAGACTGATTTCAAGTTATAGTTACCATAACTGGATATTTGTGGGACAAATTGAAAATGCATGCTTGTCCTATTGAGGAGAATTTTTGGGCATCATTCATCCCTGTTGGACATAACAACCCCATGATCTAGATCTCAAACCATGGGCCCCATTTGTCAGAATTGGAAACCCGAGTTATACTTTGCAGAGTGTAGGGTTCAGTTTTTTTACTTGTACAAAAACAAGCAAAAAGTATGACATTTGTCAAAGGATGATATTTGTCCCTTGGTTTTCTTGCTTGAAATCCCTTCATCAAAGCATCAAACGAACTTAAACTTTGTTATCTGTGAGTGAATAATAGACATTGAGGATAAGGTTCAGCTTATTCAAATCATCAACCTGTATGACAAATTAAATTTGAGGCGCATCCTATCGAGGAGAATCATGAGGCATGGTTTATCCACAATGGACACAACAAACCCACGATCTAGATCACCAAACTATGGGCCCCACATGTTAGAACTAAAACCTAAGCATTCTCCTGCAAAGCTTAGGATTGAAACTCATACTGTCTTCACTTGTTCAAACGTATGATAAAAAATAATGGGATTCATTGTGTCGTTTGCTTTTATTGCCTGGAGAATTTCTCAGATGCAACTAGTTGTAGATGAAAAGTCCTTGCAACTACTTGTGTCCAAGGCCCATTTGGTTATTTGTATGTCATCCAATCCATTCAGCAGAGTCACCCCATCATGAAAATTGGGTGTCCCAAAAATAAGCCCATGTGGCATAGAAAACAATGGACAAACACCCCAAAAATCTCCAATGCACACAGGGCCCGCTTGATGGCTGGATCGGCCTGATTGCTATTAAGTCCCATTTTCATGGTGGGTAACTCTGCTGCATGGGCTGGATGCCCTACACATACCATGGTGGGCTCCACACTCAACTAATTGCATGAACTTTTCATCTATACTGAGTTGCATGTGGTACGTGCAATCGCTTCACCAAGCATCCAACAATTAGAAGAAAAGATATATATATATATATATATATATATGTATATATATGTATATATACATGTGGGTACGCCACACATCATCTATTTGATGAAATGCCCCAAAGACATAGCATTGCTTGGAATGCATTGATTTGATAAGGATTGAAATACAGGTCGTCATATGAAGAGTATTTTGTGGAGAAATGCTCTCATACATTTCACTGTCAATGGATGGCAAAGGCAAAGTTACTGCATATTGAGTTTTTCATGAACTGCTTTTTAAACCATTGATCTGGTGGGCCATAGATAGCATGTTCCAAACTTGAATTCTTTTTGGGTATGACCCATCCAACTCCAATGTAAAACATTGTCTGGATGTATAATACAACAAACTTGGTTTCCACCATCTGTGCAAAAATTGGGCCAGTACACTAATCAAGTGGAACACACATGAACATTGAATGTGAACTGTTTGTCATACTTTTCCAGCCCAATCGTTGATCAGTTCATTCAGTTGTTCTAATTCATCTGTACCAAGCTTTGATTACAGTGACGCCCTAGATAAGAGCTTGACCTTCTTTGAAGTTCAAAGATCCAGCAACCCCCATCGATAAGTGGGTGAAATGGCTCGGCGATTCTGGCCTCAAAGACGGCTTCCTTCAAGGAGTGAGCCTTCGTCTCTCTCCTTTATATAATTTTTATTTTTGTGTTCTTGAATATTACCAACTGAAGAATTTCTCTAAATGCGGTAGAAATCAATTGTTAAAATTTTCAAATACAATTGGTTTTTCCCATTGTTAGTAAAATATCATACGGTAAATGAATGCTACAGGAAATATTCACATTTATTTTGGTTTTGATTGTTAAAAAGGCTAAAAAAATCATCCAAAGAAAAGAACATGGCAAAAATTATACATACAAATATATGGGAAAAAGGTACTATGAGGTGGGCCTCATCAGAGCTTCCATGTGGTTGAGCTCTGTGGGCCACACCATGATGTGGGTTGGATCAGTATTTATGTATGGATATCCTGTATATAAATAAGACTAAAATACAAAACTTCAAATATATATGTTGGAACGTACTTTGGAGGGCCATCAGATGGGGCAATGATTACTTCATCAAAGTTCATAAACAACCCAACGTTCTTTGGGGAGATGTTAGGAAGTTAGGATTGTTTAAGATTTTGGTATGGTGATTAATTTAAGTTGAAATTGTGTTTCAGGTGGATCCTCTCGACCAACAAGTCAAGCTTTGTGATTTTGGAAGTGTAAAAATTCTAGTACATTCATACCTTTGTTCTTCTTTGGGAAAATAAACTACATACATTTATTGGCATATTTGCATGTGTATTTATTCTATATCCAAACTTGTTATTTGTTTCCTTATGTGTTCTATTTTCGGCCTTGTCACTCGATAACGGTTTGATCCTTCATATTTTTTTGGTTTTGTTTCCCTCTAGGTCATAGGTCTTTTTTTCGGCAAATTGCTCATGGGTTGGGCTTAGGTTTACCATTTAGGCCAATGGGCCGTGCTCACGGTACTTTTCAACTCAAAACATGAATAGAAAGCACCTATATTTGAATTTAACAACATTCTCTTTTTTAAGCTCGGCCCAAGCTTGAATTTAGGCCAATTTACATCTTCCTAGACCAAACTTGGGCCAATCTTTAGCATATATTAAAGTTCAGGTATGAAATTTAATGGGCAGGCCTCAGGATGTACTTTTGGCCCAACCTAAGCTCGACTAGCTGACAGCCTTAGCCATAAAAGTTAGAATGCACCTGTGAAATATCATATTTTGCCTTGTTGTGCTTGTTGTCCTTTCCACTTGGCCTATACATGATGAGGCCAACCTAGCTAAAATACAGTGATCAGTATCATCAATGTGCTAAGCTCTTCCATGAATTCACGCCTGTTCGGAAACATACGATGGTAAATCGAAGCCACTAATTTTTTGTTGTAAGTAGACTCGTGGTTGCCATCAAGTTTTAAATGTAGAGACAAAAAGGTACATTGATAATGAAAGTGATCTTTTTTATTTTCTTGAGTTTTTGTTTTGTTTTGTTTTTTTTTTTTTTTTTTTAATGTTTTGGGTATCCAAACAGGTGGAAGTTGAGGCTCTAGTAATCCAAGGGCCCAGATTAGCCACAGTCATCAACCAAGTGAAGAAGCTGGAAGCTTCTGTTTTGGTTTTGGGTCAGAACAAGCCTTCTTGTTTGTTTGTTTGTAATAGGAATTTTCACCATTAATGGTAAAATCACATGGTTGCTTTCATATACAATGGTCATTATTTTCATTTTCAATGTCATTGTTACTTAACAGATGTTTTTTTGTGCTTTGCAGTAGTATACATCAAACTTATCTTATTTTTTTTTATTTTTTTAAAATCTTTTATCTCTATTTTTGCAGCCTAAGTTGTTGGATGAGAGGCAACTAACCATATATATGTTCAGCCAACTGATTGAGGTCTGGATCACTAATAGGTGGGCCCCCCATGAATGATATACAGGACCTTACTAATCCAATTATCATTTTTCAGCTAAACTTGACCGGAAAAAACTATAGTTTTTTTCCTTCCTTGGCCAGTCTTATAATTACAAATCTTTGTGTTATTACTCTTGACCAAAGAACACAATTTCATATTCTTGTAGAAAATGTGCTTCTATGCAGGCATTTGTTGCTATTTTACTAATTGTTTGCTTCATGTGCTGAAACTGCAGGATATGATGCAAGTTCCGCCAGTTTACATCATTGCTGCCATAATACCAGTTGTACAGCTTTTACTTTTTTGATCACAGCATAGCTTCACAGCTGGCTCAGCAGGAGGTAGTTCAATCTGAAAAACTCGCCTGCTTATCATTATGACATTTTATTTCTTAGGTTCATGGTATATGTCTGGTTTTGAATATCACCTATTCATTTATGTAAATTCCATCCATGTCGTTATTTTATCAGTAGCTTAATTAGTTCTTTCAAAATCATGACTTCAGGTTCTGCTTTGCGGTTTGCTTGGAATTCCTCATTCGAATGGGGTTGTCCCACAATTTTCCCATGCACACTAAAAGCCTTGCTGTTTTAGAAAGACAGCTTAACTGGAGGGTTTCAAAAGATTTTGTTGCTGCATTGTTGATTGAAAGACTAATAAAGTTTCTTGCTGATGTAATCGGATATTTAAGATGTCCGCAGCTAGTTCGTAAGATGTAAGAAATTCAACATGCGATAAATGATGGATGTGTGAATTAGAAATGGTTAGTTTAGTTTATGTATTGAATTGGTTTGTATTGCTTCGATGCTATCAGGTGTAAGAAATTCAAAATGTCAAAAATGCGTGCTGATTTTTTTTATTTTTAAAACATTAACGACTGGACCAGATCCGTCGAAGATGCAATAAGAAAACTGACAGATCCTAGTATTATCGACGGATTTGGTCCGTCGTTCTTTTTACAGCGATGAATACAATCCGTTGCTGGAACGATGATGGTTTTGGAGGTTACGACGAATAAGGTCCGTCGTTTATTTCACGACTACTATATCCGTCGTAATTTTTCCGACGGATTCGGTCCGTCGTTTATGATTAACGACTTGCAAAAGAACGTGTGACCATGCGACGGACGAAGTCCGTCGTTAATCTTCATTAACGACGGATTTGGTCCGTCGCTTTTTTGCGATATTGGCGTAGTGTGAATGCAAGGATAGCCAACCTCACAAGGAAGGTTGAGGCTATGGAACTTAGCAAAAGTAGAGTTCCCAAGTCCAAGGAAGCTGTTGAAAACATATGTGGGATATGCCTCACCGACTTACACGCTACGCAAGATTGTCCCACAATTCCTGCATTTCAGGAAGTGCTACATGAGACAGCCAATGCCACATATGTTTATCAACGGCCCTTCAATGGACCGGTAGGTAATACGTACAATGAGAGTTGGAAGAACCACCCGAATTTCAGTTGGAAGAATGCCCCTACAGGCAATCCTACCAACTCCCAAAGAGGGCCACCCATGCAAAATATGGCCCCACCTCAAGTCTCATTGGAGGATACCTTGAGAGCGTTTATGCAAGGGCAAGCGCAAATAAATCAATCGAATCAGCAAATGTTCCAAGAGCTTAAAATCTCGGTTGATGAGATTAAGGGACGCTTGAATGCTAGGGAAGGGACCTTTCCGGCCCAACCTCAGCCCAATCCAAAGCAAGTACATGAAGTAAGCATCCCTAATTCTTCCAACCAAAACATGGAGCAAGCTAAATCCATTACCACCCTTAGAAGTGGTAAACAAATTGACAAAACTATTCCGGTGAAGGCCGATGAGCCGAATGATCCGGTAAATTCTAAGGATGAAGATGGATCTAACTTAGCCCCACAACAACCGGAACGTATTTACAAGCCCGTAGCACCATTCCCTTCGAGATTGGTTGCCCCAAAATCTCTCCCAAATTCTCAAGATATTCTAGAGATTTTCAGACAAGTCAAGATCAATATCCCTTTGCTTGATGCCATCAAACAAATTCCCTCTTATGTCAAGTTTCTAAAAGACCTATGCACAATAAAACGCAAATATAATGTGCAGCAAAAGGCCTTCTTAACAGAGCAAGTGAGTGCCATTCTCACTCAAAAGACCCCCGTAAAATTCAAAGATCCCGGTAGTCCCACCGTCTCATGTATCATTGGAGACTACCGGATTGAATGTGCCTTGTTAGACTTGGGGGCGAGTGTGAACTTGATCCCATACTCGGTATATGAGCAATTGGGTCTTGGTGAATTAAAACCCACCAAAACCACGTTGCAACTCGCTGATAGATCTATCCGGGTACCGAGGGGGATAGTTGAGGATGTTCTAGTCCAAGTTGACAAATTCTACTACCCGGTAGATTTTATAGTCTTGGACACACAACCGGTTTTGGATGCTAGCACCCAAATACCAGTAATACTAGGCCGCCCATTCCTTGCCACATCAAACGCAATCATCAATTGCCGGAATGGGGTGATGCAACTATCTTTTGAAAACATGACACTAGAGATGAATGTGTTTCACTTGGGCAAAAGACATAGGGATGTAGATGATGATGAGTTCTTCGAAGTAAACATGCTTGAAACTTTTGAAGAAGAAGAACTCCTCCAACTTGAACCACTAGAAAGCTTGGAGACATGCTTAGCACATTTCATGGATTCTGAAGACCCCATCATTAGTGAGATTGTGCAGGCATTAAATATAGAAAGACCGGTAGCTGATAATAGCCGGTGGAGGCCCCATTTTGAGAAATTACCACCAACCACATCAAGGCCTCTACCGTCTAACATCAAACCACCAAAGCTTGACCTCAAACCATTGCCATCCGAGCTTAAATATGTATATTTGGGTCAAGAGGAAACATTCCCAGTTGTCATTGCCTCCCACCTAGAAAAAGATCAAGAGCTCAAGTTGATTGAGTTACTCAAAGAATATAGGGAAGCCATAGGTTGGACAATAGCGGATCTCAAAGGGATAGATCCTTCGGTTTGCACGCACCGAATACACCTTGAAGAAAATGCAAAAACGACTAGACAACCTCAAAGACGGCTAAATCCAAACATGATGGAGGTTGTTAAAGCCGAGGTGTTGAAGCTATTGGATGTGGGTATTATCTACCCCATCTCAGATAGCCAATGGGTGAGTCCTACCCAAGTTGTCCCCAAGAAATCCGGTATTACCATCATTGAGAACGCCAACAACGAGCTTATACCGACTAGGGTGACCACCGGTTGGCGTATGTGCATTGATTATAGGAAGCTCAACACGGTTACTAGGAAAGACCACTTCCCTCTCCCATTTATGGATCAAATTTTGGAGAGGTTGGCAGGTCATTCCTATTATTGCTTCCTAAATGGCTATTCTGGATACAACCAGATTGAGATAGCTCCGGAAGACCAAGAAAAAGCTACATTTACATGCCCGTTTGGTACCTTCGCTTACCGAAGGATGCCATTCGGGTTATGCAATGCACCCGCCACATTCCAACGATGCATGTTGAGTATTTTCTCGGATATGGTGGGTGAGTTTCTTGAGGTATTCATGGATGACTTTTTTATTTTTGGTTGTACATTTGATGAGTGTCTCAAGCACTTGAAGTTGGTCTTGATGAGATGTGAGGAGAAGTAACTTGTATTAAACTGGGAAAAGTGCCATTTCATGGTACAAAGAGGAATAGTTCTTGGACATATCATCTCGTCCAATGGAATAGAGGTAGACCGGGCAAAAATTGACATAATTTCCAATCTACCACCACCCAAAAGCATACGCGATGTGCGGTCCTTCCTTGGACACGCCGGTTTCTATAGAAGGTTCATAAAGGATTTTAGTCATATCTCAAGACCTTTATGCAACCTTCTACAAAAGGAGAACCAATTTGAGTGGAGTGCCGAATTTCAATTAGCTTTTTCAAAGCTAAAGGACATGTTGACAACCGCTCCTATCATGCAACCACCAGATTGGTCCATTCCTTTTGAGTTGATGTGCGATGTGAGCGATTTTGCTATTGGGGCGGTGTTAGGCCAAAAGAAGGATAAAAAGCCCCATGTCATCTACTACGCAAGTAGGACCTTGAATCCTGCCCAAGTTAATTATTCAACTACGGAGAAAGAGCTCCTAGCTGTCATTTTTGCCTTGGACAAATTCAGGTCATTCTTAATAGGATCCGAAGTTATTGTTTATACGGATCATGCGGCGCTGAAATACCTTCTTTCTAAGAAGGATGCTAAGCCCCGTTTGCTTAGATGGATCCTACTCCTTCAAGAATTCGACTTGGAGATCAAAGATAAGAAGGGGGTAGAAAATGTGGTAGTGGATCATCTATCCCGCCTAGTCCTACCAAATTCCATTGACGAGTCACCTATTGAGGACTCATTCCCTGATGAGCAACTCTTTGTTGCTATGCATCCACCATGGTACGCTGATATAGCCAATTATCTTTCCATAGGTGCGATGCCGATTCATTGGACTGCGCAGGACAAACGTAAATTTCTAAGGGAAGTGCACAGATTTTTTTGGGATGAACCTCTATTGTTTAAATATTGCCCAGATCAAATTATAAGGAGATGCGTCCCCGATGATGAACACAATTCGGTCATCTCCTTTTGTCATGATCAAGCATGTGGGGGTCATTTTTCAGCCAAGAAAACAACTGCGAAAATTCTGCAGTGTGGTTTTTATTGGCCCACATTATTTAAGGACACCCACGAGTTTTGCAAAGCATGCGAGCGCTGCCAGAAGTTAGGAGGATTATCCCGTCGAAATATGATGCCTCTCAACCCAATTCAACATCTTGAAGTCTTTGACTGTTGGGGCATCGATTTCATGGGACCATTCCCCTCCTCTTTTGGACATGTCTATATTCCGCTTGCCGTAGACTATGTGTCTAAATGGATAGAGGCTATCCTATGTAGAACCAACGATCATCGTATGGTTCTCAAGTTCCTAAAAGAAAACATACTTTCTAGATTTGGGACGCCTCGAGCCATTATTAGTGATGGTGGTTCTCACTTTTGCAATAGACCCTTTGAAACTTTGATGAAGAAATATGGTATTAGGCACAAAGTGAGCACCCCATACCACCCACAAACCAGTGGGCAAGCTGAAATCTCCAATAGGGAAATCAAGCAGATTTTGGAAAAGACGGTGAGACCGGATCGCAAGGATTGGTCCCTAAGATTAGATGATGCACTTTGGGCTCACCGTACAGCCTACAAGACACCCATTGGAATGTCTCCTTATAGACTTGTCTATGGAAAAGCTTGCCACTTGCTGGTGGAGCTAGAACACAAAGCCTATTGGGCAATTCGGGCTTTAAATTTTGACATGGACAAGGCTAGCTCGCTTCGCAAACTCCAATTAATGAGCTTGATGAAATCCGGAACGATGCATATGAGAACTCGAGAATTTACAAGAGTAAGATGAAGGCCTTCCATGACAAGCACATCTTCAGGAAATCTTTCCATGAAGGACAGAAAGTACTCTTGTATAATTCCCGACTTCACCTTTTTCCGGGCAAATTACGATCTCGATGGACCGGCCCATATATTATCAAAGAAATTTTTCCTCATGGGGCTGTTGAGATTGAGAATGCAGCGAATGGTAACCGTTTTAAAGTTATTGGACAACGCCTTAAACCATTTGTTGAGAAATTCGATTCAGAGGACACGTCCATCACTCTGATTGATCCTGTCTATTAGGATGATTGATCTCCTAGTCTAATGGAGGTATAGGTAGGTTTTTCTTTCGTTTTACTGTTTTAGTAGGTTTAGTTGTTGGGTTGGAGACTCCCATGATCGCTCTCTCAGGTACTGTTGATTCTCACTCTCTCAATGTTTACCATTGCTCTCATGTTCATACTAATTGCATATCTTTTACATTGAGGACAATGCAAGATTTGGTTGGGGGGTGAGATGAGTTTCCTCATCTAGCATGTTGCAACATTTCGAGCCTCATATGCGCAAATTTTTTCGAATTTTCTAACATCTCAAAACTCTTTTAGAAAATGTTGTTTTTATACATTTGAGATGCTATGAGTATAAGAAGAGGAGATACGAAGTGTGTGACGTTGGAGGTCTTGAAATTCTCCCAACATAATGGTTTTATATGATAGTTCCCCTATTGTTGTGATTGATAAAAAAATTTGAACACCTTTGCACCAAGTTCACATTACACGATTTTCATGAGCTGACAGGTTTATGTGATTTGTGGATTAGTAGACTTTGATTTAAAGGTGTTGAGCAGCCAAGCCGGGGTATTGGTCCATCCTTGTCCATGGGAAAATAATGAAAGATATGGATTTCTAAAAATCTTATCTAATTTAAAAGAAAAAGGAAAGAAAGGATGAAATCGGGAAGGAAAGAAAAATGGTGGAAAATTCTGAATAGGGCTACCTATTACCAACCGGGGTATGGTCGAACCGTAACCAAAGCCGGAAATGGGACGTAGTGTGAAAGCCGTCGGAAGGACAGTAAGACAAATTCCTGTCATAGGCTTGTTGTTACTCGGTGCACCTTGAAATCTATAGTTTAGTTGATCTATGAAGAAGATAATCCCAGGAACTCATGAGATGAACTTTCACTATGCACACTAGGTTGAAGTTGTTCGAGTCCTTCTATTTATCAATCAATCAGCGGGAGTTTCATGTAGGCACTTCTTATGTTTTGAGAATCCAAGGTTTCAGCTTCTAGCACCTAATTTTTCCAAATTTTTCACGTATACATCTTGGAATGGATAGAATCATGGGTTCTGAAGGAGAGTTGGGTTTGGAGGTTTGAAATTGTTTCACGCATGTTTTGCTCGGGACTAGCAAAAAGCTGGTTGGG
Source organism: Liriodendron chinense (assembly GCA_003013855.2). NCBI lineage: Eukaryota > Viridiplantae > Streptophyta > Magnoliopsida > Magnoliales > Magnoliaceae > Liriodendron > Liriodendron chinense. The sequence goes on along the minus strand of PVNU02001229.1, from coordinate 1,215,545 downwards.
AGGTGTGTTGAACCTCTAATTTATACATTACATTGGCCATTACATAACATGGTTTGCATGATTTCCATGATTTAAAGGCCCATCTAACACATGTTTTTATGATTGTAGGGATGAGAGCGGACTTCATTCAATTGGAGCTTAACAAGGGTTATTTGAAGACATTGGAGGAAGTCCTAAGATGGACCAAAGAAAGAAGAGGAAAGAGGGAGAAAAGAGAATGAAGAAAAGAAGAAAAAGTTGAAGAAAAACAAGGTAGACCGGTCATCCGACCGGTCAGCCACATCAAAGGGGCAAAAAGGAAGAAGGCTGACCGGTCTTGACCGGTCGGCCATGGAAGCGGATCACATTGATGAAGGGCCGACCGGTCATGATCGGTCGGCCATGCTCTCTGGACAAGGTGAAAACAAAGCCCGACCGGTCATGACCGGTCGGGTATGCACACTGGATGAATGGGCAGGTCTGTCCAACCGGTCTTGACCGGTCGGCAGCACTCCCTGGACTGTTTGAAAAGCCAGGCCGACCGGTCACGATCGGTTGGCCCTGCGTAGGAAGAGTCCTTTCTAAATCTGGACTCTGAAAAACACTGCGCAATGCGTAATCTTTCGCAGAATCCGACGCAAGGGAGGTTTATTGCTATAAAAGGACACCTAGGGGTTCTTCCTAGGTGATCAGAGAAGCTAAGGAACGAGGTTCTAAGAAGGGAAAGTGATCGTGGAGCGTCTGCAACTCTCCTATTCGGGTTTTTCTGTTTTTATGCTTTTATTTAGAGATTTTAGTTGCAGCATGACAATGCTCAGCTAGAACCTCTCAGCTAAGGCTGAGAGGTGAAGCTTGTAGCTAATTCTATGTTGATTTCAGTTTAATTCAAGTAATTTCCGTTCAAGTTTGGATTTTTGCATGGTTTAGTTCCAAAAAGTGGTAGTTTGAGACGTTTTATGAGAGTTTATGTGCTCCAGACATGAATTCCTTTTAATTCTCTGAGATTATCATGTTTGTTTGTTTAAATTCGGATTATAGTAATCCTTGAGCAGGCCATAGTTTAGTGGCATGGCTGTTACTTCGCAGGCTATGGTTTCGAGTTTGTTTTGTTTGAATGGACTAGAACTTGGAAGTTCAACTTGATTTAGATGGAATGTGTGTGAATGCTTTATTTTCCAACTAGATGAGAGATAGGACTTCAAATCTAGTTGTGTTCTCTACTTGGATTGGCTGAATTGATATAGGATTACTACAAGTGGATCCTTGAAAGCCTTAGTACTTTATATCTCTGAATCTTTATTAAGTTGCTGTTTTAGTTAAATACTCAATTAAATCTGAATTTCTTCCATAAATTGAGTCGCTGGAATAGTTTGGAAGCTTGTTTTTATTTCCCTGTGGATCGACCTCGGTCTTACCGAGTTTTATTACTACATCGCAACCTTACACTTGAGGTGAGCGAACATGAACTAGGTGTAAAAGTGTTCAAATTTTCTATCAATCATAAAAATAGGGTAATTCACATATAAAACCATTATATTAAGAGAAATTCAAAGCTTGCAACATCCCTCACTTCGTATCTCCTCTTCTTATACTCATATCATCTCGAATGCATAGAATTAAAGTTTTCCTAAAAAAATTTGAATTTTAGAAAAATTGAAAAATTTCTACATTATTGCTTGAAATGTCACAAAAGCTAGTAGATTCATGTAAGGAATCTCTCACCCCCCAACCAAAACTTTACATTGTCCTCAATGTAAGAAAATATACAATGAATGCAACATATGAGAGCAATGACAAAATAAAAGGGAGTGAGAAAGAGAGATATCACCTGAGGCATATATTTCAGGCAAGATTAGCTTTTGGAGATGGAGTACTTCACAACTAAATCAACTGATCAAAGAAAATCTTAATGGGATATCATTCTAGAAAAACTATTTAAAATCATCCTCCGTCAGACTAGGAGGTTAATCCCAACAGCTCATCCAAAAGCATAAAGTCAAGCAGAATCATTAGATGGATCAAAAGGTTTCGTAGTAGAGTCATCCAATATCCTGCTTTACAATATACATGTGTGTGAGTGATTCAGATAAGCCACTGAAAATTCCAAAAAGGAATTTCAGCGGGTTCCTTAATGTGTTCACCACATGTATACGTGTAGACAACATCATATTTGTCAGAAAACATATGTCTCCATTCAGATTTTTCTGGGCATTGATATTGCAAGTGTGGACCATCCCAGGGTTGGTAGAGTTCAGTATGCATGATCCACAAAGGTGTGGAAATATGAATTGATTTCTCAGCGCAACAAAGTATTGTTTCCACATCCTTCTCTCGGTTAAAGTCATATGCCGATACCAACTCTAAAAGTGTGACCATATCCCTTATCATATCATCGTTCTTATCAAGGGAGTAAGTCACGTCTTTGTCTAAGTGACCGGAGTAAAAAGGTGACAGGGACTCATCTTCCACAATAGAATTGATCATGTTTATTTCGTGAACCTCCTCATCTTCATCCTCTTGTTGGTTGTCAATATTAAAAGCATTCAACTCAATCGTCATATTGCCAAAAGACATTTGTATGACCCCACTCCTACAATTGATGATAGCGTTTGATGTTGCTAAGAATGGGCGGCCAAGTATGACAGGAATTTGAGGGTCAATATTAACCATGGGTCGTGTGTCCTAGACAATAAAGTCCACCAGGTAGTAGACCTTGTCAACTTGGACAAGAATGTCCTCAATCACCCCTCTCGGAATACGAATCGATCGGTCAGCAAGTTGTAATGTGGTTTTGGTGGGTTTTAATTCACCTAAACCCAATTGTTCATAGACCGAAAAGGGGATTAAGTTCATACTTGCCCTAGATCAAGTAAAGCATGTTTCACCCGGTAATCTCCAATTACGCATGATATTTTCGGACAACTAGGATCTTTGTATTTCTTGGGCATCCCGTGGTTGATAATGGCACTTACATTCTCTGTCAAAAATGTCTTCTTTTGCACATGTATTTTTCTTTTAACCGTGCAAAGGTCTTTTAAAAATTTAGCATATGACGGTATTTGTTTAATGGCATCCAACAATGGGATGTTGATTTTGACTTGCTTGAAAACCTCCAAAAATTCCTGATATTTATCTTGAGGTTTAGCTGAAATCAAGCGTTTGGGGGAATGGAGCAATGGGCCTATATTCTTTTAATGGCTCTTTTTCATTCATGGCGGTGCTAGGTCCATCATCCTCTTTGGAAGATACCGGATCATTAGGCATTGAGGCCTTCACCGGGTCAGATTTTTCAATAATTTTACCACTTCTAAGAGTGGTGATGGCCTTAGCATGTTCCATGTGTTGGTTAGAGGAACTAGGCACGCTTATTTCGCATTGTGATTTCGGATTTGGTAAAGGTTGGGCTGGAAGAATCCCTTCCCTTGCATTTAAGCGAGCCTTGATTTCCTCCACTGAATTTTTAAGCTCAAGCATTATCGTATGGTTGGATTGATTTATTTGAGCTTGACCTTCCATGAATGCTTTCAATGTATCCTCTATAGGCATTTGAGGTGGGGCCATAGGAAATTGCATTAGGGGTCCCTTTTGAGGATTACTTTGGTTAGTTCCATTCGCCCAATTGAAGTTAGGGTTGTTTCTCCAACTAGAATTGTTCATGTTAGAATTTGGAGTACTAAGAGGTCGTTGATAACTATTCAAAGCATTCGATTGTTCATATAAAAGTTCTCGAAATGCATAAATTGTTGGACAATCCGGCATTTGATGCACATTGGAAGCACGAATACCACAAATAGTTTCAACAGCCCCCCTTTGTTGGGTTGTGTCCACTTTCTTTAGTTCCATCTCCTCGTCTTTTCTTGTGAGTTTAGCCACTCTAGAACCCAGATCATTTTGCTCATTTAAAACATAAATTTCTCCATTTTCCTTGGCTTGGGGTTGTTTTGAACTTGTTGGCTTAGATGTATCCAATGCTTGTGTGTTTTCAGCCAACATGTCAAAATAATCCCAAGCTTCCTCCATTTCCTTGTTCATGAACTCCCCATTGCACATCATCTCCACAAATTGGCGCATGGTTGAGTTTAATCCATCATAGAAGAAACTAATCAACCTCCACCGTTCATAGCCATGATGTGGGTATGCGTTTAATAACTCATTATACCTTTCCCAACATTGGAAAAAGGTTTCTTCTTCTTTTTGGCAAAGTTCATTATGACCCTTCTTAGTGCATTGGTTCGATGAGTAGGAAAGAATTTTTTAAGAAACTCCCTAGTCATCTCAACCCATGTCCCAATAAACCTTGGCCTTAAGGAATATAGCCATGATTTGGCCTTCTCTTTAAGGAAAAATGGAATAACCTCTTCAAATTCCCTAATATGTAAATAAGCGCTTTCAGAGTTGAGTCCATGGAATCTAGGAAGAAGTTGGATCAACCCCGGTTTAAAATCAATGTTTCCCACATCGTGAGGGAAAATTATGCAAGAGGGAGTACTCGTCCTAGCTGGTTGTAAATAGTCACGTAAAGTTCTAGGTTGAGGTACATCCCCCACTTCATTCTCATCCAATTCAGTAAAGTTTTGGGCTTGATTTTGATGTTGATTAGCCATTTGATTTGGTTGATTTTCAGCCATCTCTCTAGTAATTTCAGGAAGATTTTGACGTTTCCTAGCACGAGGCTCTCTATCAATCCCTTCAACAATTACTCCGTCACTAACAAGTCGGTGATTAGAATTCTGAGCCCAATGTGGCATGCAAATCTAAAAAGAATGAAACAAAAAGGAATTCTTCCTTCCTTCCTTTACTTCTCTCTAAGACCGAAGCACAAGGTGTCTTGCAATGGCTGAGCCAGAAGCAAGGATAGAGACCAATTTCTCCTGGTCAATAGGGGTTTAGAGAACTCCCCACCTACTCTATGAGTCTTTTGAGAAAAGTGCAGAAAAAGAAGAAAGAGGAATAAGATTGAGAAGAGAAATCTCTGAGCACAAGGTGATCCAAGACGGCAGAGCCGACCAATAGGAATCCAGGCGGCACAAGGCCAACCTATCAGAGATCCAAAAGGAGTCTCCACCCACTCTACAAGAGATAAATATGGTAGGAATGAGTAAGAGAAGAAGAAGAGTAAGGTTAGAATGATAAAACCTAATTTGTGACTTAAGATGCCTACTTCTTCTTCAACTTCCTAAAAATCCCTGAATTGGACCTATGTTAGAATCCTGCAAAAATCAAAACAAAGTAAGTTAGTATTTAGAAGAAAACTTTCCCTAGAAAGAAAAACAAATCCTAAACCTATCTTAACACAATCTCAACTAAAAGTTATTTCAGAAAATTCTAAAAATACCGCATAGAAATCCCCGGCAGCGGCGCCAAAAACTTGTTCACTTCCCCAAGTGTAGGGGTGCGAAGTAGTAATAATTCGGAAAGACCAAGTATCGTTCCCACAGAGATTTATGAATGAATATTCTCAGATTTTGTCTAAAACAACTAGTAATTAAGATCCTATTAAGAACTAAAGCTAGAAAATAGTGATTTGGGTTTAAACAGTGAATGTGTAAGGTAATATTAATCTAAAAAGGCACTAGAGTGCCAAGGATCCACTTTTAATAAGTTTCAATGCATCAACACAACTAGGTCTCTCACAACACAATTGGCATCGAATTCATATCTCTATCCGATCGGAATATAGAGCGGTTCAATCAACAATCATCTAAAACAGTTGCTCATTCATTAATTCAATTCCCACAATAATACTTAGGCCTTGGGCACACTCAATTGTGTAGGCCAAGCCTCTTTCCAATCTAGTTGAGATTCACAACCATAGCTTTCATCAAATCCTGTCACTAGACTTGATTACAACTAATGATTAGAACTCTAATTAAATCAAAATCAATCAGCAAACAGCTATTTCAGATTATAATAAAAAGATAAGAACTTTAGTTGAATAAGTTCCCACATGAAGATCAGGCCATTGTACACAAGGCAATTAACGGGTCTACCATGCCCGGAGTCAATGATAGATCAATGAACTACACAAGCATAAACAATGCTCAGAAGGTAAGCTACCAAGCTTAGAATCACTAAGAATCACATGAGCCCGGAGTCATCAAGAGATCAAAGTAAAACCAAACTAGTACTTGATTCAAACTCATATTGAACTAAAACTCTTCAATTAAAACATAAAAGGAAACCTATGTTGCATCAATCCATAAAAAACAAATCAAAAGCTTCACCTCTTAGCCCTAGCTAAGAGGTTTTAGTTCATCTCTAACATCCTTGAACTAGAAGCCTCAAAAACATAAAAACTACTAAAACAGGAAGAAAACTAAGAAAACTTGAAGTAGAATCCGTCTCCCAAGCAATCCCCACGTCCTAGCATGCCTTGGTATGAAGAGGAGAAGTCCCTTTTATAGATTGGTGCGGAAGATTCCAGATTTACAAATGAATTACGCAATTGCGCAGAGAAAATCGAAGCTTCACGCACATGCTATTGCACTGACGAACGGTCTCACGACTGGTCTGAGACTGTGGACGATCGGTCGCACGACCGGTCTCAAAACTGCAGAATCTGTCCAGAGAGTTTTTGTGTTTCTGGACTACTCTCAACCTGTCTCGCGACCGGTCTCGCGACCGGTCTAAGATGAGAAAAATAGTCCAAAAAAATACATTGTCGACCTGTCTGGCAACCAGTCTACAGACAGGTCTCGCGACCGGTCTAAGATGAGAAAAATAGTCCAAAAAATACACTGTCGACCTGTCTGGCGACCGGTCTACAGACAGGTCTAGGGACCGGTCTACAGACAAGTCTAAGAACAAAATTTCAGTTTTTCTTCTTTATCTCCTCTTTCTTTCTTGCTTCTTTCTTCCACCTTTTGGCACTTGTTCTATTGATCCCCAATGCTTGTAATTAGCCTCTTTAAGTCTTCAATTGGTAAATCCTCCCTCTTATTTCTACAAACACAAATCTATGCATTAGATTGGTCTTTAAATCATGAAACCATGAATAATGAGTGATGAATTGGGGTTAAAATATGCACAATTAAGAGCTCAAGAGCTACTTACATCAATCTACTACAAATCTGGTTGTTAGATTCTCAATAGAAATTATTGGATGTGTTTGTGAATTCTTTCATAAGTCCCTGTGGATCGACCTCGGTCTTACCGAGATTATTACTACATCGCAACCCTACACTTGGGGAAGTGAACAAGTTTTTGGCGCCGTTGCTGGGGACTTTAACGATTTTTCACAAATTTCTGAAAATAGTGTCTATTTAAAATTTTTTAGAATTAGTACGAACTTAGTTTATTTCGTTTGATTTGTTTTCTTTTTCAGGGATTTCTAGGAAGATGAAGAAGATATAAGGATCTCAAGTGTCAAATCAGGTTTTATCTTTCTAAACCTTACTCTTCTTATTCTCCTATTCGTTCCTATCGCATTCATCTCTTGCAGAGTGGGTGGAGACTCCTTTTTTTATCTCTGAAAGGTAGGCCTTGTGCCACCTGGATTCCTATTGGTCGGGTCTGCTGTCTTGGATCACCTTGTGCTCAGAGATTTCTCTTCTCATCTCTACTCCCCTTTCTTCTTTTTCTACACTTTTCTCAAAAGATTCAAAGAGTGGGTGGGGAGTTCTCTGAACCCCTATTGACCAGGAGAAATCGATCTCTATCCTTGCTTCTGGCTTAGCCATTGTAAGACACCTTGTGCTTCGGTCTTAAAGAAGAGTAAAGAAAGGGAGGAAGAATTCTTCTTTCTCTTTGTTTCATACTTTTAGGATTTTTGCATGCCACATTGGGCTCGGGATTCCAATAACCGACTCATAAGTGAAGGGGGAATAGTAGAAGGAATAGACAGAGAACCACGTGCTAGGAGACATCTAACTTCTCCAATTTTGTCTGAAAGTATGGCTGTGAATCAACCTAATCCGATGGCCAATCCTAATCTGGGCCAAAACCAAACCGAAACGGGAGAGAACGTGGTTGAGAATGTTCCCCGACCAAAAACATTATATGATTACTTGCAACCAGCAAGAACAAGCACTCCCTCATGCATAATCTTTCCACAAAATACAGGGAATGTAGATTTGAAACCGAGAGTGATCTAACTCTTACCAAAATTCCATGGATTAGACAGTGAAAGTGCCTATCAACACCTTAAGGAGTTTGATGAGGTAATAACCACCATACACTTTGCAAATGTTACAGATGATGTGGTAAGACTTAAATTATTTCCTTTCACTCTTAAAGATAAAGCTAAAGGTTGGCTTCATGCATTAAGGCCAAGATCAATTGGTGCATGGACTGATATGCATAGGGAATTCATTAAAAAATTCTTCCCTACTCATAAAACGAACATGTTGAGGCGCCTTATCATGAACTTCGCCCAAAAAAAAGATGAGTGCTTCTTCCAATGTTGGGAGAGGTTTAAGGACTTGTTAAATGCATGCCCACATCATGGCTATGAAATTTGGTGGGTTATAAGTTTTTTCTATGATGAACTGACTTCACCCATGCGCCAATTTGTAGAGATGATGTGTAATGGGGAGTTCATGAATAAGGAAGCCGATGAAGCATGGGACTACTTGGAGGAAGTGGCTGAGAATGCACAGTCTTGGGATACATTGAAACCAGCAAATTCTAAGACTGGCCAACAAAAAGAGAAAGGAGGAATTTATGTCTTATCAGAAGAAGATAGCATAAGTGCACGGGTGGCAAGCCTCACAAGAAAAGTTGAGGCCATGGAATTGAGGAAAGGAGAGACGATTAACTCCAATGACGTTGAAATTGTTTGTGGAATTTGTGCCGGAAATCAACATACAACACAAGATTGTCCCACAATTTCAGCGGTTCAGGACATCTTACAAGAACAATCAAATGCCATAAACAGTTATCAACGACAATTTGGTACTCCAAACTCAAACACGTTTAATGCTAGTTGGAAGAACCATCCCAACTTCAGTTAGAGGAATGGACCCACTGCGAATGCAACCAATATCCCTCAAGCTCAACCTATACTAGGTCCATCTCTAGTCATTACTCCAAAAGTTACGCTAGAGGAGATGTTGGGTGCATTTGTATCAATTCAAGTCGAGTATAACAAGACAAATTCTCTGAAAATAGATGGGTTCATGCAAGAGCAATTGAAATTCAATCTTAATTCAACTCAAGCCATCAATGAATTGAAAACCTCAATGGCTAGAGTTGAATCTCATCTCAGTGTTAGGGAGAAAGGCACGCTTCCTGCCCAACCTCTTCCTAACCCAAGAACCCAATTTGAGATACAAGATGCAAGCTCATCCTCCCAACATACGGAGCATGTTCAAGCTATCACCACTTTGAGAAGTGGAAAAGTAATTGACAAATCTAATCCGATGAAGGCCCTAAAGCTTAAGGATCCGGAAAATTCCAAAGCGGATGATAGCCCAAACAACACTCCACAAGAGAAATAACCGGAAAGGCAATACAAGACGGTTGCCCCGTTTCCCCAAAGGTTGATTTCACCTAAACCTTTAGACAAAAATCTGGAAATATTAGAGGTTTTCAAGCAAGTGAAGATCAACATCCCGTTGTTGGATGCCATAAAACAAATACCATCTTATGCCAAATTTCTAAAGGAATTGTGTACTATAAAAAGGAGACACAATGTTCACAACAAAGTACTTTTGACTGAGAATTTGAGCGCCATCATCAAGCAAGAGGTGCCCCAAAAATACAAGGATCCGGGTAGTCCAACCATCTCATGCATCATAGGAGACTACCGGATTAAACAAGCCTTACTTGACTTGGGGGCAAGTGTGAACCTCATTCCATACTCGGTTTAGGAACAACTTGGGTTAGGTGAATTGAAACCCACCAAAACCACACTCCAACTTGCTAATAGATCCATTCGTATACCGAGAGGAATGATTGAGGATGCTCTAGTCCAAGTTGATAAATTCTACTATCCAGTAGACTTTATTGTCTTAGATACACATCCCGTGATAGGTACCGGTGCTCAAATTTCAGTCATACTTAGCCGCCCTTTTCTAACTACTTCTAACGCAATTATCAATTGTAGAAACGGGCTTGTACAAATGTCCTTTGGAAATATGACTCTTGAGCTTAATATATTTGATTTATGCAAACAACCATGGGAGGTTGATGAGGAGATCCATGAGATAAACTTGATTGAATCATTCATGGAGGAAACTTTCCCTTCAACATTATATTCCGACCCTTTGGAGGCATGTGTGGCCCACTCTCATGAGATAAATGATGACACAATACGAGAGATGGATGCCATTCTAAATGCGATGCAGGTGCTTGATAATAAAAGATGGAGAGCCCTATTTGAGCCTTTGCCCGTAAATGAGAACAAAGCCCTCCCATCCAATATCAAGGCACCAACACTCGACCTAAAACCATTACCAAGTGAGCTAAAATATGTCTATTTAGGTCGAGATGAGACATATTCAGTGGTGATTTCTTCCCACTTGGATGAGGAACAGGAGAGTAGGCTAATGGCCACTCTATTAGAGCACAAGAGTGCCATTGGGTGGTCGATTGCGAATCTCAAAGGCATAGACCCACTGATTTGTACTCATCGCATACACCTTGAGGAGAATGCGAAGACATCTAGGCAACCACAAAGACGACTCAATCCAAACATGAAGGATGTGGTTAAGGCCGAAGTGTTAAAACTATTGGATGTAGGTATTATCTACCTAATATCCGATAGTCAATCGGTGAGTCCAACTCAAGTGGTGCCTAAGAAATCCGAGATCACCATCGTAGCCAATGCCAACAATGAACTCATACCAACCAGAGTCACTACCGGTTGGAGAATGTGCATTGACTACCGGAAGCTAAACCCTGTCACAAGGAAAGACCACTTCCCCCTACCGTTTATTGATCAAATTTTAGAACGGTTGGCGGGTCATTCCCATTTTTGCTTCCTTGATGGCCATTCAAGGTACAACCAAATAGAGATCGCCCGTGAAGACCAAGAAAAGACTACATTCACATGTCCATTCGGCACTTTCGTCTATCAGCGGATGCCGTTTGGACTATGTAATGCCCTTGCCACCTTTCAACGTTGTATGATGAGTATCTTTTCTGATATGGTAGGGACAATTTGTTCGCTCGCCTCAAGTGTAAGGCTGCGATGTAGTAATAAAACTCGGTAAGACCGAGGTCGATCCACATGAAAATAGTTAAAGCTACCAAATCACTCCAGCAACTCAGTTTTTAAAAGAAATCAGATTTAATTGAATGTTTACTTAAAACAGGAACTTAATGGAAAATCAGAGATAATAAGTACTAAGGCTTTCAAGGATCCACTTGTAGCAATCCTATGCCAATTCAGTCAATCCAAGTAGAAAACACAACTAGATTTGAAGTCCTATCTCTCATCTAGTTGGAGAATAAAGCATTCACACACATTCCATCACATTCAAGCTGAACTTCCAAGTTCTAGTTCCATTCAATCAATACAAAACTCAGAACTATAGCCTGCGGAGTAACAGCCATGCCTCTGGACTATGGCCTGTCCAAGGATTACTATAATCCGAATTTAGATAAACAAACATGATAATCTCAGAAAATTAAAAGGAATTCATGTCCGAAGCACATAAACTCAGATAAGACGTCTCAAATTACCACTTTTTGGAACTAAATCATGTAAAATCCAAACTTGAATGTAAATTACTTGAATTAAACTGAAGCCAACATAGAATTAGCTACAAACTTCACCTCTCAGCCTTAGCTGAGAGGTTTTAGCCGAGCATAGTCATGCTACAACTAAAAACTCTGAAATAAAGCATAAAAACAGGAAAACCCGAATAGGAGAGTTGGCCGCTCCACGATCGCCTTCGCTTTCCAAACCCACGTTCCTTAGCCTCTCTGATATCCTAGGAAGAACTCCTAGGTGTCCTTTTATAGCAAACAACCTCCCTTGCGTCGGATTCTGCGAAAGATTACGCATTGCGCAGCAATTTCTGGAGTCCTGATTTAGAAAGGAATCATGTTACGTAGAGCCGACCGGTCGTGACCGGTCGGACTAGCTTCTAAAAACAGTCCAGGGAATGCTGCCGACCGGTCAAGACCGGTCGGACAGACCTGTCCACAGTCCAGCGTGCATGCCCGACCGGTCATGACCGGTCGGGCTTTGTTTCCATCTTGTCCAGAGAGCCTGGCCGACCGGTCATGACCGGTCGGCCCTTCATACATGTGAGCAGTTTCCATGGCCGACCGGTCAAGACCGGTCGGCCTTCTTCCTTTGTTGCCCCTTTGATGTGGCTGACCGGTCGGACGACCGGTCTTCCTTGTCTTCACTTCAACTTTTTATTATTTTCTTCACTCTCTTTTCTCCCTCTTTCTTCTTCTTTCTTTGGTCCATCTTAGGACTTCCTCCAATGTCTTCAAATGACCTTTGTTAGGCTCCAATTGGATGAAATCCGCTCTCATCCCTACAATCACAAAAACATGTGTTAGGTGGGCCTTTAAACCATGAAAATCATGCAAACCTGGTTGTGTAATGAGCAATGCAATGTATAAATTGGAGGTTCAACACACCCCCCAACCAGCATTTTGCTAGTCCCGAGCAAAACATGCGTGAAACAATTTCAAACCTCCAAACCCAACTCTCTTCCAGAAACCATGTTTCTATCCGTTCCAAGACATATGAGTATAAAATTTAAAAAAATTTGGTGATAGAAGCTGAAACCTTGGGCCCTCAAAACATAAGAAGTGTCTACATGAAATTCCCACTAATTGATTGTTAAATAGAAGAACTAGAACAAATTCAACCTAGTGTGTATAGTGAAAATTCATCTCATGAGTTCCTGGGATCATCTTCTTCATAGATTAGGTGAACCAATGATTTTAAGGTGCACAGAGCAACAACAAGCCTATGACAGGAAATTTGCCTTACCGTCCTTCCGACGGCTTTCACACTACGTCCCATTTCCGGCTTTGGTTACGGTTCGACCATCCCCCGGTTGGTAATAGGTAGCCCTTTTCGGAATTTTCCACCATTTTTCTTTCCTTCCCGATTTCATCCTTTCTTTCCCTTTTCTTTTAAATTAGATAGGATTTTTAGAAATCCATATCTTCTGTTATTTTCCCATGGACAAGGATGGACAAAATACCCCGGCTTGGCTACTCAACACCTTTAAATCAAAGTCTAACTAATCCACAAATCACATAAACCTGTCACTCATGAAAATCATGTAATGTGAACTTGGTGTAAAGGTGTTCAAATTTTCTATCAATCATAACAATAGGGGAATTAACATATAAAACCATTATGTTGGAAGAAAATCAAGACTACAACATCACACACTTCGTATCTCCTCTTCTTATACTCATAGCATCTCAAATGTATAGAAACAAGATTTTCTAACAGAGTTTTGAGATGTTAGAAAATTCGAAAAAAAATTTGTGCATATGAAGCTCGAAATGTTGCAATATGCTAGATGAAGAATCTCATCTCACCCCCCAACCAAATCTTGCATTGTCCTGAATGTAAAAAGAGAGTCAATTAGCATGAACATGAGAGCAATGGTAAACAATGAGAGAGTGAGAACAATAGTACCTGAAGGAGCGATCATGGAATTCGCCAACTCAACATCTAAAACCTATTAAAACAGAAGAACAAAACTAAACCTACCTATGCTATACCTCCATCAGACTAGGAGATCAATCATCCTGATAGACAGGATCATTCAGGGAGATGGACATGTCCTCTGAATCAAATTTCTCAACGAATGGTTTAAGGCGTTGTCCATTAACTTTGAAACAGTCACCATTCGCTGCATTCTCAATCTCAACAGCCCCATGAGGAAAAACTTCTTTGACAATATATGGGCCGGTCCATCGAGATCGTAATTTTCCTGGAAAAAGATGAAGTCGGGCATTATACAAAAGCACTTTCTGTCCTTCATGGAAAGATTTCCTTAAGATGTGCTTGTCATGAAAAGCCTTCATCTTGCTCTTGTAAATTCTCGAATTCTCATATGCATCGTTCCGGATCTCATCAAGCTCATTTAATTGAAGTTTGCGAAGCGAGTTAGCCTTGTCAATGTCAAAATTTAGAGCCCGAATTGCCCAATAGGCTTTGTGTTCTATCTCCACAGGCAAGTGGCAAGCTTTCCCATAGACAAGTCTATAAGGGGACATTCCAATGGGTGTCTTGTAGGCAGTACGGTGAGCCCAAAGTGCATCATCTAATCTTAGGGACCAATCCTTGCGATCCGGTCTCACCGTCTTTTTCAAAATCTGCTTGATTTCCCTATTGGAGATTTCAGCTTGCCCACTTGTTTGTGGGTGGTATGGGGTACTCACTTTGTGCCTAATACCATATTTCTTCATCAAAGTTTCAAAAGGTCTATTGCAAAAGTGAGAACCACCATCACTAATAATGGCTCGAGGCGTCCCAAATCTAGAGAGTATGTTTTCTTTGAGGAACTTGAGAACCGTACGATGATCGTTGGTTCTACATGGGATAGCCTCTATCCATTTAGGCACATAGTCTACGGCAAGAAGAATATAGACATGCCCAAAAGATGAGGGGAATGGTCCCATGAAATCGATGCCCCAGCAGTCAAAGACTTCAAGATGTTGAATTGGGGTGAGAGGCATCATATTTCGACGGGATAATCCTCCTAACTTCTGGCAGCGCTCGCACGCTTTGCAAAACTCGTGGGTGTCCTTAAATAACGTGGGCCAATAAAAACCACATTGCAGAATTTTTGCAGTTGTTTTCTTGGCTGAAAAATGACCCCCACATGCTTGATCATGACAAAAGGAGATGACTGAATTGTGTTCATCATCGGGGACGCATCTCCTTATAATTTGGTCTGGGCAATATTTAAACAATAGAGGTTCTTCCCAGAAAAATCTGCGCACTTCCCTTAGAAATTTACGTTTGTCTTGCGCAGTCCATTGAGTCGGCATCGCACCTGTGGAAAGATAATTGGCTATATCAGCGTACCATGGTGGATGCATAGCAACAAGGAGTTGCTCATCAGGGAATGAGTCCTCAATAGGTGACTCGTCAATGGAATTCGGTATGACTAGGCGGGATAGATGATCCGCCACCACATTTTCTACCCCCTTCTTATCTTTGATCTCCAAGTCGAATTCTTGAAGGAGTAGGATCCATCTAAGCAAGCGGGGCTTAGCATCCTTCTTAGAAAGAAGGTGTTTCAGCGCCGCATGATCCGTGTACACAATAACTTTGGATCCTATTAAGTATGGCCTGAATTTGTCCAAGGCAAAAATAACAGCTAGGAGCTCTTTCTCCGTAGTCAAATAATTAACTTGGGCAGGATTCAAGGTCCTACTGGCGTAGTAGATGACATGGGGCTTTTTATCTTTCTTTTGGCCTAACACCGCCTGTTGAACCTCCAATTTATACATTGCATTGCCCATTACATGACATGGTTTGCATGATTTTCATGATTTAAAGGCCCATCTAACACATGTTTTGTGATTATAGGAATGAGAGCGGACTTCACTCAATTAGAGACCAAAAAGGGGCCATTTGGAGCCTTTGATGAAGGCCCAAGGTGGACCAAAGAAAGAAGGAAGCAAAGAAAGAAGAAAATAGAAGAAAGAAAGGAAGAAAACAAGAAGAAAAAGAGACCGACCGGTCTTGACCGGTCGGCCATGCTTGCTGGAGTAATGCCAAAGAGGGCCTGACCGGTCATGACCGGTCGGCCAGCCCTGTCCGACCGGTCGTGACCGGTCGGCCATGCAAGTTTCAGATTCCTGATTCTAAAACAGCAATGTATTCCCGCACCTGGTTTTTCGGACCATTTTTCTGGGCTGATCTTGATGATATTTGAAAATCCAACACATCCATGTCGAAGAGGAGCTCGACGCCGAACTAACCCAAGTGGTTTCGTGTCGATCGGAGCTACGGATTGATCGTGGTGGCCAAAACAATACGAACTGTCCAGAAAGTTCCAGATTTCGCTGTTCAACTCTGGGCCGGTCCAGAGGACTCATCATTGATGATATGAAGAATTTACTTTGATATATTTTAGAACACATCCATATATGAATAACCATAAAAGTTTCAGATCAAAAAGGTGTGTGGTTTGATCGTACCGGTTGAAGAAAGATGGACCATCTAGAAAGATCCAACTGCGCAGAGTTTATAAAAGCCCTAAGTATTCTAATTTTCGGACTACATTTTGGGATTGTTTTGGACAATCTAATCCATATATCATGTAGAGGATGAAGTTTTCTACCAATGTTTAAAATTTGAGATTAATCCGACCTCTGTACACTCCGGGGCATTGAAAGCAAGATGACTGGTTCTGAAGGTACCCAAAGTGCGCGATTTTGAGAGGCGGTCGGTGATGTGATTGGTGGGCCCATTCAGAGGATAATCTTGGAAATCTAAATCATCTATTTGGAAGATCACATTACAAGGAAGCTACAAACCAAATTTGAAGGCAATCCGACCATTGGTTAAGCCGTACCAAGCGAAACAAATTCTGCTATGTTGCTGTACTATTGCTGCACTATAAAAGGAGGTGCTCTCTTCTATTCCAAATCAAGCAAGGATGTGGGAAGTAAGGAGTTCAAGTCCCAGGAGGCTACCTAGCCTCCTCCAGCTAGTTTTTCTTCCTTTTCTTAGTTCTAGTTCTAGTTTTAATATGTTTTTCCTTAGCTAACCTCTTAGCTAGAGCTAGAGGTGAAATTTGTAGTTGGTTCCAATACTTTAATTCTTTTATTTCAAGTACCCTTTTCTTAATTTTGGATTTTGAAGTTCTAGTTTGAATAAAGTTTGGTTTTTTAGAAGTTTTGTGAGAGTTTGTGTGCTCCGGACATGAGCTCCTTGCAATTCTCTGAGATTACCATGATTGGGTTGTTTGAATCAGAATTGTAGTAACCCTTGAGCATGCCATAGTCCATAGGCATGGCTGTTACTCCGAAGGCTACAAGTTCAAGTTCTATGTGCTTCATTAGAACTAGAAATCTAATTTCTAGATTTAAGTGGGATTGTTTGTGCTTGAATGTTATATCTTCCAATTAGATGAGAGATAGGACTTTGATTCTAATTGTGTTGTACTTGGATGAATGGATTGGCATTAGACCACTACAAGTGGATCCTTGATGCGCTAGTTCTTCTTATTTTCAGATTTTCCTATTTCATGTGAAAAACTACTCTCTTAAACTTCTTAGATTCTAGTTATTAGAATACTTGGAATTGTTTACTTCTTTCCCTGTGGATCGACCTCGGTCTTACCGAGATTTATTACTACATCGCAGCCTTACACTTGAGGCGAGCGAACAAGTTTTTGGCGCCGCTGCCGGGGAAAAAGTTAAACGGTTTTAATTGTTCTAGTAGCTATAGAGTAATCTTAGTTAGGTAGGATTTTCAGTTTTTATAGAATTAGATTTTCTGATTTTTTTTCGATTACTAACAAATTTTTTTGGATTTTGTAGGACATTGTTGCTGACATAGATCTCACTCTATTGGGTAACATTTCCCCATATCCCTTCTTTTTGTTCTTTTTTTTTTTTATATTAGGGTAGTTTTCAATTTCTTAAAATTTCATCATGTATGATTGGACGAATGGTGCATATAAGCATCTTTTGGAAGATGAGATGTCAGACCATGAAATTGAAAGTCTTTATGATTGGAACCATTATAAGCATAAGTATTTTTCTAAGGTTCAATCAACCTCCACTGCCGCCCCACGTAAGACGATGCGTGATTACATTAATGAAAACAATACACATATTGAGACACGATGTAAGACGATGGGGGAATACCGGAACAAAGCAAAATTGGATAATCATCCGGGAAAAACATTACGTGATTACCGGATTGAAAATAGCATGAGTGTTCCACCGGCTATGGTAAGAGGTGTGCAACAACAAAAGGAACAGGTGAATAGTAGCCAACCGGTTAAGACAATGCGTGATTACTTGTATGGATATGCTTATCAACCATCATATAACTTTTCATCCTACAATGCGTACGGTCTTAATTGGGAAAACCACCATTCTCCTTGTTCAAGGGAGGAACCAACCATGGATGCCAACAACTATCCTCAAGAGTTTCTTTCTCATGAGCCGCAACCGACACGAACTCTTGAGGATGTGCTGCGAGAGTTTATGGAAACAACTGAGCAATACATACAAAACCTCTCGCCATCTCAAAATATTAAACCCAACATTGGGAACACCGAATCAATCCCCAACAATGAGGAGGATGAGGCTATCCAAGTCCCACCTTCTTCGGATTTAATGGATAGACTTTTAAAGGAGATTGATTTCGATGATCCCAATGTCATCATCAATTATGGTGAGTCCACTATCTCTTTTGGATGCTTTGAACTTAATGATGAAGAGATTTCAATGACGGTTGACGAACCCGAGGAATCCATAAAATTTGAAAGTGGTAGTGGGGTTGCCTACAATGAAGGTTTGGTGAATGGTTATGAACCTATGGTTTCTTTTTCCCAAGGGCATAATGATTATGAGTCTCTAGAGGATATGCATACTAGAGAGATGGCCGAAGTCGATCTTTTTGAGTCCTTCCACCAACAACACACGCCAAATTCTAGTGTGGTAGACCTCCCTTTGATTGAAAATTCTATTCCTTTGGATGATGAGGTGGCACAATCTGAAATTTTCAAAGATCGACCAATGTTAGATGATGTGCTTGCCACTGAATCTGAAGAATTCTCTTTGGAAGACCTCCTCTCTATAGAGGAGGAATTCCTTACCATTGAAATAGAATTTCTTCAATCATTAAGGGAGGATGAGGACCCTTCATCCGACTATCTCGATTTCCTAGAGGAATGCTTGGCCCAATCTTATGATCTTGATGATGAGATGATTAAGGAGTTGGACATTTTGTTAGACACGGTGCCGGTGCCTGAAGAACACCTTTCCACTGATTTACACTCTTTACCATTGTTTGTGGAAGCACCGTACAATTCTAAAATTGTGGAGGAGACAACTTTAACCAATGAAAACTTGATGAGTGTCTCTCCACCATCATGGGTCCTTCAGCCCATTGAAAATTCTGATTGGGAGGACCCATTTTTAATCAATCATAACCCAAATCAGAATTTGAGGAGATATCTTTTTGCTGCTCTTATCTCCTCCTTTTATGCATGTGGTGCACAATACGATTGGACTTCAATGATAAGAAGCACACATGTTTACTGTCGAGCAGGACTTTGGATGGTCCTCATGAGAAATTTATTGAAATTCATGAAGATCCTGCTCAACTTTGATCATGTAGTTGATCGGACTAATCAAAGGTAGGTAGGTAGGTTAGGATTTATTTTTCTGCAATTAGGATTGAATAAGTCTCATCGAGACAATGGAAGATGCTAGAATTGATCAACTTGCTATCTCAGGTACTATTGTTCTCACTCATATTTTACCATTACTCTCATGTTCATGCTAATTGCATATCTTTTTACATTGAGGACAATGCAAGATTTGGTTGGGGGGTGAGATGAGATTCCTCATCTAGCATGTTGCAACATTTCGAGCCTCACATGCGCAAATTTTTTTGAATTTTCTAAAATTTCAAAACTCTTTTAGAAAACCGTATTTCCATGCATTCGAGATGATATGAGTATAAGAAGAGGAGATACGAAGTGTGTGATGTTGTAAGTCTTGAATTCTCCCAACATAATGGTTTTATATGTTAGTTCCCCTATTGTTGTGATTGATAGAAAATTTGAACACCTTCACACCAAGTTCACATTACACGATTTTCATGAGTTGAAAGGTTTATGTGATTTGTGGATTAGCTAGACTTTGATATAAAGGTGTTGAGAAACCAAGCCGGGGTATTTTGTCCATCCTTGTCCATGGAAAAATAATGAAAGATATGGATTTTTAAAAATCCTATCTAATTTTAAAAGAAAAAGGAAAGAAAGGATGAAATCGGGAATGAAGGAAAAATGGTGGAAAATTTCGACAAGGGCTACCTATTACCAACCGGGGGATGGTCGAACCGTAACCAAAGCCAGAAATGGGACGTAGTGTGAAAACCGTCGGAAGGACGGTAAGGCAAATTCCTATCATAGGCTTGTTGTTGCTCTGTGCACCTTAAAATCCTTGGTTTACTTAATCTATGAAGAAGATGATCCCAGAAACTCATGAGATGAACTTTCACTATGCACACTAGGTTGAATTTGTTCGAGTTCTTCTATTTATCAATCAATCAGTGGGAATTTCATGTAGACACTTATTATGTTTTGAGAGTCCAAGATTTCAGCTTCTATCACCTAATTTTTCCAAATTTTATACTTATACACCTTGGAATGGATAGAATCATGGGTTCTGAGGGAGAGTTGGGTTTGGAGGTTTGAAATTGTTTCACGCATGTTTTGCTCGGGACGAGCAAAAAGCTGGTTGGGGGGTGTGTTGAACCTCCAATTTATACATTGCATTGCCCATTACATGACATGGTTTGCATGATTTTCATGATTTAAAGGCCCATCTAACACATGTTTTGTGATTATAGGAATGAGAGCGGACTTCACTCAATTAGAGACCAAAAAGGGGCCATTTGGAGCCTTTGATGAAGGCCCAAGGTGGACCAAAGAAAGAAGGAAGCAAAGAAAGAAGAAAATAGAAGAAAGAAAGGAAGAAAACAAGAAGAAAAAGAGACCGACCGGTCTTGACCGGTGTTGAGCTCATAATTATGCATATTCTAACCCAATGCATCACTCATTATGCACGATATATACGTTTAAAGAACTAACTTAATGCATGATGTGTGATTGTAGGGACAAGATGGAGAGCTCACCATTTGAAAGCTAAATGAGGCTCCTTACAAGTATTGAAGACCATAGGATGAAGTATTGAAGGAAGATCGAAGAGAAGAAAGCAAGGAAAGAAGAGAAAAGAAGAAAGAAAGAGAAGAAAGCAAAGAAGAAAAAGTGCTGACCGGTCGTGACCGGTCGGCCAAGGAAGCATGAATAGGACCGACCGGTCAAGACCGGTCGGTCAGTGTTGCTGCAATGAGAAGAAAAACATCCGACCGGTCTTGACCGGTCGGAGTGGCTTGCTGGATTACAGTTCTACAAGGCCTGACCGGTCTTGACCGGTCGGGCATACCTGCTGGAGTATTTTCACTTGAGGCCGACCGGTCTTGACCGGTCGGCCATGCGTACTGAGTTAGAAATTTCTAATTTCATCCCGATTTTCTCTGCGCTGCGTAAGTGTTACGCAAGTTCTCGATTCTTCCGAAGTTGTGGAGCTTCCAGACTATAAAAGGACACCTAGGGATCGTTCCTAGGGCATCCTAGAAGGGCTCAAGCGAGGTTGGAGGCTGTGGAAGTGAAGATTAGAGTTTCACAACTCCTTTTGGTTTGCTTTGCTATTTTCATGCTTTTTGTAGTTGTTTCATGTTTCCTTGGATCATGAGCAGCTAAACCTCTTAGCTAGGGCTAAGAGGTGAAGCTTGTAGTGTATCCAAGATGTTTTAATTCGTAGTTAAGTGGTTTTCAGTTTGGAATTCATGATTATGAACTAAGGTTTGAAGTTATGCAAGTTTTTAAGTAATTTCTCTTAGTCTCGTGATGACTCATGGATGTTTGGATGAATTACTTATCTTCTTAATTTGTTTGCAACGGTCTAGACCTGTATGATCCGAGGAATTAGAGTGCGCTCTAGTACCAAGCTCTTCATAAAGGGGCTTCATGCCAAAGTTCTAGTTTTGGTCGATTATCTGGAATATGTATGGACTGTGCATATAATTTGAATCCAGTTCAAATCATGATCTAGCCTTGTCTTGTGAGAAGACTTGAGGATGGTTATGATTGGGAATTGGACCTATAGAAAAGGTGAATGACCTATGCAATGAGCATGCTCAGATCAGCCTAGAGTTGAGTGAACTTTATGCACAGAACTTACATGTTACAGACTTCTGGTTTAACAGTTCTATTATCCGACTAGATAGACCTGACTGGTGATTCTAGTTGAGAGAATGGGAAACCACAGCGGATTGAACATCGAGGATTGCTACAAGTGAATCCTCGAACCCCTAGTGCCTTCTTATAATTGTTTACATTCAATTTAGCTTAAACTGTTAATCGCACACATTCTATTCAAACTTTGATTGTTAGCTTCAATAGAAACTTGTGGATGAATTTGTGACATCCTACATAAGTCCCTGTGGATCGACCTCGGTATTACCGAGTTTATTACTACATCGCAACCCTACACTTGGGGAAGCGAACAAGTTTTTGGCGCCGCTGCCGGGGACCTTGACGGTTTTCACAAATTTCTGAAATTAGTATCTATTTAGGACTCTTTTAGATTTTTAGAACTAACTTAGTTTGTTTATTTGATTTTTTCAAGGATTTCTAGGAAGCTGAAGAAGATTCAAGGATTTCAAGTGCGAATCAGGTTCTATCCTTCTAAAACCTTACTCTTCTCCTTCTCCTAGTCATTCTTATTTTATTCATCTCTTGTAGAGTGGGTGGAGACTCCTTTTGGATCTCTGAAAGGTTGGCCTTTTTGCCACCTGGATTCCTATTGGTCGGCTCTGCCGTCTTGGATCACCTTGTGCTCAGGGATTTCTTTTCTCATCTCTACTCCTCTTTCTCCTTTTTCTGCACCTTTTCTCAAAAGATTCAAAGAGTGGGTGGGGTGTTCTCTGAACCCCTATTGACCAGGAGAAATCGGTCTCTATCTTTGTTTCTGGCCTAGCCATTGCAAGACACCTTGTGCTTCGGTCTTAGAGAAGAGTAAAGAAAAAGAAGGAAGAATTCTTTTTCCTTTTTGTTTCTTATTTTTGATTTTACATGCCACATTGGGCTCGGGATTCCAATAACCGACTCATAAGTGAAGGGGGGATAGTAGAAGGCATTGATAGAGAGCCACGTGTTAGGAGACATCTAGATTCTCCAATTTTATCTGAAAGTATGGCTACAAATCAACCTAACCCGGTTCAAAATCAAACCGAAACAGGGGAGAATGTGGTTGAGAATGTTCCCCGACCTAGGACTTTACGTGATTTCTTGCAACCTGCAAGAACGAGCACTCCCTCATGCATAGTATTTCCACCAAATGCAGGGAATGTGGATTTGAAACCGGGAGTGATCAATCTTCTCCCTAAATTCCATGGTTTAGACAGTGAAAGTGCCTATCAACACCTTAGGGAGTTTGATGAGGTAATCACCACCATGCACTTTGCAAATGTGACTGAAGATGTAGTAAGACTTAAATTCTTCCCTTTCACTCTTAAGGATAAAGCCAAGGGTTGGCTTTATGCATTGAGGCCAAGATCAATTGGGTCATGGAATGATATGCACAGAGAATTTATAAAAAAATTCTTCCCTACTCACAAAACGAACATGCTTAAGCGCCTTATCATGAACTTTGCCCAAAAGGAGGATGAAACCTTTTCCCAATGTTGGGAGAGATTCAAGGACCTATTAAACGCATGCCCACATCATGGCTATGAAAATTGGCGGATTATAAGTTTTTTCTATGAAGGACTGATTCCATCCATGCGCCAATTTATAGAGATGATGTGTAATGGGGAGTTCATGAATAAGGAAGCTGATGAAGCATGGGATTATCTGGAAGAATTGGCTGAAAGTGCACAATCTTGGGACACATCTAAACCAACAAATTCCAAGATTGGCCAACAAAAGGAAAAGGGAGGAATGTATGTCTTATCAGAGGAAGATAGCATAAGTGCACGGTTGGCTAGCCTTACAAGAAAGGTCGAAGCCATGGAATTAAGGAAAGGAGAAACAATCAACTCCACTGAGGTTGAAACTGTTTATGGAATTTGTGCTGGAAATCAACATGCTACACCAGATTGTCCCACAATTTCAGCAGTCCAAAGCATCTTACAAGAACAAACAAATGCCATAAACAGTTATCAGCAGCAATATGGTGCTCCAAACTCAAACACGTATAATCCTAATTGGAAGAACCATCCCAACTTCAGTTGGAGGAATGGACCCACTGCAAATGCAAACAACACTCCAAAAGTATCACTAGAAGAGATGTTGGGTGCACTCGTATCGGTCCAGAATGACTATAACAAGACAAATTCTCTAAAGATAGATGGGTTCATGCAAGAGCAATTGAAATTCAATCAAAATTCAAACCAAGCCATTAATGAATTGAAAACATCTCTGGCTAGAGTTGAAGCTCACCTGAGTGGTAGAGAGAAGGGCACACTTCCTGCTCAAACTCTTCCTAACCCAAGGACCCAGTATGAGATACAAGATGCAAGCTCATCCTCCCACCATACGGAACATGTCCAAGCTATCACCACTTTGAGAAGTGGGAAAGAAATTGATAAATCCAATCCGGTGAAGGCTCCCAAGCCTAAGGATCCGGAAACTCCCAAAGAGGATGATAGCCCAAACAATATTCCACAAGAGAAAGAACCGGAAAGACAACACAAGCCGGTTGCCCCATTTCCACAAAGGTTGATTTCACCTAAACCTTTAGATAAAAATCTGGAAATTCTGGAAGTTTTCAAGCAGGTGAAGATCAACATTCCGCTGTTGGATGCAATAAAACAAATACCATCTTATGCCAAATTTTTAAAGGAATTGTGTACAATCAAAAGGAAACATAACGTTCACAACAAAGTGCTTTTGGCTGAGAATTTGAGTGCCATCATCAAACAAGAGGTGCCCCAAAAATACAAAGATCCGGGTAGTCCAACCATATCATGCATCATAGGAGACTACCAAATTAAACAAGCCCTACTCGACTTGGGGGCAAGTGTGAATCTCATTCCATATTCGGTTTATGAACAACTTGGGTTAGGTGAATTGAAACCCACCAAAACCACACTCCAACTTGCTGATAGATCCATCCGGATACCGAGAGGAATGGTAGAGGATGTTCTAGTCCAAGTTGATAAATTCTACTACCCAGTAGATTTTATTGTCTTGGACACACATCCTGTGATAGGCACCGGTACTCAAATTCCCGTCATACTTGGACGACCATTTCTAGCTACCTCAAATGCCATTATCAATTGTAGAAACGGACTTGTACAAATGTCCTTTGGAAATATGACCCTTGAGCTTAACATATTTGAGTTATGCAAACAACCGCGGGAAGTTGATGATGATATCCACTGAATTAAACATGATCGAATCATTCGTAGAAGGTACAATCCCCTTGTCACTATTTTCCGACCCTTTGGAGGCATGTGTGGCCCATCTCCATGATATGAATGATGATACAACACAAGAGATGGATGCCATTCTTGATGTGATGATGGTGCGTGAAAATAAAAGATGGAGGACCCCAATTGAACCTTTGCCTATAAATGAGAACAAGGCCCTCCCATCCAACATTAAGGCACCAAAACTCGACCTAAAACCATTGCCAAGTGAGCTAAAATATGTTTATTTAGGTCGAGATGAGACATATCCAGTGGTGATTTCTTCCCACTTGGATGAGGAACAAGAGAATAGGCTAATAGCCACTCTATTAGAGCACAAGAATGCCATCAGATGGACAATTGCGGATCTCAAAGGCATAGACCCACTGATTTGCACTCACCGCATACATCTTGAGGAAAATGCAAAGACATCCCGGCAACCACAAAGACGACTAAATCCAAATATGAAGGATGTGGTTAAGGCCGAAGTGGTGAAACTATTGGATGTAGGTATCATTTACCCAATATCTGATAGCCAATGGGTGAGCCCAACTCAAGTGGTGCCTAAGAAATCCGGAATAACCATTGTAACCAATGCCAATAATGAACTCGTACCAACTAGAGTCACTACCGGTTGGAGAATGTGCATTGACTACAGGAAGCTAAACACTGTCACGAGGAAAGACCACTTCCCCCTACCGTTTGTTGATCAAATTTTAGAACGGTTGGCGGGTCATTCCCACTTTTGCTTCCTTGATGGCTATTCAGGGTACAACCAAATAGAAATTGCCCGTGAAGACCAAGAAAAGACTACATTCACATGTCCATTCGGCACTTTCGCCTATCGACGGATGCCGTTTGGACTATGTAATGCCCCTGCCACTTTTCAGCGTTGTATGATGAGCATCTTTTCTGACATGGTGGGGACAATTCTCGAAGTCTTCATGGATGATTTTTCCGTATTCGGTTGTAGCTTTGATGAGTGCCTTGAGCACTTGAAAGCTGTGCTAAAAAGATGTGAAGAGAAGAACCTTGTGCTCAATTGGGAAAAGTGCCACTTCATGGTTAAAAAGGGAATTGTACTTGGTCACATCGTTTCACAAAATGGAATTGAGGTGGACAAGGCGAAAATTGACCTTATCTCTAACCTTCCGCCACCCAAAAGCATACGAGATATACGGTCCTTTTTAGGACACGCAGGATTTTATAGACGGTTCATAAAGGATTTCAGTTCACTCTCTCGTCCTTTATGCAACCTACTTCAAAAGGAAAATTCATTTGAGTGGAGTGAAGAATGTCAAAAGGCCTTTACCACCCTTAAAGGCATGTTGACATGCGCCCCAATAATGCAACCACCTGATTGGAGCCTTCCTTTTGAGATTATGTGCGATGCTAGCGACTATGCTATTGGGGCCGTGTTAGGCCAAAGAAAAGATAAAAAGCCATGTGTTATCTACTATGCAAGTAGAACCCTAAACTCAGCCCAGGCAAACTACACCACTACTGAAAAGGAACTTTTATCCGTAGTTTTTGCCTTGGAGAAGTTCAGATCCTACTTGATTGGATCCAAGATCATTGTATTCACTGACCATGCCGCGCTTAAGTATCTTCTCTCTAAGAAGGATGCTAAACCACGGTTATTAAGATGGATTCTCCTACTCCAAGAATTCGACTTAGAAATACGTGATAAGAAAGGAGTAGAGAATGTAGTAGCTGACCACCTCTCTCGACTTGTCCTCACTGATTCTCCTGAAACGACTGCAATCAATGACATGTTCCCTGATGAACAACTTTTTTCTGTTTCCCAATTGCCATGGTATGCAGACATTGCTAATTATCTTGCTACAGGTACAATTCCTACATATTGGAAAAAGCAAGATAAGGATAGATTCTTCTCAGAGGTACGGAAATTTCTATGGGACGACCCATACTTGTTCAAGTATTGTCCCGACCAAATCATAAGGAGATGTGTCCCAGATGATGAGCAACAAAGTATCATCTCCTTCTGTCATTCTCAAGCATGTGGTGGCCATTTTTCGGCTAAAAAGACCACAGCGAAAATTCTGCAATGTGGGTTTTATTGGCCCACCATGTTCAAAGACACACATGAGTTTTGCAAAGCTTGCGAACCTTGTCAGAAATTAGGAGGAATCTCCCGTAGAAATATGATGCCACTCAATCCCATCTTAATTATCGAAATTTTTGATTGTTGGGGCATCGATTTCATGGGCCCATTCCCATCTTCTTTTGAAAACTTATACATCTTGCTTGCCGTTGATTATGTTTCCAAATGGGTCGAGGCCATCCCTTGCCGGAATAATGACCATAAAACGGTCATTCGATTCTTAAAAGAAAACATTCTTTCCCGGTTTGGAACGCCTCGAGTCATCATAAGTGATGGAGGGTCTCACTTTTGCAATCGCCCTTTTGAAGCATTAATGAAGAAATATGGCGTAACGCACAAAGTGAGCACTCCCTATCACCCACAAACTAGTGGACAAGCTGAGATATCCAATAGAGAGATTAAACACATTTTAGAGAAAACGGTGCATCCTGATCGCAAGGATTGGTCAGTTCGACTTACCGATGCGCTTTGGGCTTACCGTACTGCCTTTAAAACTCCTATTGGAATGTCTCCCTATAGACTTGTCTATGGGAAGGCTTGTCACTTGCCTGTGAAGTTGGAACATAAGGCGTATTGGGCTATTAAGAAGATAAATTTCAATCCTGACAAGGCAAGCTCGTTACGCAAACTACAATTGAATGAACTTGCAGAAATCCGTAATGAAGCTTATGAGAATGCAAGAATTTACAAGGACAAGACGAAGATATTCCATGATAAGAATATTCTTCGCAAGACATTCACGATAAATCAACAAGTCCTCATGTATAATTCTCGCTTACATCTATTTCCGGGAAAATTGAGATCTCGGTGGACCGGTCCCTACATTGTGCAAACTGTCTATCCATATGGGACTGTTGAGCTATTAAATCCAAGGAACGGCAACATTTTTAAAGCAAATGGGCAGCGATTAAAGCCGTTCTTTGAGAACTTCCCTTCAGAAGGTATGTCCATACCTCTGAATGATCCTGTGTATCAGGATGCTTGATCTCCTAGTCTGATGGAGGTATAGAGTAGTTAGGATTAGGATTTTGCTGCTTTTGTTTTCGTTTTCATAGGTTTGTTAGAAGGAGGAAGATCTTCACTTTTCACTCTCTCAGGTACTATCTTTCCTCACTCCCTTTTATTTTCAAATTGCTCTCATGTTTTGCTCATTGCACATCTTTTACATTGAGGACAATGCAAGATTTGGTTGGGGGTGTAGGATCTCTTGGATGAATTCAGCGATTTGCAACATTTCAAGCAATCATGTGGAAATTTTTTCGATTTTTCAAAAATTTGAAACTCTTTTGGAAAACACTGGTTCTAGGCATTCGAGTTGATATGAGCATAAGAGGAGGAGATATGAAGTGTATAGGGCTGGAAGTCTGGAATTCCTCACAGCATAATGGTTTTTATATGTGAACTCCCCTATTTTGTGATTGATAGAAAATCTGAACATCTTTACACCTAGTTCACATTACACGATTTTCATGAGTTGAAGGGATTATGTGATTTATGGATTAGCTAGACTTTGAATTAAGGTATTGAGAAATCAGGCCGGGGTACTTTGTCCATCCTTGTCCATGGGAAAATAATGAAAGATATGGATTTTTAAAAATCCTATCTAATTTAAAAAAAAAAAAAAAGAAAAAGAAAAAGGAAAAGGAAGGATGAAATTGGGAATGTGGAAAAATGGTGGAGAATTCCGATTAGGGCTACCTACTACCAACCGGGGGATGGTCTACCCGTAACCAAAGCCGAAAATGGGACGTAGTGTGAAAGTCGTCGGAAGGACGGTAAGGCAAATTCCTGTCTTTGGCTTGATATGGCTCTATGTACCTTGAGTTCTATAGTTTACTTGATCTATGAAGAAGATAATCCTAAAAACTCGTGAGATGAATTTTCACTACCCACACTAGGTTAAATTTGTTCCAATCTTTCTATTTATCAACCAATCGGCGGGAATTTCATATGAATGCTTATTATGTTTTGAGAGTTTACGGTTTCAACCTCTGTTGCCTAATGTTTCTGAATCTTAAGCTTATGAACCTTGAAATGTATAGAAGGATGGTTTCTGAAAGAGAGTTGAGTTTTAAAGGATGGAATTAGTTTCACGCATGTTTTGCTCGGGACTAGCAAAATGCTGGTTGGGGGGTGTGTTGAGCTCATAATTATGCATATTCTAACCCCAATGCATCACTCATTATGCACGATATATACGTTTAAAGAACTAACTTAATGCATGATGTGTGATTGTAGGGACAAGATGGAGAGCTCACCATTTGAAAGCTAAATGAGGCTCCTTACAAGTATTGAAGACCATAGGATGAAGTATTGAAGGAAGATCGAAGAGAAGAAAGCAAGGAAAGAAGAGAAAAGAAGAAAGAAAGAGAAGAAAGCAAAGAAGAAAAAGTGCTGACCGGTCGTGACCGGTCGGCCAAGGAAGCATGAATAGGACCGACCGGTCAAGACCGGTCGGTCAGTGTTGCTGCAATGAGAAGAAAAACATCCGACCGGTCTTGACCGGTCGGAGTGGCTTGCTGGATTACAGTTCTACAAGGCCCGACCGGTCTTGACCGGTCGGGCATACCTGCTGGAGTATTTTCACTTGAGGCCGACCGGTCTTGACCGGTCGGCCATGCGTACTGAGTTAGAAATTTCTAATTTCATCCCGATTTTCTCTGCGCTGCGTAAGTGTTACGCAAGTTCTCGATTCTTCTGAAGTTGTGGAGCTTCCAGACTATAAAAGGACACCTAGGGATCGTTCCTAGGGCATCCTAGAAGGGCTCAAGCGAGGTTGGAGGCTGTGGAAGTGAAGATTGGAGTTTCACAACTCCTTTTGGTTTGCTTTGCTGTTTTCATGCTTTTTGTAGTTGTTTCATGTTTCCTTGGATCATGAGCAGCTAAACCTCTTAGCTAGGGCTAAGAGGTGAAGCTTGTAGTGTATCCAAGATGTTTTAATTCGTAGTTAAGTGGTTTTCAGTTTGGAATTCATGATTATGAACTAAGGTTTGAAGTTATACAAGTTTTTAAGTAATTTCTCTTAGTCTCGTGATGACTCATGGATGTTTGGATGAATTACTTATCTTCTTAATTTGTTTGCAACGGTCTAGACCTGTATGATCCGAGGAATTGGAGTGCGCTCTAGTACCAAGCTCTTCATAAAGGGGCTTCATGCCAAAGTTCTAGTTTTGGTCGATTATCTGGAATATGTATGGACTGTGCATATAATTTGAATCCAGTTCAAATCATGATCTAGCCTTGTCTTGTGAGAAGACTTGAGGATGGTTATGATTGGGAATTGGACCTATAGAAAAGGTGAATGACCTATGCAATGAGCATGCTCAGATCAGCCTAGAGTTGAGTGAACTTTATGCACAGAACTTACATGTTACAGACTTCTGGTTTAACAGTTCTATTATCCGACTAGATAGACCTGACTGGTGATTCTAGTTGAGAGAATGGGAAACCACAGCGGATTGAACATCGAGGATTGCTACAAGTGAATCCTCGAACCCCTAGTGCCTTCTTATAATTGTTTACATTCAACTTGTGGATGAGTTTGTGACATCCTACATAAGTCCCTGTGGATCGACCTCGGTATTACCGAGTTTATTACTACATCACAACCCTACACTTGGGGAAGCGAACAACCGGTCGGCCATGCTTGCTGGAGTAATGCCAAAGAGGGCCTGACCGGTCATGACCGGTCGGCCAGCCCTGTCCAACCGGTCGTGACCGGTCGGCCATGCAAGTTTCAGATTCCAGATTCTAAAACAGCAATGTATTCCCGCACCTGGTTTTTCGGACCATTTTTCTGGGCTGATCTTGATGATATTTGAAAATCCAACACATCCATGTCGAAGAGGAGCTTGACGCCGAACTAACCCAAGTGGTTTCGTGTCGATCGGAGCTACGGATTGATCGTGGTGGGCAAAACAATACGAACTGTCCAGAAAGTTCCAGATTTCGCTGTTCAACTCTGGGCCGGTCCAGAGGACTCATCATTGATGATATGAAGAATCTACTTTGACTACCTTTTAGAACACATCCATATATGAATAACCATAAAAGTTTCAGATCAAAAAGGTGTGTGGTTTGATCGTACCGGTTGAAGAAAGATGGACCATCCAGAAAGATCCAACTGCGCAGAGTTTATAAAAGCCCTAAGTGTTCTAATTTTCGGACTACATTTTGGGATTGTTTTGGACAATCTAATCCGTATATCATGTAGAGGATGAAGTTTTCTACCAATGTTTAAAATTTGAGATCAATCCGACCTCTGTACACTCCGGGGCATTGAAAGCAAGATGACTGGTTCTGAAGGATAATCTTGAGAGGCGGTCGGTGATGTGATTGGTGGGCCCATTCAGAGGATAATCTTGGAAATCGAAATCATCTATTTGGAAGATCACATTACAAGGAAGCTACAAACCAAATTTGAAGGCAATCCGACCATTGGTTAAGCCGTACCAAGCGAAACAAATTCTGCTATGTTGCTGTACTATTGCTGCACTATAAAAGGAGGTGCTCTCTTCTATTCCAAATCAAGCAAGGACGTGGGAAGCAAGGAGTTCAAGTCCCAGGAGGCTACCTAGCCTCCTCCAGCTAGTTTTTCTTCCTTTTCTTAGTTCTAGTTCTAGTTTTAATATGTTTTTCCTTAGCTAACCTCTTAGCTAGAGCTAGAGGTGAAATTTGTAGTTGGTTCCAATGTTTAATTCTTTTATTTCAAGTACCCTTTTCTTAATTTTGGATTTTGAAGTTCTAGTTTGAATAAAGTTTGGTTTTTTAGAAGTTTTGTGAGAGTTTGTGTGCTCCGGACATGAGTTCCTTGCAATTCTCTGAGATTACCATGATTGGGTTGTTTGAATCAGAATTGTAGTAACCCTTGAGCATGCCATAGTCCATAGGCATGGCTGTTACTCCGAAGGCTACAAGTTCAAGTTCTATGTGCTTCATTAGAACTAGAAATCTAATTTCCAGATTTAAGTGGGATTGTTTGTGCTTGAATGTTATATCTTCCAATTAGATGAGAGATAGGACTTTGATTCTAATTGTGTTGTACTTGGATGAATGGATTGGCATTAGACCACTACAAGTGGATCCTTGATGCGCTAGTTCTTCTTATTTTCAGATTTTCCTATTTCATGTGAAAAACTACTCTCTTAAACTTCTTAGATTCTAGTTATTAGAATACTTGGAATTGTTTACTTCTTTCCCTGTGGATCGACCTCGGTCTTACCGAGATTCATTACTACATCGCAGCCTTACACTTGAGGCGAGCGAACACCGCCCCAATAGCAAAATCGCTCGCATCGCACATCAACTCAAAAGGCATGGACCAATCTGGTGGTTGCATGATAGGAGTGGTAGTCAACATGTCTTTTAGCTTTGAAAAAGCTAATTGACATTCGGCACTCCACTCAAATTGGTTCTCCTTTTGTAGAAGGTTACATAAAGGCCTTGAGATGTGACTAAAATTCTTTATAAACCTTCGACAGAAACCGGCGTGTCCAAGGAAGGACCGCACATCGCGTATGCTTTTGGGTGGTGGTAGATTAGAAATTATGTCAATTTTCGCCCGGTCTACCTCTATTCCATTGGACGAGATGATATGTCCAAGGACTATTCCTCTTTGTACCATGAAATGGCACTTTTCCCAGTTTAATACAAGTTGCTTTTCCTCACACCTCATCAAGACCAAATTCAAGTGCTCGAGACACTCATCAAATGTACAACCAAAAACAGAAAAGTCATCCATGAACACCTCAAGAAACTCACCCACCATGTCCGAGAAAATACTCAACATGCATCGTTGGAATGTGGCGGGTGCATTGCATAACCCGAATGGCATCCTTCGGTAAGCGAAGGTACCAAACGGGCATGTAAATGTGGTTTTCTCTTGGTCTTCCGGAGCTATCTCAATTTGGTTGTATCCGGAATAGCCATCTAGGAAGCAATAATAGGGATGGCCTGCCAACCTCTCCAAAATTTGATCCATAAATGGGAGAGGGAAGTGATCTTTTCTAGTGACCGTGTTGAGCTTCCTATAATCAATGCACATACGCCAACCGGTGGTCACCCTAGTCGGTATAAGCTCGTTGTTGGCGTTTTCAATGATGGTAATACCGGATTTCTTGGGGACAACTTAGGTGGGACTCACCCATTGGCTATCTGAGATGGGTTAGATGATACCCACATCCAATAGCTTTAACACCTCGGCTTTGACAACCTCCATCATGTTTGGGTTTAGCCGTCTTTGAGGTTGTCTAGTCATTTTTGTATTTTCTTCAAGGTGTATTCGGTGAGTGCAAACCAAAGGATCTATCCCTTTGAGATCCGCTATTGTCCAACCTATGGCTTCCTTATGTTCTTTGAGTAACTCAATCAACTTAAGCTCTTGGTCTTTCTCTAGGTGGGAGGCAATGACAACTGGGAACGTTTCCTCTTGACCCAAATATACGTATTTAAGCTCGGATGGCAATGGTTTCAGGTCAAGCTTTGGTGGTTTGATGTTAGACGGTAGAGGCCTTGATGTGGTTGGTGGCAATTTTTCAAAATGGGGCCTCCACCGGCTAGTATCAACTACCGGTCTTTCTATATTTAATGCATGCACAATCTCACTAATGATGGGGTCTTTAGAATCCATGAAATGTGCTAAGCATGTCTCCAAGCTTTCTAGTGGTTCAAGTTGGAGGAGTTCTTCTTCTTCAAAAGTTTCGAGCATGTTCACATCGAAGAACTCATCATCATCGACATCCCTATGTCTTTTGCCCAAGTGAAACACATTCACCTCTAGTGTCATGTTTTCAAAAGATAGTTGCATCACCCCATTCCGGCAATTGATGATTGCGTTTGATGTGGTAAGGAATGGGCGGCCTAGGATTACCAGTATTTGGGTGCTAGCATCCAAAACCGGTTGTGTGTCCAAGACTATAAAATCTACCGAGTAGTAGAATTTGTCAACTTGGACTAGAACATCCTCAACTATCCCCCTCGGTACACGAATAGATCTATCAGCGAGTTGCAACGTGGTTTTGGTGGGTTTTAATCCACCAAGACCCAATTGCTCATATACCGAGTATGGGATCAAGTTCACACTTGCCCCCAAGTCTAACAAGGCACGTTCAATCCGGTAGTCTCCGATGATACATGAGACGGTGGGACTACAGGGATCTTTGAATTTTGGGGGGGTCTTTTGAGTGAGGATGGCACTAACTTGCTCAGTTAAGAAGGCCTTTTGCTGCACATTATATTTGCGTTTTGTTGTGCATAGGTCTTTTCGAAACTTGGCATAAGAGGGGATTTGTTTGATGGCGTCAAGCAAAGGGATATTGATCTTGACTTGTCTGAAAATCTCTAGAATATCTTGAGAGTTTGGGAGAGATTTTGGGGCAACCAATCTCGAAGGGAATGGTGCTACGGGCTTGTAAATGCGTTCCGGTTGTTGTGGAGCTAAGTTAGATCCATTTTCATCCTCAGAATTTACCGGATCATTAGGCTCATCGGCCTTCACCGGAATAGTCTTGTCAATTTGTTTACCACTTCTAAGGGTGGTAATGGATTTAGCTTGCTCCATGTTTTGGTTGGAAGGATTAGGGATGCTCACTTCATGTACTTGCTTTGGATTGGGCTGAGGTTGGGCCGGAAAGGTCCCTTCCCTAGCATTCAAACGTCCCTTAATCTCATCAACCGAGACTTTCAGCTCTTGGAACATTTGCTGATTCGATTCATTTATTTGCGCTTGCCCTTGCATAAACATTTTTAAGGTATCCTCCAATGAGAATTGAGGTGGGGCCATATTTTGCATGGGTGGCCCTCTTTGGGAGTTGGTAGGATTGCCCGTAGGAGCATTCTTCCAACTGAAATTTGGGTGGTTCTTCCAACTCTCATTGTACGTATTACCTACCGGTCCATTGAAGGGCCGTTGATAACCATATGTGGCATTGGCTGTCTCTTGTAGCACTTCCTTAAATGCAGGAATTGTGGGACAATCTTGCGTAGCGTGTAAGTCGGTGAGGCAAATCCCACATGTGGTTTCAACAGCTTCCTTGGACTTGGGAACTCCACTTTTGCTAAGTTCCATGGCCTCAACCTTCCTTGTGAGGTTGGCTATCCTTGCATTCACATCATCTTCCTCTTTAAGGACATATATCCCTCCTTTCTCTTGAGTGGGCTTGGGGTTCTTGGGTTTATCCGAGGTATCCCAAGATTGGGCGTTTTCAGCCAACATGTCCAAGTAACTCCAAGCATCATCTGGGTTTTTACTCATAAACTCGCCATTGCACATCATTTCCACAAATTGGCGCATATTGGAACTTAATCCATCATTGAAAAAATTTATAACTCGCCAACTCTCATAGCCATGATGTGGGCAAGCAAGCAGGAGTTCCTTAAATCTTTCCCAACATTGAAAGAATGATTCACCCTCTTTAGCTGAGAAATTCATTATGGCCCTTCGAAGAGTGTTTGTTTTATGAGCCGGGAAGAACTTTTTCAGGAATTCCCGGTTCATCTCAACCCATGACCCAATCGAATGTGGTCTAAGAGAGTGAAGCCAATCTTTGGCTCTTTCTTTCAAAGTGAAGGGAAAAAGTTTAAGTCTGATTGTATCCTCAGAAACATTGGGATAATGCAAGGTGGCCAACACTTCTTCGAATTCTTGCAAGTGTAAGTATGGGCGGTCAGAGTCTAGCCCATGAAATTTAGGTAAAAGTTGAATTACACCGGTTTTATGTCAAGGGTCCCACCGTTTGCTGGTAAAACTATGCAAGAAGGTGTAATTCCACGAGCAGGTTGTAGGTAATCCCGTAGTGATCTCATTGGAGGAACATTATGTACCTCATTCTCTCCTGCTCCCTCCTGATTTGCGTTGGTAGTTGGAGTAGGGGGGGGGGGAGGATTCCTTAAAGGTGTTTGATCCATACTCCCCAAACTTTCACAATGCTCTTGATAATTCCGGACTCGTCTATGGACTGACAATGGTCCAACTAAACCACCTTCAGATTGGAGACGATTTGAGTGATTAAGTTCCCAACGGGACATAAACCACTCAACCAGAAACTGAAACTAATCCTATCCTAGAAAACTAAAATCTGAAACTATTCTGAAAGAAAATTCTGCAGAAGCTAAGTTAGAAGAGTATCACCTGATGCGCTTGAACTAGGGAAAGATTCCTACAAAACAGAAAAACTTGTTAGTTCTAAGAAAATTAGAAAAACTATCTACTGCTACTTCTACAACCACTGAAATTATTTGGAAACCGTTATCTAATTCCCCTGCAGCGGCGCCAAAAACTTGTTCGCTCGCCTCAAGTGTAAGGCTGCGATGTAGTAATAAAACTCGGTAAGACCGAGGTCGATCCACAGGGAAATAGTTAAAGCTACCAAATCACTCCAGCAACTCAGTTTTTAAAAGAAATCAGATTTAATTGAATGTTTACTTAAAACAGGAACTTAATGGAAAATCAGAGATAATAAGTACTAAGGCTTTCAAGGATCCACTTGTAGCAATCCTATGCCAATTCAGTCAATCCAAGTAGAAAACACAACTAGAT
The DNA here is from genome assembly GCA_003013855.2 of Liriodendron chinense. NCBI lineage: Eukaryota > Viridiplantae > Streptophyta > Magnoliopsida > Magnoliales > Magnoliaceae > Liriodendron > Liriodendron chinense. The sequence goes on along the minus strand of PVNU02001229.1, from coordinate 1,178,801 downwards.
TTGAAGTCCTATCTCTCATCTAGTTGGAGAATAAAGCATTCACACACATTCCATCACATTCAAGCTGAACTTTCAAGTTCTAGTTCCATTCAATCAATACAAAACTCAGAACTATAGCCTACGGAGTAACAGCCATGCCTTTGGACTATGGCCTGCTCAAGGATTACTATAATCCGAATTTAGATAAACAAACATGATAATCTCAGAAAATTAAAAGGAATTCATGTCCGGAGCACATAAACTCAGATAAGACGTCTCAAACTACCACTTTTTGGAACTAAATCATGTAAAATCCAAACTTGAATGTAAATTACTTGAATTAAACTGAAACCAACATAAAATTAGCTACAAGCTTCACCTCTCAGCCTTAGCTGAGAGGTTTTAGCCGAGCATAGTCATGCTACAACTAAAAACTCTGAAATAAAGCAAAAAAACAGGAAAACCCGAATAGGAGAGTTGCAGCCGCTCCACGATCGCCTTCGCTTTCCAAACCCACGTTCCTTAGCCTCTCTGATACCCTAGGAAGAACTCCTAGGTGTCCTTTTATAGCAAACAACCTCCCTTGCGTCGAATTCTGCGAAAGATTACGCATTGCGCAGCAATTTTCGGAGTCCTGATTTAGAAAGGAATCATGTTACGCAGAGCCGACCGGTCGTGACCGGTCGGACTAGCTTCTAAAAACAGTCCAGGGAATGCTGCCGACCGGTCGTGACCGGTCGGACTAGCTTCTAAAAACAGTCCAGGGAATGCTGCCGACCGGTCAAGACAGGTCGGACAGACCTGTCCACAGTCCAGCGTGCATGCCCGACCGGTCATGACCGGTCGGGCTTTGTTTCCATCTTGTCCAGAGAGCCTGGCCGACCGGTCATGACCGGTCGGCCCTTCATACATGTGAGCAGTTTCCATGGCCGACCGGTCAAGACCGGTCGGCCTTCTTCCTTTGTTGCCCCTTTGATGTGGCTGACCGGTCGGACGACCGGTCTGCCTTATCTTCACTTCAACTTTTTCTTATTTTCTTCATTCTTTTTTCTCCCTCTTTCTTCTTCTTTCTTTGGTCCATCTTAGGACTTCCTCCAATGTCTTCAAATGACCTTTGTTAGGCTCCAATTGGATGAAATCCGCTCTCATCCCTACAATCACAAAAACATGTGTTAGGTGGGCCTTTAAACCATGAAAATCATGCAAACCTTGTTGTGTAATGAGCAATGCAATGTATAAATTGGAGGTTCAACACAATTCTCGAAGTTTTCATGGATGATTTTTCAGTATTTGGTTATAGCTTTGATGAGTGCCTTGAGCACTTGAAATCTGTGATGAAAAGATGTGAAGAGAATAACCTTGTGTTGAATTGGGAGAAGTGTCACTTTATGGTTCAAAAGGGAATTGTACTTGGTTACATCATTTCACAAAATAGAATCGAGGTGGACAAAGAAAAACTTGATCTTATCTCCAACCTTCCACCACCCAAGAGCATACGAGATGTTCGGTCCTTTTTGGGACATGCAGGATTTTAGAGAAGGTTCATAAATGACTTAAGTTCACTCTCTCGTCCTTTATGTAACCTACTTCAAAAGGAAAATTCATTCGAGTGGAATGAAGAATGTCAAAAGGCCTTTACCACACTTAAAGTTATGTTGACATGTGCTCCCATAATGCAACCACCTGATTGGAGCTTTCCTTATGAAATTATGTGCGATGCAAGCGACTATGCTATTGGGGCCGTGCTAGGCCAAAGAAAAGAAAAGAAGCCATGTGTCATCTACTATGCAAGTAGAACCTTAAACTCAGCCCAAGCAAACTACACTACTACCGAAAAAGAACTTTTAGCCGTGGTTTTTGCCTTAGACAAGTTTAGGTCCTACTTAATTGGATCCAAGATCATCATATTCACTGACCATGCCACGCTTAAGTACCTTCTCTCTAAGAAGTATGCTAAACCACGGTTGTTAAGATGGATCCTTCTACTCCAGGAATTTGACATAGAAATACGTGATAAGAAAGGAGTAGAAAATGTCGTGGCTAACCATCTCTCTTGACTTGTCCTCACCGATTCCCCTGAAACGACCGCGATCAATGACATGTTCCCTGATGAACAACTTTTTGTTGTTTCCCAATTGCCATGGTATGTGGACATTGCTAACTATCTTGCTACAAGTACAATTCCTACACATTGGAAAAAGCAAGATAAGGATAAATTCTTCACTGTGGTGCAAAAATTCCTATGGGACGACCCATACTTATTCAAGTATTGTCCCGATCAAATCATAAGGAGATATGTCCCAGATGATGAACAACAAAGTATCATCTCCTTCTGTCATTCTCAGGCATGTGTTGGCCACTTTTCGACTAAAAAAACCACAACAAAAATTCTGCAATGTGGGTTTTATTGGCCCACTATGTTCAAAGACACACATGAGTTTTACAAAACATGTGAACCTTGTCAGAAATTGGGAGGAATCTCCCGTAGAAATATGATGCCACTCAATCCCATCTTGATAATTGAAATTTTTTATTGTTGGGGCATCGATTTCATGGGTCCATTCCCATCTTCTTTTGGAAATGCATACATCTTGCTTACCGTTGACTATGTATCCAAATGGGTCGAGGCCATCCCTTGCCGGAATAATGACCATAAAACGGTCATTCGCTGCTTAAAAGAGAATATTCTTTCCCGGTTTAGAACACCTCGAGTCATCATAAGTGATAGAGGGTCTCACTTTTGTAATCGCCCTTTTGAAACTTTAATGAAGAAATATGGCGTAACACACAAAGTGAGCACTCCCTATCACCCACAAACTAGTGGACAAGCTGAGATATCCAATAGGGAGATTGAACACATTTTAGAGAAAACGGTGAACCCCGATCGTAAGGATTGGTCTCTTCGGCTTACCGATGCTCTTTGGGCCTACCGTACTGCTTTTAAGACCCCTATTGGAATGTCTCCCTATAGAGTTGTCTATGAGAAGGCTTGTCACTTGCTTGTGGAGTTGGAACATAGAGCATATTGGGCCATTAAGAAGATGAATTTTGATTCTGACAAGGCGAGCTCGTTGCGCAAACTACAATTGAATGAACTGGCAGAAATCCAGAACAAAGCATATGAGAATGCGAGAATTTACAAGGACAAGACGAAGATATTCCATGATAAAAACATTCTTCGTAAGACATTCACGATCAATCAAAAAGTCCTTCTGTATAATTCCTGCCTACATTTATTTCTGAAAAAATTGAGATCTCGATAGATCAGTCCCTACATTTTGCAAACTGTCTATCCATATGGGACCGTCGAGTTGTTAAATCCAAGGAACGGCAACATTTTTAAAGTGAATGGTCAGCGATTAAAGCCGTTCTTTGAGAAGTTTCCCTCAGAAGGTATGTCCATACCTCTGACTGATCCTGTGTATCAGGATGATTGATCTCCTAGTCTGATGGAGATATAGAGTAGTTAGGATTAGGATTTGGTTGTTTTTATTTTTTTTCATAGGTTTGTTAGAAGGAAGAAGAATTTCACTTTTCACTCTCTCAGGTACTACCATTCCTCACTCCCTTTTATTTTAGAATTGCTCTCATGTTTTGCTTATTGAACATCTTTTACAATGAGGACAATGCAAGATTTGGTAGGGGGTTGTTGGATCACTTGGGTGAATCCAGCGTTTTGTAACATTTCGAGCAATTATGTAGAAATTTTTCGATTTTTCTAAAATTCAAAACTCTTTTGGAAAGCTTTGTTTCTATACATTCAAGATGATGTGTGTCACGCCCCAAATTCGGTTCTCGACGTCCATTCGTTGTAACCCGAATTCAGAGGTGGCAGCCTCCGTAGTACCCCGATCTCGGATCCTAACCCCACACGCCAGGTTCCGATCCTGGGATACCACAAGGAGGATTTTAGGGTCTAAATTTTTTTTTTTGAAAACATGAGCATCACCATATGAGTACCATCAAAGACAAACACAATATTTTCACTAAATCTCTTCGTTTATATACAGTACTGGAAAGTAAATATACAATGCGTAAATATAAAAACTGTGCACACTTCGGCACCTCCTGCTACTGCACTACAAACTCCAACTCAACGTTGCTGATATACTTTGGTAGAACCTGCAGCGTAACAAACGCGCATAAGCTTCGAACGAAGCTTCGTGAGTGCGTGTGTGCGTGCACAATGCGTATGACAAGCATGATAAATATCAGAGTAAGCAGTAAAGCATGATGAGAACTTTAAACCAAGACTTCGCCCAATTAGGCTACACGATCATGTGATATGAATAACCAGTCTATCACGGCTATGCAAACATGCAATACATATAACTAGCCTACCATGGCTATGCAAGCATGCAATACAGGTAACCAGCCTACCAAGGCTATATACTCTCACTATGCAATGGCCTACAGGGCCTAATGTCACATACAATGATCCAATGCATGTATGCAAATCACCACATCTCAGTACAGTGGTCCAGATACGAACAGTCATAACGCGATCACGTAAGCAATGCAGGACTCGGAACTGGTAGCTCGCCCAGTGTGGTAGCTCGCCCAGGCTTACAGCCTCGCCCACATCACACCCGCCCACATCAGGTCCGTCCCACACCATACAGAACATCAGTCACATCACTGATACCAATACCATCTCTGAAACGGAATATCACCGGGGTCTCACAGACCTCACTACTCACCAGTAGAATGCCAAAGCCTATCTGGTGCAATAGCGGACCTACTCACAGCTGGTCAAACTCAACCCCCTTTGCCAACACTCTTCCGGCAGGTTAGGTCAGACCTCCTTCCAAACTGACCACGTGCAGTGGAAAACACCGCCGTTTGGTATTCGGCATACTGGTGTATGATTAAACCACCCGGTCCTTGAATGGAGCACCCACCTTGGTACCAACGGGATCAGGGACTTTCACCCAGGGACATCTTTGGCATCCAGTTTAAAGATCACATATTTCCGGTGTTCTGCAAACCACGATGGAGCTGTGGTTGCAACGTAGTAACCATGCTATATGCGGCACAAGCAGACGGTGCGAAATGCAACCATGCATACAAACGTGGGACGACATGCCCATGCAAGTCTCCAAAGAGCACCATAAAACTATAAGGTCTCAAACACAATGTCACCGTCAGCTGGTAATGAATTGCACGACAATCACGACCGATATGGCCGGTTGATACAAGACAATCAGATGAGCCAAGCATTCATGATGCATGAGTCAAGTATACAGTATGAGTGCCAACAAGTAGTTCATCTACCACGATGGCTATAAATCAATCTAGTCCAACCTATTTGAGATATGATTAAGATGAGGGGACACATATGAATGATCGAGTCATAGTGCGGGATGTCGCTAGCCAGGGAATCTCGCACCAAGGGCTACAAGGTATGCTAAGCTATTCCTACCATACAGTGTAAGTCAGGATGATAGATTCCTGTCCTCGAATAGTCCCATACCTATTGGAGAGGTTTGCGATAGAGAGCACATGAATTACATTTGCGCAACTACATCTTGAATGCTTTATGAATGTGTTTATGCCCTAGTGGTCCCCAACTAACAATGGTGATTCGGGATGCATACTCATTACACATGCATGGTGGTCGTCGAAGCATATAGTATAAAGATCACATATGAGTATTCCAAATAACACTACGTGTGGCAACAGGCATACTAAAAATAGCATAAAAGATAATTCACTTATAATACAAAGAAACATAAAGAGATAAGACTCTAAATGGATGGTATACAACAACACAGATGGTCCAACAACTGAACGGTGTGGATTAACCTTCAATATTTAGATAACCCAAATGGAAAGAAAATGATTGAATACACTACCGACACATCAAAGGTAGAACATACTTGAGCGGCAAGAGTGGAATACTCAAAATCATGCCGAGACCCATAATCCTGTAGTACAGTTGAGATAAACACGATGAATGGTCCGTAGAAGGAATGTCATAGAACGGGTTGCAAGATAGACAGGTCATGACAGAGAATCATAAATGGTAGTGTAATATGAGATAGATGGTCAACACGATGAAGTCCAAAAAGGGACGACAGGTCTAACCTCATGCTACAAGATAGGCTCCATATAATGGATGGCCTAGATGACATACGAACGTCGAGGATGAGCCTCATACTCGTCCTATAGGTAAACGGGCGGTGTGGATGAGAGATACACAATATGGTAGTCTTTAATAGTTGGGTACAAGGGTAGAAGGGGTGAGTCATATGAGTATACAAGCTGAGTTACCAAGATCAATCAACATGCTGAGTCAACAAGGTGAGTCAACAAGGCGGGTCAACAAGGCGAGTCAACAAGGCGGGTCAACATGGTGAGTTAACAAGGTGAATTGACAAGACGGTTCCACAGGGTGAGTTTAAGAAGGTAGCCCTGTGACTTGGATCAAGCAAACTCTAAGGATGACCTTTCAATAAGGGTTTACACAACTAATCATCAAGGTGGGTCCACGGGATGGACAACGCGGTCATTCGAACACGTACATAGAGGTGGTCCTAAGGGCCATCCTGTACATAACATGCTAGGGTCCATTCATTTGGATGGTTTGGATCAAGCACAAAATTAAGGCGGTCCTAATGGATGGCCAACATTCATATCGCACCATGGAGGCCAATGGCTGACGTGGATAGAACACATGCATAACAAGGTGCACCCATGGTTGGGTGTAACAGTACAAAGGAATGGGGGAGCCACATACATCAATGGGCTACAACAGTTTGGGATCAACCCGATATTTGTGCTTTACCACTAATCAAGTGAGATGGCAATTAAGCACTATGGTGGGGCCCGCACACCACACGTGTGGAACCCCACCCATGGTTGAGTGATTTAAGAACAAGGAGAATGGCAAATAAATATAATAAATGGGTCCTGTAAAGTCTCCAATGGTAGGCATTCAATCACCCTTATTTCTACGTGTGGCCCACCCAAAACTGGGCCCCACGCCCCGGCCAAGGTGGACAACAATGTATACAACACATCTATCAAGGTGGGAGCCCAAGATGGGCCCCATGGCCTTTGGTTGGATGGAAAATTAAACATTACAATGGCCCCAAGGAAGGTTTCAAAGGTGGGCATCAATGACCGCTGTTTCCTACAATGTGGTCCACCTGAGGTTGGGATTTACCTCATTATGAGGGACCCCGGCCCTAAAATAATATGGAAAAACAGATGGGCGGCATACATAAAACAGATACATCGTGGTGGGACCCATAGTGCGTAGCACCCAAATGGGCCCCAAGCATTTTGAATCAAACTAATATTTTTGTTTCCCCCTTCACCCATATCCATGTGATCTTATGAACAGGTTAAATGACAAATAAACATCACTGTAGAGCCTGGGAAGGTTTCAACGGTGGAGATCATAATTCCCACTGTTTCCGTGGCATGATCCACTAGAGGTTTGGATATGCTTAGATTTTGGGCTCAGCCACTAAAATGAGTTGAAAATCATATGGACGGAATAGATAGAGCGCATGCATTCTAGGTGGGTCCCACAGGTGGGCCACTGGCTTGGCAGACCTCATATTTATTTATTTATTTATTATATGCATATATATATTTATATATTTTATTTTATTTTTTTTTTATTTTTTATTTTTACTTATTTATTATTATTATAATTATTACTACTACATGTATGTGGGGCCCATTCATGGACGATCCAGACCATCCCTCTCATTGCCCAACACAAGGTGGGTCCAAGGAAAGAAAAATGAAGGGTAAACGATAAAAAAGGGGGAAGGTTTGCACTCACAATGATGGTTGGACGGTTGGATTGCCGATCGGACGGTCCAGATGATGATCAGGGTCCTCCAAGCTTGATCTTCACCTTCAATCTCTCTAACTCTCTCTTTCTCTCTCTTGATCTCCCTCTAAATCTCTCTACTTCTCTCTCTTCTCTCTCTTCTCTCTCTCTCCCTCTCTCTCTCTCTCTCAAATCTTGCAATTGAGAAGCCACCCCCCCACGTATGGCTCTTGTATGGGAAGAGGGGGGGTGCATGATGTCATGATGATGATGATGATGATGAGAGAGGACATGGGGAAATGGGTTAGAGTTGACTTTGGTGAGAGAGGTATGGGTTGGAGTTGGTGTGTGTAGGCTAGGGTAATGATGGGGGTATGGGTGAGGGTGATGGTGATAGATTTGACATGTTGTTGAGAATTGTGCAAGTGGGGCCCACGCCACACGCGCGTTGCGTGGCCCACCTCGAATTACACGAACGTATGCATCTTACACACCGGGTATCGCAATGGGGCGTGCCGCGCGGCGTTGGAATCGTGGCGCCCGCGCGGTCGCAAGGGTACAAGTCTTGGGTCGTTGCGGTACTAAATCAGGGTCGCGATCAAGGCTCTCTAATCTGGTCCGTCCGGGACGTACTGGTACCGGAAACTAAACGTACGGAGGGCAATTCAGGGTACGGGTCTTACAACTCTCCCCTCCTTAAAAATTTCGTCCTCGAAATTCACAACCAAACGAAGTCAAAGCAAACCACACAGATATATAGATAAAAACAAAAAAACATACAAAAATCAATGAAAGTTTGCAACATCGCTAAGTCCACATAGCTGTTGAACCTCCAATTTATACATTGCATTGCCCATTACACTACATAGTTTGCATGATTTTCATGGTTTAAAGGCCCACCTAACACGTGTTTCTGTGATTGTAGGGATGAGAGTGGATTTCATCAAATTGGAGCCAAAAGAATGTATTTGAAGACATTGCATGAAGTCCTAGGATGGATCAAAGAAAGAAGAAGAAAAAGGGAGAAAAGAGAATGAAGAAAAGAAGAAAAAGTGGAAGAAAAACCAAGGCTGACCGGTCGTCCGACCGGTCAGCCACATATAAGATGTAAATGGAAGGAGGCCGACCGGTCTTGACCGGTCGGCCAGGAAGACTGGACACATTGCATTGGGGCCGACCGGTCATGACCGGTCGGCCATAGGCACTGGATGAAGGATAAGCAGCCCGACCGGTCATGACCGGTCGGGCATGCACGCTGGAACAATGGACAATCCACGCCGACCGGTCATGACCGGTCGGCTGAGCTCTCTGGAGTAATTGAAAAGCCAGGCCGACCGGTCACGACCGGTCGGCCCTGCGTAAGAAGTCTCCTTTCTAAATTGGGACTCCGAAAATTGCTGCGCAATGCGAAGGCTTTCGCAGAATCCGACGCAAGGGGGGCTTGTTGCTATAAAAGGCCACCTAGGGGCTCTCCCTAAGGCATCAGAGAAGAGAAGGAACGTGAGTTTGGAGGCTGAAGGCGACTGTGGAGCGTCTGCAACGTCTATTTTCGGGTTTTTCTAGTTTTATGCTTTATTTTTGAGTTTTTAGTTGTAGCATGACTATGCTCGGCTAAAACCTCTCAGCTAAGGCTGAGAGGTGAAGCTTGTAGCCAGTTCTATGTTAATTTCGGTTTGATTCAAGTATTTTTTTAATTCAAGGTCAGAATTTTCTTATGTTCAGTCCAAAAGATGGTAGTTTGAGATGTCTTATCTGAGTTCATGTGCTCCGGACATGAATTCCTTTTAATTCTCTGAGATTATCACAGGTTGCTTGTTTAGATTCGAATTATAGTAATCCTTGAGCAGGCCATAGTCCATAGGCATGGCTGTTACTCCGCAGGCTATGAATTTGAATTCTACATTGATTGAATGGACTTGAACTTGGAAGTTCAACTTGAATTGGATGAATGTGTGTGAATGCTTTATTTTCCAACTAGATGAGAGATAGGACTTCAAATCTAGTTGTGTTCTCTACTTGGATTGACTGAATTAACATAGGATTGCTACAAGTGGATCCTTGAAAGCCTTAGTACATTATATCTCTGATTTTTCATTAAGTTACTGTTTTAATTAAACATCCTATTGAAATTGAATTTGTTCTATTAAACTGAGTTGCTGGAGTAATTAGGAAGCTGTTGCTTTTTCCCTGTGGATCGACCTCGGTCTTACCGAGATTTATTACTACATCGCAGCCTTACACTTGAGGCGAGCGAACAAGTTTTTGGCGCCGTTGCCGGGGAGATTAGATAATAGTTTTCAAATAGTTTCAGTGGCTGTAGAAGTAGATAGGTTTTTCTGATTTTTCTTAGAACTCACAAAGTTTTCTGTTTTGTAGGAATTCTTCTTTCAGTTCAAGCGCATCAGGTGATACCTTTCTAACTTAGTTTTTAGAATTTTCAGATTGCAGTTTTCTAGATTAGGATTAGTTTTGATTTCTGATTGAGTGGTTTATGTCCCGTTGGGAACGTAACCATTCAAATCGTCTCCAATCTGAAGGTGGTTTAGTTGGACCATTGTCAGTCCATAGACGAGTCCGGAATTATCAAGAGCATTGTGAAAGTTTGGGGAGTATGGAGCAAACACCCTTAAGGAATCCTCCACCCCCTACTCCAACCACAAACGCAAATCAGGAAGGAGTAGGAGAGAATGAGGTACATAATGTTCCTCCAATGAGATCACTACGGGATTACCTACAACCTGCTCGTACAATTACACCTTCTTGCATAGTTCTACCTAGCTAACGGTGGGACCCTTAACATAAAACCGGGAGTAATCCAACTTTTACCTAAATTCCATGGGCTAGACTCTGACCGCCCATACTTACACTTGCAAGAATTCGAAGAAGTGTTGGCCACCTTGCATTATCCCAATGTTTCTGGGGATACAATCAGACTTAAACTTTTTCCCTTCACCTTGAAAGAAAGAGCCAAAGATTGGCTTCACTCTCTTAGACCATATTCGATTGGGTCATGGGTTGAGATGAACCGGGAATTCTTGAAAAAGTTCTTCCCAGCTCATAAGACAAACACTCTTCGAAGGGCCATAATGAATTTCTCAGCAAAAGAGGGTGAATCATTCTTTCAATGTTGGGAAAGATTTAAGGAACTCCTGCTTGCTTGCCCACATCATGGCTATGAGAGTTGGCGAATTATAAATTTTTTCAATGATGGATTAAGTCCTAATATGCGCCAATTTGTGGAAATGATGTGCAATGGCGAGTTTATGAGTAAAAATCCAGATGATGCTTGGAGTTACTTGGACATGTTGGCTGAAAATGCCCAATCTTGGGACACCTCGGATAAACCCAAGAACCCCAAGCCTACTCAAGAGAAAGGAGGGATATATGTCCTTAAAGAGGAAGACGACGTAAATGCAAGGATAGCCAACCTCACAAGGAAGGTTGAGGCCATGGAACTTAGCAAAAATGGAGTTTCCAAGTCCAAGGAAGCTGTTGAAACCACATGTGGGATTTGTCTCACCGACTTACACGCTACGCAAGATTGTCCCACAATTCCTGCATTTAAGGAAGTGTTGCAAGAGACAGCCAATGCCACATATGGTTATCAACGGCCCTTCAATGGACCGGTAGGTAATACATACAATGAGAGTTGGAAGAACCACCCGAATTTCAGTTGGAAGAATGCCCCAACAGGCAATCCTACCAACTCCCAAAGAGGGCCACCCATGCAAAATATGGCCCCACCTCAAGTCTCATGGGAGGATACTTTGAGAGCGTTTATGCAAGGGCAAGCGCAAATAAATGAATCAAATCAGCAATTGTTCCAAGAGCTGAAAGTCTCGGTTGATGAGATTAAGGGACGCTTGAATGCTAGGGAAGGGACCTTTCCGGCCCAACCTCAGCCCAATCCTAAGCAAGTTCATGAAGTAAGCATCCCTAATCTTTCCAACCAAAACATGGAGCAAGCTAAATCCATTACCACCCTTAGAAGTGGTAAACAAATTGACAAAACTATTCCGGTGAAGGCCGATGAGCCTAATGATCCGGTAAGTTCTGAGGATGAAAATGGATCTAACTTAGCCCCACAACAACCGGAACGCATTTACCAGCCCACAGCACCATTCCCATCGAGATTGGTTGCCCCAAAATCTCTCCCAAATTCCCAAGATATTCTAGAGATTTTCAGACAAGTCAAGATCAATATCCCTTTGCTTGATGCCATCAAACAAATTCCCTCTTATGCCAAGTTTCTAAAAGACCTATGCACAACAAAACGCAAATATAATGTGCAGCAAAAGGCCTTCTTAACTGAGCAAGTGAGTGCCATCCTCACTCAAAAGACTCCCCCAAAATTCAAAGATCCCGGTAGTCCCACAGTTTCATGTATCATTGGAGACTACCGGATTGAACGTGCCTTGTTAGACTTGGGGGCGAGTGTGAACTTGATCCCATACTCGGTATATGAGCAATTGGGCCTTGGTGAATTAAAACCCACCAAAACCACATTGCAACTCGCAGATAGATCTATCCGTGTACCGAGGGGGATAGTTGAGGATGTTCTAGTCCAAGTTGACAAATTCTACTACCCGGTAGATTTTATAGTCTTGGACACACAACCGGTTTTGGATGCTAGCACCCAAATACCGGTGATATTAGGCCGCCCATTCCTTGCCACATCAAACGCAATCATCAATTGCCGGAATGGGGTGATGCAAATATCTTTTGGAAACATGACACTAGAGGTAAATGTGTTTCATTTGGGCAAAAGACATAGGGATGTTGATGATGATGAGTTCTTCGATGTGAACATGCTCGAAACTTTTGAAGAAGAAGAACTCCTCCAACTTGAACCACTAGAAAGCTTGGAGACATGCTTAGCACATATCATGGATTCCGAAGATCCCATCAGTAGTGAGATTGTGCAGGCATTAAATATAGAAAGACCGGTAGTTGATACTAGCCGGTGGAGGCCCCATTTTGAAAAATTGCCACCAACCACATCAAGGCCTCTACCGTCTAGCATCAAACCACCGAAGCTTGACCTCAAACCATTACCATCCGAGCTTAAATACGTATATTTGGGTCAAGAGGAAACGTTCCCAGTTGTCATTGCCTCTCACCTAGAGAAAGACCAAGAGCTCAAGTTGATTGAGCTACTCAAAGAACATCGGGAAGCCTTAGGTTGGACAATAGCGGATCTCAAAGGGATAGATCCTTCGGTTTGCACTCACCGTATACACCTTGAAGAAAACGCAAAAAACGACTAGACAACCTCAAAGACGGTTAAATCCAAACATGATGGAGGTTGTCAAAGCCGAGGTGTTAAAGCTATTGGATGTGGGTATCATCTACCCCATCTCAGATAGCCAATGGGTGAGTCCTACCCAAGTTGTCCCCAAGAAATCCGGAATTACCATCATTGAAAACGCCAACAACGAGCTTATACCGACTAGGGTGACCACCGGTTGGCGTATGTGCATTGATTATAGGAAGCTCAATACGGTCACTAGGAAAGACCACTTCCCTCTCCCATTTATGGATCAAATTTTGGAGAGATTGGCAGGCCATCCCTATTATTGCTTCCTAGATGGCTATTCCGGATACAACCAAATCGAGATAGCTCCGGAAGACCAAGAGAAAACCACATTTACATGCCCGTTTGGTACCTTCGCTTACCGAAGGATGCCATTCGGATTATGTAATGCACCCGCCACATTCCAACGATGCATGTTGAGTATTTTCTCAGACATGGTGGGTGAGTTTCTTGAGGTGTTCATGGATGATTTCTCTGTTTTTGGTAGTACATTTGATGAGTGTCTCAAGCACTTGAAGTTGGTCTTGATAAGGTGTGAGGAAAAACAGCTTGTATTAAACTGGGAAAAATGCCATTTCATGGTACGAAGAGGAATAGTCCTTGGACACATCATCTCGTCCAATGGAATAGAAGTAGACCTGGCGAAAATTGACATAATTTCCAATCTACCACCACCCAAAAGCATACGTGATGTGCGGTCCTTCCTTGGACACGCCGGCTTCTATCGAAGGTTTATAAAGGACTTTAGTCACATCTCAAGGCCTTTATGCAACCTTCTACAAAAGGAGACCCAATTTGAGTGGAGTGCCGAATGTCAATTAGCTTTTTCAAAGCTAAAAGACATGTTGACAACCGCTCCTATTATGCAACCACCAGATTGGTCCATGCCTTTTGAGTTGATGTGCGATGCTAGCGATTTTGCTATTGGGGCAGTGTTAGGCCAGAAGAAAGATAAAAAGCCCCATGTCATCTACTACGCAAGTAGGACCTTGAATCCTGCCCAAGTTAATTATTCGACTACGGAGAAAGAGCTCCTAGCCGTCATCTTTGCCTTGGACAAATTCAGGCCATACTTAATAGGATCCAAAGTTATTGTTTATACGGATCATGCGGCGCTGAAATACCTTCTTTCTAAGAAGGATACTAAGCCCCGTTTGCTAAGATGGATCCTACTCCTTCAAGAATTCGACCTGGAGATCAAAGATAAGAAGGGGGTAGAAAATGTGGTGGCAGATCATCTATCTCGCCTAGTCCTACCAAATTCCATTGATGAGTCACCTATTGAGGACTCATTCCCTGATGAGCAACTCTTTGTTGCTATGCATCCACCATGGTACGCTGATATAGCCAACTATCTTTCCACAGGTGCGATGCCGACTTATTGGACTGCGCAAGACAAACGTAAATTTCTAAGGGAAGTGCGCAGATTTTTCTGGGATGAACCTCTATTGTTTAAATATTGCCCAGACCAGATTATAAGGAGATGCGTCCCCGATGATGAACACAATGCAGTCATCTCCTTTTGTCATGATCAAGCATGTGGGGGTCATTTTTCAGCCAAGAAAACAACTGCAAAAATTCTGCAGTGTGGTTTTTATTGGCCCACATTATTTAAAGATACCCACGAGTTTTGCAAAGCATGCGAGCGCTGCCAAAAGTTAGGAGGATTATCCCGTCGCAATATGATGCCTCTCACCCCAATTCAACATCTTGAAGTCTTTGACTGTTGGGGCATCGATTTCATGGGACCATTCCCCTCATCTTTTGGACATGTCTATATTCTGCTTGCCGTAGACTATGTGTCTAAATGGATCGAGGCTATCCCATGTAGAACCAATGATCATCGTACGGTTCTCAAGTTTCTCAAAGAAAACATACTTTCTAGATTTGGGACGCCTCGAGCCATTATTAGTGATGGTGGTGCTCACTTTTGCAATAGACCCTTTGAAACTTTGATGAAGAAATATGGTATTAGGCACAAAGTGAGTACCCCATACCACCCACAAACAAGTGGGCAAGCTGAAATCTCCAATAGGGAAATCAAACAGATTTTAGAAAAGACGGTGAGACCGGATCGCAAGGATTGGTCCCTACGATTAGATGATGCACTTTGGGCTCACCGTACTGCCTACAAGACACCCATTGGAATGTCCCCTTATAGACTTGTCTATGGGAAAGCTTGCCACTTGCCTGTGGAGATAGAACACAAAGCCTATTGGGCAATTCGGGCCCTAAATTTTGACATAGACAAGGCTAGCTCGCTTCGCAAACTTCAATTAAATGAGCTTGAAGAGATCCGGAACGATGCATATGAGAATTCGAGGATTTACAAGAGCAAGATGAAGGCCTTTCATGACAAGCACATCTTAAGGAAATCCTTCCATGAAGGACAGAAAGTGCTCTTGTATAATGCCCGACTTCATCTTTTTCCGGGAAAATTACGATCTCGATGGACCGGCCCATATATTGTTAAAGAAGTTTTTCCTCATGGGGCTGTTGAGATTGAGAATGCAGCAAATGGTGACTGTTTCAAAGTTAATGGACAACGCCTTAAACCATTTGTTGAGAAATTTGATTCAGAGGACATGTCCATCTCCCTGAATGATCCTGTTTATCAGGATTATTGATCTCCTAGTCTGATGGAGGTATAGCATAGGTAGGTTTATTTTGTTTTACTGTTTTAGTAGGATTTAGTTGTTGGAATTGCAGACCTCCATGATCGCTCTCTCAGGTACTATTGTTCTCACTCTCTCATTGTTTACCATTGCTCTCATGTTCATGCTAATTGACGATATTTTAACATTGAGGACAATGCAAGATTTGGTTGGGGGGTGAGATGAGATCCCTCATCTAGCATATTGCAACATTTCGAGCTTCATATGCACAAAATTTTTTTCGAATTTTCTAACATCTCAAAACTCTTTTAGAAAATTTTGTTTCTATACATTTGAGAGGCTATGAGTAGAAGAGGAGGAGAAACAAAGTGTGTTATGTTGTAGTTTGGAATTTCTTCCAACATAATGGCTTTATATGTTAATCCCCCTATTGTTGTAATTGATAGAAAATTTGAACTCCTTTACACCAAGTTCACATTACACGATTTTCATGAGTAACAGGTTTATGTGATTTGTGGATTAGATAGACTTTGGTTTAGAGGTGTTGAGCAGCCAAGCCGGGGTATTTTGTCCATCCTTGTCCATGGGAAAATAATGAAAGATATGGATTTCTAAAAATCCTATCTAAGTTAAAAGAAAAAGGAAAGAAAGGATGAAATCGGGAAGGAAAGAAAAATGGTGGAAAATTCCGAAAAAGGGCTACCTATTACCAACCGGGGGATGGTCGAACCGTAACCAAAGCCGGAAATGGGACGTAGTGTGAAAGCCGTCGGAAGGACGGTAAGGCAAATTCCTGTCATAGGCTTGCTGTTGCTCTGTACACCTTAAAATCCTAGGTCTACTTAATCTATGAAGAAGATGATTCCAGGAACTCATGAGATGAACTTTCACTATGCACACTAGGTTGAATTTGTTCGAATTCTTCTATTTATCAATCAGTCAGCGGGGATTTCATGTAAACACTTCTTATGTATTGAGAGTCCAAGGTTCAGCTTCTAACACCTAATTTCTCCAAATTTTACACTTATACATCTTGGGATGGATAGAATCATAGGTTCTAAAGGAGAGTTGGATTTGGAGGGTTGAAATTATTTTCACGCATGTTTTGCTCGGGACTAGCAAAAAGCTGGTTAGGGGGTGTGTTGAACCTCCAATTTATACATTGCATTGCCCATTACACTACATAGTTTGCATGATTTTCATGGTTTAAAGGCCCACCTAACACGTGTTTCTGTGATTGTAGGGATGAGAGTGGATTTCATCAAATTGGAGCCAAAAGAATGTATTTGAAGACATTGCATGAAGTCCTAGGATGGATCAAAGAAAGAAGAAGAAAAAGGGAGAAAAGAGAATGAAGAAAAGAAGAAAAAGTGGAAGAAAAACCAAGGCTGACCGGTCGTCCGACCGGTCAGCCACATATAAGATGTAAATGGAAGGAGGCCGACCGGTCTTGACCGGTCGGCCAGGAAGACTGGACACATTGCATTGGGGCCGACCGGTCATGACCGGTCGGCCATAGGCACTGGATGAAGGATAAGCAGCCCGACCGGTCATGACCGGTCGGGCATGCACGCTGGAACAATGGACAATCCACGCCGACCGGTCATGACCGGTCGGCTGAGCTCTCTGGAGTAATTGAAAAGCCAGGCCGACCGGTCACGACCGGTCGGCCCTGCGTAAGAAGTCTCCTTTCTAAATTGGGACTCCGAAAATTGCTGCGCAATGCGAAGGCTTTCGCAGAATCCGACGCAAGGGGGGCTTGTTGCTATAAAAGGCCACCTAGGGGCTCTCCCTAAGGCATCAGAGAAGAGAAGGAACGTGAGTTTGGAGGCTGAAGGCGACTGTGGAGCGTCTGCAACGTCTATTTTCGGGTTTTTCTAGTTTTATGCTTTATTTTTGAGTTTTTAGTTGTAGCATGACTATGCTCGGCTAAAACCTCTCAGCTAAGGCTGAGAGGTGAAGCTTGTAGCCAGTTCTATGTTAATTTCGGT
Source organism: Liriodendron chinense (assembly GCA_003013855.2). Taxonomy (NCBI): domain Eukaryota; kingdom Viridiplantae; phylum Streptophyta; class Magnoliopsida; order Magnoliales; family Magnoliaceae; genus Liriodendron; species Liriodendron chinense. The sequence continues at coordinate 1,161,113 of PVNU02001229.1, read as the reverse complement.
TTGATTCAAGTATTTTTTAATTCAAGGTCAGAATTTTCTTATGTTCAGTCCAAAAGATGGTAGTTTGAGATGTCTTATCTGAGTTCATGTGCTCCGGACATGAATTCCTTTTAATTCTCTGAGATTATCACAGGTTGCTTGTTTAGATTCGAATTATAGTAATCCTTGAGCAGGCCATAGTCCATAGGCATGGCTGTTACTCCGCAGGCTATGAATTTGAATTCTACATTGATTGAATGGACTTGAACTTGGAAGTTCAACTTGAATTGGATGAATGTGTGTGAATGCTTTATTTTCCAACTAGATGAGAGATAGGACTTCAAATCTAGTTGTGTTCTCTACTTGGATTGACTGAATTAACATAGGATTGCTACAAGTGGATCCTTGAAAGCCTTAGTACATTATATCTCTGATTTTTCATTAAGTTACTGTTTTAATTAAACATCCTATTGAAATTGAATTTGTTCTATTAAACTGAGTTGCTGGAGTAATTAGGAAGCTGTTGCTTTTTCCCTGTGGATCGACCTCGGTCTTACCGAGATTTATTACTACATCGCAGCCTTACACTTGAGGCGAGCGAACAAGTTTTTGGCGCCGTTGCCGGGGAGATTAGATAATAGTTTTCAAATAGTTTCAGTGGCTGTAGAAGTAGATAGGTTTTTCTGATTTTTCTTAGAACTCACAAAGTTTTCTGTTTTGTAGGAATTCTTCTTTCAGTTCAAGCGCATCAGGTGATACCTTTCTAACTTAGTTTTTAGAATTTTCAGATTGCAGTTTTCTAGATTAGGATTAGTTTTGATTTCTGATTGAGTGGTTTATGTCCCGTTGGGAACGTAACCATTCAAATCGTCTCCAATCTGAAGGTGGTTTAGTTGGACCATTGTCAGTCCATAGACGAGTCCGGAATTATCAAGAGCATTGTGAAAGTTTGGGGAGTATGGAGCAAACACCCTTAAGGAATCCTCCACCCCCTACTCCAACCACAAACGCAAATCAGGAAGGAGTAGGAGAGAATGAGGTACATAATGTTCCTCCAATGAGATCACTACGGGATTACCTACAACCTGCTCGTACAATTACACCTTCTTGCATAGTTCTACCAGCTAACGGTGGGACCCTTAACATAAAACCGGGAGTAATCCAACTTTTACCTAAATTCCATGGGCTAGACTCTGACCGCCCATACTTACACTTGCAAGAATTCGAAGAAGTGTTGGCCACCTTGCATTATCCCAATGTTTCTGGGGATACAATCAGACTTAAACTTTTTCCCTTCACCTTGAAAGAAAGAGCCAAAGATTGGCTTCACTCTCTTAGACCATATTCGATTGGGTCATGGGTTGAGATGAACCGGGAATTCTTGAAAAAGTTCTTCCCAGCTCATAAGACAAACACTCTTCGAAGGGCCATAATGAATTTCTCAGCAAAAGAGGGTGAATCATTCTTTCAATGTTGGGAAAGATTTAAGGAACTCCTGCTTGCTTGCCCACATCATGGCTATGAGAGTTGGCGAATTATAAATTTTTTCAATGATGGATTAAGTCCTAATATGCGCCAATTTGTGGAAATGATGTGCAATGGCGAGTTTATGAGTAAAAATCCAGATGATGCTTGGAGTTACTTGGACATGTTGGCTGAAAATGCCCAATCTTGGGACACCTCGGATAAACCCAAGAACCCCAAGCCTACTCAAGAGAAAGGAGGGATATATGTCCTTAAAGAGGAAGACGACGTAAATGCAAGGATAGCCAACCTCACAAGGAAGGTCGAGGGAACAACGCTCTAGTACTGCTACTGACGGGATGGGCAGTCCCTAACTCGGTGTCCAATCTCGCCACACTTGAAACAAGTGCCCTTGAATGGCTTTTGAAGGTCGGGTGCCCCTGGTGTCGTAGGCGGCTTCTGCGGATGAGCTTTTCTTTGACGCCTAGTTCTTCGAGGACCTACGATCGGAGGGATTGGTGCAATTGGTGCTCTGCGCCATGGTTGTTGTTTAGGTGCTCTTGGTCGCTGAGGGCATTCCTTCCTTCGATGGCCGGCTTCACCGCACTCGAAACAGTGACCTGAGATCCGCGATGGGGTCTTCTCTGAAAACTGTGTCGTTTGGGAACTGCTAGGGGAGAACTTCCTCTTCCTGCTGTCACTCAGGGGTGCTTGTTGTTGCTCGAACAAAGCGGTCATCAACCGGAGCATCCCTTGGAATTGCTCTGCGCTTACTAGGGTGACAGGTGCTAACTCTGGCTGGGACGTACCAGCCTCAACTTCAGCTACTGGTGTCGCGTCCATCTTTTAAAAAAAGAAGGGACAAGAAACCCTTAGCCTCAGAAAACTACAAACATATTACGATTAAAGAACTATACCGTTGGGAATTCTAGTGATTCTAAGTTTGCAAATATCAACAAGTGAGGGGTGATCTAATCCTAAAACGCTAAGTAAAAATATTGTGTTGTTCACAGGTACCTCCCAAGTCATGCTCTGATACCAACTCCTGTCACGCCCCAAATTCGGTTCTCGACGTCCATTCGTTGTAACCCGAATTCAGAGGTGGTAGCCTCCGTAGTACCCCGATCTCGGATCCTAACCCCACACGCCAGGTTCCGATCCTGGGATACCACAAGGAGGATTTTAGGGTCTAAATTTTTTTTTTGAAAACATGAGCATCACCATATGAGTACCATCAAAGACAAACACAATATTTCCACTAAATCTCTTCGTTTATATACAGTACTGGAAAGTAAATATACAATGCGTAAATATAAAAACTGTGCACACTTCGGCACCTCCTGCTACTGCACTACAAACTCCAACTCAACGTTGCTGATATACTCTGGTAGAACCTGCAGCGTAACAAACGCGCATAAGCTTCGAACGAAGCTTCGTGAGTGCGTGTGTGCGTGCACAATGCGTATGACAAGCATGATAAATATCAGAGTAAGCAGTAAAGCATGATGAGAACTTTAAACCAAGACTTCGCCCAATTAGGCTACACGATCATGTGATATGAATAACCAGTCTATCACGGCTATGCAAACATGCAATACATATAACTAGCCTACCATGGCTATGCAAGCATGCAATACAGGTAACCAGCCTACCAAGGCTATATACTCTCACTATGCAATGGCCTACAGGGCCTAATGTCACATACAATGATCCAATGCATGTATGCAAATCACCACATCTCAGTACAGTGGTCCAGATACGAACAGTCATAACGCGATCACGTAAGCAATGCAGGACTCGGAACTGGTAGCTCGCCCAGTGTGGTAGCTCGCCCAGGCTTACAGCCTCGCCCACATCACACCCGCCCACATCAGGTCCGTCCCACACCATACAGAACATCAGTCACATCACTGATACCAATATCATCTCTGAAACGGAATATCACCGGGGTCTCACAGACCTCACTACTCACCAGTAGAATGCCAAAGCCTATCTGGTGCAATAGCGGACCTACTCACAGCTGGTCAAACTCAACCCCCTTTGCCAACACTCTTCCGGCAGGTTAGGTCAGACCTCCTTCCAAACTGACCACGTGCAGTGGAAAACACCGCCGTTTGGTATTCGGCATACTGGTGTATGATTAAACCACCCGGTCCTTGAATGGAGCACCCACCTTGGTACCAACGGGATCAGGGACTTTCACCCAGGGACATCTTTGGCATCCAGTTTAAAGATCACATATTTCCGGTGTTCTGCAAACCACGATGGAGCTGTGGTTGCAACGTAGTAACCATGCTATATGCGGCACAAGCAGACGGTGCGAAATGCAACCATGCATACAAACGTGGGACGACATGCCCATGCAAGTCTCCAAAGAGCACCATAAAACTATAAGGTCTCAAACACAATGTCACCGTCAGCTGGTAATGAATTGCACGACAATCACGACCGATATGGCCGGTTGATACAAGACAATCAGATGAGCCAAGCATTCATGATGCATGAGTCAAGTATACAGTATGAGTGCCAACAAGTAGTTCATCTACCACGATGGCTATAAATCAATCTAGTCCAACCTATTTGAGATATGATTAAGATGAGGGGACACATATGAATGATCGAGTCATAGTGCGGGATGTCGCTAGCCAGGGAATCTCGCACCAAGGGCTACAAGGTATGCTAAGCTATTCCTACCATACAGTGTAAGTCAGGATGATAGATTCCTGTCCTCGAATAGTCCCATACCTATTGGAGAGGTTTGCGATAGAGAGCACATGAATTACATTTGCGCAACTACATCTTGAATGCTTTATGAATGCGTTTATGCCCTAGTGGTCCCCAACTAACAATGGTGATTCGGGATGCATACTCATTACACATGCATGGTGGTCGTCGAAGCATATAGTATAAAGATCACATATGAGTATTCCAAATAACACTACGTGTGGCAACAGGCATACTAAAAATAGCATAAAAGATAATTCACTTATAATACAAAGAAACATAAAGAGATAAGACTCTAAATGGATGGTATACAACAACACAGATGGTCCAACAACTGAACGGTGTGGATTAACCTTCAATATTTAGATAACCCAAATGGAAAGAAAATGATTGAATACACTACCGACACATCAAAGGTAGAACATACTTGAGCGGCAAGAGTGGAATACTCAAAATCATGCCGAGACCCATAATCCTGTAGTACAGTTGAGATAAACACGATGAATGGTCCGTAGAAGGAATGTCATAGAACGGGTTGCAAGATAGACAGGTCATGACAGAGAATCATAAATGGTAGTGTAATATGAGATAGATGGTCAACACGATGAAGTCCAAAAAGGGACGACAGGTCTAACCTCATGCTACAAGATAGGCTCCATATAATGGATGGCCTAGATGACATACGAACGTCGAGGATGAGCCCCATACTCGTCCTATAGGTAAACGGGTGGTGTGGATGAGAGATACACAATATGGTAGTCTTTAATAGTTGGGTACAAGGGTAGAAGGGGTGAGTCATATGAGTATACAAGCTGAGTTACCAAGATCAATCAACATGCTGAGTCAACAAGGTGAGTCAACAAGGCGGGTCAACAAGGCGAGTCAACAAGGCGGGTCAACATGGTGAGTTAACAAGGTGAATTGACAAGACGGTTCCACAGGGTGAGTTTAAGAAGGTAGCCCTGTGACTTGGATCAAGCAAACTCTAAGGATGACCTTTCAATAAGGGTTTACACAACTAATCATCAAGGTGGGTCCACGGGATGGACAACGCGGTCATTCGAACACGTACATAGAGGTGGTCCTAAGGGCCATCCTGTACATAACATGCTAGGGTCCATTCATTTGGATGGTTTGGATCAAGCACAAAATTAAGGCGGTCCTAATGGATGGCCAACATTCATATCGCACCATGGAGGCCAATGGCTGACGTGGATAGAACACATGCATAACAAGGTGCACCCATGGTTGGGTGTAACAGTACAAAGGAATGGGGGAGCCACATACATCAATGGGCTACAACAGTTTGGGATCAACCCGATATTTGTGCTTTACCACTAATCAAGTGAGATGGCAATTAAGCACTATGGTGGGGCCCGCACACCACACGTGTGGAACCCCACCCATGGTTGAGTGATTTAAGAACAAGGAGAATGGCAAATAAATATAATAAATGGGTCCTGTAAAGTCTCCAATGGTAGGCATTCAATCACCCTTATTTCTACGTGTGGCCCACCCAAAACTGGGCCCCACGCCCCGGCCAAGGTGGACAACAATGTATACAACACATCTATCAAGGTGGGAGCCCAAGATGGGCCCCATGGCCTTTGGTTGGATGGAAAATTAAACATTACAATGGCCCCAAGGAAGGTTTCAAAGGTGGGCATCAATGACCGCTGTTTCCTACAATGTGGTCCACCTGAGGTTGGGATTTACCTCATTATGAGGGACCCCGGCCCTAAAATAATATGGAAAAACAGATGGGCGGCATACATAAAACAGATACATCGTGGTGGGACCCATAGTGCGTAGCACCCAAATGGGCCCCAAGCATTTTGAATCAAACTAATATTTTTGTTTCCCCCTTCACCCATATCCATGTGATCTTATGAACAGGTTAAATGACAAATAAACATCACTGTAGAGCCTGGGAAGGTTTCAACGGTGGAGATCATAATTCCCACTGTTTCCGTGGCATGATCCACTAGAGGTTTGGATATGCTTAGATTTTGGGCTCAGCCACTAAAATGAGTTGAAAATCATATGGACGGAATAGATAGAGCGCATGCATTCTAGGTGGGTCCCACAGGTGGGCCACTGGCTTGGCAGACCTCATATTTATTTATTTATTTATTATATGCATATATATATTTATATATTTTATTTTATTTTTTTATTTTTTTATTTTTTTTACTTATTTATTATTATTATAATTATTACTACTACATGTATGTGGGGCCCATTCATGGACGATCCAGACCATCCCTCTCATTGCCCAACACAAGGTGGGTCCAAGGAAAGAAAAATGAAGGGTAAACGATAAAAAAGGGGGAAGGTTTGCACTCACAATGATGGTTGGACGGTTGGATTGCCGATCGGACGGTCCAGATGATGATCAGGGTCCTCCAAGCTTGATCTTCACCTTCAATCTCTCTAACTCTCTCTTTCTCTCTCTTGATCTCCCTCTAAATCTCTCTACTTCTCTCTCTTCTCTCTCTTCTCTCTCTCTCCCTCTCTCTCTCTCTCTCAAATCTTGCAATTGAGAAGCCACCCCCCCCACGTATGGCTCTTGTATGGGAAGAGGGGGGGTGCATGATGTCATGATGATGATGATGATGATGAGAGAGGACATGGGGAAATGGGTTAGAGTTGACTTTGGTGAGAGAGGTATGGGTTGGAGTTGGTGTGTGTAGGCTAGGGTAATGATGGGGGTATGGGTGAGGGTGATGGTGATAGATTTGACATGTTGTTGAGAATTGTGCAAGTGGGGCCCACGCCACACGCGCGTTGCGTGGCCCACCTCGAATTACACGAACGTATGCATCTTACACACCGGGTATCGCAATGGGGCGTGCCGCGCGGCGTTGGAATCGTGGCGCCCGCGCGGTCGCAAGGGTACAAGTCTTGGGTCGTTGCGGTACTAAATCAGGGTCGCGATCAAGGCTCTCTAATCTGGTCCGTCCGGGACGTACTGGTACCGGAAACTAAACGTACGGAGGGCAATTCAGGGTACGGGTCTTACAATGTGAGCATAAGAGGAGGATATATGAAGTGTATGAGGTTGTAGGTCTTTAAACTTCTCTTAATATAATGGTTTTATATGTGAATTCCTATATTTTTATAATTGATAGAAAATTTGAACACTTTACACCTAGTTCACATTACACGATTTTCATGGGTTGAAGGGATTATGTGATTTGTGGATTAACTAGATTTTGATTTTAGGTGTGGAGAAATCAAGCCAGGGTACTTTGTCCATCTTTGTCCATGGGAAAATAACGTAAGATACAGATTTCTAAAAATCCTATCTAAATTAAAAGAAAAAGGAAAAGGAAGGATGAAATTAAGAATGATGGAAAAATGGTAGAAAATTCGATTAGGGCTACCTACTACCAACCGGGGGATGGTCTACCCATAACCAAAGCCGGAAATGGGACGTAGTGTGAAAGTCGTCGGAAGGACGGTAATGCAAATTCCTGTCATTGGCTTGATGTGGCTCTATATACCTTGAAATCTATAGTCTAGTTGATTTATGAAGAAGATAACCCTGGAAACTCATTAAAAGAATTTTCACTATGCACACTAGATTGAATTTGTTCAAGTTCTTCTATTTGTCAACCAATTAGCAGGAATTTCATATGGATACTTATTATGTTTTAAGAGTTTACAGTTTCAACCTCTATCGCCTAATTTCTCTAACTCTTACACTTGTGTAGCTTGGAATGTATAGAAGAAAGGTTTCTAAAGGAGAGTTGGGTTTGGAGAATGAATTTGGTTTCACGCATGTTTTGCTCGGGACTAGCAAAATGCTGGTTGGGGGGTGTGTTGAGCTCTTAATTGTGCATATTTTAACCCCAATTCGTCACTCATTATGCATGGTTTTCACGATTTAAAGACTAATCTAAGACATGTTTTGTTATTGTAGGAATGAGAGCGGACTCCACTCAATTGAAGATGAAAGGGGTCCATTTAGAACCATTGAATGAAGATCGAAGGAGGACCAGAGGAAGAAGGAAGCAAGGAAAGAAGAAAAGAAGAAAGAAATGAAGAAAAGAGGCCAAGACAAGTCGTGACTGGTCGGCCAGGAGAGCTACGACCGGTCTAGATTGGTCGGTCAGCTTTCCCAGATGTGCTTAACCCGCTGGATGCAGGACAAACACAGTCCAACCAGTTGTGATCGGTCGGCCAGGCCAGTCCGACCGGTCCAGACCAGTCGGCCAGAAGAATTTCCAACTCCAGAGTACCCTGGACTGATGAGAAGACCAGTCCGACCGGTCGCGACCGGTCAGTCAACCAATCAGACCGGTCGTGCGACCGGTCGGCCATGCATAAAATTGCACACTTTCCATTTTTTGCACCGATTTTCTCTGCGTACTGCGTAAGCTTACGCAGTTTCTGGAATATTCTGAGGTTTGGAGCCTCCCCACTATAAAAGGACACCTAGGGATCGTTCCTAGGTTATCCTAGAAGGGTTTGAGCAAGTTGGGAGGCGGTGGAAGTGGATTTCGGAGTTCCACAACTCCTTCTAGTTTGTTTCTCAGTTTTTATGCTTTTCTTAGTTGTTTCATGTTTCCTTAGATCATGAACGGCTAAACCTCTTAGCTAGGGCAATGAGGTGAAGCTTGTAGTGGATCTAAGATGTTTCAATTCGTTATAAGTTGGTTTTAAGATTGAATTTCATGTTTATGAACAATGGTTTGAAGTTTATACAAGTTCTAAGTAAGTTTTTCTTAGTCTTATGATGACTCATGGATGTTTGGGAGAATTACTTAAGTTCTGAATGGCTGAATGTTAGTCTAGACCTGTATGATCCGAGGAATTGGAGTACGCTCTAGTACTATGATCTTCATGTGGGAACTTCCTACCAAAGTTTTTCTTTTCTGGTTTTTTGAATTATGTATGGGACTATGAATGTGATTTGATTCAAGTTCAAATCATGATCTAGCTTTGTCTGGTGACAGGACTTAATGATGATCATGATTATGAACTTTGTTTATTGGAATTGGGACTGACCTATGCAATTGAGCATGCTCATCCTAGCTTGCATTGAGTGAATCATATACATTGGCCTTACATATGACAGATTGTTTGGTTTAACAGCTCTATCATCCGGCTAGATAGATCTTAATTTCGATTCTAGTTGAGAGAATGAGAAACCACAGCGAATTGAGCATCGAGGATTGCTACAAGTGGATCCTTGAATCCCTAGTGCCTTTTTATAATTGTTTACTTCAGTTTAGTTCAACATTACTACTTACATCAATCTAGTACAAATCTGGTTGTTAGCTTCTCAATAGAAACTATTGGATGTGTTTGTGAATTCTTCTATAAGTCCCTATGAATCGACCTCGGTCTTACCGAGATTATTACTACATCGCAACCCTACACTTGGGGAAGCGAACAATTGTACACAAGGCAATCAAAGGGTCTACCATGGGCAGAGTCGATGATAGATCAATGAACTACACAAGCATAACCAATGCTCAGAAGATAAGCTACTAAGTTTAGAATCACTAAGAATCACATGAGCCCGGAGTTATCAAGAGATCAAAGTAAAACCAAACTAGTACTTGATTCAAACTCATATTGAACTAAATTCTTCAATTAAAATATAAAAAGGAAACCTAGGTTGCATCAATCCATAAAAAAAAAAAAAAAAATCAAAAGCTTCACCTCTTAGCCCTAGCTAAGAGGCTTTAGTTCATCTCTAACATCCTTGAACTAGAAGCCTCAAAAACATAAAAATAACTAAAATAGGAAGAAAACTACGAAAGCTCGAAGTAGAATCCGTCTCCTAAGCAATCCCCACGTCCTAGCATGCCTTGGTATGAAGAGGAGAAGTCCTATTTATAGCTTGGCGCGGAAGATTCCGGATTGCGCAAGGAAATACGCAATTACGCAGAGAAAATTGGAGCTTTCCCGCACAAGCTGTTACGCTGACAACCGGTCGCACAACCGGTCTGAGCCTGTGGACGACCGGTCGCACGACCGGTCTCAAAACCGCCAATTTTGTCCAGAGAGTTTTTATCTTCCTCTGTTGAACGCCTGACTGGTCGGACGACCGGTCTGAGTGGTGAACGACCGGTCATACGACCGATCTCAGCTGGTCCAGTGAAGTTTTGGTAATGTGACCTCTTCTGTTGTGTAGTCAGACCGGTCGGACGACTAGTCTTGGCTATGGACGACTGGTCTTCAGTGTCTTTTTCTTCCTTCTTTTCTTTATCTCCTTTGCTTCCTTCTTCATCCTTTTGCACTTGGTTCTGTGATCTTCAATGTCTATAAAGTGCTCTATTTAGCCTTGAATCAGTGAAATCTCTATCTTGTTCCTACAATCACAAATCATGCATTAGAGTAGTCCTTTAAGCATGTAAACCGTGCATAATGAGTGATGAATTGGGGTTAGAATATGCACAATTAAGAGTTCAACATGGGGCTTCTGAGACGCTTTGCGAGTGTATGTTTTTCTTAATGCTTAAGAATCTCCTCCGCAAGTCGGTCCTCCAACAATGGTCCGGATCTCACCAGTGGGCTCAGCATCTTCTTGCGAAGTATGATGTTGATGTGACTTCTTCCGGTGTGGTAGGGCATCCGCCCTTTTCGGTGACCGATCTTGTCGAGCTACGTAATCCCGGAGATGACCTTTCCGGATAAGAGCTTCGATGTGGTCTTTCAGAGATATACAATCTTGGGTGTTGTGCCCATGATCTTTGTGGAAATAACAGAACTTTCTCTTGTCTCTTTTTTCAGGATCGGACTTGATCTTTGAAGGCTATTTCACATACGGTTTGTGCTCGATCTCCATTAACACTTTTTCAGGAGATTGGTTAAGAGGTGTATAGTTATGATATTTACCAGAGTAGGGCTTCTTTGGGGAACGATCCCGTCGATCGCGACGATATTTTTTATCAGGAGTAGAGATCTCCTCAGACTTACTCTTCTTGCCCTGTATACCATGACGTGCCAAAGTGACTTCCTCCACATTGATGTATTTCTGAGCCTTTGCTTGGAAATCCACCATGGTTATAGGAGGGTTCTTGTCCAAGGCGAACCGGAATTTCTCGCTCGTAATTCCGGCTATAAGGGTGGTGAGGCCTTTATCTTCGGTATACCCTTCAGTTTGGACGGCCTCTGCAATGAACCTAACTGTGAACTCCTTAATCATCTCCTCATGTTGTTGCTTCAAGTCCATTAAGTGAGATGCTGGCTTTTTGGTACAGAAGCTCCCCATGAACTGAGAAAGAAAGAGCTCCGATAATTGAGAGAAGGATATGATGGATCAGGGTTTTAGGCCCCGAAACCATGTACGCATTGCATCCTTTAGGATTAGGGAAAATGCCCTACACATAATTTCTGAACCATGCCCCTCCAGCTCCATAAGATATTTATATGTCTCTTGATGTTCAAGAGGATCGTCAGTGCCTGTATACGAAGTGATGATAGGCATGCGGTATTTCTTGGGCAAGGGTGCCTCTATAACCTCGCGGGTGAAGGGAGATTCGGATCGATGGATTGACGCAACAGCAATAGGTGTTAGATTAGTCTGATATCGTTGTTCCATGTCGTCGAAACGAGCCTGGACTCTTTTGAGATCTCCTTCCCATAGCAAGGTGTAGTTTGAAGTTTCGACGGCAGACCCCTGAGATTGCTGTTGCCGGGAGGCACTGGAGTGTATAGAATGCGGAGGGGGTGCAGGGACTTGATTGCCGAGTGGTATTCGATTTGAAGGAGGAGGATTTAGCTGGGTTTATGGCTCGCCCGCAGAATGTCTGGAAGCTACTGGTATAGGTTGCGCTGGCGGCTCTTCTGGAGGTTGTTATTGTGGTTCCGGAAAGTGCTGATCAAACCAATTAGATAAGGTCTGAAGCCTGGCTTTGAGAGTTAGAAGTGTGTTTTCGAGGTAACGCATAACGTCTTCTTGACTGCTGGACACATCGAAAAGTGGGTTTTGTGATGGCACGTTAGACTCTCCCTGGGGGATGCCCGTCGAAGTAGTCTGAGGGAGGTTAGGCGCTGGTTCGGTAATGTCAGGAGGAGGTAACGTCTGCCTTGAAGTGGAAGGATGAACCGTCTTTTTGGGAGGCATACTGGGAGATCTCGATCAGTGATTAGAATGGCTAATCCTGACGATCTGTTCCCACAGACGGCGTTAATCTGTTTATGTCGAATTTGGTGACAGGATCCTCCAGACGTTCACCTTCCTTCAAGCTAACTTCCCTCCGAACCTGAAAGAACACAAGAGAAAGCTAAGGGTGGTTGGCGTCTAGCCGTTGGCCCTCCGAAGCTTAAGTCAGATGGGACATGGTTGTAAAGGGAAGCAGCGTGATATGAGCTTGGAAAATTGTGTACCTGTTGAGCTCTTAATTGTGCATATTCTAACCCCAATTCATCACTCATTATGCAAGATTTTCATGATTTAAAGACTAATCAAATACATGTTTTGTGGTTGTAGGAATGAGAGTTGCTTTGCCCAATTGATGACCAAAAGGGCACATTTAGGAGCCTTTGATGAAGGCCCAAGGTGGACCAAAGAATGATGAAGAAAGAGAGGAGGATGAGGAAGAAAGAAGGAAAGAAAAGAAAGAAGAAATAAAGCAGAAAACGGGGTCCAACCGGTCAAGACCGGTCGGCCAAACAGGCCCCGACCGGTCAAGACCGGTCGGCCAACATTACTGCCCTCTACAGAAGCTGCTGGAACAGGCCCCGACCGGTCTTGACCGGTCGGCCAGCCCTGTCTGACCGGTCTTGACCGGTCGGCCATGTAAATTTCAGTTTCCAGATTCCAGATAGCAGGCCATTCCCGTTTCTGATTTTTCAGACCAGTTTTCTGGGCCCATATTAATGATATTTGAAAATCCAATACATCCATGTCGAAGAGGAGCTCGACGCCAAACTAACCCAAGTGGTTTCGTGTCGATCAAAGCTACGGATTGATCGTGGTGGCCAAAATAATACGAACTGTCCAGAAAGTTCCAGATTTGTTATTCCACTCTGGGCCGGTCCAGGTGACTCATCATTGATGATATGAAGAATCTACTTTGACCATCTTTTAGACCACATCCATATATGAATAACCACAAAGTTTGAGATCAAAAGGATGTGTGGTTTGATCGTACCGGTTGAAGAGAGATGGACCATCCAGAAAGATCCAACTGCACAGAGTTTATAAAAGCCCTAAGTGTTCTAATTTTCGGACCACATTCTGGGATTTTTTTGGACAATCTAATCCATCTATCATGTAGAGGAGGAAGTTTTCTACCAATGTTCAAAATTTGGGATCAATCCGACATCTGTACACTCCGGAGCGTTGAAAGCAAGATGACTGGTTCTGAAGGTACCCGAAGTGCGCGATTTTGTGAGGCGGTCAGTGATCTGATTGGTGGGCCCATTCAGAGGATAATCTTGGAAATCTAAATCATCTATGAGGAAGATCACATTATAAGAAAGCTATAAATCAATTTTGAAGGCAATCCAACCATTGGTTAAGCCGTACCAAGCGAAACAAATTCTGCTATGTTGTTGTACTATTGCTGCACTATAAAAGGAGGTGCTCTCTTCTATTCCTGGGCAAGCAAGGACGTGGGGAGCAAGGATTTCAAGTCATAGGAGGCTTCCTAGCCTCCTCCAGCTAGTTTTTCTTCCTTTTCTTAGTTCTAGTTTTATTTTTAATATGCTTTTCATTAGCTAATCTCTTAGCTAGAGCTAAGAGGTGAACCTTATAGTTTTCTTAGATTGTTTAATTCGTTTTATTGGTTTTAAAGTTGGAATTCATGATTATGAACTATGGTTTGAAGTTTATACAAGCTTTAAGTAGTTTTTCTTAGTCTTATGATGACTCATGGATGTTTGGGAGAATTACTTAAATTCTTAATTGGTTTGCATCAGTCTAGACCTGTATGATCCGAGGAATTGGAGTGCGCTCTAGTACTATGATCTTCATGTGGGGACTTCCTACCAAACTTCTACTTTTCTGAATTTCTGTAATATGTATGGATTGTGCATGTGATTTGAATCAAGTTCAAATCATGATCTAGCCTTGTCTTGTGAAAGGACTTGAGGATGGTTATGATTGTGAACTGAACCTTTTGGAATGGGGAATGACCTATGCAATTGAGCATGCTCAGCTCAGCCTACATTGAGTGAATCCTATGCATTGAACTTACATATGACAGATTGTTTGGTTTAACAGCTCTATCATCCGACTAGATAGATCTTAATATCGATTCTAGTTGAGAAAGTGAGAAACCATAGCGAATTATGCATCTAAGGAGAGCTATAAGTGGATCCTTGATGCTCTAGTTATCTTTCCATTATCAGATTTTCTATTCTATGTTAAAAATCAATTTCACAAACCTCTTTGATTCTAGTTATTAGGATAGTTTGAATTGTTTTACTTCCTTCCCTGTGGATCGACCTCGGTCTTACCGAGATTATTACTACATCGCAACCCTACACTTGGGGAAGCGAACAGTACCTTTATTCACTGTGGAGCCATCTATTTATACAAATCCAGGTGATCCAACCAGTTACGCAAGACGTTAAGATTGCTGCTGACTTCTGGGGATAAAGTGTTTATCTTATTAATCCTAGATAAGGAGACGGCCTACTCCAGTTAAACATCCGGTTGATCACGCTCCTTGATAGTGATCCTCTGAGATCCGGAGCCACGAACAAAGATAAGCCCAAAACTGGCCTATATGTGCTGCTAGTACTAAAAAGGCGGGGATGCTCGGGCTCAGAGGCAACTACTCGCACATTGAGATGCGGCCCTTTCAACGACCACGAGTCGAGACGCTCACATATTCGGGGGTGTATACTGTACTTTCACGATATGCGAGCCTCAACTAGGAGGGCTCGGTGGTTCGGGAGTTGCATACCGCACCTTCTCGATATGCGAGCCTTGACCATGAGGGCTCGACGGTTCGGGAGTTGCATACCACATCTTCCCGATATGCGAGCCTCGACCATGAGGGCTCGCAAGTTAAACACCGCTAAAAAGGCGCTCACGGGCCTCGAGTCTTTGCTATCTTCGACCACCGCTATTTGGCTATAACACTATGAAAAAAAAAGGAAAATCAGCCAAGGAGTTGTCCATAAGTCCATAAGTCGATGTGGTTTGGAGAGAAAATTTTGAATGAAGTACGTGGTGGAAATATGTTTTGTGGATGCAAAATAACTTTTTGAGACGTGGAAAAACTTTATACATTTGTTTTTTGTTAAATTTGACCATTCAGTGCTCTACTTGTCCCACATGCTTTTTTTTTATGGGTTAGTTCACACCCCATAAAACCATTTCCCGCATGCTTGGATCTGAACATCTAGGTGCACATAAATCCATTTCTCGTCCCAACAAGGTCCCTATAAAAGGCACAAAATTACCATTTTTGCATCCAAGCAAGGCAATCATCTCACACAGTGGGCCTTATTGGGCTTGTACATTCTTGGTCTGTTACAAGCTTGAGGCCATTTAACAGTTTGTGATCATATGTCCTGAGGAGTTTTCAACCTTCAAAGTCCAATGATCTAACAAATGAACATGAATCTTGTTGGGAAGGATGCACAAGCCTTTAAATCTCGCAATCCCCAATTGACTGAATTATATATGGGATATGGATGCAGAATTATGAACAAACAATCACCCCACACGGCACATAAGACTTTTTACGCAAAAAATCCTCTGAGAATAGAGGTAAAAACCATGGAACCTCGTCCAACCAACAACCCACTATGTAATAGTGTTTACACAACGATCATGAATTTCACACACAAATCCAATTATCTTCACCCCCTAAGGGCATATTACAATAAAAGATAATGATAATAGAGAGATCTCACCACTGAGATAAACTTGAAGAGGCTATGAACACAACCAATCACAGATGAACGTCATAAACTCAATCTTCTCGCTTTCTTCAATCTTCCTCTCTCTCTCTCTTTCTCTCTCTCTCTCTCTCTCTCTCTCTCTCTCTCGCTTTAGAACATGCATGTAATCTTTGTTAACCTAACTCTATATTAACATGTGCTTATATAGCACTTGCACCCAGAATTAGAAACGAAATAGGGAAGTGCACAAAGCAGTTGCACAGCCATAGGTTGGCTAACCCGATGTCGTCGGTCGCCCGACCATGGCCAAAACTGTCTAAAGAGCTCAGAGAGAAAATCATCGAATTTCGGCCGCTCAAAAACCACATTCGGTTGCCCGATCACCAAAAGTCGGTCGCCTGAAACTGTCCATAACAGTCTACGAATCTTAGGGAATTTCAGTCACTCGACCAGACTTGGTCAGTTGCCTGATGACCCCCGAACTGCATACATCTTAAGGAGGAACACAGGATAATGAGCTTTCGGCTCTATATTCGAAAGGTATTATGTGTGGACGGGGCTCATCTAAAGGGGAGGTATACAGGAGTATTGTTCATTGTTACACGTCAAACAGGAATAATCACATCCTAACAGTAGCATACAGGATTGGGAGTCTAAGAATAACAATAGTTGGAAGTGGTTTCTTAAAAATTTATGACAAGTCATTAAACCAATGCAAGTTTGATAAGTGGAGTGAAATTTTTATTTCCTTCTACAACACATGGATATTACGCACACCATCCGTTGTTGCTAAAATCTGGACAACAAGCGAGGTGGCGGAAAGACTACCTAAGAAGGTCGAATGGTACCGATCTCCTCATAGTGGGCTGATAGGATCTCGAAGGTAGATCCTACACAAAACAAAGAAGGCTAAGAGGGTGGCCAAGTACCGGCCGTTAGTCCTCTAATGCCTAAGTCAGATGAGTCTGATAGGAGCAATAGGCAGTAAGCTTTTAGGTAAATAGGTAATGTATACCTTGAGATAGAGGTAGATGCCTATATTTATAAGCTATCGAAGACTAGTAATGGGCCAAGATTATGGCTACAGTCATGGGCGTTATGTCCGCTAAGGCCGGCATGATTTTTATGGGCGTGGATCTCGTTGGACCTATTAGGAGGCATACTCTGTATCATGTGGACTTATTCCTGATTATCTACGCACCTTTATGGGCTAATAGCAGAGCTCTTTGGCCGAACTTCGTGATAGCAGAGCTCTCCGGCCAAGCATCTAGCCTTGGCAGAATATTTTAATACGTGGACCTGTGCGACATGTGTCCAAGATTTGAGTTGATGCTTATCGATATGTGACCTTTAAAACAGGTCAGCCTGGTGCTTTAGTCCTTAACTCTTACTTCGACATTGGTATGTGAGCTTGAACTCCTACACTTGGTCCTATGGTCTTATCGGCCTTTCTCTTTATGGACTGAGCTCGACCTATATGGAAAATTTCTATAACACCATATATGGACAAATATGATGCATACTTGCAATGATCAATCACTGTAGTGTACTTTTGGGCAGATGATAAGTTGTGTAGGAGAAGGGCATTTGAGGATGTCATGCGGTGCATAGAATTGGCCAATCCTGACGCATATAATTCGCCAATCCTAACGCATATAATTGGCTCAATAACATAAAGAAAGAGAGATGAGCATCAACATTCTTTCAGGGTAAGAGATACAACATCATAACGATTAACATAGCTGAGAGTGGTAACACATTGTGGAAACACCCTAACGAACACCCGATCGTGAGACTTTTGAATGATGTGTGATAGAAGATATGGGAGTTCTACGTGGTTAAAAGAGAAAATGTCAAGGCTTTCCCTGGAAGAGTAACTTCGTGGGCAGAGGCCTATATGAGGGACCTAGTAGATGAGGCGAGGAGAACATCATGTACAACGATATCTAAGGATGAATATCAAGTAACAGTCGAAGAGTATACTGACATCGTGACATTGGATGAAGCCAAGTGTACATGTGGTGAGTTTAATGCAATGATGTTACCTTGCATGCATGCAATTGCAGTTTGTACCAAGTATAAAAAAGATCGTTACAATTATTGTTCCCCCTTCTACTCAACAACAACTTTCTGATATGCATATTGTGAATCCTTGTATCTAGTCCCTGATTTTAGCAAATGGGACATACTGCCTTATCTAAGGGCAATATGCGATAAAATTCATCCCTGAGATGGGAAGAGAAAAGGGGAAGACTGAAGAAGCAGAGAATTTTGAGCTTAGGAGAAGTTAGGGGAACTATAAGATGCTCTCGGAGAAAGCGAACGGGTCACAATCGGTCATCATGCAGCTACCTCCTCGCTTCATTGGAAACTGATTTCCGTGCATACATTTCGTATATTTGTTGTAATTGTTACATACATTTTGTATATATAATTTTTTTTATAGATGTGGAGATGAGTTAGAGGATGAATATCCTTGTTATATATGAATATTCTTTTTTTTTTTAATATCAAATAATCTCAAATGAATGTGGATCAAATATGATCACCGAAAAATCAATCACTGATATTCACTATCGATCATAAATTGTCAATGTTATTCATCAATACATAATGGATCAATGACGATGGTTGTATAACATCGATGATGGACAGATGACGATGGTCATTGAAAGCTTTGACGATGGTCAGTTGGTATTGGTGATGGAGCATCGGGGGAGATAGGATAAGGGTGTATCAGCGATTGTCAGTGGGTAGTGCCAATGATGAGCATTGAGTATCAATGATAGTCAGTGAGCATCAGGAAAGATAAGGGTGTATCAGTGATTGTCAGTGGGTAGTATGGCGATGGTTAGTGAGTATCAGGGATGGTCAGGGAGTACCGACGATGGAGTATCTGGGAAGGTCTGCATGATAACATTTTTGTTCGAAACGAAGTGTTACATGCATATGAAACTTTCCTTACAACACTTATGTACATTTGACAATCACCTTAAAAAAATGAAACATTTGTTACAACGATTATGTAATTTTGTTGCTAAAATTCAAAGAAATAAATGTTATCTTACATATTTACTTTAACGGACTCAAATTCAAGGAAATAATTGTTACAACACTCGTGTACATTTATTTACAACCTTGGGTTATTTTGTATTCACAACCTTAGGCTGTTTTTTATTCGCACCCTTGGCTTGTTTTTTATTCACATCATTGGGTTGTTTTTTATTTGCATCTTTGCGTTTTAGGTTCACATCTAGGGTCTTTGGTTTCAAGGGTTTGATTATTAGCTCCTTCATCCAGTGGAGGAAATTTTCTGTTGTTGGCTTCTTAACAAGTGCTTTTATATCAACCACATCTACCTCTTCTACGACCTCTTCAGCATCAACTGCTTTAAAATCTTATACATGAGTCTTTCTATACTTCTTAAGACAGTCGAAAGACACGGTCTTTCTGAAATTTAATATATCATCTTGCAGATTCGCATACAATTCATTAATGTTCATAAAATGACAAATAGCCAATATAGATGAGGAGAGTGAAAGAGTTTCATGAAATCTTACTGATGCCCATTAAATATCCATCCCGCTAGATAGAAAGTCAACGCATTTCATCATGCAGATCCCACACTCGTCCCCACCAACCTGTTTTGGGATCCGATTTACCATTTCAAAATTCCATCTGACTTCCTAGTAACCATTCCCCTCGTCATAGAGATGGAACAACCATCTTAGACCATCTATCAAGCCAACATGTTCCTCCATGTAGTAATTATGTCATTCTCTTCGAAGGGTATCGAACAACTGAACATGCCTCCTCCACAGTTCTACGATGAACAAAATCCAATGTTTGTTACAATAGCTGACTGGAATATATACCTACAAAATACATAAGCAATATTATAAGACAACTACTAATATTAAGTTAAGTGCATCACATCTAAATGTATTGACGAACTTACATATTCGAATTTACACATCTCTTTTCAGAGGCCTCCTCCTTTGACAATAACCTATATATGATCATTAATTTTTTTTTCACAATTACATCTCTGTTCTTATGGTCCCCAACACCATAAGAAAGTAAAACTTCAACATCCTTACTAAAAAATTGCTGACACAAATCAATCAAATATATTCAACGTTAGATTAGTATGAGATAAGTTATATATGAAGATTAGTATTGGATAAGTTATATCTAAAGACAATTACCTAGAAAATTGTGCTCACAAACATGCAGTCATGTGGGTATGCTCCCGGATCATCCATATGACGTCTGAATAGATAACCCATGTATAGGTCGATTCCTTGTATAATCCCTCATGTTGTTAAGAAATCATGTATGAAAATACTTAAAAAGACTATTGTGCAAAAATCTTACTAGATCATCGACCCATTCATTATCCCATACACTTTTCAACCAAACATAACGATCATCGTCGTATGCAATCTTCACCGTTTAGAAGTCCTCATCGGTAAGCATATGTAAGGGGTTCAAAATTAATGACTTCTCGACTGAAATTTCTTCTTCTGTGCGAAGTGTTGTATATGGAGTTCACACCCACATGGAAGCGGTGTCTGTCACGTCCGTCCTTCCCAATACCTTCATGCCCCTCCTTATGCGGATTCGGGGGAGGGGTCATAAACGATGACACCACTTCAGGAAGAGGGCCCGCCTCATCAATATCATCGAGAATGGGATAGTCCCTCAATTGATATGGTGTGTTGGACTAGGACCCTGCCTCATCGGATGGTGCGGATGGGCTTCCTATCTCACCCTTGTCATGAGTAAAGTGCCCCGACTCATCTAATGACGAGGAGGGGCTCCTAGAATCGACAAATCGTGAGGCCTGCCCCCGCCCCTCAGAATCTAATGAAGTGGGACGTGCTCCTTAGAAGAACACCATATATATAAGATACTTCTCAATAAAATAGAGTTATATACTATAGCAATTAGACATATACGTGCCTCCTTTGACTTCAATGTGGCCCTTAGACCATTAATTTCCCTCAATAACTTCTCATTTCTCGTGTTAAAGGTTGCCTCAAGCTGCGCAACCCTTTCCATCAGTCCCTTGTTACTGTCATTCAATCTTCTCATAATCTCTTCTCATTTAAAGCCCCCTCCACTCTCTTCCGAAACATCTATGACATGGCTCGTCATTTCTTAAAATTTTCCTTTGGAGCAGATAAAAACCTATTAACACTTGGGGAAGACCTTTGCCCTTTTGTAATCTAGGCACAAACCAAGTTCCATTATTGCACAGAAGGATTCTGTCAAAGACAAAAAAATTATTTAAGTAAACGGACCTAAAGCAACGATTCAAGACACTAAATTGCATTAAATGATGACCATCACTGATACTCACTGAAAATCGTCAATAACCACTGACCATCACCTATAATCACTGACTATTGCCTATAATCACTATATGTCGCTGATACAAAATGGCGATCACCGATAATCAATGTACATCGCTAATACATACTGACAATTACTGATAGTTAACTATGTATCTGTGTATAAACGAAGGACAGTGAGTAACGACGATTGACAGTGCGTATCGGCAATAGATAGTGCATATCGATGATAGACTATTCGTATCTGCAATGAACTGTGCGTATTCGTAATGGACAATGGCTTCTTAATGAAAGACAGTGTGTTTCGACGATTTTGGATTTCCCTGGATGGCCTTTAAGAAATTAAACCTTCCAATATGGGTCCACAACACTCTCCATTATTCATACAAGCACCACATCCTCATTTTCACAAACTCCAACCACTCTAACTACCACTTGAATATTGATGATTAATAAATACGAAAAAAGAAAACAATGTTTCAACATCAAACCATCAACCTCGTCACCATTCATACGAACACGACATCCTCCCCCTTTCACAGACTCCAACCAATCAGACAAAAAAATAAATAAATAAAAAAAGCAACAAAAATAACTACAGAGGGAACCTCCATACCCTCCTCCCTTTCACAAACTCCCACCACTGACTGACGCCAACAATAACAAAAACAACAAGCAATACAACTTATGTTTAGCATGCATAGTGGCTAGAGTATTATAAATAAAAATCATTTTTTAACAAGAACTTTGTCGTAGTTTGGCCAGAGATTTTTGTCTTTGTCAGAAAGTGAGAAAACAACTCGTACAACTATCAAACGTCGAAGAATGCTTAGCATGGTCCCCTTCTCTTGTTGTGGTCCCCTTCAACTTCGTCTGCAAGCTACTGAAAACACCAAAGAAAGATAGAGAGAAGAAAGAGGCCAGAAAAGCCTTTTCCTGCCCATGGGATCGACCTTGTGAACTGATCCACGTATTCTAACCCACCCCTCGTGTTCTGTGGGGCCAACTAGATAGTACCAAAGGGGATCTAAGCCATCTGGATGGAATGGGTTATAATTTCAGGTCGTTGTTGAGCTCTTGAATGTGCATATTCTAATTCTAATGCATTACTAACTATGCTTGAAATAAGTGATTAAAGACCCGACTAATGCATGGTTTTGTGTTGTAGGAATGAGAAAGAGAATTGATCAATTGAGGGCTTACAAATGCTATTTACACACCTTGAAGATCAAAGGAATAAAGGACCAAAGGTGGAGTAAAAGTGCATTGAAGATGAAGGAAGAGAAGATGTGAATTTCAGCTAATTTCGTGTCTACCGGCTAGCCGGCCACAGTCATCGACCAGCCGGCCAAACCCTCCAGAAATAGCAAACTCTTTGGACACATTTTATGAAGGTCGACCCCCTGACCAACTGGTCGGACAGACTGATCGACCGACCGGACAGACTGACCGACCAGTCGGCCGACCGGCCGGCTGAAGGGTCGGCTTATGCACAACAGTGTCCAGCGAATTCAGCAGTTTGAAGCATGTCCATCGGCCGGCCAGCCGACCGGTCGGCTAATGGGTCAGACTATGTAAAAAAGACTCCAGTGAAAATTACAATTGCAAGCACTTTGTTCGACCGGCCGAACACGGGGTTCGACCGGCCGGTCAACACTTAGGAACATCTGGAGCTTCGAAAATCTCTGCGCAAAACGCTAATCTTGCGGGATTTCTCGAAGCTTCTCGCACCTAGGTCTCCAAAGCTATAAAAGGACTTCCCTAGCTCATTCCTAGGGCATCCTAAAAGAGATTTAACACAGTGGGAGGTGGCAGAAGTCATATCCGAAGTTCTACAACTCCTAGTTTGTTCTTCTAGTTTTTCTATTTTTCTTAGTTGTTTTCATGTTTCCTTGGATCATGATGGCTAAACCTCTTAGCTAGGGCTAAGAGGTGAAGCTTGTAGTGAATCTAAGATGTTTCAATTAATTTGATTTGGTTTCAAGTTGGATTATTAGTGAAGAATAATGGTTGAAGTTTGAATAAAGTTCTAACTAGTTTTTCTTAATCTTATGATGGCTCATGGATGTTTAGAAGAATTGCTTGAGTTCTTAATTGTTTTGAGTTATTCTAGACCTGTACGCTCCGAGGAATCGGATTCAATACGCTCTAGATCTTTGATCCTCATGTGGGAACTTCATACTAAAAGTTCTACTTTCTCTGGAATTTCTGCTTTCTGAAATTTCTGCTTATGTGTGATTGTGTGTGTGATTTGAATCAAGTTCAAATCATGATCTAGTTATACTTTGTGATAGAATTTAATGATAATTATGATTGTGATCATGACCTATTGGCACTAGGATTGACTTGTGCAATTGAGTGTGTTCAAGTCCTAACTTGAATTGTGGGAATCATGTACTTGAATTACACATATGGAAGATTGTTTGTTTTAACTGCTCTATCATCCGGCTAGATAGGACTTAATTTCGATTCTAGTTGAGAAAGTGAGAAACCACAGCGAATTAAGCATCAAGGATTGCTACAAGTGGATCCTTGAACCCTTAGTACTTTTTATTATTGATTACATTCAATTTAAATCAAAATATCTATCTACACCAAATTCCTAAATTTTGTTTAATTAGTTCTTAATTAGAAACCATTGAAGGTGTTTTATGAATTCCTACACATGTCCCTGTGGATCGACCTTGGTTTTATCGAGATTATTACTACATTGCAACCCTACATTGGGGAAGCGAATAAGTTTTTGGTGCCGTTGTCGGGGACTTTGACGGTTTTTCACAAAATTTCTGAAAATAGTTTCTATTTGAAATTTTTGGGACTCTTTTACTAACTTAGTTTGTTTACTTTGTTTTGTTTTTACAGGGATTCTAGGAGTCGAAGTAATCACTTCAAATCAGGTTTTTCTAACCCTTTTTCTTTTATTTTTATTTTTCTAAAATTTGCATGTCACATTGGATTCGAGATTCTAATAACCGACTCATTAGTGAAGGGGGAATTGTTGAAGGAATTGATAGGGAGCCACATGCTAAAAAACGTTTAGATTCTCCAATTTTGTTTAAAAGTATGGCTCAAAATCAACCTAACCCTATGGCCAATCAAAATCTGGGCCAAAACCAAACCAAAACAGGAGAGAATGTGCTTGAAAATGTTCCCCAACCTAGAACATTACGTGATTACTTGCAACCTGCAAGAGCGAACACTCCCTCATGCATAATTTTCCACTGAATGCAGGGAACATAGATTTGAAACTGGGAGTAATCCAACTCATTGCAAAATTTCATGGACTATACAGTGAAAGTGCCTATCAACATCTTAAGGAATTTGATGAGGTGATAGCCACAATGCACTTTGCAATAACCGATGATGTGGTAACACTCAAATTATTTCCTTTTTTTCCTTAAAGAGAAATCTAAGGCTTGGCTTCATGCATTAAGGCCAAGATCAATTGGCACATGGACTGAGATGACTAGGGAGTTCATTAAAAAGTTCTTCCCTACTCACAAAATGATCATGTTGAGGCGCCTTATCATGAATTTTGCTCAAAAGGAAGATGAGACCTTCTTCCAATGTTGGGAGAGGTTCAAGGACTTGTTAAATGCATGCCCACATCATGGCTATGAAAATTTGGCAGGTAATAAGCTTTTCTATGAAGGACTGACTTCACTCATTCGCCAATTCGTAGAGATGATGTGTAATGAAAAATTCATGAATAAGGAAGCTGAGGAAGCATGGGACTATTTTGATGAATTGGTCGAGAATGCACAGTCTTGGGATACATCTAGACCAACAAATTTCAAGACAAGCCAACAAAAGGAAAAAGGAGGAATTTATGTCCTCTCAGAAGAAGATAACATAAGTGCACGTGTGGCTAGCCTCACAAGAAAAGTCGAGGCCATGGAATTGAAGAAAGGAGAGACGATCAACTCAAAAGATGTTGAAACTGTTTGTGAAATTTGTGCCGGAAATCAACATGCAATAAAAGATTGTCCCACAATTTCTACATTCCAAGATATCTTACAGGAACAATCAAATGCCATAAACAGTTATCAACGGCCATTTATTGCTCCAAACTCAAACACATATAATTCTAGTTGGAAGAACCATCCCAACTTCAGTTGGAGGAATAGACCTACTATGAATGCAAACAATACCCCTCAAGCTCAACCTTTACTAGGTCCATTCCTAGTAATCACACCAAAACTACGCCAGAGGAGATGTTGGGTGCATTTGTATCGGTTCCAGCTGAATATAACAAGACTAATTCTCTGAAAATTGATGGGTTCATGCAAGAGCAACTGAAATTCAATCAAAATTCAACTCAAGCCATTAATGACTTGAAAACCTCAATGGCTAGAGTTGAATCTCATCTCAGTGTTAGGGATAAAGGCACACTTCCTGCCCAACCTCTTCCTAACCCAAGAACCCAAATACAAGACATAAGCTCGTTCTCCCAACATACAAAGCATGTTCAAGCTATCACCACTTTGAGAAGTGGAAAAATAATTGATAAATCTAATCTGGTGAAGGCCCCAAAGACTAATGATCCAAAAATTTTCAAAGAGGATGATAGCCCGAGCAACACTCCACATGAGAAAGAACCGAAAAGGCAATACAAGCCGGTTGCCCTGTTTCTCCAAATGTTGATTTCACCCCCTCTAGACAAAAACCTGAAAATTTTAGAGGTTTTTAAGTAAGTGAAGATCAACATTCCGTTGTTGGATGCTATAAAACAAATACCATCCTATGCCAAATTTTTAAAGGAATTGTGTACAGTCAAAAGGAAACACAATGTTCACAACAAAGTACTTTTGACTGAGAATTTAGCGCTATTATCAAACAAGAGGTGCCCCAAAAATACAAGGATCCAGGTAGTCCAACCATCTCATGCATCATAGGTGACTACCGGATCAAACAAGCCTTACTCGATTTAGGGGCAAGTGTTAACCACATCCCATACTCGGTTTATGAACAACTTGGGTTAGGTGAATTGAAACCCACCAAAACCACACTCCAACTTGCTGATAAATCTATTCGTATACCGAGACGAGTGAGTGAGGATGTCTTGGTCCAAGCTGATAAATTCTACTATCCAGTGGACTTTATTGTCTTAGATACACATCCCGTGATAGGTACCGGTGCTCAAATTCCCATCATACTTGGCCGCCCTTTTCTAGCTACTTCAAATGCAATTATCAATTATAGAAACGAGCTTGTACAAATGTCCTTTGGAAATATGACACTCGAGCTAAATATATTTGATTTATGCAAACAACCACGGGAAGTTGATGACGAGATCCACGAGATAAATCTGATTAAATCGTTTGTGGAGGATACATTCTCCTTGACATTCTATTCTGACCCTTTGGAGGCATGTTTGGCCCATTCTCATGAGATGAATGATGACACAATATGAGAGATGGATGCCATTTTGAATGTTGTGTCGGTACTTGATAAAAAAAAATGGAGGGCACTATTTGAACATTTACCCCTAAGTGAGAACAAGCCTCTTCCATCCAATATTAAGGCACCAAAGCTCGACCTAAAACCATTACCAAGTGATTTGAAATATGTATATTTAGGTCGAGATGAGACATATCCGGTGGTGATTTCTTCCCACTTGGATAATGAACAAGAGAGTAGGCTAATAGCCACTCTAATAGAGCATAAGAGCGTCATTGGATGGGCAATTGCAGATCTCAAAGGCATGGACTCCCTAATTTGTACTCATCGCAT
This sequence comes from Liriodendron chinense, assembly GCA_003013855.2. Classification (NCBI taxonomy): domain Eukaryota; kingdom Viridiplantae; phylum Streptophyta; class Magnoliopsida; order Magnoliales; family Magnoliaceae; genus Liriodendron; species Liriodendron chinense. Next base: position 1,134,036 of record PVNU02001229.1, on the reverse strand, counting down.
ACACCTTGAGGAGAATGCGAAAACATCTAGGCAACCACAAAGACGCCACAATCCAAACATGAAGGAGGAGGTTAAGGCTGAGGTGTTAAAACTATTGGATGTAGGTATCATTTACCCAATATCCGATAGTCAATGGGTGAGTCCAACTCAAGTGGTGCCTAAGAAATTCGGAATAACCATTATAGCTAATGCCAATAATGAACTCGTGCCAACCAAAGTCACTACCGTTTAGAGAATGTGCATTGACTACAGAAAGCTAAACACAGTTACAAGGAAAGACCACTTCCCCTTACCTTTTGTTGATCAAATTTTATAAAGGTTGGCGGGTCATTCCCATTTTTACTTCCTTGATGGGTATTCAGGGTACAACCAAATAGAAATCGCCCTAGAGGATCAAGAGAAGACAACATTCACATGTCTATTCGGCACTTTTTCCTATCGAAGGATGCCATTTGGACTATATAATGCCCCTGCCACTTTTCAGCGTTGTATGTTGAGTATTTTCTCTGATATGGTGGGAACGATTCTCGAAGTCTTCATGGATGATTTCTCTGTATTTTGTTGTAACTTTGATGAGTGCCTTATACACTTAAAAACTGTGCTAAAAAGATGTGAAGAAAAGAACCTCTTGTTAAATTGGGAGAAATGTCACTTCATGGTTCAAAAGGGAATAGTACTTGGTCACATCATTTCACAAAATGGAATCGAGGTGGACAAAGCTAAAATCGATCTTATCTCTAACATTCCACCACCCAAGAGCATACGAGATGTGCGGTCCTTTTTGGGACATGCCGGATTTTATAGACGGTTCATAAAGGACTTTAGTTCACTCTCTTGTCCTTTATGTAATCTACTTCAAAAGGAAAACTCATTCGAGTGGACTGAAGATTGTCAAAATGCCTTTAACAAACTAAAAGGTATGTTGACATGTGCTCCCATAATACAACCACCTAATTGGAGCCTTCCTTTTGAAATTATGTACGATGCGAGCGACTACGCTAAGAAAAGAGAAAAAGCCATGCGTCATCTACTATGTAAGTAGAGCTTTAAACTCGGCTTAGGAAAACTACACTACTACAGAAAAAGAAAAAGAACTTTTAGCCGTAGTTTTTTGCTTTAGATAAGTTTAGGTCCTACTCGATTGGATCTAAGATCATCATATTCACTAGCAATGTTGCGCTTAAGTACCTTCTCTCTAAGAAGGATGCTAAGCCACTGCTTGTTAAGATGGATCCTCCTACTCCAAGAATTTGACATAGAAATACGTTATAAGAAAGGAGTAGAAAACATCGTGGCTGACCATCTCTCTAAACTTGTCCTCACCAATTCCCTTGAGACGACCGTGATCAATGACATGTTCCTTGATGAACAACTTTTTAAAGTCTCCCAATTGCCATGGTATGCGGACATTGCTAACTATTTTGCTACAGGTACAATTCTGACACAGTGGAAAAAGCAAGATAAGGATAAGTTCTTCAACGAGGTGAGAAAATTCGTATGGGACGACCCATACTTATTTAAGTATTGTCCCGATCAAATCATAAGGAGATGTGTGCTAGATGATGAACAACATAGTATCATCTCCTTTTGTCATTCTTAGGCGTGTGGTAGCCACTTTTCGGCTAAGAAGATCACAACCAAGATTCTGCAATGTGGGTTTTATTGACCCACTATGTTCAAAGATACCCATGAGTTTTGTAAAACGTGTGAGCCTTGTTAGAAATTGGGAGGAATATCTCATAGAAATATGATGCCACTCAATCCCATCCTACCAATCAAAATTTTTTATTGTTGGGGCATCGATTTCATGGGTTCATTCCCATCTTCTTTCGAAAATTTATATATATTGCTAGCTATCGACTATGTTTCAAAATGGGTTGAGGTGATTCCATGTCGGAACAATGATCATAAAACAGTCATTCGTTTCTTAAAAGAAAATATCATTTTTCAGTTTGGAACACTTCGAGTCATTATAAGTGATGGAGGATCTCATTTTTGTAACCGCCCGTTTGAAGCTTTAATGAAGAAATATGGCGTAAATCACAAAGTGAGTACTCCCTATCACACACAAACAAGTGGACAAGCTGAGATATCCAACAGGGAGATTAAACATATTTTGGAGAAAACAGTACACCCCGATCGCAAGGATTGGTCGCTTCGACTAACCGATGCACTCTGGGCTTACCGTACTGCTTTCAAGACCCCCATTAGAATGTCTCCCTATAGACTTGTCTATGGGAAAGCTTGTCACTTGCCCATGGAGTTGGAACATAGGGACATATTTGGCAATAAAGAAGATGAATTTTGATTCTGACAAAGCAAGCTCGTTGCGCAAACTTCAATTGAATGAACTTGCGGAACTCCGAAACGAGGCATATGAAAATGCGAGAATTTATAAAGACAAAACGAAAGTGTTCCATGATAAGAACATTCTTCGTAAGACCTTCACGATTAATTAAAAGGTCCTTATCTATAATTCTCGACTACATTTATTTCCAGGAAAATTGAGATCTCGATGGACCGGTCCCTACATTGTAAAAATTGTTTATCCATATGGGACCGTCGAGTTGTTGAATCCAAGGAATGGTAATATCTTTAAAGCAAATGGTCAGCGATTAAAACCGTTCTTTGAGAATTTTCCTTCAGAAGGTATGTCCATACCTCTGACTGATCCTGTGTATCAGGATGGTTGATCTCCTAGTCTGATGAAGGTATAGAGTAGCTAGGATTAGGATTTTGTTGCTTTTGGTTTGCTTTTTCATAGGTTTGATAGAAGGAGGTAGAATTTCAGTTTTTGTTCTCTCAGGTACTCTCATCCCTCATCCCCTTTATTTTATATTTGCTCCCATGTTTTGATCATTGCATACCTTTTACATTGAAAACAATGCAAGATTTGGTTGGGGGGTGTGGGATCACTAGGATAAATTTAGTGTTTTGTAACATCTCGGGCAATTATGTAGAATTTTTTTCAATTTTTCTACAAATTCAAAACTTGTTGAACCTCCAATTTATATATTGCATTGCCCAGTACATCACATTATATGCACGGTTTTCATGCTCAAAAGGCCTATCTAATGCGTGTTTTGTGATTTCAGGGATGAGAGCGGACTTCACCAAATTGGAGACTAAAAGGGCCATTTGAAGCCATTGGATGAAGAAGAAAGAAGGACCAAAGAAAGTAGAAAGTGAGGAGAAGAAAGGAAGAAAGAAGCAAAAGGAGAAAAGCAGAAACAGAGGCCAAGACAGATCGTGCGACCGGTCATCCATCGCCAGGACCAGTCGTCCGACCGGTCCGATTTTGCACAGAAGGAAATTTTTCGGAGAAGGTCACTGGACCATTCACGACCGGTCGTGCGACCGGTCGTCCGATGCCCAGACCGGTCGTGTGACCAGTCATTGAATTAAAAAATTAAATCAGAATTTTGGAAAAACTCTCTGGACTAAAAAGTGTTATTTTGCGACCGGTCGTGCGACCGGTCGTCAGGGGGCTCAGACCGGTCGTGCGACCGGTCGTCTGCGTAATAAAGCTTCTCCGTGTAGCTTCGAGAATTTCTGCGCATTGGGTAACCTTGCGCAATTTCTGGATGTTTCCAACGCAAGGGGCTTCCACACTATAAAAGGACACCTAGGGGCTCTTCCTAAGTCATCATAGAAGCCAAGGAAGGTCGCGGGAACGGACGGAAGTCATCGTGGAGTGTCAGCAACCCTCCAATTTTCGGTTTTTCTAGTTTTTATGCTTTCTTATTTGAGTTCTAGTTGTAGTATGACAATGCTCGGCTAGAATCTCTCAGCTAAGGCTGAGAGGTGAAGCTTGTAGCTTATTTGACAAATCTATTCCGGTGAAGGCCGATGAGCCTAATGATCCGGTAAATTCTGAGGATGAGGATGGATCTAACTTAGCCCGACAAGAACCGGAACGCATTTACAAGCCCGTAGCACCATTCCCTTCAAGATTGGTTGCCCCAAAATCTCTTTCAAACTCTCATGATATTCTAGAGATTTTCAGACAAGTCAAGATTAATATCCCTTTGCTTGAAGCCATCAAACAAATTCCCTCTTACGCCAAGTTTCTAAAGGACCTATGCACAACAAAACGCAAATATAATGTGCAGCAAAAGGCCTTTTTAATTGAGCAAGTGAGTGCCATTCTCACTCAAAAGTCCCCCCCAAAATTCAAAGATCCCGGTAGTCCCATCGTCTCATATATCATTGGAGACTACCGGATTGAGCGTGCCTTGTTAGATTTGGGGGCGAGTGTGAACTTGATCTCATACTCGGTATATGAGCAATTGGGTCTTGGTGAATTAAAACCCACCAAAACCACGTTGCAACTCGCTGATAGATCTATCCGTATACCGAGGGGGATAGTTGAGGATGTTCTAGTTCAAGTTGACAAATTCTACTAGCCGGTAGATTTTATCGTCTTGGACACACAACCGATTTTGGATGCTAGCACTCAAATACCAGTGATATTAGGCCGTCCATTCCTTGCCACATCAAACGCAATCATCAATTGCCGGAATGGGGTGATGAAATTATCTTTTGGAAACATGACATTAGAGGTGAATGTGTTTCACTTGGGCAAAAGACATAGGGATGTCGATGATGATGAGTTCTTCGAGGTAAACATGCTTGAATCTTTTGAAGAAGAAGAACTCCTCCAACTTGAACCACTAGAAAGCTTGGAGACATGCTTGGCACGTATCATGGATTCCGAAGACCACATCATTAGTGAAATTGTGCAAGCGTTGAATATAAAAAGACCAGTAGTTGGTACTAGCCGGTGGAGGCCCTATTTTGAAAAGTTGCCACAAACCACATTAAAGCCTCTACTGTCTAACATCAAACCACCGAAGCTTGACCTTAAACCATTGCCATCTGAGCTTAAATATGTATATTTGGGTCAAGATGAAACTTTCTCAGTTGTCATTGCCTCTCACCTAGAGAAAGATCAAGAGCTCAAGTTGATTGAGCTACTCAAAGAACATAGGGAAGCCATAGGTTGGACAATAGCGGATCTCAAAGGGATAGATTCTTCGGTTTGCACTTACCGTATACACCTTGAAGAAAATGCAAAAACGACTAGACAACCTCAAAGACGGCTAAATCCAAACATGATGGAGGTTGTCAAAGCCGAGGTGTTAAAGCTATTAGATGTGGGTATCATCTACCCCATCTCAGATAGCCAATGGGTGAGTCCTACCCAAGTCGTCCCCAAGAAATCCGGTATTACCATCATAGAAAATGCCAATAACGAGCTTATACCAACTAGGGTGACCACCGGTTGGCCTATGTGCATTGATTATCGGAAGCTCAACACGGTTACTAGGAAAGACCACTTCCCTCTCCCATTTATGGATCAAATTTTGGAGAGGTTAGCAGGCCATTCTATTATTGCTTCCTAGATGGTTATTCCGGATACAACCAAATTGAGATAGCTCTAGAGGACCAAGAGAAAACCACATTTACATGCCCGTTTGGCACCTTCGCTTACCGAAGAATGCCATTCGGGTTATGTAATGCACCCGCCACATTCCAACGATACATGTTGAGTATTTTCTCGGACATGGTGGGTGAGTTTCTTGAGGTATTCATGGATGATTTTTTTATTTTTGGTTGTACGTTTGATGAGTGCCTCAAGCACTTGAAGTTGGTCTTGATGAGGTGTGAGGAGAAGAACCTCGTTTTAAACTGGGAAAAGTGCCATTTCATGGTACATAGAGGAATAGTCATTGGACATATCATCTCGTCCAATGGAATAGATGTAGACCGGGCAAAAATTGACATAATTTCCAATATACCACCACCCAAAAGCATACGCGATGTGCGGTCCTTCCTTGGACATGCCGGTTTCTATAGAAGATTCATAAAAGATTTTAGTCATATCTCAAGGCCTTTATGTAACCTTCTACAAAAGGAGAACCAATTTAAGTGGAGTGTCCGAATGCCAATTAGCTTTTTCAAAGCTAAAAGATATGTTGACAACCGCTCCTATTATGCAACCACCAGATTGGTCCATTCCTTTTGAGTTGATGTGCGATGCGAGTGATTATGCTATTGGGGCGGTGTTAGGCCAAAAAAGGATAAGAAGCCCCATGTTATCTACTACGCAAGTAGGACCTTGAATCCAGCCCAAGTTAATTACTCGACTACGGAGAAAGAGCTCCTAGCCGTCATCTTTGCCTTGGACAAATTCAGGCCTTACTTAATAGGATCCAAAGTAATCGTTTACACAGATCATGCTGTAAGACCCGTACCCTTATTCGCCATCCGTATGCTTAATTTTCGGTGCCGGTACGTCCCGGACGGATCAGATTAGCGAGCCTTGATCGCGACCCTGTTTTAGTACCGCATCGACCCAAGACATATACCCCGGCGACCGCGTAGGCGCTGCGATTCCAACGCCGCGCGGCACGCCTCATTGCGATACCCGGTGTGAAAGTTATGATCGATTGCGTAATCCGAGGTGGGCCGCACAACGTGCGTGTGTCGTGGGCCCCACTTGCGCAAATTTCAAGACCATGTCACATCAATCAAACCCATGCCCCTACTCTACACACCCATACCCCTATCATTACCCTAGCCTACACACCCCATACCCCCCATCCCTCTCTCTCCTCCAAAGTCAACCCTCACACCATACCCCCCATCCCTCTCTCCCATGCTACCCATCATCACCCATGATTGCTTCTCTCTCTCTCCCCCCATACAATACCATACGTAGGGGGAGAGGAGGCTTCCTCACATCCCATATTTGCAAGAGAGAGAGAGAGGACAGAAAAAGAGAGAAAGAGATTTGAGAAAGGAGAGAGAAAGAGAAAGATTTGAGAGAAGAGGAAGATTTGAGAAAAATAGAGAGAGATTAGGGAGATTGAGGGTGTAGATCCTTGCTTGGAGGGCCCCAACCATTATCCGGACCGTCCGGATCATCCGATCATCAACCCGATTCAATCCAACCATCCATTATTTGAGGTGAGTGCAAGGGGTACATAAATCCCCCATTTTCTTCTTTCCTTTCATTTTTCCTTTTCTTTTCGGCCCACCTGGTGGTGGACAACCTGATGGATGGATTGGAACATCCATGAATGGGCCCCACTTTGTAATAATAATAATAATAATAATAATAATAATTTTTTTTAAAAAAAGGGAGAGAGAGACAACCCACTGGACAGCCAGCGTCCTCTGGACGCTGCTGCCCAGCAGGGGCAGCCGGTTGGACGTGGAACAGGCCCCCACTCGTGGGACCCACCTTGATGTATGCACCTAATTCACACCGTCCAGCTGTTTCTCCATCGCATTTTATGGCTGGGCGCCAAAAATGAAGAAGATCCAGATCTCAGGTGGACCACACCATAGAAAATAGTGGAAACGACTGCCAAGGCTTCTTGGGCCCACCGTGATGTTTGTGGACCATATTACCTTCCCAATATTGGGCTTGTTAGAACCCCAATGAGCTGGGGAACATGATGGAGGGGGTGGATTGTCCATAAGTGGGCCCCACTTGAAATAACCACAATATAAAAAAAAGAGAGAGAAACAAAAAAAAAGAAAAAGGACTCTGAACGTCCAGCGTCTGGACGTTTGACGCTGGAACGTCCAGCGTCACCTTGGACGGTGGCTGGGGTCCCCACTCGTGGGACCCACCTTGATGTTTGTGTTCCATCCACGCCGTCCACTTGTTTTCCCATATCATTTTAGGGCCAGGGCCCAAGGATGAACCCGATCCAAATCTTAAGTGGACCGCACCGCATGAAACAGTGGGAACAATGATTCCTACTATCAGAAATCTCTTGGCCCACCTTAGCGTTTCTAAATTGATTTTCATATCCAATATGGGGCTTGTTGGGTCCCCCATGAGATGGGGAACCTGATGAACGGAGTGGATCAGTCCCATGTGGACCCCACATGATATGAGTGCAATATAAAAAAAAAGAAAGAAAGAAAAGAGAAAGAGGCAGCGTCCGGGCGCTGGGCGTACCAGCGTCTCCGGACGCTGGCTCCTACTGACAGCTGGTGGCCTAGTTGTGGGTCCCACCATGATGCATGTGCCGTATCCACACCGTCCATCCAGTTGGGGAGATCATTTTAGGGCACGACCCCAAGAATGAGCCAGATCCAAGTCTCGAGGGGGCCCCACCACAGAAAACAGTAGGGATAGTGGCCCTACCGTTGAAACCTTCTCATGGCCCACCATGATGTTTATTTGAGATCCAACATGTTCATAAGTTCACACAGGCAAGGGAGGAGGGAAAACAATAATGTCAGCTTGATCAGAAACTCCTGTGGGCCCCACTAGTTAAAAAAATAATAATAATGATAAATAAATAAATTTAAAAAAGGGGCACTGCCGCTGGACAGGCAGCGTCCAGGGGACGCTGCTGCCCAGCAGCCCACAAGGCATCTCTATGGGCCCCATTCACTGGGCCCACCTAGAATGTATGTGCCTTAGCCATACCTTCCATATGTTTTTCCAAGCTCATTTTTTTAGTGGCTGAGCCCAAATTTTATGCATATCCAAACGGTTAGTGGGCCATGCCACGGGGCAACAGTGGGAATGATGATCTCCACCGTTGAAAGCTCCTCCATTTTGCAGTGATGTTTATTTGTTACCCAACCTATTCATAAGTGGCTGGGCCTAAAAATTTAAGCATATCCTAATGTCAAGTGGACCATGCTATAGTGGGGATAATGATTTCCAACATTGAAACCTTTCTAGGTTCTACAGTGATGTTTATTTTGCCATCCAATCTGTTCATAAGATCACATGGATATGGATGAAGGAGAAAACACAAATATCTGTTTGATTCAAAACTTATTGGGACTAGATGGGTACCACGCTACCCAGCAGGTGGCCCACCTCTATGGGCCCCAACGTGATGTATTGATTAGCTTCACCATGATGTATCTATTCTATTCATGCTGCCTATCTATTTTTCCATATTATTTTAGATACGGCCCCAACAATGAGGCAAATTCAGATGTTAGATGGACCACACCCGTAGGGAATAGTGGTCATTGATGCCCATCATGATTCCTTCTTTAGTATATATGATTTATCCATGCCGTACGTACATTTTGTCGACCTACCTTGTATGTGCAGGCCCAAGTATGGGGCCGATGTGGTCTCAAGTAGGCTATGCCACGAAGACCTTTACATTTCCAATGGGACCCACAGTCCGAGTCCCACTCTTTATATATATATTGGGCCTTTTAAGGCCAATGTTACATGATATGTTGGTAACATGCTAGTATGATTAGCTTAATATGTCACACTGATAACATGATTAGTATAATGAATACCATGCTCATTCATATGCCCATACGCATCATTTGTATGCCTGTTATGGATCATGATTAACCATAGCATATGCTAGTTGGCTTGTTATACTTAGGGGACCCGTGCGAGACAGGGTCGTCCCACATGATTGCGCAGTATGCGTAAGTTTGGTGCAGGACTTGGATTGTATGACTCATGCATTTCGCATTATATATGTCACGATCGCTTTCACACCCTAGCAGTATCAGGGTAGTGGCCACCATAGTCACATCGTGGTTGGCAGTATTGGACACCGGAAACTTGTTCTAGTACGTGGGAGCTATGGATGTCCTTGGGTGAAAGTCCCTAAACCCTGTGGTACCAGTAGGATGCTCTAGCGTCGAGACCGAGTGGATAACATGAGCGCCCGTGTGCCAAATACCAGTAGGCCGCGTCTCCCACTGTGTCGAGGTCGGTTGGAAAGGGGTGTGACCTTATCCGCCCGGGTGAAGTGGGCTGTAAGCTAGGTCGAGTCTGACCAGCTCATGGAATGGGTCCGCTATCGGCGAGCCGGGTGGGCATTGGCATACCACTGATGAGGCGGATAGTGAGGTCTTTTCTACTCGCTTAGTTACGCGCGCGATGTGCGGCGGCCAATATTAGAGTATACTAGACCCCGGTGATGTCCCAGATGAGAACTATTTGATATGTGGATCAGTTGAGGATTGCCATGTTTGCATTGCATCTCTAGCATGTAACACTTGGCCATGTAGGCCCTTGCATTGCATAGCCTTGGGATGGCTGACAGCATTCATGAACTTAGTAACTTAACCCTCTACTACTTTCGCTTACTCTGATATCTGTATACTTGTCATATGCATCACACACGCACTCTATTGGGCTTCATAGGAAGCTCATGCGCGTTTGTTTACACTACAGGTACTAGAGCCTATCAGCAGCGTTGAGTACGGTTTATGTACCTGCTATTTTGGACTTCTAATTCATGTTGTATTTCCCTTTCCAGCACTGTACTCAACAAACTTATTAGTGGATATTTGATGATGTTTTATGGTTTTATTTATGCTCCTGTGCAAAAAAAAATATTTACCCTGAAAATCCTCCTGGTAGGATCCCAGGATCGGAACCTGGCACATGAGAGCTAGGAGCCGAGAATGGGGTACTACGGAGGCTGTTGGCACCAAGGTCGGCGATCGAAAATTTAGTGAGCCCGGTCCCCGGGTTTGGGGCGTGACACATGCAGCGCTGAAACACCTTCTTTCTAGAAGGATGCCAAGCCCCGCTTGCTTAGATGGATCCTACTCCTTCAAGAATTCAATTTGGAGATCAAAGACAAGAAGGGGGTAGAAAATGCGGTGGCGGATCATCTATCCCGCCTAGTCCTACCTAATTCCATTGACAAGTCACCTATTGAGGACTCATTCCCTGATGAGAAACTCTTTGTTGCTATGCATCCACCATGGTACGCTGATATAGCCAATTATCTTTCCACAGGTGCGATGCCAATTCATTGGACTGCGCAGAACAAACGTAAATTTCTAAGGGAAGTGCGCAGATTTTTCTGAGATGAACCTTTATTGTTTAAATATTGCCCAGACCAAATTATAAGGAGATGTGTTCCTAATGATGAACATAATTCCGTCATCTCCTTTTGTCATGATTGTTCGCTTCCCCAAGTGTAGGGTTGCGATGTAGTAATAAACTCGGTAATACCGAGGTCGATCCACAGGGACTTATGTAGGATGTCACAAACTCATCCACAAGTTTCTATTGAAGCTAACAATCAAAGTTTGAATAGAATGTGTGTGATTAACAGTTTAAGCTAAATTGAATGTAAACAATTATAAGAAGGCATTAGGGGTTCGAGGATTCACTTGTAGCAATCCTCGATGTTCAATCCGCTGTGGTTTCCCATTCTCTCAACTAGAATCACCAGTCAGGTCTATCTAATCGGATGATAGAACTGTTAAACCAGAAGTCTGTAACATGTAAGTTCTGTGCATAAAGTTCACTCAACTCTAGGCTGATCTGAGCATGCTCATTGCATAGGTCATTCACCTTTTCTATAGGTCCAATTCCCAATCATAACCATCCTCAAGTCTTCTCACAAGACAAGGCTAGATCATGATTTGAACTGGATTCAAATTATATGCACAGTCCATACATATTCCAGATAATCAACCAAAACTAGAACTTTGGCATGAAGCCCCTTTATGAAGAGCTTAGTACTAGAGCGCACTCCAATTCCTCGGATCATACAGGTCTAGACCGTTGCAAACAAATTAAGAAGATAAGTAATTCATCCAAACATCCATGAGTCATCACAAGACTAAGAGAAATTACTTAAAAACTTGTATAAACTTCAAACCTTAGTTCATAATCATGAATTCCAAACTGAAAACCACTTAACTACAAATTAAAACATCTTGGATACACTACAAGCTTCACCTCTTAGCCCTAGCTAAGAGGTTTAGCTGCTCATGATCCAAGGAAACATGAAACAACTACAAAAAGCATAAAAACAGCAAAGCAAACCAAAAGGAGTTGTGAAACTCCAATCTTCACTTCCACAGCCTCCAACCTCGCTTGAACCCTTCTAGGATGCCCCGGGAATGATCCCTAGGTGTCCTCTTATAGTCTGGAGGCTCCACAACGTCGGAAGAATCGGAAATTTGCGTAACACTTACGCAGCGCAGAGAATTTCGGGAAGAAATTAGAAAGTTCTAACTCAGTACGCATGGCCGACCGGTCATGACCGGTCGGGCCATATAGAACATCAGTCCAGCAAGCAATTCCGACCGGTCATGACCGGTCGGATGTATTTTTTTCTCCTCATCCAGCAGCAATGACCGACCGGTCATGACCGGTCGGTCCTAGTGAAGTCCCAGAAGCCTTGTCCATTGATGTTCCAGCAATCCTATCCGACCGGTCATGACCGGTCGGACGTCCTCAATATCTCCAAACATGCATGGCTGACCGGTCACTGACCGGTCTGGCTTCCTTGGCCGACCGGTCACGACCGGTCAGCCCTCTTTTCTTTTTGTATTTTTCTTTTCTTTCTTCTGCTTTCTTTTCTTCTTTAGTTCTTTCTTTCTTTTCTTCTTTGATCCTCAAACTTTATTCACCCGAATGATCCCAAGTGAGCTCTTTATGTCTTCAATTGAGTAGAGTCCACCCTCAATCCTGTAGTCACAAAACATGCATTGAATTAGCTTACAAACCATACAAACCTTGCACAATGAGTGATGAATTGGGGTTAGAATATGCACAATTAAGAGCTCAACACACCCCCCAACCAGCATTTTGCTAGTCCCGAGTAAAACATGCGTGAAGCTAATCTCATTCTTCAGACTCAACTCTCTTTCAAAAACCATCCTTCTATACATTCCAGGGTTCATAAGTGTAAGATTCAGAAAGATTAGGCGTCAAAGGTTGACACCATAAATCCTCAAGACATAATAGGCATTCATATGAGATTCCCACTGATTGGTTGATAAATAGAGGGAATTGAACAAATTCATCCTAGTGTGGGTAGTGAAAATTCATTCCACGAGTTTCTAGGATTATCTTCTTCATAGATCAACTAGACTATAGAACTCAAGGTACATAGAGGCACATCAAGCCAATGACAGGAATTTGCCTTACCGTCCTTCCGACGACTTTCACACTACGTCCCATTTCCGGCTTTGGTTACGGGTAGACCATCCCCCGGCTGGTAGTAGGTAGCCCTAATCGGAATTTTCCACCGTTTTTCCACATTCCCAATTTCATCCTTCCTTTTCCTTTTTCTTTTTAAATTAGATAGGATTTTTAGAAATCCATATCTTTCATTATTTTCCCATGGACAAGGATGGACAAAGTACCCCGGCCTGATTTCTCAATACCTTAATTCAAAGTCTAACTCATCCCTAAATCACATAATCCCTTCAACTCATGAAAATCGTGTAATGTGAACTAGGTGTAAAAGTGTTCAGATTTTCTATCAATCACAAAAATAGGGGAGTTCACATATAAAACCATTATGCAATGAGAGATTCCAGACATCCAGCCTTATACACTTCATATCTCCTCCTCTTATGCTCATATCAACTCGAATGCATAGAACCAATGTTTTCCAAAAGAGTTTCGAATTTTTGAAAAAAAATCGAAAAATTTCCACATAATTGCTTGAGATGTTGCAAAATGCTGGATTCATCCAAGCGGTCCTACACCCCCCAACCAAATCTTGCATTGTCCTCAATGTAAAAGATGCGCAATGAGCAAAACATGAGAGCAATTTGAAAATAAAAGGGAGTGAGGAATGATATTACCTGAGAGAGTGAACATTGGAAATCTTCCTCCTTCTAACAAACCTATGAAAACGAAAACAAAAGCAGCAAAGTCCTAATCCTAACTACTCTATACCTCCATCAGACTAGGAGATCAATCATCCTGATACACAGGATCATTCAGGGGTATGGACATACCTTCTGAAGGAAAATTCTCAAAGAACGGCTTTAATCGCTGCCCATTTGCTTTGAAAATGTTGCCGTTCCTCGGATTCAACAGCTCGACAGTCCCATACGGATAGACAGTTTGCACAATGTAGGGACCGGTCCATCGAGATTTCAGTTTTCCCGGAAATAGATGTAAGCGAGAATTATACATAAGGACTTTTTGGTTGATCGTGAATGTCTTGCGAAGAATATTCTTATCATGGAATATCCTCGTCTTGTCCTTGTAAATTCTCGCATTCTCATAAGCGTCATTCCGGATTTCTGCAAGTTCATTCAATTGTAGTTTGCGTAACGAGCTTGCCTTGTCAGAATTGAAATTCATCTTCTTAATAGCCCAATATGCCTTATGTTCCAATTCCACAGGTAGGTGACAAGCCTTCCCATAGACAAGTCTATAGGGAGACATTCCAATAGGGGTTTTAAAGGCAGTACGGTAAGCCCAAAGCGCATCGGTAAGTCGAAGTGACCAATCCTTGCGATCGGGATTCACCGTTTTCTCCAAAATGTGTTTAATCTCCCTATTGGATATCTCAGCTTGTCCACTAGTTTGTGGGTGATAGGGAGTGCTCACTTTGTGTGTAACGCCATATTTCTTCATTAAGGCTGCAAAAGGGCGATTGCAAAAGTGAGACCCTCCATCACTTATGTGACTCGAGGCGTTCCAAACCGGGAAAGAATATTTTCTTTTAAAAATCGAATGACCGTTTTATGGTCATTATTCCGGCAACGAATGGCCTCGACCCATTTGGAGACATAATCAACAGCAAGTAAGATGTATAAATTTCCAAAAGAAGATGGGAATGGGCCCATGAAATCGATGCCCCAACAATCAAAAATTTTGATAATTAAAATGGGATTAAGTGGCATCATATTTCTACGGGAGAGTCCTCCTAGTTTCTGACAAGGTTCACATGCTTTGCAAAACTCATGTGTGTCTTTGAACATGGTGGGCCAATAAAACCCACATTGCAGAATTTTCGCTGTGGTCTTTTTGGCTGAAAAATGGCCACCACATGCTTGAGAATGACAGAAGGAGATGATACTTTGTTGCTCATCATTTGGGACACATCTCCTTATGATTTGATCGGGACAATACTTGAACAGGTATGGGTCGTCCCATAGAAAATTCCGTACCTCTGAGAAGAATCTATCCTTATCTTGCTTTTTCCAATATGTAGGAATTGTACCTGTAGCAAGATAATTAGCAATGTCCGCATACCATGGCAATTGGGAAACAGCAAAAAGTTGTTCATCAGGGAACATGTCATTGATTGCAGTCGTTTCAGGGGAATCAGTGAGGACAAGTCGAGAGAGGTGGTCAGCTACTACATTCTCTACTCCTTTCTTATCACGTATTTCTAAGTCGAATTCTTGGAGTAAGAGGATCCATCTTAATAACCGTGGTTTAGCATCCTTCTTAGAGAGAAGATACTTAAGCGCGGCATGATCAGTGAATACAATGATCTTGGATCCAATCAAGTAGGATCTGAACTTCTCCAAGGCAAAAACTACGGCTAAAAGTTCCTTTTCAGTAGTGGTGTAGTTTGCCTGGGCTGAGTTTAGGGTTCTACTTGCATAGTAGATAACACATGGCTTTTTATCTTTTCTTTGGCCTAACACGGCCCCAATAGCATAGTCGCTAGCATCGCACATAATCTCAAAAGGAAGGCTCCAATCAGGTGGTTGCATTATTGGGGCGCATGTCAACATGCCTTTAAGGGTGGTAAAGGCCTTTTGACATTCTTCACTCCACTCAAATGAATTTTCCTTTTGAAGTAGGTTACATAAAGGACGAGAGAGTGAACTGAAATCCTTTATGAACCGTCTATAAAATCCTGCGTGTCCTAAAAAGGACCGTATATCTCGTATGCTTTTGGGTGGTGGAAGGTTAGAGATAAGGTCAATTTTCGCCTTGTCCACCTCAATTCCATTTTGTGAAACGATGTGACCAAGTACAATTCCCTTTTTAACCATGAAGTGACACTTTTCCCAATTGAGCACAAGGTTCTTCTCTTCACATCTTTTTAGCACAGATTTCAAGTGCTCAAGGCACTCATCAAAGCTACAACCGAATACGGAAAAATCATCCATGAAGACTTCGAGAATTGTCCCCACCATGTCAGAAAAGATGCTCATCATAGAACGCTGAAAGGTGGCAGGGGCATTACATAGTCCAAACGGCATCCGTCGATAGGCGAAACTGCCGAATGGACATGTGAATGTAGTCTTTTCTTGGTCTTCACGGGCAATTTCTATTTGGTTGTACCCTGAATAGCCATCAAGAAAGCAAAAGTGGGAATGACCCGCCAACCGTTCTAAAATCTGATCAACAAACGGTAGGGGGAAGTGGTCTTTCCTCGTGACAGTGTTTAGCTTCCTGTAGTCAATGCACATTCTCCAACCGGTAGTGACTCTAGTTGGTACGAGTTCATTATTGGCATTGGCTATGATGGTTATTCCGGATTTCTTTGGCACCACTTGAGTTGGGCTCACCCATTGGCTATCAGATATTGGGTAAATGATACCTACATCCAATAGTTTCACCACTTCGGCCTTAACCACATCCTTCATGTTTGGATTTAATCGTCTTTGTGGTTGCCGGGATGTCTTTGCATTTTCCTCAAGGTGTATGCGGTGAGTGCAAATCAGTGGGTCTATGCCTTTGAGATCCACAATTGTCCATCCGATGGCACTCTTGTGCTCTAATAGAGTGGCTATTAGCCTACTCTCTTGTTCCTCATTCAAGTGGGAAGAAATCACCACTGGATATGTCTCATCTCGACCTAAATAAACATATTTTAACTCACTTGGCAATGGTTTTAGGTCGAGTTTTGGTGCCTTAATGTTGGATGGGAGGGCCTTGTTCTCATTTATAGGCAAAGGTTCAATTGGGGTCCTCCATCTTTTATTTTCACGCACCATCATCACATCTAGAATGGCATCCATCTCTTGTGTTGTATCATCATTCATATCATGAAGATGGGCCACACATGCCTCCAAAGGGTCGGAAAATAGTGACAAGGGGATTGTATCTTCCACGAATGATTCGATCATGTTTAATTCGTGGATATCATCACCAACTTCCCGCGGTTGTTTGCATAACTCAAATATGTTAAGCTCAAGGGTCATATTTCCAAAGGACATTTGTACAAGTCCGTTTCTACAATTGATAATGGCGTTTGAGGTAGCTAGAAACGGTCGTCCAAGTATGACGGGAATTTGAGTACCGGTGCCTATCACAGGATGTGTGTCCAAGACAATAAAATCTACTGGGTAGTAGAATTTATCAACTTGGACTAGAACATCCTCTACCATTCCTCTCGGTATCCGGATGGATCTATCAGCAAGTTGGAGTGTGGTTTTGGTGGGTTTCAATTCACCTAACCCAAGTTGTTCATAGACCGAGTATGGAATGAGATTCACACTTGCCCCCAAGTCGAGTAGGGCTTGTTTAATCTGGTAGTCTCCTATGATGCATGATATGGTTCGACTACCCGGATCTTTGTATTTTTGGGGCACCTCTTGTTTGATGATGGCACTCAAATTCTCAGCCAAAAGCACTTTGTTGTGAACGTTATGTTTCATTTTGATTGTACACAATTCCTTTAAAATTTTGGCATAAGATGGTATTTGTTTTATTGCATCCAACAGCGGAATGTTGATCTTCACCTGCTTGAAAACTTCCAGAATTTCCAGATTTTTATCTAAAGGTTTAGGTGAAATCAACCTTTGTGGAAATGGGGCAACCGGCTTGTATTGTCTTTCCGGTTCTTTCTCTTGTGGAATATTGTTTGGGCTATCATCCTCTTTGGGAGTTTCCGGATCCTTAGGCTTGGGAGCCTTCACCGGATTGGATTTATCAATTTCTTTCCCACTTCTCAAAGTGGTGATAGCTTGGACATGTTCCGTATGGTGGGAGGATGAGCTTGCATCTTGTATCTCATACTGGGTCCTTGGGTTAGGAAGAGTTTGAGCAGGAAGTGTGCCCTTCTCTCTACCACTCAAGTGAGCTTCCACTCTAGCCAGAGATGTTTTCAATTCATTAATGGCTTGGTTTGAATTTTGATTGAATTTCAATTGCTCTTGCATGAACCCATCTATTTTTAGAGAATTTGTCTTGTTATACTCATTCTGGACCGATACGAGTGCACCCAACATCTCTTCTAGTGATACTTTTGGAGTGTTGTTTGCATTTGCAGTGGGTCCATTCCTCCAACTGAAGTTGGGATGGTTCTTCCAATTAGGATTATACGTGTTTGAGTTTGGAGCACCATATTGCTGCTGATAATTGTTTATGGCATTTGTTTGTTCTTGTAAGATGCTTTGGACTGCCGAAATTGTGGGACAATCTGGTGTAGCATGTTGATTTCCAGCACAAATTCCACAAACAGTTTCAACCTCAGTGGAGTTGATTGTTTCTCCTTTCCTTAATTCCATGGCTTCGACCTTTCTTGTAAGGCTAGCCAACCGTGCACTTATGCTATCTTCCTCTGATAAGACATACATTCCTCCCTTTTCCTTTTGTTGGCCAATCTTGGAATTTGTTGGTTTAGATGTGTCCCAAGATTGTGCACTTTCAGCCAATTCTTCCAGATAATCCCATGCTTCATCAGCTTCCTTATTCATGAACTCCCCATTACACATCATCTCTATAAATTGGCGCATGGATGGAATCAGTCCTTCATAGAAAAAACTTATAATCCGCCTAATTTTCATAGCCATGATGTGGGCATGCGTTTAATAGGTCCTTGAATCTCTCCCAACATTGGGAAAAGGTTTCATCCTCCTTTTGGGCAAAGTTCATGATAAGGCGCTTAAGCATGTTCGTTTTGTGAGTAGGGAAGAATTTTTTTATAAATTCTCTGTGCATATCATTCCATGACCCAATTGATCTTGGCCTCAATGCATAAAGCCAACCCTTGGCTTTATCCTTAAGAGTGAAAGGGAAGAATTTAAGTCTTACTACATCTTCAGTCACATTTGCAAAGTGCATGGTGGTGATTACCTCATCAAACTCCCTAAGGTGTTGATAGGCACTTTCACTGTCTAAACCATGGAATTTAGGGAGAAGATTGATCACTCCCGGTTTCAAATCCACATTCCCTGCATTTGGTGGAAATACTATGCATGAGGGAGTGCTCGTTCTTGCAGGTTGCAAGAAATCACGTAAAGTCCTAGGTCGGGGAACATTCTCAACCACATTCTCCCCTGTTTCGGTTTGATTTTGAACCGGGTTAGGTTGATTTGTAGCCATACTTTCAGATAAAATTGGAGAATCTAGATGTCTCCTAACACGTGGCTCTCTATCAATGCCTTCTACTATCCCCCCTTCACTTATGAGTCGGTTATTGGAATCCCGAGCCCAATGTGGCATGCAAAATCAAAAATAAGAAACAAAAAGGAAAAAGAATTCTTCCTTCTTTTTCTTTACTCTTCTCTAAGACCGAAGCACAAGGTGTCTTGCAATGGCTAGGCCAGAAACAAAGATAGAGACCGATTTCTCCTGGTCAATAGGGGTTCAGAGAACACCCCACCCACTCTTTGAATCTTTTGAGAAAAGGTGCAGAAAAAGGAGAAAGAGGAGTAGAGATGAGAAAAGAAATCCCTGAGCACAAGGTGATCCAAGACGGCAGAGCCGACCAATAGGAATCCAGGTGGCAAAAAAGGCCGACCTTTCAGAGATCCAAAAGGAGTCTCCACCCACTCTACAAGAGATGAATAAAATAAGAATGACTAGGAGAAGGAGAAGAGTAAGGT
Source organism: Liriodendron chinense (assembly GCA_003013855.2). Taxonomy (NCBI): domain Eukaryota; kingdom Viridiplantae; phylum Streptophyta; class Magnoliopsida; order Magnoliales; family Magnoliaceae; genus Liriodendron; species Liriodendron chinense. The sequence continues at coordinate 1,114,509 of PVNU02001229.1, read as the reverse complement.
TTTAGAAGGATAGAACCTAATTCGCACTTGAAATCCTTGAATCTTCTTCAGCTTCCTAGAAATCCTTGAAAAAATCAAATAAACAAACTAAGTTAGTTCTAAAAATCTAAAAGAGTCCTAAATAGATACTAATTTCAGAAATTTGTGAAAACCGTCAAGGTCCCCGGCAGCGGCGCCAAAAACTTGTTCGCTTCCCCAAGTGTAGGGTTGCGATGTAGTAATAAACTCGGTAATACCGAGGTCGATCCACAGGGACTTATGTAGGATGTCACAAACTCATCCACAAGTTTCTATTGAAGCTAACAATCAAAGTTTGAATAGAATGTGTGTGATTAACAGTTTAAGCTAAATTGAATGTAAACAATTATAAGAAGGCACTAGGGGTTCGAGGATTCACTTGTAGCAATCCTCGATGTTCAATCCGCTGTGGTTTCCCATTCTCTCAACTAGAATCACCAGTCAGGTCTATCTAATCGGATGATAGAACTGTTAAACCAGAAGTCTGTAACATGTAAGTTCTGTGCATAAAGTTCACTCAACTCTAGGCTGATCTGAGCATGCTCATTGCATAGGTCATTCACCTTTTCTATAGGTCCAATTCCCAATCATAACCATCCTCAAGTCTTCTCACAAGACAAGGCTAGATCATGATTTGAACTGATTCAAATTATATGCACAGTCCATACATATTCCAGATAATCAACCAAAACTAGAACTTTGGCATGAAGCCCCTTTATGAAGAGCTTGGTACTAGAGCGCACTCCAATTCCTCAGATCATACAGGTCTAGACCGTTGCAAACAAATTAAGAAGATAAGTAATTCATCCAAACATCTATGAGTCATCATAAGACTAAGAGAAATTACTTAAAAACTTGTATAAACTTCAAACCTTAGTTCATAATCATGAATTCCAAACTGAAAACTGTTAGTGCACTTTTCCGTGGCATACTAGTGCACCTTGTTTGTCAATCACTTACAGCAGTGAGTCTAGAGTCGGTTGAGCCCAATGAAGACGAAGACCGAAGACTCAAGATGGACCGGCTGCATCAAGAATGAAGATTCAGGTAAATGAGATGCCTTGATGCCTTAACCTCCACCAAAACCTATCCCCTTTGTATCCTTGATGACCTTGACCATAATTAGAACCCATTAGGCATCATTGATAAGCCCTAGGTGTCCCATTTGAACATCCCCACCTTGGCCTTAATCTCCGAGCTGAAACAAATGGAATTCAGCTTGTTTGAGAGGGGACCCAGGCTGGTCCGACCGGTCAAGACCGGTCAGCCAGCATCCCTGCTGTTTTTACAAGGCCAACCGACCGGTCATGACCGGTCGGCCTTCACAAATGAAGGTATACAGCTAGGAGGGCCGACCGGTCATGACCGGTCGGCCAGTTTTTTGGCTCTTGTAATGTTCAACATCCAGCATGGGGGGCCGACCGGTCATGACCGGTCGGCCAGTGTATGTGGCCTATACTCATGTTGTTCTCCAGCAGGGAGCTCCGACCGGTCATGACCAGTCGGGACAGGTCGGCATAGAGCCGTTTTTTGACCGTTGGGGCTTCATTTGCCTATATATGGGGCTCCGTTTTTGGTCATTTTGAGAGGGATTTTTGAGGAAGGAAAGCCACCATTGAAGAAGTTCTTTTGAGGCTTATTCCTTGACCTATGCAAGGCATCTCTCTTGTGCTTTAACACAAGATTAAGAGCATTCCAAGCTCATGGAGAAGATGACCATCATCCCCTCTTGATCTCTAGAGTTAGGAGGCTACTTGATTGGCAAATCATTGTCCTAAACTCGAAGATGAGATCGTTGTAGGTAAGAGACTCTAGGAAACCCATTCCCACCAAGTTGTAGAGTTCTCAAACCCATTCTCCTAGCACCTTGGGCATTTCAAGGCATCGCATGCAAGGTGTTTGATCGAATGTGGCTGAGGCATTGGCAACGCAACGGCGGCACGATCGAGGGAGCAAAGGGAAGCTGATTGAAGCACGGGAGAGCCAAGATCAAGCAACCCAATACGGCGCTAAACAAGGGGCTCATCCGACAAGTAAGTTGTCTCATTTGAGAGTCCATTTTAGAGTTTGTTTGTCAACTCGCCTTAGGGACGTTAGCCGTTCCTTGGCCCGTCAGCTGGGCCTAAACTAAGTCTCCAAGGGGGAGCCTCCGACACGGGAGTAAACGTGCGATAAGGTTGAGAGTTAGCCTATGTCTAAAACTCCGGATACGGTTGAGAGGTGAACCGATAAAACCTCCGTGTAAAGGTTGAGAGGTGAACCTCATTTAAAACCTCCGATAGTGAATGCCGGTGTGCTCAAAGGGGTTGAGTACTTGAACCGGGAGTGGAGTAGACACGTAGTCGAACCACTATACATCCTTGTGTTTGTGATTGCTCTTGAGCTCATTATATCTTTGCATTGTTTGTTTAATTGCTTAATTATGAATGATTGATAGGAATGCATGCTAGGCACCTTATAGGCATCCCCACACAAGATGTACCTTCACTACTTGTGTAGACTTGAGCTCATTGATCCACTCTCATAAGTCTACACAAGATGCATAGGTTAGGAGCTTGTTTAGTTGTATCATTTACTTCCTATGCATGCTTAGACTAGGGTTGTTTATTGCTTATCCTCTTGCTAGTCTTTTGATTGGACCCACCAAGGCTTGGAAGCCGAGGTGTTCTTGCTTACAACGCTTATTTTGTTGAATTGTATTAGTATGCGAAAAGATTTTCAAAAAGGTCCTATTCACCCCCCCTCTAGGTCCATAGCCATATCTCCAAGTGTCTCTACAAGCGGTAAAACCGCACTTTCAAAAACCACTTAACTACGAATTAAAACATCTTGGATACACTACAAGCTTCACCTCTTAGCCCTAGCTAAGAGGTTTAGCTGCTCATGATCCAAGGAAACATGAAACAACTACAAAAAGCATAAAAACAGCAAAGCAAACCAAAAGGAGTTGTGAAACTCCAATCTTCACTTCCACAGCCTCCAACCTCGCTTGAACCCTTCTAGGATGCCCCGGGAATGATCCCTAGGTGTCCTCTTATAGTCTGGAGGCTCCACAACGTCGGAAGAATCGGAAATTTGCGTAACACTTACGCAGCGCAGAGAATTTCGGGAAGAAATTAGAAAGTTCTAACTCAGTACGCATGGCCGACCGGTCATGACCGGTCGGGCCATATAGAACATCAGTCCAGCAAGCAATTCCGACCGGTCATGACCGGTCGGATGTATTTTTTTCTCCTCATCCAGCAGCAATGACCGACCGGTCATGACCGGTCGGTCCTAGTGAAGTCCCAGAAGCCTTGTCCATTGATGTTCCAGCAATCCTATCCGACCGGTCATGACCGGTCGGACGTCCTCAATATCTCCAAACATGCATGGCTGACCGGTCACTGACCGGTCTGGCTTCCTTGGCCGACCGGTCACGACCGGTCAGCCCTCTTTTCTTTTTGTATTTTTCTTTTCTTTCTTCTGCTTTCTTTTCTTCTTTAGTTCTTTCTTTCTTTTCTTCTTTGATCCTCAAACTTTATTCACCCGAATGATCCCAAGTGAGCTCTTTATGTCTTCAATTGAGTAGAGTCCACCCTCAATCCTGTAGTCACAAAACATGCATTGAATTAGCTTACAAACCATACAAACCTTGCACAATGAGTGATGAATTGGGGTTAGAATATGCACAATTAAGAGCTCAACAATGATCAAGCATGTGAGGGTCATTTTTTAGCCAAGAAAACAACTACAAAAATTCTGCAGTGTGGTTTTTATTGGCCCACGCTATTTAAGGACACCCATGAGTTTTACAAAGCATGCGAGCGTTACCAAAAGTTAGGAGGATTATCCCATCGAAATATGATGCCTCTCAACCCAATTCAACATCTTGAAGTCTTGGACTGTTGGGGCATCGATTTCATGGGACCATTCCCCTCATCTTTTGGACATGTCTATATTTTGCTTGCCGTAGACTATATGTCTAAATGGATAGAGGGTATCCCATGTAGAACCAACGATCATCGTACGGTTCTCAAGTTCCTCAAAGAAAACATACTTTCTAGATTTGGGACGCCTCGAGCCATCATTAGTGATGGTGGTTCTCACTTTTGCAATAGACCTTTTGAAGCTTTAATGAAGAAATATGGTATTAGGCATAAAGTGAGTACCCCATACCACCCACAGACAAGTGGGCAAGCTGAAATCTCCAATAGGGAAATCAAACAGATTTTGGAAAAGACGGTGAGACCAGATCGCAAGGATTGGTCCCTAAGATTAGATGATGCACTTTGGGCTCACCGTATCGCCTACAAGACACCCATTGGAATGTCCCCTTATAGACTTGTCTATGGGAAAGCTTGCCACTTGCCTGTGGAGATAGAACACAAAGCCTATTGGGCAATTCGGGCTTTAAATTTTGACATTGACAAGGCTAGCTCGCTTTGCAAACTTCAATTAAATGAGATTGATGAAATCCGGAACGATGCATATGAGAACTCGAGAATTTACAAGAGTAAGATGAAGGCCTTCCATGACAAGCACATCTTCAGGAAATCTTTCCATGAAGGACAGAAAGTACTCTTGTATAATTTCCGACTTCATCTTTTTCTGAAAAAATTACGATCTCGATGGACCAGCCTATTTATTGTCAAAGAAGTTTTTCCTCATGGGGCTGTTGAGATTGAGAATGCAGCGAATGGTAACTGTTTTAAAGTTAATGGATAACGTCTTAAACCATTTGTTGAGAAATTTGATTCAGAGGACATGTCCATCACTCTGAATGATCCTGTCTATCAGGATGATTGATCTCCTAGTCTGATGGAGGTATAGCATAGGTAGGTTTAGTTTTATTTAGTTTTACTGTTTTAGTAGGTTTTAGTTGTTGGGTTGTAGACTTCCATGATCGCTCTCTCAGGTACTATTGTTCTCACTCTCTCATATTTTACCATTGCTCTCATGTTCATGCTCATTGCATATCTTTTTACATTGAGGGCAATGCAAGAATTGGTTGGGGGGTGAGATGAGATTCCTCATCTAACAGTTTGCAACATTTCGAGCTTCATATGCGCAAATTTTTTCGAATTTTCTAAAATTTCAAAACTCTTTTAGAAAACCTTATTTCCATGCATTCGAGATGATATGAGTATAGGAAGAGGAGATACGAAGTGTGCGACATTGTAAGTCTTGAATTTCTCCCAACATAATGGTTTTATATGTTAGTTCCCCTATTGTTATGATTGATAGAAAATTTGAACACTTTTTACACCTAGTTCACATTACACGATTTTCATGGGTTGAACGGTTTATGTGATTTGTGGATTAGCTAGACTTTGATTTAGAGGTGTTGAGAAACCAAGCCGAGGTATTTTGTCCATCCTTGTCCATGGGAAAATAACGGAAGATATGGATTTTTAAAAATCCTATCTAAATCAAAAGAAAAAGGAAAAGAAAGGATGAAATCGGGAATGAAGGAAAAATGGTGGAAAATTCCGAAAAGGGCTACGTATTACCAACTGGAGGATGGTCGAATCGTAACCAAAGCTGGAAATGGGATGTAGTGTGAAAGCCGTCGGAAGGACGGTAAGGCAAATTCCTATCATAGGCTTGTGGTTGCTCTGTGCACCTTAAAATCCTTGGTTTACTTAATCTATGAAGAATGTAATCCTAGATACTCATGAGATGAACTTTCACTATGCACACTGGGTTGAAATTGTTCGAGTTCTTCTATTTATCAATCAATCAGCGGGAATTTCATGTAGACACTTCTTATACTGTGAGAGTTTAAGTTTGCAATTTCTATCACCTAGTTTCTCCAAATTTTATACTTATATGTCTTGGAATGGATAGAAACATGGTTTCTGAAAGAGAGTTGGGTTTGGAGGTTTAAACTTATTCACGCATGTTTTGCTCGGGATTAGCAAAAAGCTGGTTGGGGGGTGTGTTGAACCTCCAATTTATACATTGCATTGCCCAGTATATCACATTATATGCACGGTTTTCATGCTCAAAAGGCCTATCTAATGCATGTTTTGTGATTTCAGGGATGAGAGCGGACTTCACCAAATTGGAGACTAAAAGGGTCATTTGAAGCCATTGGATGAAGAAGAAAGAAGGACCAAAGAAAGTAGAAAGAGAGGAGAAGAAAGGAAGAAAGAAGCAAAAGGAGAAAAGCAAAAACAAAGGCCAAGACCGGTCGTGCGACCGGTCGTCCATTGCCAGGACCGGTCGTCCGACCGGTCTGATTTTGCACAGAAGGAAATTTTTCGGAGAAGGTCACTAGACCATTCACGACCGGTCGTGCGACCGGTCATTGAATTAAAAAATTAAATCAAAATTTTGAAAAAACTCTCTAAACTAAAAAGTGTTGTTTTGCAACCGGTCGTGCGACCGGTCGTCTGCGTAATAAAGCTTCTCCGTGAAGCTCCGAGAATTTCTGCGAATTGCTTAACCTTGCGCAATTTCTGGATGTTTCTGACGCAAGGGGCTTCCACACTATAAAAGGACACCTAGGGGCTCTTCCTAGGTCATCATAGAAACCAAGGAAGGTCGTGGGAACGGACGGAAGTCGTCGTGGAGTGTCAGCAACCCTCCAATTTCTGGTTTTTCTAGTTTTTATGCTTTCTTATTTGAGTTCTAGTTGTAGTATGACAATGCTCGGTTAGAATCTCTCAGCTAAGGCTGAGAGGTGAAGCTTGTAGCTTATTTCATGTTTGATTCAATTTAATTCAAGTAATTTCAATTGAAGTTTGGATTTTTATTTAATTTAGTCCCTTGAGTTGGTAGTTTGAGATGTTTTATGAGAGTTCATGTGCTCCGGACATGAATTCCTTGCAATTCTCTGAGATTATCATATGGTGCTTATTTAGATTCGAATTATAGTAATCCTTGAGCAGGCCATAGTCCATAGGCATGGCTGTTACTCCGAAGGCTATGATTTTGAATTCTACATTGATTAAATGGGACTAGAACTTGGAAGTTCAGCTTGATTGGAATTGAATGTGTTTGAATGCTTTATTTTCCAACTAGATGAGAGATAGGACTTCAAATCTAGTTGTGTTCTCTACTTGGATTGATTGGATTGACATGGGATTGCTACAAGTGGATCCTTGAATGCCTTAGTACCTTAAATAACTGATTTTCCATTAAGTTTCTGTTTTAGTTTAATTACTCAATTGAATCTTATTTCTTGTAAAACTGAGTTGCTGGAATAGTTTAAAAGTTGTTTCTAATTCCCTGTGGATCGACCTTCATCTTACCGAGATTTATTACTACATCGCAGCCTTACACTTGAGGTGAGCGAACAAAACTCCATTGGAAAACTTTGTTTCTATGCATTTGGGATGGTGTGAGTATAAGAAAAAAGAGAGGCAAAGTGATTGAAGTTGAATATCTTGAACAATCTCTAAGATACTAGTTTTATATGTGAATCCCCCTATTTTTATGATTGATAGAATTTCTAAACACTTTTACACCTAGTTCACATTACACGATTCTCACGCTTTGAAAGGATTATGTAGAATTGTGAATTTGTTAAGTTTGGATTTGAGGTGTTGAGAAACCAAGCCGGGGTACTTTGTCCATCCTTATCTATGGAAAAATAACGAAAGATATGGATTTCTAAAAATCCTACCTAATAAAAAAGAAAACGAGAAAGGAAGGATGAAATTATGGGAATGATGGAGAATATGGTGGAAAATTTTGAAAATTGCTACCTATTACCAACCGGGCGATGGTCTACCCGTAACCAAAGCCGAAAATGGGACGTAGTGTGAAAGCCGTCGGAAGGACGGTAAGGCAAATTCCAGTCATAGGATTGTTGTTGATCTATACACCGTTGAATCCATACCTTAGTTAATTCATGAAAAAGGTAACCTTGGAAATCCATGAGATGAGCATTCACTGAGCACACTAGGTTAAATTATTTGGATTCTTCTATTTATCAATCAATCAGCAAAAATTTCATATGAGTATAAGGTATATTTTAAAAAATTCAAGGTTTTAACTTCTATCATTGGGCATTTTAGAATTCTTTACAGTTGCATATTATTGAGTATATAGAAACATAGTTTCTAAAGGGAGTTGGGTTTTGAAAAATGAAATTTATTTCATGCATGTTTTGCTTGGGACTAGCAAAATGCTGGGGGGGGGGGGTGTTGAGCTCTTAAATGTGCATATTCTAACCCCATTGCATTACTAACTATGCTTGAAATAAGTGACTAAAGACCCGACTAATGCATGGTTTTGTGGTTGTAGGAATAAGAAAGAGAATTCATCAATTGAGGGCTTAGAGATGCTGTTTACACACCTTAAAGATCAAAGGAATAAAGGACCAAAGGTAGAGCAAAAGTACATTGAAGATGAAGGAGGAAAAGCTGAGAATTTCAGCCGGCCGGCCACATCCACCGACCGGCTGACCAAACCCTCTAAAAATAGTAAACTCTCTGGACACATTTTATGAAGGCCGACCCCCTGACCGACCGGCTGAAGGGCCAGCCTATGCACTACAGTGTCCAATGAATTCAGCAGTTTGAAGCATGTCCACAGACCGGTCGGCTGATGGGTCGAACTGTATAAAAAAGACTCCAGTGAAAATTGCAATTGCAGGCACTTTGTCCGACCGGCCGGACAGGGTGTCCGACCGGCCGGTCAACACTCAGGAACATCTGGAGCTTCGAAAATCTCTGCGCAAAACGCTAATCTTACAGGATTTCTCGAAGCTTCTTCACACATAGGGCTCCAAAGCTGTAAAAGGACTTCCTTATCTCATTCCTAGGGTATCTTAAAAGAGATTTAGCATGGTGGGAGGCGGCGGAAGTCAAATCTGGAGTTCTACAACTCCTTCTAGTTTGTTCTTATAGTTTTTATGTTTTTCTTAGTTGTTTTCATAGTTTCCTTGGATTATGAACGGCTAAACCTATTAGCTAGGGCTAAGAGGTAAAGCTTGTAGTGAATCTAAGATGTTTTAATTTGTTTGATTTGGTTTCAAGTTGGATTATTAGTGACAAACAGTGGTTGAAGTTTGAATAAAGTTCTAAGTAGTTTTTCTTAATCTTATGATGGCTTATGGATGTTTAGAAGAATTGCTTGAGTTCTTAATTGTTTTGAGTTATTCTAGACCTGTACACTCCGAGGAATCAAATTCAATACGCTCTAGACCTTTGATCCTCATGTGAGAACTTCATACCAAAAGTTCTACTTTTTCTGAAATTTCTGCTTATGTGTGATTGTGTGTGATTTGAATCAAGTTCAAATCATGATCTAGTTATACTTTGTGACAGAATTTAATGATGATTATGATTGTGATCTTAACCTATTGGCACCAGGATTGACTTATGCAATTGAGTGTGCTTGAATCATGTACTAACTAGAATTGAGGGAATCATGTACTTGAATCACACATATGGCAGATTGTTTGTTTTAACTGCTCTATCATCCGGTTAGATAGAACTTAATTTCGATTCTAGTTGAGAAAGTGAGAAACCACAGCGAATTAAGCATTAATGATTGCTACAAGTAAATCCTTGAACCCCTAGTGCTTTTTATTATTGATTACATCAATTTAAATCAAAATATCTATCTAAACCAAATTCCTGAATTTTGTTTAGTTAGTTCTTAATTAGAAACCATTGAAAGTGTTTTGTGAATTCCTACACAATTCCTTATGGATCGACCTCATTCTTACTGAGATTATTACTACATCGCAACCCTACACTTGGGAAAGCGAACAGTCGTCAGACGAAATTTGAAAGCAGAACTCATCGTGGATGGACCATAGCATCGGGAACAGTCCGAATTAATGCATGGTTGTAGGCCATGGACAATTCTATTTTTATTTTTTTTTGTAACGACCCTTTGGAGGGTGCACGACTGTCTAAATAAAGTGGATGGGTCAAATTGGCTGAGAGGTGGCTCCAACTGTTGATATGGTAGGGACCCACGCCCCATGCACAAAAGGGCTCCTCGAGTTCTACATCGTGCTGCTGCCGTACGGGTTGGTGGCTGTGCAGAGGGGCATTTTGGTTTGGGAAAAAGGCCAATAGTGCTAGGGGGCTAGATAAATAAAAGCTCTTACACATGGGCCCACATCACAATTAAGGGCTTTTTCAACTATTATGCCCCTAAACTCTGTGAACAAGTTAGATCGACTGTGGGAATGATGCCCTAGATCAGGGCCAATAATCAAGTGGGCCACATTTGCACGAGAAAAATGGCTTGTTGGAAAACTATGCATCCAGTGGATTGGCCCGATTGTAAGGCCCAAACATGTCTCTAGTGGTCCCACCTGATGAACTGCCTGGTCACACGCGTAAGCACGTGGGAGCAAAGCCACTCTTCATCTCACACGGTAGAAACTGTCCCAAGAAGACACGCATGGTACACTCAAGATGGGACCCACAGCGCCTCTAGTCGTGTATCACGGTCGACACGTTAATGTCAAGGACCACTTTTCTACACATTTCTGGGTAAAGTTCATAAAATTGGCCCAAGTTCATAGAATTGGGGACGCGCGTTGAATACCGACACTGCCAGTAGCACATGGCTGCTACGTGTTACTGTACAGTGCTTTGTTGGCCCACCATGATCTATGTGTTTTATACACGCTGCCATCATTTTACCAAAGTAGATCACACCACTGAAAACAGTGATGATTGACGACCACCGTTAAAAATTTCATAGGGCCCACTGAATATTTATTTGCCATCTACCTTGTTAATTAGGGCTCACGGACTTGGATGCAGGGAAAACATAAATATCAGTTTGATTTTAAACTTTTATGGCTTCAGGAAGTTTTTAATATTGGTCGTCCAATCACCACTGTTTCCTGTGTGGCCCAGTGAAGCATTCAATGGTGGTCGCTCAATAACCACTGTTTCTAATGGTGTGGTCCACCTGAGAATTGCATCTACCTCATTTTCGGCCTCATGCCTTCAAATTAGCTGGCAAAATGGATGGACGGTATAAATGAAACACAAATCTTGCTGGGCCCACAGAGCACCATCCAGTAGGGAATCTTACTGTCAGTGTCAGCATGCAACCCGCCTCTTAAAATTGGACGCCGTTTGGTTGGTGACCCACCACCAGCCAGTGATCAGATGGTATCAAATCTCCGTGGGGCCCGCCATAATGTATTCTTAAAATTCAACGCGGTTTTGATGATGACCCACCACCAGCAAGTCCAATGGTAACAAATCTCTGTGGACCCCGCTCTAATGTATTTGTTTTATCCATCCCATCCCAAGTCATTATAGGCATGAGCCCAAAATTGAAACATAACCAAAGCTCAAGTGCTCCAGTGGGAATAATAACTTCCACCGTTGGAACCATCCTAAGGCCCACAGGGCATATAATGATGTTGGTAAGATCACGCAGACCTGAATAAATGGACAATAAGAAGCTTCGAAATTTTGTTTCCACATGTGGCCCACCTGATGACTGATTGGCCTTTTTTTTCTTTTTCTTTTTTTCTTTTTTTTTTGAGTATCTTAGTAAGTGATACCGTACTGGGCCCACCGTGATCTATTTATCCTATCCACGCCGTACATCCGTTTTAACAGCTCATTTTGTGCATTAGAACAAAATTGAAGAATATAAAAAGCTTAAGTGGACCCAACACAGGAAACAATGTGAATTGAATGTCTACCGTTGAAAACTTCTACTGGCCACGGAAGATTTGGATCAAGCTGATATTCGTGTTTTCACTTCATCCATGGCTGTGTGACCTTCTGAACATGTTGGATGACAAATAAATAACACTGTGGACCCTAGGATGCTTTCAACTTTGAACATCACTATCCCCATTGTTTCCTATGGTGTGGTCCACTTGAGCTCTGGATACGCTTCGATCTTTGGGACTCTGCTCTAAAATAATCTTAAGAAACATATGAACCGCGTGGATAAGCTACATACATCCTTGGTGGGGGCCCACAGATTTTACCCAGTACGCTTTAGTATGCAATCCGCTTCCCACGTTCCTTATCTCGTCGTGTCGTGCAACATACGAATGCTGGTTTCTTTTCAAAATATTTGAATGGGCGCACTGAGAAAGTGGGTGACACCAAATCAGACTACGATCACATCAAGTGGTCCTCATCCGGCCCTTAGGTGGAATATTGGTACCACAATCTAGAATCCTGCAAGTTCAAGGGTATCGACAGATGATCTGCGACAAAGCAATCCTAACCAGACACGTGCCCAGGCTACAGGAAGTTCCTGCGTTGTAAGCTATGTGAGGTAAAAGAGATTTTCGGGACAAATCCACTCCGTTGATCAGTTTTGCAAGAGATAGGAATAAAAAAATCAGGCAGATCTAAAACTCAGGTGGTCCACACCATACCAACCGTTAGAATGGAAGCGTCCACTGTTGAAACTTTCTCGAAGTCGACCGTGATGTCTATATGCCATCCAAACCGTTAATCAGGTTATTACACTCCGTTAATCAGTCTTGCAAGAGATAGGAATAAAAAAATCAGGCAGATCTAAAACTCAGGTGGGCCACACCATACGAACAGTTAGAATGGAATTGAAACCTTCTCGACGGTGATGTCTATATGCCATCCAAACGGTTAGTCAGGTTATTACACTCTGTTAATCAGTTTTGCAAGAGATAGGAATAAAAATATCAGGCAGATCCAAATCTCAGGTAGGCCACACCATACCAACAGTTAGAATGGAAGTGTCCACTGTTGAAACCTTCTCGAAGTCGACCGTGATGTCTATATGCCATCCAAACCGTTAATCAGGTTATTACACTCCATTAACCAGTTTTGCAAGAGATAATAATAAAAAAAATCAGGGAGATCCAAAACTCAGGTGAGCCACACCATACCAGTTATAATGGAAGCGTCCACTGTTGAAACCTTCTCGAAGCCGACGTGATATCTATATGCCATCCAAACCGTTAATCAGGTTATTACCGTTCGGAAAACTGTAGCTACGAATATCACCTTGATACGAAACTTCCGTTCAATACCAGCTGTTTCGTGTGGTGTGGCCCACCTAATTTTTGGATCTACCTGGTTTTCTTGTCGTGTATTATTGTTGTCTTGCGATGGGAGTGAATTTGCCACAAGGCTCTCTGTGGGCCCACATAGCTTCCGAGTTCCGCCCAGAGGAACTTCCTATATAGCAAGTTGCGTCCGTCCCTATCCATTTTCCTATAGAGCATTTAATGAATCATCCATCACTGCTAAAAACAAATAATAGACATCGAACTTTGGTAGTGCCATCTCTTCACCGTACACGTGGCGGGATGTTTGCTGCACCTCTCAGAGAATCGTAGACATTACCTCTGTTGCGGGGGAGCTGGGTAACACCTTAGTGGATGTTACCCTTCTGGTGGGGCCCACCTTGATGATGTAGTGTATATCCACACCGTCCATCCATTTTTCCAACTCATTTTAGGACGTGATCCCAAAAATTAAGCAGATCCAAATCTCAAGTGGACTGAAACAGTAGTGCTTGTCCAACCATTAAAAACATCCCAGGGCCCACCTTAAGAAACTCTCATTTGCCATCCAACCCGTTGATAAGGTCAACCAAACCTGGACGTAGAGTAAACAAAAAGATTAGCTTGATTTAAACCTTTTGGATCTGCCTATGGAATACAATCTTAACATGATATGAGAAAATGAATAGGTGGCGTGGATATTAAAAAATTAAATAAAAAATAAAAAGTGGACCCCACACGGTAAGGGTAACTCTCACTAATAGGCCACCCTTTTGTGGACTCTGGATAACCGTGTAGAACAGAGCCACCGTGGTCAGTGCTGAGTTGACGTGCAAAGCTCTATGGGCCCACCATGATGTATCTTATATCCATGCCGTCCATGCAATTTTTTGTAATGGAGGCAGGCATGTAAGCATAAGTGGATTATAAACAAAAAACAGTTGGGATTAAACGCCTGCCGATGAAAACTTCTCAAGAGCAACAGAAGTTTTGGATCAAGCTGACGTTAATTTGTGTTTTCACTTCATCTTGCGGATGTGATCTTATGAATAGGTTGGATGGAAAATAAATATCACGGCGGCCAAGGAAGTTTTCAATAATAGGCATATTCATTACTCTTGTTTCCCATGGTGTGTGGTACACTTGAGTCGTGGATGTACTTTATTTTTGTGGTCCACTTGACATTAGATCTACCTCAATGTTTATCTTATATACTAAAATGATCTGAAAAACTGTGGTGTGGTCCACTTGAGGTTTTCATCTACCTCATTTTTTTTCTCAATAACTAAAATGATCCGGAAAAATGGATGAGCGGTATATAAAATCATGGGCATTATCTCTTCCGCACTTTACACCGCTGACCGCAACCTGGTAGAATAACTTATTTATTTATTATTATTATTTTTAATGCTTTGCGTTTGGAGTACGGGGCTTGGATGGATTCCCGTAACTACCGAGGTCGGTGGATCCTGACTGTGGGGCCCACCTTGATGTATGTGACTTACGCTCCCGTCTTTCATCCGTCCCCCCCCCCCCCCCCCACATTTTCTATCAACGATGTGATCTAGTAGATAGATGGTCCCGATTCAGACACGCAGCTTACGTATGTGCGGTGGAGAGAGCTCAAGGATATTCCAGTTCTAGCTGCTTAGCCAGATTATAGTATAAGAGGAGTTACAGCTGCATGACTTCTACTCAGAAGAAGAAGAAGAAGGAATGAAGGAAGGAAGGAAGGAGATGGCCCAAATAGTTCTCTTCCCTTTCATGTCCAAAGGCCACATAATCCCAATCATCCACCTGGCCCACCTCCTCATCAAACGTGGCCTATCCATCACAATCTTCACCACACCTTCAAACTCTCCTTTCATCCGTCGATCTCTCAGGGACAACGTCGCTAACGCTACCATCATCGATCTCCCCTTCCCGAAAGACGTCCCTGAGCTCCCCGCCGGAGTCGAAAGCACTGACCAGCTTCCATCCATGTCCCTCTTCCTTCCATTCATCAACGCCACCAAACTCCTCCGGCCCCACTTCGAACAAGCGCTGGAAAGCCTACCACATGTTGGCTGCATAATCTCCGACGGCTTCATCGGGTGGACTCAACTATCTGCTTCGAGATTGGGCATCCCATGGCTTTTATTCAATGGGATGAACACCTTCGCCATGACTATTTCAGGAGTCATTTTTCGGGACCGGCCCCATGTGGGCCACGACGATGATGAGCCTTTCTTTGTCCCAAGCTTCCCTTGGATCAAGCTCACCAGGAACGATCTCACCCCTCCATTCGACGACCCCGAACCTAAGGGTCCAATGTGGGACTTCATTGTTGAATCGGGACAACATTCATCACAGAGCTATGGAACAATCGTCAATAGCTTCTACTGAGCTAGAGCCCGTTTATGTGGATTACTGGAAGAAAGAGTTCGAGAGTCGGATTTGGTGCGTGGGGCCGCTTTGTTTAGCAGTTCCCAGAGCTGAAACTCTCCAAAACACCAAGTGGATGCAATGGCTCGATAAAAAGCTAGCCATGCAACGTCCAGTTTTGTACGTAGCATTTGGAACACAAGCTGAGGTCTCGAATGCTCAATTGGAGGAGATTGCGACCGGTCTGGATCGATCGGAGGTGGATTTCCTTTGGGTGGTGCGATTGAAGGAAGCCGAATTGGGAGATGGGTTCGAGGAAAGGGTGGCGGAGAGAGGGTTGGTTGTCAGGGAGTGGGTTGAACAAGTGGCTGTACTCGAACATGAAAGCGTTCGAGGGTTCATGAGCCATTGCGGTTGGAACTCGGTGTTGGAGAGCATCAGCGCATCGGTCCCGATCTTGGCGTGGCCCATGATGGCGGAGCAGCCCCTGAATGCAAAGCTGTTGGAGGAGCTGGGAATCGGTTTGAGGATTGGAGCCAGCCACGGCAAAGGCCACAATGGATTGGTGCGGTCAGATGATGTGGAGAAGATGGTGAGGGAGTTGATGGCAGGAGAGAAGGGAAGAGAGGCAGCTGAGAAGATGCAGGAAGTGGGACAGGCTGCCAGAAGGGCCATAGAAGAAGAAAGTGGGTCCTCCTGGCGTTCCCTGGACTTGCTTCTAGAAGAGCTGAAATTAGTATAGCGTGCTTGATACATTGAATACGCTCGCAATGACAACCATAAGATAAGGTTTGCCAACCATGCATGTACCCTCTGTACACACGCATCTTAACGCATTTAGAAACTTGGCACATGTGTGAAATATTTAAGCCGCGAATTTGGTGGATCCGATTGAGAAGATTACAGATGTCAAAAATCTAGTTTAACAGCGGATTCACCGCAACAAATGAGACTTTTTGCAGCAACTTTTTAAGGGACGAGTTAAACTTCACGGCAAAAGGAAAATTTTTTGGGATGAGTTAGAAAATCGTCGCAAAATATCGACTATTTGCAATGACTTTCTAAATCGTCGCAAAATGTCAACTTCTATGCGACAAGTTACAATTGTTGTCGCAAAAACTTGTTGCGAATACTTTCGTGCGAAAATTTTCAACATCAAGTTTGGACTATTTGCGATGAATATGGTTTCATCACAAAAAGTTAGACTATTTGTGACAATATTTCAAATTATCACCAATAGTAAACTTTTTTGCGAGAAGCGGGGGTAGAAAATACTTTGCGCCACTGAGTTTCAAATATCGTCGCAAAAAATCACTTTTTGTGTCGAATGAATTGTTGTCGCAACAAGTGGCTTTTAGCGACGACTTTGAATTTCGTCACAAAAAGTGTCTTTTAGTGATGACTAGTTAAACTCATCACAAAAAAGGGGTCATAAGAACAATTATTACTTTGTTTAAAAATCTAATGGCCCATAAATTAAGAAAATTTAAGATTTTGAAAAATGAGATTAAAAAATCAAGAAGTTTAATAGAAAAAATAATATTTTGAAAAGGAATTGAAATTTAGAAGAAAAAAAATTGAGATTAAAAAATCAAGATTTTAACAAAAAATTAACATTTTGGATAAGAAATTAGAGAAGTTTAAAAAAATTGTGATTTAAAAAAAAATAGATTTTGAAAGAAATTAGATTTAAAAGAAATTGATGAGTTTGAAAAAAAAATAGATTTAAAAAAAAATTGAGATTTTAAAAAGAAATTGAGATTTTGTCTTTTGAAAAAAAAATGAGATATTGAAAAAATAAGACTTTGGAAAAAATTGAGAAGTTTAAAAAAAAATCGACATTTTTAAAAAAATAAAAGAGAAGTTTGAAAACAATTAAGATTAAATGATTGAAGAGTATATGATTTTAGATATTTCTATTAAATTTTACCCAAGTCTGACCGTTAGATAACAAGATATATATGGTCTATCAAATGGGTGATCAATCTTGTTCACCTAATATCTTCCTCATCCGATACTTGATTGGGATGAGTGACTAGTCAAATCATAGATCTTGACGAGTAGGATAGAGTGTTTGGACCAGATTTTCAAATTGGGGTAAAATTTTACGTTAAAATTGTGCTGCAACTTGCTGACCTCATGAAAACCCAAGAAATGTGTTTAATTGAGTGCCTCGCCATTAAAAACTTCAAATGGCCCATTCTAAGATTTTAGTAATGTTTATTTACAATCCAACCCTATTAATAATGTCAAGAAAATCTAGATGAAGAGAATTTAAAAAGATCAGATTGTTTCAAAACTTTTGTGGCCCACAAAAGATTTTTATTTTTATTTTTAATCATTATTCATCACTGTTTTTACTAGTATAGCCCACTTGTGATTTAGATCTACACAGTTTTTGGGATCACTTCCTAAAATAAGATTTGAAAACATATGGACAATTTGGATATATAGAAAATACATCAAGGTGGGCCCTACACTATGAAGCTTGCTGATTTCATTCCCAATCTTGTATGCAGGTGAGCTTCACTCCTATTGAATTTTTAACATGTTGGTGACCCATCAACTGTACACGTGGTGTAGATGTCAATCCTGCCCGTCCAAATTGTGCCTGCCATTGTAGGTGGACCATCGACCATTTCTTTTTCTTGGTGCATTGGATGACCACAAATTGGATAGCTAAAATACTTTAATAGGGATCATATTTAGGTAATGCCCTATCCAAAATGGGTGCCCTGGGTGCGATCTCTCTTTTTGGAGGTTTCAGGGTTTGAATCGGGAATTATGGAATATCAGGTTTTTTTATTTTTTGTTAATGTAAAAATTTGAACAATATATTGCCTGTAGATGTTTTGTTTCAAATTCTTATAGTTCGATTGTTGAAAAACCTTATTTTCCCTTTGCCTCCTATCTTTTTCTCATTTTCTCTGCCCAAAAAACCATCCCGCCCTTTTCATCCTCTCTCTCTCTCTCTCTCTCTCTCTCTCTCTCTCTCGCAGCAATGATGAAGTCATGAATTCCCATTCCATCCAATCTTTTCTTTCTCACAACAATTTTTCATTATATTCCAGGTGAGGTCAGATGTGGTTGAGGGTAGAGCTGTACACAAGCCGAGTTAGCTCGGTTGGCTCGCTCGACTCATATCGAACTAGCTTAATTCAGACACTGAGTTCGAACTGAGTCGAGCTAATTTTTTCAGCTTGAAGATTTTCGAGTCGAGCTCGAGCTGACCCTGGCTCGATTTAGCTCGACTTGAAACTAGGTTTGTGTTGACTCAGCTCGAGTTCGACTCGACTTGACTAGTTGGAAATGGATGTTTTTTAGTCCCATCGTAAGAGGGCAAAGGATTGAGAGAGAAAACTCTCTATAATTTAGTGCCTCACTATTAAAAATTCCAAACTGGCCATCATAATGTTTTAGTAATGTTTACTTGCAATCCAACCTATTGATAATGTCCAGAAGATCTGGATGAAAGGTAAATACAAAGATTAGCTTAATTCAAAAAATTTGTGTCTCATAAACAGTTTTTAATGACAATTCATCACTGTTTCTAGTAGTATGGTTCACCTGAGATTTGGATCTTCTTGATGTTTAGTATTGCATCCTAAAATGATATTAAAGAATAAATGGAAAAGATGGATACACATAAAATACATCAACTTCGGCCCCACATGGTTAGGATAACATATGCGAATTGGCTAGTGCTAATGGCTAGTGTTCAGTGCTCTATGGGCCCTACTATGATGTATGTGCTTCATCCACGTTGTCCATACATTAATATTTTTCCATATCATTTTATGGCATGAGTCCAAAACTGAGGTTGATGCAAATCTCAAGTGGACCACATCACAAGAAACGATGTTAATTGAACGCCCACCATTAAAAGCTTCTCGAGGGCCACAGAAGTTTTGGATCAAGCCGAGATTTGTTTTTTCCCAGCATTCAAGTCTATATGACCTGATCAAGAGGTTGGATGTCAAATAAACATTACAGTGGGCCTTAAGAGATTTTTAACGTTGGACATTTAATCAATACAGTTTTCTCATAGTGTGGTCCACCTGAGATTTATATCTACCTCATTTTTTGCCTCAAGCCACGAAATAATATTTAAAAATTAATGGACGGTGTGGATGAAACACATACATCATAGTGGGGCCCAAAGAGCACGTGGTAGCATTTTTAGCCAAAACACATTTTGGTGTAAATCACACACTATGCGGAAATGAAAAAAAATCAAAGTTTTGGAAAGGGATTTCCAAAATCCTTTCCCTCCCTTTCTGGGCTCTCTCCCTCTCTCACGCTCCTCTCGATCTCCTAACCCTAAATCTTCTCTCCCTCTGTCGGCTCTCTCCCTCCTCAATATCCCAACCCTAACCCTAATTTTATCCTTCTCTCTCCCCCCTCTAAACTTTAAACCCTCTCTCCCTCTGTACAACACATGATGCCATCAACTTTGAGAAATTTCCCTCTGTAAACCTTAGTTTTGAATTCGCAAGGGTATTTTCGTTCAAAAAAACACCGAAGTTTAAAATGGGAAAGTAAGTTTTTCGGAGGTCTATTTTGGCTGATCGGTCAAAACTGATGTCTACGGAGGGAAATTTCTCATCAATTTTCATCGGGAGCGAATTAGTTGTTACCCTTGTAATAGCTTAATGGGTGTTACCCTAACCGTGTGGGGCCTATATTGATGTATTTTTTTGTATATCCATGCCATCCATCTACTTTACCATCTCATTTTAAGACGGGATCCCAAACCTTAAGAATATCCGATGGACCATACCACTAGAAAAGTTGATGAATGACCATTAATAACTTTTTGTGGGCCACAAGTTTTTCGGGATGTTGCATCACGTGGACGGCTCAGATTTTGGGGATACATGACATGTGATAAGTCCTCAAAAATCTCTCACCAGTTCTCGTGAGAGATGGTTCATAGGTGAGCATTCCTCACTTTATATATATGCTTTTTAGTGAATTTGACTATCCAGCGTGTGACTTGTTCCTCATGCTTGGATCTGAACATCCAGGTGCTCATAAAACCATTTCCCGTCCTAACAAGGTCCCTAAAAGGCACAAAATTACCATTTTTTCATCCAAGCAAGGAAATCATCTCACACAATGAACCTTATTGGGCTTATATGTTCTTGGTCTGTTACAAGCTTGAGGCCATTTAACAGTTTGTGATCATATGTCCTGAAGAGTTTTTAACCTTCAAAGTCCAATGATCTAACTGATGAATATGAGTCATGTTTGGGAAGGATGCACAAACTTTTAGATCTCGCAATTCCCAACTGACTGAATTATGAGATATGAATGTGGAACTATGAACAAACAATCACCCCACATGACACGTAAGACTTTTTACGTGAAAAACCCTCTATAAATAGAGGTAAAAACCATGAGACCTTGTCCAACCAACAAATCCACTATATAATAGCATTTATACAACGATCACGATCGAGTTTCACACGCTCGAATCCAATTATCTTCACCCCCATGGGCAGATTACAATAAAAGAGAATGATAACAGGGAGATCTCATCACTGAGATAAACTTGAAGAGGCTATGAACACAACCAGTTGCAGATGAATGCCACAAACCCGGTCTTCTCTCTCTCTTCGATCTTCATCTTCTTCTTCTCTCTCTCTCTCTCTCTCTCTCTCTCTCTCTCTCTGGAATGTGTATGTAATCTCTGTTAACCTAATTTTACATTAACATATGCTTATATAGCACTTACACCCAGAATTGGAAACAAAATAGGGAACCGCATAAACCAGTCACACGGCCGTCGGTCGGCCGACCCAATGTCGTCGGTGGCCCGACCATTGAAAAATTGTCTAAAGACCTCAGAGAGAAAATCACTTGAATTTCGCCTCCCCAAAACCCACCTTCGGTCACCCGATCACTAAACGTCGGTTGCCCAGAACTGTTCAAAACAGTCCAATGAGCAACTGACCAATCTTAAAGAATTTTGGTCGCCCGACCAAGCTTGGGCGGTCGCCCAATGACCCCCGAATTGCACATCTCTCCTCACATCCTAAGGAGGAACACCGACCTAATTATCCATCGATTGGCTCTTGTTCATAGATTGACTAGGGCCTCTTTTAGATTAGGTCGTTTCAACTAATTGTCTCAGATGTCCACATTATTATGATAAGTAGGAGAAAACTTGGTCTTGAGTTTGTATTGTCGTAAGCCCTTAATAAGAGTTGGTGATGTAATCCATTTAACTTAACAGGTTAATTCTCATGAATTTGTTGCACCATGATGGAATGTTCTTGATTGACGCCTTATCCTCACTGTGAATGGTTCTCTTAGAATTCCATAGATCTAACCATTAATTCCTATATCTAGCCTATAGCAATCACGATCACACAAGCAATGGCATGAGTATCAAATTATCTAGTTGCTAACTCACTAGTAACTACATCATTTGACTCTTTAACAGTTCATTTTCAAGAACCATCATCTCTTCAGTCAATTCAGTGAAAATAGAATTTACACCAAAGCCTACAAACTCGTCAGAGTCCTCATCATAGATACGAAGCTTGTTAAAAATCTTTATATAGGACCCTTTACACTATCAGAAAATAGGCCTTTAGCCACACTTTTTTAACCTCAGTTCAAAAAACAGAGGCTAAATGTGCTTTTTAGCCTTAGTCGATAAGAAACTTAGGCTAAAAGTTCATTTTTTGCTTCAATTGGTAAAAAATCGAGGCTAGAAGTCTGCTATTTTCCTCAATTGGTTAGAAACTGAGGCCAAAAGTATGTTATTTTGCCTCCATTGTGAGAAACTGAGGCTAAAAGTCCATCATTTTGCCTCAGTTGGTCAGAAACTGAGGCTAAAAGTCCAGCTTTTTACCTCAGTTGTGAGAAATCAAGGCTAAAAGTCTACCATTTTACCTCATTGGGTGAGAAACCAAGGCTAAAAGTTTACTATTTTGCCTCAATTGGTTAGAAATTGAGGCTAATAGTCCACCAATTTGCCTCGGTGAGAAATCGAGGCTAAAAGTCTACCACTTTGCCTCAGTTGGTCAGAAACCAAGGCTAAAAGTCATCCATTTTGCTTAGTTATGGCAAAAAGTCCACCATTTTGCCTTGGTTGCTTAGAAACAGAGGCTAAAAGTCCACCATTTTGTCTGAGTTGGTTAGAAACTGAGGTTAAAAGTCCACCATTTTGCATGCACGTGTGTCCATAGACGAAAGGGAGGCATGCACGTGTGTATAAAGCACGTGTCAGTTTCTATGTGTGAATGTATATGTCGTGTTTAGAGTGAGATGCACCCACGTGCCATTTTTACGCATGTCTTACAAAAAAGTTCATAAAAAGTTACATCCAAGGTTTTGAGACTCGGACGAGTCTCCTGAGTTGACTCAAACATTGCGAGTCAGAATCCAAAATAGTGGATGAATCGGCCGAGTCATAGTCGACTCAGGACTTGTAAGAGTGAGTCCAAGTAGCTGAGTCTTAATCATGGTTGAGTCAATCGACCTGGATGGTCCAAACTGATGTGTGATCAATCTACCACATACAGCCATCCATCATACGCGTCTCCACTTGTGCCAACATGCCTCATATTAATTTAAGCCGTCCATTAGGGGAGACTCAAATTTATATGGCCGATTAGCCCATCAGGTGGGACACACGTGTATATTGAATCAGGTCCAGTACTTGCCACTTAATTTTCTTTTTATCAAGTTTTTATGGCCGATGAGCCCATCCAGAACAAGATCTAAGACTCAAGTGGGCCGAAAACGTGACGATTGAAATTCCATCGTTGAAATATTCGTGGGGCCAAAGAAGTTTCGAATCAGGATAATATTTGTGTTTTCAGTTCATCTTAATAGGAATGACATTATGAACGGTATGGTTGGCATATAAACATCACTGTGGACTCCATAAAAGTTTTAACAGTAGGAATTTCCCTACCCACCTTTTGCTTTAGTGCGGCCCACTTGAGTCTTGGATCCAGTTCGTTTTTGGTCTTAACGCCTAAAATGATCTCATAAAACGGTTGGACGGCAGTAGATTTCTCACAAACATCAAGGTGGGCCCCACCTAGATTCCGAGCGCAGGAGAAAGGCTTTCGTAGGCAATCCGCGTCCCAGACCTATCAGTGAAAATCACTCTCCCTCACTTCTCCGACCTTTCTCCTCTAAGATTTCCATCCTCAAAGGAAACCCTAGCTCCTCTCCTTCTCTTCTTCGAGATTTCCATCTTCAAAGTAAACCCTAGCTCCTCTCCTTCTCTAGCTTTCAATCTCCAAAGGAAGTAGAAGGCTCCTCCCATCTTCCGAGCCTAGAAAATTCACGTTCGGCTTTCTCATATCCTCCGAACCTTTGAAATCATCAGGTCATCAGATCTACGGTATCTCTCAATTTTTTGTGCTTAATATGTTTTAATATGAATCCAGTTTATGTCTCTCGATTTCGAGAGATTTCCTTAGATTTTGATTCGATTCTTATTGATGGATCTGTTTTTCTTTCGGATCCATGAAGCTTTGCTTTTTTATTTTTATTTTGAGCTAATGACACATGTTGCCTTCCTTTTTTATCTTTTCTCAATTTGGTTATTTGTTTTAACTTTCGATCAGGTGAG
Source organism: Liriodendron chinense (assembly GCA_003013855.2). Taxonomy (NCBI): domain Eukaryota; kingdom Viridiplantae; phylum Streptophyta; class Magnoliopsida; order Magnoliales; family Magnoliaceae; genus Liriodendron; species Liriodendron chinense. The sequence continues at coordinate 1,090,600 of PVNU02001229.1, read as the reverse complement.
CTTCTCCCTTTCTCCAATTTTTCCACTTTGATTTTTCTGATTATTTGATCTGTTTTGATCTGAATCCAACTTATGTCTCAGTTGGATTTTAATTCGATTCCTATTGATTTAAGTTGTAATTTAGGTTTATATATTTAGAATTTAGATATTTATCATTGATTTATGTAATGTCAGGCATTTGAAATATATATTTTGAATTTCTACTGATTTAAGTTGAAAATTACACATGTACATTGATTTAAGTAGCTAAAAGGTTATAGATCTATGTAGGGGTAGCAATGGGCCAAGGCTACCTGACTTTTCTTTTAATAGATCGTGAGTATTATTTATAAAAGGTAAGGGAAGCATAGCCATAATACACATTCGGGCAACCTGGAGGCCCTAGGTCCCCTTTTATAGTGGAGAGGCTCTACCGCATCAGAATCTTCTAGATTTGCGTAGTACTTACGCACTTGCGCTAAAAAATCGGAGTTTCAAGAGGAAGCTGCTGGAATCCCGCTGAATACAAGTGGCCGACTGGTCTAAACCGGTCAGACTGGGCTGGCCGACCAGTCACGACCGGTCTAGCCTGTGTATGGAGTGTCCAGTGTGCAGGATGGAGGGGGGCAGTCCCTCTTGCATTTAGTGTCCAGAGAGGTAGAAGGGATGGCCGACCAGTATAGACCAGTCGTGGCCCTCTTGGCCGACCGGTCATGACTGGTCTGACCCTTGATTTCTTCATTTTTCTTCTTTCTTTCTTCTCTCTTCGCTCTCCTCACTTTCTTCTTTCTTTGGTCCACCTTAAATCTTCATCCCAAGCTCCTAAATGCAATCTTTTAGTTATCGATCGAGTAAATTTCCTCTCATTCCTGTATTCACAAAACCACACATTAGAATAATCTTTAAGCTTGAAAACCATGCATAGTTAGTGATGAATGGGGTTAGAATATACACATTTAAGCACTCAACACACCCCCAACAAGCATTTTGCTAGTCCCGAGCAAAACATGCATAAAATAATTCATTCCTCCAAAACCCAACTCTCCTTCAGAAACTATGCTTCTATACACTCCAAGACATGCAAGTACAAAAATTGAAAAAACTAAATGATAGAGGTTGAAACATTAAACTTTCAAAAACATAATAAATATATACTCATATGGATTTCCAGCTGATTAATAGATAAATAGAAGAATTTGAACAATTTAACCTAGTGTGCTCAGTGAATGCTCATCTCATGGAGATTCGAGGTTATCTTCTTCATAAATTAACTAAGGTATGGAATTTAAGGTGTACAAATCAACAGCAAGCCTTTGACAGGAATTTGCCTTACCGTCCTTCCGACGGCTTTCACACTACTTTCCATTTCCGGCTTTGGTTACGGGTAAACCATCCCCCAGTTGGTAATAGGTAGCCCTTTTCGGAATTTTCCACCATATTCTTCATCATTCCCATATTTTCATCCTTCCTTTTCCGTTTTCTTTTTCATTAAATAGGATTTTTAAAAATGTATATCTTTCGTTATTTTTCCATGGACAAGGATGGACAAAGTACCCTGGCTTGGTTTCTCAACACCTCAAATCCAAACTTAGCTAATCCACAAATCTAATAATTGTTCGCTCACCTCAAGTGCAAGGCTGTGATGTAGTAATAAATCTCAGTAAGACCGAGATTGATCCATAGGGAATAAGGTAAACCAATTCAAGTTGTTCCAGCAACTTCAAATTCAATGAATTAAGGATTTCAGGTTTATAAACTAACTTAAAATTGTAATTGTAAAAATCTGTAATTAAAGGGAATTAAGGCTTTTGAGGATCCACTTGTGATAGCCCTCATGTGAATTCATTTATCCAAGCATAACACAACTAGAATTGAAGTTCTATCTCTCTCCTAGTTGGAAGGTATGGCATTCAAACACAAACAATCTTTACTCAAGTTGAAGAATAAGGTTTTAGTTCTAATGAAGCCCATAGAAGTCGAATATGTAGCCTTCGAAGTAACGACCATGCCAATGGACTATGGTACACTCTAGGGTTGCTACAATTCGAATCTAATCAATCCAAACATGATAATCTCAGAGAATTGCAAGGAACTCATGTCTGAAGCACATAAACTCTCATAAAACATAAAAAAAATCTCTTTTATTCAAACTAGAACTTAAAAATCAAAACGTTAAGCAAAGTACTTGAATTAGAACGAATCCAACATGATAACTACTCACAAGCTTCACCTCTTAGCCTTAACTAAGAGGTTCTAGCCGAGCATTATCATGCTTCAACTAGAATTCAAAGAAAAACTAAACAAAAACATGAAAAACTAGAAAAAAACCCTAATTGGAGGAGTTGTGATCGCTCCACGATGATCTCCCTTGCTCCTCACGAACTTAGAACTCTTATAGGATACCTTAGCAAGGATGCCTAGGTATCCTTTTATAGGAAAAACCACGAACCGCCTCGAATTATGTAAAAACTTACGCACTTACGTCGGCATTCAAACGTTGGTCGGGTGCCCAGTCAGGTAGTGGTCGGGCGCCCGACCATACTTGAATTTGGTTAGCAGCTTTAAGTGAAATCCCTTTCTAATTTCGGGCGCCCAGCCAGATGTTGGTCGGGCGCCCGACCAGCTCCAAATTTGTCCAGTGTATTCAATAGATTATCTTCCAATTTCGGGCACCCCGCCATATTTTGGTCGGGCTCCCGGTGGCCTCTTGATGTGAATGCTGAACTCTTCTCTCTTCTGGCCGATCCAGGTCTTTCTGATGTGATTCTTCAGGGCTTCTTTTCAATGTCTTCAATGTGGTTCCAAAGGACCTTTTTAACAACAATTTCATGACTTCTCTCTTACATTCCTACATACACAAAACAAGCATTAGATGGGTCTTTAAAGCATGCAAATCATGCATGTAATGTGATGTAATAGGCTAGAAAATGTATAAAATGAGAGCTCAACAATAATCCTTTCAAAACATGAGAATCGTGTGAAGTGAACCAGGTGTAAAAGTGTTTAAAATTTCTATCAATCTTAAAAATAGAAGAATTCGCATATAAAACTAGTATCTTCGAGATTGTTCAAGATATTCAACTTATCTCACTTCCCTTTTCCTTATCTTATACTTACACCGTCCCGAATGCATAGAAATAAAGTTTTTCAGTGGAGTTTTGAATTTTTAGAAAAATCTAAAAAATCTTCTTCATATTGTTCGAGATCTTACAAAACACTAGATTCATCCTAGTGATCTCACACCCCTCAACCAAACCTTACATTGTCCTCAATGTAAAAGATATGCAATAAGCAAAACATCAGAGCAATTATAAAATAAAGGGAGTGAGGAATGAGAGTACCTAAGAGAACAAAGTCTGGAATTCTACCTCCTTCTAACCAACCTATGAAAGAGCAAACCAAAAATAACAAAATCCTAATCCTAACTACTTTATACCTCCATCAGACTAGGAGATCAAGTATCCTAATACACAGGATCAGTCAGAGGTATGGACATACCTTCTAAAGAAAAATTCTCAAAGAACAGCTTCAGGTGTTGACCATTTGCTTTAAAGATATTATCGTTCCTTGGATTCAACAACTCGACGGTCCCATATGGATAAACAGTTTTCACAATGAAAGGACCGGTCCATCGAGACTTCAATTTCCCCGGAAATAAATGTAACCGGGAAGTATACATAAGGACCTTTTGATTGATCGTGAAGGTCTTACGAAGGATGTTCCTATCATGGAACACCTTCACTTGTCCTTGTAAATTCTCGCATTTTCATAAGCTTCATTTCGAAGTTCTACAAGTTCTTTCAATTGAAGTTTGCGCAACGAGCTTACCTTGTCAGAATAAAAATTCATCTCCTTTAGCACCTAATATGCCCTATGTTCCAACTCTACGAGCAAGTGACAAGCTTTCCCATAGACAAGTCTATAGGAAGACATTCCAATGGGGGTCTTGAAAGTAGTATAGTAAGCCCAAAGTGCATCAGTAAGTCGAAGCGACCAATCTTTGCGATCGGGGTTCACTGCTTTCTCCAAAATATGTTTAATTTTTCTGTTGGATATCTCAGCTTGTCCACTTGTTTATGGGTGATAGGGAGTGCTCACCTTGTGATTGACGCCATATTTTTTCATTAAATCTTCAAATGGGCGGTTATAAAAATGGGATCCACCATCACTTATAATGACTCGAGGTGTTCCAAACCGAGAAAGGATATTTTCTTTTAAGAAACGAACGAATGACTGTTTTATGGTCATTGTTCTGTTATGGAATCGCATCGACCCATTTTGAAACATAGTTGACGGCAAGCTAAATATATAGATTTTCAAAAGAAGATGGTAATGGACCCATGAAATCGATGCCCCAACAATAAAAAATTTTGATTGGTGTTTGTTTTCCCAAGTGTAGGGTTGCGATGTAGTAATAATCTCGGTAAGACTGAGCTCGATCCATAGGGAATTATGTAGGAATTCACAAATACTTCCAATAGTTTCTATTGAAAAGCTAACAACCAGATTTGAGATGATTGATGTAAATAGTAACTTTGAACTAAACTGAAGTAATCAATTAATAAAAAGGCATTAGGATTTCAAGGATCCACTTGTAGCAATCCTTGATGTTCAATTCGCCGTGGTCTCACACTTCCTTAACTAGAATCGAAATTAAGATCTATCTAGTCGGATAATCAATCAGTTAAACCAACAATCTGTCGTATGTAAGATCCATGTGTATGATTCACTCAATGCAAGCTAGGACGAGCATACTCAATTGCATAGGTCAGTCCCAATTCCAATAGGCTAAGATCACAATCATAACCACCATTAAATCCTGTCATAAGACAAAACTTGATTATGATTTGAACTTATTCAAATCACATACACAGTCCCACATAGTACAGAATTTCCAGAAAAAGTAGAACTTTGGTAGGAAGTTCCCACAAGAAATTCATAGTACTAGAGCGTACTCTAATTCCTCAAATCATACAAGTCTAGACTATCACACAACAATTAAGAACTCAAGCAATTCTTCCAAACATCCATGAGTCATCATAAGACTAAGAAAAACTACTTAGAACTTGAATTAAACTTTAAACCATTGTTCATAATAATGAATTCCAACTTAAAACCAACTTAAACGAATTGAAACATCTTAGATTCACTACAAGCTTCACCTCTTAGCTCTAGCTAAGAGGTTTAGCCATTCATGATCCAAGGAAACATGAAACAAACTAAGGAAAACATAAAAACAACAAACAAACTAGGAGGAGTTGTGGAACTCCAAAATCCACTTCCGCTGCCTCCCACCGTGCTTGATCCATTCTTAGATGCCCTAGGAACAATCCCTAGGTGTCCTTTTATAGTGGGAAAGCTCCGCAGCGTCAGAATCTTCTAGAATTTGCGTAATGTTACGCAGTGCGCAGAGAAATCCGGAGCCCAAATTAGAAATTTCTGTTCTTGCATGTGGCCGACCGGTCTAGACCGGTCGGACTGGGCTGGACCGGTCGGGCTGTTAATCCTATCAGTCCAACGAGTTTAGCAGGGTCCGAGGGAGATGGCCGATCGGTCTGGACCGGTCATGGCCCTCCTGGCCGACCGGTCACGACTGGTCTTGGCCCCTTTTCTTCTTCATTTCCTTCTTTCTTTCTTCTCTCTGCTTTCTTCTTTCTTTGGCCCACCTTGGGTCTTCATCCAAAGCTCCTAAGTAGACCCTTTTAGTCTCCTATTGAGTGAAGTCCACTCTCATTCCTGCAATCACAAAACATGTATTAGATTAGTCGTTAATTCATGAAAACCTTGCATAATGAGTGATGAATTGGGGTTAAAATATGCACAATTAAGAGCTCAACACACCCCCCAACCAGCATTTTGCTAGTCCCGAGCAAAACATGCGTGAAATCAATTCCATTCTCCAAAACCCAACTCTCATTTAGAAACCATTCTTCTATACATCCCAAGATACACAAGTATAAGATTCAGAAAAATTAGGTGATAGAGGTTGAAATCGTAAACTCTCAAAACATAATAAGTGTCCATATGAAATTTCCACTGATTGGTTGATAAATAGAAGAACTTGAACAAATTCAACCTAGTGTGCATTGTGAAAGTTCATCTCATGTGTTACCAGGATTATCTTCTTCACAGATCAACTAGACTATAGATCTCAAGGTGTAAAGAGCAACAACAAGCCAATGACAGGAATTTGCCTTACTGTCCTTCCAACGGCTGTCACACTACGTCCCATTTCCAGCTTTGGTTATGGGTAGACCATCCCCCGATTGGTAGTAGGTAGCCCTAATCGAAAATTTCCACCATTTTTCCATCATTCCCAATTTCATCCTTCCTTTTCCTTTTTCTTTTAGATTAGATAGGATTTTTAGAAATCCATATCTTTCATTATTTTTCCATGAACAAGGCTGGACAAAGTACCCCGACTTGGTTTCTCAACACCTTAAATCAAAGTCTAGCTAATCCATAAATCGCATAATCCTTTCAACTCATGAAAATCGTGTAATTGGAACTAGGTGTAAAAGTGTTCAAATTTTCTATTAATCACATAACTAGGGGAATTCACATATAAAACCATTATGTTATAAGAAGTTCAAGACTTGCAACATCATCACTTCATATCTCCTCCTCTTATGCTCATATTATCTTGAATGCATAGAAACAAAGTTTTTCAAAAGAGTTTTGAATTTTAGAAAAATCGAAAAATTTCTATATAATTGCTCGAAATGTTACAAAACGCTGGATTTATCTAAGTGATCTTACACCCCCCAACCGAATCGTGCATTGTCTTCAATGTAAAAGATGTGCAATGAGCAAAATATGAGAGCAATTTGAGAATAAAAGGGAGTGAGGAATAATAGTACCTGAGAGAGTGAAAAGTGGAATTCATCCTCCTTCTAACAAACCTATAAAAAAATAAACAAAAGCAACAAAATCCTACTCCTAACTACCCTATACCTCCATCAGCCTAGGAGATCAATCATCCTTATACACAGGATCAGTTAGAGGTATGGACATACCTTCTGAAGGGAACCTCTTAAAGAACGGCTTCAATCGCTGACCATTCGCCTTGAAGATGTTGCCGTTCCTTGGATTTAACAACTCGACAGTCTCATATGGGTAGACAGTTTGTACAATGTAGGGACCGGTCCATCGAGATCTCAATTTTCTCAAAAATAGATGTAGGCGAGAATTATACAGAAGGACTTTTTGATTGAACGTGAATGTCTTACGAAGAATGTTCTTATCATGGAATATCTTCGTCTTGTCCTTGTAAATTCTCGCATTCTCATATGCTTCGTTTCAGATTTCTGTAAGTTCATTTAATTGAAGTTTGTGCAATGAGCTTGCCTTGTCAGAATCAAAATTCATCTTCTTAATTGCCCAATACGCCCTATGTTCCAACTCCAAAGGTAAGTGACAAGCCTTTTCATAGACAAGTCTATAGGGAGACATTCCAATATGGGTCTTAAAAGTGGTACAGTAAGCCCAAAGCGCATTGGTAAGTCGAAGCGACCAATCCTTGCGATCAGGGTTCACTGTTTTCTCCAAAATATGTTTAATCTCCTTATTAGATATCTCAGCTTGTCCACTAATTTGTGGGTGATAGGGAGTGCTCACTTTGCGTGTGACGCCATATTTCTTCATTAAGGTTTCAAATGGGCGATTACAAAAGTGAGACCCTCCATCACTAATGATGACTCGAGGTATTCCAAACCGGAAAAAAATATTCTCTTTTAAGAAACGAATGGCTGTTTTATGGTCAATATGCCGTCATGGGATCGCCTCGACCCATTTGGACACATAGTCAACGGCAAGCAAGATATATACGTTTCCAAAAGAAGATGGGAAAGGACCCATGAAATCAATGCCCCAACAATAAAAAATTTCGATTATTGTGGCATCATATTTCTACGGGAGATTCCTCCCAATTTCTGACAGGGTTTGCATGTTTTGCAAAACTCATGTGTGTCTTTGAACATAATGGGCCAATAGAACCCACATTGCAGAATTTTGGCTATAGTCTTTTTAGCTGAAAAGTGGCCACCACATGCCTGAGAATGACAAAAGGAGATGATACTTTGTTGTTCATCATCTGACACACATCTCCTTATAATTTGATTGGGACAATACTTGAATAAGTATGAGTCGTCCTATAGGAATTTTCACACCTCATTGAAGAATTTATTCTTATCTCGCTTTTTCTAATGTGTAGGAATCGTACCTGTAACAAGATAGTTAGCAATGTCTGCATATCATGGCAATTGGGAGACTTTAAAAAGTTGTTCATCAGGGAACATGTCATTGATCACAGTCATTTCAGGGGAATTGTTGAGAACAAGTCGAGAGAGATGGTCAGCTACTACATTTTCTACTCATTTCTTGTCACGTATCTCTATGTCAAATTCCTGGAGTAGAAGGATCCATCCTAACAACCGTGGTTTAGCATCCTTCTTAGAGAGAAGGTACTTAAGCGCGGCATGGTCAGTGAATATGATGATCTTGGATCCAATCAAGTAGGACCCAAACTTGTCCAAGGCAAAAACTACGGCTAAAAGTTCTTTTTCTGTAGTAGTGTAGTTTGCTTGGGCTGAGTTTAAGGTTCTACTTGCATAGTAGATAACACATGGCTTCTTCTCTTTTCTTTGGCCTAGCACGGCCCCAATAGCATAGTTGCTTACATCGCACATAATCTCAAAAGGAAGGCTCCAATCGGGTGGTTACATTATGGTAGCACATGTCAACATACCTTTGAGTGTGGTAAAGGCATTTTGACAATCTTCATTCCACTCAAAGGAATTCTCCTTTTGAAGTAGGTTACATAAAGGATGAGAGAGTGAACTGGAGTCCTTTATGAACCTTCTATAAAATCTTGTGTGTCCCAAAAACGACCGCACATCTCGTATGCTCTTGGGTGGTGGAAGGTTAGAGATAAGATCGATTTTCACTTTGTCCACCTCGATTCCATTTTGTGAAACGATCTGACCAAGTACAATTCCCTTTTGAACCATAAAGTGACACTTCTCCTAATTCAACACAAGGTTCTTCTCTTCACATCTTTTCAGCATAGATTTCAAGTGCTCAAGGCACTCATCAAAGGTACAACCAAATACTGAGAAATCATCCATGAAGACTTCGAGAATGGTACCCACCATATCAGAAAAGATACTCATCATACAACGCTGAAAGGTGGCAGGGGCATTACATAGTCCAAACGGCATCCGTCGATAGGCGAAAGTGTCGAATGGATATGTGAATGTAGTCTTTTCTTGGTTTTCGCGGGCGATCTCTATTTGGTTGTACCCTGAATAGCCATCAAGGAAGCAAAAATGAGAATGACCTGCCAACCTTTCTAGAATTTGATCAACAAACGATAGGGGGAAGTGGTCTTTCCTTGTGACAGTGTTTAGCTTCCTATAGTCAATGCACATTCTCTAACCGGTAGTGACTCTGGTTAGTATGAGTTTATTTTTGGCATTGGCTACGATGGTGATTTCGAATTTCTTAAGCATCACTTGAGTTGGGCTCACCCATTGACTATCGGATATTGGGTAATAATACCTACATCTAATAGTTTCACCACTTCGGCCTTAACCACATCCTTCATATTTGGATTAAGTCGTCTTTGTGGTTACCTAGATGTCTTCGCATTCTCCTCAAGGTGTATGTGATGAGTAGAAATCAGTGGGTCTATGCCTTTGAGATCCGTAATCGACCACCCAATGGCTCTCTTGTGCTCTATTAGAGTGGCAATTAGCCTACTCTCTTGTTCCTCATCCAAGTGGGAAGAAATCACCACCGGATATGTCTCATCTTGACCTAAATATACATATTTCAGCTCACTTGGTAATGGTTTTAGGTCGAGTGTTGGTGCCTTGATATTGGATGGGAGGGCTTTGTTCTCGTTTACGGGTAAAGGCTCAAATAGGGCCCTCCATCTTTTGTTGTCAAGCACCAGCATCACATCTAAAATGGCATGCATCTCTCGTATTGTGTCATCATTTATCTCATGAGAGTGGGCCACACATGCCTCTAAAGGGTCAGAATATAATGACAAGGGTATGTATCTTCCACGAATGATTCAATCATGTTTATCTCGTGGATCTCATCATCAACCTCCCCTGATTGTTTGCATAAATCAAATATATTAAGCTCAAGTGTCATGTTTCCAAAGGACATTTGTACAAGCTCGTTTCTATAATTGATAATTGCATTTGAAGTAGCTAGAAAAGGGCGGCAAAGTATGATAGGAATTTGAGCACCGGTACCTATCATGGGATGTGTATCCAAGACAATAAAGTCTACTGGGTAGTAGAATTTATCAACTTGGACTAAAACATCCTCAATCACTCCTCTTGGTATATGAATGGATCTATCAGCAAGTTGGAGTGTGGTTTTAGTGGGTTTCAATTCACCTAACTCAAGTTGTTCGTAAACCGAGTATGGAATGAGGTTCACACTTGCCCCCAAATCGAGTAAGGCTTGTTTAATCCGGTAGTCTCCTATGATGCATGAGATGGTTGGACTACCTGGATCCTTGTATTTTTGGGGCACTTCTTGTTTGATGATAGCCCTCAAATTCTCAGTCAAAAGTACTTTATTGTGAACATTGTGTTTCCTTTTGATCGTACACAATTCCTTTAGAAATTTGGCATAGGATGGTATTTTTTTATGGCATCCAACAACAGAATGTTGATCTTCACTTGCTTGAAAACCTCTAAAATTTTCAGGTTTTTGTCTAAAGGTTTGAGTGAAATCAACCTTTGGGGAAACGGGGCAACCGGCTTGTATTGCCTTTCCGGTTCTTTCTCTTGTGGAGTGTTGTTTGAGCTATCATCCTCTTTGGAATTTTTCGGATCCTTAGGCTTTGGGGCCTTTACCAGATTAGATTTATCAACTATTTTCCCACTTCTCAAAGTGGTGATAGCTTGAACATGCTCCGTATGTTGGGAGGATGAGCTTGCGTCTTGTATCTCAAATTGGGTTCTTGGGTTAGGAAGAGGTTGGGCAGGAAGTGTGCCTTTCTCCCTAACACTGAGGTGAGATTCAACCCTAGCCATTGAGATTTTCAATTCATTGATGGCTTGAGTTGAATTTTGATTGAATTTCAATTGCTTTTGCATGAACCCATCTATTGTCAGAGAATTAGTCTTGTTATACTCAGCTTGAGCTGATACAAATGCACCCAACATCTCTTCTAGCGTAACTTTTGGTGTATTGACCAGAGATGGACCTAATATAGGTTGAGCTTGAGGGATATTGTTTGCATTTGCAGTGTGTCCATTCCTCCAACTGAAGTTGGGATGGTTCTTCCAACTAACATTAAACGTGTTTGAGTTCGGAGCACCAAATTGTCATTGATAACTGTTTATGGCATTTGATTGTTCTTGTAAGATGTCTTGGACTGTTGAAATTGTGGGACAATCTTGTGTTGCATGTTGATTTCCGGCACAAATTCCACAAACGGTTTCAACGTCATTAGAGTTGATCGTCTCTCCTTTCTTTAATTTCATGGCCTCAACTTTTCTTGTGAGGCTAGCCACCCGTGCACTTATGCTATCCTCTTCTGATAAGACATAAATTCCTCCTTTTTCCCTTTGTTGGCTAGTCTTGGAATTTGTTGGTTTAGATGTATCCCAAGACTGTGCATTCTCAGCCAATTCCTCCAAATAGTCCCATGCTTCATTGGCTTCCTTATTCATGAACTCCCCATTACACATCATCTCTACGAATTGGCGCATGGGTGAAGTCAGTCCTTCATAGAAAAAGCTTATAACTCCCAAATTTCATAGCCATGATGTGGGCATGCATTTAACAAGTCCTTAAACCTCTCCCAACATTGGAAGAAGGTCTCATCTTCCTTTTGGGCAAAATTCATGATAAGGCGCCTCAACATGTTCGTTTTGTGAGTAGGGAAGAATTTTTTAATGAACTCCCTATGCATATCAGTCCATGCACCAATTGATCTTGGCCTTAATGCATGAAGCCAACCTTTTGCTTTATCTTTAAGGGTAAACGGAAATAGTTTAAGCCTAACCACATCATCAGTTACATTTGCAAAGTGCATGGTGGTTATTACCTCATCAAATTCCTTAAGGTGTTGATAGGCACTTTCCCTGTCTAATCCATGGAATCTCGGGAGGAGTTGGATTACTCCCAGTTTCAGATCTACATTCCCTGCATTTTGTGGAAAAACTATGCATGAGGGAGTGCTCGCTCTTGCTGGTTGCAAGAAATCGCATAAAGTTCTTGGTCGGGGAACATTCTCAACCACATTCTCTCCCGTTTCGGTTTGGGTTTGGCCCAGATTTTTATTGGCCATCGGATTAGGTTGATTTACAGCAGTATTTTCAGACAAAATTGGAGAAGTTAGGTGTCTCCTAGCACGTGGTTCTCTGTCAATTCCTTTTACTATTCCCCCTTCACTAATGAGTCGGTTATTGGAATCCCGAGCCCAATGTGGCATGCAAAATCCTAAAAGAATGAAACAAAAAGAAAGAAGAATTCTTCTTTCCTTTCTTTACTCTTCTCTAATACCGAAGCACAAGGTGTCTTGCAATGGCTGTGCCAGAAGCAAGGATAGAGACGGATTTCTCCTGGTCAATAGGAGTTCAGAGAACTCCCCACCCACTCTTTGAATCTTTTGAGAGAAGTGCAGAAAAAGAAGAAAGAGGAGTAGAGGTGAGAAGAGAAATCTCTGAGCACAAGGTGATCTAAGACGCCAAAACCGACCAATAGGAATCTAGGTGGCACAAGGCCTACCTATCAGAGATCCAAAAAGGAGTCTCCACCCACTTTACAAGAGATGAATATGATAGGAGTGAATAGGAGAAGAAGAAGAGTAAGGTTAGAAAGATAGAACCTGACTTGGCACTTGAGATCCTTATGTCTTCCTCAGCTTCCTAGAAATCCCTGTAAAAGAAAAATTAAACAAAACAAACTAAGTTAGTACTAGAATCCTAAAAATCATAAATAGATACCATTTTCAGAAATTTTATGAAAAACCATCAAAGTACCCGGCAACGGCGCCAATTACTTGTTCGCTTCCCCAAGTGTAGGGTTGCAATGTAGTAATAATCTCGATAAGACCGAGGTCGATCCACAGGGACTTATGTAGAAATTCACAAATACTTTCAATAGTTTCTATTGAAAAGCTAATAACCAGATTTGAGATGATTGATGTAAATAGTAACTTTGAACTAAACTGAAGTAATCAATTAATAAAAAGGCATTAGGATTTCAAGGATCCACTTGTAGTAATCCTTGATGCTCAATTCACTGTGGTCTCACGCTTCCTCAACTAGAATCGAAATTAAGATCTATCTAGTCGGATAATAAATCAGTTAAACCAACAATCTGCCATATGTAAGATCCATGTGTATGATTCACTTAATGCAAGCTAGGACGAGCATACTCAATTGCATAGGTTAGTCCCAATTTCAATAGGCTAAGATCACAATCATAACCATCATTAAATCCTGTCACAAGAAAAAACTAGATTATGATTTGAACTTATTCAAATCACATACACAGTCCCACATAGTACAGAATTTCCAGAAAAAGTAGAACTTTGGTAGGAAGTTCCCACATGAAAATCATAATTTAGAGCGTACTCCAATTCCTTGGATCATACAGGTCTAGACTGGCACACAACAGTTACGAACTCAAGAAATTCTTCCAAACATCCATGAGTCATCATAAGACTAAGAAAAACTACTTAGAACTTGAATTAAACTTCAAACCATTGCTCATAATCATGAAATCCAACTTAAAACCAATTTAAACGAATTGAAACATCTTAGATTCACTACAAGCTTCACCTCTTAGCCCTAGCTAAGAGGTTTAGTGTTGAGCTCTTAATTGTGCATATTCTAACCCCAATTCACCACTCATTATGCATGGTTTTCACGATTTAAAGACTAATCTAAGGCATGTTTTGTGATTGTAGGAATGAGAGCGGACTTCACCCAATTGAAGATGAAAATGGTCTATTTAGGAGCCTTGGATGAAGATCCAAAGTGGGCCAAAGAGAGAAGAAAGCAAGGAGAGAAAAGAAAAGAAAGAAGAAAGCATAGCGGAGAAGGAAAGAAAGAAATGAAGAAGAAAAAGGGCCTAGACCGGTCGTGCGACCGGTCGGCCAAAGGAGCCAGACCGGTCGGCCACACTCTTGGAACTTGCTGGATGGGCTACACAGTCTGACCGGTCGGCCAGCCCAGTCCGACCGGTCCAAACCGGTCGGCCAACAGGTCTGAGGGGCTCCAGAGCACGCTGGACTGTTTCTTAGTGAGGTCCGACCGGTCGCGACAGGTCGGCTATGCGTAAACAGCAAGATTTCTATTTCGGGCACCGAATTTCTCTGCCCAAGTGCGTAATCTTACGCGAATTCTGGAAGATTCTTACGCAATGGACGCCTCCAAGCTATAAAAGGACTTCTTCTCTTCATACTAAGGCATGCTAGGACGTGGGGATCATCAAGGAAGCTTAGGAGACGGATTCTACTTCAAGTTTTCCTAGTTTTTCTTCCTGTTTTAGTTGTTTTTATGTTTTTGAGGCTTCTAGTTCAAGGATGTTAGAGATGAACTAAAACCTCTTAGCTAGGGCTAAGAGGTGAAGCTTTTGATTTATTTTTGATGGATTGATGCAACCTAGGTTTCCTTTTATGTTTTAATTGAAGAATTTAGTTCAATATGAGTTTGAATCAAGTACTAATTTGGTTTTACTTTGATCTCTTGATGACTCCGGGCTCATGTGATTCTTAGTGATTCTAAACTTAGTAGCTTATCTTCTAAGCATTGGTTATGCTTGTGTAGTTCATTTATTTATCATCGACTCCGGGCATGGTAGACCCTTTGATTGCCTTGTGTATAATGGCTTGATCTTCATGTGGGAACTCATTCAATTAAAGTTTTTATCTTTTGTTATAATCTGAAATAGCTGTTTGCTGATTGATTTTAATTTAATTACAGTTCTAATCATTGGTTATAGTCAAGTCTAGTGACAGGATTTGATGAAAGCTATGGTTGTGAATCTCAACTAGATTGGAAAGAGGCTTGGCTTGCACAATTGAGTGTGCCAAAGGCCTGAGCATTGTTGTGGGAATCGAATCAATGAATCAGCAACTGTTTTAGATAATTGTTGATTGAACCGCTCTATATTCCGATCGGATAGAGATATGAATTCGATTCCGATTGAGTTATGAGAGACCTAGTTGTATTGATGCATTGAAACTTATCAAAAGTAGATCCTTGGCGCTCTAGTGCCTTTTTAGATTAATATTAGCTTACACATTCACTGTATAAACCCAAATCATTATTTTCCAGCTTTAGTTCTTAATAGGATCTTAATTATTAGTTATTTTAGACAAATTCTGAGAATACCCATTCATAAATCTCTATGGGAATAATACTCGCTCTTTTCGAATTATTACTACTTCACAACCCTACACTTGGGGAGTGAACATTTAGCCGTTCATGATCCAAGGAAACATGAAACAAACTAAGGAAAACATAAAAACAACAAACAAACTAGGAGGAGTTGTGGAACTCCGAAATCCACTTCCGCCGCCTCCCACCGTGCTTGATCTATTCTTAGATGCCCTAGGAACAATCCCTAGGTGTCCTTTTATAGTGGGGAAGCTCCGCAGCGTTGGAATCTTCTAGGATTTGCTTAAGGTTACGCAGTGCGCAGATAAATCCGGAGCCCAAATTAGAAATTTCTGTTTTTGCATGTGGCCGACCGGTCACGACCGGTTGGGCTGTTAATCCCATCAGTCCAGCGAGTTCAGCAGGGTCCGGGGGAGATGGCCGACCGGTCATGACCGGTCTTGGCCCCTTTTCTTCTTCATTTCTTTCTTTCTTTCTTCTCTCTGCTTTCTTCTTTCTTTGGCCCACCTTGGGTCTTCATCCAAAGCTCCTAAGTAGACTATTTTAGTCTCCTATTGAGTGAAGTCCACTCTCATTCCTGCAATCACAAAACCTGTATTAGATTAGTCGTTAATTCATGAAAACCTTGCATAATGAGTGATGAATTGGGGTTAGAATATGCACAATTAAGAGCTCAACAATTGGTAAGATGGGATTTAGTGGCATCATATTTCTAAGGGAGATTCCTCTCAATTTCTGACAAGGCTCACATATTTTACAAAAGTCATGAGTATCTTTGAACATGGTGGGCCAATAAAACCCACATTGTAGAATTTTGGCTGTGGTCTTCTTAGTCGAAAAGTGGCCACCACACGCCTGAGAATGACAAAAGGAGATAAGACTTTGTTGTTCATCATCCGGCACACATCTCCTTATGATTTGATCAGGACAATACTTGAATAAGTACAGGTCGTCCCATAAGAATTTTCTCACCTCATTGAAGAACTTATCCTTATCTTGCTTTTTCCAATGTGTCGAAATTGTACATGTAGCAAGATAGTTAGCAATGTTCGCATACCACGCATACCATGGTAATTGGGAGACTTTAAAAAGTTGTTCATCAGGGAACATGTTATTGATCGCGGTCGTCTCAGGGGAATCGGTGAGAACAAGTCTAAAAAGATGGTCAACAACTACGTTTTCTACTCCTTTCTTATCACGTATTTCTATGTCAAATTCTTGGAGTAGGAGGATCCATCTTAACAAGCGTGGCTTAGCATCCTTCTTAGAGAGAAGATACTCTACATGGTGGGTGAATATGATGATCTTGGATCCGATCAACTAGGACCGAAACTTGTCCAAAGCAAAAACTACGGCCACAAGTTCTTTTTCTGTAGTAGTATAGTTTGCTTAAGCCGAGTTTAAGCAAGTTCTACTTGTGTAGTAGATGACGCAAGGCTTCTTCTCTTTTCTTTGGCCTAATACAACCCCAATAGTGTAGTCACTTTCATCACACATGATTTCAAAAGGAAGGCTCCAGTCAGGTGGTTGCATTATGGGAGCACATTTCAACATGCATTTAAGTATGTCAAAGGCATTTTAATAATTCTTATTCCACTTGAATGAGTTTTCCTTTTGAATGAGGTTACATGAAGGATGAGAGAGTGAACTAAAGTCCTTTATGAATCGTTTCTAGAATCCGGCATGTCCTAAAAAGGACCGTACATCTCGAACACTTTTAGGGGATGGAAGGTTAGAGATAAGATCAATTTTAGCTTTGTCCACCTCAATTCCATTTGGTGAGATGATGTGACCAAGGATAATTCCTTTTTGAACTATAAAATGACATTTCTCCCAATTCAACACAAGATTCTTGTCTTTACATTTTTTTAAAACAGTTTTTAAGTGCACAAGGCACTCATTAAAGTTATAACCAAATATAGAGAAATCGTCTATGAAGGCTTCAAGAATCGTTCCCACCATATCAGAAAAAATACTCAACATATAACGCTGAAAGGTGGCAGGGGCATTGCATAGTCCGAACGACATCTTTCGATAGGCAAAAGTGCCAAATGGACATGTAAATGTTGTTTTCTCTTAGTCTTCTAGGGCGATCTCTATTTGGTTATACCCTGAATACCCATCAAGGAAGCAAAAGTGGGAATGACCCGCCAACCTTTCTAAAATTTGATCAACAAATGGTAAGGGGAAGTGGTCTTTCCTTGTAACTGTGTTTAGCTTCCTGTAGTCAATGCACATTCTCCAACCTGGTAGTGACTCTGGTTGGCACGAGTTCATTGTTGGCATTGGCTACAATGGTAATTTCGGATTTCTTAGGCACGACTTGAGTTGGACTCACCCATTGACTATCGGATATTGGGTAAATGATACCCACATCCAATAGTTTCAACACCTCAGCCTTCACCATCTCTTTCATGTTTGGATTGAGGCGTCTTTGTGGTTGCCTAGATGTCTTCACATTCTCCTCAAGGTGTATGCGATGAGTACAAATCAGGGGGTTTATGCCTTTGAGACCCGCAGTTGACCATCCCATGACACTTTTGTGCTCTATTAGAGTGGCTATCAGCCTACTCTCTTGTTCCTCATCCAAGTGGGATGAAATCACCACCGGATATATCTCATCTCGACCTAGATAAACATATTTCAAATCAGTGGGTAATGGTTTAAGGTTGAGCTTCGGTGCATTAATATTAGATGGAAGCGGCTTGTTCTCGCTTAAGGGCAAAGGATCAAATGGTGCCTTTCATCTTTTATTATCAAGTGCCGGCATAGAATCTAAAATGGCATCCATCTCTCTTATCATGTCATCATCAATTTGTTAGTGCACTTTTCTGTGGCATACTAGTGCACCTTGTTTGTCAATCACTTAGGTCAGTGAGTTTAGTGTCGGTTGAGCTTAATCAAGACGAAGACTGAAGACTCAAGTGGCCCTCGCTGCATCAAGGAAGAAGAATCACGTAAAAGTGATGCCTTGGTGCCTTAACCTTGACCAAAACCCAACCCTTAACCTCTTTGATGACCTTGACCATCTTAGGAAAACCTTTAGTCATCTTAGATTGGCCTTAGGTGTCCCAAAAGAGCACCCAAACCTTGGCCAAAGTGAGAGGGTTGAAGAATACATGGGTAAGCAAACAGTTGAGCTGAACCCATGCCTGTCCGACCGGTCAAGACCGGTCGGCCAGGCTGGACCAACCGGTCTTGACCGGTCGGGCAGACCCCACCAACAGTGACAGCAAGCTTCTGTCCTATTTTTGTTGTGGCCGACCGGTCTTGGACCCTAGGATGACTGGTCGTGGACCCCTGGCCAACCGGTAACGACTGGTCAGCACTAGCCATTTTCTGCTCATTTTCAAACCATTGCACTTTCTTTTATAAAGGGGCTTGGCTTGTTTTGAGGGGTAAGGAGAGGGATTTCGAGAGAAGTGAAGCCACTATTGTTGGAGACCATTTGAGGCTCATTCCCAACCTTTGGAAGGCATCTTCCTTATGCTTTAACACAAGATTGGAGCATTCCATGCTCATGAATAAGATTACCTTCATCCCCTCTTGATCTCTAGAGTTTGGAACCTTCTTGATAGGCATATCCTTGTCCACAACTCTAAGATAAGATTGTTGTAGAAGAGAGACTCTAGGCAACCCATTCCCATTAGTTGTAGAGTTCTCAAACCTATCCTCCTATCACCTTGGGCATCTCAAAGGCATCACATGCAAGGTGTTTGATCAAGTGTAGCTGAGGCATTAGTGACGCAATGGCAACACGATCGAGAGAGCAAGGGAAGCTGATTGAAGCACAGGAGAGCGGAGATCAAGCAACCCAAACCGGCGCTGAACGAGGGGCTCATCAAATAAGTAAGGTTGTCTTTATTGAGAGTCCATTTAGAGTTTGTTTGTCAAACTCGATCTAGGGACGTTAGCCGTTCCTTGGCCTGTTAGCCGGGCTTAAACAAAGTCTCCAAGGGGGAACCTCCGACACGTAAGTGAACGTGTGTAGGGTTGAGAGTTAGCCTATGTTCAAAACTCCATTTGGGTTGAGAGTTAGCCCTTTGTCCAAAACTCCGGTTATGGTTGAGAGGTGAACCGGTAAAACCTCCGTGTAAAGGTTGAGAGGTGAACCTCATTTAAAACCTCCAATAGTGAATGCCGGTGTGCTCAAAGGAGTTAAGTACTTGAACCGGGAGTGGAGTAGACCCAAAGTCGAACCACTATACATGCTTGTGTTTGTAATTGTATTGAGCACATTGATATCTTAGTATTGGATGTTTAATTGTTTAATAATGAATGCTTGATATGAATGTATGCTAGGCACTAGATTGGCACATCCACACACAAGATGTACTTTCACTAGTTGTGTAGACTTGAGCTCATTAATCCATTCTCATAAGTCTACATAGGTTGCATAAGTTAGGAGCTGGATTAGTTAAATCATTTATTTACCTATGCATGCTTAGACTAGGATTGTTTATTGCTTAATCATATGCTAGTCTTGTGATTGGACCCACTTAGGCTTGAAAGCCGAAGTGTTCTTGCTTACTTAGTTTAATTTGTTGAATTGTGTAAGTAGGCGAAAAGAATTTCAAAATAGGTCCTAATCACCGCCTCCCATAGGTTTAGCCATAATTCTAGTTGCTCTTTAAGCTTCCGCACATACGAAGGTGTCGTGTTAGACTACCGACGTACTTTCAATTGGTATCAGAGCGGGTTGCTCTTCAAGGACGTAACCGTCTAGAGTAAGATCCGGTACCGGAGCACTAGCATAATGTCTAACCGAAATGGGAGTACCACCAACCGTCCACCATTCTTTAACGGGTCCAACTATGCCTATTGGAAGGTTAGAATGAGAATTTTTCTCCAATCCGTGGACCGTCTGGTGTGGCTAAGCACATAAAATGGATATACCTTGCCCACCGAGTAAGTGGAGTTTGATGGGAAATACATTGTCATTCCCAAAGATGATTCTAAATGAGATGACAGAGAGAGAGCTCAATACATAGCAAATGCCAAAGTTCTCAGTGCGATTTTCTGTGTGGTTTTCCCGGATGAATTTCAGCGCATTCTCAAATGCGCAACTGCAAAAGAAGCGTGGGATATACTTGAGGTTACCCACAAGGGAAGGAGCACAGTAAGACGCTCGAAGCTTCAGCACTTAACCACCAAATTTGAAAACATTAGGATGGAAGAGTCTGAAACTTTCATGGAGTTTTATACTAAATTATCAGATATTTGTAACTCCATGTTTGTCTTGGGTGATCGGGGTCCGGAAGGTAGGATTTGTAAAAAAATACTTAGGTCCCTCCCGGAAAGATTTGACTCCAAGATAATTGTTTTAGAGGAATGAAGAGACATAGATAACATGAAAGTAGAAGAACTCATAGGTTCCCTACAAACTCATGAACTACACTTTAAGGCCCCTTCTAGAAAGAAAAGCATCGCTCTCAAGTCCTCCCTCAAACATAAGAAAATTAAGAGTGAGTCGGAGGAAGATAGTGATGATGAGGATGATGAGGAAGAAAAATTGAAAGAAAAATTGAAGAGATTCCTCAAATTTGATAGAGGGAGTAGTCATGACAAAAAGGACAAGAAGGGTGATAAACATAAAGGAAAATCATCAATGCCTTCATCCGTCCATTGTTACGGTTGCGGTCGTCGTGGCTATATTGCCCCGGAATGTCCGGATGGGCCTAAACCGAAAGGTAAAAAGGCAATGGCTGCCACTTGGGATGATACGGAGGAGTCCGAATCTGGTGACTCTGCTTGTGATGAGAGCCAACATAAAGATCTAGCTCTCACGACTTCCACCACAACCCCTCTTCCCTTTTATCTAAGAGGGGATCCCAACCGCTATCCCTTCTAGGAGAAGAAGGTGTTCCCAACCCCTCACCTCATACTACATTTTATGAGGGTGTTGTGGAAATTAGTTACCCTTAGGCTTATCAACCTAAATATAGTTAGTGGGGGTAGCTAGAAATGTTTTAATAGGAAAATCTGAGGATTTCAGCCTCATTTCTGTGTGTATGGGCAAATCAGTGGATTCAAGCCTCATGAGCCCAAATTTGGTAGTTTAGCCTTGTCTTTAACTTGTATATTTGCTTGCTAGACTATCATCATGCTTAGATTAACTATTTTTACTGAATTTTATGCTTCATTGTATGCTAATCTTTGCTTAGTATTGGTCTTGATATACCAATAGGGGAGGTTAGTTGATTAGGCTATAGGCCCTTTGTGCTTTGATTGTAAATGTATATCCTTGACCAATTATGGATGATTAACTATGCTTAGATAGTTACATTTTCTTGTTAATTATGTTCCTTAGCATGCTCCATGTTTTTATGTTCATGCACCCTATACTCTCCTTGTTAGCATGTGCTTATAGTTATAATTGCGACATACTATCTACTCTTACCTTAACCTTATTGATATATCATTAAGGGGGAGAGAATAGTTTGTCAATTACTGACAAAAAGGGGGAGAAAGATCAAGTCCCACCAAAACTAATTTCCTATGTTTTGTGATGCAGGGATTGACAGGTTATGGGGGAGCAAACTGAAGAGGAGCTGCTTAGTTAAGCATGTCAAGAGTCCTATATTTAATTCATTATCAATGTAATATCTTGTACATGTATTTTATTTTGGTAGGTTAGGTTTTTGTAAGTAATCGACAAAGGGGAAGATTGTTAGTGCACTTTTCTGTGGCATACTAGTGCACCTTGTTTGTCAATCACTTAGGTCAGTGAGTCTAGTGTCGATTGAGCTTAATGAAGACGAAGACCGAAGACTAAAGTGGCCCCGCTGCATCAAGGAAGAAGAATTAGGTAAAAGTGATGCCTTGGTGCCTTAACCTTGACCAAAACCTAACCCTTAACCTCTTTGATGACCTTAACCATCCTAGGAAAACCTTTAGTCATCTTAGATTGGCCCTAGGTGTCCCAAAAGAGCACCCAAACCTTGGCCAAAGTGAGAGGGTTGAAGAATACATGGGTCAGCAAACAGTTGAGCTGAACCCAGGCCTGTTCGACTTGTCAAGACCGATCGGCCAGGCTGCTAGACCAACAACAGCATGCTGTGTTCAACAGGCCATAGGGCCGACCAGTTGTAACCGGTTGGGCAGAACCCCCCGCCCCCCCCCCCTTCCCAGCAGAGACAGTAAGCTTCTGTCCTGTTTTTGTTGTGGCTGACCGGTCTTGGACCCTAGGATGACCGGTCGTGGACCCCTGGCCGACCGGTTGGCACTAGCCGTTTTCTGCCCATTTTCAAACCATTGCACTTTCTTTTATAAAGGGGCTTGGCTTGTTTTGAGGAGTAAGGAGAGGGATTTCGAAAGGAGTGAAGCCACCATTGTTAGAGACCATTTGAGGCTCATTCCCAACCTTTGGAAGGCATCTTCATTGTGCTTTAACACAAGATTGGAGCATTCTATGCTCGTGAAGAAGATGACCTTCATCCCCTCTTGATCTTTAGAGTTTGGAAACTTCTTGATAGGCATATCCTTGTCCAAAACTCTAAGATGAGATTGTTGTAGGAGAGAAACTCTAGGCAACCCATTCCCATTAGTTGTAGAGTTCTCAAACTTATCCTCCTACACCTTGGGCATCTCAAAGGCATCACATGCAAGGTGTTTGATCAAGTGTAACTGAGGCATTAGTGACGCAACGGCAACACGATCGAGAGAGCAAGGGAAACTGATTAAAGCACAGGAGAGCGGAGATCAAGCAACGCGAACTAGCACTAAACAAGGGGCTCATCCGACAAGTAAGGTTGTCTTATTGAGCGTCCATTTAAAGTTTGTTTGTGAACGTGTGTAGGGTTGAGAGTTAGCCTATGACATGGGGGAGCCTCCGACACGGGAGTGAACGTGTGTAAGGTTGAGAGTTAGCCTATGTCCAAAACTCCGTTTGGGTTGAGAGTTAGCCCTTGTCCAAAACTCTGATTATGGTTGAGAGGTGAACCGGTAAAACCTCCGTGTAAAGGTTGAGAGGTGAACCTCATTTAAAACCTCTTATAGTGAATGCCGGTGTGCTCAAAGAAGTTGAGTACTTGAACCGGGAGTGGAGTAGACCCAAAGTCGAACCACTATACATGCTTGTGTTTGTGATTGTATTGAGCACATTGATATCTTAGCATTGTATGTTTAATTTCTTAATAATGAATGCTTGATATGAATGTATGCTAGGCACTAGATTGGGACATCCACACACAAGATGTGCTTTCACTAGTTGTGTAGACTTGAGCTCATTGATCCATTCTCATAAGTCTACATAGGTTGCATAGGTTAGGAGTTTGATTAGTTAAATTATTTATTTACATATGTATGCTTAGACTAGGATTGTTTATTGCTTAAACATATGCTAGTCTTGTGATTGGACCCACTTAGGCTTGGAAGCCGAAGTGTTCTTGCTTACTTAGTTTAATTTGTTGAATTGTGTAAGTAGGCGAAAAGAATTTCAAAATAGGTCCTAATCACCGCCTCCTATAGGTTTAGCCATAATTCTAGTTGCTCTTTAAGCTTCCGCACATACGAAGGTGTCGTGTTAGACTACCGACGTACTTTCACAATCTCATGAGAATGGGCCAAGCATGATTCCAAGGGGTCGGAATAGAATGTTAGGAGGGATTTGTCTTCCATGAATGATTCAATCAGATTTATTTTGTGGACCTCGTCATTAACATCCCGTGGTTGTTTGCATAAATAAAAAATATTCAGCTCGATTGTCATATTTCTAAATGACATTTGTACCAGCCCATTTCTACAATTGATAATCGAATTTGAAGTGGCTAAGAAAGGGCGGCCAAGTATGACAGGAATTTGAGCACCGGTTCCCATTACAAGAGGTGTATCCAAGACAATAAAATCTACTGGATAGTAGAATTTATCGACTTGGACGAGGACATCTTCAATTATCCCTCTCGGTATACGAATAGGTCTATCTGTGAGTTGAAGTGTGGTTTTAGTGGGTTTTAATTCACCTAACCCAAGTTGTTTATAGACTGAGTATGGGATGAGGTTAACACTTGCCCTAAGATCGAGTAAAGCTTGTTTGATCCACTAGTCACCTATGATGCATGAGATGGTAGGACTACCTGGATCCCTGTATTTTTGGGGCACCTCTTGTTTAATGATGGTGCTCAAATTCTCAGTCAAAAGTACTTTGTTGTGAACATTGTGTTTCCTTTTGACTGTACATAATTCCTTCAGAAATTTGGCATAAGATGGTATTTGTTTTATAGCTTCCAACAAGGGAATGTTGATCTTCACTTGCTTAAAAACATCTAAAATTTCCAGGTTTTTGTCTAAAGGTTTGTGTGAAATCAACCTTTGAGGAAACGAGGTGATTGGCTTGTATTGCCTTTCCAATTCTTTCTCATGTGGAGTATTATTCGAGATATCATCCTTATTGGCGATTTCTAGATCGTTAGGCTTTGAGGCCTTCATCGGATTGGATTTATCAATTGTTTTGCCACTTCTAAAAGTGGTGATAGCTTGAACATGCTCCGTATTTTGAGAGGATGGGTTGAGGTCCTATATCTCAAATTGGATTCTTGGGTTAGGGAAAGGTTGGGCAGGAAGTGTGCCTTTCTCCCTAACACTAAGATGAGATTCAACTCTAGCCATTGAAGTTTTCAAATCGTTGATGGCTTGAGATGAATTCTGGTTGAATTTTAGTTGTTCTTGTATGAACCCATCGATTTTGTGAGAATTATTCTAGTTGTACTCAACTTGGGACGATACGAATGTATCCACTATTTCCTCAAGCGTAGCTTTTGGGTTATTGTTTGCATTCTCTAATGGCCCATTCCTCCAACTGAAATTGGGATGGTTCCTCTGACCAGAATTATACGTGTTCAAGTTTGGATTGCTAAATGGTCGTTGATAATTATTTATGGCATTTGATTGTTCTTGTAGAACTTCCTGGAACACAGAGATTGTAGGACAATCCTGTGTTGCATATTGGTTACCAGAACAAATTTCACAAATATTCTCAACTTCCTTAGTCGTTTCTCCCTTCCCTAATTCCATGGCCTCAACTTTTCTTGTGAGGCTAGCTACGTGTGCACTTATGTTATTTTCTTCGAAGAGGATAGATTCCTCCCTTCTCTCTTTGTTGGTTTATCTTGGGATTTACAGGTTTAGTTGTATCCCAAGATTGTGCATTCTTGGCTAAGATATTAAAATAGTCCCATGCTTCCTCGGCTTCCTTATTCATGAATTCTCCATTGCACATCAACTCTACGAATTGGCGCATGGGCGAAGTCAGTCCTTCATAGAAAAAGCTTATTACCCGCCAAATTTCGTAGCCATGATGTGGGCATGTGTTTAATAAGTCTTTGAACCTCTCCCAACATTGGAAGAAGGTCTCATCCTCTTTTAGGGCAAAATTCATGATTAGGCGCCTCAACATGTTTGTTTTATGAGCAGGGAAAAACTTTTTAATGAATTCCCTAGTCATCTTAGTCCATGTGCCAATTAATCTTGGCCTTAAAGCATGAAGCTAAGCCTTAGCCTTCTCTTTAAGAGAAAAAGGAAATAACCTAAGTCTCACAACATCATCAGATACGTTTGCAAAGTGCAACGTGGCTATCACCTTATCAAATTCCTTAAGATGCTGATATGCGCTCTCACTGTCTAAACCAAGGAACTTGGGAAGGAGTTGGATTACTCCCGATTTTAGATCAATATTCCCTGCATTGGTTGGAAAAATTATACATGAGGGAGTACTCGCTCTTGCAGGTTGCAAGTGATCACGTAAAGTTCTACGTCGAAGAACATTCTCAACCTCATTCTCACCTATTTCGGTTTGGCCCAAATTTTGATTGGCCATAGGGTTGGGTTGATTCTCAGCCATACTATCAGAAAAAATTGGAGAGTCTAAATGTTTCTTAGCACGTGGCTCCTTATCAATCCCTTCAACAATTCCCCCTTCACTAATGAGTCGGTTATTAGAATCACGAACCCAATGTGGCATGTAAATCTCAGAAAAGTAAAAGATTAAAAAGGGTTAGAAAAACCTAATTGCAGTGACTTCTTCGACTCCTATAATCCCTGCAAACAAAGCAAAATAAAACAAACAAACTAAGTTAGTAGGACTCCTAAAAATCTCAAATAGAAACTATTTTAAATTTTTTTGTAAAACCCGTCGAAAATCCCCGGCAATGGCGCCAAAAACTTGTTCGCTTCCCCAAGTGTAGGGTTGCGATGTAGTAATAATTCGGTAGAGATCGAGATCATTCTCAGGGACTTATTGGGAATTCACAAAATTACTCTAATATTCTCTAATTGAGAGCTAACCAAACAAATTTCTAAAATTGAATGTAAAGAGAATTCTTAAACTAAAAGTGAAGTAATCAATATAAAAAGGCACTAGGGGTTCAAGGATCCACTTGTAGCAATCCTTAATGCATAATTGGCTGTGGTTTCTCAATTATACAACTAGAATTGAAATCAAATCCTATCTAGTCGGATGATAGAGCGGTTGTAACACACAATCTATCCTATGTGTGACTATATACACGATTCCCTCAATTCAAGTTAGGACTTGAGCACACTCAATTGCATAGGTCAATCCTAGTTCCAATAGATTAAGATCACAATTATAATCATCATTATACTCTGTCACAAAGCATAATTAGATCATGATTTGAACTTCATTCAAATCACATGTACAATCAATACATAATTCAGAAATTAGAACAAAAAGGTAGAACTTTGGTTGAAGTTCCCACATGGAAATCCAAGTCTAGAGCGTATTGAATCCGATTCCTCAGAGCGTTCAGGTCTAGAATTGTGCAAAATAATTAAGAACTAAAGCAATTCTTCCAAAAATCTATGAGCCATCATAAGATTAAGAAAAACTACTAAGAACTTTATTCAATTTTCTATAAACCATTGTTCTTTAATAAATCCAACTTGAAACCAAAACAAACGAATTAAAGCATCTCAGATTCACTACAAGCTTCACCTCTTAGCCCTAGCTAAGAGGTTAGCTGTTCATGATCCAAGGAAGTATGAAAACAACTAAAAACATAAAACTAGAAAACACAAACTAGAGGAGTTGTGGAACTCTGAATCCGACTTCCACCGCCTCCCACCTTTGTAGATCTCTTCTAGGATACCTTACCTATGATCCTTAGGTCCCCTTTTATAGTGGAGAGGCTCTACCGTGTCAGAATCTTCCAGATTTACGTAGTACTTACGACTTGCGCTAAAAAATTGGAGCTTCAAGAGGAAGTTACTAGAATCCCGTTGAATACAAGTGGCCAACCGGTCTAGACCGGTTGGACTGGGCTGGCCGACCGCTCACGACCGGTCTAGCTTGTCTATGGAGTGTCCAGCGTGCAGGATGGAGGGAGGCAGGCCCTGGCCGACCGGTCAAGACCGGTTAGCCTCTTGCGTTTAGTGTCCAAAGAGGTAGAAGGGAGTGGCCAACCGGTCTAGACTGGTCGCAGCCCTCTTGGCCAACCGGTCATGACCGGTCAGACCCTTGATTTCATTTTTCTTCTTTCTTTCTTCTCTCTTCGCTCTCCTCACTTTCTTCTTTCTTTGGCACACCTTGGATCTTCATCCCAAGCTCCTAAATGCAATCTTTTAGCTATTGATTGAGAAAACTTCCTCTCATTCTTGCAATCACAAAACCACGCATTAGAATAATCTTTAAGCTTGAAATCCATGCATAGTTAGTGATGAAATGGGGTTAGAATCTACACATTCAAGCACTCAACAAAGGCTTAACTATATTATGATTTGAACTCCATCCAAATCATATGAACAATTAACACATACTTCAAAATCCAGAAAAATAGAACTTTAGTTGAAGTTCTCACAAGAAAATCTAAGTCTAGAGGGTCTTGAATCCGATTCCTCGGAGCGTACAGGTCTAAAACTATGCTAAACAATTAAGAACTAAAGCGATTCTTCCAAACATCCATGAGCCATCATAAAGATTAAGAAAAAGTACTTAAAACTTCATTCAAACTTCCAAAAACTATTGCTCTTCAATAAAAATCCATCTTGAAACCAATATAAATGAATTAAAGCATCTTAGATCTACTACAAGCTTCACCTCTTAGCCCTCGCTAAGAGGTTAACTAATGAAAAGCATAAAAATAAACTAGAACTAGAAGAAGAAGAAACTAGTTGTAAGAGCCTCCCAGGTCTTGAATCCATTGCTCCTCACATTGCTAGATGCCCTAGGAATGAAGTAGAAGTCTCCTTTTATAGCTTTCACACCCCACAAATGAAGAATCTTCGAGAATTTGCGTTGAATTTATACACTTGCGTAACAAAAGTTGAAGTTGAAATTAGCCATTTTTGTTCTAGGCGATTGGGCGATTGATCAACTGGGCTGAGCGATCAATCGATTGTGCTGAGCGATTGATCGCAGGTGGTGGGCGATTGATCATACATGACAAAAAGTTTCTAGAGAGTTCCAGCGGTAATTCTTCAAAAATCTGCATTCTGTCGATTGATCTATAGGCTGGACGAACAATCGCTCAGGCTGGGTGATCAATCGCTCAAGATGAGAGATCAATCGTAATTCTGCACTTCAATCCAGCAACAAATCTGCCAATTCTGCTGTGAACGATCAATAGCTCAGATCTGTTGATTAATTGCTTAGGATGAGAGATCAATCTCTCAGACTGGGTGATCAATCGCTTAGGATGAGAGATCACTCTCTCAAGCTGGGAGATCAATCTCTTAGGCTGAGAGATCAATCTCTCAAGCTGATTTTTCTTCTTTTCTTTTCTTCTTCTTGTTTCTTTTCTTCACTATTTTCTTGCTTCTTTTCTTTGATCTTCAACATGTATTAGGAAGGTCTTTTATTATCAGTTTGGTGAAGTCTCTTCCTCACTCTTACAATCACAAAAGCATGCATTAGATAAGTCTTTAAACATAAAAGTCACGCATAATGTGCGATGAACTAGGGTTAGATTATGCACAATTCAGAGCTCAACACACCCCCCAACCAGCATTTTGCTAGTCTCGAGCAAAACATGCGTGAATCAAATACATTCTTTAAAAACTCAACCCTCCCTCAGAAACTATACTTCTAAAAAAAACTCTAAGACATATGTGTAAAATTCAGAAAAACTTAGTGATGGAAATTAAAATCGTAAACACCCTATACATAATAAGTGTTCAAATAAAATCCCTATTAATTGATTGATAAATAGAAGAATCTGAACAAGTTTAACCTAGTGTGCATAATGAATGTTCATCTCATGAGTTTTTCGGAATTACATTCTTCATGGATTAATCAAACTAAAACTCTAAGAGTGCACAGATCAATAATAAGCCTATGACAAGAACTTGCCTTATCATTCCTTCGACGGCTTTCACACTGCTTCTCATTTTCGACTTTAGTTACGGGTAGACCATCCCTTGGTTGGTAACAGGTAGCCGTTTTCGAAAATTTTCAATAAATTTTCAACTATAACCATTTTTTTCAAGAGCCAAGATTAATAGCTAAAGAATCCAAAAGGCTCACTGCAAACTAAAGCAATAATCACGTAATGGTAGTGACATAGGATAAAAATCCTTGCCCTAGATTAGATTTGAACATGATGGACAAAGTTCCCCGGCTTGGTTCCTCAACACCTTAAATCTTAGTCTAACTGATCTAGAAATCTACATAATCCCTTTAACCATGAAAGTCGTGTAATGTGAACTAGACTCAAAGTGTTCAAATTTTCTATCAATCAATAAATAAGGGAATTCATACAGAAAACTATTATATTTTAAGTTCTTTAAGAGTTTCAAAATCATATTACTTCATCACTCTTCTTTTCATACTTTTAACATCCTAAGTGTATAGAAACAAAGTTTTCTAAGAGAGTTTTGAATCTTCGGAGAAATTGAAAATTTTTCATATAGTTGCTCAAAATGTCACAAAAACTAGTAGATTCATTTAAGAATCTCACCCCCCCAACCAAAATCTTACATTGTCCTCAATGTTAAAAGATATGTTATAAGCAATGACAAAAATAAAGGAGAGTGAGAACGAGAATACATGAGGCAGCAAGTTAATCAAGTCTAGCTTCTTCCTTGTTTCCATGAGACTTATTCAATCCTAAACACAGAAAAAAATCCTAACCTACCTACCTTCCATTTATTAATCTGATCGACTACACGATCAAATTTGAGCAGGATCTTCATGAATTTCAATAGGTTTCTCATGAGGGCCATCCAAAGTCCTGCTCGATAGTAAACATGGGTGCTTTTCTTCATTGAAGTTCGATATTTATATGCACCACATGCATAATAGGATGAGATAAGAGCAGCAAAAAGATATCTCCTCAAATTCTGAATTGGGTTGTGATTAATTAAAAACGGGCCCTCCCAATTATAATTTTCAATGGGTTGAAGAACCCATGATGGTGGAGAGACATTCATCAAGTATTCTTTAGTTTGGGTTGCCTCCTCCACAAATTCAGAATTACACGGTGCTTCCACAAACAATGGTAAAGAGTGTAAATTAGTGGAATGGTGTTCCTCAAGTACCGATACTGCGTCTAACAAAATGTCTAACTCCATTATCATCTCATCATCGAGATCATAGGGGTGGGCTATACAATCCTTTAGGAAATCGAGAGAGTCGGATGAAGGGTCCTCGTTCTCCCTAAGTGATTGAATAAATTCCGTTTCAATGGTAAGTCATTCCTCTTCTTTAGAGAGAAGGTTTTCCATATAAAGTTCATTGGGGTTGGTGGAAGGCACAACATTACTCATAAGTTGATCGTTTGAAATTTTAGATTGCACCACCCCATCACCCAAAGAAACAGAATTTTCAACCCAAGAGAGCTCTTCCACAATAGAATTTGGCATGTGTTGTTGGTGGAAAAAAGATTGACTTCCACTGCAAGAAATTCCATTTTTACCGATGAATTATTTCGTCGGTAATCAGTAAAATTTCATCGAGAAATCTTTTTATCGACGAATTTTTTCGCGGCTAACATCATCGCAGAAAGGCCGCCGGTAAAGGTTTTTGCCGATGAAAAAAAGTTTCGTCGGTAATAATAAAACCATTACCGACGAAAAACTTCGTCGGAAAAACATATGAATTTTTGTCAGAAAAAAAATGATACGCCGGTGAAAAAACTTTTACCGACGAAATTCTTCATCAGTTTTAATACTTTTACCGACGCAATTGTCTGTCGGTAAATAGTTTATTACCGACGAAATTTTTCGTCGGTAAAAAACTTTTACATTTTTTACCTACGAACAATTTCGTCGGTAATAGTATTTCCTGTCCCGGTTCCATTTGTTTTCAAAATTCAGAAAAATTCCTGATATACACCTGT
The DNA here is from genome assembly GCA_003013855.2 of Liriodendron chinense. NCBI lineage: Eukaryota > Viridiplantae > Streptophyta > Magnoliopsida > Magnoliales > Magnoliaceae > Liriodendron > Liriodendron chinense. Next base: position 1,058,952 of record PVNU02001229.1, on the reverse strand, counting down.
AAAGAAACCTATACATTTTTCACCTATTCACATCCACATACATATGAATAAACAGAAACTACACCATCCATACACAAATAATCCATTCCACATCCACAAACAAACAATTAATATTCATCCACACATAAATACATATAAGTTCAAAGTCGTATATTAAAAAAAATCATTAAGATGAAGGCGGAGGTGGCGGGGCATCGGCGCCAAAGCGTGCAGCGAGAGCCTAAAACATCTCCTGCATCCGTCGCTCATGCTCCTGCCGCTCCTGCAGCAACTCCTCGATCCTCCTCTCCTGCTCCTCCCATCGCCTCTGCTCCTCCTCTCGTCGCCTCTCCTCCTCCTCCCTACGCCTCTGCTCCTCCTCTCTCTGCCTCTCCAGCTGCTCTCGAATCTCATCGACGACGACCCGTAGCTGCTGAACCTCTCTCTCTGCGATATCAGCTCGGCGTTGAGCGCTCTCACCAGCTATGGATCGGCTGGAGCTATCTCTAGTTTGTGCCATGAGCTTGGCACCATGGCTAAGCCCACGCACATATCCAGAACGGGTGCCAAGCACCTCGCTCAGGATTTCTGGCTCACTCCACTAACTACCATCGGGAGTGGGCTGACTGCGTATGGTGTCCATCGTCGCCTATAATGAAAACATATGAAATTTCATAAAAAATGACATGAATGACATTATTATCAATCAATGCGCAATTAAATTTTACAAAGTAAAGATTTTTACCCAATGCTCACTAGCTCTAGGATGAACCCAAGATCCCGTCGCCTGCCGACAGTGAGTCCCTCTTTAGAGGTCTACTAGTCCAGGCTCCTGGCCGGTGACGGAATCTCGCTGCGCAATCGAAAGAAAAAAAGACTTATAATAAATGTCAATCAAAATAATATATTAACTTAATGGCTATCAATAATTTCTTACCATTTCGTAACGATGTCGTACAAATGACTTTGAACCAGCTACGTGGTTCACTTGTAACTTTTCCCTGTTCGCAGAATTTATTCTACTCCTCTTCTGAACACATTATACAAAATACATTTCTATTAATTGCGAATTTAATTGCGAATTTAATTGTTACCTTAAGATATCGTACATGTCAATATTACCTGAAAAGCCTCTGACGAAAATCTCTCGCAAAGTATCCGCCAGTCGTCTGTAGTAACGTGTGGCGGTGTGGACAGTACGGCCTCATCGTGCGTCCTGCACTGCTTGTACCGCTGGTGTAACTCTCCGTGGTACTCCTTGAACCACTCTCTAATCATGTCGTCAACGGCATGAGAAATGTAGGGAACATTCAAATCGAAGTCAAATTTATCCTGCAGTTTCGTAAATAATAAATTAAAGCAATAAACTTATTAACAATATGACTTAACCGTAAATGAACTTTCACAAAAGAAAATTTCAATTTACTAAACTTTACCTGAAGGCGCTGACGGATGAGCTGTCGCACATCATCTGTCACGTCAGTCCAACGGGGGGTGGTGGCGGGGATCAGAGATCGGCATAGGACACCGACCTCAGACGTAAACAGTCTGGCACTGTCCCCAACAGGTCTAAGGTAGTCTTGTGGGAACTCTACCGCCACCCTACCCTCACGAGTAAGTCGCTCTAAAACTAACCCACGCGTGGGTCCACGTCCTCGTCGGATGGTAGAAGATGCTGTTGGGAAAAGATATATGTAAGTAACAATATAAATATAAATCACTAAATAAATGTCTAGACTTACATGCATTGCCCGGTGTATGCTGAACTGAAGGATCAGATGACTGTGATGCACCGTGCGACGTCGATGCTGTCTGCGTCGCATCACGGGTGGAAGGGGTAGATCCAGTGCGCGAACGACCTGATCTCGCACCTGGTGCCAGGACTGAATATATCTGAAATACAAACTTATAAATTTAAACAATGTCAATACAAGTTTATGAACATCATTGTAGAGTGAATTTATGCTTATGCTTAGAGAGATGATAAAAATATGATTAGACCATTACACTATAATGCAAGCAGAATATAATAAAACCGTAAACAGAATATAAAAGTTGAAAAATCCATTACACATTATCATTCTATATTAAATACATATATTTCATTGTAATACAAATCAACTTCGGATCAACTATCCGAAATACTCCCTACGTAAGTTATCGTACACTGCACATGTATATGTCAAGCTGTATGAAGCACTCAACATTATTACAGCCAACATGCCAGTCACAATAGGAGAAATCTGATCTCTCGGGACTCCATTCAGATGTGCAAGTGATAATGTCGCATCTTCCATATGAAGTTTCCCGCGGTTATATTCCTCAATCAGGTCCGAAATTTCTTTGAGATTGTATAATCTTTCATCTGAGTCATCGTCTTCCTCCCTACATTTCTCGACCAGACCGAGTATCTCTCTGGCCCTACCAGAAGAATATAGGGCCAGAAAGTCCATCCGCAACAGCTGATGAAGTATGCTGCGTGCTTCTGCTACGCTCCAGTTTGTGGAGGACATGATCAAAAAGTGACTTAACTGTAAATGTAGATTATAAACAAGTCAATTCAGGAAAAAAATCATGACTTGTAAAACATATATACATGTAATAATCAAATTAATCGAATTGAAAATGATATGTACATCTTATATACATTTAATAATCGTCGTCTGAATCATTATCATTTAGGACTCTTTCTTCTTCACCATCACTATCGCTGATCAGAATTTCCTCTTCATCGTCTGCAACATTGTCATCGATGAAAGCGCTATCATCTCTAACAATGTCATTTATGATTCAGGCATTAACATGATCAGGTGGCACATCATCTCTATTCAATTGCACCACATCAATATCAACATTTGGATCATTCCCTCTATCCCAAGATGGCATGTCTTCTTGATATGCTTGTTCAACTGACGACGTTCCATTACTCCCTTCATTGTTATCTTTAATGTCTACTTCGGGAACGTCAAATATGTTCTTGGGCTTTATTTTCTGTACCACGTGCCAAGAGCCGCCTAACTTGGTGTTAGCGAGGTAGAATACTTGTTCGGCTTGGCCGGCTATGATAAATGGGTCATCTTTAAACCACTTTCGAGATAAATTTACGCTCGTGAAGTAGTTATCAGTCTGTATTCTCAACTTTTTATTTTCAATGTCCCACCAATCGCATTTAAATAAGTACACCTGCTTTCTCATACAATAACTTAGCTCAATAATATCCGTCAAAATGCCATAAAAATCAATTTCTACCTCCTCATGTGTTCCCTTCACAACCACCCCACTATTTTGTGTGGTCCTATATTTCTCACTCTCCTCAATGTGGAACCGAATCCCGTTTACAATACAACCTGTATATCTAGATACACGTCTATCAAGGCCACACGCCAGTGAGTAGAGCGCATCAGATGCATCCGCAGAGTTGCTAGCGCGCAACATCTTCATCTATCATCACGTACAAAATATAAATGTACGTTTAGGCATTTGAAATTACGTATAAATATTGTGCAATACAACAATATTGTAAGTGTGGTGAGATAGAAGATAAATTAATCTTACACATTTTGCAAACCATTCTAGAAACAAATCCTGATGCATTCGATCATAATTTGTAGGGTATTGGGACTTTATCTCCTCGATGTGTTCGCTATACACAATTGGCACGTTGTCAGCAAGAAACTTTGAGATTAAAACTGTCTGTAGATATACAATTATGTGCGAAGACTTGCTCCAAGTACGACTCTATTTCTTCACAGTTATGCAACACATACCACCGCGCCTTCGCTTGATCCCGAAGGTCCATATCCTGAAACGTCGGCGATCCTAAAGGACGGACGTTATGTGCGAATACAGATATGAGTCCTTGTTCATGCTCCTGCCCTTCATCGGCATTCTGATCTTCTCGGTTGAATCTAGTCTCTATGCCACGAAGATACATGGAGCAAAATGTCAGGCACTCATTATTAATGTACGCCTCAGCAATGGATCCCTCTGGACGTGCCTTATTCCTCACATATTGTTTTAATGTGTGAAGGTACCTGTACACAAAATCAATATGTTTAGGACCTGAAAACATGGATATACGTAGTTTATGGAATGAATAAAAATTTATGATCATTGTTCTATCACCTTTCGATCGGATACATCCAACGATATTGTACTGAGCCTGCAAGCTTCGCTTCGTGCGATAAGTGAATCGCTAGGTGTACCATGACATCGAAAAACGCAGGTGAAAATATTCTTTCAAATTACAAAGGATTACGACAATATCCTTCTCCAGTCGTTTAATAACCTCTACATTCAAAGATTTCGAACACAAATCCTTAAAGAATATCCCCAACTCAATCAGCGCAGCACTGACATCCTTGTTAAGGAATCCAAGAATCGCAACCGGTAGTAGACGTTGCAGAAGGACGTGACAGTCATGACTTTTCATTCTCGTTACCTTACAGTCCGTAATGTTTACGCACCGAGAGATATTCGATGCATACCCATCGTGAAACTTCACCTTGTTCAACCATTCACATAAACATTTTTTCTCTAGTTTTGTCAATGTGTAGCAGGCTGCTGGTATAGTATATGAATTTCCATGTGGTTGCAAGTGCAACTCTTTCCTTAAACCCATTGCTTGTAGATCCAATCGAGCCTTAAAACTGTCTTTTGTTTTCTTCTCTATGTTCATCAATGTTCCAAAGACATTGTCACATATATTCTTCTCAATATGCATGACATCCAAGTTGTGTCGTAATTTCAGATGACTCCAATAAGGCAACTAAAAAAAATGCTCTTCTTCCTCCAGTTGTACTCCAATACTGTACGTTTTCTCTTCTTCAAGTGCGGTGCCTTACCAAATCTAACTTCTTCAATGTTACTCAGTTGTTGTAACACATCTTCTGCAGATAGTTCTTTCGGTGGTGGCCTATGATCTTGTTTGCCATCAAAGATTATCGTCTTCCTGCGCCAACTATGATCCCTCGGAAGGAAGTGACGATGGCCCATATAACACATTTTTGTACTATGCTTCAATGACAATGAACAAGTCTCAGTACTACATGTAGGACAAGCCAACCTTCCCTTCGTGCTCCACCCAGACAAATTCCCATATGCAGGGAAGTCATTTATTGTCCACAAGACCGCTGCATGCAATCGAAACGTCTGTTCTGCAAAAGTGTCATACGTCTGGACACCTTGACTTCACAACTCGTTTAACTCATCTACTAACGGTCGCAGATACACATCAATGTCATTCCCTGATGACTTGGGTCCAGGAATAAGCAACGACATCATAAAAAATGATTCCTTCATACACAACCAAGGAGGTAAATTCTAGGGCATAAGTATCACTGGCCACATACTGTACGACCTACTCATATTACCAAATAGATTAAAACCATCACTTGCAAGACCTAGCCGAACATTGTGAGAATCCTCTGCAAACCAGTCATATTGCTTATCAAAATTTTGCCAGGCTTCAAAGTCAGCGGGATGCCTCAATGTATTATCATCATGAACGCGTTTCTCTTTATGCCACCTCATATCTTCAGCCGTCTTGCTCGACGTAAACAATCTTTGTAATCTGGGTTTCAATGGAAAGTACCTTACACCTTTTGTGGAATTTTCTTACGCTTAGCTTCGTCATATTTCCACCTAGACTCTCCACATTGTGGACACTCTTCAACATTTTCATGTTCTTTCCAATACAATACACAATCATTTATATATGCATGTATGAGGATGTAACCAAGGCCCAAGTCTCGCATTAAGGATTTTGCCTCATAATGAGACTTAGGCAATGTCTCACCTTCAAGTAATACTTCTTTCAACAAGCCAAGTAACATGTCGAACGATTTGTTACTGCAACGATTTATTGTCTTTAAATAAGTAACCTTGTAAGGAAATTCAACTTGGAGAAGTTCCGACACCCCGGATAGAGTGGACGTTGCGCATCCCTCAACAACCTACTAAACTTTTCTGATTCGGCATCACCCATAGGAGGAATATCCTGGCTAGTACTTGCCGCTGTAAAATCAGTATCCACAATTGTTCCCCTTAACACATCCCCAATGATATCTTGCATATCGTCAACATCTTCATCCTCGTCATTAGGCACAATTAGGTCAGCAAGGACTTCAGTGGCCTCAACTCTTTGGTGGAAGTCTTCACCATGATGAATCCACCAAGTGTAACCCTGGTCAATCCCAACTATGAACAAATCATCTTTCACTTTGTCTAATGTCATGTGAACCATGTTCTTGCATTTTCGGCAATGACACCTAATTCTATTACCTGAATCTGCCCGATATCTCGCAAATTTCATGAACTCCTTAACACCTACTTTATACTCTGGGCCAAACCGATTCTTAACTTGCATCCAACTCTTATCCATATCTACAATGCAAAGCTTAGAGTTAGGTTTAGGTTAGGTGAATGGATTTAGGAATAAGTGTAGGTTTAGTTTATGGTATTTGAGTTTAGGATTAAGTTTAGACATATGTTTAGATTTTCGGGTTCGGGATCGGGTTTAGGGTTAGGTTTTCGAGTTTGGATCTAGGTTTAGGTTAGGTGAATTGATTTAGGAATAGGTGTAGGTTTAGTTTAGGTGACATGAGTTTAGGATTAGGTTTAGGGCATTGGTTGAGATTTTCGAGTTCGGGATCGGGTTTAGGGTCGCATTTTTGTGTTTGGGTCAAGGTTCAGGTTAGGTGAATGGATTTAGGAATAGGTGTAGGTTTAGGTTAGGTGACATGAGTTTAGGATTAGGTTTAGGGCATAGGTTGAGATTTTCGGGTTCGGGATCGGGTTTAGTGTCGCATTTTCGTGTTTGGGTCAAGGTTTAGGTTAGGTGAATGGATTTAGGAATAGGTGTAGGTTTAGTTTAGGTGATTTGAGATTAGGATTAGGTTTAGGGCATAAGCTGAGATTTTCGAGTTCGGGATCGGGTTTAGGGTCACATTTTCGTGTTTTGGTATAAGTTTAGGTTAGGTGAATGGATTTTGGAATAGGTGTAGGTTTAGTTTAGGTGATTTGAGAGTAGGATTAGGTTTAGGGCATAGGTTGAGATTTTTGGGTTCAGGATTGGGTTTAGGGTCGCATTTTCGTGTTTGGGTCAAGGATTAGGTTAGGTGAATGGATTTAGGAATAGGTGTAGGTCTAGGTTAGGTGACATGAGTTTATGATTAGGTTTAGGGCATAGGTTGAGATTTTCGGGTTCGGAATCGGGTTTAGTGTCACATTTTCGTGTTTGGGTGAAGGTTTAGGTTAGGTGAATGGATTTAGGAATAGGTGTAGGTTTAGTTTAGGTGATTTGAGATTAGTATTAGGTTTAGGGCATAGGTTGAGATTTTCAGGTTCGGGATCAGGTTTAGGGTCACATTTTCGTGTTTTGGTCTAAGTTTAGGTTAGGTGAATGGATTTAGGAATAGGTGTAGGTTTAGGTTAGGTGACATGAGTTTAGGATTAGGTTTAAGGCATCGGTTGAGATTTTTGGGTTCGGGATCGGGTTTAGGGTCGCATTTTCGTGTTTGGGTCAAGGGTTAGGTTAGGTGAATGGATTTAGGAATAGGTGTAGGTTTAGGTTAGGTGATTTGAGATTAGGATTAGGTTTAGGGCATAGGTTGAGATTTTCGGGTTCAGGATTGGGTTTAGGGTTGCATTTTCTTGTTTGGGTCAAGGTTTAGGTTAGGTGAATGGATTTAGGAATAGGTGTAGGTTTAGGTTAGGTGACATGAGTTTAGGATTAGATTTAGGGCATAGGTTGAGATTTTCGGGTTCGGGATCGGGTTTAGTGTTGTATTTTCGTGTTTTGGTCAAGGTTTAGGTTAGGTGAATGGATTTAGGAATAGGTGTAGGTTTAGTTTAGGTGATTTGAGATTAGGATTAGGTTTAGGGCATAGGTTGAGATTTTCGGGTTCGGGATCAGCTTTAGGGTCACATTTTCGTGTTTTGGTCTAAGTTTAGGTTAGGTGAATGGATTTAGGAATAGGTGTAGGTTTAGGTTAGGTGACATGAGTTTAGGATTAGGTTTAAGGCATTGTTATAGGCAAAATGATGGAGATCAACTTAGCTACTAAATTGATTACGCGGACGCCCACTCGACTCTCGAGATCATTTGATCGAGAGTCGCAGATCGAGTAAATACGGAAGTGCCCATTTGACTCCCGAGCTTATATGCTCGAAAGTCGCAGGTTGGATGAGTAAGGGGCGCTCATTCGACTCTCGAGATCATATGCTCAAGAGTCGCTGTTATAGTTAAAATAGCGAAGATCATCTGCTGGAGATAGACCTCGCGAGCACCTTTATCCGACTATCGAGAACGTCTGTTCGAGGCTCGCATATTCTGAAGATATTCCGACCTCGCGAGCATCCTTATCCGACTATCGAGAACGTCTGTTCGAGGTTCTCTTCCTATCTTCCTCTTCAGGTTCTGATGCGCACTCGAGGCTTGTATATTAGGAAAACGATGCCCGATTACCAAAGCTTCGAGAAGTTGTGTTTTTCCTGCGAGCAGACCTTCTCACAAGTCGTTGAAAGGTGTTACATCTAAATGAGCGAGCACTTGGACTCACGACCATCTTCCAACATGCGAACATCTCTCTCTGTGACGACACCCCTTAGCCTTCAGTACCAGTAGCCCGTATAGGCCGATTTTGGGCTTATTTTCTCTTATGGTTCCGAAACTCAAGGGATTGCTATCAAGTAACGTGATTGTCAAGACAAGTTATTGGGTTAGATCTCTTCTCTAAGGATAAGGATCTTATCCCACGAAATCAGCGGGATCTCGGTATCGTACACGAAATCAGCGAGATCTCGATATCTTACGTAACAGATTGGACCCTTCCAGATCTATATAAGGAGAAGACTCCATTAAGATACAGGTACATAACCATCAATCTCTAGCCTCGATTTGCCTGGTTATTCTCTTGCTCTGCCTGACTTAAGCATCGGAGGGCTAACGGCTAGACACCAGCCACCCTTAGTTGCTTTCTGCCTTCTTACAGGTCCAGTGAAGGAAATCTCAGTTGGAGAGAAGGTGAACGACCGGAGGATCCTATTACAGAATCTGACGTTAACAGTTTGGCGCCGTCTGTGGGAACAACTTGGTCGTCAAAATCAATCGCTCTAACCACCGACCAAAATCCTTCTGCAATGCCTCTAAAAAAGGTTGTTCATCCTTCGACTTCAAGGTAGGCACCACCTCCACCCGATGAGACAGAATCCATACCTGCTCTTTCACCCACTTCGTCGAATATTCCTCAGGAGGCCCCAAATATGCCATCAGCAAACCCATTATTGGGGGTTTCTGGAAATCAAGACGATGTCCTACGTTTCCTCGGAAATACTCTTCTAACTCTAAATGCCGGAGTTCAGGCCCTGTCGAATAGGCTTGATCAGCATTTTCCCGAACCGCAAAGACAACCCTCCGAAGGGTTACCACCGCAACCCATACCAGTGGCTTCCAGACATTCTATGGACGAACCACAGGTCCCACCACTTGGCAACCATCTCCCTGTGCCGTCCCCACATTCTATACATTCTAGTTCGTCTCAACAACCTCAACCTCAAGGCTCCACCGTCGAAACATCAGGCTATACCCTACCATGGGAAGGAGATCTCAAAAGAATCCATGATCGTTTTGACGTCATGGAACAGCAGTATCAGGCGAATCGGCCATCTGCCATCATGGCGGCAATACATCAATCCGAGTCCCCCTTTACCAGCGAGGTTATGGGGGTACCGTTACCCAGAAAGTATCGAACGCCTGTTATCACCCCGTATACAGGTATTGGTGATCCTCTTGAACACCTAGAAACATACAGGTCTCTCATGGAGTTGGAGGGACATGGCTCAGAAATCATGTGTAGGGCTTTTTCCCTAACATTGAAGGAAGCAGCTCGTACATGGTTCCGGGGGTTGAAGCCCCGTTCCATCAGCTCCTTTTCCCAGTTATCGAAGATATTCCTTTCTCAATTCATGGGAAGCATTCGCATTAAGAAGCCAGCCTCCCATCTGATGGATCTGAAACAGCAGCGTGGGAAGACAATAAAGGAGTTCACAGTACGATTCACTGCCGAAGCCGTTCAAATTGAGGGTTATACTGAAGAAAAAGGTCTTACAGCCCTCATAGCCGGAATAACGAGCGAGAAATTCAGGTTTGCTTTAGATAAGAGCCCTCCAAAGACTATGACAGAATTCCAAACCAAAGCTCAGAAATATATCAATGCAGAAGAAGTCGCATTGACACGCCATGGAGTACAGGGTAAGAAGCGCAAGCCAGAGGGAACCTCTACTGCAGATAAAAAATATCGTCGTGATCAGCGCGAACGTTCCCCTAAGAAACCTTATTCTGGTAAATATCATAACTACACTCCTCTTAATCGATCTCATGAAAAAGTTCTAATAAAGATTAAACACAAGCCATATGTGAAGTGGCCTGCAAAGATCAAATCCGATCCTGAGAAGAGAGATAAGAGCAAGTTCTGTTACTTCCACAAAGATCACGGGCATAGAACCCAAGATTGCATCTCTCTACGAGATCACATTGAAGCCTTATTCGAAAAGGCCATCTTCAGGATTATGTCGCTCGTAAAAATCGATCACCAGAAAGGGCGAAAGCCTCACCACGCTAAAAGGAACAGCCTCATCATCATACTGCCCAAGAGGATACTGAGCCTATTGGAGAAATTCGCACCATCGTCGGAGGACCAGCTTGTGGGGGTGATTCTCAAGCTTCAAAGAAAGCATACACTCGGAAGGCGTCTAAAGAACCCCAGCATATCTATTGGCTGGAGCAGACTCCCAACTCGTCAAAAGCCAGCCATCCTCCAATTTCTTTCACCCTTGAAGATGCAGCAGGAATCCACTTCCCTCACGAAGATTCCATCGTAGTCACATTAAAGGTATCAAATTATCTGACTCATCGAATTATGGTGGATACAGGTAGCTTAGCCGATATTCTATACTTGGAGGCTTTCAACAAAATGACACTTGCCAGAAGCCTACTCAAGCCAGTTTCGACCCCCCTCGTCGGCTTCGGAGGTGAGGTAGTAACACCTGAAGGAAGCATTGATCTCCCAGTTACTTTTGGAGAAAATCCAACGAAGACTACCATCTTCATAAACTTCCTCGTGGTGGATCGAAAATCAGCATATAACGCCATTTTGGGGCGACCGTCTCTTACTAAGGTTGGGGCAGCCTTACACCCTTCATTTCTATGTGTCAAATTTTCTACCCCAAATGGAATCGGGGTCGTGCGAGGAAGTCAACAGGAGGCACGGTCTTGCTATCAGATAGCCCTACAAGATCGAAAGAAGGCTCAAGCGACACCCGTTATGGAGATAGCACAAGATTCGCCCAACTTTTCCACCAACACCTCGTTGGATCCGAGAGAGAACGTTCTCCAATCAGGAACTCCTGAGGAAGAAACAGTGGCGATACACCTAACCAAAGACGACCCGTCTAGGGTCGTGTACATTGGGTCTTCTTTAACTAATGTCCATCGTGAAGATTTGGTCCGTTTCCTCATCGAATATCAGGACGTGTTTGCTTGGTCTCATAAAAATATGCCAGGCATCGACCCCAATGTCATCGTACATCGTCTCAATATCGACCCGAAGCATAAACCCGTGCACCAGCGTCAACGTGCCTTCACAGCAGAAAGGCAAATGGTGATCAAAGCTGAAGTGGAGAAGCTACTCACGGTCAATTTCATAAAAGAGGTTGATTACCCATAGTGGGTCGCGAACGTAGTTCTCATCCGAAAAGCTAATGGCAAATGGAGAATGTGCGTCGACTATTCAGACTTGAACAAAGCATGTCCCAAAGATAGTTTCCCGACACCACGGATCGACCAGTTGGTTGATTCAATAGCTGGTCACGCTCTGCTTAGTTTTATGGATGCTTATTCTGGTTACAATCAGATCATGATGCATCCATCTGATAGCCAGCATACTGCCTTCATCACAGATCGGGGACTATATTGCTACCAGGTAATGCCATTTGGTCTTAAAAATGCAGGGGCCACCTATCAGCGCCTCGTCAACAAAATATTCGCTGCCCAAATCGGCAGAAATATGGAAGTTTACGTCGATGACATGCTCGTGAAAAGCATCGTGGAAGATGATCATCTCCCTGATCTTCGAGAAGCATTCGATCTGATGAGGAAATATCAAATGAAGTTGAATCCAGAAAAGTGTGCATTCGGGGTATCTGCTGGAAAGTTCCTCGGATTCATGGTCGGTCAGCGAGGAATTGAGGCAAATCCTGAAAAGATAAAAGCATTGGTAGAGATGAAATCCCCCATCACTCTGAAGGACGTCCAGCGTCTGGCTGGTCGCATCGCATCGTTGAATAGGTTCATTTCGCGAGCATCCGACAAGTGTTTACCATTCTTCAAACTCCTCCATGCAACGGCCAAGTCTGATTGGAAATGGACGCCAGAGTGTGAGGAAGCCTTTCAACAATTGAAGCAATACATGAGCACACCTCCCATTTTATCTAAACCTGTAGCACATGAGCAACTCATTCTTTATCTTTCTGTGTCCACTACGGCCGTTAGTGCCGCTTTGATAAGAGAAGATTCCACGGTGCAAAGGCCCGTTTATTATATCAGTCGAGCAATGGTTGATGCAGAAACTAGGTATTCAGATATGGAGAAGCTGGCCCTAGCCTTAGTCATGGCAGCTCGAAAATTGTGACCATACTTTCAAGCCCATGCTATTCTAGTACCAACAAATCATCCACTACGGCAAGTCCTTCAAAAACCTGAGGCTTCCGGACGCTTAACCAAATGGGCGGTCGAGATCAGTGAGCACGATATCTCTTTCTGTCCTAGGACCGCAGTCAAGGGCCAGGCCGTGGCTGACTTCATCGCCGAATTCACATACTCCTCCAATGATAATACCATGACCAGCGACCAGCCTCCTTGGTCACTCTTCGTGGACGGGTCGTCGCGGGCCTCTGGCAGCGGAGCGGGCCTGATTTTAGTGGCTCCCGATGGGTCGCATTTCCAGTATGCTCTGCGTTTCGATTCTCGCATCTCAAATAATGAAGCAGAATATGAGGCCCTGATCGTTGGTCTCGAACTGGCCATTGTCCTCGCAATTCAGAATCTGCTAATTCATAGTGACTCCCAGCTCATTGTCAACCAAGTTCTTGGTGAATTCGAGGCCAAAGAAGAAAGGATGGCCTTATACAAGTCTCGTGTCCTCATTCTGCTCGCAAAACTGAAGACTTATGAAATAATTCATATTCCTCGCGAGAAGAACCAACTTGCCGATTCCCTGGTAAAGCTCGCCTCTGCACCAGAATCTGAGTTATCACATTCGGTCCCCATCGAGCATCGTCAGAACCTGAGTATTGACCAAGCGACTCCTAAGCAAGTAATATCGGTGCAATCATCTCCATGCTGGATGGATCCAATCATCCTTTATCTCAGAGACGGATACCTACCAGAGGACAAGAAAGCTGCAAGACAAATTCGCCTTCGGGCTGCCAGGTATACCTTGCAAAACGGAATATTGTTGCGCAAGAGTTTTTCCTTGCCTTATTTAAGGTGTCTTCATCTAGAAGAAGCACTTCGTGTTCTAGACGAAGTACACCAGGGGGCATGTGGTAATCACCCCAGGGGGCGATCCCTAGCATATAAGGCGATGCGGCAAGGATATTATTGGCCCACTATGAAAGCAGATGCAATTGAATTTTCTAAAAAATGTGACAAGTGCTAACGATATTCACCTATACCTCATGTACTATCTGAACGGATGACTCCAATTGATAGCCTTTGGCCTTTCGCTCAGTGGGGGGTCGATATCATTGGGCCCTTGCCCATGGGAAAGGGACAAAATAAGTTCGCAATTGTGGCGGTTGATTACTTCACCAAATGAGCCGAGGCAGAACCATTAGCTAAGATTACTGAGAAACAAACTACTAAGTTCATATGGAGAAATATCATATGCCGTTTCGGACTTCCTCACACTATAATTACCGACAACGGAACGCAGTTCGACAACGTAGCCTTTGATGAATTTTGTGAAAAATGGAAGATATGTAATCTCCGCACTTCTCCATATCATCCTCAGGCGAATGGGCAGGTCGAGGCAGTGAACAAGATCATCAAGCACCACTTAAAGACCAAGCTAGGTGAATGTAAAGGTGTGTGGCCAGAACTTCTGTCAGAAGTACTATGGGCATATAGAACCACGGCTTGTACATCAACAGGTGAAACCCCTTTCTCCTTGGCATTTGGTGTCGACGCAGTAGTACCGGTGGAAATTCAAGTGCCCTCATATCGGATCGAGCAGTATGATCCCACGAGTAATCAGGAAGACCTTCGACTTCATCTCGATCTCTTGGAAGAACGAAGAAATGCCTCCCAAGTACGAGTGGCAGCATATCAACAACGTATTGCTCGTTATCGAAATGCTAAGATTCGACCTAGATCCTTCCAGCCCGGAGATTTGGTCCTGAGGCAAAAACTCGGAGTTCCCGCTCGTTCGCTGGATCCAAATTGGGAAGGCCCTTATCGGGTTATTAAAATTGTACGACCCGGTACTTATTACCTCGAAGACATGCAGGGAAGACCCGTACGTCGCCCTTGGCACGTAGAGCATTTGCTACAATACTATCCCTAGATTCGATGTAGTTCATGACGACATTTCGTGAATAAAGTAAAAAGATATCTTTTGGTCGCTACTCCATTAACTTGGACCTGAATAGCCCCGAAGAAGATGCATACGATCTCTTGACCAATTGCCTACCTTTGGTAGGGTTAAATTCACCCAGGATGGTCGCATTTCCATTTTATGGATCAAAAACAACATTGCAGAAGAGCTTGTTTGTATTCTCGACCATCCTATCCTTGGTAAATTTTGAGTCTCAATCGATAGATCAGCCTATCCCCACGAGGGTATGGTCATCACGACCCCCCGGATTGAGCACAACTCTTCTCAATCGATAGATCAGTCTATCTCCACGAGGGTATGGTCATCACCACCCCCTGGATTGAGCACAACTCTTCTCAATCGATAGATCAGTCTATCTCCATGAGGGTATGGTCATCACGACCCCCCGGATTGAGCACAACTCTTCTCAATCGATAGATCAGTCTATCTCCACGAGGGTATGGTCACCACGACCCCCCGGATTGAGCACAACTCATTCTCAATCGATAGTCTATCTCCACGAGGGCATGGTCACTACGACCCCTCGGGTTGAGGATAATTCATTGAAACAAGAAGGCATTCATTGCATGAAAGGGAAAGAGTAAACAAAAACAACACTACTTCCAAAAAATAACTTTTCATTAATATCAAATGTTTACAAGTATCAGCTCGTAAGTACAGGAGAAAGGAAAATAAAAGAGAAAATCAATCCCTCGGAGGAGGAGCCATGCTCTCGACTTCAGGGCCCATTTCTGGAACCCCTCCAGCCTGCGTGGCTTCGGTCACCTCATTCTCAGCAACAGCTTGCTCCTCTACAGCTATGATGGTTGCAACTCGCCCAAATTCCCCCATATCGAAGGATGGGGACATTCGTTGCACTACTCTTAGCGCAAAGTCGTGACCAGCATCATATGACTCATATCTTTCATCGTCATATAGCTGCGAAGTCCGGAACTCGAAAATTGCCCGAGGTCCTTCCTCCGAGAGCATTTTTACAAGGGCGACTTTCTCTTCATCCCAGTGGATCGAGTCGTCCTTGAGCTGTGCCAGAGCGGAGCGCTCCTTCTCCAAGTTATCATTGGCTTCTTTGAGCTGCGACTTGGCCTTCGCTAGCCGCTCCTCCAACGAGATCCTGTCTTGGCGAAAGATCTCCCTCTCTCTCTCCGCTTTCTCCTTCAAACCCGTGAGCTTCGCGAAGTTAGAGTCCAAGGCCTGATACCTGTCGGTCAGGACTTGGACTTTCTCGATGAGGATCTTCTTCTCCTCATCTCTCTTCGAGATCACTGCTTCACGGGCCTTGAGCAGTTGATCCCGACCCTGGACCGCCTTCTCCAAGGCGATCCTCTTCCCTTCTGCCTCATCAATCACGTGGCGAGCAGCGACGATATCCCGCTGCGTCCGCAAGATGAGGTCCAAGCCCTGCAAAATGAAAAGAAAAAAAAACGTGAGAAAAAAGACATTTGAGAGCCCCAAAATAATGAAGTTAAAACTAAATCTCCAAGGTTTTACCTGCGCCATTCTTACCCCCGCCTCAAGGAAGAGGTTCTCAGGGCTTGGCTCGGGAAGAGAGCCAAAGGTTTGGGGAGAAACATTTTCGAACAAAAATTTACATATTGGATGGAGGTGGCGGGGGATAGAATATGTCCCACTTCCAGATGGTTGGGCAACGACCAACCCAGCTGACTCGCGAGACGGAGCCATCGACTCACGAGCAGGTCCCTGCTCGGCAGCAGGGATCAGCTCGCGAGCAGGAGCTATCTCGCGAGGCTCTATTTGCTCGCGAGCCTCTTCGGCTGGGGGGCAGCTGGACCCGGCCCCATTCAGGGAGTTGTCAGTGATGTTAATCACTGGCGGTCCAGGTGCGACCACTAGTGAGGGAATATTGGGTACCGCCGGTACCCCAGCCGTGCTCGCAAGAGGGGCAGGCTGATCGCTACCCTTGCGGGCAGATGGTTGAGAAGGTTCGGCAGTCTTTTTCTGCCTTTTTGAGTTTGTGCCTTTTAATCGAGGCAACAGACCCCTCTTTTCTCCCGCCTTTGTCATTGCGACTTCTTCGCTGGATATTAATCCCGCTGCTGCGAGTCGCGAGGGAGACAAGCAAGCCTCGATGTGCCTATCACCAACAGGCACCTTGTACACCTTGACTATCTTCTCGTTGATCCCCCCCTTTCAAATTTGGTTTTCTCAAGGCTGGGATACCTGCGAGCATAAACAAAGGTCAAAGAATGAAACGAAACCCTAAAATCTTTAACTGGAGAAAACCGTACAATGTGGGACTGTGCCTACCTTCACAGAAAAAACGGGTAACTCCTGAACCCCTGGAGGAAGCAGACTCCCAGTTCCCGGAAGCATAGAACCACCGTTTCCTCCAGCCGGGATAGTTCGAGGAGGGTTTCCCCAGCACGAAGTTATCCCGGTGCCAGTAGCACAGGTAGTACCAGCCTTCGCTGGAGGGTGCTTTCTTCAGACGGAACATACGGAGGAACTCCTCCGCCGTGAGCTCCCCGTTACCGGCCTGAGCCCAGAGGGCAAAGGAGCCCAGAACTACCCTCCATCCATTCACGATGAGTTGCCCAGGGGCAATCTTGTAACATCGGAGAACGTCGCGTATGAAGGGATGGAGGGGGAGGCGTACCCCCAGGATGAGTTGGTACTCATAAAAAGCTACGCATCCTGGGGGAGGGGAGTCTGGTGTCTCTCCATCTCCGGGCAATCGGAGAATGACTGAGTCGGGGATCAGATGTCTCCCCGTAACTCAACTAGCCGGTCCTCCGATAAAACAGAAGGATATCCGGATGCTGTGTATCTCCTTGCCGGAACCCTCGCACTGCTAGAAGCAGAGGACTCCGGAGTGGCATCACCTAGAGGAACGGTGGTCTCGTCAGAGTTCCCAATGTTGAACCTCCAATTTATACATTACATTGGCCATTACATAACATGGTTTGCATGATTTCCATAATTTAAAGGCCCATCTAACACATGTTTTTATGATTGTAAGGATGAGAGCGGACTTCATTCAATTGGAGCTTAACAAGGGTTATTTGAAGACATTGGAGGAAGTCCTAAGATGGACCAAAGAAAGAAGAAGAAAGAGGGAGAAAAGAGAATGAAGAAAAGAAGAAAAAGTTGAAGAAAAACAAGGCAGACCGGTCGTCCGACCGGTCAGCCACATCAAAGGGGCAAAAAGGAAGAAGGCCGACCGGTCTTGACCGGTCGGCCATGGAAGCGGATCACATTGATGAAGGGCCGACCGGTCATGATCGGTCGGCCATGCTCTCTGGACAAGGTGAAAACAAAGCCCGACCGGTCATGACCGGTCGGGTATGCACACTGGATGAATAGGCAGGTCTGTCCGACCGGTCTTGACCGGTCGGCAGCACTCCCTGGACTGTTTGAAAAGCCAGGCCGACCGGTCACGACCGGTCAGCCCTGCGTAGGAAGAGTCCTTTCTAAATCTGGACTCCGAAAAACACTGCGCAATGCGTAATCTTTCGCAGAATCCGATGCAAGGGAGGTTTATTGCTATAAAAGGACACCTAGGGGTTCTTCCTAGGTGATCAGAGAAGCTAAGGAACGTGATTCTAAGGAGGGAAAGCGATCGTGGAGCGTCTGCAACTCTCCTATTCGGGTTTTTCTAGTTTTATGCTTTTATTTAGAGATTTTAGTTGTAGCATGACTATGCTCGGCTAGAACCTCTCAGCTAAGGCTGAGAGGTGAAGCTTGTAGCTAATTTTATGTTGATTTCAGTTTAATTCAAGTAATTTCTGTTCAAGTTTGGATTTTTGCATGGTTTAGTTCCAAAAAGTGGTAGTTTGAGACATTTTATGGGAGTTTATGTGCTCCGGACATGAATTCCTTTTAATTCTCTAAGATTATCATGTTTGTTTGTTTAAATTCGGATTATAGTAATCCTTGAGCAGGCCATAGTCTAGAGGCATGGCTGTTACTCTGCAGGCTATGGTTTCGAGTTTGTTTTGTTTGAATGGACTAGAACTTGGAAGTTCAACTTGATTTGGATGGAATGTGTGTGAATGCTTTATTTTCCAACTAGATGAGAGATAGGACTTCAAATCTAGTTGTGTTCTCTACTTGGATTGGCTAAATTGATATAGGATTGCTACAAGTGGATCCTTGAAAGCCTTAGTACTTTATATCTCTGAATCTTTATTAAGTTGCTGTTTTAGTTAAATACTCAATTTAATCTGAATTTCTTCCATAAATTGAATCGCTGGAATAGTTTGGAAGCTTGTTTTTATTTCCCTGTGGATCGACCTCGGTCTTACCGAGTTTTATTACTACATCGCAGCCTTACACTTGAGGCGAGCGAACAAGTTTTTGGCGCCGTTGCCGGGGAATTAGATAACGGTTTTCAAATAGTTTAGTGGCTGTAGAAGTAGATAGGTTTTCTGATTTTCTTAGAACTAACAAAGTTTTCTGTTTTGTAGGAATTCTTCTCTAAGATCAAGCGCATCAGGTGATACCTTTCTAACTTAGTTTTTTTTTCAGATTAGTTTCAGATTTCAGTTCTCTAGGTTAGGATTAGTTTTGATTGAGTGGTTTATGTCCCGTTGGGAGCGTAATCACTCAAAACTCTCCATCCAGTGTTAGTGACATTTTCTAGCCCAATTATCAAAGCAGGTGTTTCGGTCAGCCCCCCCTTGTCCCCCACCCCCCCCCACACGACAAACGCTTCATAGAGATAGATTGCGTCCAGGAATACTCATTACAAGAGCTCATTGTAAAGTTTGGGGGCTCCTTAATTTTTCTTCCCCCCCGTTACATCAGAAGTATCCGCATTTCCCAATTTACCTTTTTTTCTTACTTTTAAAGAATCCCCAAATTGCCCCCAATCTCCCCCCTCCCATCAACACCCTTCGAAGAGCCATAATGATTTTTTTCGGCTAAAGAGGGTGAATCCTTTTTCCAATGTTGGGAGAGATTTAAGGATCTCCTACTTGCTTACCCACATCATGGCTATGAGAGTTGGCGAGTTATAAATTTTTCAATGATGGATTAAGTTCCAATATGCGCCAATTTGTGGGAAATGATGTGCAATGGCGAGTTTATGAGTAAAAATCCAGATGAGGCTTGGAGTTACTTGGACATGTTGGCTGAAAATGCCCAATCTTGGGATACATCGGATAAACCCAATAACTCCAAGCCCACTCAAGAGAAAGGTGGGATCTATATCCTTGAAGAGGAAGACGATGTGAATGTAAGGATAGCCAACCTCACAAGGAAGGTTGAGGCCATGGAACTTAGCAAAAGTGGAGTTCCCAAGTCCAAGGAAGCTGTTGAAAACATATGTGGGATATGCCTCACCGACTTACACGCTACGCAAGATTGTCCCACAATTCCTGCATTTCAGGAAGTGCTACATGAGACAGCCAATGCCACATATGGTTATCAACGGCCCTTCAATGGACCGGTAGGTAATACGTACAATGAGAGTTGGAAGAACCACCCGAATTTCAGTTGGAAGAATGCCCCTACAGGCAATCCTACCAACTCCCAAAGAGGGCCACCCATGCAAAATATGGCCCCACCTCAAGTCTCATTGGAGGATACATTGAGAGCGTTTATGCAAGGGCAAGCGCAAATAAATCAATCGAATCAGTAAATGTTCCAAGAGCTTAAAATCTCGGTTGATGAGATTAAGGGACGCTTGAATGCTAGGGAAGGGACCTTTCCGGCCCAACCTCAGCCCAATCCAAAGCAAGTACATGAAGTAAGTATCCCTAATTCTTCCAACCAAAACATGGAGTAAGCTAAATCCATTACCACCCTTAGAAGTGGTAAACAAATTGACAAAACTATTCCGGTGAAGGCCGATGAGCCTAATGATCCGGTAAATTCTGAGGATGAAGATGGATCTAACTTACCCCCACAACAACCGGAACGTATTTACAAGCCCGTAGCACCATTCCCTTCGAGATTAGTTGCCCCAAAATCTCTCCCAAATTCTCAAGATATTCTAGAGATTTTCAGACAAGTCAAGATCAATATCCCTTTGCTTGATGCCATCAAACAAATTCCCTCTTATGCCAAGTTTCTAAAAGACCTATGCACAACAAAACACAAATATAATGTGCAGCAAAAGGCCTTCTTAACAGAGCAAGTGAGTGCCATCCTCACTCAAAGACCCCCCCCCCCCCCCCCCCCCCCCCCCCCCCAAAATTCAAAGATCCCGGTAGTCCCACCGTCTCATGTATCATTGGAGACTACCGGATTGAACGTGCCTTGTTAGACTTGGGGGCGAGTGTGAACTTGATCCCATACTCGGTATATGAGCAATTGGGTCTTGGTGAATTAAATCCCACCAAAACCACGTTGCAACTCGCTGATAGATCTATCCGGGTACCGAGGGGGATAGTTGAGGATGTTCTAGTCCAAGTTGGAGACTACCGGATTGAACGTGACAAATTTGAACACCTTTGCACCAAGTTCACATTACACGATTTTCATGAGCTGATAGGTTTATGTGGTTTGTGGATTAGTAGACTTTGATTTAAAGGTGTTGAGCAGCCAAGCCGGGGTATTTTGTCCATCCTTGTCCATGGGAAAATAATGAAAGATATGGATTTCTAAAAATCCTATCTAATTTAAAAGAAAAAGGAAAGAAAGGATGAAATCGGGAAGGAAAGAAAAATGGTGGAAAATTCGAATAGGGCTACCTATTACCAACCGGGGGATGGTCGAACCGTAACCAAAGCCGGAAATGGGACGTAGTGTGAAAGCCGTCGAAAGGACGGTAAGACAAATTCCTTTCATAGGCTTGTTGTTACTGTTCGCTCGCCTCAAGTGTAGGGCTGCGATGTAGTAATCAAAACTCGGTAAGACCGAGGTCGATCCACAGGGAATAGAAACAAGCTTCCAAATTACTCCAGCAACTCAGTTTATGAAAGAAATTCAGATTCAATTGGGTATTTAACTAAAACAGCAACTTAATGAAAAATCAGAGATATAAAGTACTAAGGCTTTCAAGGATCCACTTGTAGCAATCCTATGTCAATTCAGTCGATCCAAGTAGAAAACACAACTAGATTTGAAGTCCTATCTCTCATCTAGTTGGAAAATAAAGCATTCACACACATTCAATCCAAATCAAGTTGAACTTCCAAGTTCAAGTCCATTCAATCAATGTAGAATTCAAATCCATAGCCTGCGGAGTAACAGCCATGCCTATGGACTATGGCCTGCTCAAGGATTACTATAATTCGAATCTAAACAAGCAACCTGTGACAATCTCAGAGAATTGCAAGGAATTCATGTCCTGGGTACATGAACTCTCATAAAACATCTCAAACTATCACTTTTGGAACTGAAACATAAGAAAATCCAAACTTGAATTGAAAAAATACTTGAATGAAACTGAATCCAACATAAAATTAGCTACAAGCTTCTCCTCTCAGCCTTAGCTGAGAGGTTCTAGCCGAGCATTGTCATGCTACAACTAAAATCTCTAAATAAAAGCATAAAACAGAAAAAACCCGAATAGGAGAGTTGCAGACGCTCCACGATCGCTTTCCCTCCTTAGAACCTCGTTCCTTAGCTTCTCTGATACCCTAGGAAGAGCCCCTAGGTGTCCTTTTATAGCAACAAACCTCCCTTGCGTCGGATTCTGTGAAAGATTACGCAGTGCGCAGCAATTTTTGGAGTCCAGATTTAGAAAGGACTCATGTTTCGCAGAGCTGACCGGTCATGACCGGTCGGACTGGACTTTCACACATTCCAGGGAGCACAGCCGACCGGTCAAGACTGGTCAGACAGACCTCCTAGTAATCCAGTGAACCTAGCCGACCGGTCATGACCGGTCGGACTAGTTTTGTCTTCGTCTAGTGTGCATGGCCGACCGGTCATGACCGGTCGGCCTGTCTTTCAACATGAACAGTCTTCATGGCCGACCAGTCATGACCGGTCGGCCTTCTTCCTTTTTGCCCCTTTTGTGTGGCTGACCGGTCGGACGACCGGTCTGCCTTGTTTTCCTTCTACTTTTTCTTCTTTTCTTCATTCTCTTTTCTCCTTCTTTCTTCTTCTTTCTTTGGTCCATCTTAAGACTTCCTCCAATGTCTTCAATAACCCTTGTTAAGCTCCAATTGGATGAAGTCCGCTCTCATCCCTACAATCACAAAAACATGTGTTAGATGGGCCTTTAAATCATGGAAATCATGCAAACCATGTTATGTAATGGCCAATGCAATGTATAAATTGGAGGTTCAACACACCCCCCAACCAGCTTTTTGCTAGTCCCGAGCAAAACATGCGTGAATAAGTTCAAACCTCCAAACCCAACTCTCTTCCAGAAACCATGTTTCTATCCATTCCAAGATGTACAAGTCTAAAATTTGGAAAAATTTGGTGATAGAAGCTGAAACCTTGGACCCTCAAAACATAAAAGGTGTCTACATGAAATTCCCGCTGACTGATTGATAAATAGAAGAACTTGAACAAATTCAACCTAGTGTGCATAGTGAAAGTTCATCTCATGAGTTCCTGGGATCATCTTCTTCATAGATTTAGTAAGCCATGGATTTTAAGGTGCACAGAGCAACAACAAGCCTATGACAGGAATTTGCCTTACCGTCCTTCCGACGGCTTTCACACTACGTCCCATTTCCGGCTTTGGTTACGGTTCGACCATCGCCTGGTTGATAATAGGTAGCCCTTTTCGGAATTTTCCACCATTTTTCTTTCCTTCCCGATTTTATCCTTTCTTTCCTTTTTCTTTTAAATTAGATAGGATTTTTAGAAATCCATATCTTCCATTATTTTCCCATGGACAAGGATGGACAAAATACCCCGGCTTGGCTGCTCAACACCTTTAAATCAAAGTCTACTAATCCACAAATCACATAAACCTGTCAACTCATAAAAATCATGTAATGTGAACTTGGTGTAAAGGTGTTCAAATTTTCTATCAATCACAACAATAGGGGAATTAACATATAAAACCATTATGTTGGGAGAAATTCAAGACTTACAACATCACACACTTCGTATCTCCTCTTCTTACAGCATCTCAAATGTATAGAAACAAGATTTTCTAAAAGAGTTTTGAAATTTTTGAAAAATTTGAAAAAATTTGCGCATATGAGGCTCGAAATGTTGCAACATGCTAGATGAGGAATCTCATCTCACCCCCAACCAAATCTTGCATTGTCCTCAATGTAAAAAGATAGTCAATTAGCATGAACATGAGAGCAATGGTAAACAATGAGAGAGTGAGAATCAATAGTACCTGAGAGAGCGATCATGGAATTCTTCAACCCAACAACTAAAACCTATTAAAACAGTAAAACAAAACTAAACCTACCTATGCTATACCTCCATCAGACTAGGAGATCAATCATCCTGATAGACAGGATCATTCAGGGAGATGGACATGTCCTCTGAATCAAATTTCTCAACAAATGGTTTAAGGCGTTGTCCATTAACTTTGAAACAGTCACCATTCGCTACATTCTCAATCTCAACAGCCCCATGAGGAAAAACTTCTTTGACAATATATGGGCCGGTCCATCGAGATCGTAATTTTCCCGAAAAAAGATGAAGTCGGGCATTATACAAGAGCACTTTCTGTCCTTCATGGAAAGATTTCCTTAAGATGTGCTTGTCATGAAAGGCCTTCATCATGCTCTTGTAAATTCTCGAATTCTCATATGCATCGTTCCGGATCTCATCAAGCTCATTTAATTGAAGTTTGTGAAGCGAGTTAGCCTTGTCAATGTCAAAATTTAAAGCCCGAATTGCCCAATAGGCTTTGTGTTCTATCTCCACAGGCAAGTGGCAAGCTTTCCCATAGACAAGTCTATAAGGGGACATTTCAATGGGTGTCTTGTAGGCAGTACGGTGAGCCCAAAGTGCATCATCTAATCTTAGGGACCAATCCTTGCGATCCGGTCTCACCGTCTTTTCCAAAATCTGCTTGATTTCCCTATTGGAGATTTCAGCTTGCCCACTTGTTTGTGGGTGGTATGGGGTACTCACTTTGTGCCTAATACCATATTTCTTCATCAAAGTTTCAAAGGGTCTATTGCAAAAGTGAGAACCACCATCACTAATAATGGCTCGAGGCGTCCCAAATCTAGAAAGTATGTTTTCTTTTAGGAACTTGAGAACCGTACGATGATCGTTAGTTCTACATGGGATAGCCTCTATCCATTTAGACATATAGTCTACGGCAAGCAGAATATAGACATGTCCAAAAGATGAGGGGAATGGTCCCATGAAATCGATGCCCCAACAGTCAAAGACTTCAAGATGTTGAATTGGGGTGAGAGGCATCATATTTCGACGGGATAATCCTCCTAAATTCTGGCAGCGCTCGCACGCTTTGCAAAACTCGTGAGTGTCCTTAAATAATGTGGACCAATAAAAACCACACTGCAGAATTTTCGCAGTTGTTTTCTTGGCTGAAAAATGACCCCCACATGCTTGATCATGACAAAAGGAGATGACTGAATTGTGTTCATCATCGGGGATGCATCTCCTTATAATTTGATCTGGGCAATATTTAAACAATAGAGGTTCATCCCAGAAAAATCTGCGCACTTCTCTTAGAAATTTACATTTGTCCTGCGCAGTCCAATGAATCGGCATCGCACCTGTGGAAAGATAATTGGCTATTCAGCGTACCATGGTGGATGCATAGCAACAAAGAGTTGCTCATCAGGGAATGAGTCCTCAATAGGTGACTCGTCAATGGAATTTGGTAGGACTAGGCGGGATAGATGATCCGCCACCACATTTTCTACCCCCTTCTTATCTTTGATCTCCAAGTCGAATTCTTGAAGGAGTATGATCCATCTAAGCAAACGGGGCTTAGCATCCTTCTTAGAAAGAAGGTATTTCAGCGCCGCATGATCCGTATAAACAATAACTTTGGATCCTATTAAGTATGGCCTGAATTTGTCCAAGGCAAAAATGACAGCTAGGAGCTCTTTCTCCGTAGTCGAATAATTAACTTGGGCAGGATTCAAGGTCCTACTGGCGTAGTAAATGACATGGGGCTTTTTATCCTTCTTTTGGCCTAACACCGCCCCAATAGCAAAATCACTCGCATCGCACATCAACTCAAAAGGAATGGACCAATCTGGTGGTTGCATGATAGGAGTGGTGGTCAACATGTCTTTTAGCTTTGAAAAAGCTAATTGACATTCGACACTCCACTCAAATTGGTTCTCCTTTTGTAGAAGGTTGCATAAAGACCTTGAGATGTGACTAAAGTCCTTTATAAACCTTCGATAGAAACCGGCATGTCCAAGGAAGGACCGCACATCGCGTATGCTTTTGGGTGGTGGTAGATTGGAAATTATATCAATTTTTGCCTGGTCTACCTCTATTCCATTGGACGAGATGATATGTCCAAGGACTATTCCTCTTTGTACCATGAAATGGCACTTTTCCCAGTTTAGTACAAGTTGCTTCTCCTCACACCTCATCAAGACCAACTTCAAGTGCTTGAGACACTCATCAAATGTATAACCAAAAATAGAAAAGTCATCCATGAATACCTCAAGAAACTCACCCACTATATCCGAGAAAATACTCAACATGCATCGTTGGAATGTGGCGGGTGCATTGCATAACCCGAATGGCATCCTTCGGTAAGCAAAGGTACCAAACGGGCATGTAAATGTGGTTTTCTCTTGGTCTTCCGGAGCTATCTCAATTTGGTTGTATCCGGAATAGCCATCTAGGAAGCAATAATAGGAATGACCTGCCAATCTCTCCAAAATTTGATCCATAAATGGGAGAGGGAAGTGGTCTTTCCTAGTAACTGTGTTGAGCTTCCTATAATCAATGCACATACGCCAACCAGTGGTCATCCTCGTTGGTATAAGTTCGTTGTTGGCGTTCTCAATGATGGTAATACCGAATTTCTTGGGGACAACTTGGGTAGGACTCACCCATTGGCTATCTGAGATGGGGTAGATAATACCCACATCCAATAGCTTCAACACCTCGGCTTTGACAACCTCCATCATGTTTGGATTTAGCCGTCTTTAAGGTTGTCTAGTCGTTTTTTCATTTTCTTCAAGGTGTATTCGGTGCGTGCAAACCGAAGGATCTATCCCTTTGAGATCCGCTATTGTCCAACCTATGGCTTCCCTATGTTCTTTGAGTAACTCAATCAACTTGAGCTCTTGGTCCTTCTTAAGGTGGGAGGCAATGACAACTGGGAACGTTTCCTCTTGACCCAAATATACATATTTAAGCTCGGATGGCAATGGTTTGAGGTCAAGCTTTGGTGGTTTGATGTTAGACGGTAGAGGCCTTGATGTGGTTGGTGGTAATTTTTCAAAATGGGGCCTCCACCGGCTAATATCTACCACCGGTCTTTCTATATTTAATGCCTGCACAATCTCACTAATGATGGGATCTTCAGAATCCATGAAATGTGCTAAGCATGTCTCCAAGCTTTCTAGTGGCTCAAGTTGGAGGAGTTCTTCTTCTTCAAAAGTTTCAAGCATGTTTACTTCGAAGAACTCATCATCATCTACATCCCTATGTCTTTTGCCCAAGTGAAACACATTCACCTCTAGTGTCATGTTTCCAAAAGATAGTTGCATCACCCCATTCTGGCAATTGATGATTGCGTTTGATGTGGCAAGGAATGGGTGGCCTAGTATTACCGATATTTGGGTGCTAGCATCCACAACCGGTTGTGTGTCCAAGACTATAAAATCTACTGGGTAGTAGAATTTGTCTACTTGGACTAGAACATCCTCAACTATCCCCCTCGGTACACAGATAGATCTATCAGCGAGTTGCAACGTGGTTTTGGTGGGTTTTAATTCACCAAGACCCAATTGCTCATATACCGAGTATGGGATCAAGTTCACACTCGCCCCCAAATCTAATAAGGCACGTTCAATCCGGTAGTCTCCAATGGTACATGAGACGGTGGGACTACCGGGATCTTTGAATTTTGGGGGGGTCTTTTGAGTGAGGATGGCACTCACTTGTTCAGTTAAGAAGGCCTTTTGCTGCACATTATATTTGCGTTTTGTTGTGCATAAGTCTTTTAGGAACTTGGCATAAGAGGGAATTTGTTTGATGGCATCAAGTAAAGGGATATTGATCTTGACTTGTCTGAAAATCTCTAGAATATCTTGAGAATTTGGGAGAGATTTTGAAGCAACCAATCTCGAAGGGAATGGTGCTATGGGCTTGTAAATGCGTTCCGGTTGTTGTGGGGCTAAGTTAGATCCATCTTCATCCTCAGAATTTACCGGATCATTAGGCTCATCGGCCTTCACAGGAATAGTTTTGTAAATTTGTTTACCACTTCTAAGGGTGGTAATGGATTTAGCTTGCTCCATGTTTTGGTTGGAAGAATTAGGGATGCTTACTTCATGTACTTGCTTTGGATTGGACTGAGGTTGGGCCGAAAAGGTCCCTTCCCTAGCATTCAAGCGTCCCTTAATCTCATCAACCGAGACTTTAAGCTCTTGGAACATTTGCTTATTCGATTCATTTATTTGCGCTTGCCCTTGCATAAAAGCTCTCAAGGTATCCTCCAATGAGAATTGAGGTGGGGCCATATTTTGCATGGGTGGCCCTCTTCGGGAGTTGGTAGGATTGCCCGTAGGAGCATTCTTCCAACTGAAATTCGGGTGGTTCTTCCAACTCTCATTGTACGTATTACCTACCAGTCCATTGAAGGGCCATTGATAACCATATGTGGCATTGGCTATTTCATGTAGCACTTCCTGAAACGCAGGAATTGTGGGACAATCTTGCGTAGCATGTAAGTCGGTGAGGCAAATCCCACATGTGGTTTCAATAGCTTCCTTGGACTTGGGAACTCCACTTTTGCTAAGTTCCATGGCCTCAACCTTCCTTGTGAGGTTGGCTATCCTTGCATTCACATCGTCTTTCTCCTTAAGGATATAGATCCCACTTTTCTCTTGAGTGGGCTTGAAGTTATTGGGTTTATCTGATGTATCCCAAGATTGGGCGTTTTCAGCCAACATATCCAAGTAACTCCAAGCCTCATCTGGATTTTTACTCATAAACTCGCCATTGCACATCATTTCCACAAATTGGCGCATATTGGAACTTAATCCACCATTGAAAAAATTTATAACTCGCCAACTCTCATAGCCATGATGTGGGCAAGCAAGTAGGAGATCCTTAAATCTTTCCCAGCATTGAAAAAAAGATTCACCCTCTTTAGCTGAGAAATTCATTATGGCCCTTCGAAGAGTGTTTGTTTTATGAGCCGGGAAGAACTTTTTCAGGAATTCCCGGTTCATCTCAACCCATGACCCAATCGAATGTGGTCTAAGAGAGTGAAGCCAATCTTTGGCTCTTTCTTTCAAAGTGAAGGGAAAAAGTTTAAGTCTGATTGTATCCTCAGAAACATTGGGATAATGCAAGGTGGCCAACACTTCTTCGAATTCTTGCAAGTGTAAGTATGGGCGGTCAGAGTCTAGCCCATGGAATTTAGGTAAAAGTTGAATTACACCCGGTTTTATGTCAAGGGTTCCACCGTTATCTGGTAGAACTATGCAAGAAGGTGTAATTGCACGGGCAGGTTGTAGGTAGTCTCGTAGTGATCTCATTGGAGGAACATTATGTACCTCATTCTCTCCTACTCCTTCCTGATTTGCATTTGTAGTTGGAGTAGGGGGGAGGATTCCTTACAGGTATTTGATCCATACTCCCCAAACTTTCACAATGCTCTTGATAATTCCGAACTCGTCTATGAACTGACAATGGTCCAACTAAACCAACTTCAGATTGGAGACGATTTGAGTGATTACGTTCCCAACGGGACATAAACCACTCAATCAAAGCTAATCCTAACCTAGAAAACTGAAATCTGAAACTAATCTAAAAGAAACTAAGTTAGAAAGGTATCACCTGATGCGCTTTAACTTAGAGAAGAATTCCTACAAAACAGAAAACTTTGTTAGTTCTAAGAAAATCAGAAAAACCTATCTACTTCTACAACCACTGAACTATTTGAAAACCGTTATCTAATTCCCCGGCAACGGCGCCAAAAACTTGTTCGCTCGCCTCAAGTGTAAGGCTGCGATGTAGTAATAAAAACTCGGTAAGACCGAGGTCGATCCACAGGGAATAGAAACAAGCTTCCAAATTACTCCAGCAACTCAGTTTATGAAAGAAATTCAGATTCAATTGGGTATTTAACTAAAACAGCAACTTAATGAAAAATCAGAGATATAAAGTACTAAGGCTTTCAAGGATCCACTTGTAGCAATCCTATGTCAATTCAGTCGATCCAAGTAGAAAACACAACTAGATTTGAAGTCCTATCTCTCATCTAGTTGGAAAATAAAGCATTCACACACATTCAATCCAAATCAAGTTGAACTTCCAAGTTCAAGTCCATTCAATCAATGTAGAATTCAAATCCATAGCCTGCGGAGTAACAGCCATGCCTATGGACTATGGCCTGCTCAAGGATTACTATAATTCGAATCTAAACAAGCAACCTATGACAATCTCAGAGAATTGCAAGGAATTCATGTCCTGGGTACATGAACTCTCATAAAACATCTCAAACTATCACTTTTGGAACTGAAACATAAGAAAATCCAAACTTGAATTGAAAAAAATACTTGAATGAAACTGAATCCAACATAAAATTAGCTACAAGCTTCTCCTCTCAGCCTTAGCTGAGAGGTTCTAGCCGAGCATTGTCATGCTACAACTAAAATCTCTAAATAAAAGCATAAAATAGAAAAAACCCGAATAGGAGAGTTGCAGACGCTCCACGATCGCTTTCCCTCCTTAGAACCTCATTCCTTAGCTTCTCTGATACCCTAGGAAGAGCCCCTAGGTGTCCTTTTATAGCAACAAACCTCCCTTGCGTCGGATTCTGCGAAAGATTACGCAGTGCGCAGCAATTTTCGGAGTCCAGATTTAGAAAGGACTCATGTTTCGCAGAGCCAACCGGTCGTGACCGGTCGGACTGGACTTTCACACATTCCAGGGAGCACAGCCGACCGGTCAAGACCGGTCGGACAGACCTCCTAGTAATCCGGTGAACCTAGCCGACCGGTCATGACCGGTCGGACTAGTTTTGTCTTCGTCCAGTGTGCATGGCCGACCGGTCATGACCGGTCGGCCTGTCTTTCAACATGAACAGCCTTCATGGCCGACCGGTCATGACCGGTCAACCTTCTTCCTTTTTGCCCCTTTTGTGTGGCTGACCGGTCGGATGACCGGTCTGCCTTGTTTTCCTTCTACTTTTTCTTCTTTTCTTCATTCTCTTTTCTCCTTCTTTCTTCTTCTTTCTTTGGTCCATCTTAAGACTTCCTCCAATGTCTTCAATAACCCTTGTTAAGCTCCAATTGGATGAAGTCCGCTCTCATCCCTACAATCACAAAAACATGTGTTAGATGGGCCTTAAAATCATGGAAATCATGCAAACCATGTTATGTAATGGCCAATGCAATGTATAAATTGGAGGTTCAACAGTTACTCGGTGCACCTTAAAATCTATAGTTTAGTTGATCTATGAAGAAGATAATCCCAGGAACTCATGAGATGAACTTTCACTATGCACACTAGGTTGAAGTTGTTCGAGTCCTTCTATTTATCAATCAATCAGCGGGAGTTTCATGTAGGCACTTCTTATGTTTTGAGAATCCAAGGTTTCAGCTTCTAGCACCTAATTTTTCCAAATTTTTCACGTATACATCTTGGAATGGATAGAATCATGGGTTCTGAAGGAGAGTTGGTTTTGGAGGTTTGAAATTGTTTCACGCATGTTTTTCTCGGGACTAGCAAAAAGCTAGTTGGGGGGTGTGTTGAACCTCCAATTTATACATTACATTGGCCATTACATAACATGGTTTGCATGATTTCCATGATTTAAAGGCCCATCTAACACATGTTTTTATGATTGTAAGGATGAGAGCGGACTTCATTCAATTGGAGCTTAACAAGGGTTATTTGAAGACATTGGAGGAAGTCCTAAGATGGACCAAAGAAAGAAGAAGAAAGAGGGAGAAAAGAGAATGAAGAAAAGAAGAAAAAGTTGAAGAAAAACAAGGCAGACCGGTCGTCCGACCGGTCAGCCACATCAATGGGGCAAAAAGGAAGAAGGCCGACCGGTCTTGACCGGTCGGCCATGGAAGCGGATCACATTGATGAAGGGCCGACCGGTCATGACCGGTCGGCCATGCTCTCTGGACAAGGTGAAAACAAAGCCCGACCGGTCATGACCGGTCGGGTATGCACACTGGATGAATAGGCAGGTCTGTCCGACCGATCTTGACCGGTCGGCAGCACTCTCTGGACTGTTTGAAAAGCCAGGCCGACCGGTCACGACCGGTCAGCCCTGCGTAGGAAGAGTCCTTTCTAAATCTGGACTCCGAAAACACTGCGCAATGCGTAATCTTTCGTAGAATCCGATGCAAGGGAGGTTTATTGCTATAAAAGGACACCCAGGGGTTCTTCCTAGGTGATCAGAGAAGCTAAGGAACGTGATTCTAAGGAGGGAAAGCGATCGTGGAGCGTCTGCAACTCTCCTATTCGGGTTTTTCTAGTTTTATGCTTTTATTTAGAGATTTTAGTTGTAGCATGACTATGCTCGGCTTGAATCTCTCAGCTAAGGCTTAGAGGTGAAGCTTGTAGCTAATTCTATGTTGATTTCAGTTTAATTCAAGTAATTTCCGTTCAAGTTTGGATTTTTGCATGGTTTAGTTCCAAAAAGTGGTAGTTTGAGACATTTTATGGGAGTTTATGTGCTCCGGACATGAATTCCTTTTAATTCTCTGAGATTATCATGTTTGTTTGTTTAAATTCGGATTATAGTAATCCTTGAGCAGGCCATAGTCTAGAGGCATGGCTGTTACTCCGCAGGCTATGGTTTCGAGTTTGTTTTGTTTGAATGGACTAGAACTTGGAAGTTCAACTTGATTTGGATGGAATGTGTGTGAATGCTTTATTTTCCAACCAGATGAGAGATAGGACTTCAAATCTAGTTGTGTTCTCTACTTGGATTGGCTGAATTGATATAGGATTGCTACAAGTGGATCCTTGAAAGCCTTAGTACTTTATATCTCTGAATCTTTATTAAGTTGCTGTTTTAGTTAAATACTCAATTGAATCTGAATTTCTTCCATAAATTGAGTTGCTGGAATAGTTTGGAAGCTTGTTTTTATTTCCCTGTGGATCGACCTCGGTCTTACCGAGTTTTATTACTACATCGCAGCCTTACACTTGAGGCGAGCGAACACCCAGCCATGAGAAGATTAGAAGAAGAAAAAAAGAAAAAAGGAAATATACCAAGTATAGAAAAAGAGAGGAAGGAGGAACACCAAAGGAAGAAGATGGAGAGGGAAATGATGGGAGAATTCTTTCCTTCGAAGAAACTTCTGTAGAAAACCAGAGAAATGACGGACTTCGTATATTTATAGGCAATCATTCCGCCGCATCTGGTGACACGCGGCAGCCCCCCCTTTGGCGCGGCAGTCGAGCGGGCACGCCCATTAACTCTCCGGACACGTGGCGAGCGTCTCTTCACTTTCTGTCTGCGAAAAGGCTGCGGAAAGCTGGCGCTCATTAATTTCAAGCCCATCATGTATGGTTCCGTTCTCGATGAAGACAGCGGGCGGTTACGTGTGATAGTAAGCTAAGTCCTTCCCTTAAGAATTCTTGGCGGCAAGGACTTGGGGGGCATCTTTTATAGGCAAAATGATGGAGATCAACTTAGCTACTAAATTGATTACATGGACGCCCACTCGACTCTCAAGATCATTTGATCGAGAGTCGCAGATCGAGTAAATACGGAAGTGCCCATTTGACTCCCGAGATTATATGCTCGAAAGTCGCAGGTTGGATGAGTAAGGGGCGCTCATTCGACTCTCGAGATCATATGCTCAAGAGTCGCTGTTATAGTTAAAATAGTGAAGATCATCTGCTGGAGATAGACCTCGCGAGCACCTTTATCCGACTATCGAGAACGTCTGTTCGAGGCTCGCATATTCTGAAGATATTCCGACCTCGCGAGTATCCTTATCCGACTATCGAGAACGTCTGTTCGAGGTTCTCTTCCTATCTTCCTCTTCAGGTTCTGATGCGCACTCGAGGCTCGTATATTAGGAAAACGATGCCCGATTACCAAAGCTTCGAGAAGTTGTGTTTTTCCTGCGAGCAGACCTTCTCACAAGTCGTTGAAAGGTGTTACATCTAAATGAGCGAACACTTGGACTCGCGACCATCTTCCAATATGCGAACATCTCTCTCTGTGACGACACCCCTTAGCCTTCAGTACCAGTAGCTCGTATAGACCGATTTTGGGCTTATTTTCTCTTATGGTTCCGAAACTCAAGGGATTGCTATCAAGTAACGTGATTGTCAAGACAAGTCATTGGGTTAGATCTCTTCTCTAAGGATAAGGATCTTATCCCACGAAATCAGTGGGATCTCGGTATCGTACACGAAATCAGCGGGATCTCGATATCTTACGTAACAGATTCGACCCTTCCAGATCTATATAAGGAGAATACTCCATTAAGATACAGGTACACAACCATCAATCTCTAGCCTCGATTTGCCTGGTTATTCTCTTGCTCTGCCT
Organism: Liriodendron chinense; assembly: GCA_003013855.2. Classification (NCBI taxonomy): domain Eukaryota; kingdom Viridiplantae; phylum Streptophyta; class Magnoliopsida; order Magnoliales; family Magnoliaceae; genus Liriodendron; species Liriodendron chinense. Next base: position 1,024,755 of record PVNU02001229.1, on the reverse strand, counting down.
GACTTAAGCATCGGAGGGCTAACGGCTGGACACCAGCCACCCTTAGTTGCTTTCTGCCTTCTTACAGGTCTGGTGAAAGAAATCTCAGTTGGAGAGAAGGTGAACGACCGGAGGATCCTATTACAGAATCTGATGTTAACAGGCATCGGTTGAGATTTTTGGGTTCGGGATCGGGTTTAGGGTCGCATTTTCATATTTGGGTTAAGGTTTAGGTTAGGTGAATGGATTTAGGAATAGGTGTAGGTTTAGGTTAGGTGACATGAGTTTAGGATTAGGTTTAGGGCATAGGTTGAGATTTTCGGGTTCGGAATCGGGTTTAGTGTCGCATTTTCGTGTTTGGGTCAAGGTTTAGGTTAGGTGAATGGATTTAGGAATAGGTGTAGGTTTAGTTTAGGTGATTTGAGATTAGGATTAGGTTTAGGGCATAGGTTGAGATTTTCGGGTTCGAGATCGGGTTTAGGGTCACATTTTCGTGTTTTGGTCTAAGTTTAGGTTAGGCGAATGGATTTAGGAATAGGTGTAGGTTTAGGTTAGGTGACATGAGTTTAGGATTAGGTTTAGGCCATCGGTTGAGATTTTCGGGTTTGGGATCGGGTTTAGGGTCGCATTTTCGTAGTTTGGGTCAAGGTTTAGGTTAGGTGAATGGATTTAGGAATAGGTGTAGGTTTAGGTTAGGTGACATGAGTTTAGGATTAGGTTTTAGGGCATAGGTTGAGATTTTCGGGTTCGGGATCGGGTTTAGTGTCGCATTTTTGTGTTTGGGTCAAGGTTTAGGTTAGGTGAATGGATTTAGGAATAAGTGTAGGTTTAGTTTAGGTGATTTGAGATTAGGATTAGGTTTAGGGCATAGGTTGAGATTTTCGGGTTCGTGATCGGGTTTAGGGTCACATTTTCGTGTTTTGGTCTAAGTTTAGGTTAGGTGAATGGATTTAGGAATAGGTGTAGGTTTAGGTTAGGTGACATGAGTTTAGGATTAGGTTTAGGTCTAGGTTTAGCATTTTGGCTTCGGGATCGGGCTTAAGGTTAGGTTATCGAGTTTGGGTCTAGGTTTAGGTTCGAGTTGTGGATTTAGGAATAGGTGTAGGTTTAGGTTAGGTGACATGAGTTTAGGATTAGGTTTAGGCCTAGGTTTAGCATTTCGGCTTCGGGATCGGGCTTAAGGTTAGGTTATCGAGTTTAGGTCTAAGTTTAGGTTAGGTGAATGTATTTAGGAATTGGTGTAGGTTTAGGTTAGGTGATTTGAGATTAGGATTAGGTTTATGCATAGGTTTATAGTTTCGGGTTCGAGATCGGGTTTAAGGTTAGGTTTTCGAGTTTGGATCTAGGTTTAGAGTTAGATGAATTGAGTTTAGGTTTCGATTTAGCCATAGCTTATAGGTTTTAGTTTTAGGTTTATGGTTTCGGGTTTAAGGTGTAGGTCATGGAGACTCAAGCAACTCAAGGATAGCTCTGACGCACATCCGGGTCTGCTCAACACAAAGCGAGCCTGTCCAAATGGCCAGGCTACCCATATTGCTGTCCATAGGAAATGGACAGCTTCATCATGGTCGTAACAGCTCTTCCCACCTTCCAGGGACCCCCGCTCAACACGCGGATAGCTTCGACGCACATCCGAGTCTGCTTCATTAATTTCGAGCTAATACATAAACACAGGCCTGTCCAAATGGCCGGGCCACCCATATTGTTGTCCATAGGAAATGGACAGCTTCATCATCATGGTCTAAACTGCAGTTACTGTTCGCTCGCCTCAAGTGTAAGGCTGCGATGTAGTAATAAATCTCGGTAAGACCGAGGTCGATCCACAGGGAAAGAGGTAAACAATTCCAAGTACTCTAATAACTAGAATCTAAGAAGTTTAAGAAAGTTGTTTTTCACATGAAATAGGAAAATCTGAAAATAAGAAGAACTAGAGCATCAAGGATCCACTTGTAGTAGTCCAATGCCAATCCATTCATCTAAGTACAACACAATTAGAATCAAAGTTCTATCTCTCATCTAATTGGAAGATATAACATTCAAGCACAAATAGTCCCACTTAAATCTGGAAATCAGATTTCTAGTTCTAATGGAGCACATAGAACTTGAACTTGTAGCCTTCGGAGTAACAGCCATGCCTATGGACTATGGCATGCTCAAGGGTTACTATAATTCGAATTCAAACAACCCAATCATGGTAATCTCAGAGAATTGCAAGGAACTCATGTCCAGAGCACACAAACTCTCACAAAACTTCTAAAAAACCAAACTTTATTCAAACTAGAACTTCAAAATCCAAAATTAAGAAAAGGGTACTTGAAATAAAAGAATTAAAGCATTGGAACCAACTACAAATTTCACCTCTAGCTCTAGCTAAGAGGTTAGCTAAGGAAAAGCATATTAAAACTAGAACTAGAACTAAGAAAATGAAGAAAAACTAGCTGGAGGAGGCTAGGAAGCCTCCTATGACTTGAACTCCTTGCTTCCCACGTCCTTGCTTGATTTGGAATAGAAGAGAGCACCTCCTTTTATAGTGCAGCAATAGTACAGCAACATAGCAGAATTTGTTTCGCTTGGTACGGCTTAACCAATGGTCGGATTGCCTTCAAATTTGATTTGTTGCTTCCTTGTAATGTGATCTTCGTCATTGATAATTTAGATTTCTAGGATTATCCTATGAATGGGCCCACCAATCATATCACCGACCGCCTCTCAAAATCGCGCACTTCGGGTACCTTTAGAACCAGTCATCTTGCTTTCAACGCTCCGGAGTGTACAGATGTCGGATTGATCCCAAATTTTGAACATTGGTAGAAAACTTCATCCTCTACATGATAGATGGATTAGATTGTCTAAAAAAAATCCCAGAATATGGTCCAAAAATTAGAACACTTAGGGCTTTTATAAACTCTGCGCAGTTGGATCTTTCTGGATGGTCCATCTTTCTTCAACCGGTACGATCAAACCACACATCCTTTTGATCTGAAACTTTTGTGGTTATTCACATATGGATGTGATCTAAAAGATGGTCAAAGTAGATTCTTCATAATGATGGGTCACCTGGACCGGCCCAGAGTTGAACAGTGAAATCTGGAACTTTCTGGACAGTTCGTATTGTTTTGGCCACCACGGTCAATCCGTAGCTCCGATCGACACGAAACCACTTGGGTTATTTCGGCGTCGAGATCCTCTTCGACATGGATGTGTTGTATTTCTAAATATCATTAAGATGGGCCCAAAAAACTGGTCTGAAAAATCAGACAAGGGAATAGCTTGCTGCCTGAAATCTGGAAGTGTAAAATTGCATGGCCGACCGGTCTTGACCGGTCTAGACCTGTCTGGCAGGTGCCCAGGGAGTGTAGCCGACCGGTCTAGACTGGTCTTGACCGGTCGGGCCTTCTTGGCCGACCAGTCTAGACCGGTCGGACCCAGTTTTTGCATTGTCTCTTCTTTCTTTTCTTCTCTCCTTCCTCTCTCTTTGCTTTCTTCTTTCTTTGGCCCACCTTGGGTCTTCATCCAAGGCTCCTAAATGTCTCTTCTTGGTCTCCAATTAGATGAAGTCTGCTCTCATTCCTACAATCACAAAACCTACATTAGATGGGTCTTTTAAACATGCAAACCATTCATATAATGTGATGTAATGGGCCATATCATGTATAAATTGGAGGTTCAACAATTACCACCTTCCAGGGACCCCCGCTCAACACTCGGATAGCTCCGACGCACATCCGGGTCTGCTCCATTAATTTCGAGGTAATACATAAACACGGGCCTGTCCAAATGGCCAGGCCACCCATATTGCTGTCCATAGGAAATGGACAGCTTCATCATCATGGTCTAAACCGCGGTTCCCACCTTCTAGGGACCCCCGCTCAACATCAATCAACTACTCTTAATCACAAGTATCAAGTCAAATTTATCTAATTTGCCACTAAATGATAATATAATAAAATCAATCACCCATCCAAGGATGGATAGATTGAAATGATATCATTATTTCCATTTAAATGCCCAAGCCTAAATTTCGACAGCATCTCCCCCCTATCTCTCTAGATATATTTATCTTACATTTCATTTCCACGTCAACTATCCACACATTGTGTGGATTAAATTGACAATGGAATTAAACATAAGAAACATATCCAGAGAGAATAGGAGAGTTACCGCACGAAACTAATGACAGAGCATGTAAATGACAAACAATGATAACATTCCAATCTATCCAACCTTGGACTGTCCAACAGGACAATTTGGCAGATTTTTACATCTCCAAAACACACTTTATCTATACTCGGCAATATAGAAATCTCCAAATGGGCTAACTGATTCTATTATACTACCATTTGTGGACAAAAATTAACTATTAATAATAAGCCAAATCCATCCACAACATACACAAGCACATGAAAATGACAGAATCATCAACACCATGAATCAAGTCTAATCAAATACCTAATGACTATTTTCTGAATAAATAAGTATGTATGGGGCCCAACATGGGAATCGGATTGCGTCCGCATGATCGTGTAGAGTAAAGTCAGTTGGGCCCACCTAGAATGTATGTAATTTATCTATTTCGTCCTTATGTTTTTCTACCTCATTTTAGTGGTTGAGCCCAAAATTTAAGCATATCCAAATCTCAAGTGAACCATGCCATGGGAAACAGTGGGAATAATGATTTCCACCATTCCCAGGCCCTACAGTGATCTTTATTTGTCATCCAACCTGTTCATAAGATCACATGGATATGGATGAAGGGAAAACACAAATATCAGCTTAATCCAAAACTTCCGTGTCCTCCGAGAATTTTTCAATTATAGACATTCAGTTCACACTTGTGGTGTGGTCCACTTTAGGTTTTGATATGCTTCATTTTTGGGCACCATACCTAAAATTTCCTGCTATGATGGATGGATGGAGTGGATAAAATACGTCCTGCCCACACAGTGGACAGCGACGGTGAGCCCCACAGGCAGTGGACAGCGACGTGGGCCCCACAGCCAGTGGACAGCGACGGTGGGCCCCACAGCCAGTGGACAGCGACGTCGGCCCCACAGACAGTCGACAGCGATGGTGGGCCCCACAGCCAGTTGACAGCGACGATGGGCCCCACAATTAGGTATTTTATTTTTTTTTAATTTATAAATCACAAATTTAAAAATTAAAATTTAAAATCCCTAATTAGGGATTTTAATTTCGAAATCCCTAATTAGGGATTTACTAAATCAGTGTGCCCCACCAAATAGTGGACAGCTAAGGCGGACCCCACATGCAATGGACGGTGGACAGCGACGGTGGGACCCACATGCAACAGCAACGGTGGGACCCACATGCATTGGACAGCGATGGTGGGACCCACATGCATTGAATTTTGGCAGTGGGCCCCACAATCAACAATGAAGAGAGAGAGAGAGAGAGGAAATGGAGGAAGAAGGAAGGGATAGATTTTTACCGGACGTGGCGGCGGCGTACGAAGGCAACCGGCGGAGTGTCTTGGCTAGCGGCGGTGGGATGCCGGTGAGATGGTCGGCTGAGATGGGTGGTCGGCTGAGATGGTGGGACGCCGGTGACCGGACGCCGGACGACAGACGGTGGTCGGCGGTCGGCGACGAGAGAGACGGACGGTGAAGGCCGGAAGATCGAGAGAGAGAGAGAGAGAGAGAGAGCGAGAGAGAGAGTGAAAGAGAGAGAGGGGGAAATGAGGGCCGATCGCGCTGTAAAAGAAATTAAAAGACTTTTACCGACGAAATTTTTCGTCGGTAAAAGTCAGTTCTAAAACTTTTACCGACGAAAAGTTTCGTCGGTAAAAGCCTTTCTCACTCTTTGGTGGGAACTTGGCTTATTATTACCGACGGTAAGCAACCGTCGGCAATAAGGACTTTTACCGACAAACTATTTCATCGGTAAAAGTCATAGTTTTTGTTTTCATTTTTAGCGGCGGCTTACTTCGTCGGCAATAAACTTTTTACCGACGAAATTTTTATTTCGTCGGTAAAAGTGTATGGCGGGAAGCAATGGAGCGGTGGCGGGAGATTTTTACCGACGATATTTCGATTTCGTCGGTAAAAGTGGTTTTCCCAACGAAAATTATTTCGTCGGTAATACTTTCGTCGGTAAAAATTCCTTTTCTTGTAGTGTTCGGCTATCTCTCTAGCAAGAATATCTTTCGGCGACTCATAAACATTCGTCTCTTTGGAAGAAGAAATCATGGGCTCACAATCATCCATTGAACCCTCATTGTAATTAATCATACTATCACTTTCAGATTTTGTAGATTCCTCGAGTTTGTCAACCGTCCTTGAAATTTCTTCATCATTTAAATCGGAATAGCTAAAAGAGATAGTTGATTCACCATAATCAATGGTAATGTTGGGATCACTGAGATCTACATCATCTAACAGTTTAGTCATTAAATCAGAAGAGAGTTGGGCTTGGATAGCCTAATCTTCCTCATTGTTGGGGAATGATTCGGTGTTCCCAATGTCGGGTTCAAGATTTTAAGAGGTTGGCGAGAGGTTTTGTATGCATTGCTTAGTTGTTTTTATAAACTCTTGCAGCGTATCCTCAAGAGTTTTTGTCGGTTTAAGCTCATGAGATAGAAACTCTTAAAGATAATTGTTAGCATCCATGGTTGGCTTGTCTCCTAAGTTGAAATTTTGATGCTCCCACCAATTTGGATTATGCATGTCATATGTTGGGTTATTAGATGATTGTTGATATGCGTAGCCATACAAGTGATCATGCATTGTCCTAACCGGTAGAACATTATTCATCTCTTTTTTATACTCTCCTATCGTCTTACTCGGTGAAAAGTTATACAAATTGCTCTCATTCCGGTAATCTCGCAATGTCTTACGTGGGAGAGTATTAGAAGTAGATTAAGTCTTAGGAAACTAATCATGCTTATAAATGTTCCAATCATAATGAGTTTGGATCCCATGATCCGGCATCTCATCTTCCACAAGATATGCATAAGCACCACACATCCATTCAGTCATAATGAGATTTAAGAAGTTGAAATTAAAAAATCTAGAAACGAAAATAAAAGAAGGAAAAGAAAAAGAAAAAAAGAACAAAGAAGACCCTAAGAAAGAGAAAGGAAAGAAAAAGAAAAAGAAATTCTTCCTACTTTACTTCTCTCAAAGACCGAAGCACAAGGTGTCTTGCAATGGCGAAGTAAGAAGCGAAGATAGAGAATGATTTCTCCTGGTCAATAGAGGTTCAAAAGAACACTCTACCCACTCTTTAAATCTTTGAAAAAAAATCAGAAAAGAAGAAAGAGGAGTAGGGTGAGAAGGGAAATCTTCGAGCTCAGGGTGATCCAAGGCAGCTATGCCGACCAAAAGAAATTAAGGCGGCTCAAGGCCAACCTATCAGAGATCCAAAAGGAGTCTCCACCCACTCTACAAGAGATGAATATAATAAGAATAAATAGGGGGAGAAGAAGAGTAAGGTTGGAAAGACAAAACCTGATTTGAGAACTTAATAGAACCAACTTACTTCTACTTCAACTTCCTAAAATCCCTGCAAAAGAAAAATAAAAATAAAACAAATTAAGTTAGTATTAATTGAAAAATTCCTAAAAATTTCAATAGAAAATTATTTTCAGAAATTCTATAAAAACCGTCAAGTCCCCGGCAACGGCGCCAAAAACTTGTTCGCTTCCCCAAGTGTAGGGTTGCAATGTAGTAATAATATGATAGAGACCGAGATTGTTCTCAAAGACTAATATAGGAATTCTCAGAATTTCTTTTAACAATCTCCAATTGAAATCTAACTACAATAATGTAGAAAATATGAATATAGGAGAATAATCTGTAACTTGAGATGAAATTAACAATCTAAAGAAAAAGCACTAGGGTATCGAGGGTCCACTTGTAGCGATCATTGATGTATAACTCGCAATGGTTTCTCAAACACAACTAGAATCGAAATCAAATCCTATCTAGTCGGAATATAGAGCGGTTAATCTAGTATAGGAAAACAGTCTGTCATATGTGTTGTTCATCAACATGATTCACTCAATTCAAGTTAGGACTTGAGCACACTCAATGTATAGGTGAATCCTAGTTCTAATAGGTTAAGATCACAATCATAATAATCATCAAACCCTATCACAAGGCTTAACTATATTATGATTTCAACTCCATCCAAATCATATGAATAATCAACACATACTTCAAAATCCAGAAAAATAGAACTTTGGTTGAAGTTCCCACATGAAAATCGAAGTCTAGAGCGTCTTGAATTCGATTCCTTGGAGCGTACAGGTCTAAAACTATGCAAAACAATTAAGAACTAAAGCAATTCTTCCAAACATTCATGAGCCATCATAAGATTAAGAAAAAGTACTTAGAACTTCATTCAAACTTCTAAAATCCATTGTTCTTCAATAAAAATCTAACTTGAAACCAATATAAACGAATTAAAGCATCTTAGATCTACTACAAGCTTCACTTCTTAGCCCTAACTAAGAGGTTAACTAATGAAAAGCATAAAAATAAACTAGAACTAGAACTAGAAGAAGAAAAAAACTAGTTGTAGGAGGTTAGGAAGCCTCCTAGGTTTTAAATCCTTTGCTCCTTACATTACTAGATGCCCTAGGAATGAAGTAGAGGTCTCCTTTTATAACTTTCACACCCCATAAAAGAAGAATCTTTGAGAATTTGTGTAGAATTTACACACTTGCGCAGCAAAAGTCGAAGCTGAAATTAGCAGTTTCTGTTCTGGGCGATTGGGCGATTGATCGACTAGGCTGAGCGATTAATCGGTTGTGCTAGATGTTGAGCCTCCAATTTATACATTTGCCAACCCATTACATTACATTATATGCATGGTTTGCTTGCTTAAAAGACCCTTCTAATGCATGTTGTGTGAATGTAGGATTAAGAGAGAGACTTCACTCCATTGATGCTTAAAAGACACATTTAGGAGCCTTTGATGAAGACCCAAGGTGAGCAAAAGAAAGAAGAAAGCAAGGAAAGGAGAGAGAGGAAGAAAGAAAGAAAGAAAGAAAGAAATTGTGAAGAAATGAGGTCCAACCGGTCATGACCGGTCGGCCAAGGGAGCCACAACCGGTCTTGACCGGTCGGCCACCCTCCTACCCCTCTGTATAGGTCTAAACTGGTCGGCTAGCCATCTCGACCGGTCAAGACCGGTCGGCCAATAGGTAGCCAGTGTATTTCAGCCGCTTTCTAGCAAGCTTGCTCAGCAAGCTCCAAAAATCATGCGATGCGGGAGTCCTTACGCAATTCTGGAAGTTTCTGAGGCGGTAGAGCCTCTCTACTATAAAAGGACACTTAGGAGTGGATCTAAAGGCATCATAGAAGGCTTGGGAAGTCATGGGAGGTGAAGGAGATCGCTGTGGAGCGTCTGCAATTCCTCCAAACTCAGTTTTTCTATGTTTTTCATTAGTTTCCTTTGAGTTTTAGTTTAACCTATTAATGGTTAGCTAAACCTCTTAGCTAGGGCTAAGAGGTGAAGCTTTTAGTTGTTTTCAATGACAAATTCGAATTAGTTCAAGTACTTTTTGGTTTTATGAAGAACACTTCTATTTCAAGTTTGAAATAAAGTTAGTATTTTTAGTTAATCTTCTATCTCTTGTGATTGCTCTTACATGGGATGTTTTAATTACTGAGATTGCTTAATGAGGTGTTGATTGATAGGATTTTGGGTTGTAGAGATCCTAGATCCATCATGATATGTTGGATGCTAGGAGATCTTACAAACTAAGTTTCCTAAGAACTTATCTAGAACTAAACTAGAAGGGGTTCTTATTTTTTGATTTAATCTAAGATAGGTGTTTATGTATGGATTTTGGTTTAATAGAAATTCAATTCATGCTTCTAAATCAAGTCTAGTAACAAAGGCTTGAGGAAGAATCATAAATGTGATCTTACTTGTTTTGTGAAGGATTGGGTTGTGTGATTGAATACACCCAATGCCTTAGTTGATTATGAGAGGACCATATCAGTGGATGATCCATCTATGCTAGATGCATTATGATGATTTGATTGCTCTATATTCCGATTGGATAGGGATAGAACTGCGATTCAAATTGTGTTATTAGCTTGAATAGTTTGAATTGGCATTGTGAATGATTATTAGTGGATCCTTAGCGCTCTAATGTTTATTTCTCTGATTTAAGTATAAAATAGATAGTTTTATGTCTTAATTTCCACATATCGATACAAATTCGAATTTAGCCTATTCTAGTTCTAAAACTTAGAATTTTTACGACAATCTCTGAGGATCGACCTCGGTCTTATCGAGAATTATTACTACATCGTATCCTTGCACTTGAGGCGAGAGAACAGTGAGTTGATAGATTTAAATCCACAAAGTATCCCCTAAGCCAAGAGACATTAGAAGATTAACTCCATTCAAACACGAATCAAACCATTGCTCAGCATTAAATCATTAACACATCAACTAGGTTGAATAAATCCATAAAAAACAAACCAAAAGCTTTCCCTTTCAGCTCTAGCAAAGGGCTCTAGCCAATGCAATACATGATTGAACTAGAAAAATGAAAGAAAAACTAAAATAAACATGAAAATACAAAGAAAAATCTAAAAGAACCGAGTTAGAGAGCCTCAACGTTGAGCTCCACCACCTCTAGCACTTCCAGGGCTCTTCTCTGATGATTTTAGATAAAGGTAGAGAGATCCTTTTATAGAGAAAATGGACCACTCGCACGATTTCTTACAAAACATGATTTCGGCGCCTACAATGTCGGGCACCCGAGCTGGACGTCGAGCTAGTGGTCGGGCGCTGCCCAAACATGCCCAAAAATGTTCAACGAGCTCTCTGGCTATTTCTGCTTGGGTTCGAGCACTCGACCCTAGTCTAGGGCGCCCAAGCTCCCGTGTTTCTGCACTTGTGGGCTTGCTCGAGTTTCGATCTTTGCCGATCATTTCCTCCTTGCTTTGGTATGATCCAAACTTGATTCATCATCTTCCTTAGTTCGTGATTTTAACGTTAAATCCATGCGATCTCTCTTTAATACTTGCAAGCACAAATTTATGCATGATGAGGACTAGTTTAACAGTTTGAAATGTGTAAATGCATAACAAAATGGGGTCTAAGTATGTATAATTCAATGCTCAACAACTATCTAAATAAAGTTGACGGGTCAGATTAGCCGAGGGGTTGCCCCAACCGTTGATATGGTGGGACCCACGCCCCATGCACGAAAGGGCCCCTCGAGTTCCGCATCGTGCTGCTGCCATATGGGGTTGGTGGCTGTGCAGGGGCATTTTGGTTTGGGAAAAAAGGCCAACAATGCTAGGGGGCTAGATAAATAAATGGCTCTGACACATGGGCCAACATCACGAATAAGGGCTTTTTCAACTATTATGCCCCATAATGGTGTAACCACCGTGATAAATAACATCATATATTAGGGCTTTTTCAACTATTATGCCCCCATAATGGTGTAACCACCGTGAACGAGTTAGATTGACTGTAGGAATGATGCCCTAGATCAGGGCCAATAATCAAGTGGGCCACATTTGCACGAGGAAAATGGCTTGTTAGAAAACTACGCATCAAGTGGATTGGCCTGATTGTAAGGCCTAAACATGTCTCTAGTGGCCCCACCTGATGAGCTGCCTGAAGCACGTGGGAGCAAAGCCACTCTTCATCTCACACGGGAGAACCTGTCCCCAAGAATACACGCATGGTACACGCGCCATTCATTTGAAGCCCATCCAAGATGGGACCCACAGCGCCTATAGTCGTGTATCACAGTCGACACGTTAATGTCATCGACGACTCTTCTACACATTTCTGAGAGGTAAAGTTCATAAAATTGGGCCCAAGTTCATAGAACTGGGGACGAGCGTTGAATACCGACACTTCCAGTAGCACGTGGCTACTACATGTTCTGTGGGCCCCACCATGATGTATGTGTTTTATACACGCCGCCCATAGCTAATTTAAGGGCATGAGCCAAAAATAATTAAGCAGATTCAATTCTCAGGCAGAGCGCACCATTGAAAACAAGGTGATTGAGCGACCAGCATTAAAAATTTCTTAAATATCATATTTATTTGCCACCCAAGTCGTTGATTATGGCCAACAGACTTTATGAAAGGAAAACATAAATATCAATTTGATCCAAAACTTTATGGTCTCAGGAAGTTTTTAATATTGGTCGTTCAATCACCACTGTTTCCTTGTGTGGCCCAATGAAATTTTCAATGGTGGTTGTTCAATCACCACTGTTTCTTGTGTGGCCCAATGAAATTTTCAATAGTGGTTGTTCAATCAGCACTGTTTCTTGTGTGGCCCAATGAAATTTTCAATGGTGGTTGTTCAATCAGCACTGTTTCTTGTGTGGCCCAATGAAATTTTCAATGGTGGTTGTTCAATCACCACTGTTTCCTGTGGTGTGGTTGACCTGAGAATTATATCTACCTCACTTTCGGGCTCATATCCTAAAATTAGCTGGCAAAATGGTTGGACAGTGTGGATGAAACACAAATTTTGCTGCGCCCACAGAGCACCATCCAGTAGGGAATCCTACCGTCAGTGTCAGCATGCAACCCGCCTCTTAAAATTCAACGCGGTTTGGTTGGCGACCCACCAACAGCCAGTCAGATGCTATCAAATTTCTATGGGCCCGCCATAATGTATTCTTAAAATTCAAAGCGATTTTGCTGGTGACCCACCACCAGCCAGTCAGATGGTACCAAATCTCTGTGGACCCCGCCATAATCTATTTGTTTTATCCATCCCATCCCTAGTCATTACAGGCATGAGCCCAAAATTGAAGCATAACCAAAGCTCAAGTGCGCCACGCCATAGGAATGATAACTTCCACCGTTGAAACCATCCTAAGGTCCACAATGATTATATGTGATCCAACCTGTTGACATGGTCACACATACCTGGATGGAGGGAAAACACAAATATCAGCTTGGTCTGAAACTTCTGTGCCCTCCAAGAAGTTTTCAACTATAAACATTCAAACCCCACTGTTTCCTGTGGTGTGGTCCACTTGAACATTAGTTCTGCCTCCTTATTTTTACTCATATGATATGAAAAAATAGATGGATGGCCTAGATAAAACACATACATCATGGTGGGGCCTACAGAGATTTGACATCAGCTACCGTTGAAATATTTGGTTTAAAATATTTTAATAATATATTATATTTATTTAAAGTTGAAAAAGAAATAAAAATCTTATTTTTTGTTTTGTCCCATATCGACGGGAGAAAGGATTTTTTTTTCTTTATAAGTAGAGTGTCGTGTACCTCACTTATTTATGGTGAGAGAGAGTATTGTGGCTTGCATTTTGTACTGGAACACCATGCATGCGCTCAGGCTCGGTGCGAGGCCATGGGCATGTGAGGCTGTGTGGCTGTAGAGGCGTTAGTGACGCACTTTGCACATTTGCAAGTCGCAATGCAACAGAGGCTATGTAGTGGGTCAGGTGGCTAGGTTCAAAATAGAAGAGGTGATGTGGGTAAGAGGTCTAACAGAGAGACCTCTCTGTTTTTTATAAAGAGCTACAGGGTTATTTAGAGAGACTTGTACAACTGCTCATGCAGTAACAGTCCAGACCATGTAGTAACAGCTGCATGTGGCTAGCCCAACAGTTAGAAACGACTAGCCACTGAGTCTAAAATGGTCAGCATGTAGTTGTAACTCCCACATGCACAATAGTCAGTAACTGCGAGAAAACGGTAGTTTCTCCCAACAGCCAGAAAACGGCTAGTGCCATTATAACTCTGGACCAAAACTGTCAGCCACCTTAGCCTATATAAATTGGACCTGTCCGGTTCATTTCATCAATAACATCACAACCATTCCGAGTTTCTACAAGAACTAGCAGATCCAGTTCTATAATCTAACCTCAGGTTCTTACGAACCTAGACTGCCAAGACCCAAGGGGTCCATACGAAACAGACCAAAGAAAGTGGTCTATCTAATTAGTCCACTACTCTCCTTTCAATCTCTCTCTTTTTCTTTCTGTTTATCTGCCAGAGATAGTGTTACAGAGTTCTATTAGTGGTCTCTTCATTTTTGTTGAACGCAGAACCACATAAGGCTAGTCGTATCCTGGAAGCAATTCGCCTGCAACCTAATGACAGACTCAAAGCAATTTGAGTAGGGGCAAATTTCACTTTAAGGATGGCGTGAATTTCACATGCTCTAGCATGTCCTTCTAATTTGTTTTTTTCAGTTTTCCTAATTTTATTTTTGTGTAATTTGAGATCAAAATTCTGAACAACTACCAGCTGGCTAGTGTTAGGGTCATTAGCCAAATCGCGTCCCCTAAAATTAGGGCTCAAATTTAGATAATCTGGATAGTTGGTCTGAGGGGATACAGTGGATGAAGCATGGCCCAGATTATATTATAGAATGGTAGTGAACTCGCAGGAAACCACCAAAACATGTGCGAGATTAGACACACTCATCGGCAATCTCCAATTAATGTACGCTCCCAAGGTAGACCGCACATATATAAAATAAATGGACAGTAAGGAGGATTCAAATTTTGTTTGCACATTTGGCCCACCTGATGACTGATCGGTTTTTTTTTCCGCCATGTGATAGTAGGAACTGCAGGCTTAAATTAGGTATTACCCCACTAGGACGCTGAGGAGACAAATGGGCTGCATGGCACCTCGTCATTGGTGAAGAGCCGGTCGGGCCCGCACCGATGTGATGGTGGAGCGAATTCGAATTTTTAGCGAAAGCCTTTCGTAAGAAGTTCCTGCACTAGGAATCTAGGTGGGGCCACTGTGATGTTTACGATAAATCCACGTCGTCCATCTGTTATTATATCATTTTAGGACATCTGACCAAAACTAAGTCGGATCCAAGACTCAAGTGGGCCGCACCAAAGGAAAAGGTGGGTAGGGAAATTCCTACCATTGAAACATCCCTGGGTCCACAATGATGTTTATATGCCATCCATACCGTTTATAATGTCATTCCTACTTGGATGAACCGAAAGCACAAATATTATCCTGATTCAAAACTTCTGGCCCCACGAATATTTCAATTGTGGACGTTCAATTCTCACGTTTTCGGCCCATGTGAGTCTTGGATCCGGTTCATCAAATATTATCCTGATTCAAAACTTCTGTAGCCCCATGAATATTGTTCGCTCGCCTCAAGTACAAGGCTGCGATGTAGTAATAATCTTGGTAAGACTGAGGTCGATCCACAGGGAATTAGGTAAACTAATTCAAGTTGTTCTAGCAAATTTAAATTCAATTAATGAAATAGTTCAAATTCATAAACTAGACAAAACCAGTAAAGTTGTAAAAATTTGTAATAAACAGAACTAAGGCCTTAAGGATCCACTTGTAGTAATCCCATGTTCATCCATTCAATCCAAGAATAAAACACAACTAGATTCGAAGTTCTATCTCTCATCTAGTTGGAAGATAAAGCATTGAAGCACATTCAATCCCACTTAAGTTAGACCTTCAAGTTCTAGTCCTATTCAATCATGTAACATTCAAAATCATAGCCTTTAGAGTAACAGCCATGCCTATGGGCTATGGCATGCTCAAGGGTTACCATAATTCGAATCTAATCAAGCTAAACATGATAATCTTAGAGAATTACAAGGAATCCATGTCCGGAGCACATGAACTCTCATAAAACTTTTAAAAATATCAACTTTATTCGAACTAGAACACTTAAAATCTAAACTTAAAGTGAAAGTACTTGAATTAAATTGAATTAAACATGAAATTGGCTACAAGCTTCACCTCTTAGCCCTAGCTAAGAGGTTCTAGTCGAGCATTGTCATACTACAACTAGAATCCAAAAGAAAAGACTAATAAAAGCATAAAAAAACTAGAAAAATCGGAATCGACAGAGTTGTGGACACTCAATAATGCTCTCATTCACTTCGCATGACCTCCAATCTCTTCTAGGATGCCTTTAGATGAGGCCCTAGGTGCCCTTTTCATAGAATAGTGTGGAAGATTCCGGATTGCACAAGGAATCACGGAGTTGCGCAAAGAAAATCGAAGCTTGTAGAACAAGCTCTATTACGCACACGACCGATCGGATGACCGGTCTAAGCTCATGGACGACCGGTAGTAAAATTGTTGAGCGCCTAAATGTGTATATTCTAACCCCATTTCATTGCCAACTATGCATGGTTTTCAAGCTTAAAACTACTCTAATGCATGGTTCTGTGATTGTAGGAATGAGAGAAAGTTCACTCGATTGATAGCTAAAAGGCTGCATTTAGGAGCCTTGGATGAAGACCCAAGGTGGGCCAAAGAAAGAAGAAAGCAAGGAGAACAAAGAGAGAAGAAAGAAAGAAGAAAAAATGGAGAAAATTCGGTCCGACTGGTCGCCCAAGAGGGCCACGACCGGTCTTGACCATTCAGCCACGCCCCTTTGCCTCTCTAGACACCAAACACAACAGGGCCGACCAGTCTTGACCAGCCAGCCAGCCACCCCCCCCCCCCCCCCCCCCCCCCCCCAACTCTTGCACGTTGGACACTCCACAGAAAGGGTCTGACCGGTCGGCCACTTGTAATTTTGAGATTTTCCAGCGGGCTTGCTTATGAAGCTTCATTTTTTTAGGATTGAGGGATTCCTTACACAATTCTAAAATATTTTGGGCTGTTGGAGCTCCTAATCTATAAAAGGGGACCTAGGGTTCGTAGCTAAGGCATCCTAGAAGAGATCTACGAAAGTGAGAGGCGGAGAAAGACGGAATCGGAGTTCTACAACTCCCTCTAGTTTGTTGCTTTCTAGTTCATGTTTTTAGTTGTTTTCATGTTTCCTTCGATCATGAATGGCTAAACCTCTTAGCTAGGGCTAAGAGATGAAGCTTGTAGTGAATCTAAGACACTTTAATTTATTTGTTTTGGTTTCAAGTTGAATTTTCATTGAAGAACAATGGTTTGAAGTTTGAATGAAGTTCTAAGTAGTTTTTCTTAATCTTATGATGACTCATGAATGTTTGGAAGAATTGTTTTAATTCTTAGTTGTTTTGCATGGATCTAGACCTGTACGCTCCGAGGAATCGGATTCAAGACGCTCTAGACTCGGATTCTCATGTGGGAACTTCATGCGAAGAGTTCTACTTTTTTGGAATTTCTGCTTATGTGTGATTGTGTATATGATTTGAATGAAGTTCAAATCATGATCTATTTATGCTTTGTGACAGGGTTTAATGATGATTATGATTGTGATCTTAAGCTATTGGAACTAGGATTGACCTATGCTATTGAGTGTGCTCAAGTCCTAACTTAAATTGAGGGAATCATATGCATAGATCACACATATGACAGATTGTATGTTATAACCGCTCTATCATCCGACTAGATAGGATTTGATTTCGATCCTAGTTATGTATTTGGGAAACCACAGCGGATTATGCATTAAGGATTGTTACAAGTGGATCCTTGGACCCTTAGTGCTCTTTTATATTAATTACATTCCCTTTTAATTTTAGATTACCATCTACATTTAAATTCTAAAATCTGTTTAGTTTGATCTCAATTAGAAAATATTAGAAGTAGTTTTGTGAATTCCTAACAAGTCTCTGAGAATGATCTCTGTCTCTACCGAATTATTACTACATCGCAACCCTACACTTGGGGAAGCAAACAAAAACATAAAAAACAGTCTAATGAGTTTTTGAAATTTCCACCCTCCTTTTGTTGAGTGCTCGACCGGTCTGAGTGATAGTCAACCGGTCTATCTTAGGTCCAGTGGGATCTGCAACATGGTGGGGTCTCGGTTAAAGTGTCGACCGGTCGGGCGACCGGTCCTGTGCCTTGGCCGACCAATCTGCTGACCGGTCTATAATGTTGTTTGTTCTGTACTTCTTCTTCATTCTTTCTCTTTCTCCCTTACTTCTTTCCTCCGTTCTTTTAACACTTAGTTCCTTAATCTTCAATGCATGTAAAGTGCTCTTTTTAGCCTTGAATCAGTGAAATCACCATCTCATTCCTACAATCACAAATCATGTATTAGATGGTCTTTTAAGCATGCAAATCATGCATATAATGTGATGTAATGGGTTAATAAATGTATAAATTAGAGGCTCAACACACCCCCCACCAGCATTTTACTAGTCCTGAGCAAAACATGCGTGAAGCAAGATCAAATCTCCAAAACCAACCCTCCTTTAGAAACTATGCTTCTATTCATTCCAAGACATACAAGTGTAAAATTTAGAAAAATTCAATGATAGAAACTGAAAACCTTAAAGTCTCAAAACATAACTAGTATTCATATAGGATCCCCACTGATTGATTGATAAATAGAAGAATCTAAACAAATTCAACCTAGTGTGCATAGTGAATGTTCATCTCATGAATTTTTGGGATTATCTTCTTCATAGATCAACTAAACTATAGATCTGACGGTGTAAAGATCAACCACAAGCCAATGATAGGAATTTGCCCTACCGTCCTTCTGACGGCTTTCACACTACGTCCCATTTCTGGCTTTGGTTATGGGTAAACCATTCCTCGGTTGGTAATAGATAGCCCTTTTTGAAATTTTCCACAATATCCTCAATCATACCCATATTTTCTTTCCTTCTTTCATTTCATGCACATTAGATAGAATTTTTAGAAATCTATATCTTTCGTTATTTTTCCATGGACAACGATGGACAAGGTACCCCGGCTTCGTTTCTCAACACCTCAAATCTAAGTCTAGCCAATCCACAAATCTACATAATCCTTTCAAACCATGAAAATCGTGTAATGTGAACTAGGTGTAAAAGTGTTCAAAATTTCTATCGATCATATAAATAGGGAAATTCACATATAAAACCAATATATTAAGGGTAGTTCAAGACTTGCAACATCACTCACTTCGTATCTCCTTTTCTCATACTGTATCATCCTGAATGCATAGAAACAAGGTTTTCTAAAAGAGTTTTGAATTTCAGAAAATTCAAAAAAAACTCAACATATTAATGCTCGAAATGTCCACAAACTGCTAGATGAGGAATCTCATCTCACCCCCCAACCAAATCTTGCATTATCCTCAATGTAAAAAGATATGCAATTAGCATGAACATGAGAGCAATGGGAAGAGAGAGAGAGAGAGAGAGAGAGAGAGAGAGAGAGAGAGAGAGAGAGAGAGAGAGAGAACGATAGTACCTGGGAGAGTTGATCATTGAAGTCTACCTCTGGTATCAAAATCTACTAAAGCAGTAAAACCAGAACAGAAAAGCAACTACACCTAATCTAAAGAAATAAAAGACACCTAACCCGTCCTTTTAGAAAGTGGATCTCCATCAGACTAGGAGATCGACTATCATTATTGTTGAACCTCTAATTTATACATACCCTAGCCCATTACATCACATTATATGCATGGTTTGTATGCTTAAAAGACCCATCTAATGCTTGTTTTGTAAATGTAGGATTGAGAGAGAGACTTGCGCAAATGTTAACTTAAAGATCCTATTTAGGAGCCCTTGAATGAAGGCCTAAGGTGGACCAAAGAAGGAAGAAGAAAGAGGGAGAAAAGAGAAGAAAGAAAAGAAGAAAAAGGAGAAAAAGAACAAGGACCGATCGGTCTTGACCGGTCGGCCAACCTGCCAGCCACCTTCTGAAACTCACTGGACAAAGGACCAATTTGGTCCGACCGGTCAAGACCGGTCGGCCAACAGGTCGGGCCCTCTATTTTACTCCCTGGACCAAGAATTAGCATGGTCCGACCTGTCAAGACCGCTCGGCCATCAAGTCAGCTACACCCTATACATGTTGGACCCCTAATAGAGCTAGTCCGACCGGTCAAGACTGGTCAGCCAGCCCAGTCCGACCGGTCATGACCGGTCAACCATGCATTAAAACAGTTATTTCCAAATTGGGATCCAATTTTCTCTGCGTAAGTGCATAACCTTACGCAAATTCTGGAAGATTCCAATGCAATAGAGCTTCACCACAAAAAAGGACACCTAGGGTCTCTTCTTAGGGCATCATAGAAGCGGAGGAACTTCGTGGGGAGTGAAGGAAGCCGTCGTGGAGTGTTTGCAACCTTCACAACTCCGGATTTTTATGCTTTTTATGTTTTTTTATTGAGTTCTAGTATAGTATGACAATGCTCGGCTAGAATCTCTCAGCTAAGCTGAGAGGTGAAGCTTGTAGCCAATTTCATGTTTAATTCAGTTTGATTCAAGTAGCTTCACTTCAAGTTCGAATTTTAAATGTTCTAGTTTTATAAAGTTAATATTTTTAGAAGTTTTATGAGAGTTCATGTGCTTCGGACATGGATTCCTTGCAATTCTTTGAGATTATCATGTTTTACTTGTTTAGATTCGAATTATGGTAACCCTTGAGCATGCCATAGTCCATAAGCATGGTTGTTACTCCGAAGGCTATGATTTTGAATTCTACATATGGTTGAATGGGACTAGAACTTGGAAGTTCAACTTAAGTGGGTTTGAATGTGTTTAATGTTTTATCTTCCAATTAGATGAGAGATAGAACTTCAAATCTAGTTGTGTGTTATGCTTGGATTGATTGAATTTGCATGGGATTATTACAAGTGGATCTTTGAAAGCCTTAGTTCCTTAATTACTGTTTTTCTTAAGTTACTGTTTTAACACAATTCTCTCAATTGAATCACTTAATTATTACAATCTTAGTTGCTTGAATAGCATAGAAGTTGTTTTCTAATTCCCTGTGGATCGACCTCGGTCTTACCGAGATTTATTACTATGTCGCAGCCTTGAACTTGAGGCGAGCGAACAAGTTTAAAAGGCCTTTTTGAATGAGTAAGTGAGTGCCATTCTCACTCAAAAGACCCCCCCAAAATTCAAGGATCCCGGTAGTCCCATAGTTTCATGTATCATTGGTGACTACCGGATTGAGCATGCATTGTTAGACCTGGGGGCAAGCGTAAACTTGATCCCGTACTCGGTATACAAGCAATTGGGTCTTGGTGAATTAAAACCCACCAAAACCATGTTGCAACTTGCTAATAGATCCATCTGTGTACCGAGAGGGATAATTGAGGATGTGCTAGTCTAAGTTGACAAATTCTACTACCCGGTAAATTTCATCGTCTTAGACACACAATTGGTTATGGATGCTAGCACCCAAATACTGGTGATCCTAGGCCGCCCCTTCCTTGCTACATCAAACGCAATTATAAATTACCGGAATGGGGTAATGCAATTATCCTTTGGAAATACAACGTTGGAGGTTAATGTGTTCCATTTGGGAAAAAGGCATAGGGATGATGATGATGTCCACGAGGTTGATATGATTGAATCAATTGTGGAAGAGGAGTTCGCTTAAATCAAAATTTTGATCCTCTAGATGTTGTTAGCTTCGATCCATTTGAGGATTGGGATGACAATGATGGCCCCCATGAGGTAAACATGATAGAATCCATGAAAGATGGGGAGTTTTTCCAACATGATATACCTGGAAGATTGGAGACGTGTATGGCACACTTCAAGGATAGAACTTATTTGACTATTAATGAGGCCTTGGAAGTACCAACTTCTGAAAATTTACTTGACAAGACACCAATTTCTGAGTTAAGCAATTTTGTTATGCAGGAATTTGATGGATTGGTGCTTGATTTGCCTATGGAGAGGCCAATTTCTAAAAACGTAGTGGTTGAGGACCTCTTCCAACCTACACAAGTGACTGAGAAGGTCGAAGTTTCCTACACTCTTGAGGAGTGTTTGACATATTTTGAGGATTGGGATGATCCTATGATCCGTGACATTGTCAATGCCTTAAGGAAAATTTCACCAGTGCCCACAAAGACTCTTTCAACGGAGTATGAAACTAATCTATCAATTGTGGAAGCACCGGTGAAATCTAATCTTATGGAGATCATATTGACTTGTGAAGAAGAAATACAAGTCTCCACATCTCTTTGGGTTGCTCAAACCAAAGAACACAACTTCTGGGATGACCCATATTTGACAATTTTTTTCCCAGACAAGATGGAAAGGAGATCCATTTTCAATGATTTCCAACCAATGCAATTCTCCTTTCCTAGTACATGTGACAATGTTATTGAGAGACTCACTGAAATTTTCAGTGGAATTTTCAATGGATTCGAATGATTAATGTCACCATCGTACTTTCCAAATCGGGATGGTGGATAGTCCTATTGAAAAATCTGTTACAACACCTGATAATCTTGCTTAACTTTATACTTTTGGATGTTATAATGATAATTGATCTCCTAGTCTGATGGAGAACCTCTTTCTAAAAAGACGGGTTAGGTAACTTTTATTGCTTTACGTAGATTAGGTTTAGTTGTTTTAGTTTTGCTTGCTTAGTAGATTTAGTTGTCGAAGTTGCAGACTTCCATGATCGACTCTCTCAGGTATTATTATTCTCACTCTCTTTTATTCTACCATTGCTCTCATGTTCATGCTCATTGCATATTTTTTACATTGAGGACAATGCAAGATTTGGTTGGGGGGTGAGATGAGATTCCTCATCTAGCAGTTTGCAACATTTCGAGCAATCATATGTGAATTTTTTTTTGAATTTTCTAAAAATTCAAAACTCCTTTAGAAAACCCTATCTCTATGCATTCGAGATGATACGAGTATAAGAAAAGGAGATACAAAGTGAGTGATGTTGCAAGTTTTGAACTTCTCTTAATATAATGGTTTTATATGTGAATTCCCTTTTTATGTGATTGATAGAAAAATTTGAACACTCTTACACCTAGTTCACATTACACGATTTTCATGGTTTGAAATGATTATGTGATTTGTGGATTGGCTAGACTTGGGTTTGAGGTGTTAAGGAACCAAGCCGGGGTACTTTGTCTATCCTTGTCCATGGGAAAATAACGAAACATATGGATTTCTAAAAATCCTATCTAATGTAAAAGAAAAAGGAAAAGTAAAAGGAATGATGAAAATTGGGAATGATGGAAAAAATGGTGGAAAATTCCGTAAAGGGCTACCTATTTACCAACCGGGGGATGGTCAACCCATAACCAAAGCCGGAAATGGGACATAGTGTGAAAGCTGTCGGAAGGACGGTAAGGCAAATTCCTGTCATTGGCTTGTTGTTGCTCTGTGCACCTTGAGATCCTTAGTTCAGTTGATATATGAAGAAGATAATCCCAAAAAGTCATGAGATGAACTTTCACTATGCACACTAGGTTGAATTTGTTCGAGTTCTTCTATTTATCAATCAATCAGCGGGAATTTCATATGGACACTTATTATGTTTTGAGAGTTTAAGGTTCCAATTTCTATCACCTAATTTTTCCAAATTTTACACTCGTATGTCATAGAACGGATAGAAACATAGTTTCTGAAGGAGAGTTGGTTTTTGGAGGTTTCAACTTGTTTTACGCATGTTTTGCTCAGGACTAGCAAAGAGCTGGTTGGGGGCTGTGTTGAACCTCCAATTTATACATACCCTAGCCCATTACATCACAGTATTGCATGGTTTGTATGCTTAAAAGACCCATCTAATGCTTGTTTTTTGAATATAGGATTGAGAGAGAGACTTGCGCAAATGTTAACTTAAAGAGCCTATTTAGGAGCCCTTGAATGAAGGCCCAAGGTGGACCAAAGAAGGAAGAAGAAAGAGGGAGAAAAGAGAAGAAAGAAAAGAAGAAAAAGAAGAAAAAGAACAAGGACCGACCTGACCGGTCGGCCGACCTGCCGACCACCTTCTGAAACTCACTGGACAAAGGACTAGTTTGGTTTGACCGGTCAAGACCGGTGGGCCAATAGGTTGGGCGCTCTATTTTAGTCCCTAGACTAAGAACTAACATGGTCCGACCAGTTAAGACCGGTCGGCCATCAGGTCAGCCACTCCCTGTACACGCTGGACCCCTAATAGAGCTAGTTCGATCGATCAAGACCGGTCGACCAGCCCAGTCCGACTGGTCGTGACCGGTCGACCATGCATTAAACCGATTATTTCCAAATTGGGATCTGATTTTCTCTGCGCAAGTGCGTAACCTTACGCAAGTTCTGGAAGATTCCAACGCAATAGAGCTTCACCACTATAAAAGGACACCTAGAGTCTCTTCCTAGGGCATCATAGAAGCGGAGGAACTTCGTGGGGAGTGAAGGAAGCCGTCGTGGAGCATTTGCAACCCTCCCAACTCCGGGTTTTTATGCTTTTTATGTTTTTTTTATTGAGTTCTAGTATAGTATGACAATGCTTGGCTAGAATTGAAGCTTGTAGCTAATTTCATGTTTAATTCAGTTTGATTCAAGTAGCTTCACTTCAGGTTCGAATTTTGAATGTTCTGGTTTTTATAAAGTTGATATTTTTAGAAGTTTTATGAGAGTTCATGTGCTTCGGACATGGATTCCTTGCAATTCTCTGAGATTATCATATTTTGCTTGTTTAGATTCGAATTATGCTAACCCTTGAGCATGCCATAGTCCATAAGCATGGTTGTTACTCCAAAGACTATGATTTCGAATTCTACAAATGGTTGAATGGGACTGGAACTTGGAAGTTCAACTTAAGTGGGTTTGAATGTGTTTAATGCTTTATCTTCCAACTAGATGAGAGATAGAACTTCAAATCTAGTTGTGTGTTATGCTTGGATTGATTGAATTGGCATGGGATTGTTACAAGTGGATCCTTGAAAGCCTTAGTTCCTTAATTACTGTTTTAACACAATTCTCTCAATTGAATCACTTAATTATTGCAATCTTAGTTGTTGAAATAGCATAAAAGTTGTTTTCTAATTCCCTGTGGATCGACCTCGGTCTTACCGAGATTTATTACTACATCACAGCCTTGCACTTGAGGCTAGCGAACAATTATAACATCCAAAAGGACAAAGTTGAGCAGGATCATCAAGTGGTGTAACAAATTTTTCAGTAGAACTATCCACTATCCTGCTTTAGAAAGTATATTGGTGACATCAATCATTCTAAGCCATTGAAAATCCTACTAAACAATTTTAGCGGGTTCCTAAATAAAATTGTCACATGTATAGGAAAGGAGAATTGCATTGATTGGAAAGCATTGAATATGGATATCCTTTCCATCTTGTCTAGGCAAAAATTTGTCAAATATAGATCATCCCAGAAGTGGTGTTCTTCGATTTGAACAAACCAAAGAGATGTGGAGACTTCAATCGCTTCATCCTCACAAATTGGGATGGTCTCCAGATAATCGTCTTTTACCGGTGCTTCCACAATCAATTTTTCAGTTTGGCACTCTATGGAAGGAAGCTTTTTAGGCACCGGAGGGGTCTCCCTCAAGGCATGCAATATGTCCTGAATCATGGGATCATCCCAATCTTCAAAGTAAGCCAAACACTCCTCTAAAGTGTAGGAGACCTCATGGGAGTAAGTTTTCATATTTGGACCCTTTACGTCTTCCTCCTCAGATTTTTGTGTAGGTTGGAGTGGGTCCTCAACCTCTATACTGTTAGAATTTGGCCTCTCAGTAGGTAAGTCAAGCACCAATTCTTTCAATTCCTGCATAATAAATTTGTGTCAATCAGAAATTGGTGACTTGTTAAGTAAATTTTTAGAGATTGACACTTCCAAGGTCTTATTAATAATAGAATTGAATTCATCCTTGGAATGTATCAAACATGTCCCCAAGCTTTCAGGTAGATTAGGTTGGAAATACTCCCCATCCTCCTTAGATTTTATCATGTTTATCTCATGAGGACCATCATCATCACCCCAATCCTCAAAGGGATGGAAGCAAAGAACATCTAGTGGATCAAGAGTCTGATTTAAAATGAACTCCTCTTTCATGATGGATTCAATCATGTTAACCTCATTGACATCCTCATCATCCCTATGCCTTTTACCCAAGTGGAACACATTCACCTCCAATGTCATGTTCCCCAAGGACAATTACATCACCCCATTCCGGCAATTGATAATTGCGTTTGATGTAGCTAGGAATGGGTAGCTTAAAATCACCGGTATTTGAGTACTAGCATCCATAACCGGTTGCGTGTCCAAGACGATGAAATCCACTGGGTAGTAGAATTTGTCGATTTGGACAATACATCCTCAACTATCCCTCTTGGTACACGGATGGATCTATCAGTGAGTTGCAACGTGGTTTTGGTGAGTTTTAATTCACCAAGACCTAATTGCTCATATACTGAGTACGGGATCAAGTTTACGCTTGCCCCCAAGTCTAGCAATGCACGCTCAATCCAGTAGTCACCAATGATACACGAAATTGTGGGACTACCGGGATCCTTAAATTTTGGGAGGGGGTCTTTTGAGTGAGAATGGTACTCACTTGCTCAATTAGGAAGGCCTTTTGCTGCAGTATTTGGGTTTAGTTGTGCATAAGTCCTTTATAAACTTGGCATAGGATGAGATTTGTTTAATAGCGTTAAGCAATAGAATATTGATCTTGACTTGTCTGAAAATCTCTAGAATATCATGAGAGTTTAGAAGAGATTTTGGAGCAACCAATCTCGAAGGGAATGGTGCTACGGGCTAGTAAACACGTTCCATTTCTTGTGAGGCTGAGTTAGATCCATCCTCATTCTCAGAATTTACTGAATCATTAGGCTTGTCGGCCTTCATTGAAATAGATTTATCAATTTGCTTACCACTTCTAAGAGTGGTGACGGATTTGGCTTGCTCCACATGTTGGTTGGGGAGATTAGGTATACTTACTTCATGTACTTGCTTTGGATTGAGCTGAGGTTGGGCTGAAAAGGTCCCTTCTCTAGCATTCAAGTGTCCCTTAATCACATCAACCGAGACTTTAAGCTCTTAGAACATTTGCTAATTTGATTGATTGATTTGTGTTTGCCCTTATATAAACGCCTTTAGGGTATCCTCCATTGAGAATTGAGGTGGGGTCATGTTTTGCATGGGTGGCCCTCCTTGAGAATTGGTAGGATTACCTGTGGGATTATTTTTCCAACTGAAATTTGAGTGGTTCTTTCGAGTTGTGCGTGTTACCCACCATTCCATTAAAAGGCCGTTGATAACCATATGTGGCATTTGCTTGCTCTTGTAACAACTCTTGAAACGCAGGAATTGTAGGACAATCTTGCGTAGAGTGTATATTAGTGGCACAAATTCTACATAAGTTCTTAATATCTTCATTGAACTTTGAAACTCCACTCTTACTAAGTTCCATAGCCTCGATCTTCTCTGTGACGCTAGCTATCTTTGTGTTCACATCATCTTCTTCTTTAAGAATATAGATGCCTCCTTTTTCCTTTTGTTAAGGAGGCTTGAGATTACTAGATTTGACGAGGTATCCCATGATTGGGCATTCTCAACTAACATATCCAAGTAATTCCAAGCTTAATCTGAATTTTTTTCTCATAAACTCGTCGTTGCACATCATCTCTACAACTTAGCACATGTTGGAACTTAATCCATCATTGAAGAAGTTTATAATTTTCCAGCTTTCTGTTCGCTTCCCCAAGTGTAGGGTTGCGATGTAGTAATAAACTCGGTAATACCGAGGTCGATCCACAGGGACTTATGTAGGATGTCACAAACTCATCTACAAGTTTCTATTGAAGCTAACAATCAAAGTTTGAATAGAATGTGTGTGTTTAATAGTTTAAGCTAAATTGAATGTAAACAAGTATAAGAAGGCACTAGGGGTTCGAGGATCCACTTGTAGCAATCCTCGATGTTTAATCCTCTGTGGTTTCCCATTCTCTCAACTAGAATCACCAGTCAGGTCTATCTAGTCGGATAATAGAACTGTTAAACCAGAAGTCTGTAACATGTAGTTCTGTGCACAAAGTTCACTCAACTCTAGGCTGATCTGAGCATGCTCATTGCATAGGTCAATCACCTTTTCTATAGGTCCAATTCCCAACCATAACCATCCTCAAGTCTTCTCACAAGACAAGGCTAGATCATGATTTGAACTGGATTCAAATTATATGCACAGTCCATACATATTCCAGATAATCAACCAAAACTAGAACTTTGGCATGAAGCCCCTTTATGAAGAGCTTGGTACTAGAGCGCACTCCAATTCCTCGAATCATACAGGTCTAGACCGTTGCAAACAAATTAAGAAGATAAGTAATCCATCCAAACATCCATGAGTCATCACAAGACTAAGAGAAATTACTTAAAAACTTGTATAAACTTCAAACCTTAGTTCATAATCATGAATTCCAAACTGAAAACCACTTAACTACGAATTAAAACATCTTGGACATACTACAATCTTCACCTCTTAGCCCTAGCTAAGAGGTTTAGCTGCTCATGATCCAAGGAAACATGAAACAACTACAAAAAGCATAAAAACAGCAAAGCAAACCAAAAGGAGTTGTGAAACTCCAATCTTCACTTTCACAGCCTCCAACCTCGCTTGAACCCTTCTAGGATACCCTAGGAACAATCCCTAGGTGTCTATTTATAGTCTGGAGGCTCCACGACTTCGGAAGAATCGAGAAAGTGCGTAACACTTACGCAGCGCAGAGAAAATCGGACGTTACTTAGGAGTTTCTAAGTCAGTACACCTGGCCGACCGGTCACGACCGGTCGGCCTCAATACACGTTCATTCCAGCAAGCATGGCCGACCGGTCATGACCGGTCGGCCTTGTAAGGCATTAGTCCAGCAAGCTTGTCCGACCGGTCATGACCGGTCGGACGTTTTCCTTTATACTCCAGCAGCCATGGCCGACCGGTCATGACCGGTCGGATGTCTTCAGCACTTCCCCCATGTACATGGCTGACCGGTCACGACCGGTCAGCTCCCTTTTCTTCTTGTGTTCTTCCTTCCTTTCTTCTGCTTTCTTCTTTCCTTACTTCTTTCTTTGTTCCCTTCTTCCTTCGGCTCTCTTTGGATCTTCATTTCAGGTTCTAAATCAGCCCTTTTTATCTTCAATTATGTGGGGCCACTCTCAGTCCTGTAGTCACAAAACATGCATTGGATTAGCCTACAAACCATATAAACCTTGCACAATGAGTGATGAATTGGGGTTAGAATATGCACAATTAAGGGCTCAACACACCCCCCAACCAGCATTTTGCTAGTCCCGAGCAAAACATGCGTGAAGCTAATCTCATTCTTCAGATTCAACTCTCTTTCAGAAACCATCCTTCTATACATTCCAGGGTTCATAAGTGTAAGATTCAGAAAGATTAGGCGTCAAAGGCTTGGCACCTATAAATCCTCAAGACATAATAGGCATTCATATGAGATTCCCACTGATTGGTTGATAAATAGAGGGAATTGAACAAATTCATCCTAGTGTGGGTAGTGAAAATTCATTCTACGAGTTTCTAGGATTATCTTCTTCATAGATCAACTAGACTATAGAACTCAAGGTACATAGAGCCATATCAAGCCAATGACAGGAATTTGCCTTACCGTCCTTCCGACGACTTTCACACTACGTCCCATTCCCGGCTTTGGTTACGGGTAGACCATCCCCCGGCTGGTAGTAGGTAGCCCTAATCGGAATTTTCCACCGTTTTTTCCACATTCCCAATTTCATCCTTCCTTTTCCTTTTTCTTTTTAAATTAGATAGGATTTTTAGAAATCCATATCTTTCATTATTTTCCCATGGACAAGGATGGACAAAGTACCCCGGCCTGATTTCTCAATACCTTAATTCAAAGTCTAACTCATCCCTAAATCACATAATCCCTTCAACTCATGAAAATCGTGTAATGTGAACTAGGTGTAAAAGTGTTCAGATTTTCTATTAATCACAAAAATAGGGGAGTTCACATATAAAACCATTATGCAATGAGAGATTCCAGACATCCAGCCTTATACACTTCATATCTCCTCCTCTTATGCTCATATCAACTCGACTGCATAGAACCAATGTTTTCCAAAAGAGTTTCAAATTTTTGAAAGAAAAACGAAAAATTTCCACATAATTGCTTGAGATGTTGCAAAATGCTGGATTCATCCAAGCGGTCCTACACCCCCCAACCAAATCTTGCATTGTCCTCAATGTAAAAGATGCGCAATGAGCAAAACATGAGAGCAATTTGAAAATAAAAGGGAGTGAGGAATGTTATTACCTGAGAGAGTGAACATTGGAAATCTTACTCCTTCTAACAAACCTATGAAAACGAAAACAAAAACAGCAAAATCCTAATCCTAAATACTCTATACCTCCATCAGACTAGGAGATCAATCATCCTGATACACAGGATCATTCAGAGGTATGGACATACCTTCTGAAGGGAAGTTCTCAAAGAACGGCTTTAATCGCTGCCCATTTGCTTTAAAAATGTTGCCGTTCCTTGGATTTAATAGCTCAACAGTCCCATATGGATAGACAGTTTGCACAATGTAGGGACCGGTCCACCGAGATCTCAATTTTCCCGAAATAGATGTAAGCGAGAATTATACATGAGGACTTTTTGATTTATCGTGAATGTCTTGCGAAGAATATTCTTATCATGGAATATCTTCGTCTTGTCCTTGTAAATTCTTGCATTCTCATAAGCTTCATTACGTATTTCTGCAAGTTCATTCAATTGTAGTTTGCGTAACGAGCTTGCCTTGTCAGGATTGAAATTTATCTTCTTAATAGCCCAATATGCCTTATGTTCCAATTCCACAGGTAGGTGACAAGCCTTCCCATAGACAAGTCTATAGGGAGACATTCCAATAGGGGTTTTAAAGGCAGTACGGTAAGCCCAAAGCGCATCGGTAAGTCGAAGTGACCAATCCTTGCGATCGGGATTCACCGTTTTCTCCAAAATGTGTTTAATCTCCCTATTGGATATCTCAGCTTGTCCACTAGTTTGTGGGTGATAGGGAGTGCTCACTTTGTGTGTAACGCCATATTTCTTCATTAAGGCTGCAAAAGGGCGATTGCAAAAGTGAGACCCTCCATCACTTATGATGACTCGAGGCGTTCCAAACCGGGAAAGAATATTTTCTTTTAAAAATCGAATGACCGTTTTATGGTCATTATTCCGGCAAGGAATGGCCTCGACCCATTTGGAGACATAATCGACAGCAAGTAAGATGTATAAATTTCCAAAAGAAGATGGAAATGGGCCCATGAAATCGATGCCCCAACAATAAAAAATTTCAATAATTAAAATGGGATTAAGTGGCATCATATTTCTACGGGAGATTCCTCCTAGTTTCTGACAAGGTTCACATGCTTTGCAAAACTCATGTGTGTCTTTGAACATGGTGGGCCAATAAAACCCACATTGCAGAATTTTCGCTGTGGTCTTTTTGGCTGAAAAATGGCCACCACATGCTTGAGAATGACAGAAGGAGATGATACTTTGTTGCTCATCATTTGGGACACATCTCCTTATGATTTGATCGGGACAATACTTGAACAGGTATGGGTCGTCCCATAGAAATTTCCGTACCTCTGAGAAGAATCTATCCTTATCTTGCTTTTTCCAATATGTAGGAATTGTACCTGTAGCAAGATAATTAGCAATGTCCGCATACCATGGCAATTGGGAAACAGCAAAAAGTTGTTCATCAGGGAACATGTCATTGATTGCAGTCGTTTCAGGGGAATCAGTGAGGACAAGTCGAGAGAGGTGGTCAGCTACTACATTCTCTACTCCTTTCTTATCACGTATTTCTAAGTCGAATTCTTGGAGTAGGAGGATCCATCTTAATAACCGTGGTTTAGCATCTTTCTTAGAGAGAAGATACTTAAGCGCGGCATGATCAGTGAATACAATGATCTTGGATCCAATCAAGTAGGATCTGAACTTCTCCAAGGCAAAAACTACGGCTAAAAGTTCCTTTTCAGTAGTGGTGTAGTTTGCCTGGGCTGAGTTTAGGGTTCTACTTGCATAGTAGATAACACATGGCTTTTTATCTTTTCTTTGGCCTAACACGGCCCCAATAGCATAGTCGCTAGCATCGCACATAATCTCAAAAGGAAGGCTCCAATCAGGTGGTTGCATTATTGGGGCGCATGTCAACATGCCTTTAAGGGTGGTAAAGGCCTTTTGACATTCTTCACTCCACTCAAATGAATTTTCCTTTTGAAGTAGGTTGCATAAAGGACGAGAGAGTGAACTGAAATCCTTTATGAACCGTCTATAAAATCCTGCGTGTCCTAAAAAGGACCGTATATCTCGTATGCTTTTGGGTGGTGGAAGGTTAGAGATAAGGTCAATTTTCGCCTTGTCCACCTCAATTCCATTTTGTGAAACGATGTGACCAAGTACAATTCCTTTTTAACCATGAAGTGACACTTTTCCCAATTGAGCACAAGGTTCTTCTCTTCACATCTTTTTAGCACAGATTTTAAGTGCTCAAGGCACTCATCAAAGCTACAACCGAATACGGAAAAATCATCCATGAAGACTTCGAGAATTGTTCCCACCATGTCAGAAAAGATGCTCATCATACAACGCTGAAAGGTGGCAGGGGCATTACATAGTCCAAACGGCATCCGTCGATAGGCGAAAGTGCCGAATGGACATGTGAATGTAGTCTTTTCTTGGTCTTCACGGGCAATTTCTATTTGGTTGTACCCTGAATAGCCATCAAGAAAGCAAAAGTGGGAATGACCCGCCAACCATTCTAAAATCTGATCAACAAACGGTAGGGGGAAGTGGTCTTTCCTCGTGACAGTGTTTAGCTTCCTGTAGTCAATGCACATTCTCCACCCGGTAGTGACTCTAGTTGGTACGAGTTCATTATTGGCATTGGCTACGATGGTTATTCCGGATTTCTTAGGCACCACTTGAGTTGGGCTCACCCATTGGCTATCAGAGATTGGGTAAATGATACCTACATCCAATAGTTTCACCACTTCGGCCTTAACCACATCCTTCATATTTGGATTTAGTCGTCTTTGTGGTTGCCGGGATGTCTTTGCATTTTCCTCAAGGTGTATGCGGTGAGTGCAAATCAGTGGATCTATGCCTTTGAGATCCGCAATTGTCCATCCGATGGCACTCTTGTGCTCTAATAGAGTGGCTATTAGCCTACTCTCTTGTTCCTCATCCAAGTGGGAAGAAATCACCACTGGATATGTCTCATCTCGACCTAAATAAACATATTTTAGCTCACTTGGCAATGGTTTTAGGTCGAGTTTTGGTGCCTTAATGTTGGATGGGAGGGCCTTGTTCTCATTTATAGGCAAAGGTTCAATTGGGGTCCTCCATCTTTTATTTTCACGCACCATCATCACATCTAGAATGGCATTCATCTCTTGTGTTGTATTATCATTCATATCATGGAGATGGGCCACACATGCCTCCAAAGGGTCGGAAAATAGTGACAAGGGGATTGTATCTTCCACGAATGATTCGATCATGTTTAATTCGTGGATATCATCATCAACTTCCCGCGGTTGTTTGCATAACTCAAATATATTAAGCTCAAGAGTCATATTTCCAAAGGACATTTGTACGAGTCCGTTTCTACAATTGATAATGGCGTTTGAGGTAGCTAGAAACGGCCGTCCAAGTATGACAGGAATTTGAGTACCGGTGCCTATCACGGGATGTGTGTCCAAGACAATAAAATCTACTGGATAGTAGAATTTATCAACTTGGACTAGAACATCCTCTACCATTCCTCTCGGTATCCGGATGGATCTATCAGCAAGTTGGAGTGTGGTTTTGGTGGGTTTCAATTCACCTAACCCAAGTTGTTCATAGACCGAGTATGGAATGAGATTCACACTTGCCCCCAAGTCGAGTAGGGCTTGTTTAATCTGGTAGTCTCCTATGATGCATGATATGGTTGGACTACCCGGATCTTTGTATTTTTGGGGCACCTCTTGTTTGATGATGGCACTCAAATTCTCAGCCAAAAGCACTTTGTTGTGAACATTATGTTTCCTTTTGATTGTACACAATTCCTTTAAAAATTTGGCATAAGATGGTATTTGTTTTATTGCATCCAACAACGGAATGTTGATCTTCACCTGCTTGAAAACTTCCAGAATCTCCAGATTTTTATCTAAAGGTTTAGGTGAAATCAACCTTTGTGGAAATGGGGCAACCGGCTTGTATTGTCTTTCCGGTTCTTTCTCTTGTGGAATATTGTTTGGGCTATCATCCTCTTTGGGAATTTCCGGATCCTTAGGCTTGGGGGCCTTCACCGGATTGGATTTATCAATTTCTTTTCCACTTCTCAAAGTGGTGATAGCTTGGACATGTTCCGTATGGTGGGAGGATGAGCTTGCATCTTGTATCTCATATTGGGTCCTTGGATTAGGAAGAGGTTGGGCAGGGAGTGTGCCCTTCTCTCTAACACTAAGGTGAGCTTCAACTCTAGCCAAAGATGTTTTTAATTCATTGATGGCTTGGTTTGAGTTTTGATTGAATTTCAATTGCTCTTGCATGAACCCATCTATTTTTAGAGAGTTTGTCTTGTTATGCTCATTCTGGACTGATACAAATGCACCCAACATCTCTTCTAGTGATACTTTTGGAGTGTTGTTTGCATTTGCATTGGGCCCATTCTTCCAACTGAAGTTGGGATGGTTCTTCCAATTAGGATTATACGTGTTTGAGTTTGGAGCACCATATTGCTGCTGATAACTGTTTATGGCATTTGTTTGTTCTTGTAAGATGCCTTGGACTGCTGAAATTGTGGGACAATCGGGTGTAGCATGTTGATTTCCAGCACAAATTCCACAAACAGTTTCAACCTCAGTAGAGTTGATTGTTTCTCCTTTCCTTAATTCCATGGCTTCGACCTTTCTTGTAAGGCTAGCCAACCGTGCACTTATGCTATCTTCTTCTGATAGGACATACATTCCTCCCTTTTCCTTTTGTTGGCCAATCTTGGAATTTGTTAGTTTAGGTGTGTCCCAAGATTGTGCACTTTCAGCCAATTCTTCCAGATAATCCCATGCTTCATCAGCTTCCTTATTCATGAACTCCCCATTACACATCATCTCTATAAATTGGCGCATGGATGGAATCAGTCCTTCATAGAAAAAACTTATAATCCGCCAATTTTCATAGCCATGATGTGGGCATGCGTTTAATAGGTCCTTGAATCTCTCCCAACATTGGGAAAAGGTTTCGTCCTCCTTTTGGGCAAAGTTCATGATAAGGCGCTTAAGCATGTTCGTTTTGTGAGTAGGGAAGAATTTTTTTATAAATTCTCTGTGCATATCGTTCCATGACCCGATTGATCTTGGCCTTAATGCATACAGCCAACCCTTGGCTTTATCCTTAAGAGTGAAAGGGAAGAATTTAAGTCTTAC
Organism: Liriodendron chinense; assembly: GCA_003013855.2. Taxonomy (NCBI): domain Eukaryota; kingdom Viridiplantae; phylum Streptophyta; class Magnoliopsida; order Magnoliales; family Magnoliaceae; genus Liriodendron; species Liriodendron chinense. The sequence goes on along the minus strand of PVNU02001229.1, from coordinate 989,704 downwards.
TACATCTTCAGTCACATTTGCAAAGTGCATGGTGGTGATTACCTCATCAAACTCCCTAAAGTGTTGATAGGCACTTTCACTGTCTAAACCATGAAATTTAGGGAGAAGATTGATCACTCCCGGTTTCAAATCCACATTCCCTGCATTTGGTGGAAATACTATGCATGAGGGAGTGCTTGTTCTTGCAGGTTGCAAGAAATCACGTAAAGTCCTAGGTCGGGGAACATTCTCAACCACATTCTCCCCTGTTTCGGTTTGATTTTGAACCGGGTTAGGTTGATTTGTAGCCATACTTTCAGATAAAATTGGAGAATCTAGATGTCTCCTAGCGCGTGGCTCTCTATCAATCCCTTCTACTATCCCCCCTTCACTTATGAGTCGGTTATTGGAATCCCGAGCCCAATGTGGCATGCAAAACCAAAAATAAGAAACAAAAAGAAAGGAGAATTCTTCCTCCCTTTTCTTTACTCTTCTCTAAGATCGAAGCACAAGGTGTCTTGCAATGGCTAGGCCAGAAGCAAGGATAAAGACCGATTTCTCCTGGTCAATAGGGGTTCAGAAAACTCCCCACCCACTCTTTGAATCTTTTGAGAAAAAGTGCAGAAAAAGGAAAAAGAGGAGTAGAGATGAGAAAAGAAATCTCTGAGCACAAGGTGAACCAAGGCGGCTGAGCCGACCAATAGGAATCCAGGTGGCAAAAAGGCCGACCTTTTAGAGATCCAAAAGGAATCTCCACCCACTCTACAAGAGATGAATAGGAATGAATAGGAGAAGGAGAAGAGTAAGGTTTAGAAAGATAGAACCTGATTCGCACTTGAAACTCTTGTATCTTCTTCAGCTTCCTAGAAATCCCTGAAAAGAAAAAATCAAATAAATAAACTAAGTTAGTTCTAAAAATCTAAAAGAGTCCTAAATAGATACTAATTTCAGAAATTTGTGAAAACCGTCAAGGTCCCCGGCAGCGGCGCCAAAAACTTGTTCGCTTCCCCAAGTGTAGGGTTGCGATGTAGTAATAAACACGGTAATACCGAGGTCGATCCACAGGGACTTATGTAGGATGTCACAAACTCATCTACAAGTTTCTATTGAAGCTAACAATCAAAGTTTGAATAGAATGTGTGTGTTTAATAGTTTAAGCTAAATTGAATGTAAACAAGTATAAGAAGGCACTAGGGGTTCGAGGATCCACTTGTAGCAATCCTCGATGTTTAATCCTCTGTGGTTTCCCATTCTCTCAACTAGAATCACCAGTCAGGTCTATCTAGTCGGATAATAGAACTGTTAAACCAGAAGTCTGTAACATGTAGTTCTGTGCACAAAGTTCACTCAACTCTAGGCTGATCTGAGCATGCTCATTGCATAGGTCAATCACCTTTTCTATAGGTCCAATTCCCAACCATAACCATCCTCAAGTCTTCTCACAAGACAAGGCTAGATCATGATTTGAACTGGATTCAAATTATATGCACAGTCCATACATATTCCAGATAATCAACCAAAACTAGAACTTTGGCATGAAGCCCCTTTATGAAGAGCTTGGTACTAGAGCGCACTCCAATTCCTCGGATCATACAGGTCTAGACCGTTGCAAACAAATTAAGAAGATAAGTAATCCATCCAAACATCCATGAGTCATCACAAGACTAAGAGAAATTACTTAAAAACTTGTATAAACTTCAAACCTTAGTTCATAATCATGAATTCCAAACTGAAAACCACTTAACTACGAATTAAAACATCTTGGACATACTACAATCTTCACCTCTTAGCCCTAGCTAAGAGGTTTAGCTGCTCATGATCCAAGGAAACATGAAACAACTACAAAAAGCACAAAAACAGCAAAGCAAACCAAAAGGAGTTGTGAAACTCCAATCTTCACTTTCACAGCCTCCAACCTCGCTTGAACCCTTCCAGGATACCCTAGGAACAATCCCTAGGTGTCTATTTATAGTCTGGAGGCTCCACGACTTCGGAAGAATCGAGAAAGTGCGTAACACTTACGCAGCGCAGAGACAATCGGACGTTACTTAGGAGTTTCTAAGTCAGTACACCTGGCCGACCGGTCACGATCGGTCGGCCTCAATACACGTTCATTCCAGCAAGCATGGCCGACCGGTCATGACCGGTCGGCCTTGTAAGGCATTAGTCCAGCAAGCTTGTCCGACCGGTCATGACCGGTCGGACGTTTTCCTTTATACTCCAGCAGCCATGGCCGACCGGTCATGACCGGTCGGCCTTGTAAAACCTTCCTCCAGTGACTGTGTCCGACCGGTCATGACCGGTCGGATGTCTTCAGCACTTCCCCCATGTACATGGCTGACCGGTCACGACCGGTCAGCTCCCTTTTCTTCTTGTGTTCTTCCTTCCTTTCTTCTGCTTTCTTCTTTCCTTACTTCTTTCTTTGTTCCCTTCTTCCTTCGGCTCTCTTTGGATCTTCATTTTAGGTTCTAAATCAGCCCTTTTTATCTTCAATTATGTGGGGCCACTCTCAGTCCTGTAGTCACAAAACATGCATTGGATTAGCCTACAAACCATATAAACCTTGTACAATGAGTGATGAATTGGGGTTAGAATATGCACAATTAAGGGCTCAACACTTTCGTAGCCGTGATTTAGGCAAGCAAGTAGGAGGTCTTTAAACCTTTCCCAACATTGGAAGAATGATTCATTCTCTTTAACTGAAAAGTTCATTATAGCTCTTCGAAGGGTATTCATTTATGAGCCAGGAAGAACTTTTTCAAGAATTCCCGAGTCATCTCATTCCATGACCCTATCAAGTGTGGTCTAAGAGAGTGAAGTCAACTTTTAGCTCTTTCTTTTAATGAAAAGGGAAAGAGTCTAAGTTTGATGGCATCTTCTGAAACATTCGCATATTGCAAAGTAGCCACCACTTCTTCAAATTTTAAGTGTAGGTATGGGTTCTCAAAGTCTAGCCCATGGAACTTTGGTATGAATTGAATTACACCCAACTTTATATCGATGTTTCCCCCGGTTATTGGGAGAATTACACATGAAGGTGTTGTTGTATGAGCCGGTTGTAGGTAATCTCGTAAGACTCTCATTGGAGGAGCATTGCGCACCTCATTCTCTCCTTCTCCCTCTTGATTTGCATTTGTAGTTGGAGTAGGGGAGGGGATTCCTTAAAGGTGTTTGATCCATACTCCCCAAACTATTACAAAGCTCTTGGTATTTTCAGACTCGTCTATGGACTTATAATGGTTGTTCGCTCGCCTCAAGTGTAAGGCTGCGATGTAGTAATAAATCTCGGTATAGTTTAGACAGTTAGAACAATTTCGTGGACCCATTGATTAATAGTTTAATTTTCAAAGTTTGGTTTATTTTGATTCTATATATTTGGTACCTTGTGAAAGGAAAAGAAAAATATCAGTTATGATTGTGAATGATTCATTCATTATTTACATAACAACTTTGATTTCGGGAATTGAGTTTACATACTCGAGTGTCGAATTTTGGGGGCGTTATGAAATTGCGTCTGGTAGTCTAACACGACACCCTATGCATACACGTGCGGAAGCTTAAAGAGCAACTAGAATTATGGCTAAACCTATAGGAGGGGGGTGATTAGGACCTTTTTAAAATATTTTCCCGACTTAACAAATTTAACAAATTGAACTACGTAAGCGATAACACTTTGGCTTCCAAGCCTAAGTGGGTCCAATCAAAAGACTAGCATATGATGAAAGCTATAAACAACCTAGTCTAAACAAGCATAGATTAATTAAATGATTAAGCTAATGAAGAACCTAATCTATGCTACTCAAATAGACTTGAGTGAGGATGGATCAAGAAGTTCAAGTCTACTTGAGGTAGTGAAAGTACATCTTGTGAGTGTGGATGAGCCTATCAAGTGCCTAGCATGCATTCCTAACTAAGCATTCATAATTAACCAATTAAAGACAATGCATAAAGAGAAATGTGCTCAAGAACAATCATAAACACAAGGATGTATAGTGGTTCGACTACTTGTCTACTCCACTCCCAGTTCAAGTACTCAACCCCTTTGAGCACACCGGCATTCACTGGGGAGTTTAAATCTAGTTCCTCCCAACTAAGGTGTTTTAACTCGGATCCACCCAACCGGGGAGTTTATAGGTTCCTCCCAACCTACACGTTTGCACCCGTGTTGGTGGCTCCCCCTTGGAAACTCTGTTTAGGCCGACTAACGAGCCAAGGAACGGCTAACGTCCCTAGATTTTAGGCCCAACTAATAGGCCAAGGATCTGCTAACGACCCTAGTTCGAGTTTGTCAAACAAACTCTATACTCAACTCCCACAGGGAATTGAGTGGATGGACTCCTAACAAGACAACCTTATTTGTTGGATTGAGCCCCTTTTGCCCCGCTTTGGGTTGCTTCTTCTCGCACTCCCGTGCTTGAATCAGCTCCCCTTGTGCTCCCCCGATCTTTGACGCCGCTGCTTTTCCAAGGCTTCAGCTCCAAGATCAGCTACCTTGTATGTGATGCTCCATTGGAGATGCCCAAGGTGCTAGGGAATGGTGAATCCTCCACAAATGGTAGGAAATGGGTTTCCTAGAGGAATACACCTATTTGGACTCCTAGGTAGTGTTTAGACAAGGGATTTAACTATCATCAAGGTGTCTAAACCCTAGGAATCAAGAGGGAACAAGTCCATTCTCAAGAAGCCATTGAATGGCCCAAGCTTGTGATGAAAACACAAGGAGAATGACTTATTTTGGGTTTGGAATAGAGCCTCTAATGATCTCTAGCAATGGTGGCTTCTATCTCCTCAAAATTCCCTCCTTTTGCTCAAAAAAGAATCCCCCTCTTAAATAGATTTTCTTCCAACGGTAAAAAAACGGGCAGATTCTCGTATCTCCGATTGATCGAAAAAATGGTCCGATTGATCGGAGACCAGTCCGATTGATCGGAGACATGTCCGATTGATCGGAATTTAGTCCAGAGAACTCTCTGGAGGATTTTTCGATTGATCAGAACATGGTCCGATTGATCGGACAGACCCTTCCGATGGATCGAAAGACTGTCCGATTGATCGAAAATATGTCTAGTGGATTTTCGAAGTATGCTGGAACAATTTTCGATTGATCGGAACTTATCTCCGATTGATCGGAGTCCTATTGGAGCCAGTGTCCGATTGATCGGAGATCAATTGAACACTGCTGTTTGAGCTGTTTTGTTTACAGCAGCTTTCACCTCTTTAATTAGTCTAATTTATCATGTTTTTCATGGAGTTCTAAGACTAATGATGATGACTAAAGGTATACCTAGTTGGTCCAAGTCATCTAAGAGGTTATGGGTTAGGTTTTGGTCAAGGCAAGGCACACCAAGGCATCACTTTTACCTGTTTCTTCTTTCTTGATGCAGTCGGGCCCTTGAATCTTCGGACTTCGTCTTCATTAAGCTCATCCGACACTAGTCCCACTGACCTAAGTGATTGACAAACAAGGTGCACTAGTATGCCACAGAAAAGTGCACTAACAATCTCCCCCTTTGTCAATTACTTACAAAAACCTAACCTACCAAAACAAATACATGTACAAGAGATTACATTGATAATGAATTAAATACGGGACTCTTGACATGCTAAACTAAGCAGCTCCTCTTCAGATTGCTCCCCCATAACCTATCAATCCCTGCAACACAAAACATAGCAAACTAGTTTTGGTGGGACTTGATCTTTCTCCCCCTTTTTGTTAGCAATTGACAAACTATTCTCTCCCCCTTAATGATATATCAATAAGGTTAAGGTAAGAGTAGATAGTATGCCGCAGTTATAACTATAAACACATGCTAACAAGGAGAGTATAGGGTGCATGATCATATAAAACATGGAGCATGCTAAGGAATATGATTAACAAAAAAATATAACTATCTAGTCATAGTTAATCATGCATAATTGGTCATCTATGATATACATTAAGCATTAAAGCTCAAGGGCTTATAGCCCAATCAACCAACCTCCCCTATTGGTATATCAAGACCAATAATAAGCAAAGATTAGCATACAATGAGGCATAAACTCAAGATGATTAGCTAATCTAAGCAGGATGATAATCTAGCAAGCAAATGTAACAATTAAAAGCAAGGCTAAATTATCAAAATTTGGACTAATGAGGCTTGAATCCTCTGATTTGCCCATACACACAGAAATGAGGCTGAAATCCTCAGATTTACCTATATAAGCATTTCTAACTACCCTTACTAACTATGTTTAGTTTGATATGCCTAAGGGTAACTAATTTCCTCAACACCCTCATAAAATGTAGCATGAGGTGAGGGGTTGGGAACTCCTACTCCTAGAAGGGATAGCGGTCGGGATCCCCTCTTAGATAAGCGGGAAGAGAGGTAGTAGTGAAGGCCGGAAGAGCTAGATCTTTATGTTAGCTCTCATCACTAGCGGAGTCATCAGATTTGGATTCGAACTCCTCCGTTTCATCCCAAGTGGCAGCCATTGCCTTTTTGCCTTTCGGTTTAGGCCCTTCAGGGCATTCTAGGGCGATATGGCCACGACGACCGTAACCGTAACAACGGACGGACGAAGGTTTGGATGATTTTCCTTTATGTTTTTCACCCTTCTTGTCCTTCTTGTCACGGCTATTCCCTCTATTAAATTTGAGGAATCTCTTGAATTTTTTGTTCAATTTTTCTTCCTCATCATCCTCATCATCACTATCTTCCTCCGACTCACTCTTAATTTTCATATGTTTGTGAGAGGACTTTAGAGCAATGTTTTTCTTTCTAGAGGGGGCCTTAAAGTGTAGTTCATGAGTTTGTAGGGAACCTATGAGTTCTTCTACTTTCATGTTATCTATGTCTCTACACTCCTCTAAGGCAACTATCTTGGAGTCAAATCTTTTCGGGGGGGGGACCTAAGTATTTTTTTACAAATCCTTCCTTCCGGAACCCGATCCCCCAAGACAAACATGGAGTTGCAAATATTTGACAATTTAGTATAAAAGTCCATGAAAGTTTCAGTCTCTTCCATCCTAATGTTTTCAAATTTGGTGGTTAAGAGCTGAAGCTTCGAGCGTCTTACTGTGCTAGTTCCCTCGTGGGTAACCTCATGTATATCCCACGCTTCTTTTGCAGTTGCGCATGTGAGAATGCTCTAAAATTCATCCGGGGAAACCGCACAGTAAATCGCATTGAGAGCTTTGGCATTTACCATGTATTGAGCTCTCTCTATGTCATCCCATTTGGAATCATCTTTGAGAATGGCAATGTTTTTCCCATCAACCACCACTATCTCGGTGGGCAAGGTATATCCAGTTTGTGTGCTAAGCCATACCGGACGGTCCATGGATTGGAGAAAAATTCTCATTCTAGCCGTCCAATAAGCATAGTTGGACCCGTCAAAGAAAGGTGGACGGTTGGTGGTACTCCCATCTCGGTTAGACATGATGCTAGTGCTCCGGTATCGGATCTTACTCTAAACTGTTACATCCTTGAAGAGCAACCTGACTCTGATACCAATTGAAATTGCGTCGGGTAGTCTAACACGACACCCTATGCATACACGTGTGGAAGCTTAAAGAGCAACTAAAATTATGGCTAAACCTATAGGAGGGGGGTGATTAGGACCTTTTTAAAATCTTTTCCCGACTTAACAAATTTAACAAATTGAACTACGTAAGCGATAACACTTTGGCTTCCAAGCCTAAGTGGGTCCAATCAAAAGACTAACATATGATGAAAGTTATAAACAACCTAGTCTAAACAAGCATAGATTAATTAAATGATTAAGCTAATGAAGAACCTAATCTATGCTACTCAAATAGACTTGAGTGAGGATGGATCAAGAAGTTCAAGTCTACTTGAGGTAGTGAAAGTACATCTTGTGAGTGTGGATGAGCCTATCAAGTGCCTAGCATGCATTCCTAACTAAGCATTCATAATTAACCAATTAAATACAATGCATAAAGAGAAATGTGCTCAAGAACAATCACAAACACAAGGATGTATAGTGGTTCGACTACTTGTCTACTCCACTCCCAGTTCAAGTACTCAACCCCTTTGAGCACACCGGCATTCACTGGGGAGTTTAAATCTAGTTCCTCCCAACTAAGGTGTTTTAACTCGTATCCACCCAACCGGGGAGTTTTTAGGTTCCTCCCAACCTACACGTTTGCACCCGTGTTGGTGGCTCCCCCTTGGAAACTCTGTTTAGGCCGACTAACGAGCTAAGGAACAGCTAACGTCCCTAGATTTTGGGCCCAACTAATAGGCCAAGGATCTGCTAACGACCCTAATTCGAGTTTGTCAAACAAACTCTATACTCAACTACCACAGGGAATTGAGTGGATGGACTCCTAACAAGACAACCTTATTTGTTGGATTGAGCCCCTTTTTAGCGCCGCTTTGGGTTGCTTCTTCTCGCTCTCCCGTGCTTGAATCAGCTCCCCTTGTGCTCCCCAGATCTTTGACGCCGCTGCTTTTCCAAGGCTTCAGCTCCAAGATCAGCTACCTTGCATGTGATGCTCCATTGGAGATGCCCAAGGTGCTAGGGAATGGTGAATCCTCCACAAATGGTAGGAAATGGGTTTCCTAGAGGAATACACCTATTTGGACTCCTAGGTAGTGTTTAGACAAGGGATTTAACTATCATCAAGGTGTCTACACAAGGAATCAAGAGGGAACAAGTCCATTCTCAAGAAGCCATTGAATGGCCCAAGCTTGTGATGAAAACACAAGGAGAATGACTTGTTTTGGGTTTGGAATAGAGCCTCTAATGATCTCTAGCAATGGTGGCTTCTATCTCCTGAAAATTCCCTCCTTTTGCTAAAAAAAGAATCCCCCTCTTAAATAGATTTTCTTCCAACGGTAAAAAAATGGGCAGATTCTCGTATCTCCGATTGATAGAAAAAATGGTCCGATTGATCGGAGACCAGTCCGATTGATCGGAGACATGTCCGATTGATCGGAATTTAGTCCAGAGAACTCTCTAGAGGATTTTTCGATTGATCGAAACATGGTCCGATTGATCGGACAGACCCTTCCGATGGATCGAAAGACTATCCGATTAATCCAAAATATGTCTAGTGGATTTTTGAAGTTTGCTGGAACAATTTCCGATTGATCGGAACTTATCTCCGATAAATCGGAGTCCTATTGGAGCCAGTATACGATTGATCGGAGATCAATTAAAAACTGCTGTTTGAGCTGTTTTGTTTACAGCAGCTTTCACCTCTTTAATTAGTCTAATTTATCATGTTTTTCATGGAGTTCTAAGACTAATGATGTTGACTAAAGGTATACCTAGTTGGTCCACGTCATCTAAGAGGTTATGGGTTAGGTTTTGGTCAAGGCAAGGCACACCAAGGCATCACTTTTACCTGTTTCTTCTTTCTTGATGCAGTCGGGCCACTTGAATCTTCGGACTTCGTCTTCATTAAGCTCATCCGACACTAGTCCCACTGACCTAAGTGATTGACAAACAAGGTGCACTAGTATGCCACAGAAAAGTGCACTAACAATCTCCCCCTTTGTCAATTACTTACAAAAACCTAACCTACCAAAACAAATACATGTACAAGAGATTACATTGATAATGAATTAAATACGGGACTCTTGACATGCTAAACTAAGCAGCTCCTCTTCAGATTGCTCCCCCATAACCTGTCAATCCCTGCATCACAAAACATAGCAAACTAGTTTTGGTGGGACTTGATCTTTCTCCCCCTTTTTGTTAGCAATTGACAAACTATTCTCTCCCCCTTAATGATATATCAATAAGGTTAAGGTAAGAGTAGATAGTATGTCGCAGTTATAACTATAAGCACATGCTAACAAGGAGAGTATAGGGTGCATGAGCATATAAAACATGGAGCATGCTAAGGAACATGATTAACAAAAAAATATAACTATCTAATCATAGTTAATCATGCATAATTGGTCATCTATGATATACATTAAGCATTAAAGCTCAAGGGCTTATAGCCCAATCAACCAACCTCCCCTATTGGTATATCAAGACCAATAATAAGCAAAGATTTGCATACAATGAGGCATAAAACTCAAGATGATTAGCTAATCTAAGCAGGATGATAATCTAGCAAGCAAATGTAACAATTAAAAGCAAGGCTAAATTATCAAAATTTGGACTAATGAGGCTTGAATCCTCTGATTTGCCCATACACACAGAAATGAGGCTGAAATCCTCAGATTTACCTATATAAGCATTTCTAACTACCCTTACTAACTATGTTTAGTTTGATATGCCTAAGGGTAACTAATTTCCTCAACACCCTCATAAAATGTAGCATGAGGTGAGGGGTTGGGAACTCCTACTCCTAGAAGGGATAGCGGTCGGGATCCCCTCTTAAATAAGCGGGAAGAGAGGTAGTGGTGAAGGCCGGAAGAGCTAGATCTTTATGTTAGCTCTTATCACTAGCGGAGTCATCAGATTTGGATTCGAACTCCTCCGTTTCATCCCAAGTGGCAGCCATTGCCTTTTTGCCTTTCGGTTTAGGCCCTTCAGGGCATTCTAGGGCGATATGGCCACGACGACCGTAACCGTAACAACGGACGGACGAAGGTTTGGATGATTTTCCTTTATGTTTTTCACCCTTCTTGTCCTTCTTGTCACGGCTATTCCCTCTATTAAATTTGAGGAATCTCTTGAATTTTTTGTTCAATTTTTCTTCCTCATCATCCTCATCATCACTATCTTCCTCCGACTCACTCTTAATTTTCATATGTTTGTGAGAGGACTTTAGAGCAATGTTTTTCTTTCTAGAGGGGGCCTTAAAGTGTAGTTCATGAGTTTGTAGGGAACCTATGAGTTCTTCTACTTTCATGTTATCTATGTCTCTACACTCCTCTAAGGCAACTATCTTGGAGTCAAATCTTTCCGGGGGGGACCTAAGTATTTTTTTACAAATCCTTCCTTCCGGAACCCGATCCCCCAAGACAAACATGGAGTTGCAAATATTTGACAATTTAGTATAAAAGTCCATGAAAGTTTCAGTCTCTTCCATCCTAATGTTTTCAAATTTGGTGGTTAAGAGCTGAAGCTTCGAGCGTCTTACTGTGCTAGTTCCCTCGTGGGTAACCTCATGTATATCCCACGCTTCTTTTGCAGTTGCGCATGTGAGAATGCTCTAAAATTCATCCGGGGAAACCGCACAGTAAATCGCATTGAGAGCTTTGGCATTTACCATGTATTGAGCTCTCTCTATGTCATCCCATTTGGAATCATCTTTGAGAATGGCAATGTTTTTCCCATCAACCACCACTATCTCGGTGGGCAAGGTATATCCAGTTTGTGTGCTAAGCCATACCGGACGGTCCATGGATTGGAGAAAAATTCTCATTCTAGCCGTCCAATAAGCATAGTTGGACCCGTCAAAGAAAGGTGGACGGTTGGTGGTACTCCCATCTCGGTTAGACATGATGCTAGTGCTCCGGTATCGGATCTTACTCTAAACTGTTACATCCTTGAAGAGCAACCTGACTCTGATACCAATTGAAATTGCGTCGGGTAGTCTAACACGACACCCTATGCATACACGTGTGGAAGCTTAAAGAGCAACTAAAATTATGGCTAAACCTATAGGAGGGGGGTGATTAGGACCTTTTTAAAATCTTTTCCCGACTTAACAAATTTAACAAATTGAACTACGTAAGCGATAACACTTTGGCTTCCAAGCCTAAGTGGGTCCAATCAAAAGACTAACATATGATGAAAGTTATAAACAACCTAGTCTAAACAAGCATAGATTAATTAAATGATTAAGCTAATGAAGAACCTAATCTATGCTACTCAAATAGACTTGAGTGAGGATGGATCAAGAAGTTCAAGTCTACTTGAGGTAGTGAAAGTACATCTTGTGAGTGTGGATGAGCCTATCAAGTGCCTAGCATGCATTCCTAACTAAGCATTCATAATTAACCAATTAAATACAATGCATAAAGAGAAATGTGCTCAAGAACAATCACAAACACAAGGATGTATAGTGGTTCGACTACTTGTCTACTCCACTCCCAGTTCAAGTACTCAACCCCTTTGAGCACACCGGCATTCACTGGGGAGTTTAAATCTAGTTCCTCCCAACTAAGGTGTTTTAACTCGTATCCACCCAACCGGGGAGTTTTTAGGTTCCTCCCAACCTACACGTTTGCACCCGTGTTGGTGGCTCCCCCTTGGAAACTCTGTTTAGGTCGACTAACGAGCTAAGGAACAGCTAACGTCCCTAGATTTTGGGCCCAACTAATAGGCCAAGGATCTGCTAACGACCCTAGTTCGAGTTTGTCAAACAAACTCTATACTCAACTACCACAGGGAATTGAGTGGATGGACTCCTAACAAGACAACCTTATTTGTTGGATTGAGCCCCTTTTTAGCGCCGCTTTGGGTTGCTTCTTCTCGCTCTCCCGTGCTTGAATCAGCTCCCCTTGTGCTCCCCAGATCTTTGACGCCGCTGCTTTTCCAAGGCTTCAGCTCCAAGATCAGCTACCTTGCATGTGATGCTCCATTGGAGATGCCCAAGGTGCTAGGGAATGGTGAATCCTCCACAAATGGTAGGAAATGGGTTTCCTAGAGGAATACACCTATTTGGACTCCTAGGTAGTGTTTAGACAAGGGATTTAACTATCATCAAGGTGTCTACACAAGGAATCAAGAGGGAACAAGTCCATTCTCAAGAAGCCATTGAATGGCCCAAGCTTGTGATGAAAACACAAGGAGAATGACTTGTTTTGGGTTTGGAATAGAGCCTCTAATGATCTCTAGCAATGGTGGCTTCTATCTCCTGAAAATTCCCTCCTTTTGCTAAAAAAGAATCCCCCTCTTAAATAGATTTTCTTCCAACGGTAAAAAAATGGGCAGATTCTCGTATCTCCGATTGATAGAAAAAATGGTCCGATTGATCGGAGACCAGTCCGATTGATCGGAGACATGTCCGATTGATCGGAATTTAGTCCAGAGAACTCTCTAGAGGATTTTTCGATTGATCGAAACATGGTCCGATTGATCGGACAGACCCTTCCGATGGATCGAAAGACTATCCGATTAATCGAAAATATGTCTAGTGGATTTTTGAAGTTTGCTGGAACAATTTCCGATTGATCGGAACTTATCTCCGATAATCGGAGTCCTATTGGAGCCAGTATACGATTGATCGGAGATCAATTAAAAACTGCTGTTTGAGCTGTTTTGTTTACAGCAGCTTTCACCTCTTTAATTAGTCTAATTTATCATGTTTTTCATGGAGTTCTAAGACTAATGATGTTGACTAAAGGTATACCTAGTTGGTCCACGTCATCTAAGAGGTTATGGGTTAGGTTTTGGTCAAGGCAAGGCACACCAAGGCATCACTTTTACCTGTTTCTTCTTTCTTGATGCAGTCGGGCCACTTGAATCTTCGGACTTCGTCTTCATTAAGCTCATCCGACACTAGTCCCACTGACCTAAGTGATTGACAAACAAGGTGCACTAGTATGCCACAGAAAAGTGCACTAACAATCTCCCCCTTTGTCAATTACTTACAAAAACCTAACCTACCAAAACAAATACATGTACAAGAGATTACATTGATAATGAATTAAATACGGGACTCTTGACATGCTAAACTAAGCAGCTCCTCTTCAGATTGCTCCCCCATAACCTGTCAATCCCTGCATCACAAAACATAGCAAACTAGTTTTGGTGGGACTTGATCTTTCTCCCCCTTTTTGTTAGCAATTGACAAACTATTCTCTCCCCCTTAATGATATATCAATAAGGTTAAGGTAAGAGTAGATAGTATGTCGCAGTTATAACTATAAGCACATGCTAACAAGGAGAGTATAGGGTGCATGAGCATATAAAACATGGAGCATGCTAAGGAACATGATTAACAAAAAAATATAACTATCTAATCATAGTTAATCATGCATAATTGGTCATCTATGATATACATTAAGCATTAAAGCTCAAGGGCTTATAGCCCAATCAACCAACCTCCCCTATTGGTATATCAAGACCAATAATAAGCAAAGATTTGCATACAATGAGGCATAAAACTCAAGATGATTAGCTAATCTAAGCAGGATGATAATCTAGCAAGCAAATGTAACAATTAAAAGCAAGGCTAAATTATCAAAATTTGGACTAATGAGGCTTGAATCCTCTGATTTGCCCATACACACAGAAATGAGGCTGAAATCCTCAGATTTACCTATATAAGCATTTCTAACTACCCTTACTAACTATGTTTAGTTTGATATGCCTAAGGGTAACTAATTTCCTCAACACCCTCATAAAATGTAGCATGAGGTGAGGGGTTGGGAACTCCTACTCCTAGAAGGGATAGCGGTCGGGATCCCCTCTTAAATAAGCGGGAAGAGAGGTAGTGGTGAAGGCCGGAAGAGCTAGATCTTTATGTTAGCTCTTATCACTAGCGGAGTCATCAGATTTGGATTCGAACTCCTCCGTTTCATCCCAAGTGGCAGCCATTGCCTTTTTGCCTTTCGGTTTAGGCCCTTCAGGGCATTCTAGGGCGATATGGCCACGACGACCGTAACCGTAACAACGGACGGACGAAGGTTTGGATGATTTTCCTTTATGTTTTTCACCCTTCTTGTCCTTCTTGTCACGGCTATTCCCTCTATTAAATTTGAGGAATCTCTTGAATTTTTTGTTCAATTTTTCTTCCTCATCATCCTCATCATCACTATCTTCCTCCGACTCACTCTTAATTTTCATATGTTTGTGAGAGGACTTTAGAGCAATGTTTTTCTTTCTAGAGGGGGCCTTAAAGTGTAGTTCATGAGTTTGTAGGGAACCTATGAGTTCTTCTACTTTCATGTTATCTATGTCTCTACACTCCTCTAAGGCAACTATCTTGGAGTCAAATCTTTCCGGGGGGGACCTAAGTATTTTTTTACAAATCCTTCCTTCCGGAACCCGATCCCCCAAGACAAACATGGAGTTGCAAATATTTGACAATTTAGTATAAAAGTCCATGAAAGTTTCAGTCTCTTCCATCCTAATGTTTTCAAATTTGGTGGTTAAGAGCTGAAGCTTCGAGCGTCTTACTGTGCTAGTTCCCTCGTGGGTAACCTCATGTATATCCCACGCTTCTTTTGCAGTTGCGCATGTGAGAATGCTCTAAAATTCATCCGGGGAAACCGCACAGCAAATCGCATTGAGAGCTTTGGCATTTACCATGTATTGAGCTCTCTCTATGTCATCCCATTTGGAATCATCTTTGAGAATGGCAATGTTTTTCCCATCAACCACCACTATCTCGGTGGGCAAGGTATATCCAGTTTGTGTGCTAAGCCATACCGGACGGTCCATGGATTGGAGAAAAATTCTCATTCTAGCCGTCCAATAAGCATAGTTGGACCCGTCAAAGAAAGGTGGACGGTTGGTGGTACTCCCATCTCGGTTAGACATGATGCTAGTGCTCCGGTATCGGATCTTACTCTAAACTGTTACATCCTTGAAGAGCAACCTGACTCTGATACCAATTGAAATTGCGTCGGGTAGTCTAACACGACACCCTATGCATACACGTGTGGAAGCTTAAAGAGCAACTAAAATTATGGCTAAACCTATAGGAGGGGGGTGATTAGGACCTTTTTAAAATCTTTTCCCGACTTAACAAATTTAACAAATTGAACTACGTAAGCGATAACACTTTGGCTTCCAAGCCTAAGTGGGTCCAATCAAAAGACTAACATATGATGAAAGTTATAAACAACCTAGTCTAAACAAGCATAGATTAATTAAATGATTAAGCTAATGAAGAACCTAATCTATGCTACTCAAATAGACTTGAGTGAGGATGGATCAAGAAGTTCAAGTCTACTTGAGGTAGTGAAAGTACATCTTGTGAGTGTGGATGAGCCTATCAAGTGCCTAGCATGCATTCCTAACTAAGCATTCATAATTAACCAATTAAATACAATGCATAAAGAGAAATGTGCTCAAGAACAATCACAAACACAAGGATGTATAGTGGTTCGACTACTTGTCTACTCCACTCCCAGTTCAAGTACTCAACCCCTTTGAGCACACCGGCATTCACTGGGGAGTTTAAATCTAGTTCCTCCCAACTAAGGTGTTTTAACTCGTATCCACCCAACCGGGGAGTTTTTAGGTTCCTCCCAACCTACACGTTTGCACCCGTGTTGGTGGCTCCCCCTTGGAAACTCTGTTTAGGCCGACTAACGAGCTAAGGAACAGCTAACGTCTCTAGATTTTGGGCCCAACTAATAGGCCAAGGATCTGCTAACGACCCTAGTTCGAGTTTGTCAAACAAACTCTATACTCAACTACCACAGGGAATTGAGTGGATGGACTCCTAACAAGACAACCTTATTTGTTGGATTGAGCCCCTTTTTAGCGCCGCTTTGGGTTGCTTCTTCTCGCTCTCCCGTGCTTGAATCAGCTCCCCTTGTGCTCCCCAGATCTTTGACGCCGCTGCTTTTCCAAGGCTTCAGCTCCAAGATCAGCTACCTTGCATGTGATGCTCCATTGGAGATGCCCAAGGTGCTAGGGAATGGTGAATCCTCCACAAATGGTAGGAAATGGGTTTCCTAGAGGAATACACCTATTTGGACTCCTAGGTAGTGTTTAGACAAGGGATTTAACTATCATCAAGGTGTCTACACAAGGAATCAAGAGGGAACAAGTCCATTCTCAAGAAGCCATTGAATGGCCCAAGCTTGTGATGAAAACACAAGGAGAATGACTTGTTTTGGGTTTGGAATAGAGCCTCTAATGATCTCTAGCAATGGTGGCTTCTATCTCCTGAAAATTCCCTCCTTTTGCTAAAAAAAGAATCCCCCTCTTAAATAAATTTTCTTCCAACGGTAAAAAAATGGGCAGATTCTCGTATCTCCGATTGATAGAAAAAATGGTCCGATTGATCGGAGACCAGTCCGATTGATCGGAGACATGTCCGATTGATCGGAATTTAGTCCAGAGAACTCTCTAGAGGATTTTTCGATTGATCGAAACATGGTCCGATTGATCGGACAGACCCTTCCGATGGATCGAAAGACTATCCGATTAATCGAAAATATGTCTAGTGGATTTTTGAAGTTTGCTGGAACAATTTCCGATTGATCGGAACTTATCTCCGATAGATCGGAGTCCTATTGGAGCCAGTGTACGATTGATCGGAGATCAATTAAAAACTGCTGTTTGAGCTGTTTTGTTTACAGCAGCTTTCACCTCTTTAATTAGTCTAATTTATCATGTTTTTCATGGAGTTCTAAGACTAATGATGATGACTAAAGGTATACCTAGTTGGTCCACGTCATCTAAGAGGTTATGGGTTAGGTTTTGGTCAAGGCAAGGCACACCAAGGCATCACTTTTACCTGTTTCTTCTTTCTTGATGCAGTCGGGCCACTTGAATCTTCGGACTTCGTCTTCATTAAGCTCATCCGACACTAGTCCCACTGACCTAAGTGATTGACAAACAAGGTGCACTAGTATGCCACAGAAAAGTGCACTAACAATCTCCCCCTTTGTCAATTACTTACAAAAACCTAACCTACCAAAACAAATACATGTACAAGAGATTACATTGATAATGAATTAAATACGGGACTCTTGACATGCTAAACTAAGCAGCTCCTCTTCAGATTGCTCCCCCATAACCTGTCAATCCCTGCATCACAAAACATAGCAAACTAGTTTTGGTGGGACTTGATCTTTCTCCCCCTTTTTGTTAGCAATTGACAAACTATTCTCTCCCCCTTAATGATATATCAATAAGGTTAAGGTAAGAGTAGATAGTATGTCGCAGTTATAACTATAAGCACATGCTAACAAGGAGAGTATAGGGTGCATGATCATATAAAACATGGAGCATGCTAAGGAACATGATTAACAAAAAAATATAACTATCTAATCATAGTTAATCATGCATAATTGGTCATCTATGATATACATTAAGCATTAAAGCTCAAGGGCTTATAGCCCAATCAACCAACCTCCCCTATTGGTATATCAAGACCAATAATAAGCAAAGATTTGCATACAATGAGGCATAAAACTCAAGATGATTAGCTAATCTAAGCAGGATGATAATCTAGCAAGCAAATGTAATAGTTAAAAGCAAGGCTAAATTATCAAAATTTGGACTAATGAGGCTTGAATCCTCTGATTTGCCCATACACACAGAAATGAGGCTGAAATCCTCAGATTTACCTATATAAGCATTTCTAACTACCCTTACTAACTATGTTTAGTTTGATATGCCTAAGGGTAACTAATTTCCTCAACACCCTCATAAAATGTAGCATGAGGAGAGGGGTTGGGAACTCCTACTCCTAGAAGGGATAGCGGTCGGGATCCCCTCTTAAATAAGCGGGAAGAGAGGTAGTGGTGAAGGCCGGAAGAGCTAGATCTTTATGTTAGCTCTTATCACTAGCGGAGTCATCAGATTTGGATTCGAACTCCTCCGTTTCATCCCAAGTGGCAGCCATTGCCTTTTTGCCTTTCGGTTTAGGCCCTTCAGGGCATTCTAGGGCGATATGGCCACGACGACCGTAACCGTAACAACGGACGGACGAAGGTTTGGATGATTTTCCTTTATGTTTTTCACCCTTCTTGTCCTTCTTGTCACGGCTATTCCCTCTATTAAATTTGAGGAATCTCTTGAATTTTTTGTTCAATTTTTCTTCCTCATCATCCTCATCATCACTATCTTCCTCCGACTCACTCTTAATTTTCATATGTTTGTGAGAGGACTTTAGAGCAATGTTTTTCTTTCTAGAGGGGGCCTTAAAGTGTAGTTCATGAGTTTGTAGGGAACCTATGAGTTCTTCTACTTTCATGTTATCTATGTCTCTACACTCCTCTAAGGCAACTATCTTGGAGTCAAATCTTTCCGGGGGGGACCTAAGTATTTTTTTACAAATCCTTCCTTCCGGAACCCGATCCCCCAAGACAAACATGGAGTTGCAAATATTTGACAATTTAGTATAAAAGTCCATGAAAGTTTCAGTCTCTTCCATCCTAATGTTTTCAAATTTGGTGGTTAAGAGCTGAAGCTTCGAGCGTCTTACTGTGCTAGTTCCCTCGTGGGTAACCTCATGTATATCCCACGCTTCTTTTGCAGTTGCGCATGTGAGAATGCTCTAAAATTCATCCGGGGAAACCGCACAGCAAATCGCATTGAGAGCTTTGGCATTTACCATGTATTGAGCTCTCTCTATGTCATCCCATTTGGAATCATCTTTGAGAATGGCAATGTTTTTCCCATCAACCACCACTATCTCGGTGGGCAAGGTATATCCAGTTTGTGTGCTAAGCCATACCGGACGGTCCATGGATTGGAGAAAAATTCTCATTCAAGCCTTCCAATAAGCATAGTTGGACCCGTCAAAGAAAGGTGGACGGTTGGTGGTACTCCCATCTCGGTTAGACATGATGCTAGTGCTCCGGTATCGAATCTTACTCTAAACGGTTACATCCTTGAAGAGCAACCTGACTCTGATACCAATTGAAATTGCGTCGGGTAGTCTAACACGACACCCTATGCATACACGTGTGGAAGCTTAAAGAGCAACTAAAATTATGGCTAAACCTATAGGAGGGGGGTGATTAGGACCTTTTTAAAATCTTTTCCCGACTTAACAAATTTAACAAATTGAACTACGTAAGCGATAACACTTTGGCTTCCAAGCCTAAGTGGGTCCAATCAAAAGACTAACATATGATGAAAGTTATAAACAACCTAGTCTAAACAAGCATAGATTAATTAAATGATTAAGCTAATGAAGAACCTAATCTATGCTACTCAAATAGACTTGAGTGAGGATGGATCAAGAAGTTCAAGTCTACTTGAGGTAGTGAAAGTACATCTTGTGAGTGTGGATGAGCCTATCAAGTGCCTAGCATGCATTCCTAACTAAGCATTCATAATTAACCAATTAAATACAATGCATAAAGAGAAATGTGCTCAAGAACAAT
The DNA here is from genome assembly GCA_003013855.2 of Liriodendron chinense. NCBI lineage: Eukaryota > Viridiplantae > Streptophyta > Magnoliopsida > Magnoliales > Magnoliaceae > Liriodendron > Liriodendron chinense. The sequence goes on along the minus strand of PVNU02001229.1, from coordinate 969,791 downwards.
CACAAACACAAGGATGTATAGTGGTTCGACTACTTGTCTACTCCACTCCCGGTTCAAGTACCCAACCCCTTTGAGCACACTGGCATTCACTGGGGAGTTTAAATATGGTTCCTCCCAACCAAGGTGTTTTAACTCGGATCCACCCAACCGAGGAGTTTAGAGGTTCCTCCCAACCTACACGTTTGCACCCGTGTTGGTGGCTCCCCCTTGGAGACTCTGTTTAGGCCGACTAACAAGCCAAGGAACGGCTAACGTCCCTAGATTTTAGGCCAAACTAATAGGCCAAGGATCGGCTAAGGACCCTAGTTCGAGTTTGTCAAACAAACTCTACACTCAACTCCCACAGGGAATTGAGTGGATGGACTCCTAACAAGACAAACTTACTTGTCGGATTGAAGCCCTTTGTAGCGCTGCTTTGGGTTGCTTCTTCTCGCTCTCCCGTGCTTGAATCAGCTCCCCTTGTGCTCCCTCCATCTTTGACGCCGTTGCTTTTCAAGGCTTCAGCTCCAAGATCAGCTACCTTGCATGTGATCCTCCATTGGAGATGCCCAAGGTGCTAGGGAATGGTGAATCCTCCACAAATGGTAGAAAATGGGTTTCCTAGAGGAATACACCTATTTGGACTCCTAGGTAGTGTTTAGACAAGGGATTTCACTATCATCAAGGTGTCTAAACCTAGGAATCAAGAGGGAACAAGTCCATTCTCAAGAAGCCATTGAATGGCCCAAGCTTGTGATGAAAACACAAGGAGAATGACTTATTTTGGGTTTGGAATAGAGCCTCTAATGATCTCTAGCAATGGTGTCTTCTATCTCCTCAAAATTCCCTCCTTTTGCTCAAAAAACGAATCCCCCTCTTAAATAGATTTTCTTCCAACGGTAAAAAAACGGGCAGATTCTCGTATCTCCGATTGATCGGAAAAATGGTCCGATTGATCGGAGACCAGTCCGATTGATCGGAGACATGTCCGATTGATCGGAATTTAGTCCAGAGAACTCTTTGGAGGATTTTTCGATTGATCGGAACATGGTCCGATTGATCAGACAGACCCTTCCGATGGATTGAAAGACTGTCCGATTGATCGAAAATATGTCCAGTGGATTTTTGAAGTTTGATGGAACAATTTCCGATTGATCGAAACTTATCTCCGATTGATCGAAGTCCTATTGGAGCCAGTGTCCGATTGATCGGAGATCAATTGAAAACTGCTGTTTGAACTGTTTTGTTTACAGCAGCTTTCACCTCTTTAATTAGTCTAACTTATCATGTTTTTCATGGAGTTCTAAGACTAATGATGATGACTAAAGGTATACCTAGTTGGTCCAAGTCATCTAAGAGGTTATGGGTTAGGTTTTGGTCAAGGCAAGGCACACCAAGGCATCACTTTTACCTGTTTCTTCTTTCTTGATGCAGCCGGGCCACTTGAATCTTCGGACTTCGTCTTCATTAAGCTCATTCGACACTAGACCCACTGACCTAGTGATTGACAAACAAGCTGCACTAGTATGCCGCAGAAAAGTGCACTAACACGTTACACATGGCTTCTCGTAAACTTGTCCAAAACCGTGATGTGAATCGAGGGTCACGATCTGAGACAATGGAACTCGGTACACCATGCAGCCGCACTACTTCTTTAATGTATAGCCTGGCTAAGACATCCATCGAATAATTTATTCGAATGGGAATGAAATGAGCTGATTTAGTCAACCGGTCCACAATTACCCAAATTGAATCGTGCTTCTTCTGAGTCACGGGTAGCCCAACTATAAAGTCCATGGATATACAATCCCACTTCCATTCAGGTATCTTCAACGGCTGAAGAAGTCCAGACGGATTTTGATGATCAGCCTTCACCTGCTGATAAATAAAACACCATGACACGTATTCAGCGATATCCTTCTTCAGATTTGGCCACCAATACAACTGCTTCACGTTTTGGTACATCTTTGTACTCCCAGGGTGAATCGTGAACTTTGTTCTGTGAGCTGTCTTCAGAATTTGTTCCTTTAATTCAGGTACATTCGGTACGCATAGATGATTACGATACCGAATACCTTTGTCTTTCCATATCTTCCATTCTGAAGCTTCTTTCCCTTGATGTTTAACTATCACCTGCTGTAACCATTCACTACTTCCTTGGGCTTCTATGATCCTGTCAGCTAAGGTTGGTCTTATCCTTAGATTTCCCAACTGAACATGCTCATGATCACAAAATAACAATTCTACATCAAATTCCTTTGCATCATCAAGCATTTTCCATTCGCGAACCATGAGATTTGCCATGATTTGCTGCTTATATTGCTTCCTGTTGAAAGCGTCTACTACTAAATTAGCCTTCCCAAGGTGATATAATAACTCGAAATCGTAATCTTTCAAAAATTCCACCCACCTTCGCTGTCTCATATTTAACTCCTTCAGAGAGAACAAATATCGTAGGCTTTTATGATCGGTGAATAAATCAAACCGCTCGCTATACAAATAATGCCTCCAAATCTTCAAGGCGAACACAATAGCGGCTAGTTCCAAATCATGTGTAGGATAATTACGTTCATGATTCTTTAATTGCCTTGACGCATATGCTATCACCTTGCCTTCTTGCATTAATACGCAACCTAGGCCTAGGATAGATGCATTAGTATAGAGTATAAACTTCGCACCCTCTTGTGGAAGGGTAAGAACAGGGGCAGTAGTTAGAAGTCTTTTCAACTCCTGAAATGCTTCTTCACATCTTTCAGTCCATATAAAAGGTACACCCTTCCGAGTTAAGCTGGTTAATGAGTCAGAAATTTTGGAGAAGTCTTTAATGAATCTCCGGTAATATCCAGCCAGACTAAGGAAACTTCAGATTTCTGACACATTAGTGGGCTGCTCCCATTTGACTACTGCTTCAATCTTTGCCGAGTCCACTGCTACTCCTTCTCTGGAAATAACATGACCGAGGAATTGAACTTTCTCTACCCAGAATTCACACTTTGAAATTTTTGCATAAAGTTGGTTATCCTTCAGAACCTGCAACGCTGTCCTCAAATGTGTCTCATGCTCCCTACTAGTCTTCGAATAAATTAATATATCATCGATAAATATGATAATGAACTAATCCAGATATGTCATGGGATTTCCCATGCGAGAGCATGAATGGGATTGACCCGTAGATCCCAAATAGGGAATCATGGACATACTCACCTCGAGTAACGTCCAGCGTTGGACTTTTTTGGAGTTAATGTGGGGGCCTCACCCATAGGACCCACCTTGATGTGCTTTGTACATCCACTCTGCCCATTTATTTCTCCATCTCATTTTAGGACTGGTATCCGAATTTGGACCCAAACTGAGGTCCGAGTGGGCCACACCACCTGAAACAAATTAATGGTGAAAAAATTATAAAATAAAAGTGAAATTAGAAAGATAGAAATTCTGGGCGTGGACAGCGATCCACTCGTGGACCCCAAGTGATGAAATCAGCTGATCCAAGCTAACCACATATTATATTATGATGTTTTACAACTTGGGTCCAAAAATCAGGTAAATCTGAATCTCAGGTGGCCCACACCACTTAAAACAGTAATGATAACAACACGCATAATTGAGGCAGTTCGATTTTGGGTTGCTGTCCACTTTTGGGACCAATTTGGAGACATTTTAAGAAATCTAATCCGTCCAATATCTTAATAAATACGTTTTCTGGTTAAGGACAAAAAATGACCCATATAGGATATTCCAGTGGGCCATACCAAGACAAACAGTGGGGACAACATCTGTCCACTGGTTGGGAGCTTGTGGGCCCGACTGTGTAGTCTTTGGAAAATCCGATCCACCCAATCTCTGGAGTAATGAGTTATTAGTTTTGTGACAAAAAATAACCCAATCAGATTTCCAGGCGGGCCATGCCAAGTTAAATAATGGGGAGGTACGGTATGGATTCCCATAAATGGATCATTTTAGGATATCTCAGGACAAGATCCTTACAAAATGTAATTAACCATCTTTGGTAGTATACCATTGGGGAACTTATGACCAAGTATAGGATGACCCACTAATTAAGTGGGCCGTACCATCAGAAAAAATAGTAAAAGGGCCATTCCTTTTAGAAACGTGGGTTACAATAATCGAATATGGACCGTCCATTAAGGAACCAAACCTCAATAAAGTATAATTCAAATTGAAAATAAGTATATTAAGGCTACATTGGTGATGAATAAATATAAATTACATTTATTGTAGATTCATGACCGATTCTACTCAGGACGTGACAGAATTAACAAAGTAATCGCCACTATCAACAGGTGGGTACATCTCAATACGTTTCCTAGTCATTTTAATTAAGTAAGTTGTGTGATGGACATAATATGTGATATTGATTGATTTATGCTTGTTTAAATATTAGTTAAATAATTTTTATTTATAATAGATGTCATGAAATGTTGCCTCTCAAAAGGAGAGGTGGAATGTACAGATGTGAATTATTGCACGCATTCGTGAGTTATTGTGCCTGGAGTTCGACTTTGGAAGACCGGTAGGTACTTAAGTATCCGGTTACCCAGGGACCATCCTGGAAGCCCACTAATATATGGAAGTCCGCCCTACAAGGAATGGGGAGCCGATTGATAGGATCCAATCGAAGCGAGTGGAAGACTGAATATATGCCCACTTGATGCATCATTTCATATTAAATTCATTCTTACATTAAATTATGTATTACGTGTATTTAATGGCATGTGTTTATCCTACTTAGTTGAAATGCATGTGAACCGTATTGGGTTACTCACTGGGCTTTCCAGCTGACATTGTGGATTAAAAATATACAGATGATGTGGACGTTGAACCTTCAGATAATCCCCCTGATAATGAGATGGGACCGCTAGAGGAACTGCAAGACTATTGGCCTAATTTAACCAAGGAAGAAGTGGTGGCCATAAACCAAGACGTTTAGACTAGTTTGTTTTATTTTGTTATTTTCAATAATTGGTAGACATCTAATAAAGTCCCAAATGGGTGGACTTAGTTTATAGTTGAATATTTCATGAATAAATGGTAACTTAGTATTACATTATTTTATGACTTTTAAAGTGGTTTAACGTTATAAATGCATTTAGTGCACAAGTTATACCCCGTAAACTGGGCCGGAGGGTGCACTCTGAGTGTGGATTTCTGTAACGACCCTAAAATTTCGGTAGGAAATTTTTCTTTTAGGAACAATAATGGGTTTAACTAAATAAATTTAAAATAATAAATAAAAGAAAAGCATGGACTGATTAGTTAAAGCCCTCTTAAGCGAGAGGGAAGACTAGGGATCTAGTCCTATCACTAACAAGAATTTAATTTTCCTTTTTGCTCTAAATACGAATTTTGAAATTTAAAATTATCTTATCTTATCTCAACCAACCCATCTTATCTGCAACAAATTCCAATAAACTCCCTCTTTAAAAAGAGAGAGAACGAGAGGGTTATTCATCCATCGTAAAAGAAAGGAAAGAAAATGAGAGAAAGAAGGAGGAATGGAGGGATTTTGCGGCTAAATCAAATATGTGTTCCTTCTATTTCGTTTAAGTAGGCCAGATCCAACCAATGAACGAGTCGGATCATCCGTCCGTTCATTGTATGGATCTAGGGACCCTATTTTTATCTTAACCCTTGAATATATGATCATGATTGGTGGGGACCATTTGGGTGGGTCAGGAATCGATCTGGACGAGTCATAATGACCATAAGGCCAAAATGTACATGGGCCACAAAATTCAGATCGAATGGACCTTCAAATGGGCCACATCGATTGAATGAATGATAGCCTTTAAAATTCTTTTATTATTATTTTATTTAATTATTAGATTAATTATGATAAATTATTTTATTCCAAAATATTATTGGGCCCACATTAAGGTGGCCGGCCCAATGGTCGGACCAGATCTCTTGTAAACCACCCCATATAAGCCTACAATAATAAGAACAATAATAATAATAATAATAATAATAATAATAATAATAATAATAATAAAAGAAAAAAAAGAAAAGAAAAAAAATGCTGCTGGACGTCCAGCGTCAGAGACGTTGGAACGTCCAGCGTCTTTTTGAAAGTGACGTGGGGGCCCCACTCATGGGACCCACCTTGATGTATTTTGTGCATTCACTCCGTCCATTTATTTCTACATCTCATTTTAAGGCTAGTGTCCGAATTTGGACCCAAACTGAGGTCCGAGTGGGCCACACCACCGGAAACAAACTAATGGTGAAAAAATTATAAAATAAAAATGAAATTTGAAAAGATAGAAATTCTGGGCGTGGACAGTGGTCCACTCATGGACTCCTTTGTGATAAAATCAGTAGATCCAAGCTGACCATATGTTGTATTATGATGTTTTACAGCTTGGGTCCAAAAATCAGGTAAATCTGAATCTCAAGTGGCCCACACCACTTAAAACAGTAATGATAACAACACACATGATTGAGGCAGTCCAATTTTGGATTGCTGTCCACTTCTGGGACCCATTTGATGACATTTTGAGAAATCTAATCCGTCAAATATCTTAATAAATAAGTTTTCTGGTTAAGGACCAAAAATGACCCGTATAAGATATTCCAGTGGGCCATATTAAGACAAACAGTGGAGACAACACCTGTCCACCGGTTGGGAGTTTGTGGGCCCCACTGTGTAGTCTTTGGAAAATCTGATCCAAACAATCTCTTGAGTAAGGAGTTATTAGTTTTGTGACGAAAAATCAGCCCAATCAGAGTTCCAGGCGGGCCATGCCAAGTGAAATAGTGGAGAGGTACGGTATGGATTCTCATAAATGGATCATTTTAGGATATCCTACAATAAGATCCTTATAAAATATAATCAACTATCTTTGGTAGTGTACCATTGGAGAACTTGTGACTAAGTATAGGATGACCCACCAGTCAAGCGGGCCGTACCATTAGAAAAAAGGTAAAAAGGCCCATTCCTTTTGGAAAAGTGGGTTACAATAATCAAATCTGGACCGTCCATTAAGGAACCAAACCTCAATAAAGTATAATTCAAATTGAAAATAAGTATATTAAGGCTACATTGGTGATAAATAAATATAAATTACATTTATTGTAGATTCAGGACCGATTCTACTCAGGACGTGACAGAATTAACAAAGTAATCGCCACTATCAACAAGTGAGTACATCCTAACATGTTTCCTAGTCATTTTAATTAAGTAAGTTGTGTGATGGACGTAATATATTGATTGATTTATACTTGTTTAAATATTAGTTAAATAATTTTCATTTATAATAGATGTCATGAAATGTTGCCTCTCAAAAGGAGAGGTGGAATGTATAGATGTGAATTATTGTGCGAATGTGAATTATTGCACGCATTCATGAGTTAATGTTCCTGGAGTTCGACGTTGGAAGACCGGTAGTTACTTAAGTACCCGGTTGCCCAGGGACCATCCTAGAAGCCCACTAATATGTGGAAGTCCGCCCTACAAGAAAGGGGGAGCCGATTGATAGGATTCAATCGAAGCGAGTGGAAGACTGAATATATGCCCACTTGATGCATCATTTCATATTAAATTCATTCTTGGATTAAATTATGTATTACGTGTATTTAATGCAATGTATTTATCCTGCTTAGTTGAAATGCATATGAATCGTATTGGGTTACTCACTGGTCTTTCCAGCTGACATTGTGGATTAAAAATATACAGATGATATGGACGTTGAACCTTCAGAGAATGCCACTGATAATGAAGTGAGACCACTAGAGGAATTGCAGGACTATTGGCCTAATTTAACCGAGGAAGAAGTAATGGCCCTAAACCAAGACATTTAGACTAGTGTTTTTTGTTTTATCTTGTTATTTTCAATAATTAGTAGACAACTAATAGTCCCAAATGGGTGGACTTAGTTTATGGTCAAATATTTCATGAATAAATGATAACTTAGTATTTCATTATTTTATGCCTCTTAAAGTGGTTTAACGTTATAAATGCATTTAGTGCACCAGTTATACCCCGTAAACTGGGCCGGAGGGTGCACACTCTGAGTCCGGATTTCTGGGCGTGACAGAATGGTATCAGAGCAAAAAAGAAAATTAAATTCTTATTAGTGATAGGACTCGATCCCTAGTCTTCCCTCTCGCTTAAGAGGGCTTTAACCAATCATTCCATGCTTTTCTTTTATTTATATCTTAAATTTATTTAGTTAAACCCATTATTATTCCTAAAAGAAAATTTTCCTACCGAAATTTTAGGGTCGTTATATAGTGGCTAGTCGTTTTCTGACTGTTGGGCTAGCCACATGTAGTTGTTACTGCATGAGCAGTTACACAAGTCCCTCTGAATAGCCCTGCAACTCTCTATAAAAAGTAGAGAGGTCTCTTTATCAGACCTCCTACCCATAGCACCTCCTCTGTTCCAAACCTAGCCACCTGACCTACTACCTAGTCTCTGTCGCACCGCGACTCGCACCAGTCTCACTCCGATCCGCGAGGTCTCGACCAATTTGTGACATGATGCGCACGTGTGAAGTGACAGTGCTCCACTATCGCCTCTACAGCCACACTGCCTCACATGCCCACGCTCTCGCACCGAGCTCGATCCCATGCCCGTGACCGAGACCGAGTCTGAGTCCGAGACCGAGCCTGTGCCCATGCGCTTGCCCATGCGCGGTGTTCTAGTGCTTCGCACTAGAACACGCAAGCCACCATACTCTTCTCTCCCACCATAAATAAGTAAAGTGCATAACACCCTACATATAAAGAGGTAAAAAACTCTTCTCCCATCCGATATGGGACAAAAATAAAAGAGGTTTTTTTTTATTTTCAAAAATAGTTTTTAACCAGCATTATTTTAACAATCTCCCACTTGGTTGAAAAATAATTTTTCAAAAATGAAAAAACGACATCTGGTAGAGTACAAATTGATCATATACGTAAAGAAATATATCTTTCAATTTGAATCCTTCTTTAGTGTAAATATTTCAAAGTTCTATTAAAATTACTAGTAGCCGTAGCTTTGAACCAGTTATTTTAAAAAACAGGACAGGAAGTACCACACACATACTTTCTTTGTGTTGTTAGAGTTCCCACAAATCTTGCTCAGCACATTTAATGGCCTTGTGCTTATCCTGTTTCATCAACGATCTTGAGAAAAAAACTCTCATTCTCATGAGAGGCGGCACCACCTCTACGTTCATATAGGTGAAGTTCTTCCAGTGTCTCCGTTACTTTTAGACACTTGTCCTTAAGACCGGATTACATTAAGAGTTTCTAAGACTCAATCCTCTATCTGTAACGGCCAGCACTATAATCCTGGATGAGGTATATGTATAATTTAGTGCTGAAACTTTTCACGTATCAGTGACTTATTTTTACACATTGAACTCATATATAGAGATTTTCTAACTTTAGGTTGGATTTTCATCACTGGTGAAATTTTTTTAAAAGATTTTCAACCCCATCTCTTTGGATGTTGTCCTTACTACCTCTCTCGTTAGAGGTTTAGTAAAAGGATCAGCTAAGTTATTACTTGACTTTATGTAAGAAATTGCAATGATTCCATCTTGAATCAGTTGTCTTACATAGTCATGTCGCAGACTTATGTCTGAATTTCCCATCATACGTGCCACTGTAAGCTCTAGATAATGTGGCTTCACTATTGCAATGTAGTGAAGCAGCCGGTATCAGCTTCGCATAGAAAGGAATTTCTAAAAGAAGATTCATAAGCCACTCAGCCTCTTTACCTGTTGCAGCAAGGGCTATGAACTCAGACTCCATAGTTAAGTGAGTTATGCAGGTTTGTTTCTTAGATCCCCAAGGTACAGCTGTACCTCCCAGGGTGAAAACCCATCCAGTAGTAGACTTGTTGTCCCCTGTACTCGATATCCAACTTGCATTGGTATATCCTTCTAGTACAGTTGGAAATTCTGAGTAGAATAATCCTGAGTCTTTGGTTGCTTTTAAATAACCAAGTACTCTACCTATTGCCTTCTAGTGTTCTACACTGAGATTACTAGTAAATCTACTTAGTTTACTCGCAGCATATGCGATGTCTGGTCTAATGCACTGCATTGCATACATTAGACTTCTTATAACACTCACATACTCTAATTGTACAATTGTTCTTCTAGTATTTTCATTTAACTTGACACTTGGATCGAATGGGGTTTTCGCTTCTTTAATAGTCAAATGTTTAAACTTGTTTACTATTTTCTTAATATAATAAGATTGACATAGCGCATAACCCCCACTATGAGTTTTTACTTTAATACCTAGAATGGTATCAACTTGTCTAAAATCCTTCATTTTAAATATGGAAGACAAAAACTTCTTTGTTTCAGTTACACCTTTCATTTTGTTACTTATTATTAACATGTCATCAACATATAAAAAAATAACAATTATGTAATTGCTACTTGTTTTGGAATATATGCATTTGTCTGCTACATTATGCATAAAACCGTGCGATAGTATTTTAGAATCAAACTTCTCATGCCATTGTTTAAGTACCTATTTTAGTCCATACAATGATTTAATTAGTTTACAGACTTTCTTCTTATTTCCTAACAGAACGAACCCTTCAAATTGTTCCATGTATACCTCCTCGTCAAGGTCTCCATTTAGGAAAGCAATCTTCAAATCAATCTGGTGAATATGCAGGCGATGTGTGGATGCTAAAGTAAATATAATCCTAATAGATGTTATTCTTACTACAGGTGAATATATGTCAAAATAATTAATTTCTTCTTTTTATCTGAACCCTTTAGCTACTAGTCTAGCTTTAAAGGTTTGAATAGTTCCATCAGTGTGATATTTCTTTCTAAATACCCACTTACACCCTATGGGTTTAAAAGTTGGAGGTAAATCCACCAGTTTCCAGGTTTGGTTTGACATAATCGAGTCCATCTCATCATTAATGGCTTCTTTTCAAAAAGCTAAATCTGTAGAAGTTATAGCTTCTTTATAGGTTGTTGGATCATCTTCTATAATCATAACTATATGTATTTTTCTAATGACATTCTCTCTATCTCCTTCTACGAGATGAAAAGAGATACGTTGGAAGTCTATCTGTTCAGGACCAAGGTTCTTTTCTACTCTTACCCTTTGACTCCTACGTGGATTGATTGGAGCTTCAACTTCTTGTTGTGCTTCTACCATAGGTTTCTCCTTTGGAGTTTGGATTTCATTATCCTTTAACTCTAAGGATAGTGAGTTTTCAAATAACTCAACATCTTTAGACTCTATGATGGTATTAGACTCTAAGTCTAGGAGTCTATGAGCTTTGCTATTTTGTACATACCCCACAAAGGTGCACTTGATAGCTCTGGATCCTAATTTAGTTCTTTTGAGATAAGATTTTCTACAATATGCGAGACACCCCCACACTTTAAGGTATCATAGATTAGGTTTTTTACCTTTCCATACCTCGTATGGTGAAATCTTGTACTTTTTAGAAGGAACCCTATTTAGGATGTGGTACGTTGCTAGTAGTGCTTCACCTCAAAGTCTTAGTGGTAACTTTGCTTGTATTAGCATTAAGTTGACCATCTCTACTAAGGTTCTATTCTTCTGTTTAGCTATATCGTTCTATCGTAGTGTATATGGTGCAGTGCATTGGTGTATTATCCCATGTTCTTCACAGAAGTTGGAGAACTCTATAGAAAAATACTCTTCTCCTCTATCAGTACGAAGAACTTTTATCTTCTTGTTTAGTGATTTTCTACCTTTGCATTATATACCTTGAACTTGCTGAGTGCTTAATCTTTGTTCTTTAAAAAATATACATACACATTTCTAAAACAATCATTGATAAAGGTTATAAAGTATCTTCCTTCTCCACGTGTAAGAATGTCATTTAATTCATAGATATCAGAGTGTATTAGGTCTAATATTTGAGATGATTTCTCAACACTAGGAAAAATGGTTCTTTGTTAATTTGGACCTTGTGCACACTTCACATTTATCATTTTGACTATTTGTGTATGAGATTAAGTTATTCTTAAACATGAATTTTAAGGTACTATAACCTATGTGTGCTAATCTACCATGCTGCAATGCTACAGATTCAATCATATACGCAGAAGAACTACTTTCATTCAAAGAAAACTTAATCATCCCATTACAAGCATATCCCTTACCAACGAATTTTCCGTTCTTCGACAGAATCAGTTTTTCTGACTCAAATACTACCCGTATTCTGAATTTTTTCAGAAGATCTCCAGAAACTAAGTTTCGTCTCATGTTTAGGACATGCAGTACATTAGTTAGGACCACTTTCTTTCCAGAGGTAAAGATTAGTACCATGGTTCATTTGCTTACAACCTTCGATCAGACTTCATTACCCATTTAGACCTCTTGACCATTGGTAACATCTTCAGAAGTTTTAAAGGTTGATCTGTTATAGCTTACGTAGACTGTGGCAGCTATATCATACCACCAATCGGGTACTTTGTCTTGGATCATGTTTACCTCAGTGATCATGACTACTATGTCTTCTTCAACTGCACTTGCCTCATTCTTAAATTTTTGAAGTCGGCATACTCGAGTATAATGCTCAGTTTTCCAACAGACATGGCAAGGACCTTTGAATTTTCTGTTCTTCTTATGTGGTTTCTTGAATTTTCCTTTATTGGGTTTCAGGGAACCGTTCTTATCGGGATTCTTGTTTTGGGTACTTTCTACTACTTGCACCTTGAATGAGGAATTTCCATTTTCATTTTTCTTTTCACGATTTTGGGATTCTTCCTCTATTCTGAGATATTTTTGGATTTGTTCCAGTGAATAATCATCGGTTTTATATAGCAGTTTCTTCCTGTATTCTGTCCAACTTGAGGGCAATTTTGCGATTATAACCCCGACTTGAAAAGATTTAGGGATATCAATTTTTAGGGCACTGATTTTGCTAATAATTAGCTGTACTTTTCTGATTTGGGCTAACAACAATTTGTTATCTACCATAATGTAGTCGAAATAACTAGTTATGAGAAATTTGTTCATACCTTCTTCTTCGGCCTTGAATTTGAACTCGAGAGCAGTCTAAATTTTTTTGGCAGATTTGGTTCTGGTGTATTGATCATATAGACGATCAGATAGCATGTTCAGGATGTGTCCTCGAGACAGGGGATTATCTTCTTCTCTTTTGATATGTGCATTGATCTGTTTAGTTGTGTCTTCATCGGTTGCTGGAGGAAGCGGCTTCAAGTTTGGGTCTAAGATATAGAATATCTTCAACGCCATAAGTAAAAACTTTATCTTATCCTGTCATCTGGTGAACTTGGTTTCATCGAACCGATCCATATGAATCAAATCCCGGTTCATCCGTTTGATTGATAATATCCCTTCAGTTTTCATATCAGAATTACACTTTAAGATTGTTGAGAATTTCTGAACTCAGAAAATAAATTAATAGGAAAAACCAAAATATAGGACAGGCTAAAGCACGTGAAAACATGCTATCCTTAAAGCATAATTCACTCCTACTCAAATTACTTTGAGTCTGCTGTTAGGTTGCAGGCAGATTGCTTCCAGAATACGACGTGCCTTATGTGGTTCTGCGTTCAGCAAGAAACGAAGAAACTACTATGGAACTCAGTGAACACAATCTGACATAAATGAAAAAGAATGAGAGAAAAAGAGAGACGGTCTTCTTTTTGCAGAGTAGACCACTTCTCTGATCTTAGTGGCTCGGTTTGTATGAACCAAACCGTGAGGCTAATTTCCTTAGAAGGTGCTGGTTCAGTTGAGATGGTTGTGATTGTTGTTGTTATAAAATGAACTAGACCTGTCCGGTTTATATAGGCAATGGTGACAAACAGTTTTGGTCCAAAGCCATAATGGTACTAGCCGTTTTCTAGCTATTGGGAGAAACTAGCTGTTTTTGGCAGTTTCTAACCGTTGTGCATGTGGGAGTTACACACCTGCATGCTGGCTATTTAGACTCAGTGCCTAGTCATTTTTTTATTGTTGGGCTAGCCACATGCAGCTATTACTGTATGGTCTAGACTGTTACTGCATGAGCAGTTAAATAAGTCCCTCTAAATAGCCCTGCAACTCCCTATAAAAAGCAGAGACGTCTCTCTATCAGACCTCCTACCCACAGCACCTCCTCTGTTTCGAACTCAGCCACCTGACCTACTACCTAGTTTCTGTCGCACCACGACTCGCAGGAGTCTCGCTCCGGTCCGTGAGGTAGCGACCAATCTGCAACACAATGCGCACGTGCGAAGTGCGCCACTAGCGCCTCTACAGCCTCACTTCCTCATATGCCCATGCCATCCGAGTTTGAGACCGTGCCCATGCGCGGTGTTCCAGTGCACGCAAGCCACCATACTTCTCTCTCTCACCATAAATAAGGTGCATAACACTCTACTTATAAAGAGGTAAAAAACTCTTCTCCCATCCGATATGGGACAAAAACAAAAGAAGTTTTCTTTATTTTCAAAAATAATTTTTATCCAGCATTATTTCAACACATGCAAGTTACGTCCGTCTCGTTCCATTTCTCCATAGAGCACTTAACCAAGCATCCATAACTGCGAAAGGCAACAATAACATGATAAACATCGAACTTTGGTAGAGCCATCTCTTCTCCGTACACGTGGCGGGATCATCCGTCTAGCAGGTCTACCTCAATGATGTGTTGTATATCCACGCCGTCCATCCATTTTTCCAACTCATTTTTAGGACGTGGTCCTAAAAATTAAGCAGACCCATATCTCAAGTGGACTGAAACAGCTGTGATTGTCCGACCATTAAAAACGTCCCGGGCCCACTTTAAGAAACTCTCATTTGCCATCCAACCGTTGATAAGGTCAAGCAGACCTGGGTGAAGGGTAAATACAAAGATTAGCTTGATCTAAACCTTTTGTGGCCTAAAAAAAGCTTTTAATATTTTATGTGTGCATAAATAGCACATGGTATTTGAGAGAGAAAAAAATTTCAATACTCTTGGCAGAGTGTGAGGGATGATACGCAGGTTCTTAGAAAGTACCTACTTGGAATACAAAAAAATTTAAATTATTAGACGGAACAACATATGGTGTCGTGACTCAGAAATTATGCTAATTTGAATATTTGACCATTGAATTGGGCGGCGTGGATATTAAAAAATAAATAAAAATAAAAGGTGGGCCCCATACGGTCAGGGTAGTTCTCATTAATCCGCTACCCTTTTGTGGACTCTGGATTACAGTGTAGAACAGAGCCGCCGTGGTCCCTGCTGAGTTGACGTTGTTGACGTGGCAAAGCTCTGTGGCCACACCATGATGTATGTCTTATATCCATGCCGTCCATTCAATTTTTCGCAACGTAGGAAGACTTGTAGCATAAGTGGACTATAAACAGGAAACAAATGGGATTAAACGCCTGCCATTGAAAACTTCTCAACAGCAACGGAAGTTTTGGATCAAGCTGACATTTGTGTTTTCACTTCATCCTGGCCCATGTGAGCTTATGAACAGGTTGGATGGAAAATAAATATCACGGGCGGGCTTAGTAACTTTTCAACAATAGGCATCATATCCTATGGTGTGTTGTCCACTTGAGCCTTGGATCTAGCTCATTTTTATTTTGTCTTACACACTAAAATGAACCGAAAAAAATTACACATGAGCAGTGTAGATAAAACCCATAAATCAAGGTGGCCCCCACAGAGCCTGCATGGAACGATTTCCCTCCCGGCGGGTAAGGACGCAATCAGCTTCCCCATCGGACAATTGTGGTAGAGTAACTTATTTATTCATATTTTTTAATGTTGTGCGTTTGGAGTACGCAGCTTGGATGGATCACCGTATCTACCGAGGTCGGTGGATCCCTGACTGTGGGGCCTACCTTGATGCATGTGACTTACACTCCCGTCGTTCATCCGTTTTCCCCTCATTTTAGGGCATGAGTCCAAAAACGAAGCAGATCCAAATCCACACCATAGAAAAAAAAAAAAAAAAGAGGTGATCATTGAATACCTACCATTAAAAACTTGTTCGGGGCCATTGGAATGTTTATCCAACCTGTTGATGAGCTCATAAAGAACCGTATGTTGGGACCACTCAAATACCAGCTTAATCCAAAACTTTTGTGGTCCACAAGAAGTTTTTAACGGCCAATCAGCACTGTTACCTGTGGCATGTCCACATGAGATTTCGATCTTCTTCATTTTTAGTACCAAGCCTTAAAATGATCCGTCAGAACTGATGGACGGCGTGGATGTAAGGCACACACATCACGGTGGCCCCACAGTCAGGGATCCAACGAAGCTTCGCCGGCGTTTGGAGGTGTAGATCGGATGGATAGGACCATCCAATTGGTTTGATTTTAGAAACGATTTTCCATCAACGATGTGATCTACTAGATAGATGGTCCCGATTCAGACACGCAGCTTACGTATGTGCGGTGTACAGAGCTCTAGGATATTCCAGTTCTAGCTGCTTAGCCAGATAGTATAAGAGGAGTTACAGCTGCATGACTTCTACGCAGAAGAAGAAGGAAGGAAGGGAGGAAGGAAGGAGATGGCCCAAATAGTTCTCTTCCCTTTCATGTCCAAAGGCCACATGATCCCAGTCATCCACCTGGCCCACCTCCTCATCAAACGTGGCCTACCCATCACAATCTTCACCACACCTTCAAACTCTCCTTTCATCTGTCGATCTCTCGGGGACAACGTCGCCAACGCTACCATCATCGATCTCCCCTTCCCAAAAGGCGTCCCCGAGTTCCCCGACGGAATCGAAAGCACTGACCAGCTTCCATCCATGTCCCTCTTCATTCCATTCATCAACGCCACCAAACTCCTCCGGCCCCACTTCGAACAAGCGCTGGAAAGCCTACCACATGTCGGCTGCATAATCTCTGACGGCTTCATCGGGTCGACTCAACTATCTGCTTCGAGATTGGGCATCCCATGGCTTTTATTCAATGGGATGAACACCTTCGCTATGACTATTTCACGAGTTGTTCTTCGCGATCGGCCCCATGTGGACCACGACGATGATGAGCCTTTCCTTGTCCCAAGCTTCCCTTGGATCAAGCTCACCAGGAACGATCTCACCCCTCCATTCGACGACCCCGAACCTAAGGGTCCAATGTGGGACTTCATTGTTGAATCTGGCCAACATTCATCACAGAGCTACTGAATAATTGTCAATAGCTTCT
This sequence comes from Liriodendron chinense, assembly GCA_003013855.2. Classification (NCBI taxonomy): domain Eukaryota; kingdom Viridiplantae; phylum Streptophyta; class Magnoliopsida; order Magnoliales; family Magnoliaceae; genus Liriodendron; species Liriodendron chinense. Next base: position 952,679 of record PVNU02001229.1, on the reverse strand, counting down.
ATGAGCTAGAGCCCGTTTATGTGGACTACTGGAAGAAAGAGTTCGAGAGTCGGATTTGGTCCGTGGGGCCGCTTTGTTTGGCAGTGTCCAGAGCTGAAACTCTCCCAAACACCAACTGGGTGCAATGGCTGGATAAAAAGCTATCCATGCAACGTCCAGTTTTGTACGTAGCATTCGGTACACAAGCTGAGGTCTCGAATGCCCAATTGCAGGAGGTTGCGACCGGTTTGGAAAGATCGGAGGTGGACTTCCTTTGGGTGGTGCGATCGAAGGAAGCCGAATTGGGAGATGGGTTCGAGGAGAGGGTGGCGGAGAGAGGGTTGGTGGTCAGGGAGTGGGTTGAACAAGTATCTGTACTCGAACACGAAAGCGTTCGAGGGTTCATGAACCATTGCGGTTGGAACTCGGTGTTGGAGAGCATCAGCGCATCGGTCCCGATCTTGGCGTGGCCCATGATGGCGGAGAAGCCCCCGAATGCAAAGCTGTTGGAGGAGCTAGGAATCGGTTTGAGGATTGGAGCAAGCCACGGCAAAGGCCGCAATGGATTGGTGCGGTCAGATGATGTGGAGAAGATGGTGAAGGAGTTGATGGCAGGAGAGAAGGGAAGAGAGGCAGCTGAGAAGATGAAGGAAGCGGGACAGGCTGCCAGAAGGGCCATGGAAGAAGAAACTGGGTCCTCCTGGCGTTCGCTGGACTTGCTTCTAGAAGAGCTGAAATTATTATAGTGTGCTTGAATATGCTTGCAATAACAACCACACGTTCCAATTAGCAGCATACCATGAGATGAGGTTTGCTTGCCTCTGTACTCATGTATCTTAACGCAGTTGGAATCTAGGCACATTTGAAAGAAATCTAACCCGTTAATTTGGTGGATCCGATTGAGGAGATTACACATGTCAAAAATCTAGTTTAATAACGGATTAGCCCACACACCCTCGTAAGAAAACAATAAGTGCTATGAAAATGAATTTTGTTGAGCTTCAAAGGTCACTAAAGGGGACGATTTGGATGCATTCACTGATAGCAAGTAGGTAATTCCTAAAGCAACCTTTTCTAAAAGGAGAACGATAAAGAGAAACACGCACAATCAGTACGTTCGAAGCTTTTGAGAAATGAGAAAATGGCTAAATGCCGTCTGGACTCTGGACATGTTAAAAGTCTCATATGATGCAAGCTGGAGCATAATATTTAGTGCACATCCATAGCATATGATGTGCAACACATGTACAACACATGATGCCATCAATTTTCATTGGGAGCGAATTAAGAGAAATTTCCCTACGTAGACCTCACTTTTGACTGATCAGCCAAAATAGACCTCCGAAAGTTTACTTTCTCATTCTTTAAACTTCAATGTTTTTTCAGACGAAAATACTCTCGCGAATTTAACGAGTCTAAAAAAATAAATATGTACAACTAGAGTTTAGAACGGGAAAGTAAAGTTTTCAAAGATCTATTATGACTGGTTGGTCAAAACTGAGGTCTATAGAGGTAAATTTCTAGCGAATTAGCTTACCTTGGAACCAGCTTAGTGGGTGTTACCCTAACTGTGTGGGGCTCATATTGATCTATTTTTTGTATATCCACGCCGTCCATCTAATTTATCATCTAATTTTAGGATGGGATCCCAAACCTTAAGAATATCCAAATCTCATGTGGACCATACCACTAGAAAAATTGATGAATGACCATTGATAAATTTTTGTGGGCCATAAAAGTTTAGATCAATCTGATCTTTGTATTTTACCTTCATCTAGATCTAATTGACATTATCAATCAGTTGGATTTCAAATAAACATTAATAAAGCGTTACTAGGAATTTTTAATAGTGAAGAACTCAATCACCACTGTTTCCTGTAGTGTGGTCCACATGAGATTTATATCAACATAAGTTTCATTGTTAAAATGGTTTTAAAAAATAGATTGACGGTGTAGATACTCATAAAATCATCAAGGTGCGCCTCACGATAGGGGTAACACCCACTAAGCTATTACCCGGGTAACACCTAATTTGCACCCATTTTCATTTGTCTTATGTGTCAATCATTGATGCCAACTCAATTGCTGAGAACCCACAGCATGCACAACAAAAAATGAAGGCTAACAAAGGGCACCAATGCATCAAGAGCTTGGAGAGGCTCGAACAGGCAACCCTCTCTCATTATTATTATTTTTTTAGGGTTTTTTTTTTTACCCATACCCGACCCTACCTGTACCGCGACCTGTACCTGACCCAAATTCGGCCCGTAGCACCTGAAAGTGCTGTCATGGTGTCTCAAACCTGAGACTTGCTGGTTGTCAAACTCGGACACAACTAGTGAGGTAATAGGCTCTTGACATTGTTAGTACACACACCCACATTTTTAGTGACCTTACTATGTTAGCCACCCCATGTTGGAATTCGATACCTAGACCTCAGTGTTGAGACGAGATTATCTTCACTCAGTCAACCCTCTCTCATATTCACACGTAAGTTTTAAAAAAAAAAAAAATCTCAGAATTTTTATTTAAAACCAATGCCTAAGACCCTCTAAGAGTGTATTTATTTACAATTATTATAGCTCTTTTTCCACATAAGCTATTTTTTAGAAATAAGGATGAGACTACACTTTTTATCAATTAAATTTCTTTTCTAAATATAAGGACCAATGAAAAAAGATATTAAAATAACTAAAACACTAAGAGATTATAACCTATATGTTTACGTCAGATTTAGTAATAGGATCCTCCAGATGTTCACCTTCCTTCAAGCTAACTTCCCTCCAAACCTGAAAGAATACAAGAGAAAGCTAAGGGTGGCCGGCGTCCAGCCAGTTGGCCCTTCGAAGCTTAAGTCAGATGGGACATGGTTGTAAAGGGAAGCAGCGGGATATGAGCTTGGAAAATTGTGTACCTTTATTCACTATGGAGTCATCTATTTATACAAATCCAGGTGATCCAATCAGTTACGCAAGATGTTAAGATTGCTCTTGATTTCTGGGGATAAAGTGTTTATCTTATTAATCCCTAGATAAGGAGACAGCCTACTCCAGTTAAACATCTTGTTGATCGCGATCCTTGATAGTGATCCTCTGAGATCCGGAGCCACGAACAGAGATAAGCCCAAAACCGGCCTATATGGGCTGCTGGTACTTAAATGGCGGGGATGCTTGAGCTCGGAGGTAACTACTCGCATATTGAGATGCAGCCCCTTTCAATGACCATGAGCCAAGATGCTTGCATATTCGGGGGTGTATACTGTACTTTCACAATATGCGAGCCTCGACCAGGAGGGCTCGATGGTTCGGGAGTTGTTATCGCACCTTCCCAATATGCAAGCCTTAACCATGAGGGCTCGATGGTTCGAGAGTTGCATACCGTATCTTCCCGATATGCGAGCCTCGACCATGAGGGCTCGCAGGTTAAACACCGCTAAAAAGGCGCTCACGGGCCTTGAGTTTTTGCTATCTTCGACCACCGCTATTTGGCTATAACAGATGCCCCCCAAGTCCTTGCCGTCAAGGAGTTTAAGGGAAGGACTTGTTTACTGGCATGCATAACCGCCCAATGCCTTTCTCAAAGGTGAAGTTGTTATAGGCAAAATGGTGGAGATAAGATTTCACGCAGGAAATGCCCATTTCGCCCTCGAGATGATCTGATCAAGAGTCGCAGAACGGGTAAAAGTGGAGTGCGGGTTCGACTCTCGAGATCGTAAGCTCGGGAGTCGAAGAATGGATAAGTGCGGGACGTCCATTCGACTCTCGAGATCATCTGATCGAGAGTCGAATATTGGATAAGTGTGGGACGTCCATTCGACTCTCGAGCTCACCTGATCAGGAGTCATAGATTGAAAAATACGGAGCAGCTATTCGCAAGTCTCGAGTCTTCGTAACCGATAGTCAAATACGGCAAAGCTCGATCCGCGAGCAGACCTTCTCACAAGTCGTTGAAAGACGTTACACCTAAGTGTGTACTTGGACTCGCGACCACATTCTAACATGCGAGCAGCTTATCCAATCCCTCTGCGACACCAAGCAGGACTACATCCAGTTCGGTGGTTTCCGTCTTGTCGGCGTCTCCTTCCTTTTCGGAAGCTATGACTCCAACTACGGGCGTCTCCTTCCTTTTCGGAAGCTATGACTCCAACTACGGGCGTCTCCTTCCTTTTCGGAAGCTATGACTCCAACTACGGCTTCCAGTTTATCATGACACATCAGCGCTATTACCACGCTTACTGGCAGCCCGTATAGGTTGGCATTTGGGCTTATCTTCTCTAAATGGATCCGGATCTTAAGGGATTGCCATCAAGGGGCGTGATTGTTGAAATAAATCATTGGGTTGGATCTGACTCAAAAGATAGGATCTTATCCCACGAAATCAGCAAGATCTCAGTATCGTACGCGACATCAACGGGATTTCGACATCTTACGTAACAAATTGGATTGTCTCCAGATCTATATAAAGGGGTGGCTCCATTAAGAGCAGGTACGCACACAACATTCAATCTTGGCCCCGTTTTGCTTGGCTTCTCTTCTTACTGTGGCCTAACTTAAGCATCGGAGGGCTAACGGCTGGTCCCCAGCCACCCTTATTTGCTGTCTTGCTTCAGGTCTGGTGGTGGAAATCCCTGCTGGAGTGAAGGAGAAAAGCCGGAGGATCTCATTACAAAATCTGACATTAATAGTCTGGCGCCGTCTGTGGGAACGACTTGATCATCAAAATCAATCGTGCTAACCACCGATCAAACTCCTTCGGCGATGCCTCCTAAAAAGGCTGTTCATCCTTCAACTTCAAGACAGGCACCACCTCCGCCTGATGAGACGGAATCCGTACCTGCCCTTCCACCTGCTCCGACGAATATCCCTCAAGGAGCCCCGAATATGCCATCAACAAACCCATTATTGGAGGCCACTGGAAATCAAGATGATGTCCTACGTTTCCTCGGAAACACTCTCCTAACTCTAAACGCCGGAGTTCAGGCGCTGTCAAATCGGCTTGATCAGCACTTTCCTGAACCGCAAAGACAACCCTCCGAAGGGTTACCACCGCAACCCATACCGGTAGCTTCCAGACATTCTATGGACGAACCACAGGTCCCACCACTCGGCGGCCATCCCCCTGTGCCGTCTCCACATTCTATGCATTCCAGTTCGTCTCGACAACCTCAACCGCAAGGCTCCACCGCCGAAACATCTAGCTATACCCTACCATGGGAAGGAGATCTCAAAAGAATCCAAGATCGTTTTGATGTCATGGAACAGCGATACCAGGCAAATCGGCCATCTGCCGTCATGGCGGTGATACATCAATCTGAATCTCCCTTCACCAGCGAGGTCATGGAAGCCCCGTTACCTAGAAAGTATCGAGCACCTGTTATCGCTCCGTACACAGGAATTGGCGACCCTCTGGAACATCTGGAAACATACAGGTCCCTCATGGAGTTGGAGGGACATGGTTCAGAAATCATGTGTAGGGCTTTTCCCCTAACATTGAAGGATGCAGCTCGTACGTGGTTCCGGGGGTTAAAGCCCCATTCCATCAGTTCCTTTTCCCAATTATCGGAGATATTCCTTTCTCAATTCATGGGAAGTATTCACATTAAGAAGCCAGCCTCCCATATGATGAATCTGAAACAGCAGCATAGGGAGACAATAAAGGAGTTCACAGTACGGTTCACTGCCGAAGCCGTTCAAACTGAGGGTTACACTGAAGAAAAGGGTCTTACAGCCCTCATTGCCGGAATAACGAGCGAGAAATTCAGGTTTGCCTTAGATAAAAGCCCGCCGAAAACTATGGCAGAATTCCAAGCCAAAGCTCAGAAATATATCAATGTAGAAGAAGTTGCATTGACACGCCATGGAGTACAGAGTAAGAAGCGCAAGCCAGAAGGAACCTCTTCTACAGATAAGAAATATCGCCGTGACCAGCGCGATCGTTCTCCCAGGAAGCCCTACTCTGGTAAATATCATAACTACACTCCTCTTAATCAGTCTCCTGAAAAGGTTCTAATGGAGATTAAACACAAGCCATATGTGAAGTGGACTGCAAAGATCAAATCCGATCCCGAGAAGAGGGACAAGAGCAAGTTCTGTTACTTTCACAAAGATCACGGGCATAGGACCCAAGACTGCATCTCTCTACTAGACCATATCGAAGCCCTTATTCGAAAAGGCCATCTCCAGGATTACGTTGCTCGTAAAAATCGATCACCAGAAAGGGCGAAGACCTCATCTCGCCAAAAGGAACCACCTCATCATCAAATCGACCAAGAGGACGCTGAGCCCACGGGAGAAATTCGCACTATCGTCGGGGGACCAGCTTGCGGAGGTGACTCTCAAGCTTCAAGAAAGGCATACGCTCGAAAGGCGTCCAAAGAACCCCAGCAGATCTATTGGCTGGAACAAACGTCCAACTCATCGAAAGCGAGCCATCCTCCAATTTCTTTCACCCTCGAAGATGCAGCGGGAATTCACTTCCCTCATGAAGATTCCATCATAGTCACATTGAAGGTATCAAATTATCTGACTCATCGAATTATGGTGGATACAGGTAGCTCAGCCGATATTCTGTATTTGGAGGCTTTCGACAAGATGGCAATTGCCAGAAGCCTCCTCAAGCCAGTATCGACCCCCCTTGTCGGCTTTGGAGGAGAGGTAGTAACACCTGAAGGAAGTATCGATCTCCCAGTCACTTTTGGCGAGAGTCCAGCGAAGACCACCGTCTTCGTAAACTTCCTCGTCGTGGATCGAAAATCAGCATACAACGCCATTTTGGGGCGGCCGTCTCTAACTAAGGTTGGAGCGGCCTTGCACCCTTCATATTTATGTGTTAAATTTCCTACCCCAAATGGCATCGGGGTCGTGCGAGGAAGTCAGCAGGAGGCACAGTCTTGTTACCAGATAGCCCTCCAAGATCGAAAGGCGGCTCAAGCGACGTCCGTCATGGAAATAGTTCAAGGATCACCCGTTCCCTCAACCACCTCCTTGGATCCAAGAGAAAATGCTCTGAAGTCGAGAACTCCGGGGGAGGAAACAGTGGCGATCCACCTGACCGAAGACGACCCATCTAAGATCGTGTACATCGGGTCCTCCTTGACCACTGACCATCGTGAAAATTTGATCCGTTTCCTCACCGAATACAAGGATGTGTTTGCTTGGTCTCATAAAGATATGCCAGGCATCGATCCCAATGTTATCGCACATCGTCTCAACATTGACCCAAAGCATAAACCCGTACATCAGCGTCGACGTGCCTTTACTGCAGAAAGACAAATGGCAATCAAAACTGAAATTGAGAAGCTGCTCGCGGCTAATTTCATAAAGGAAGTTGACTACCCAGAGTGGGTCGCAAACGTAGTTCTCGTCCGGAAAGCTAATGGCAAATGGAGGATGTGCGTCGACTATTCAGACTTGAACAAAGCATGTCCCAAAGATAGCTTTCCGACACCGCGGATCGACCAGTTGGTCGACTCAACAGCTGGACATGCTCTCCTCAGCTTTATGGATGCTTATTCTGGTTACAACCAGATTATGATGCATCCACCTGATAGCCAGCATACTGCCTTCATCACAGATCGAGGACTATATTGTTACCAGGTAATGCCGTTCGGTCTTAAAAATGCAGGGGCCACTTATCAATGTCTTGTCAACAAAATGTTCGCTGCTCAAATCGGTAGGAATATGGAAGTGTATGTTGACGATATGCTCGTGAAAAGCATCGTTGAAGATAACCACATTTCTGATCTTCGAGAAGCCTTTGACCTGATGAGGAAGTATCAAATGAAATTAAACCCAGAAAAATGCGCGTTTGGAGTGTCAGCAGGGAAATTTCTTGGGTTCATGGTTGGCCAGCGTGGAATTGAGGCGAATCCCGAAAAGATTAAAGCATTAATAGATATGAAATCCCCCGTTACTCTGAAGGACGTCCAGCGTCTGGCAGGTCGTATCGCATCATTGAACAAGTTCATCTAGCGAGCATCTGACAAGTGCTTGCCCTTCTTCAAACTCCTTCGTGCAACTGGCCAAGTCTGATTAGAAGTGGACACCTCAGTGTGAAGAAGCTTTTCAACAACTGAAGCAGTACATGAGCGCTCCCCCATTTTATCTAAACCTGTAGCACATGAGCAACTCATTCTTTATTTATCTGTGTCTTCCACGGCCGTTAGCGCCGCTTTAATAAGAGAAGATTCCGGGGTGCAAAGGCCCGTTTATTATATAAGTCGAGCACTGGTCGATGCAGAAACTAGGTATTCTGATATGGAGAAACTGGCCCTAGCCTTAGTCACGGCGGCTCGAAAACTGCGACCATACTTTCAAGCCCATGCTATTTTAGTACCAACAAATCATCCACTACGACAAGTCCTTCAAAAACCTGAGGCTTCCGGGCGCTTAACTAAATGGGCAGTCGAGATCAATGAGCATGATATCTCATTCTGTCCTAGGACCGCAGTCAAGGGCCAGGCCGTGGCTGACTTCATCGCTGAATTTACATATTCTTCTGAAGATAATGTCATGACCAGCGACCAGCCTCCTTGGTCGCTCTTCGTGGACGGGTCGTCGCGAGCCACTGGCAGTGGAGCGGGCCTGATTTTAGAGGCTCCCGACGGGTCGCATTTTCAATATGCTCTGCGTTTCGAATCACGTGCCTCTAATAATGAAGTAGAATATGAGGCCCTGATTGTTGGCCTCGAATTGGCCGTTGTCCTCGCAGTCCAGAATTTGATAATTCATAGCGACTCCCAGCTCATTGTCAACCAAGTTCTTGGCGAATTCGAAGCCAAAGAAGAAAGAATGGCCTTATACAAGTCTCGTGTCCTCATCTTGCTCGCCAAACTAAAGACTTATAAAATAATTCATATCCCTTGCGAGCAGAACCAACTTGCCGATTCCTTGGCAAAGCTCGCTTCTGCACCGGAATCGGAGTTATCACATTCAATCCCCATCGAGCACCGTCAGAACTTGAGTATTGACCATGTGACTCTCGAGCAAGTTATATTGGTACAATCGTCTCCATGCTGGATGGATCCTATCATCCTTTATCTCAGAGATGGATACCTACCAGAAGACAAGAAAGCTGCAAGAAAAATTCGACTTCGAGCTGCCAGGTACACCTTACAAGATGGACTCTTGTTGCGAAAAAGCTTTTCCTTGCCTTATTTAAGGTGTCTTCATCCAGAAGAAGCACTTCGTGTTCTCGATGAAATACACCAGGGGGCATGTGGTAACCATCCCAGGGGGCGATCCCTAGCATATAAAGCGATGAGGCAAGGATATTATTGGCCCACGATGAAAGCAGACGCCATCGAATTTTCTAAAAAATGCGACAAGTGTCAACGATATCTACCTATACCTCGTGTACCGTCTGAGCGGATGACCCCAGTTGATAGCCCTTGGCCTTTTGCTCAGTGGGGGATCGATATCATCGGGCCCTTACCTATGGGAAAGGGGCAGAATAGGTTTGCGATCGTGGCGGTTGATTACTTCACCAAATGGGCCGAGGCAGAACCATTAGCCAAGATCACTGAAAAACAAACTACTAAGTTTATATGGAGAAATATCATATGTCGTTTCGGACTTCCTCATACTATAATCACCGATAACGGAACGCAGTTCGACAACGCGACCTTTCATGAATTTTGCGACAAATGGAAAATACGTAATCTCCGCACTTCTCCGTATCACCCCCAGGTGAATGGGCAGGTCGAGGCAGTGAATAAGATCATAAAGCATCATTTAAAAACCAAGCTAGGTGAATGTAAAGGGATGTGGCCAGAACTCCTGCCAGAGGTATTATGGGCTTATAGAACCACGGCTTGTACATCAACAGGTGAAACTCCTTTCTCCTTAGCATTTGGTGTTGACGCAGTGGTACCAGTGGAAATTCAAGTGCCCTCATATCGGATCGAGCAGTATGATCCCGCGAGCAATCACGAAAACCTCCGACTTCATCTCGATCTCTTGAAAGAGCGAAGAAATGCTTCCCAAGTACGAGTGGCAGCATATCAACAACGTATTGCTCGTTATCGGAATGCGAAGGTTCAGCCTAGATCCTTCCAGTTCGGAGATTTGGTCCTAAGGCAAAATCTTGGAGTTCCTGCTCGTTCATTGGATCCGAATTGGGAAGGCCCGTATCGGGTTATCAGGGTCGTGCGACCCGGTACTTATTATCTTGAAGACATGCAAGGGAAGCCTGTACGTCGCCCTTGGCATGTGGAGCATTTGCTACGATACTACCCCTAGATTCGATGTAGCTTATTATAACGTTTTATGAATAAAGTGAAAGATATCTTTTGGCCGCTACTCCATTCGTATGGACCTGAATAGCCCTGAAGAGTGCTTACACATCTTGGCCAATTGCCTACCTTTGGTAGGACTGAAACCATTACTAGTTGGTTGCTTCTCCATTTACATGGACCTGAATAGCCCCGAAGAGAATGTATACCATCTCTTGGCCAACCTTCTGCCCTCGGTAGAATCAAAAGCTCAATCGATAGATCAGTCTATCTCAACGCGGACACGGTCACACGACCCCCGGATTGAGTCTAATTCATTTTTTCATGAGTTAGTTGCTCACGACTGGTGAGAGGAGGGATCGCACTCCGGAATGCGAGCACCGTAACTCGGGCTCGAATCGCAGTCATACACCTTAACCGCGAGCACCACAGTTCGCCATACACCCTAATTGCGAGCAGCGAAACTCGTGCTCGGATTAAGGGTTCGCATTCACTGATGAGTCAATATGAAATCAACTTGGGAGTCTCAATCGGATTGGTCGCAACGAACCCCCGGATTGAGCACATTCTCGTTGCAACAAGGCATTCAGTACATGAAAAGAAAGTAAACAAAAACGAGAAGGCATTCATTGCGTGAAAAGGAAAAGGTAAACGAGGACAATACTTCCAAAAATATTCTTTCATTAATGATAAATGTTTACAATATCCATTCACGAATACAAGAGGAAAACAAAGAAAATCAATCCCTTGGAGGAGGAGCTGCGCTCTCAACTTCGGGGCCCATTTCTGGAGCCCCTTCAACCTGAGTGGCTTCAGTCACCTCGTTCTCAGCAGCAGCCTGCTCTTCGGCAGCTATGATGGTCGCGACTCGACCAAACTCCCCCATATCAATGGATGGGATCATTCGTTGCACTACTCTTAGCGCAAAGTCGCGACCAGCATCATATGACTCGTACCTTTCGTCGTCATATTGCTGTGAGGTACGGAACTCGGAAACTGCCCGAGGACCTTCCTCCGAGAGCATTTTCGCAAGGGCGACTCTCTCCTCGTCCCAGTGGATCGAGTCATCCTTAAGCTGCGCCAGAGCGTTGCGCTCCTTGGTCAGGTTGTCGTAGGCCTCCTTAAGCTGCGACCTAGCCTCTGCAAGTCGCTCCTCCAATGAGATCTTGTCTTGACGAAAGATCTCCTTCTCTCTCTCCGCCTTCTCCTTCAAGTCGGCGGTCTTCGCGAACTTATTGTCCAAAGCTTGGTACCTTTCGGTCAACACCTGGACTTTCTCTATGAGGATTTTTATCTCCTCATCTTTCTTGGAAATCACGGCCTCACGGGATTTGAGGAGTTGATCTCGTCCCTGGACCGCCTTTTCCAAAGCGATCCTCTTCTCATCTGCCTCGTCTATTACGTGGCGAGCGGCGACGATGTCTCGCTTCGTCCGCAAGATGAGGTCTAGTCCCTGCAAACAAAAAGAGGGGTGAGAAGAAATACTTAAGAAACCCCAAAATAATAAAGTTTTGGGCTAGGAGGTTCTACCTAAGCCATCCTTATCCCTACCTCAAGGAAGAGGCTCTCAGGGCCTGGCTCGGGAAGAGAGCCGAAGGATTGAGGCGGGACGTTCTCAAATAAGAATTTACAGATGGGGTGGAGGTGGCGAGGAACAGAATATGTCCCACTGCCGGAAGGTTGGGCAACGATCAGCCCAGACGGCTCGCGAGGAGGGGCCATCGTCTCACGAGCAGGTCCCTGCTCGGTAGCAGGAACCAGCTCGCGGGCAGGAGCCATCTCTCGAGACTCCGTGTGCTCACGAGCCTCTTCAGCTGGGGGGCAGCTGGACCCTACTCCATCTGGGGAATTGTCAGCGATATTAATCACTGGCGGCCCGGGTGCGACCACCAGTGAAGGAATAGCGGGCCCTGCTGGAGCCCCCGCCTTGCTCGAGAGAGGAGCAGGCTGATCGTTACCCTTTTCGGTGGATGGGTGAGATGGACCAGCAGATGTTTTCTTCTGTCTCTTGGAGCTCGTGCCCTTTAGCCGGGGCAGCGAACCTCTTTTCTCTCCGATCTGCGTCATCTCAACTTCTCTTATGGGTATTAAGCCCGCTGCTGCAAGACGTGATGGAGACAAGCAAGTCTCGACGTGCCTATCACCAATAGGCACCTTGTACACTTTTACGATTTTTTCGTTGATCCCCCCTTTCAAGTTCGGTTTTCTCAAGGCCGGGATACCTGCGAGCACAAACAAGGGTCAAATGGAGTAAAACCCTAAAACCCTAATTGAAGAAAAAGTGCACAATGCGGGACTGTGCCTACCTTCACAGAAAAAGCGGTTTTCTCTTGGGCCCCTGGAAGAAGCAAATTCCCAATTTCCGGATCCATAAAACCAGCGCTTCCTCCAGCCGGGATAATTCAATGAGGGCTTCCCCAGCACGAAGTTATCCCGGTGCCAATAACATAGATAATACTAGCCTTCGTTGGAGGGTGCCTTCTTCAAGAGGAACATGCGGAGGAACTCATCAGCTGTGAGCTCCCCGTTCTCCGGCTTGAGCCCAAAGGACGAATGAGCTTAGGACCACCCTCCATCCATTCACAATAAGTTGCCCGGGGGCAATTTTATAATATCGAAGTACATCCCTGATGAAGGGATGGAGGGGAAGGCGAACCCCCAGAATGAGTTGATACTTATAGAATGCCACACACCCTAGGGGAGGGGAGTCTGGCGTCTCTCCATCTCTAGGTAACCGGAGAGCGACTGAGTCAGGGATTGAAAATCTCTCCCGTAACTCCAGCAGCCGGTTCTCCGATAGAATGGAAGGATATCCGGCCGCTGTATACTGACCTGCCGGAACCCTTGCGTTACTAGAAGCAGAGGATTCCGGGGTGGCATCTCCTAAAGGAACGGTACTCTCCTCAGAAGCCATGGGATATTTAAGAAGAAAAAGAAAGAAGAAATATTACAGTACAAAAGGAAAGAAAGAGCACCAAAGGAGATCGAGGAAGACACCAAGGAGTTCCGGAGGAAGATGATTGAAAGACAAAGGAGGATTCTGAAACTTCTGTGAAAATCAGAAGATATGGTGGACTCCGTATATTTATAGGCAATCATTCCGCCGTATATGGTAGCACGTGGCGATCTCTCGTTCGGCACAACACTCGAGCAGGCACGCCCATTAAATACTTGGACACGTGGTGAGCGCCTCTTCATTTCCTGACTGCAGAAAGGCTGGCGCTCATTAATTCCAGCCTAATCATGTACGGCTTCTCAGTAAAAGCAAGAGGCAGCCGCGCATGACAGCAAGCTAGGTCCTTTCCTTAAGGATTCTTGGCGGCAAGGACTTGGGGGGCATCTGTTATAGGCAAAATGGTGGAGATAAGATTTCACGCGGAAATGCCCATTTCGCCCTCGAGATGATCTGATCAAGAGTCGCAGAACGGGTAAAAGTGGAGTGCGGGTTCGACTCTCGAGATCGTAAGCTCGGGAGTCGAAGAATGGATAAGTGCGGGACGTCCATTCGACTCTCGAGATCATCTGATCGAGAGTCGAATATTGGATAAGTGTGGGACGTCCATTCGACTCTCGAGCTCACCTGATTAGGAGTCATAGATTGAAAAATACGGAGCAACTATTCGCAAGTCTCGAGTCTTCGTAACCGATAGTTAAATACGGCAAAGCTCGATCCGCGAGCAGACCTTCTCACAAGTCGTTGAAAGACGTTACACCTAAGTGTGTACTTGGACTCGCGACCACATTCTAACATGCGAGCAGCTTGTCCAATCCCTCTACGACACCAAGCAGGACTACATCCAGTTCGGTGGTTTCCGTCTTGTCGGCGTCTCCTTCCTTTTCGGAAGCTATGACTCCAACTACGGGCGTCTCCTTCCTTTTCGGAAGCTATGACTCCAACTACGGGCGTCTCCTTCCTTTTCGGAAGCTATGACTCCAACTACGGGCGTCTCCTTCCTTTTCGGAAGCTATGACTCCAACTACGGCTTCCAGTTTATCATGACACATCAGCGCTATTACCACTCTTACTGGCAGCCCGTATAGGTCGGCATTTGGGCTTATCTTCTCTAAATGGATCCGGATCTTAAGGGATTGCCATCAAGGGGCGTGATTGTTGAAATAAATCATTGGGTTGGATCTGACTCAAAAGATAGGATCTTATCCCACGAAATCAGCAAGATCTCAGTATCGTACGCGACATCAACGGGATTTCGACATCTTACGTAACAAATTGGACTTGTCTCCAGATCTATATAAAGGGGTGGCTCCATTAAGAGCAGGTACGCACACAACATTCAATCTTGGCCCCGTTTTGCTTGGCTTCTCTTCTTACTGTGGCCTAACTTAAGCATCGGAGGGCTAACGGCTGGTCCCCAGCCACCCTTATTTGCTGTCTTGCTTCAGGTCTGGTGGTGGAAATCCCTGCTGGAGTGAAGGAGAAAAGCCGGAGGATCTCGTTACAAAATCTGACATTAACAGAAGTCATACATGATTGGACTGTCATTAATGAGCGCCATCTTTCCATAGCTTTTCGGCAGGGAGGAAATGAAGAGGCGCCCGCCACGTATCCGCAGAATTAATAACCATGCCCGTTCGACTGCTGTGCCAAACGAACGATCGCCGCGTGTCACCAAATCTAGAGGAATGATTGCTTATAAATATATGGAGCCTGTAAAATTTTTAAAATTTCATCCGAAGTTTACAAAAATTCATCCTCTCTTCTTGCTTCCTTCTTTCCTCTTGCGTAACTTCCTTTCCTTGGTGAAACTTCGTTCCTCTGATTCCTTCTGGTATAGTTTCATCCTTCATTCTTCTTCTTTTCCAAAGTATTATTCCTCCCTGTTTTTATCTTAAGCAACCATGGCGGGAGATTTTGATGAGGAGACCGTCCCTCTGGGGGATGCTACTACAGAATCTTCTTCCTCCAACAATGCTAGGGTTCCGGCCGGCATGTACTCTGCATTCGGGTATCCCTCCATAATGATGGAGGAACGACTGAGTGAGTTATGGGAAAAATACCGAGCTCCCGACTCAGTTATTTTTCGGTTGCCCGCAGAAGAAGAAACTTTAGACTCACCTCCCCCTGGCTGCGTGGCCCTTTATGAGTATTTCTTCATTTTTGGGGTGTGCCTTCCCCTTCACCCCTTTATTCGCGGCGTACTCTGGAGTTACAAGATTGCCCTTGGGCAACTCATTATAAACAGTTGGAAACTAATCCTAAGCTCTTTCGTTCTTTGGGCGCAAGCCAGTAATGGAAACTTAACTGCGGAAGAGTTCTTCAAAATGTACCAGCTTAAGAGAGCCTCCTCCAGCGAAGGCTTGTAATACCTGTGTTACTGGCACCGGGATAATTTTTTTTTGGGAAACCCTCTTCGAATTACCCCGGATGGAGGAAACGGTGGTTTTATGCTTCCGGGAGTTGGGAGTCTGAGACAGGGTCCACCTCTGGGGGCTATAACGTGATCCGATTTTCCAATTTTTCGGTGAAGGTGGGCGTAGCTTCACTCTACCTTGATTTATGAACCAATTTTGGATTTTCCGTTCATCTAACCTTTGCTCACATTTGCAGGTATTCCGACTGTGGGGAAACTGTTGAGCTCTTAAATGTGCATATTCTAACCCCATTTTATCACTAACTATGTTTGAAATACATGATTAAAGACCCAACTAATGCATGGTTTTGTGGTTGTAGGAATAAAAGAGAGAAGTCATCAAATGAAGGCTAAGATAGGTCACTTACTCATCTTGAAGATCAAAGGAATGAAGGACCAAAGATGGAGCAAAAGCACATTGAAGATAAAGGAGGAGAAGCTGAAGATTTCAGCCAAGTTCATGTCCACCGGCGGGCCGGTCACAGCCACCGACTGGCCGGCCAAACCCTTAAGAAAGAGCAAAATCTCTTGACACATTTTTATGAAGGCCGACCCACTGACCGACCGGCCGGATAGACTGGCCAACCGGCCGGCCGACCGGTCAGCTGAAGGGTCGGCATATCCATTGCAATGTCTAGAAAACTCAGCAGATTGAAGCAAGTCCACCGGCTGGCCGGCCGACCGGTCAGCTGGTGGGTCGGATTGTGTAAAAAACAGTCCAGTGAAAATTTTAATTGCAAGCACTTTGTCTAATCGGCCGGATAGGGGGTCCGACCGGTCGGCTACGTAAGAAAACTTCTTCTGCAAGCTCTAAAAACCTCTGCGCAAAAAGCAAATATGTGGGATTTCTCGAAGTTTCTTCGCACCTAGGGTTTTAAAGCTATAAAAGGACTCCTCCACTACGTTCCTAAGGCATCCTAGAAGTGATAGAGCATGGTGGGAGATGGTGGAAGTGGATTTTGGAGTTCCACAACTCCTCCTAGTTTGTTGCTATTTTTATGTTTTCCTTAGTTGTTTCATGTTTCCTTGGATCATGAACGGCTAAACCTCTTAGCTAGGGCTAAGGGGTGAAGCTTGTAGTGAATCTAAGATGTTTCAATTCGTTTAAAGTTGGTTTTAAGTTGGAATTCATGTTTATGAACAATGGTTTGAAGTTTAATTCAAGTTCTAAGTAGTTTTTCTTAGTCTTATGATGACTCATGGATGTTTGGAAGAAGTACTTGAGTTCTTAATTGTTTTGTTTTAGTCTAGACCTGTATGATCCGAGGAATTGGAATACGCTCTAGTACTATGATCTTCATGTGGGAACTTCCTACCAAAGTTCTACTTTTATGGAATTCTGAAGTATGTTTGAGACTGTGCATGTGATTTGAATCAAGTTCAAATCATGATCTAGCTTTGTCTCGTGAGAGGACTTAATGATGGTTATGATTGTGAACGTAGTCTATTGGAATTGGGACTGACCTATGCAATTAAGTATGCTCGTCCTAGCTTGCATTGAGTGAATCATACACATGGCTCTTACATATGGCAGATTGTTTAGTTTAACTGCTCTATGATCCAACTAGATAGATCTTAATTTCGATTCTAGTAGAGAAAGTGAGAAACCACAGCGAATTAAGCATCAAGGATTGCTACAAGTGGATCCTTAAACCCCTAGTGCCTTTTATTAATTGATTACTTCAGTTTAGGTTCAAAATTGCCATTTACATCAATCCTCTTAAAAACTTATTTGTTAGTTTTTTCAGTAGACAATATTGGAAGTAATTTGAGAATTCCTACATAATTCCTTGTGGATCGACCTCGGTCTTATCGAGTTTATTACTACATCGCAACCCTACACTTGGGGAAGCGAACAAGTTTTTGGCGCCGTTGCCCGGGATTTTGACTGTTTTTCACAAAATTTCTGAAAATAGTATCTATTTAGTATTTTTAGGATTCTAGGACTAACTTAGTTTGCTTTGTTTGATTTTTCTTTTACAGGGATTTCTAGGAAGCTGAAGAAGACATAAGGATCTCAAGTGCCAAATCAGGTTCTATCTTTATAAACCTTACTCTTCTTCTTCTCCCATTCATTCCTATCATATTCATCTCTTGTAGAGTGGGTGGAGACTCCTTAGATCTCTGAAAGGTAGGCCTTGTGCCACCTGGATTCCGATTGGTCGGCTCTGCCGTCTTGGATCACCTTATGCTCAGAGATTTCTCTCTCACCTCTACTCCTCTTTCTTCTTTTTCTGCACTTCTCTCAAAAGATTCAAAGAGTGGGTGGGGAGTTCTCTGAACCCCTATTGACTAGGAGAAATTGGTGTCTATCCTTGCTTCTGGCTCAACCATTGTAAGACACCTTGTGCTTCGATCTTAGAGAAGAGTAAAGAAAGGAAGGAAGAATTCTTCTTTCTCTTTGTTTCATATTTTTGGATTTGCATGCCACATTGGGCTTGGGATTCCAATAACCAACTCATTAGTGAAGGGGTAATAGTTGAAGGAATTGACAGAGAACCACGTGCTAGGAGACATCTAAATTCTCTAATTTTGTCTGAAAATATGGCTGTAAATCAACCTAATCCGATGGCCAATCCAAATCTGGGCCAAAACCAAACTGAAACAAGAGAGAATGTGGTTGAGAATGTTCCCCGACCAAGAACATTATGTGATTACTTACAACCAGCAAGAGCGAGCACTCCCTCATGCAAAATCTTTTCACAAAATGCAGGAAATGTAGATTTAAAACCGGGAGTGATCCAACTCCTCCCAAAATTCCATGGATTAGACAATGAAAGTGCCTTTCAACACCTTTAGGAGTTTGATGAGGTAATAACCACCATGCACTTTGCGAATGTTACTGATGATGTGGTAAGACTTAAATTATTTCCTTTTACCCTTAAAGATAAAGCTAAAGGTTGGCTTCATGCATTAAGGCCAAGATCAATTGGTGCATGGACTGATATGCATAGGGAATTCATTAAAAAATTCTTCCCTACTCACAAAACGAACATGTTGAGGCGCCTTATCATGAACTTTGCCCAAAAGGAAGATGAGACCTTCTTTCAATGTTGGGAGAGGTTTAAGGACTTGTTAAATGCATGCCCACATCATAGCTACGAAATTTGACGGGTTATAAGCTTTTTCTATGACGGACTAACTTCACCCATGCGCCAATTTGTAGAGATGATGTGTAATGGGGAGTTCATGAACAAGGAAGCCGATGAAGCATGGGACTATTTGGAGGAAGTGGCTGAGAATTCACAGTCTTGGAATACATCTAAACCAGCAAATTCCAAGACTAGCCAACAAAGAGAAAAAGGAGGAATTTATGTCTTATCAGAAGAGGATAGCATAAGTGCACGGGTGGCTAGCCTCATAAGAAAAGTCGAGGCTATGGAATTAAAGAAAGGAGAGACGATCAACTCCAATGACGTTGAAACGGTTTGTGGAATTTGTGCCGGAAATCAACATATAACACAAGATTGTCCCACAATTTCAGCGGTTCAGGACATCTTACAAGAACAATCAAATGCATAAACAGTTATCAACGACAATTTGGTGCTCCAAACTCAAACACGTTTGATGCTAATTGGAAGAACCATCCCAACTTCAGTTGGAGGAATGGACCAACTGCGAATGCAAACAATATCCCTCAAGCTCAACCTTTACTAGGACCATCTCTAGTCATTACACCAAAAGTTACACTAGAGAAGATGTTGGGTGCATTTGTATCGGTTCAAGCTGAGTATAACAAGACTAATTCTCTGAAAATAGATGGGTTCATGCAAGAGCAATTGAAATTTAATCAAAATTCAACTCAACCCATCAATGAATTGAAAACCTCAATGGCTAGAGTTAAATCTCACCTCAGTGTTAGGGAGAAAGGCACACTTCCTGCCCAACCTCTTCCTAACCTAAGAACCCAATTTGAGATAGAAGATGCAGGCTCGTCCTCCCAACATACGGAGCATGTTCAAGCTATCACCACTTTGAGAAGTGGGAAAATAGTTGATAAATCTAATCCGGTGAAGGCCCCAAAGCCTAAGGATCTGAAAATTTTCAAAGAGGATGATAGCCCGAACAACACTCCACAAGAGAAAGAACCGGAAAGGCAATACAAGCCGGTTGCCCCGTTTCCCCAAAGGTTGATTTCACCCAAACCTTTAGACAAAAACCAAGAATTTTTGGAGGTCTTCAAGCAGGTGAAGATCAACATCCCATTGTTGGATGTCATTAAACAAATACCGTCATATGCTAAAGTTTTTTTAAGAATCTTTGTACGATAAAAAGAAAAATACATGTGCGAAAGAAGGCATTTTTGACAGAAAATGTAAACGCCATTATAAATCACGAGATGCCCAAGAAATACAAAGATCCTGGTAGTCCGACAATATCATGCATAATTGGAGACTACCAGGTGAAGCATACATTACTTGATTTAGGAGCAAGTGTGAACTTAATACCCTTTTCAGTCTATGAACAATTGGGTTTAGGTGAATTAAAACCCACCAAAACCACATTACAACTCGCTGATCGATCGATTCGTATTCCGAGAGGGGTGATTGAGGACGTTCTTGTCCAAGTTGACAAGGTCTACTACCCGGTGGACTTCATTATCTTAGACACACAACCCGTGGTTAATATTGGCCCTCAAATTCCTGTCATACTTGGCTACCCATTCCTAGCTACATCAAACGCTATCATCAATTGTAGGAGTGGGGTCATACAAATGTCCTTTGGTAATATGACGATTGAGTTAAATGCTTTCAATGTTGACAACCAACAAGAGGATGAAGATGAAGAGGTCCACGAAATAAACATGATCAATTCTATTGTGGAAGATGTGTCCCTCTCAACTCCTTACTCTAATCACTTAGAAGACGATGTGGCCTATTCTCTTGATAAGAATGTGAATGTGATAGGGGATATAGTCGCACCTTTCGGGTCGGTATTGGCATATAACGTTAGCCAAGAGAAGGATGTGGAAACAACACTTTATTGTGCTGAGAAATCAATTCATATTTCCACACCTCTATGGATTATGCATACCGACCTCTACCAACCCTGGGATGATCCATACTTGCAAAATCAATACCCAGAAAAATCTAAATGGAGACATATTTTTTCTGACAAATATGGTGCTGTCTCCTCTTATACATGTGGTGAAAACAATAAGGAAACCACTGAAATTCTTTTTTGGAATTTTCAGTGGCTTATCTGGATCACTCACACACATGTATATTGTAACGCAGGATATTGGATGATGTTATTGCAAAACCTTTTGATCCATCTAATGATTCTGCTTGACTCTATGCTTTTGGACGAGTTGTTGGAATTGATCTTCTAGTCTGATGGAGGTATAGAGTAGTTAGGATTAGGAGTTGGTTGCTTTTGTTAATTTTTCATAGGTGTTAGAAGGAGGAAGAATTTCACTTTTCACTCTCTCAGGTACTATCATTCCTCACACCCTTTTATTTTTGAATTGGTCTCATGTTTTGCTCATTGCACATCTTTTACATTGAGGACAATGCAAGATTTGGTTGGGGGGTGTAGGATCACTTGGATGAATCCAGCGTTTTGTAACATTTCGAGCAATTATGTAGAAATTTTTCGATTTTTCTAAAATTCAAAACTCTTTTGGAAAATTTGTTTCTATGCATTCAAGATGATATGAGCTTAAGAGGAGGAGATATGAAGTATATGAGTTTGTAACTTTTGAACTTCTCATAGCATAATGGTTTTATATATGAATTCCCTTATTTTGTGATTGATAGAAAATTTGAACACTCTTACACTTAGTTCACATTACACGATTTTCATGGGTTGAAGGGATTATGTGATTTGTGGATTAGTTAAATTTTGATTCAAGGTGTTGAGAAACCAAGCCGGGGTACTTTGTCCATCCTTGTCCATGGGAAAATAACGAAGGATATGGATTTCTAAAAATTCCTATCTACTTTAAAAGAAAAAGGAAAAGGAAGGATGAAATTGGGAATGATGGAAAAATGGTGGAAAATTCCGATTAGGGCTACCTACTACCAACTGGGGGATGGTCTACCCGTAACCAAAGCTGGAAATGGGACGTAGTGTGAAAACCGTCGGACGGATAGTAAGGCAAATTCCTGTCATTGGCTTGTTGTTGCTCTATATCTATAGTCTAGTTGATCTATGAAAAAGATAATCCTGGAAACTCATGAGATGAATTGTCACTATGCACACTAGGTTGAATTTGTTCAAGTTCTTCTATTTATCAACCAATCAGCGGGAATTGCATATGAACACTTATTATGTCTTGAGAGTTTATGATTTCAACCTCTATCACCTAATCTTTCTGAATTTTACACTTGTGTGTCCTAGGATGTATAGAAGAATGGTTTCTAAAAGAGAGTTGGGTTTTGGAGAATGAAACTTATTTCACGCAAGTTTTGCTCGGGACTAGTAAAATGCTGGTTGGGGGGTCTGTTGAGCTCTTAAATGTGCATATTCTAACCCCATTTTATCAAATGAGGGCTAAGATAGGTCAGTTACGCATCTTAAAGATCAAAGGAATGAAGGACCAAAGGCGGAGCAAAAGTACATTGAAGATAAAGGAGGAGAAGCTGAAGATTTCAGCCAAGTTCATGTCCACCGGCCGACCGGTCACAGCCACCGACTGGCCGGCCAAACCCTCCAGAAAAGAGCAAAATCTCTGGACACATTTTTATGAAGGCCGACCCACTGACCAACCGGCCGGACAGATTGGCCGACCGGTCGGCTGAAGGGTTGGCCTATCCATTGCAATGTCCAGAAAACTCAGCAGATTGAAGCAAGTCCACCGGCCGGGCGGCCGATTGGTCGGCTGGTGGGTCGGACTGTGTAAAAAACACTCCAGTGAAAATTTCAATTGCAAGCACTTTGTCCGACCGGTCGGCTGCGTAAGAAAACTTCTTCTACAAGCTTCGAAAACGTCTGCGGAAAACGCAAATATGTGGGATTTCTCAAAGTTTCTTCGCACCTAGGGTTCTAAAGCTATAAAAGGACTCATCCACTACGTTCTTAAGGCATCCTAGAAGTGATAGAGCATGGTGGGAGACGGCGAGAGTGGATTTCGGAGTTCCACAACTCCTCCTAGTTTGTTGCTATTTTTATGTTTTCCTTAGTTGTTTCATGTTTCCTTGGATCATGAACAGCTAAACCTCTTAGCTAGGGCTAAGAGGTGAAGCTTGTAGTGAATCTAAGATATTTCAATTCGTTTAAAGTTGGTTTTAAGTTGGAATTCATGTTTATGAACAATGGTTTGAAGTTTAATTCAAGTTCTAAGTAGTTTTTATTAGTCTTATGATGACTTATGGATGTTTGGAAGAAGTACTTGAGTTCTTAATTTTTTTATGTTAGTCTAGACCTGTATGATCCGAGGAATTGGAATACGCTCTAGTACTATGATCTTCATGTAGGAACTTCCTACCAAAGTTCTACTTTTATGGAATTCTGAAGTATGTTTGAAACTGTGCATGTGATTTGAATCAAGTTCAAATCATGATCTAGCTTTGTCTCGTGACAGGACTTAATGATGGTTATGATTGTGAACTTAGTCTATTGGAATTGGGACTGACCTATGCAATTGAGTATGCTTGTCCTAGCTTGCATTGAGTGAATCATACACATGGCTCTTACATATGGCAGATTGTTTGGTTTAACTACTCTATCATCTAACTAGATAGATCTTAATTTCGATTCTAGTTGAGAAAGTGAGAAACCACAGCGAATTAAGCATCAAGGATTGCTACAAGTGGATCCTTGAACCCCTAGTGCCTTTTATTGATTGATTACTTCAGTTTAAGTTCAAAATTGTTGTTTACATCAATCCTCTTAAAAACTTGTTTGTTAGTTTTTTCAGTAGACATTATTGGAAGTAATTTGTGAATTCCTACATAAGTCCCTGTGGATTGACCTCGGTCTTACCGAGTTTATTACTACATCTCAACCCTACACTTGGGGAAGCGAACAGAAACCAAACCTGAAGGGAGGAATTCAGGAGAATATCATGAAGGTTTACAAGTTACCTGCTCACGACAGACACATCGAGGCTTGTCTGTCATCCTCCCGACTCGCAGCTGCTGGGCTGATATCTCGCAAGGAGGTCGCGATGACAAATGTGGGAGAGAAGAGAGGGTTGCTGCCTCGCTTAAAGGGCACCGGCTCGAAGAGGCAAAAGAAGACATCTGCCAGTCCCTCTCACTCGTCTAATCGGCCGGGTGAAACTGCCCAAATCCCACTGCAGCGTTAACCCTACCTGAGACTACAGCAGCTGCGCTAGTGGTTTCTGCACCGGTGGTTCCTCCCGAACCACCGGTCATAGATATTGTCGATAACTCCCCAAGGAATGATGGGGCGGGTTCGAGTTGTCCCACAGCCGAAGAACCTCGCGAGCCAGAAGGTACTCGCGAGTTGATGCCTGCCCGCGAGCAAACCGCTGCTCAAGATGCGAGCGCTACTGGGCTAGTCATAGCCCAGCCTTTCGGAGTCGGGACATTCACTGTCCCCAGCCACCTACATCTGATCTGTAAATTCCTTTTTGACAACATCTCCCCCTAAACCTTCGGTTCCCTCCCTGAACCAAGTCCTGAAGACCTCTCTCTTGACACGGGAGTGAGGATGGTCCAGGTAAAAAATGCTCTGATTTGACCCTATTTTTTTTTTTTTTTTTTGCTTTCTTCGTTGATTCTCCAATGCTTATCTCATAGTCTTCTTTCTTTCGTGCAGGGCTTGGATCTCATCATACGGACGAGGCGTGATATCCTCGCCGCCTGCTGTATTATAGATGAGGCCTAGGGGAAAAGGATAGCCTTGGAGAAGGTGGTCCACGAGAGGGACCGGGTCATTAAGTCTCACGAGACCTTGATCACGAAGATGACTGAGGAAAAGAAAATCCTCATCGACAAGGTCCAGGTTCTGATTGATAGATATCAGACCCTGGACTCGAACTTCGCCAAGCTCGCAGAGATGAAGGAGAAGGTAGAGAGAGAAAGAGAGATCTTCTGTCAAGACAAGATCTCGTTGTAGGAGCAGCTCGCAGAAAACAGGTCGCAGCTAAAGGAAGTCAGTGACAATTTGGAGAAAGAGCGCTCCACCCTTGCACAACTTAAGGATGACTCAATCCATTGGGAGGAGGAGAGAGTGGCCCTCGTCAAGATGCTCTCCAAAGAAGGGGCCCGAGCTATCATGGAGTTCCGAACTTCGCAGTTGTACGATGATGAAAGATATGAGTCGTACGATGCTGGTTGCGACTTCGCACTATGAGTGGTGCAGCAAATGTCTCCGTCTTTCAACATGGGAGAGTTCAAGAAGCTAACGGCTATTATAGCTACAGAGGAAAGAGCGGCCGCTGAGAACGAGGTCAGTGAGGTCACTCAAGCAGGAGGGGTCTCGGAAGTGGGTCCTGAGGTTGAGAGTACCGTTCCTCCCCTGACCGATGTGCAAGAATGATCATCTCCTTCCTTCTATTTTATCTATCTTATGTAAAAGTTTTCGTTTCCATTTTGTAAGCAACCTGACCTTTTAGTCAATGAAATGAATAAAACAAAACTTTTTGATAATATGTTGTTTCTCCTTCTTTTGATTTCCGTTGGTTGTGTGCTGAATGCCTAAGTACTTAACTCATGAAGCAATGAGTTAGGCTCAATCCGGGGGTCTTGTTGACCATGTCTGCGTAGAGATAGACTGATCTATCGATTGAGGGTCTGATTCTACCAAGGGTAGAAGATTGGCCAGGAGAATGTATGTATTCTCTTCAAGGCTATTCGGGTCCAATCAAATGGATTAGGGACCAAAAGACAATCCATCTTTATTCGAATATCGTTCAAGCTTACATCGAATTAAGGAAAGTATCGGAGTAGATGTTCTACGTGCCAAGGGCGACATAAGGGCCTTCCTTGCATATCTTCGAGATAATATGTACCCGGTCGCATAATTTTGATAACTCGATACGAGCCTTCCAAATTTGGATCCAACGAGCGAGCCGGAACTCCGAGGTTCTGTCTAAGGACTAAATCGCCAAGCTGGAAAGCTCTGGGTCAGACCTTGGCCTTATGATAGCGAGAAATACGCTGTTGACAAGTTGCTGCTCGAAGTTGGGATGTGTCCTCTTTTTCTTCCAAGAGGTCGAGATGAAACCTCAACCCCTCTTGGTTATTCGTGGAATCGTACTGCTCGATTCGATATGAGGGGACTTGGATTTCGACTGCGACTGACTGCCTTGGTGCCGAAAGCTATAAAGAGAAAGGAGTTTCTCCTATTGACGTGCGAGCCGTAGTTCTATAGGCCCATAAGACTTCCGATAGAAGCTCTGGCCACATGCATTTACACTCATCAAGCTTAGTCTTCAGATGATGTTTGATGATCTTATTAACTACTTCAACTTGCCCGTTAGCTTGAGAATGATATGGGGAGGTACGAATACTTCGTATCTTCCATTTTTCGCAAAACTATAAGAACGCGGGGTTGTAGAACTGCTTTCCATTGTTGGTGATTATAGTATGGGGGAGTCCATAGAGACATGATGTTTCTCCATACGAACTTGGTGGTCTGTTTTCAGTGATTGTGGTTAATGGCTCTACCTCGGCCCATTTGGTGAAATAATCGACTGCTACAATTGCAAACCTGCTCTGGCCTTTCCCAGTAGGCAATGGTCCGATGATTCGATTCCCCATTGGGTGAAGGGCCAGGGGCCGCTCATCGGCGTCATATGCTCAGAAGGCACGTGAGGTATTGGAGAATAACGTTGGCATTTATCACATTTTTTATAAAATTCGATTTCGTTCGCCTTCATAGTGGGCCAGTAGTACCCTTGCCTCATTGCTTTATATGCTAAAGAGTGTTCCTTAGGATGGTTACCACATGCCCCCTGGTGTATTTCATCGAGAACGTGATGTGATTCTTCTGGATGAAGACACCTTAAGTATGGTAGGGTAAAGCTCTTACGCAATAGCGTTCCGTTTAGTAGGGTATACCTGGCAGCACGATGGCGAATTTGCAGCACGGATTTTTTATCATCCGGGAGCTGTCCATCTTTGAGATAAAGGACGATGGGGTCCATCCAACATGGAGAGGAATATATTGTGACTACTTGCTCGGGGTTCGTTTGACAAATACTTGGAACGTGAAGATTCTCGATGAGAACAGATTGCAGTAATTCAAATTCTGGCGCAGAGGCTAGTTTTGCCAACGAATCTACAAGTTTATTCTTCTCGTGAGGGATATGAATTATTTCATATGTCTTCCACTTCGCGAGCAGGATAAGTACGCGAGATTTATATAAAGCCATCCAGTCTTCTTTCGCCTCGAATTTGCCGAGCACTTGATTAACTATGAGCTGAGAGTCACTATGAATAAGTAAATTCTGAATCGAGAGAACATTTACTAGTTCGAGGCCGACAATCAAAGCCTCATATTCTGCTTCATTATTTGAGACGTGGGTGTCGAATCGTAGAGCATACTGAAAGTGCGACCCATCAGGAGCAATTAAGATTAAACCAGCTCCGCTACCGGTGGCACGTGAAGACCCATCCACGAAGAGCGACTAAGGAGTCTGGTCGCTGGTCGCAGGGTCATTGTCAGAGTAAGAATATGTGAATTCAGCGATGAAATCAGCCATGGCTTGACCCTTAATGGCTGTTCTTGGGCAGAACGATATATCATGCTCACTGATCTTAATTGCCCACTTAGTCAATCGCCCTGAAACCTCAAGTCTTTAAAGAACCTGCCTTAATGGATGGTTCGTAGGCACCAAGATAGCGTGGGCTTGGAAATAGGGTCACAGTTTTCGAGTAGCAGTAACTAAGGCGATGGCTAATTTCTCCATATCAGAATATCAAGTTTCGGCATCCACCATCGCTCGATTAATATAATAAACGGGCCTTTGTACCCCGAAATCTTCTCTTATTAATGTGACACTAACAGCCATAGAAGACACAGATAAATAAAGGAGCTGCTCGCATACAACAGGTTTTGATAAAATAGGAGATGCACTCATACATTGCTTCAGTTGTTGAAATGCTTCTTCGTACTGCGTAGTCCACACCCAGTCGGCTTTGGCGGTGGCTCGGAAAAGCTTAAAGAAATGTAGGCACTTATCAGAGGCACGCGAAATAAACCTGTTCAATGATGCAATGCAACCAGCCAGACGTTGGACATCTTTGAGAGTGGTCGGGGATTTCATTTCGATCAAAGCTTTTATTTTTTCAGGATTCGCCTTGATTCCTCATTGGCCAACCACAAACCTAAGAAATTTTCCAGTGGACATCCCGAATGCACATTTTTTTGGATTTAGCTTCATCTGGTACTTCCTCATTAAGTCGAAGGCTTCTTGAAGATCTGCGAGGTGGTCGTTTTCTATGGCGCTTTTCACAAGCATGTCGTCAACATAAACTTCCATATTCCTCCCGATTTGCGCGGCGAATATTTTATTCACCAGGCGCTGATATGTGGCTCCTGCATTCTTAAGACCAAAAGTCATTACCTTATAACAATATAAGCCGTGGTCAGTGATGAAGGCAGTGTGTTGACTATCAGGCGGGTGCATCATAATTTAGTTATAACCAGAGTAGGCATCCATAAAACTGAGCAGGGCATGCCCCGCAGTTGAATCAACCAACTGGTCAATGCGCGGAGTTGGGAAACTGTCCTTTGGGTAGGCTTTATTCAAATCAGAGTAATCCATGCACATTCTCCACTTGCCATTAGCTTTTCGAACAAGGACCACGTTCGCGACCCATTCCGGGTAGTCAACTTCTTCTCTGAAATTGACGGTCAACAACTTCTTGACTTCAGTTTTAATTACCATTTTCCTTTCCACGGTGAAGGCACGTCAACGCTGATGAACAGGTTTGTATTTTGGATCAACATTCAAGCGATGCACTATAACACTGGGGTCAATACCTGGCATATCACTATGAGACCAAGTAAATACATCTTGGTATTCGGTGAGAAAACGAACCAGATTTTCACAAAAAAAAATTGCTTAGAGAAGATCCGACGTAGACCTTTTTGGACGAATTTTCATCAGATAATTGGATTGCGACTGTCTCTTCCCCTGGAGTTCCTGATTGAAGAGCACTCTCTCTTGGATCCAGTGTTGTAGCTATCGGGGGATTCGATGAATCTCTTGTAACCATCATGAATGACGTTGCCTGGGCCTTCTTTCGATCTTGTACGGCGATTTCATAACATGTACGTGCTTCCTTTTGATTTCCTCGTACAACCCCGACTCCATTTGGAGTAGGAATTTGATGCATAAATACAGGGGGTGTAAAGCTGCCCCTATCTTGTTGAGCGAAGATTGGCTCAAAATAGCATTATATGCTGATCTCCGATCCACCACGAGGAAATTAACGAAGATAGTAATTTTTGCTGGGCTTTCTCCGAAGGTGATTGGAAGGTCGATACTTCCTTCCGGTGCTACCACTTCGCCCCCGAAGCCGACGAGGGGAGTTGAGACCGGTTTGAGTAAGCTTCTGGCGAGTGTCATTTTATTAAAAGCTTTCAGGTAGAGAATATCAGTGGAGCTACCTGTATCCAACATAATACGATAGGTTAAATAATTTGATACCTTTAATGCGACCACAATGAAGTCCTCGTGAGGGAAATGAATCCATTCTGCATCTTTAAGAGAAAAAGTGATCGAATGATGGCCAGGATTCAATGCATCAGGCGTCTTTTCCAACCAATAGAGATGTTGGGGCTTCTGAGACGCTTTGCGAGTGCATGTTTTTCTTAATGCTTGAGAATCTCCTCCGCAAGCCTGTCCTCCAACAATGGTCCGGATCTCACCAGTGGGCTCAGTGTTTCTTGCGAAGTATGATGTTGAGGTGACTTCTTCCGGTGTGGTAGGGCCTCCGTCCTTTTTGGTGACCGATCTTATCGAGCTACATAATCCCGGAGATGACCTTTTCGGATAAGAGCTTCGATGTGGTCTTTCAGAGATATACAATCTTGGGTGTTGTGCCCATGATCTTTGTGGAAATAACAGAACTTTTTCTTGTATCTTTTTTCAGGATCGGACTTGATCTTTAAAGGCCATTTCACATACGGTTTGTGCTCGATCTCCATTAATGCTTTTTCAGGAGATTGGTTAAGAGGTGTATAGTTATGATATTTACCAGTGTAGGGCTTCTTTAGGGAATGATCCCGTCGATCACGCTGATATTTTTTATCAGGAGGAGAGATCTCCTCAGACTTACGCTTCTTGCCCTGTATACCATGACGTGCCAAAGCGACTTCCTCCGCATTGATGTATTTCTGAGCCTTTGCCTGGAAATCCGCCATGGTTTTAGGAGGGTTCTTATCCAGGGCGAATCGGAATTTCTCGCTCGTAATTCCGGCTATAAGGGCAGTGAGGCCTTTATCTTCGGTATACCCTTCAGTTTGGATGACTTCTGCAGTGAACCTAACTGTGAACTCCTTAATCATCTCCTCATGCTGTTGCTTCAAGTCCATTAAGTGAGATGCCAGCTTTTTGGTACGAATGCTCCCCATGAACTGAGATGCCGGCTTTTTTGGTACGAATGCTTCAAGTCCATTAAGTGAGATGCCGGCTTTTTGAAAGAAAAAGTTGCATACCGCAGCTTATAAATAGAGGCATCTGCCTTCGACCATGAGGGCTCGTAGGTTAAACACCGCTAAAAAGGAGATCACGGGCCTCGAGTCTTTGCTATCTTCGACCACCGTTATTTGGCTATAACACTATGGAAAAAAAAAAAGGAAACTCAGCCAAGGAGTTGTCCATAAGTCCATAAGTTGGTGTGGTTTGGAGAGAAAATTTTGAATGAAGTACGTGGTGGAAATATGTTTTGTGGATGCAAAATAACTTTTTGAGACGTGGAAAAACTTTATACATTTGTGTTTTGTTGAATTTGACCATTCAGCGCGCTACTTGTCCCACATGCTTTTTTTTATGGGTTAGTTCACACACCCCATACAACCATTTCCCGCGTGCTTGGATGTGAACATCTAGGTGCACATAAATCCATTTCCTGTCCCAACAAGGTCCCTATAAAAGGCACAAAATTACCATTTTTGCATCCAAGCAAGGCAATCATCTCACACAGTGAGCCTTATTCAGCTTGTACGTTCTTGGTCTGTTACAAGCTTGAGGCCATTTAACAGTTTGTGATCATATGTCCTGAGGAGTTTTCAACCTTCAAAGTCCAATGATCTAACAAATGAACATGAATCTTGTTGGGAAGGATTCACAAGCCTTTAAATCTCTCAATCCCCAATTGACTGAATTATATATGGGATATGGATGCGGAATTATGAACAAACAATCACCCCACAAAGCACATAAGACTTTTTACGTAAAAAATCCTCTGAGAATAGAGGTAAAAACCATGGAACCTCATCCAACCAACAACCCACTATGTAATAGTGTTTACACAACGATCATGAATTTCACACACAAATCCAATTATCTTCACCCCCTAAGGGCATATTATAATAAAAGATAATGATAATAGAGAGATCTCACCACTGAGATAAACTTGAAGAGGCTATGAACACAACCAATCACGGATGAATGTCATAAACTCAGTCTTCTCACTTTCTTCAATCTTCCTCTCTCTTTCTCAATCTTCTCTCTCTCTCTCTCTCTCTCTCTCTCTCTCTCTTGCTTTAGAACATGCATGTAATCTCTGTTAACCTAACTCTGTATTAACATGTGCTTATATAGCACTTGCACCCAGAATTAGAAACGAAATAGGGAAGTGCACAAAGCAGTTGCACAGCCATAGGTTGGCTAACCTGATGTTGTCGGTTGCCCGACCATGGCCAAAACTGTCTAGAGAGCTCAGAGAGAAAATCATCGAATTTCGGTCGCTCAAAAACCACATTCGGTTGCCCGATCACTAAACGTCGGTCACCTGAAACTGTCCATAACAGTCTAACAAACAATTGACCAATCTTAGAGAATTTTAGTCACTCAACCAAACTTGATCGGTTGCCTAATGACCCCCGAACTGCATACATCTTAATGAGGAACACAGGATAATGAGCTTTCAACTCTATATTCGAAAGGTATTATGTGTGGACGGGGCTCATCTGAAGGGGAGGTATACAGGAGTATTGTTCATTGCTACACGTCAGATAGGAATAATCACATCCTAACAGTATCATACAGGATTGGGAGTCTAAGAATAACAATAGTTGGAAGTGGTTTCTTAAAAATTTATGATGAGTCATTAAACCAGTGCAAGTTTCATAAGTGGAGTGAAATTTTTATTTACTTCTACAACACATGGATATTGCGCACACCATTGTTGTTAAAATCTGGACAACAAGTGAGGTGGCGGAAAGACTACCTAAGAAGGTCGAATGGTACCAATCTCCTCGTAGTGGGCTGATTGGATCTTGAAGGTAGATCCTACACAAAACAAAGAAGGCTAAGAGGGTGGCCGAGTACCGGCCATTAGTCCTCTAATGCCTAAGTCAGATGAGTCTGATAGGGGCAATAGGCAGTAAGCTTTTGGGTAAATAGGTAATGTATACCATGAGATGAAGGCAGATGCCACTATTTATAAGCTATCGAAGAGTAGTAATGGGCCAAGATTATGGCTACAATCGTGGGCGTTATGTCCGCTAAGGCCGGCACGATTTTTAGGGGTGTGGATCTCGTTGGACCTGTTAGGAGGCATACTCTATATCATGTGGACTTATTCCTGATTATCTGCGCACCTTTATGGGCTGATAGCAGAGCTCTTTGGCCGAACTTCGTGATAGCAGAGCTCTTCGGCCAAGCATCTAGCCTTGGCAGAATATTTTAATACGTGGACCTGTGTCCAAGATTTGAGTTGATGTTCATCGATATGTGACCTTTAAAACAGGTCAGCATGGTGCTTTAGTCCTTAACTCTTACTTCGACATTGGTATGTGAGCTTGAACTCCTACACTTGGTCCTATGGTCTTATCGGCCTTTCTCTTTATGGACTGAGCTCGACCTACATGAAAATTTTCCATAACACCATATATGGACAAATATGATGCATACATGCAATGATCAATCACTATAGTGTTACTTTTGGGCAGATGATAAGTTATGTAGGAGAAGGGGATCTGAGGATGTCATGCAGTGCATAGAATTAGCCACTCCTGATGCATATAACTGGCTCAATAACATAGAGAAAGAGAGATGAGCATCAACATTCTTTCAGGGTAAGAGATACAACATCATAACGATTAACATAGCTGAGAGTGGTAACACATTGTGGAAACACCCTAACGAACACCCGATCGTGAGACTTCTGAATGATGTGTGATAGAAGATAGGGGAGTTCTACGTGGTCAAAAGCGAAATGTCAAGGCTTTCCCTAGAAGAGTAACTCCGTGGGCAGAGGCCTATATGAGGGACCTAGCAGACGAGGCGAAGAGAACATCATGTACAATGATATCTAAGGATGAATATCAAGTAACAGTGGAAGAGTATACTGACATCGTGACATTGGATGAAGCCAAGTGTACATGTGGTGAGTTTAATGCAATGATGTTACCTTACATGCATGCAATTGCAGTTTGTGCCAAGTATGAAAAAGATCATTACAATTATTGTTCCCCCTTCTACTCAACAACAACTTACTGATATGCATATCGTGAATCCTTGTATCCAGTCCCTGATGTTAGCAAATGGGACATACTGCCTTATCTAAGGGCAATATGCGATAAAATCCATCCCTCAGATGGGAAGAGAAAAGGGGAAGACCGAAGAAGCAGAGAATTTTGAGCTTATGAGAAGTCAGGGGAACTGTACGTTGCTCTCGGAGAAATTGAACGGGTCACAATCGGTCATCATGCAGCTACCTCCTCGCTTCATTGGAAACTGATTTTCGTGCATACGTTTCGTATATTTGTTGTAATTGTTACATACATTTTGTATATATAATTCTTTTTTTATAGATGTGGAGATGAGTTGAGAGGATGAATATCCGTGTTATATATGAATATTCTTTTTTTTTAATATCAAATAATCTCAAATGAATGTGGATCAAATATGATCACCGAAAAATCAATCACTGATATTCACTATCGATCATAGATTGTCAATGTTATTCATCGACACATAATGGATCAATGACGATGGTTGTATAACATCGACGATGGACAGATGACAATGGTCATTGAAAGCTTCGACGATGGTCAGTTGGTATCGGTGATGGAGCATCGGGGGAGATAAGATAAGGGTGTATCAGCGATTGTCAGTGGGTAGTGCCAATGATGAACATTGAGTGCCAATGATGAACATTGATTATCAATGATAGTCAGTGAGCATCAGGAAAGATAAGGGTGTATCAATGATTGTCAGTGGGTAGTATGGTGATGGTTAGTGAGTATCAGGGATGGTCAGGGAGTATCGACGATGGAGTATCTGGGAAGGTCTGCATGACAACATTTTTATTCGAAACGAAGTGTTACATGCATATGAAACTTTCCTTACAACACTTATGTACATTTGACAATCACCTTAAAAAAAATGAAACATTTGTTACAACGATTATGTACTTTTGTCGCTAAAATTCAAAGAAATAAATGTTATCTTACATATTTACTTTAACGGACTCAAATTCAAGGAAATAATTGTTACAACACTCGTGTACATTTATTTACAACCTTGGGTTATTTTTTATTCACAACCTTAGGCTGTTTTTTATTTACACCCTTAGCTTGTTTTTTATTCGCATCATTAGGTTGTTTTTTATTTGCATCTTTGCGTTTTAGGTTCACATCTACGGCCTTTGGTTTCAAGGGTTTGGTTATTAACTCCTTCATCCAGTGGAGGATTTTTTCTGTTGTTGGCTTCTTAATGAGTGCTTTTATATCAACCTCTTGTACCTCTTCTACAGCCTCTTCAGCATCAACTGCTTTAAACTCTTTTGCATGAGTCTTTCTATACTTCTTAAGACAGTCGAAAAACATGGTCTTTCTGAAATTTAATATATCATCTTACAGATTCGCATACAATTCATTAATGTTCATAAAATGACAAATAACCAACATAGATGAGGACAGTGAAAGAGTTTCATGAAATCTTATTGATGCTCATTGAATATCCATCCCGCTAGATAGAAAGTCAACGCATTTCATCACGCAGATCCCACACTCGTCCCCACCAACCTGTTTTGGGATCCCATTTACCATTTCAAAATTCCATCTGACTTCCTAGTAACCATTCCCCTAGTCATAGAGATGGAGCAACCATCTTAGACCATCTGTCAAGCTAATATGCTCCTTCGTGTAGTAATTATGTCATTCTCTTCGAAGGGTATCGAACAACTGAACATGCCTCCTCCGCGGTTCTACGATGAACAAAATCCAATGTTTGTTACCATAGTTGACTGGAATATATACCTACAAAATACATAAGCAATATTATAAGACAACTACTAATATTAAGTCAAGTGCATCATAGCTAAATGTATTGACGAACTTACATATTCAAATTTCCACATCTCTTTTCAGAGGCCTCCTCCTTTGACAATAGCCTATATATGATCATTAATTTTTTTTCACAATTACATCTCTATTCTTATGGTCCCCAACACCATAAGAAAGTAAAACTTCAACATCCTTACTAAAAAATTGCTGACACAAATCAATCAAATATATTCAACGTTAGATTAGTACGAGATAAGTTATATATGAAGATTAGTATTGGATAAGTTATATCTGAAGACAATTACCCAGAAAATTGTGCTCACATACATGCAGTCATGTGGGTATGCTCCCGGATCATCCATATGACATCTGAATAGATAACTCATGTATAGGTCGATTCCTTGTACAATCTGTCATGTTGTTAAGAAATCATGTATGAAAATACTTAAAAAGACTATTGTGCAAAAATCTTACTAGATCATCGACCCATTCATTATCCCATACACTTTCAGCCAAACATAACGATCACCATCGTATGTAATCTTCACCATTTAGAAGACTTCATTGGTAAGCATATGTAAGGGGTTCAAAATTAATGACTTCTCGGCTGAAATTTCTTCTTCTGTGCGAAGTGCTGTATATGGAGTTCACACCCACATGGAAGCGGTGTCTGTCACGTCCATCCTTCCCAATACCTTCATGCCCCTCCTTATGCGGATTCGGGGGAGGGGTCATAAATGACGACACCACTTCAGGAAGAGGGCCCGCCTCTTGAATATCATCGAGAATGGGACAGTCCCTCAACTGATATGGTGTGTTGGACTAGGACCCTGCCTCATCGGATGGTGCGGATGGGCTTCCTATCTCACCCCTGTCATGAGTAGAGTGCCCTGGCTCATCTAATGATGAGGAGGGGCTCCTAGAATCAACAAATCGTGCGGCCTACCCCCGCCCCTCGAAATCTAATGAAGTGGGAGCGCTCCCTAGAAGAACACCATATATATAAGATACTTCTCAATAAAATAGAGTTATATACTATAACAATTAGACATATACATGCCTCCTTTGACTTCAATGTGGCCCGTAGACTGTTAATTTCCCTCAACAACTTCTCATTCCCCGTGTTAAAGGTTGCCTCAAGCTGCGTAACCCTTTCCATCAGTCCCTTGTTACTGTCATTCAATCTTCTCATAATCTCTTCTCATTTAAAGCCCCCTCCACTCTCTTCCGAAACATCTATGACGTGGCTCGTCATTTCTTAAAATTTTCCTTTAGAGCAGATAAAAATCCTATTAACACATGGGGAAGACCTTCACCCTTTTGTAATCTAGGCACGAACTAAGTTCCATTACTGCACAGAAGGATTTTGTCAAAGACAAAAAAAATTATTTAAGTAAACAGACCCAAAGCAACGATTCAAGAAACTAAATTGCATTAAATGATGACCATCGCTGATATTAACTGAAAATCATCGATAACCACTGACCATCGTCGATAATCACTGACTATTGCCGATAATCACTATATGTCACTGATACAAAATGGCGATCATCGATAATCAATGTACATCGCTAATACATACTGACAATTACTGATAGTTAACTATGTATCTGTGTATAAACGAAGGACAGTGAGTAACGACGATTGACAGTGCGTATCGGCAATAGATAGTGCATATCAATGATGGACTGTGCGTATCTGCAATGAACTGTGCGTATCCGTGATGGACAGTGGCTTATTAATGAAAGATAGTGTGTTTCGACAATTTTGGATTTCCCTGGATGGCCTTTAAGAAATTAAACCTTCCAATATGGGTCCACAACACTCTCCATTATTCATATAAGCACCACATCCTCATTTTCACAAACTCCAACCATTCTAACTACCACTTGAATACTGATGATTAATAAATACGAAAAAAGAAAACAATGTTTCAACGTCAAACCATCAACCTCGTCACCATTCATACAAACACCACATCCTCCCCCTTTCACAGACTCCAACCAATCAGACAACAAAACAAATAAATAAATAAAAACAACAAAAATAAATACAAAAGGAACCTCCATACCCTCCTCCCTTTCACAAACTCCCACCACTGACTGACGCCAACAATAACAAAAACAACAAGCAATACAACTTACGTTTAACATGCATAATGGCTAGAGTATTATAAATAAAAATCATTTTTTAACAAGAACTTTGTTGTAGTTTGGCCAGAGATTTTTGTCTTTGCCAGAAAGTGAGAAAACAACTCGTACAACTATCAGACGTCGAAGAATGCTTAGCATGGTCCCCTTCTCTTGTTGTGGTCCCCTTCAACTTCGTCTGCAAGCTACTGAAAACACTAAAGAAAGATAGAGAGAAGAAAGAGG
The DNA here is from genome assembly GCA_003013855.2 of Liriodendron chinense. NCBI lineage: Eukaryota > Viridiplantae > Streptophyta > Magnoliopsida > Magnoliales > Magnoliaceae > Liriodendron > Liriodendron chinense. The sequence goes on along the minus strand of PVNU02001229.1, from coordinate 915,345 downwards.
CCAGAAAAGCCTTTTCCTGCCCATGGGATCGACCTTGTGAACCGATCCACGTATTCTAACCCACCCCTCGTGTTCTGTGGGGCCAATTAGATAGTACCAAAGGAGATCTAAGCCATCTAGATGAAATGGGTTATAATTTCAGGTCGTTATTGAGCTCTTAAATGTGCATATTCTAACCCCAATGTATTACTAACTATGCTTGAAATAAGTGATTAAAGACCCGACTAATGCATGGTTTTGTGGTTGTAAGAATGAGAAAGAGAATTGATCAATTGAGGGCTTAGAAATGCTGTTTACACTGAAATTGAGGTTTTACCGCCTATAGAGATACTTGGAGATATGCCTAATGTCCTAGAGGGGGGGTGAATAGGACTTTTTAAATTCCAATTACAATTAAAAACTAACCAAGTCAATCTTATCAAATAAGATAATCACAATAGCATTCAAGGCATTTATATGAGCAGTTTGTAAGCAAGGACTATCATAGGCATTTCATCAAACAGTTAGCATTCATGATTGACTAAACCATTCAACACATAACAATCATTCAATCTCACAATGCACAGCGATTTATAGTGGTTCGATTTCCCTACTCCACTCCCGGTTCACGATCTCAACCTATGAGACCACCGGATTTCACTATAGTCTTGGTTTTAAATCAGGTTAACCATAAACCTTGACATCCTTTGATCTAGGACCGCGTTTACCATCCGCCGATGGCTCAATCCAGGGACTTGACGAGTTTGGATCTCAAACTCTCACCAATCCTAATCCAAGGATGGTCACGTACCCTCCCGTCGGAGTTTCCCAATCCAGGGAATAGTGATTGAATAATTGGACTCTCAAATACTAGACATACCCAGACGATTGAGCCCCGATTTGATGCCTTTGATGAGTAGCTTCAGCTCCATGTGCTTCAGCTTCTCTTTGTGCTCCCAAGATCAGCTACCGATGCAAATGATGAGGTTATGTTGATGCCGGGTAGTTGGGGGAGAGTTGGTCTAGTTCCTCTTGCCTATTCAATACAATGGTAATGAGGGAACTACCAAACTTCAAGCATTCAATGGCTATAAATGACCTTATAAATATATTCCAAAGGTAGGTCAGCCATGAATGAAGGTCTTGAGTTCATACTTCAAACCGAGCTTTGAATACTCAGTGAAAGCCATTAATGGCTAGGTTTGAATGATGAACTCAAGGGGAACAAGAGCAAAGAGGGTAGGAGGATGTGAGTAAAAGCTCTCTCTCTTAGCACTTGAAGGGTGTTGAATGCATGCCCTGAAAGACCTCAAGACATGGCTATATAGAGCTCCAAATGATGGCCCCAACGGATCAAAAACGGTCACGACCGACCTGTCAGAGAAGTATCTCAACCGGTCGGACGAACCGGTCGTCATTTGAAAACCAAAGCCATATCTGGGATTGGCCGACCGGTCAAGACCGGTCGGACCCCCTTGCTGTAGAAGATCAAAGTATAGGCCGACCGGTCAAGACCGGTTGGACCCCCTTGCTGGGGGCACTCAGAAATACAGGCCGACCGGTCTTGACTGGTCGGACCCCCTTGCTGGATGATTTCCATAATACAGGCCGACCGGTCTTGACCGATCGGCTGTGCTTGCTGGACAGAGTTAGCTTGTGAAGGCCGACCGGTCTTGACCGGTCAGCTACCTTTCTAAGTAATGCAGCAAAGCTGCTAGAGTGTATGAATATAGCTGGCCGACCGGTCAAGACCGGTCAGCTGTCCATTTAAAAGCCTTCCAGCAGGCATCTGATGATCTTTGAATATCCTGGCCGACCGATCAAGACCGGTCGGCTGCCCATTTGCTTCATTACAGCAAGCTGCTGTTGTGTTGAGAAGCCTGGCCTGAACGGTCAAGACCGGTCGGCTTGTCTAGATGGTTTGCTGTGACAAAGTTCTTCAACACATCAGCGGATTACTTCAAGTTTATGAAGTGATGAGTTGCATAGGGTCCAATGTATGGACATATCTTCAATACGCTTCGCACCAGCCATGGACCACAAGTCTGATCAACTCGTGTAAGGGTCAAGAGGGTAAAATGTGTGAGTCTTTACGCCATTCTTTGATGTTTTGGGTTTCCTATGGTCGATCTATATGCAACTTACCTGGGATCTTGTTTCAGCATGAGCTTGAGCAATGGACGAAGCGTAATCTTCAGGTCTTGATTCTTCAATACTTCGACCGGGGCTCACACGACAAGACGCGACCAACCAACACGCCAATTGACAATAAAAGATGTACTAACATACACACCTTGAAGATCAAAGGAATAAAGGACCAAAGGTGGAGCAAAAGTGCATTGAAGATGAAGGAAGAGAAGCTGAGAATTTCAGCCAATTTCATGTCCACTGGCCAACCGGCCACAGCTATCGACCAGCCGGCCAAACCCTCCAGAAATAGCAAACTCTCTGGACACATTTTATGAAGGCCGACCCCCTGACCGACCAGCCAGACAGACTGATCAACTGCTGGACAAACTGACCAACCGACCGGCTAAAGGGTCGGCCTATGCACTACAGTGTCCAGCGAATTCAGCAGTTTGAAGCATGTCGGTCGGCTGATGGATCGGACCGTGTAAAAAAGACTCCAGTGAAAACTACAATTGCAGGAACTTTGTCCGACCGGCCGGTCAACACTTAGGAACATCTGGAGCTCCGAAAATCTCTGCGCAAAACGCTAATCTTGCTGGATTTCTCGAAGCTTCTTCGCACCTAGGCCTCCAAAGCTATAAAAGGACTTCCCTAGCTCGTTCCTAGGGCATCCTAAAAGAGATTTAGCATGGTGGGAGGTGGCGAAAGTCGGATCCGGAGTTCTACAACTCCTCCTAGTTTGTTCTTATAGTTTTTATGTTTTTCTTAGTTGTTTTCATATTTTCCTTGAATCATGAACGGCTAAACCTCTTAGTTAGGGCTAAGAGGTGAAGCTTGTAGTGAATCTAAGATGTTTCAATTCGTTTGATTTAGTTTCAAGTTGGATTATTAGTGAAGAACAATGGTTGAAGTTTGAATAAAGTTCTAAGTAGTTTTTCTTAATCTTATGATGGCTCATAGATGTTTAGAAGAATTGCTTGAGTTCTTAATTGTTTTGAGTTATTTTAGACCTGTACGCTCCGAGGAATCGGATTCAATACGCTCTAAATCTTTGATCCTCATGTGGGAATGTCATACCAAAAGTTCAACTTTTTCTGGAATTTCTGCTTTCTGAAATTTCTGCTTATGTGTGATTGTGTGTGTGATTTGAATCAAGTTCAAATCATGATCTAGTTATACTTTGTGATAGAATTTAATGATGATTATGATTATGATCTTAACCTATTGGCACTAGGATTGACTTATGCAATTGAGTGTGTTCAAGTCCTAACTTGAATTGTGGGAATCATGTTCTTGAATCACACATATGACAGATTGTTTGTTTTAACTGCTCTATCATCTGGCTAGATAGGACTTAATTTCGATTCTAGTTGAGAAAGTGAGAAACCACAATGAATTAAGCATCAATGATTGTTACAAGTGGATCCTTGAACCCCTAGTGTTTTTTTATTATTGATTACATTCAATTTAAATAAAAATATCTATCTAGACCAAATTCCTGAATTTTGTTTAATTAGTTCTTAATTATAAACTATTGAAAATGTTTTTTGAATTCCTACACATGTCCCTGTGGATCGACCTTGGTTTTACCAAGATTATTACTACATCACAACCCTACACTTGGGGAAGCGAACAAGTTTTTGGTGCTGTTGTCGGGAACTTTGATGGTTTTTCATAAAAAAATTTTAAATAGTTTCTATTTGAGATTTTTAGGACTCCTTTACTAACTTAGTTTGTTTACTTTGTTTTGTTTTTACAGGGATTCTAGGAGTCGAAGTAGTCACTTCAAATCAGGTTTTTCTAACTCTTTTTCTTTTATTTTTATTTTTCTAAGATTTGCATGCCATATTGGGTTCGGGATTCTAATAACTGACTCATTTGTGAAGGGGGAATTGTTGAAAGGATTGATAGGGAGCCACATGCTAAGAAACGTTTCGATTCTCCAATTTTGTCTGAAAGTATGACTGAAAATCAACCCAACCCTATGGCTAATCAAAATCTGGGCCAAAACCAAACCAAAACGGGAGAGAATGTGGTTGAAAATGTTCCCCGACCTAGAACATTACGTGATTACTTGCAAGCTGCAAGAGCGAACACTCCCTCATGCATAATTTTCCACTGAATGCAGGGAACATAGATTTGAAGCCGGGAGTAATCCAACTCATTCCAAAATTCCATGGACTAGACAGTGAAAGTGCCTATCAACATCTTAAGAAATTTGATGAGGTGATAGCCACAATGCACTTTGTGTTGAGCTCATAATTGTGCATATTCTAACCCCAATTCATCACTCATTATGCATGATATACATGTTTAGAGGACTAATCTAATGCATGATTTGTGACTGTAGGAACAAGAGGGAGATTTCACAAATTAAAGACTAAATGGGGGCTCTCTAAGAGCATTGAGGTTCATTAGAAGAAAGTAGAAGAAAGAAGAGAAGAAAGTAGAAGAAAGAAAGGAAGAAAAAGAAGAAAGAAATAGGCTTGACCGGTCATGACCGGTCGGCCAAGAGGGCCACGACCGGTCAGGACCGGTCGGCCAGCTCCATTACACCACTGGACCAAAAGTAACAATAGGGCCGACCGGTCATGACCGGTCGGCCATAGCTGCTGGATTGATCAGGGAACAAGCTTGACCAGTCATGACCGGTCGGCTAGGCCAGTCCGACCGATCTAGACCGATCGGCCAAGTGTAAACAAGCTATTTCTAATTTCGGATTCAGGATTTCTCTGCGTAATTGCGTAGTTTTGCGCGAAATCTGGAATTCTCTTGCGAAAAGGACACCTCCAAGCTATAAAAGGATGTCTTCCCTTCATACCAAAGAAGGCTACGACGTGGGGATTGCTCAGGAGACGGATTCGACTTCGAATTTCTAGTTTTCTTCCTGTTTTAGTTATTTTCTATGTTTTTAGAGGCTTCTAGTTCAAGGATGTTAGAGATGAACTAAAACCTCTTAGCTAGGGCTAAGAGGTGAAGCTTTTGATTCATTTTTGATGGATTAATGCAACCTAGGTTTCCTTTTGTGTTTTAATTGATGAATTTTAGTTCTATATGAGTTTGAATCAAGTACTATGTTGGCTTTTACTTTGATCTCTTGATGACTCTGAGCTCATGTGATTCTTAGTGATCCTAGCTTAGTATCTTAAGCTTTGGGCATTGTTTATGCTTGTGTAGTTCATTGATCTACCATCGACTCCGGGCATGGTAGACGCTTTGATTGCCTTGTATGTAATGGCCTGATTTTCATGTGGGAACTCATTCAACTAAAGTTCTTATCTTTTATGTATAATCTGGAATAGTTGTTTATTGATTGATTTTGATTTAATTAGAGTTCTAATCATGAGTTGTAATCAAGTCTAGTGACAGGATTTGGTGAAAGCTATGATTATGAATCTCAACTAGATTGGAAAGAGGCTTAGCCTATACAATTGAGTGTGCCCAAGGCCTGAGCATAGTTGTGGGAATCAAATCAATGAATAAACACCTGTTTTAGATGATTGTTGATTTAACCGCTCTATATTCCAATCGGATAAAGAAAGGAATTCGATTCCGACTGAGTTATGAGAGACCTAGTTGTGTTGATGCATTGAAACTTATCAAAAGTGGATCCTTGGCGCTCTAGTGCCTTTTTAGATTGGAATTACCTTAACAATTCACTGTTTAAACTCAATTCATTGTTTTCCAGCTTTAGTTCTTAATAGGATCTTAATTACTAGTTGTTTTAGTTAAATCTTAAGAATACTCATACATAAATCTCTGTGGGAACGATACTCGGTCTTTCCGAATTATTACAACTTCGCAACCCTACACTTGGGGAAGTGAACAAGTTTTTGGCGCCGCTGCCGGGGATTTCTATGTGGTGATTTCTTCCCACTTGGATAACGAACAAGAGAGTAGGCTAATAGCCACTCTAAGGCATAGACCCCCTGATTTGTACTCATCGCATACACCTTGAGGAGAATGTGAAAACATCTAGACAATCACAAAAACGCCTCAATCCAAACATGAAGGAGGTGGTTAAGGCCGAGGTGTTAAAACTATTGGATGTAGGTATCATTTACCCAATATCCAATAGTCAATGGGTGAGTCCAACTCAAGTGGTGCCTAAGAAATTCAAAATAACCATTGTAGCCAATGCCAATAATGAACTCGTGCCAACCAGAGTCACTACCGTTTGGAGAATGTGCATTGACTAGAGGAAGCTAAACACAGTTACAAGGAAAGACCACTTCCTCTTACCTTTTGTTGATCAAATTTTATAAAGGTTGGCAGGTCATTCCAATTTTTACTTCTTTGATGGGTATTCAGGGTACAACCAAATAGAGATCGCCCTAGAGGACCAAGAGAAGACAACATTCACATGTCTATTAGACACTTTTGCCTATCGAAGGATACCGTTTGGACTATACAATGCCCTTGCCACTTTTCAGCGTTGTATGTTGAGTATTTTCTCTGATATGGTGGGAATGATTCTCGAAGTCTTTGTTCGCTTCCCCAAGTGTAGGGTTGCGATGTAGTAATAAACTCGGTAATACCGAGGTCGATCCACAGGGACTTATGTAGGATGTCACAAATTCATCCACAAGTTTCTATTGAAGCTAACAATCAAAGTTTGAATAGAATGTGTGCGATTAACAGTTTAAGCTAAATTGAATGTAAACAATTATAAGAAGGCACTAGGGGTTCGAGGATTCACTTGTAGCAATCCTCGATGTTCAATCCGCTGTGGTTTCCCATTCTCTCAACTAGAATCACCAGTCAGGTCTATCTAGTCGGATAATAGAACTGTTAAACCAGAAGTCTGTAACATGTAAGTTCTGTGCATAAAGTTCACTCAACTCTAGGCTGATCTGAGCATGCTCATTGCATAGGTCATTCACCTTTTCTATAGGTCCAATTCCCAATCATAACCATCCTCAAGTCTTCTCACAAGACAAGGCTAGATCATGATTTGAACTGGATTCAAATTATATGCACAGTCCATACATATTCCAGATAATCGACCAAAACTAGAACTTTGGCATGAAGCCCCTTTATGAAGAGCTTGGTACTAGAGCGCACTCCAATTCCTCGGATCATACAGGTCTAGACCGTTGCAAACAAATTAAGAAGATAAGTAATTCATCCAAACATCCATGAGTCATCACGAGACTAAGAGAAATTACTTAAAAACTTGTATAACTTCAAACCTTAGTTCATAATCATGAATTCCAAACTGAAAACCACTTAACTACGAATTAAAACATCTTGGATACACTACAAGCTTCACCTCTTAGCCCTAGCTAAGAGGTTTAGCTGCTCATGATCCAAGGAAACATGAAACAACTACAAAAAGCATGAAAACAGCAAAGCAAACCAAAAGGAGTTGTGAAACTCCAATCTTCACTTCCACAGCCTCCAACTTCGCTTGAGCCCTTCTAGGATGCCCTAGGAACGATCCCTAGGTGTCCTTTTATAGTCTGGAAGCTCCACAACTTCGGAAGAATCGAGAACTTGCGTAACACTTACGCAGCGCAGAGAAAATCGGGATGAAATTAGAAATTTCTAACTCAGTACGCATGGCCGACCGGTCAAGACCGGTCGGCCTCAAGTGAAAATACTCCAGCAGGTATGCCCGACCGGTCAAGACCGGTCGGGCCTTGTAGAACTGTAATCCAGCAAGCCACTCCGACCGGTCAAGACCGGTCGGATGTTTTTCTTCTCATTGCAGCAACACTGACCGACCGGTCTTGACCGGTCGGTCCTATTCATGCTTCCTTGGCCGACCGGTCACGACCGGTCAGCACTTTTTCTTCTTTGCTTTCTTCTCTTTCTTTCTTCTTTTCTCTTCTTTCCTTGCTTTCTTCTCTTCGATCTTCCTTCAATACTTCATCCTATGGTCTTCAATACTTGTAAGGAGCCTCATTTAGCTTTCAAATGGTGAGCTCTCCATCTTGTCCCTACAATCACACATCATGCATTAAGTTAGTTCTTTAAACGTATATATCGTGCATAATGAGTGATGCATTGGGGTTAGAATATGCATAATTATGAGCTCAACACACCCCCCAACCAGCATTTTGCTAGTCCCGAGCAAAACATGCGTGAAACTAATTCCATCCTTTAAAACTCAACTCTCTTTCAGAAACCATCCTTCTATACATTCCAAGGTTCATAAGCTTAAGATTCAGAAACATTAGGCAACAGAGGTTGAAACCGTAAACTCTCAAAACATAATAAGCATTCATATGAAATTCCCACCGATTGGTTGATAAATAGAAAGATTAGAACAAATTTAACCTAGTGTGGGTAGTGAAAATTCATCTCACGAGTTTTTAGGATTATCTTCTTCATAGATCAAGTAAACTATAGAACTCAAGGTACATAGAGCCATATCAAGCCAAAGACAGGAATTTGCCTTACCGTCCTTCCGACGACTTTCACACTACGTCCCATTTCCGGCTTTGGTTACGGGTAGACCATCCCCCGGTTGGTAGTAGGTAGCCCTAATCGGAATTCTCCACCATTTTTCCACATTCCCAATTTCATCCTTCCTTTTCCTTTTTCTTTTTTTTTCTTTTTTTTAAATTAGATAGGATTTTTAAAAATCCATATCTTTCATTATTTTCCCATGGACAAGGATGGACAAAGTACCCCGGCCTGATTTCTCAATACCTTAATTCAAAGTCTAGCTAATCCATAAATCACATAATCCCTTCAACTCATGAAAATCGTGTAATGTGAACTAGGTGTAAAGATGTTCAGATTTTCTATCAATCACAAAATAGGGGAGTTCACATATAAAAACCATTATGCTGTGAGGAATTCCAGACTTCCAGCCCTATACACTTCATATCTCCTCCTCTTATGCTCATATCAACTCGAATGCCTAGAACCAGTGTTTTCCAAAAGAGTTTCAAATTTTTGAAAAATCGAAAAAATTTCCACATGATTGCTTGAAATGTTGCAAATCGCTGAATTCATCCAAGAGATCCTACACCCCCCAACCAAATCTTGCATTGTCCTCAATGTAAAAGATGTGCAATGAGCAAAACATGAGAGCAATTTGAAAATAAAAGGGAGTGAGGAAAGATAGTACCTGAGAGAGTGAAAAGTGAAGATCTTCCTCCTTCTAACAAACCTATGAAAACGAAAACAAAAGCAGCAAAATCCTAATCCTAACTACTCTATACCTCCATCAGACTAGGAGATCAAGCATCCTGATACACAGGATCATTCAGAGGTATGGACATACCTTCTGAAGGGAAGTTCTCAAAGAACGGCTTTAATCGCTGCCCATTTGCTTTAAAAATGTTGCCGTTCCTTGGATTTAATAGCTCAACAGTCCCATATGGATAGACAGTTTGCACAATGTAGGGACCGGTCCACCGAGATCTCAATTTTCCCGGAAATAGATGTAAGCGAGAATTATACATGAGGACTTGTTGATTTATCGTGAATGTCTTGCGAAGAATATTCTTATCATGGAATATCTTCATCTTGTCCTTGTAAATTCTTGCATTCTCATAAGCTTCATTACGGATTTCTGCAAGTTCATTCAATTGTAGTTTGCGTAACGAGCTTGCCTTGTCAGGATTGAAATTTATCTTCTTAATAGCCCAATACGCCTTATGTTCCAACTCCACAGGCAAGTGACAAGCCTTCCCATAGACAAGTCTATAGGGAGACATTCCAATAGGAGTTTTAAAGGCAGTACGGTAAGCCCAAAGCGCATCGGTAAGTCGAACTGACCAATCCTTGCGATCAGGATGCACCGTTTTCTCTAAAATGTGTTTAATCTCTCTATTGGATATCTCAGCTTGTCCACTAGTTTGTGGGTGATAGGGAGTGCTCACTTTGTGCGTTACGCCATATTTCTTCATTAATGCTTCAAAAGGGCGATTGCAAAAGTGAGACCCTCCATCACTTATGATGACTCGAGGCGTTCCAAACCGGGAAAGAATGTTTTCTTTTAAGAATCGAATGACCGTTTTATGGTCATTATTCCGGCAAGGGATGGCCTCGACCCATTTGGAAACATAATCAACGGCAAGCAAGATGTATAAGTTTCCAAAAGAAGATGGGAATGGGCCCATGAAATCGATGCCCCAACAATAAAAAATTTCGATAATTAAGATGGGATTGAGTGGCATCATATTTCTACGGGAGATTCCTCCTAATTTCTGACAAGGTTCGCAAGCTTTGCAAAACTCATGTGTGTCTTTGAACATGGTGGGCCAATAAAACCCACATTGCAGAATTTTCGCTGTGGTCTTTTTAGCCGAAAAATGGCCACCACATGCTTGAGAATGACAGAAGGAGATGATACTTTGTTGCTCATCATCTGGGACACATCTCCTTATGATTTGGTCGGGACAATACTTGAACAAGTATGGGTCGTCCCATAGAAATTTCCGTACCTCTGAGAAGAATCTATCCTTATCTTGCTTTTTCCAATATGTAGGAATTGTACCTGTAGCAAGATAATTAGCAATGTCCGCATACCATGGCAATTGGGAAACAGCAAAAAGTTGTTCATCAGGGAACATGTCATTGATTGCAGTCGTTTCAGGGGAATCAGTGAGGACAAGTCGAGAGAGGTGGTCAGCTACTACATTCTCTACTCCTTTCTTATCACGTATTTCTAAGTCAAATTCTTGGAGTAGGAGAATCCATCTTAATAACCGTGGTTTAGCATCCTTCTTAGAGAGAAGATACTTAAGCGCGGCATGGTCAGTGAATACAATGATCTTGGATCCAATCAAGTAGGATCTGAACTTCTCCAAGGCAAAAACTACGGATAAAAGTTCCTTTTCAGTAGTGGTGTAGTTTGCCTGGGCTGAGTTTAGGGTTCTACTTGCATAGTAGATAACACATGGCTTTTTATCTTTTCTTTGGCCTAACACGGCCCCAATAGCATAGTCGCTAGCATCGCACATAATCTCAAAAGGAAGGCTCCAATCAGGTGGTTGCATTATTGGGGCGCATGTCAACATGCCTTTAAGGGTGGTAAAGGCCTTTTGACATTCTTCACTCCACTCAAATGAATTTTCCTTTTGAAGTAGGTTGCATAAAGGACGAGAGAGTGAACTGAAATCCTTTATGAACCGTCTATAAAATCCTGCGTGTCCTAAAAAGGACCGTATATCTCGTATGCTTTTGGGTGGTGGAAGGTTAGAGATAAGGTCAATTTTCGCCTTGTCCACCTCAATTCCATTTTGTGAAACGATGTGACCAAGTACAATTCCCTTTTTAACCATGAAGTGGCACTTTTCCCAATTGAGCACAAGGTTCTTCTCTTCACATCTTTTTAGCACAGCTTTCAAGTGCTCAAGGCACTCATCAAAGCTACAACCGAATACGGAAAAATCATCCATGAAGACTTCGAGAATTGTCCCCACCATGTCAGAAAAGATGCTCATCATACAACGCTGAAAAGTGGCAGGGGCATTACATAGTCCAAACGGCATCCGTCGATAGGCGAAAGTGCCGAATGGACATGTGAATGTAGTCTTTTCTTGGTCTTCACGGGCAATTTCTATTTGGTTGTACCCTGAATAGCCATCAAGGAAGCAAAAGTGGGAATGACCCGCCAACCGTTCTAAAATCTGATCAACAAACGGTAGGGGGAAGTGGTCTTTCCTCGTGACAGTGTTTAGCTTCCTGTAGTCAATGCACATTCTCCAACCGGTAGTGACTCTAGTTGGTACGAGTTCATTATTGGCATTGGTTACAATGGTTATTCCGGATTTCTTAGGCACCACTTGAGTTGGGCTCACCCATTGGCTATCAGATATTGGGTAAATGATACCTACATCCAATAGTTTCACCACTTCGGCCTTAACCACATCCTTCATATTTGGATTTAGTCGTCTTTGTGGTTGCCGGGATGTCTTTGCATTTTCCTCAAGATGTATGCGGTGAGTGCAAATCAGTGGGTCTATGCCTTTGAGATCCGCAATTGTCCATCCGATGGCATTCTTGTGCTCTAATAGAGTGGCTATTAGCCTATTCTCTTGTTCCTCATCCAAGTGGGAAGAAATCACCACTGGATATGTCTCATCTCGACCTAAATAAACATATTTTAGCTCACTTGGCAATGGTTTTAGGTCGAGTTTTGGTGCCTTAATGTTGGATGGGAGGGCCTTGTTCTCATTTATAGGCAAAGGTTCAATTGGGGTCCTCCATCTTTTATTTTCACGCACCATCATCACATCAAGAATGGCATCCATCTCTTGTGTTGTATCATCATTCATATCATGGAGATGGGCCACACATGCCTCCAAAGGGTCGGAAAATAGTGACAAGGGGATTGTACCTTCTACGAATGATTCGATCATGTTTAATTCGTGGATATCATCATCAACTTCCCGCGGTTGTTTGCATAACTCAAATATGTTAAGCTCAAGGGTCATATTTCCAAAGGACATTTGTACAAGTCCGTTTCTACAATTGATAATGGCATTTGAGGTAGCTAGAAATGGTCGTCCAAGTATGACGGGAATTTGAGTACCGGTGCCTATCACAGGATGTGTGTCCAAGATAATAAAATCTACTGGGTAGTAGAATTTATCAACTTGGACTAGAACATCCTCTACCATTCCTCTCGGTATCCGGATGGATCTATCAGCAAGTTGGAGTGTGGTTTTGGTGGGTTTCAATTCACCTAACCCAAGTTGTTCATAAACCGAATATGGAATGAGATTCACACTTGCCCCCAAGTCGAGTAGGGCTTGTTTAATTTGGTAGTCTCCTATGATGCATGATATGGTTGGACTACCCGGATCTTTGTATTTTTGGGGCACCTCTTGTTTGATGATGGCACTCAAATTCTCAGCCAAAAGCACTTTGTTGTGAACGTTATGTTTCCTTTTGATTGTACACAATTCCTTTAAAAATTTGGCATAAGATGGTATTTGTTTTATTGCATCCAACAGCGGAATGTTGATCTTCACCTGCTTGAAAACTTTCAGAATTTCCAGATTTTTATCTAAAGGTTTAGGTGAAATCAACCTTTGTGGAAATGGGGCAACCGGCTTGTGTTGTCTTTCCGGTTCTTTCTCTTGTGGAATATTGTTTGGGCTATCATCCTCTTTGGGAGTTTCCGGATCCTTAGGCTTGGGAGCCTTCACCGGATTGGATTTATCAATTTCTTTCCCACTTCTCAAAGTGGTGATAGCTTGGACATGTTCCGTATGGTGGGAGGATGAGCTTGCATCTTGTATCTCATACTGGGTCCTTGGGTTAGGAAGAGTTTGAGCAGGAAGTGTGCCCTTCTCTCTACCACTCAGGTGAGCTTCAACTCTAGCCAGAGATGTTTTCAATTCATTAATGGCTTGGTTTGAATTTTGATTGAATTTCAATTGCTCTTGCATGAACCCATCTATCTTTAGAGAATTTGTCTTGTTATACTCATTCTGGACCGATACGAGTGCACCCAACATCTCTTCTAGTGATACTTTTGGAGTGTTGTTTGCATTTGCAGTGGGTCCATTCCTCCAACTGAAGTTGGGATGGTTCTTCCAATTAGGATTATACGTGTTTGAGTTTGGAGCACCATATTGCTGCTGATAACTGTTTATGGCATTTGTTTGTTCTTGTAAGATGCTTTGGACTGCTGAAATTGTGGGACAATCTGGTGTAGCATGTTGATTTCCAGCACAAATTCCACAAACAGTTTCAACCTCAGTGGAGTTGATTGTTTCTCCTTTCCTTAATTCCATGGCTTCGACCTTTCTTGTAAGGCTAGCCAACCGTGCACTTATGCTATCTTCCTCTGATAAGACATACATTCCTCCCTTTTCCTTTTGTTGGCCAATCTTGGAATTTGTTGGTTTAGATGTGTCCCAAGATTGTGCACTTTCAGCCAATTCTTCCAGATAATCCCATGCTTCATCAGCTTCCTTATTCATGAACTCCCCATTACACATCATCTCTATAAATTGGCGCATGGATGGAATCAGTCCTTCATAGAAAAAACTTATAATCCGCCAATTTTCATAGCCATGATGTGGGCATGCGTTTAATAGGTCCTTGAATCTCTCCCAACATTGGGAAAAGGTTTCATCCTCCTTTTGGGCAAAGTTCATGATAAGGCGCTTAAGCATGTTCGTTTTGTGAGTAGGGAAGAATTTTTTTATAAATTCTCTGTGCATATCATTCCATGACCCAATTGATCTTGGCCTCAATGCATAAAGCCAACCCTTGGCTTTATCCTTAAGAGTGAAAGGGAAGAATTTAAGTCTTACTACATCTTCAGTCACATTTGCAAAGTGCATGGTGGTGATTACCTCATCAAACTCCCTAAGGTGTTGATAGGCACTTTCACTGTCTAAACCATGGAATTTAGGGAGAAGATTGATCACTCCCGGTTTCAAATCCACATTCCCTGCATTTGGTGGAAATACTATGCATGAGGGAGTGCTCGTTCTTGCAGGTTGCAAGAAATCACGTAAAGTCCTAGGTCGGGGAACATTCTCAACCACATTCTCCCCTGTTTCGGTTTGATTTTGAACCGGGTTAGGTTGATTTGTAGCCATACTTTCAGATAAAATTGGAGAATCTAGATGTCTCCTAACACGTGGCTCTCTATCAATGCCTTCTACTATCCCCCCTTCACTTATGAGTCGGTTATTGGAATCCCGAGCCCAATGTGGCATGCAAAATCAAAAATAAGAAACAAAAAGGAAAAAGAATTCTTCCTTCTTTTTCTTTACTCTTCTCTAAGACCGAAGCACAAGGTGTCTTGCAATGGCTAGGCCAGAAACAAAGATAGAGACCGATTTCTCCTGGTCAATAGGGGTTCAGAGAACACCCCACCCACTCTTTGAATCTTTTGAGAAAAGGTGCAGAAAAAGGAGAAAGAGGAGTAGAGATGAGAAAAGAAATCCCTGAGCACAAGGTGATCCAAGACGGCATAGCCGACCAATAGGAATCCAGGTGGCAAAAAGGCCAACCTTTCAGAGATCCAAAAGGAGTCTCCACCCACTCTACAAGAGATGAATAAAATAAGAATGACTAGGAGAAGGAGAAGAGTAAGGTTTTAGAAGGATAGAACCTAATTCGCACTTGAAATCCTTGAATCTTCTTCAGCTTCCTAGAAATCCTTGAAAAAATCAAATAAATAAACTAAGTTAGTTCTAAAAATCTAAAAGAGTCCTAAATAGATACTAATTTCAGAAATTTGTGAAAACCGTCAAGGTCCCCGGCAGCGGCGCCAAAAACTTGTTCGCTTCCCCAAGTGTAGGGTTGCGATGTAGTAATAAACTCAGTAATACCGAGGTCGATCCACAGGGACTTATGTAGGATGTCACAAATTCATCCACAAGTTTCTATTGAAGCTAACAATCAAAGTTTGAATAGAATGTGTGCGATTAACAGTTTAAGCTAAATTGAATGTAAACAATTATAAGAAGGCACTAGGGGTTCGAGGATTCACTTGTAGCAATCCTCGATGTTCAATCCGCTGTGGTTTCCCATTCTCTCAACTAGAATCACCAGTCAGGTCTATCTAGTCGGATAATAGAACTGTTAAACCAGAAGTCTGTAACATGTAAGTTCTGTGCATAAAGTTCACTCAACTCTAGGCTGATCTGAGCATGCTCATTGCATAGGTCATTCACCTTTTCTATAGGTCCAATTCCCAATCATAACCATCCTCAAGTCTTCTCACAAGACAAGGCTAGATCATGATTTGAACTGGATTCAAATTATATGCACAGTCCATACATATTCCAGATAATCGACCAAAACTAGAACTTTGGCATGAAGCCCCTTTATGAAGAGCTTGGTACTAGAGCGCACTCCAATTCCTCGGATCATACAGGTCTAGACCGTTGCAAACAAATTAAGAAGATAAGTAATTCATCCAAACATCCATGAGTCATCACGAGACTAAGAGAAATTACTTAAAAACTTGTATAACTTCAAACCTTAGTTCATAATCATGAATTCCAAACTGAAAACCACTTAACTACGAATTAAAACATCTTGGATACACTACAAGCTTCACCTCTTAGCCCTAGCTAAGAGGTTTAGCTGCTCATGATCCAAGGAAACATGAAACAACTACAAAAAGCATGAAAACAGCAAAGCAAACCAAAAGGAGTTGTGAAACTCCAATCTTCACTTCCACAGCCTCCAACTTCGCTTGAGCCCTTCTAGGATGCCCTAGGAACGATCCCTAGGTGTCCTTTTATAGTCTGGAAGCTCCACAACTTCGGAAGAATCGAGAACTTGCGTAACACTTACGCAGCGCAGAGAAAATCGGGATGAAATTAGAAATTTCTAACTCAGTACGCATGGCCGACCGGTCAAGACCGGTCGGCCTCAAGTGAAAATACTCCAGCAGGTATGCCCGACCGGTCAAGACCGGTCGGGCCTTGTAGAACTGTAATCCAGCAAGCCACTCCGACCGGTCAAGACCGGTCGGATGTTTTTCTTCTCATTGCAGCAACACTGACCGACCGGTCTTGACCGGTCGGTCCTATTCATGCTTCCTTGGCCGACCGGTCACGACCGGTCAGCACTTTTTCTTCTTTGCTTTCTTCTCTTTCTTTCTTCTTTTCTCTTCTTTCCTTGCTTTCTTCTCTTCGATCTTCCTTCAATACTTCATCCTATGGTCTTCAATACTTGTAAGGAGCCTCATTTAGCTTTCAAATGGTGAGCTCTCCATCTTGTCCCTACAATCACACATCATGCATTAAGTTAGTTCTTTAAACGTATATATCGTGCATAATGAGTGATGCATTGGGGTTAGAATATGCATAATTATGAGCTCAACAGTCTTCATGGATGATTTCTCTGTATTTGGTTGTAACTTTGATGAGTGCCTTATGCACTTAAAAACTGTGCTAAAAAGATGTGAAGAAAAGAACCTCGTGTTAAATTGGGAGAAATGTCACTTCATGGCTCAAAATGGAATAGTACTTGGTCACATCATCTCACAAAATGGAATCGAGGTGGACAAAGCTAAAATCGATCTTATCTCTAACCTTCCACCACCTAAGAGCGTACGAGATGTGCGGTCCTTTTTAGGACATGTCAGATTTTATAGACGGTTCATAAAGGACTTTAGTTCACTCTCTCGTCCTTTATGTAATCTACTTCAAAAGTAAAACTCATACGAGTGGACTGAAGATTGTCAAAATGCCTTTAACAAACTAAAAGGTATGTTGACATGTGCTCCCATAATGCAACCACCTGATTGGAGCCTTCCTTTTGAAATTATGTGCAATGCGAGCGACTACGCTATGGGGCTATGTGTCACGCCCCAAATCCGGGGACCGGACTCACTAAATTTTCGATCGCTGACCTTGGTGCCAACAGCCTCCGTAGTGCCCCATTCTCGGCTCCTAGCTCTCATATGCCAGGTTCCGATCCTGGGAATCTACCAGGAGGATTTTCAAGGTAAATTTTTTTTTTTTTTTTGTAAAGGAGGATAATCAAAACCATAAAACATCATCAGATATCCACTAATAAGTTGTTGAGTATAGTGCTAGAAAGGGAAATACAAAATGTAGCAAAAGCCCAAAATAGTAGGTACATGAACCACGCTCAACACTGCTGATGTGCTCTAGTACCTGCAGTGTAAACAAATGCGCATAAGCTTCTTAAGAAGCTAAGTAGAGTGCGTGTGTGCTTGTGTGATGCATAGGACAAGTATACAAATATCAGAGTAAGCGAAAGTAATAGAGGGCTAAGTTACTAGGTTCATGAATGCTATCAACCATCCCAAGGCTATGTGATGCAAAGGCCTACATGGCCGAGTGTTACATGCTAGAGATGCAATGCAAACACGTCAATCCTCAACTAATCCACATATCAAATAGTTCTCATCTGGGACATCACCGGGGTCTAATACACTCTGATACTGGCCACCGCACATCGTGCACATAACCAAACAAGTAGAAAAGACCTCACTATCCGCCTCGTCAGTGGTATGCCAATGCCCACCCGGCTCGCCGATAGCGGACCCATTTCATGAGCTGGTCAGACTTGACCTAACTTATAGCCCACTGCACCCGGGCGGATAAGGTCACACCCCTTTCCAACCGACCTCGACATAGTGGGAGACACGGCCTACTGGTATTTGACACACGGGCACTCATGTTATCTACTCGGTCTCAATGTTGGAGCATCCTACTGGTACCACAAGGTTTAGGGACTTTCACCTAAGGACATCTATAGCGCCCACGTGCTAGAACAAGTTTCCAGTGTCCATTACTGCCAACCACGATGTGACTATATATGGTGGCCACCACCCCGATGCTGCTAGGGTGTGAAAGTGACCGTGACATACATAATGCGAAATGCATGAGTCACACAATCCAAGTCATGCACCAAACTTACGCATACCGCGCAATCATGTGGGGCGACCCTGTCTCGCACGGGTCCCCTAAGTATAACAAGCTAAAATAGCATATGCTATGATTAATCGTGGTCCATAAGAGGCATACAAATGATGCGTATGGGCATATGAATGAGCATGATATTCATTATACTAAGCATATTATCAAGATGAAGTACAAAGCTAAGTATACTAGCATGTTACCAAACATATCATGTAATGTTGGCCTTAAATGACCCAATATATATACAAAGAGTAGGACCCGGACTGTGGGTCCCATTGGAAATGTAAAGGTCTTCGTGGCATAGCCCACTTGAGACTATATCGGCCCCATACTTGGGCCTGCACATATAAAGTAGGATAAAATATGTGTACGGCATGAATAAAACATATGTATCAAGGGAAGGACCATGGTGGGTCCCACCCACTAGTTGGATAGCAAATATACATCATCAGTCTTAGGATGTTTCAGTGGTAGGTATTCAATCACCACAATTTTCTAAGTGAAGCCCACTCAAATTGGACCCCACACATTGGTCAAGACGGGTGGTATGATACAAAATGTATCCATCAAGGTGGAACCCAAAGATGGGCCCAAAACCTCTATTTGGATGAAAAATAAACACTAAAGTGGCCCCAAGGAAGTTTTCAATGGTGGGCATCAATGACCACTATTCTTTGCAGGTGTGGTCCATTTGATGATTGGATCTGCCTCATTGGTCGGGCCATATCCTAAAATGGCATGGAAAAATAGATGGGCAGCATGAATAAAACAATACATCATGGTGGGCCACCTACTAGGCAGCGTGGTACCCAGCTGGGTCTCAGGAGGTTTTGGGATCAAGCAAATATTTGTGTTTTCCCCTCCATCCATATCCATGTGATCTTATGAACAGCTTGGATGACAAATAAACATCACTGTAGGGCCTGGGAAGGTTTCAACGGTCGAAATCATTATTCCCACTGTTTCCCATGGCATGGTCCACTTGACATTTGGATATGCTTAAATTTTGGGCTCAGCCACTGAAATGAGCTGGAAAAACATATGGACGGAATAGATAAAGCACATACATTCTAGGTGGGTCCCACGAGTGGGCCACCTGCTGGGTAGCCCAACCAGCCCACGGCGTATATATATATATATATATATATATATATATATTATCATGGTTCTCATCAAGTGGGGCCCACAGAAGTTTTCGATCAAGCTGATATTTTTATTTCCCTTCTTCACACGTCTGTGAACTTATGAATAGGTTGGATCTCAAATAAACATCATGGTGGGCCGTAGGAAGGTCTCAACGGTCTGGTCACTGTCCCCACTGTTTTCTTTGGTAGGGCCCTCCTGAGATTTAGATCTGTCTCATTCTTGAGGTCATGCCTTAAAATGATCTCCCCAAATGGATGGATGATGTGGATATAACACGTACAACACGGTGGGGCCCATGGAAGTTGGTGACGTCACGTCAGTAGCGAGATAGCTACTCAACCTGTTAGTGCTCCCAGCGTCAGAGACGCTGGGAACCTTGCCCTTTTTTTCTCTTTTTTTTCTTTTCTCTTTTCTCTTTGTTTCTTTCAAGTGGGGCCCACTTGGGGACGATCCACTTCATTCATTAGATTCCCCAGCTCATGGGGGACCCAATGAGCCCTATATTGGGCAGGTGAAAATGTCTACAAACGTCACGGTGGGCCCAAGAAGTTTCGCCAGTGGGCTTCATTATCTCCACTATTTCCTGTGGTGCGGTCCGCTTAAGATTTGGATCGGTTTCATATTTAGGCCTTGGCCCTAAAATGATCTGGGAAAGCAGATGGACGGTGTGGATTCAACACACACACCCCACCCATGCCCAGCATCTGGACGTTCTCCAATTTTTTTTTCTTCTTTTGTTTATTTCAAGTGGGGCCCACTTGGGGACGATCCACTTCGTCTATTAGGTTCCCCAGCTCATGAGGAACCCTTAGAGTCCAATATTGGACAGGTGATTCAGCTTAGAAACATCAAGGCGGGCCAAGGAAGTTCTGACAGTGGGGCATCATTATCTCCACTGGTTCTATGGTGTGGTCCACCTGAGATCTGGATCTGCTTCATTTTTAGTTCCCAGCCTTAAAATGGGCTGGAGAAACAGACGGACGGTGTGGATATTACTCAAGCATCAAGGTGGGGCCCATGGTCAACGCCCAACATGGGCTTCGGCGTCCTCCGGACGCTGTCTGTCCAGCGGCCTAGTTCTCCTTCCCTTTTTTCTTATTATAATTATTATTATATTTCTAGTTATGTGGGGCCCATTCATAGATGATCCAATCCATCCATCTGATTGTCCATCACAAGGTGGGCTAAAAAAAACAAAGAAAATGAAAGGTAATTAAGAAAATGGGGGGGGGGGGGGGGGGGGGGGGGGGGGGGGTATGTCCCCCTTGCACTCATAATGATGGTTGGACGGTTTGATTGGGACGATCGGACAGTCCGGATGATGGTTAGGGCCCTCCAAGCTTGGTTACTCTCTCTCTCTCTCTCTCTCTCTCTCTCTCTCTCACTTTCCCTCTCTCTTTCTCTCTCCTTTCTCTCTTACAAATTTGGAAAATGAGAAGGCCCACCCCCCACCCCCTACGTATGGATCTTGTATGGGTAGAGAGGGGGGTGCATGAGGTGATGATGGCTAGCATGGGAGGGGGCATGGAAGGTATGGCCTCCCTTGACTTTTTTGGTGAGAGAGGGATGGGGTGAGTAGGGTTGTGTAGACTAGGGTGATGAGAGGAGTATGAGTGAGGGCGAGGGTGATTAATTGATTGATTTGACCTATTCTTGGGATTTGTGCAAGTGGGGCCCACGTCACACATGCGTTGCGCGGCCTGCCTCGGATTGCGCAAATGATCGTAACTTTCATACCGGGTATCACAATTGGGCGTGCCGCGCGGCGTTGGAATCGCAGCGCCTACGCAATCGCTGGGGTATAGGTCTTGGGTCGATGCAGTACTAAAATAGGCTCTCTAATCTGGTCCATCTAGGACGTACTGGTACCGAAAACTAAGCGTACGGAGGGCAATACAGGGTACGGGTCTTACACTATGTTAGGTCAGAGAAAAGAGAAAAAGCCATGCGTCATCTACTATGCAAGTAGAACTTTAAACTCGGCTTAAGAAAACTACACTATTACAGAAAAAGAACTTTTAGTTGTAGTTTTTTCTTTAGACAAGTTTAGGTCCTACTTGATTGGATCCAAGATCATCATATTCACTGACCATGTTGCGCTTAAGTACCTTCTCTCTAAGAAGGATGCTAAGCCACGCTTGTTAAGATGAATCCTTCTACTCCAAGAATTTGATAGAAATACGTGATAAGAAAGGAGTAGAAAACGTCGTGGCTGACCATCTCTCTAAACTTATCCTCACCAATTCCCCTGAGACGACCGTGATCAATGACATGTTCCTTGATGAATAACTTTTTAAAGTCTCCCAATTGCCATGGTATGCGGACATTACTAACTATTTTGCTACAAGTACAATTCTGACACAGTGAAAAAAGCAAGATAAAGATAAGTTCTTCAACGAGGTGAGAAAATTCCTATAGGACAACCCATACTTATTCAAGTATTGTTCTGATTAAATCATAAGGAGATGTGTGCCGGATGATGAACAACGCAGTATCATCTCCTTTTGTCATTCTCAGGCGTGTGGTAGCCACTTTTCGGCTAAGAAGACTACAGCCAAGATTCTGTAATGTAGGTTTTATTGACCCACTATGTTCAAAGATACCCATGAGTTTTGTAAAATGTGTGAGCCTTGTTAGAAATTGGGAGGAATATCCCATAAAAATATGATGCCACTCAATCCTATCCTACTAATCGAAATTTTTTATTGTTGGGGCATCGATTTCATGGGTTCATTCCCATCTTCTTTCGGAAATTTATATATATTGCTAGCTGTCGACTATGTTTCAAAATGGGTTTAGGTGATTTCATGTCGGAACAATGACCATAAACTGTCATTCATTTCTTAAAAGAAAATATCATTTCCCGATTTGGAACACCTCGAGTCATTATAAGTGATGGAGGATCTTATTTTTGTAACCGCCCGTTTGAAGCTTTAATGAAGAAATATGGCGTAAATCACAAAGTGAGTACTCCCTATCACCCACAAACAAGTGGACAAGCTGAGATATCCAATAGGGAGATTAAACATGTCACGCCCCAAACCCGGGGACCGGGCTCACTGAATTCCCAATCGCCGACCTTGGTGCCAACAGCCTCTGTAGTACCCCATTCTCGGCTACTAGCTCTCATGTGCCAGGTTCTGATCCTGGGATCCTACTAGGAGGATTTTCAGGGTAAATTTTTTTTTATACAGGAGCATAATCAAAACCATAAAACATCATCAAATATCCACTAAAAAGTTTGTTGAGTACAGTGCTGGAAAGGGAAATACAACATGTAGCAGAAGTCCAAAATATTAGGTACATGCACCGCGCTCAACGTTGCTGATGTGCCCTAGTACTTGCAGTGTAAACAAACGCGCATGAGCTTCCTACGAAGCTCAGTAGAGTGCGTGTGTGCGCGTGTGATACATATGACAAGTATACAGATATAGAGTAAGCGAAAGTAGTAGAGGGCTAAGTTACCAAGTTCATGAATGCTATCAGCCATCCCAAGGCTATGCGATGCAAGGGCCTACATGGCCGAGTGTTCATGCTAGAGATGCAATGCAAACACGTCAATCCTCAACTGATCCACATATCAAAATAGTTCTCATCTGGGATATCACCGGGGTCTAGTATACTCTAATACTGGCTGCCGCACATCGCGCGCATAACCAAGCGAGTAGAAAAGACCTCACTATCTGCCTCATCAGTGGTATGTCAATGCCCACCCGGCTCGCTGATAGCGAACCCATTCCATGAGCTGGTCAGACTCGACCTAGCTTACAGCCCACTGCACCCAGGCGGATAAGGTCATACCCCTTTCCAACCGACCTCGACACAGTGGGAGACGCGGCCTATTGGTATTTGGCACACGGGCGCTCATGTTATACACTCGGTCTCGACGCTGGAGCATCCTACTAGTACCACAGGGTTTAGGGACTTTCACCCAAGGACATCCATAGCGCCCACGTACTAGAACAAGTTTCCGGTGTCCAATACTGCCAACCATGATGTGACTATGGTGGCCACCACCCCGATGCTGCTAGGGTGTAAAAGCGATCGTGACATACATAATGTGAAATGCATGAGTCATACAATCCCAATCATGCACCAAACTTACGCATACTGCGCAATCATGTAGAGCGACCCTGTCTCACACGGGTCCCCTAAGTATAACAGGCCAACTAGCATATGCTATGGTTAATTATGATCCATAACAGGCATACAAATGATGCTTGTGGGCATATGAATGAGCATGATATTCATTACACTAAGCATGTTATCAGTGTGACATATCAAGCTAATCATACTAGCATGTTACCAAAACGTATCATGTAACATTGGCCTTAAAAGGCCCAATATATATAGAGAGAGTGGGACCCGGACTGTGGGTCCCATTGGAAATGTAAAGGTCTTCGTGGCATAGCCCACTTGAGACCACATCGGCCCCATACTTGGGCTTGCACATACAAGATAGGCCGTCAAAATATGTGTACGGCATGGATAAAACATATATATCAAAGAAGGAACCATGGTGGGCATCAATGACCACTATTCCCTGCAGGTGCGGTCCATCTAACGTCTGGATTTGCCTCATTGTTGGGGCCGTATCCTAAAATAATATGGAAAAGTAGATGGGCAGCATGAATAGAACAGATACATCATGGTGGAGCTAATAGATACATCACGTTGGGAACCATAGGGTGGGCCACCTGCTGGGCAGCGTGGTACCCAGTTGGTTCCAATAAGTTTTTGAATCAAGCAGATACTTGTGTTTTCCCCTTCATTCATATCCATGTGATCTTATGAACAGGTTGGATGGCAAATAAACATCACTGTAGAACCTGGAAAGGTTTCAACGCTGGAAATCATTATCTCCCACTGTTTCCCGTGGCATGGTCCACTTGTCATTAGATATGCTTAAATTTTGGGCTCAACCACTAAAATGAGCTGGGAAGACATATGGACGTAATAGATAAGGCACATACATTCTAGGTGGGCCCAACGAGTGGGGCCCATTGCCAACGCCCAAAGAGGGCTACGCTGCTGGGTAGCAGCATCCCCTAGACGCTGTCTGTCCCGCGGCCACGTCCCTTTTTTTTGTTATGTTCTCATTAAGTGGGGCCCACAGAAGTTTTTTATCAAGCTGATATTTTTGCTCTCCCTTCTCCCATGCATGTGTGAACTTATGAACAGGTTGGATCTCAAATAAACATCATGGTGGGCCATAGGAAGGTTTCAATGGTAGGGTCACTGTCCCCACTGTTTTCTGTGGTGAGGCCCCCTTGAGACTTGGATCTGACTCATTCTCGAGATCATGCCCTAAAATGATCTCCCCAAATGGATGGACGGTGAGGATATAGCACATGCATCATGGTGGGACCCACGAGTGGGCCACTAGCTGGCCTTACGAGCCAGTGTCCATGGACGCTGGTACGCCCAGCGTCAGAGACACCTCTGCTTCTTCTTTCCTTTCTTTCTTTTTTTTGTTGTGTGGTTTTGATCGTGTGGGGCCCACATAAGGGTGATCTACTCCGTTTATCAGGTTCCTCGGCTCATGGGGGACCTAATGAGCACAATATTGGGTATGTAAATCAGTCTAGATATATTAAAGTGGGCCAAAGAATTTACAGCAGTAGACATCATTATTTCCACTGTTTCATGTGGTGCGGTCCGTTTAAAACTTGGATCAGATTCATCCTTGGGCCCTGGCCCTAAAATGATCTGGGAAATCAAATGGACGGCGTGGATGGAACACAAACATCAAGGTGGGTCCTACGAGTGGGGACCCCATTACGGCATCCATGTGACGCTGGATGTTCCAGCGTCAGAACGTCTAGCGTCTGGACGTTCAAACATTTTTTTTATTTTTCTTCCCCTTTTTTTTCTTTTTTTCCTGTGCTTATTTTAAGTGGGGCCCACATAGGTGTGATCCAATCCGTCCATCAGGTTCCCCATCTCATGGGCGACCCAAGAAGCCCAATATTGGGCAGGTGATTTGGTCCACAAACATCACAGTGAGCCACGGAAGTTCCAATAGTGGACATCCTTATCTCCACTGTTTGCTATGGTGTGGTCCACCTGAGCTCTGGATCTTCTTCGGTTTTGGCGCCCTGCCCTAAAATGGGCTGGAGAAACAGCTGGATGGTGTGGATCAACTCATACATCAAGGTGGGTCCCACGAGTGGGGCCCTGCCCAATGCCCAAAAGGGGGTGTAGCCCACATGCTGTTGGGCAGCAGTGTCCTCTGGACGCTGACTGTCCAGCGGCCACTCTCCTTCTCATTTTTTTTATATTTTATTAGCAAGTGGGGCCCATACATGGATGATCCAGTCCATCCATCTGATTGTCCACCACAAGATGGGCCCAAAAGAAAAAGGAAATGGGAAGAAAATTAAGAAAAATGGAGGGGTTTATGGCCCCCCTTTGCACTCACCTTGAATGATGGTTGGACGGTTGGATTGGGTCGGGTTGGCGATCGGACGGTTCAGACGGTGGTTGGGGCCCTCCAAGCTTTGATCCCATCCTTCAATTCCTCTAATCTCTCTTTTCTCTCTTCTAATCTCCTCTCCAATCTCTTTCTTTCTCTCTCTCTCTCAAATCTCTTTCTCTTTCTCTCTCCTTTCTTTACAATGGAAATGAGAAGGCCTCCTCTCCCCTACGTATGGTATTGTATGGGGGGTAGAGAGGAGGAATCATGGGGGTGATGATGGCTAGCATGGGAGAGGGGTACGGGAGGTATGGGTCTTGGTTGACTTTGGAGGTGAGAGAGGGATGGGGGGTATGGGGTGAGTAGAGTAGGGGTATGGGTGAGAGTGATGTTGATGGATTTGATTGATTTGACATGATCTTGGGATTTATGCAAGTGGGGCCCACGCCACACGCGCGTTGCGCGGTTCACCTCGGATTACGCAAATGACACAACTTACACACCGGGTATCGCAATGGGGTGTGTCGCGCGGCGTTGGAATCGCAGCGCCTACACGGTCGCCAGAGTATAGGTCTTGGGTCGATGCGATACTAAAACAGGGTCGCGATCAAGGCTCGCTGATCTGGTCTATCTGAGATGTATCGGCATCGAAAATTAAGCGTACGGAGGGCAAATAAGGGTACGGGTCTTACAAAACATATTTTGGAGAAAACAATAAACCCCGATCGCAAGGATTGGTCGCTTCGACTAACCGATGCACTCTGGGCTTACCGTACTGCTTTCAAGGCCCCCATTGGAATGTCTCCCTATAGACTTGTCTATGGGAAAGCTTATCACTTGCCTGTGGAGTTGGAACATAGGGCATATTGGGTGATAAAGAAGATGAATTTTGATTTTGACAAAGCAAGCTCGTTGCGCAAACTTCAATTGAATGAACTTGCGGAACTCCGGAACGAGGCATATGAAAATGCGAGAATTTACAAGGACAAGACGAAAGTGTTCCATGATAAGAACATTCTTCGTAAGACCTTCACGATTAATCAAAAGGTCCTTATGTATAATTCTCGACTACATTTATTTTCGAGAAAATTGAGATCTCGATGGACCGGTCCCTATATTATAAAAATTATTTATCCATATGGGACCGTCGAGTTGTTGAATCTAAGGAACGATAATATCTTTAAAGCAAATGGTCAGTGACTAAAACCGTTCTTTGAGAATTTTCCTTCAGAAGGTATGTCCATACCTCTTACTGATCCTGTGTATCAGGATGGTTGATCTCCTAGTCTGATGGAGGTATAGAGTAGTTAGGATTAGGATTTTGTTGCTTTTGGTTTTCTTTTTCATAGGTTTGATAGAAGGAGGTAGAATTCCAGTTTTTGTTCTCTTAGGTACTCTCATCCCTCATCCCCTTTATTTTATATTTGCTCTCATGTTTTGCTCATTGCATATCTTTTACATTGAAGATAATGCAAGATTTGGTTGGGTGTGTGGGATCACTAGGATGAATCTACTGTTTTGTAACATCTCGAGCAATTATGTAGAATTTTTTTCAATTTTTCTACAAATTCAAAATTCCATTGGAAAACTTTGTTTCTATGCATTTGGGATGGTGTGAGTATAACAAAAAAAAGAGGCAAAGTGAGTGAAGTTGAATATCTTGAACAATCTCTAATATACTAGTTTTATATGCGAATCCCTCTATTTTTATGATTGATAAAATTTCTAAACACTTTTACACCTAGTTCACATTACACGATTCTCACGCTTTGAAAGGATTATGTAAAATTGTGAATTAGTTAAGATTGGATTTGAGGTGTTGAGAAATCAAGCCGAGGTACTTTGTCCATCCTTGTCCGTGGGAAAATAACGAAAGATATGGATTTTTAAAAATCCTATCTAATGAAAAAGAAAATGAGAAAGGAAGGATGAAATTATGGGAATTATGGAGAATATTATGAAAAATTCGAAAAGGGCTACCTATTACCAACCGGGGGATGGTCTACCCGTAACCAAAGCCGGAAATGGGACGTAGTGTGAAAGACGTCGGAAGGATGGTAAGGTAAATTCCAGTCATACGCTTGTTGTTGATCTATACACCGTTGAATCCATACCTTAGTTAATTCATGAAGAAGGTAACCTTGGAAATCCATGAGATGAGCATTTTCTGAGCACACTAGGTTTAATTGTTTGGATTCTTCTATTTATCAATCAATCAGCAGAAATTTCATATGAGTACTTGGTATATTTTGGAAAATTCAAGGTTTCAACTTCTATCACTGGGCATTTCAGAATTCTTTAGACTTGCATATCATTGAGTATATAGAAACATGGTTTCTAAAGGGAGTTGGGTTTTGAAAAATGAAATTTGTTTCACACATGTTTTGCTCGGGACTAGTAAAATGCTGGTTGGGGGGTGTGTTGAGCTCTTAAATGTGCATATTCTAACCCCATTGCATTACTAACTATGCTTGAAATAAGTGATTAAAGACCCGACTAATGCATAGTTTTGTGGTTGTAGGAATGAGAAAGAGAATTCATCAATTGAGGGCTTAGAAATGTTGTTTACACACCTTGAAGATCAAAGGATTAAAGGACCAAAGGTAGAGCAAAAGTGCATTGAAGATGAAGGAGGAAAAGCTGAGAATTTCAGCCAATTTCATGTCCATCGGCCGGCCGGTCGGCCGTCCACAGCCACCGACCGGCCGACCAAACCCTCCAGAAATAGTAAACTCTCTGGACACATTTTATGAAGGCCGACCCCCTGACCGACCGACTGAAGGGTCGGCCTATGCACTACAGTGTCCAACGAATTCAGCAGTTTGAAGCATGTCCACCGACTGGTCGGCTGATGGGTCGGACTGTGTAAAAAAGACTCCAGTGAAAATTGCAATTGCAGGCACTTTGTCTGACCGGCCGGACAGAGGGTCCAACCGGCCAGTCAACACTCAGGAACATCTGGAGCTTCAAAAATCTCTACGCAAAACGCTAATCTTGCGGGATTTCTCGAAGCTTCTTCACACCTAGGGCTCCAAAGCTATAAAATGACTTCCTTAACTCATTCTTAGGGTATCTTAAAAGAGATTTAGCATGGTGGGAGGCGGCGGAAGTCAGATATGGAGTTCTACAACTCCTCCTAGTTTGTTTTTATAGTTTTTATGTTTTGCTTAGTTGTTTTCAATACAAGAAATTTCATTTTTACCGACGAATGATTTCGTCGATAATCAGTAAAATTTCGTCGAGAAATCTTTTTCCCGACGAAATAATTCGCGGCTAACATCGTCGCAGAAAGCCCGTCGGTAAAGGTTTTTACCGACGAAATAATTTTTCGTAGGTAATAATTACACCATTACCGACGAAAATATTCGTCGGCCAAACATATGAATTTTTGTCGGGAATGAAAATGATACGTCGGTGAAAAAACTTTTACCGATGAAATAATTCGTAGGAAAAAACATGTTAAAACTTTTACCGACGAAATAATTCGTAGGTAAAAGCATGCAAAAATTTTGTACCGACGAAATATTTCGTCGGTAAAAACTTTTTACATACTTTTACCGACGAAATAATTCGTCGGTAAAAGTTTTTCCTGTCTCGGTTTCATTTGTTTTCAAAATATAGGAAAATTCCTGATATACACCTGTAAAAAAACCTATACATTTTTCTCCTATTCACATCCACAAACATACAAATAAACAAAAACTACATCATCCATACAGAAATAATCCATTCCACATCCACAAACAAACAATATTCATCCACACACAAATATATACAAGTTAAAAGTCGTATATTAAAAAAAATCAAGAAGATGAAGGTGGAGGTGGTGGGGCATCGGCGCCAAGGCGTGCAGCGAGAGCCTGAAACATCTCCTGCATCCGTCGCTCATGCTCCTGCCGCTCCTGCCGCAACTCCTCGATCCTCCTCTTCTGCTCCTCCCGTCGCCTCTCCTCCTCCTCCCGTCGCCTCTGCTCCTCCTCCCTCTGCCTCTCCAGCTGCTCTCGAATCCCATCGACGACGACCCGTAGCTGCTGAACTTCTCTCTCTGCGATGTCAACTCGGCGTTGAGCGCTCTCAATAGCTACGGATCGGCTGGAGCCAGCTCTAGTTTGTGCCATGAGCTTAGCACCATGGCCAAGCCCACGCACATATCCAGAACGGGTGCCAAGCACCTCGCTCAGGATTTCTGGCTCACTCCGCTAACTACCATCGGGAGTGGGCTGACTGCGTATGGTGTCCATCGCCGCCTGTAATGAAAAGATATGAAATTTCATAAAAAATGACATGAATGACATTATTATCAATCAATGCGCAATTAAATTTTACAAAGTAAAGATTTTTACCCAATGCTCACTGGCTCTAGGATGAACCCAAGATCCCGTCGCCTGCCGAAAGTGAGTCCCTCTGTAGAGGTCTACTGGTCCAGGCTCCTGGCTGGTGACGGAATCCCGCTGCGCAATCGAAAGGAAAAAAGACTTATAATAAATGCCAATCAAAATAATATGTTAACTTAATAATCATCAATAATTTCTTACCATGTCGTAACGATGTCGTACAAATGACTTTGAACCAGCTACGTGGTTCACTTGTAACTTTTCCCTGTTCGCAGAATTTATTCTACTCCTCTTCTGAACACATTATACAAAATACATTTCTATTAAAGCAGAGTATCCACCAGCTACGTGGTTCACTTGTAACTTCCCTGTTACCGTAAGATATCGTATATGTAAATATTACCTGAAAAGCCTCCGACGAAAATCTCTCGCAGAGTATCCACCAGTCGTCTGTAGTAACGTCTGGTGGTGCGGACAGTACGGCCTCATCGTGTGTCCTGCACCGCTTGTACCGCTGGTGCAACTCTCCGTGGTACTCCTTGAACCGCTCTCTAATCATATCGTCGACGGCATGAGAAATGTAGGGAACATTCAAATCAAATTCAAATTTATCCTGCAATTTCGTGAATAATAAATTAAGGCAATAAACTTATTAACAATAGGACTTAACCATAAATGAACTTTCACAAAAGAAAATTTCAATTTACTAAACTTTACCTGAAGGCGCTGACGGATGAGCTGTCGCACATCATCTGTCACGTCAGTCCAACGGGGGGTGGTGGCGGGGATCAGAGATCGGCATAGGACACCGACCTCAGACGTAAACAATCTGGCACTGTCCCCAACAGGTCTAAGGCAGTCCTGTGGGAACTCTACCGCCACCCTACCCTCACGCTTAAGTCGCTTTAAAACTAACCCACACGTGGGTCCACGTCCTCGTCGGCTGGTAGAAGATGCTGCTGTGAAAAGATATATGTAAGTAACAATATAAACAGAAATCACTAAATAAATGTCTAGACTTACATGCAGTGCCCGGTGTATGCTGAACCGAAGGATCAGATGACTGTGATGCACCGTGCGACGTCGATGCTGTCTGCGTCGCATCACGGGTGGAAGGGGTAGATCCAGTGCGCGAATGACCTGATCTCCCACCTGGTGCCATGACTGAATATATCTGAAATACAAACTTATAAATTTAAACAATGTCAATGCAAGTTTATGAACATCATTGCACAGTGAATTTGTACTTATGCTTAGAGAAATGATAAAAATATGATTAGACCATTACACTATAATGTAAGCAGAATATAATAAAACCGTAAACAGAATATAAAAGTTGAAAAATCCATTACACATTGTCATTCTATATTAAATACATATATCTCATTGTAATACAAATCAACTTCGGATCAACTATCCGAAATACTCCCTGCGTAAGTTATCGTACGCTGCAGATGTATATGTCAAGCTGTATGAAGCACTCGACATTATTACAGCCAACATGCTAGTCACAATAGGAGAAATCTGATCTTTTGGGACTCCATTCAGATGTGTAAGTGATAATGTCGCATCTTCCATACGAAGTTTTCCGCGATTATATTCCTCAATCAGGTCCGGAATTTCTTTGAGATTGTATAATCTTTCATCTGAGTCATCGTCTTCCTCCCTACATTTCTCGACCAGACCGGGTATCTCTCTAGCCCTACCAGAAGAATATAGGGCCGGAAAGTCCATCCGCAATAGCTGATGAAGTATGATGCGTGCTTCCGCTACGCTCCAGTTTGTGGAGGACATGATCAGAAAGTGACTTAACATTAAATGTAGATTATAAACAAGTCAATTCAGGAAAAAAATCATGACTTGTAAAACATATATACATGTAATAATCAAATTAATCAAATTGAAAATTACATGTAAATCTTGTATACATTTAATAATCGTCGTCTGAATCATTATCGCTTAGGACTCTTTCTTCTTCACCATCACTATCGCTTATCAGAATTTCCTCTTCATCGTCTGCAACGTTGTCATCGATAAAAGCGCTATCATCTCTAACAATGTCATTTATGATTGAGGCATCAACATGATCAGGTGGCACATCATCTTTATTCAATTGCACCACATCAATATCAACATTTGGATCATTCCCTCTATCCCAAGATGGCATGTCTTCTTGGTATGCTTGTTCAACTGACGACGTTCTATTACTCCCTTCATCGTTATCTTCAACGTCTACTTCGGGAATGTCAAATATGTTCCTGGGCTTTATTTTCTCCACCACGTGCCAAGAGCCGCCTAACTTGGTGTCAGCGAGGTAGAATACTTGTTCGGCTTGGCCGGCTATGATAAATGGGTCATCTTTAAACCACTTCCGAGATAAATTTATGCTCGTGAAGTAATTATCAGTCTGTATTCCCAACTTTTTATTTCCAATGTCCCACCAATCGCATTTAAATAAGTACACCCGCTTTCTCATACAATAACTCAGCTCAATAATATCCGTCAAAATGCCATAAAAATCAATTTCGACCTCCTCATGTGTTTCCTTCACAACCACACCACTATTTTGTATGATCCTATATTTCTCGCGCTCCTCAGTGTGGAACCGAATCCCGTTTACAATACAACCTGTATATCTAGATACACGTCTATCAGGGCCACACGCCAGTGAGTAGAGCGCATCAGACGCATCCCAACATCTTCATCTATCATCACGTACAGAATATAAATGTACGTTTAGGCATTTAAAATTACGTGTAAATATTGTGCAATACAACAATATTGTAAGTGTGGTGAGATAGAAGGTAAATTAATCTTACACGTTTTGCAAACCATTCTGGAAACAAATCCTGATGCATTCAATCATAATTTGTAGGGTATTGGGACCCCATCTCCTCGATGTATTCGCTATACACAATTGGTACGTTGTAAGCAAGAAATTTTGAGATTAAAACTGTCTGTAGATATACAATAATTATTTGCGAAGACTTACTCTAAGTACGACTCTATTTCTTCACAGTTATGCAACACATACCACCGCGCTTTCGCTTGATCCCGAGGGTCCATATCCTGGAACGTCGGCGATCCTAAAGGACGGACGTTATGTGTGAATACAGATATGAGTCCTTGTTCATGCTCCTGCCCTGCATCGGCATTACGATCTTCTCGGTTGAATCTAGTCTCTATGCCATGAAGATACATGGAGCAAAATGTCAGGCACTCATTATTAATGTACGCCTCAGCAATGGATCCCTTTGGACGTGCCTTATTACTCACATATTGTTTTAATGTGTGAAGGTATCTGTACACAAAATCAATATGTTTAGGACATGAAAACATGGATATACGTAGTTTATGGAATGAATAAAAATTTATGATCATTGTTCTATCACCTTTCGATCGGATACATCCAACGATATTGTATTGGGCCTGCAAGCTTCGCTTCGTGCGGTAAGTGAATCGCTAGGTGTACCATGACATCGAAAAATGCAGGTGGAAAAATTCTTTCAAGTTTGCAAAGGATTACGACAATATCCTTCTCCAGTCGTTTAATAACCTCTACATTCAAAGATTTCGAACACAAATCCTTAAAGAATATCCCCAACTCAATCAGTGTAGCACTGACATCCTTGTTAAGGAATCCACGAATCGCAACTGGTTGTAGGCGTTGCAGAAGGACGTGACAGTCATGACTTTTCATTCCTGTTACCTTACAGTCCGTAATGTTTACGCGCCGAGAGATATTCGATGCATACCCGTCGGAAAATTTCAGCTTGTTCAACTATTCACATACACGTTTTTTCTCTAGTTTTGTCAATGTGTAGCAGGCTGCTGGTATAGTATATGAATTTCCATGTGGTTGCAAGTGCAACTCTTTCCTTAAACCCATTGCTTGTAGATCCAATCGAGCCTTAAAACTGTCTTTTGTTTTCTTCTCTATGTTCATCAATGTTCCAAAGACATTGTCACATATATTCTTCTCAATATGCATGACATCCAAGTTGTGTCATAATTTTAGATGACTCCAATAAGGCAACTCAAAAAAAATGCTCTTCTTCCTCCAGTTGTACTCCAATACTGTACGTTTTCTCTTCTTCAAGTGCGGTGCCTTACCAAATCTAACTTCTTCAATGTTACTCAGCTGTTGTAACACATCTTCTGCAGATAGTTCTTTCGGTGGTGGCCTATGATCTTGTTTGCCATCAAAGATTACCGTCTTCCTGCGCCAACTATGATCCCTCGGAAGGAAGCGACGATGGCCCATATAACACGTTTTCTTACCATGCTTCAATGACAATGAACAAGTCTCAGTACTACATGTAGGACAAGCCAACTTTCCCTTCGTGCTCCACCCAGACAAATTTCCATATGCGGGGAAGTCATTTATTGTCCACAAGACCGCTACATGCAATCGAAACGTCTGTTCTGCAAAAGTGTCATATGTCTGGACACCTTGACTCCACAACTCGTTTAACTCATCTATTAACGGTCGGAGATACACATCAATGTCATTCCCCGGTGACTTGGGTCCAGGAATAAGCAACGACATCATAAAAAATGATTCCTTCATACACAACCAAGGAGGTAAATTGTAGGGCATAAGTATCACTGGCCACATACTGTACGAGCTACTCATATTACCAAATGGATTAAAACCATCACTTGCAAGACCTAGTCGAACATTGCGAGAATCCTCTGCAAACCAGTCATATTGCTTATCAAAATGTTGCCAGGCTTCAGAGTCAGCAGGATGCCTCAATGTATTATCATCATGAAGGCGTTTCTCCTTATGCCACCTCATATCTTCAGCCGTCTTGCTCGACGTAAACAATCTTTGTAATCTGGGTTTCAATGGAAAGTACCTTAACACCTTTTGTGGAATTTTCTTACGCTTAGCTTCATCATATTTCCACCTAGACTCTCCACATTGTGGACACTCCTCAACATTTTCATGTTCTTTTCAATACAATACACAATCATTTATACATGCATGTATGAGGATGTAACCAAGGCCCAAGTCTCGCATTAACGATTTTGCCTCGTAATGAGACTTAGGCAATGTCTCACCTTCAGGTAATACTTCTTTCAACAAGCCAAGTAACATGTCGAACGATTTATTACTCCAACGATTTATTGCCTTTAAATGAAGTAACCTTGTAAGGAAATTCAACTTGGAAAAGTTCCGACACCCCGGATAGAGTGGACGTTGCGCATCCCTCAACAACCTACTAAACTTTTATGATTCGACATCACCCATAGGAGGAATATCCTGGCTAGTACTTGTCGCTGCAAAATCAGTATACGCAAATGTTCCCCTTAACACATCCCCAATGATATCTTGCATATCGTCAACATCTTCATCCTCGTCATTACGCACAATTGGGTCAGCAAGGACTTCAGTGGCCTCAACTCTTTGGTGGAAGTCTTCACCATGATGAATCTACCAAGTGTAACCCTGGTCAATCCCAACTATGAACAAATCATCTTCCACTTTGTCCAATGTCTTGTAAATCATGTTCTTGCATTTTCAGCATGGACACCTAATTCTATTACCTGAATCTGCCCGATCTCTCGCAAATTTCATGAACTCCTTAACAACTTCTTTATACTCTGGGCCAAACCGATTCTTAGCTTACATCCAACTCTTATCCATATCTACAATGCAAATATTAGAGTCAGGTTTAGTTTAGGTGACATGAGTTTAGGATTAGGTTTAGTCATAGGTTGAGATTTTTGAGTTCGAGATCGGGTTTAGGGTTAGGTTGCCGAGTTTGGGCCTAAGTTTAGGCTAGGTGAATGGATTTAGGAATAGGTGTAGGTTTAGGTTAGATGACATGAGTTTAGGATTAGGTTTAGGGCATAGGTTTGGATTTTTGGGTACGGGATCGGGTTTAGAGTCGCATTTTCGTGTTTGGGTCAAGGTTTAGGTTAGGTGAATGGATTTAGGAATAGGTGTAGGTTTAGGTTAGATGACATGAGTTTAGGATTAGGTTTAGGGCATAGGTTTGGATTTTTGGGTACGGGATCGGGTTTAGGGTCGCATTTTCGTGTTTGGGTCAAGGTTTAGGTTAGGTGAATGGATTTAGGAGTAGGTGTAGGTTTAGGTTAGATGACATGAGTTTAGGATTAGGTTTAGGGCATAGGTTTGGATTTTTGGGTACGGGATCGGGTTTAGGGTCGCATTTTCATGTTTGGGTCAAGGTTTAGGTTAGGTGAATGGATTTAGGAATAGGTGTAGGTTTAGGTTAGATGACATGAGTTTAGGATTAGGTTTAGGGCATAGGTTTGGATTTTTGGGTACGGGATCGGGTTTAGAGTCGCATTTTCGTGTTTGGGTCAAGGTTTAGGTTAGGTGAATGGATTTAGGAATAGGTGTAGGTTTAGGTTAGATGACATGAGTTTAGGATTAGGTTTAGGGCATAGGTTTGGATTTTTGGGTACGGGATCGGGTTTAGGGTCGCATTTTCGTGTTTGGGTCAAGGTTTAGGTTAGGTGAATGGATTT
Source organism: Liriodendron chinense (assembly GCA_003013855.2). Classification (NCBI taxonomy): domain Eukaryota; kingdom Viridiplantae; phylum Streptophyta; class Magnoliopsida; order Magnoliales; family Magnoliaceae; genus Liriodendron; species Liriodendron chinense. The sequence goes on along the minus strand of PVNU02001229.1, from coordinate 878,503 downwards.
AGGAATAGGTGTAGGTTTAGGTTAGATGACATGAGTTTAGGATTAGGTTTAGGGCATAGGTTTGGATTTTTGGGTACGGGATCGGGTTTAGGGTCGCATTTTCAGTGTTTGGTTCAAGGTTTAGGTTAGGTGAATGGATTTAGGAATAGGTGTAGGTTTAGGTTAGATGACATGAGTTTAGGATTAGGTTTAGGGCATAGGTTTGGATTTTTGGGTACGTGATCGGGTTTATGGTCGCATTTTCGTGTTTGGGTCAAGGTTTAGGTTAGGTGAATGGATTTAGGAATAGGTGTAGGTTTAGGTTAGATGACATGAGTTTAGGATTAGGTTTAGGGCATAGGTTTGGATTTTTGGGTACGGGATCGGGTTTAGGGTCGCATTTTCGTGTTTGGGTCAAGGTTTAGGTTAGGTGAATGGATTTAGGAATAGGTGTAGGTTTAAGTTAGATGACATGAGTTTAGGATTAGGTTTAGGGCATAGGTTTGGATTTTTGGGTACGGGATCGAGTTTAGGATTGCATTTTCGTGTTTGGGTCAAGGTTTAGGTTAGGTGAATGGATTTAGGAATAGGTGTAGGTTTAGGTTAGATGACATGAGTTTAGGATTAGGTTTAGGGCATAGGTTTGGATTTTTGGGTACGGGATCGGGTTTAAGGTCGCATTTTCGTGTTTGGGTCAAGGTTTAGGTTAGGTGAATGGATTTAGGAATAGGTGTAGGTTTAGGTTAGATGACATGAGTTTAGGATTAGGTTTAGGGCATAGGTTTGGATTTTTGGGTACGGGATCGGGTTTAGGGTCGCATTTTCGTGTTTGGGTCAAGGTTTAGGTTAGGTGAATGGATTTAGGAATAGGTGTAGGTTTAGGTTAGATGCCATGAGTTTAGGATTAGGTTTAGGGTATAGGTTTGGATTTGCGGGTTCGGGATTGAGTTTCGGGTTTGGTTCTCGTGTTTGGGTCAAGGTTTAGGTTAGGTGAATGGATTTAGGAATAGGTGTAGGTTTAGTTTAGATGACATGAGTTTAGGATTAGGTTTAGGGCATAGGTTTGGATTTGCAGGTTCGGGATCGGGTTTCGGGTTTGGTTCTCGTGTTTGGGTCAAGGTTTAGGTTAGGTGAATGGATTTAGGAATAGGTGTAGGTTTAGGTTAGATGACATGAGTTTAGGATTAGGTTTAGGGCATAGGTTTGGATTTGCGGGTTCGGGATCGGGTTTCGGGTTTGGTTCTCGTGTTTGGGTCTAGGTTTAGGTTAGGTGAATGGATTTAGGAATAGGTGTAGGTTTAGGTTAGGTGACATGAGATTAGGTTTAGGGCATAGGTTTGGATTTGCGGGTTCGGGATCGGGTTTCGGGTTTGGTTCTCGTGTTTAGGTCTAGGTTTAGGTTAGGTGAATGGATTTAGGAATAGGTGTAGGTTTAGGTTAGGTGACATGAGATTAGGTTTAGGGCATAGGTTTGGATTTGCGGGTTCGGGATCGGGTTTAGGGTCGCATTTTCGTAGCTTATAGGGTCTAGGTTTAGAGTTAGATGAATTGAGTTTAGGTTTCGGTTTAGCCATAGCTTATAGGTTTTAGTTTTAGGTTTATGGTTTCGGGTTTAGGGTGTAGGTCTTGGAGACTCAAGCAACTTAAGGATAGCTCTGACGCACATCCGGGTCTGCTCCACACAAAGCGGGCCTGTCCAAATGGCCAGGCCACCCATATTGCTGTCCATAGGAAATGGACAGCTTCATCATGGTCATAACAGCGGTTCCCACCTTCCAGGGACCCCCGCTCAACACCCGGATAGCTCCGACGCACATCCGGGTCTGCTCCATTAATTTCGAGCTAATACATAAACACGGGCCTGTCCAAATGGCCAGGCCACCCATATTGCTGTCTATAGGAAATGGACAGCTTCATCATCATGGTCATAACAGCGGTTCCCACCTTCCAGGGACCCCCGTTCAACACCCGGATAGCTCCGACGCACATCCGGGTCTGCTCCATTAATTTCGAGCTAATACATAAACACGGGCCTGTCCAAATGGCCAGGCCACCCATATTGCTGTCCATAGGAAATGGACAGCTTCATCATCATGGTCATAACAGCGGTTCCCACCTTCCAGGGACCCCCGCTCAACACCCGGATAGCTCCGACGCACATCCGGGTCTGCTCCATTAATTTCGAGCTAATACATAAACACGGGCCTGTCCAAATGGCCAGGCCACCCATATTGCTGTCCATAGGAAATGGACAACTTCATCATCATGGTCATAACAGCGGTTCCCACCTTCCAGGGACCCCCGCTCAACAACCGAATAGCTCCGACGCACATCCGGGTCTGCTCCATTAATTTCGAGCTAATACATAAACACGAGCCTGTCCAAATGGCCAGGCCACCCATATTACTGTCCGTAGGAACAGGACAGCTTCATCATCATGGTCTAAACCGCGGTTCCCACCTTCCAGGGACCCCCGCTCAACATCAACATCAATCAACTACTCTTAATCACAAGTATCATGTTCGTCATCTAATTTGTCACTAAATGATAATATAATAAAATCAGTCGCCCATCCAAGGATGGATAGATTGAAATGCTATCATTATTTCCATTTAAATGCCCAAGCCTAAATTTCGACAGCATCTCCCCCTATCTCTCCAGATATATTTATCTTACATTTAATTTCCACGTCAACTATCTACACATTGTGTGAATTAAATTGACAATGGAATTAAACATAAGAAACATATCCAGAGAGAATAGGAGAGTTACCGCACGAAACTAATGACAGAGCATGTAAATGACAAACAACGATAACATTCCAATCTATCCAACCTTGGACTGTCCAACAGGACAATTTGGCAGATTTCTATACCTCCAAAACAAACTTTATCTATGCTCGGCAATATAGAAATCTCCAAATGGGCTAACTGATTCTATTATACTACCATTTGTGGACAAAAAATAACTATTAATAATAAGCCAAATACATCCACAACATACATCCACATAAATCAACCACGGGTAGCTCCGACGCACATCTCGGGTTTGCTCCATCAATTCCAGATACACAAGCACATGAAAATGACAGAATCATCAACACCATGAATCAAGTCTAATCAAATACCTAATGACTGCTACTTTCTCAACAAATAAGTATGTATGGGGCCCACCATGGGAATCGGATTGCGTGCGGAGTAACTCTACACGCTCTTATCATGTAGAGTAAATTCAGTTGGGCCCACCTAGAATGTATGTGATTTATCTATTCCGTCCTTATGTTTTTTCAGCTCATTTTAGTGGTTGAGCCCAAAATTTAAGCATATCCAAATCTCAAGTGGACCATGCCATGGGAAACCGTGGGAATAATGATTTCCACCATTCCCAGGACCTATAGTGATCATTATTTGTCATCCAACCTGTTCATAAGATCACATGGATATGGATGAAGGGAAAACACAAATATCAACTTAATCCAAAACTTCTGTGTCCTCAAAGAATTTTTCAATGATAGACATTCAGTTCACACTTGTGCTATGGTCCACTTTAGATTTTGATATGCTTCATTTTTGGGCACCAGCGGTTCCCATCTTCGGGGGCCCCACAGGTAGTGGACAGCGACGTGGGCCCCACAGGCAGTGGACAGCGACCGTGGGCCCCACAACCAGTGGACAGCGACATGGGCCCCACAGCCAGTGGACAGCGACGGTGGGCCATACAATTACGTATTTCATTTTTTTTTAATTTGTAAAACAAAATTTTGGATTTTAAATTTTTAAATCCCTAATTAGGGATTTTAATATTGAAATCCCTAATTAGGGGATTTTAATTTCGAAATCCCTAATTAGGGATTTAATAAATCAGTGGGCCCCACCAAATTGTAGACAGCTAAGGTGGACCCCACATGCAATGGACGATGGAAACCGACGGTGGGACCCACATGCAATGGACAATAGAAAGCGACGGTGGGACCCACCAACATGCATTGGACAGCGATGGTGGGACCCACATGCATTGGATTTTGAGAGTGGGCCCCACAATCAACAACGAGGAGAGAGGGAGAGGGGAAATGGAGCAAGAAGGAAGGGGGAGAGGGTTACCGGAGGAGGCGGCGGCGTACGGAGGTCGGTAGAGGCAAGTGGCGACCGGCGACAGTGGTCGGATGGGGGGGGTGGTCGGCTGAGGCGGTGGGCTGCCGGTGACGTTGACGACCGGCGGTCGGAGCTGAGGGAGAGCCGAGATGGGTGGGCCGGCAGCGCGCGCGCGTGAGAGAGAGAGACAGAGAGAGACAGAGCGAGAGTGAGAGAGATGGAGAGAAATGAGGGAGGCCCGATCGGGTAAGTGAAATAAAAGACTTTTACCTACGAAAATTTTCGTCGGTAAAAGCAACATTTTTCGTCGGTAAAAGTCCTCTTTTTCACTTGGGCGGGAATCAAATATTATTACCGACAGGCAATAATCGTCGGGGAAAATGACTTTTGTCGACGAAAGTTTTCGTCGGTAAAAGTCCTCTTCCTTAACTTACGCATATCCTACACATTATTACCGACAGAAAATAATTGTCGCAAAAAAAGACTTTTACCGACGAAAATATTCGTCGGTAAAAGCCAAATTTCCTACTTTATTTTTTAGCGACGGGTAGTTTCGTCGGTAATAAACTTTTTACCGACGAAATCATGATTTCGTCGGTAAAAGTGTGTACTGGAATGTATTTTACCGACGATTACTTTATTTCATCGGGGAAATGGCTTTTTAGCGACGAAAATAATTTCGTCGGTAATACTTTCGTCGGTAAAACACCGTTTTCTTGTAGTGTTTCATATTTCCTTGGATTATGAACGGCTAAACCTCTTAGTTAGGGCTAAAAGGTGAAGCTTGTAGTGAATCTAAGATGTTTTAATTCGTTTGATTTGGTTTTAAGTTGGATTATTAGTGAAGAACAATGGTTGAAATTTGAATAAAGTTCTAAATAGTTTTTCTTAATCTTATGATGCCTCATGGATGTTTAGAAGAATTGCTTAAGTTCTTAATTGTTTTGAGTTATTCTAGACCTGTACGCTCCGAGGAATCGGATTCAATACGCTCTAGACCTTTGATCCTCATGTGGGAACTTCATACCAAAAGTTCTACTTTTTTCTGGAATTTCTGCTTATATGTGATTGTGTGTGTGATTTGAATCAAGTTCAAATCACGATCTAGTTATACTTTGTGACTGAATTTAATGATGATTATGATTGTGATCTTAACCTATTGGCACTAGGATTAACTTATGCAATTGAGTGTGCTTAAGTCCTAACTTGAATTGAGAGAATCATGTACTTAAATCACACATATGACAAATTATTTGTTTTAACTGCTCTATCATTCGGCTAGATAGAACTTAATTTCGATTTTAGTTGAGAAAGTGAGAAACCACAGCGAATTAAACATCAAAGATTGCTACAAGTAGATCCTTGAATCCCTAGTGCTTTTTATTATTTATTACATTCAATTTAAATCAAAATATCTATCTATACCAAATTCCTGAATTCTATTTAGTTAGTTCTTAATTAGAAACCATTGAAAGTGTTTTGTGAATTCCTACACAAGTCCTTGTGGATCGACCTCGGTCTTACCAAGATTATTACTACATTGCAACCCTACATTTGGGGAAGCGAACAGTCGTCAGACGAAATTTGAAAGCAGAACTCATCGTGGATGGACCATAGTGGTGGGAACAGTCCAAATTAATGCATGGTTGAAGGCCATGGACAGTTCTATATATATATATATATATATATATATATATATATATATATATATATATATATATATATATATAGAGAGAGAGAGAGAGAGAGAGAGAGAGAGAGAGAGAGAGAGAGATTTGAAATGACCCTTTGGAGGGTGCATGACTGTCTAAATAAAGTGGACTGGTCAAATTGGCTGAGAGGTGGTTCCAACTATTGATATAATGGGACCCACGCCCCATGCACAAAAGGGCTCCTCGAGTTCTACATCGTGCTGCTGCCATACGGGTTGATGGCTGCGGAGAGGGGCATCTTGGTTTGAGAAAAAGGTTAATAGTGCCAAGGGGTTAAATAAATAAAGGCTCTGACACATGAGCCAACATCACAAATAAGGGCTTTTTCAACTATTATGCCCCTAAACTCTGTGAACGAGTTAGATCAATTGTGGGAATGATGCCCTAGATCAGGGCCAATAATCAAGTGGGCCACATTTGCACGAGAAAAATGGCTTGTTCGAAAACTATGCATCCAGTGGATTGGTCGGATTGTAAGGCCCAAACATGTCTCTAGTGGTCCCACCTGATGAACTGCCCGGTCACACACGTAAGCACATGGGAGCAAAGCCACTCTTCATCTCACACGGGAGAAACTGTCCCAAGAAGACACGCATGGTACACTCGCCATTCATTTAAGACCCCATCCAAGATGGGACCCACAGCGCCTCTAGTTGTGTATCCCGGTGGACACGTTAATGTCAAGGACAACTTTTCTACACATTTCTGGGTAAAGTTCATAAAATTGGCCCAAGTTCATAGAATTGGGGACGCGCGTTGAATACCGACACTGCCAGTAACACATGGCTGCTACGTGTTACTGTACGGTGCTTTGTTGTCCCACCATGATGTATGTGTTTTATAGACGCTGCCATTAGGGCTGCACATATGCCCCGTTAACCCGCCCGACCCGACCCGGTAGTAACCCGACCCGTCCCGACCCGATTGAGAAAACGGTCCGGTCCCGAGTAGATGCGGCTGGACAGTTTTTAATTTAGGTACGGTTTAGGGTACATGTCAAACCCGCCCGACCTGACCCGTACCCTGACCCGTATATACCCGACCCGTTCCACCCGACTCGAACCGCCCCGTTTATACTAGTTTATTGTTTTTAGAAATATCTATTTAGCATTATCAATAGGTTAAATGGTCAATATACATTAGGGTGGACTCTATAATCTTTTGATGGTGGGAGCTCAATGACCACTGATTTTTGTGGTGTGGTCTACCTAAAGCTTCTGTCTGCATCTTTTTTGGGACTGTCCTATAATAATCTGGAAATGTAGATGGACGGCATGGATTTACAATATATACATCGAGGTGAGCCTCATGGTTAGGGTCTCACCCACATGGCTGGTTTCCGGGCTCGCCGACTCTCACCCAAGCTGCGCTCATCTCACACTCATAGAGAGCATATTAAGTGACATCTAAGATCCACCAAGGTAGGTGGCCCTTGATTATGTGTCTTAAATCCACACCATCCAACTATTTTGAAAGATCATTTTAGGATATGATACCAAAAATGAAGCTGACTCAAATCTTAGGTGGACCACACTATAGAAACATAGTCCTAACCCGACCCGACCCGACCCGGTTTAACATATAGGGTAGGGTAGGGTTAGGGTTGACCCTTTTACAAGTAGGGTAGGGTTAGGGTTGGGTCAGCTCAACCCGGTCATGACCCGGATCGAAACCCGAACCTTTAAATATATTTAGGTTCGGTCCAGGGTTGGGCCCAACCCAACCCTAACTCGACCCGTGTGCAGGCCTAGCTGCCATCATTTTACCAAAGTAGATCACACCACTGAAAGCAGTGATGATTGAACGACCACTGTTAAAAATTTCATAGGGCCCACTGAATATTTATTTGCCATCCACCTTGTTAATTGGGGCTCACGGACTTGGATGCAGGGAAAGCATAAATATCAGTTTGATGTAAAACTTTTATGGCTTCAGGAAGTTTTTAATATTGGTCGTCCAATCACCAATGTTTCCTGTGTGGCCCAGTGAAGCATTCAGTGGTGGTCGCTCAATAACCACTGTTTCTAATGGTGTGGTCCACCTGAGAATTGCATCTGCCTCATTTTCGGACTCATGCCTTCAAATTAGCTGGCAAAATGGATGGACAGTATAGATGAAACACAAATCTTGCTGGGCCCACAGAGCACCATCCAGTAGGGAATCCTACTGTCAGTGTCAGCATGCAGCCCGCCTCTTAAAATTGGACGCGGTTAGGTTGGTGACCCACCACCAGCCAGTGATCAGATGGTATCAAATCTCTGTGGGGCCCGCCATAATGTATTCTTAAAATTCAACGCGGTTTTGATGATGGCCCACCACCCGCGAGTCCAATGGTAACAAATCTCTGTGGACCCCGCTATAACGTATTTGTTTTATCCATCCCATCCCAAGTCATTATAGGCATGAGCCCAAAATTGAAACATAACCAAAGCTCAAGTGCTCCACTGGGAATAATAACTTCCACTGTTGAAACCATCCTAAGGCCCACGAGGCTTATAATGATGTTGGGAAGATCACGCAGACCTGAATAAATGGACAATAAGAAGGTTCCAAATTTTGTTTGCACATGTGGCCCACCTGATGACTGATTGGCCTTTTTTTTTTTTTTTTTTTTTGAGTATCTTAGTAAGTGATACCGTACTGGGCCCACCATGATCTATTTGTCCTATCCACGCTGTACATCCGTTTTAACAGCTCATTTTGTGCATTAGAACAAAATTGAAGCATATAAAAAGCTTAAGTGGACCCATCACAGGAAACAATGTGAATTGAATGTCTACCGTTGAAAACTTCTACTGGCCATGGAAGATTTGGATCTAGCTGATATTCGTGTTTTCACTTCATCCATGGCTGTGTGACCTTATGAACATGTTGGATGACAAATAAATATCACTGTGGACCCTAGGATGTTTTCAACTGTGAACATCACTATCCCCATTATTTCCTGTGGTGTGGTCCACTTGAACCCTTGATATGCTTCGATCTTTGGGATCATGCTCTAAAATAATCTTAAGAAACATATGAACGGTGTGGATAAACTACATACATCCTTGGTGGGGCCCACAGATTTTACCCAGTACGCTTTAGTATGCAATCCGCTTCCCACGTTCCCCATCTCGTCGTGTCGTGCAGCATACGAGTGCTGGGTTTCTCTCCAAAATATTAGAAGGGCGCACTGTGAAAGTGGGTGACACCAAATCAGACTACGATCACCTCAAGTGGTCCTCATCTGTCCCTTAGGTGGAGTATTGGTACCACAATCAAGAATCCTGCAAGATCAAGGGTGTCGACAGATGATCTGCGACAAAGCAATCCCAACCAGACACGTGCCCGGGCTACAGGAAGTTCATGCGTTGGAAGCTATGTGGGGTAAAAGAGATTTTCGGGACAAATCCACTCCGTTGATCAGTTTTGCAACAGAAAGGAATAAAAAATCAGGCAGATCTAAAACTCAGGTGGGCCCCACCATACTAACCGTTAGAATGGAAGCGTCCACTGTTGAAACTTTCTCGAAGTCGACCGAGATGTCTATATGCCATCCAAACCGTTAATCAGGTTATTACACTCCATTAATCAGTTATGCAATAGATAGGAATAAAAAAATCAGGCAGATCCAAAACTCAAGTGGGCCACACCATACCAGTTAGAATGGAAGCGTCCACTGTTGAAACCTTCTCGAAGCCGACGTGATATCTATGTGCCATCCAAACCGTTAATCAGGTTATTACCGTTCGGAAAACTTTAGCTACCAATATCACCTTGATACGAAACTTCCGTTCAATACCCGCTGTTTCGTGTGGTGTGGCCCACCTAATTTTTGGATCTGCCTGGTTTTTTTTGGTCGTGTATCATTGCCGTCTTGCGACGGGAGTGAATTTGTCACAAGGCTCTCTGTGGGCCCACATAGCTTCCGAGTTCCGCCCAGAAGAACTTCCTATATAGCAAGTTGCATCGTCTCCATCCATTTCCCTATAGAGCATTTAACGAAGCATCCATCACTGCTAAAAACAAATAATAGACATCGAACTTTGGTAGTGCCATCTCTTCACGGTACACGTGGTGGGATGTTTGCTGCACCTCTCAGAGAATCGTAGGCATTATCTTTGTTGCGGGGGAGCTGGCTAACACCTTAGTGGATGTTACCCTTCTGGTGGGGCCCACCTTGATGATGTGGTGTATATCCACGCCGTCCATCCATTTTTCCAACTCATTTTAGGATGTGGTCTCCAAAATTAAGCAGATCCAAATCTCAAGTGGACTGAAACAGTAGTGATTGTCCGACCATTAAAAACGTCCCAGGGCCCACCTTAAGAAACTCTCATTTGCCATCCAACCCGTTGATAAGGTCAACCAGACCTGGACGAAGGGTAAACAAAAAGATTAGCTTGATCTAAACCTTTTGGATCTGCCTATGGAATACAATCTTAACATGATATAAGAAAATAAATGGGTGGCGTGGATATTAAAAAATTAAATAAAAAATAAAAAGTGGACCCCACACGGTAGGGGTAACTCTCACTAATACGCCGCCCTTTTGCGGACTCTGGATAACCATGTAGAGCAGAGCCACCGTGCTGAGTTGACGTGCAAAGCTCAGTGGGCCGACCATGATGTGTCTTATATCCACGTTGTCCATGCAATTTTTTTGCAATGGAGGTAGGCATGTAGCATAAGTGGATTATAAACAAAAAATAGTGGGGATTAAACGCCTGCCGATGAAAACTTCTCAGGAGTGACAGAAGTTTTGGAGTGACAGAAGTTTTGGATCAAGCTGGCGTTAATTTGTGTTTTCACTTTATCCTGCCTATGTGATATTATGAACAGGTTGGATGGGAAATAAATATCACAGTGGGCGAGGAAGTTTTCAATAATAGGCATATTTATCACTCTTGTTTCTCATGGTGTGTGGTACACTTGAGTATCCGATGTACTTTATTTTTGTGGTCCACTTGAACATTAAATCTACCTCATTTTTTATCTTATACATTAAAATGATCTGAAAAACTGTGGTGTGGTCCACTCGAGGTTTTCATCTCCCTCATTTTTTTTTCTCAATTACTAAAATGATCCGGAAAAATGGATGAGCGATATATACAATCATGGGCATTATCTCTTCCGCACTTTACACTGCTGACCGCAACGTCGTAGAATTACTTATTTATTTATTATTATTTTTTTTAATGCTGTGCGTTTGGAGTACGGAGCTTGGATGGATTCCCGTAACTACCGAGGTCGGTGGATCCCTGACTGTGGGGCCCACCTTGATGTATGTGACTTACACTCCGGTCTTTCATCTGTTTTCCCCCTCATTTTAGGGGCATGATTCCAAAAATGAAGCATATCCAAATCCAAATCCACACCATAGAAGAACGTGGTGATTGAATACCTACCATTAAAACCTTCTTCGGGACCATCGGAATTTTTATATCCCAACCAACCTGTTGATGAGGTCACAAAGAACCGGATGTAAAGACCACTCAAATATCAGCTTGATCCAAAACTTTTGTGGTCCACACGAAGTTTTTAACGGTCAATCAGCACTGTTTCCTGTGGCATGGTCCACCTGAGATTTTAATCTGCTTCATTTTAGGTACAATGCACTAAAATGAGTAGTCAAAACTGATGGACGGCGTGGATGTAAGGCACATACATCACGCTGGCCCCACTGTCAGGGATCCAACGAAACCGCATCCACGTTTTGAGGGGATAGATCGGAGGGATAGGATCATCCAATTGGTCTGAATTTAGAAACCATTTTCTATCAACGATGTGATCTAGTAGATAGATGGTCCCGATTCAGACACGCAGCTTACGTATGTGCGGTGGAGAGAGCTCTAGGATATTCCAGTTCTAGCTGCTTATTATAGTATAAGAGGAGTTATAGCTTAATGACTTCTACGCAGAAGAAGAAGAAGAAGAAGAAGAAGAAGAAGGAAGGAAGGAAGGAAGGAAGGAGATGGCCCAAATAGTTCTCTTCCCTTTCATGTCCAAAGGCCACATAATCCCAATCATCCACCTGGCCCACCTCCTCATCAAACGTGGCCTATCCATCACAATCTTCACCACACCTTCAAACTCTCCTTTCATCCGTCGATCTCTCATGGACAACGTCGCTAACGCTACCATCATCGATCTCCCCTTCCCGAAAGACGTCCCTGAGCTCCCCGCTGGAGTCGAAAGCACCGACCAGCTTCCATCTATGTCCCTCTTCCTTCCATTCATCAAAGCCACCAAACTCCTCCGGCCCCACTTCGAACAAGCGCTGGAAAGCCTACCACATGTCGGCTGCATAATCTCCGACGGCTTCATCGGGTGGACTCAACTATCTGCTTCGAGATTGGGCATCCCATGGCTTTTATTCAATGGGATGAACACCTTCGTTATGACTATTTCACTAGTTGTTCTTCGCGATCGGCCCCATGTGGACCACGACGATGATGAGCCTTTCCTTGTCCCAAGCTTCCCTTGGATCAAGCTCACCAGGAACGATCTCACCCCTCCATTCGACGACCCCGAACCTAAGGGTCCAATGTGGGACTTCAGTGTTGAATCTGGCCAACATTCATCACAGAGCTACGGAATAATTGTCAATAGCTTCTATGAGCTAGAGCCCGTTTATGTGGATTACTGGAAGAAAGAGTTCGAGAGTCGGATTTGGTGCGTGGGGCCGCTTTGTTTAGCAGTTCCAAGAGCTGAAACTCTCCAAAACACCAAGTGGATGCAATGGCTCGATAAAAAGCTAGCCATGCAACGTCCAGTTTTGTACGTAGCATTTGGAACACAAGCCGAGGTCTCGAATGTTCAATTGCAGGAGATTGCGACCGGTCTGGATCGATCGGAGGTGGATTTCCTTTGGGTGGTGCAATTGAAGGAAGCCGAATTGGGAGATGGGTTCGAGGAAAGGATGGCGGAGAGAGGGTTGGTGGTCAGGGAGTGGGTTGAACAAGTGTCTGTACTCGAACACGAAAGCGTTCGAGGGTTCATGAGCCATTGCGGTTGGAACTCGGTGTTGGAGAGCATCAGCGCATCGGTCCCGATCTTGGCGTGGCCCATGATGGCGGAGCAGCCCCTGAATGCAAAGCTGTTGGAGGAGCTGGGAATCGGTTTGAGGATTGGAGCAAGCCACGGCAAAGGCCGCAATGGATTGGTGCGGTCAGATGATGTGGAGAAGATGGTGAGGGAGTTGATGGCAGGAGAGAAGGGAAGAGAGGCAGCTGAGAAGATGAAGGAAGCGGGACAGGCTGCCAGAAGGGCCATGGAAGAAGAAAGTGGGTCCTCCTGGCGTTCGCTGGACTTGCTTCTAGAAGAGCTGAAATTATTATAGTGTGCTTGAATATGCTTGCAATAACAACCATACGTTCCAATTAGCAGCATTCCATGAGATAAGGTTTTGCTTGCCCACCATGCATGTACCCTCTGTACTCACGCATCTTAACGCAGTTGGAACCTTGGCACATTTGTGAGAAATCTAAGCCGTTCATTTGGTGGATCCGATTGAGAAGATTACACACGTCAAAAATCTAGTTTAATAACGAATTAGCCCACACACCCTTGTAAGAAAACAATGAATGCTACGAAAATGAATGTTGTTGAGCTTCAAAGGTCACTAAGGGGGGCGATTTGGATGCATGCACTGATAGCAAGTAGGTAACTGGTCAAGCAACCATTTCTAAAAGGAGAATGATCAAGAGAAACACCGATAGTTAATAGTATGATGGGCAACACATCCATATGATGTAAGTCAGGACTCGTGGACATGTTAAAAGTCTCATATGATGCAAGCTGGAGCATAATATTTAGTGCACATCCATAGCATATGATGTGCAGCACATGTACAGCACATGATGCCATCAATTTTCATTGGGAGCGAATTAAGAGAAATTTTCCCATGTAGGCTTCCTATTTGACTGATCAACCAAAATAGACCTCCCAAAACTTACTTTCTCATTCTAAGCTTATGTGTTTTTTCATACGAAAATATCCTTGCAAATTCAATGAGTCCAAAAAATTACACCTTAGCAATTGGAGTTTAGAATGGGAAAGTTTTCATAGATCTATTTTAACTGGTCGATCAAAACTGAGGTCTATATAGGTAAATTTCTAGCTGTTACTACCCTGCTAACCACTTAGTGGATGTTACCCTAACCGTGTGGGGCCCATATTGATTTTTTTTGTATATCCACACCGTCCATCTAATTTATCATCTCATTTTAGGACAGGATCCCAAACCTTAAGAATATCCAAATCTCAGGTGGACTATACCACTAGAAAAATTGATGAATGACCATTAATAAATTTTTGTGGGCCATAAAAGTTTAGATCAATCTGATCTTTGTATTTTACCTCATCTAGATCTTCTTGACATTATCAACCAGATGGATTTCAAATAAACATTAATAAAGTCTTACTATGCGCCCTTTGGAATTTTTAATGGTGAGGAACTCAATCACCATTGTTTCCTGTGGTGTGGTCCACATGGGATTTATATCAACGTAAGTTTGATTACCCCATCCTAAAATGGTCTTAAAAAATGGATTGACAGTGTAGATACACATAAAATCATCAAGGTGGGCCTCACGGTAGGGGTAACACCCTCTAAGCTGTTACCCAGGTGACACTTAATTCGCACCCATTTTCATTTGTCTTATGTGTCAATCATTGATGCCAACTCAATTAATGAGAACCAACAGCACACACAACAAAAAATGAAGGCTAGCAATGGGCACCAATGCAACAAGAGTTTGGAGAGGCTCAAACAGGAAACCCTCTCTGTCCCCGACCTGACCCGACCTGTAGCACCTGAAGGTGCTGTGATGGTGTCTCGAACCTGAGGCTTGTTGGTTGTTAAACTAATACACAACCAGCGAGGTAAAAAGCTCTTGACGTTGTTAGTACACACTCACATTGTCAGTCACCTTGCAATGTTAGCCACCCCATGTTGGAATTTCATACCTAGACCTCAATGTTGAGACGAGATTATCTTCACTCAATCAACCCTCTCTCATATTCACACGCAGGTTAAAATAGAAAATCTCAGAATTTTTATTTTAAACCAATGCCTAAGACCCTCTAAGAGTGTATTTATTTACAATTATTATAGCTCTTTCCACATAAGCTATTTTTCTATTTTGATTGGTAAGCTAATTTTTACCAATCAAAATTCTTTTCTAAATATAAGGACCAATGAAAAAAGATATTAAAATAACTAAAACACTAAGAGATAACATGTGAAAAAATAAAAAGGAAAATCAGCCAAGGAGTTCTCCATAAGTCCATAAGTCGGTGTGATTTGGAGAGAAAATTTTGAATGGAGTACGCAATGGAAATATATTTTGCCAATGCAAAATAACTTTTTGAGATGTGGAAAAACTTTATACATTTGCTTTTTGGTGAATTTGACCATTCAGCGCGCTACGTGTCCCGCATGCTTTTTTTTTTTATGGGTTAGTTCACACACGACATAAAACCATTTCCTGCATGCTTGGATCTGGACATCTAGGTGCACATAAAACCATTTCCCGTCACAACAAGGTCCCTATAAAAGGCATAAAATTACTATGTTTGCATCTAAGAAAGGTAATCATCTCACACAGTGGGCCTTATTGGGCTTGTACATTCTTGGTTTGTTACAAGCTTGAGGCCATTTAACAGTTTGTGATCATATGTCCTGAGGATTTTTCAACCTTTAAAGTCCAATGATCTAACAAATGAACATGAGGGAAGGATGCACAAGCCTTCAGATCTTGCAATCTCCAATTGACTGAATTATGGGTTATGAATGCAAAATTATGAACAAACAATCACCCCACACGACATGTAAGACTTTTTATGTAAACAATCCTCTGAGAATAGAGGTAAAAACCATGGAACCTCGTCCAACCAACAAACCCACTATGTAATAGTGTTTACACAACGATCATGAATTTCACACACGGATCCAATTATCTTCACCCGCTAAGGGGAGATTACAATAAAAGAGAATGATTGTAGAGATATCTCACCACTGAGATAAACTTGAAGAGGTTATGAACACAACCAATCGTGAATGAATGTCATAAACCCAGTATTCTCTCTTTCTTTGATCTTCCTCTCTCTCTCTCTCTCTCTCTCTCTCTCTCTCTCTTGCTTTAGAACGTGCATGCAATCTCTGTTCACCTAACTTTGTATTAACATGTGCTTATATAACACTTACACCCAGAATTGGAAATGAAATAGGGAACTACACAAAGCAGTTGCATAGCCGTTGGTTGGCCGACCCGATCTCGTCGATCGTCGGTCACCCTACCATGGCCAAAACTATCTAGAGAGCTCAGAGAGAAAATCATCGAATTTCGGCCGCCCAAAAACCACCTTCGGTTGCCTGATTATCAAACGTCAGTCGCTTCAAACTGTCTGAAACAGTTCAACAAATAATTGACCAATCTTGGGGAATTTTGGTTGCTCGACCAGACTTGGTCGGTCGCTCAATGACCCCCGAACTGCATACATCTTAAGGAGGAACACAGGATAATGCATTTGAAGCTTTCAGCTCTATATTCAAAATGTATTGTGTGTGGATAGGGCTTATTTAAAGGGGAGGTATACAGGAGTATTGTTCATTGCTACAATGTCAGACGGGAATAATTACATCCTAAGGGTAGCATACAGGATTGGGAGTCTGAGAATAACAATAGTTGGAAGTGGTTTCTTGAAAATTTATGACGAGTTATTAAACCAATGAACCAACTCGTTATTATATCAGATTGTCATGCATGTTTGATAAGTGGAATGAAATTTTTATTTCCTTCTACAACATATGGATATTGTGCACACATTCGTTGTTACTAGAATTTGGACAACAGGCAAGGTGGCAGAAAGACCACCTAAAAAGGTTGAATGATATCGATCTCCTCGTAGTGGGCTGATTGGATCTCGAAGGTAGATCCTGCACAAAATAAAGAAGGTTAAGAGGGTGGCTGAGTACCGGTTGTTAGTCCTCTGATGCCTTAGTCAGATAAGTCTCATAGGGGAAATAGGCAACTAGCTTTTAGGTAAATAGGTAATGTGTACCTTGAGATGGAGGCACATGCCTCTATTTATAAGCTATCAGAGAGTAGTAATGGGCCAAGATTATGCTTACAGTCGTGGGCGTTATGTCCGCTGAGGCCGGCATGATTTCCCGAGGTGTGGATCCCGCTGGACCCATTAGGAGGCGTGCTCTGTATCGTGTGGACTTATTCCTGATTGTCTGCGCCTTTATGGGCTGATAGCAGAGCTCTTCGGTCGAGCTCCATGATAGTATAGAGCTCTCCAGCCGAGCATCTAGCCTTGGCAGAATATTTTAGTATATGGACCTATGTGACATGTGTCCAAGATTTGAGTTGATGCTCATTGATATGTGACCTTTAAAACAGGTCGACCTGGTGCTTTGATCCTTAGCTCTTACCTCGACATTGGTATGTGAGCTTGAACTCTCGCACTTGATCCTATAGACTTATGGGCCTTTCTCTTTATGGAATGAGCTCAGCCCACATGGAAAATTACCATAACACCATATATGGACAAATATGATGCATACATGCAAGGATCAATCACTATGGTGTTACTTTTGGGCAAATGCTAAGTTGTGTAGGAGAAGGAGATTTGAGGATGTCTTGCAGTGCATAGAATTGGCCAACCCTGACACATACAACTTGCTCAATAACATAAAGAAAGAGAGATGAGCATCAACATTTTTTCAAGGTAAGAGATACAGTAACGATTAACATAGCTGAGAACGGTAACACATTGTGGAAACAACCTAACGAACACCCAATCGTGAGACTTTTAGATGATGTGTGACAGAAGATATGGGAGTTCTACGTGGTCAGAAGAGAAGATATCAAGGCTTTCCCTAAAAGAATAACTCTGTGGACGGAGGCCTATATGAGGGACCTAACAAATGGAGCAAGGAGGACATCATGTACAATGATATCTGAGGATCACTACCAAAAAACGGGGCAAAGGCTACGGATTAGCTATCTCTTTTGCTAGGGATATAATCCTTAGCTATATTGCTAGGGATTTCATCCGCAGCAAAACCCTATCACACACTTAAGCTTCCAAGTTTCTTAAGGGACTCTATGGGGCCCACCGAAAGGTGTTTGCATGATCTTAATCCATTCATCCATTTTAAAATCGAAATTTAGAGTATTATAAAAAAAAAGAGGTAGATTGAGCCCCGAAGTGGACCACACCGTAGGAAATAGTGATATAAACTTCCTACCGTTGATCGTTGGTATGGTCCACGAGAATTGGATTTGCCTCAGTTTTGGTATGTGGCCCTAAAATGATCTGTCAAAATGGATGGACGGAGTGGATACGCCATATACATCACGGTGGGCCCCACGACCACAGTAATCAGCGGTGCGTCTCGCCCGCACTTATTTTTTTTTATTTTATTTGGGAAAGCTCCCGCCCGCGCCCTCTCCCTCCATCTCTCTCTCTCTCTTCCTCTCTCTCGCCCGTGCCCTCGCCCCTTTTTGGGGAAAACACTCCTCTCTCTCTCTCTCGCCCTCTCTCTCAATCTCGCTGCCCCACGACCCTCGATCTCTCTCAATCTCGCTGCCCCACGAGCCAGATTTGAGTGTCTTCCTCTCCAACGGCAGCTAATCTCGGTAACGGCACCCTTTCCGGCGAGGTTCGTACCATCTGACCGGCTCTTTCTCTACGCCGGCAAGCTTCCTTCCTGCACAGGTATGTCTTCTTCTTCTTTTTTTTTTTTTTGTTTTCTTCAGCCCCTGCAGACGGTAGCGGTCGGTGCTGTAAAAGATCTGTGGGCCCCATCAGCATTTCTGTGTGTTATCCCTTTTGCCCGGCCATTTTAGGGCATGAGCCCAAAAATGAGGGAGATCCAAATCTTTGGTGGACCACACCACAGGAAACAATGGTGATTGAACGCCTGCCATTTAAAACTTCCTAGGGCCCACTGTAATGTTTATTTGTCATCCAACCTGTTGATTAGGTTACACAGACCTGGATGAAGGGAAAACACAAATATCGGCTTGATCCAACAGTTTTGTGGCCCCCATGAAGTTTTTAATGGTGGGCGTTCTAACAGCCCTGTTTCCTGTGGTGTGGTCCACCCAAGATTTGGATCTGCCTGATTTTTGGGTCCATGCCCTAAAATGATCTGGACAAATGGATGGGGCGACGTGGATAAAATCCATACATCCTGGTGGGTCCCATGGCCCCAAAAATATTAATGATTTTTTTCATTTTATTTCTTCCGATAAAATCCATACATCATGGTGGGCCCACATCCTGATTTGACCATTTTTTGGGGCCTAAAATCTGATTGGACCGGATTTTATATTTTTTGGGCCCACATCCTGATCGGATCAGCATTTTTTGGAGCCCACATCTTGATTGGAACTTTTTTTCGGGGCCCCTCATATTGATTGGACCAGAATATATTTTTGGGGTCCACGTCCTTAAAAGAATGTTGTGTTTTTTGTTTGTTTTGGTCCTTGTCTTTTACCTTTTTTAAATTGTTGATGGATGATGAGATTGAAAATGATTTTAGTGGTTAAGAGTGATAATGTGATGATAACAGGGTTGACCTGTTGTTTTTAGCTATGCTTTAATAGAAGTGGCCCACTTATGGTCATGCTGGACCTCTGCAATGGAAGGGGAAGGAGATGCATAATAAATTGGATTGCGCATGGCCCCATTGTCTTGGATTGATGTACATCATTATGGGCCGTGTTGGATGGGTTAGATTCGATGTACATCATGGTGGCCTAGTTGGCCTTGGATGAGTACCAAATATGAGTAACATGAGTCACCACTACTTGGTGGGACTCTAGCCTATGACAAAAGCCACAAAGTAAAAGATTGGGGAGTTGTATGATACTTAGGGAGTGTATGACGCTTGATACACACATTTTAGAATTGTATGCGTGACATGCACTATATTGAAACATTTTAATTTTAAATTTTGTCTTAATATACCTTTGAGCTTACTAATAAAATGATGTGTTTGGAACATGGGTCAGGTGCTAGTTGAAGATGGACCCATTGGTTAATCGAGAGTGGATGACATTAAGTTTCCCGGACCCATATTTTATTTCTGGCATAAGAAGCTTTTTGAAGTTTGCTCAGGAACACCTTCCTGGTAGAGAAACCATTCTTTGTCCATGCACCAGTTGTAGATGTGCACGTTTACCAATGTGTTACGACGATTTGGAAATACATCTAATGAAAAATGGATTCGACCCAACATATAGGGTTTGGAACGTGCATGGTGAGCATGCATCACCTAAGTATACTGAGCGTGCATCAAGTTCCCAACAATACCACAATGTCCCAAACTTAAATGAGGTTCACAATGCGGTCATCGAAGAACTCGGTGGTAATAACTTGGATGAAGTTATCCACGATGAGCCGAATGTGACCACTGAAACAGAAGGCGTCTCTAGAGATGATGAAACCAATGAGTTTGAAGCAAATCTACGGCACGCAATGACTGAGTTGTACCCTAGTTGCGAGGATTTCACCGTGTTAACTTTCATTATACAACTTTTCAAGTTAAAGGTGAACCATGGATGGAGCGAAAAAAGCTTTACAGAGCTCCTTCAACTACTCCAGAAGGTGTTACCCTCCGGTAACAAGGTCCCAATTAATACCTACCAAGCGAAAAAAATCATTACAAAGTTGGGTCTTGATTACGTGAAGATTCATGCTTGTCCAAATGATTGTATCTTGTATTGGAGAGAGCATGAGAAGAAGACCAGTTGTCCAAACTGTAAAACTTCTAGGTACAAGACAGAAATCGACAATGAGAGAAAACGATGTGAAGTACCTGCTAAGGTATTAAGATATTTTCCATTAACACCAAGGCTACAAAGAATGTTCAGTGTGCCATGGTTGGCGAAAGAGATGTCCTGGCACTCAACCAGGAAAAAGCAGCATGGAAAGATGGAGCATCCGGCTGACTCTATTGCATGGAGGATTCTTGATAACAAGTATACTGATTTTTCAGCTGAGCCTCGCAATGTTCGATTGGGTCTAGCCACGGATGGGTTTAACCCCTTTAGCACTTTAAGTACGTCATATAGTTCATGGCCTGTTATGTGTGTGACGTACAACCTTCCACCAAAGCTTTGTATGAAACCTCAATTTACTATACTGACATTGCTCATTGAGGGACCGCGACAACCAGGGAAGGACATTGACGTTTATTTACAGCCATTGATTGATGAACTGCAAGACTTGTGGAGGAAAGGGGCCACGACGTTCGATGCATATCATGGAAATAGATTCAACATGCGTGCCATTCTGCTCTGGACAATCCATGACTTTCCAGCATATGGTAATGTTTCTGGTTGTAGGACCAAGGGTAAGTATGGTTGTCCTATATGTGGTCCCAATACAGATTCCTTACGACTCCAGTACGGAAAGAAACATGTTTATATGGGTCATAGACGGTGGTTGCCACTATCAGACCCGGCTAGGGATGACACAAGTGCAGGAACGTTCAATAAGGTAAAGGATACAAGAGGGCAACCAATGCGTCTGACGGGGATTGAGGTCGAAAAACAGACTGCGAACCTAGTTGTGAAGTGGGGGAAGACTGGGAAGATGAATGTAAGGGGTCTAGGAGGACAAGAGCAAGCGGATGATGTTGAATCACCATGGTTCTTCAAGCGGTCCATATTATTTGGTTTGGAGTATTGGAAGGATATTCTGGTACGCCACAACCTTGATGTCATGCATGTTGAGAAAAATGTATGTGAAATCCTTCTCGCATTGATGTTGAACACGCCAGGCAAAACCAAGGATGATGCTAATGCACGTAGGGACCTGAAACGGTTGGGAATTAAGAAGCGTCTATGGCTGAAAAAGACAAATGGCAAGGTGATCCAAAAACGAAGTCTAATCTGCCTTCGAAAAGAAGAGAAAAAGCTTTTCATCCAAACTTTGCGTGAACTGCATGTTCCGGTTGGGTTTAGTGGGAATTGGAAGACCATCGTAACGCAAGATTGCATGGATTTAAAGGGAATGAAGTCTCATGCTTACCACGTGTTGATGCAACATCTGTTTCCAGTTCTCATCCAGCATGCATTCAAGGATAGGAAGGTCATTCGTTCTGTAATTACAAGCTTTTGTACCTTCTTCAATGCCTTGTGCTCGACAACCATAGATCTTCAAACGCTCCACACTCTCGAGAGGGGTATGGCTAGGACGTTATGTCAACTTGAGATGATATGCCCTCCATCAATATTTGTTGTGATGATGCATTTGCCGATCCACTTGGCTTACGAAGCTCGCATATGTGGTCCTGTCTACTACCGATGGATGTATCCATTCGAAAGGTATGGTATGAGTTTAGTATGAATAAATTGGTGAAACATCTAGAATTGCATTTATACATAATGTGTCATTATTTTTGTTAGGTTCATGAAGACATTCAAGGCCTATGTTCGCAACAAGACGCGACCCGAGGGTTGCATTGCAGAACAGTACATCCAGGAGGAGACAATTATATACTGTAACCAATATAAAGGAAAACAGAGAACAATCCTATTAGAAAAATTGGAAAAACGGTTTGATGGAGTCATTCCAAGACAACAGAAGTTGAAAGATATTGTTGATGATGGCTCTAATAGTGATGATGTTGGTCCAGTAGGTTCGAGTCAAAGTGTCATCTTAGCGGGTATCGAATATGAACAGGCTCGCATCTGGGTATTAAAGAGTCATCCTAGCTACGATGTATGGGAAGGGTATGCATGTACAGTTAGCTCATATGTATATATCTTCTTTACTTTACACAAATTTCGATTTAGTAATAGTATTGAATAATGCACAGGAAGCACAAAGATTTCTTGCAGCGACGATATAGGAGGACTAATAGGGTGCTTAGCGAGGATGAATTCATACCTTGGTTGAAGAGGCAGCCAGAGTTCAACGAATCAAATGACAAAGACTTTAAAGATATAGTGAGAGGATCTCTGGCTTTTGCTATGGAGTACAATAAGTATTGTGTTAATGGTTTCCTCTTTGTCACTAAGGACTATGAGGAGAATAAAATGACCCAAAATAGTGGGGTTATGACAGAGGGTATGACCACCTTCCGAGCTAGTGCTAAGGACAGGAACACAGTGGATGAAAATCAACCTTATTATGGAGTCCTCCGTAGAATTATCCAACTAGAGTACCGATCAGGATACAAGCCTGTCCTATTTAAGTGTGATTGGGTGAAGGTGACGCATCATGGTGTTTCTTTTGATGTCGATGCAAATCTGAGATTAGTAAACCTGTCTAGTCTTTATAGCTCAGACAAAGTGGGAGATGAGCCGTTCATTCTTGCGGAGCATGCCGTGCAGGTTTTTTACTCAAGAGATCTAAAAAATCCTGACTGGCACGTGGTCTTGGAGGTTCCAAAAAAGATTTTTGTCGAGGATGAGATTTGCCTTCTATCGGAACGATCGAAGGCTGTAACTGATGCCGATGCAGGACCTAATCTCACCTCATTAGCAATTGTTGATGAGTTGATATTCAATGAAATTGAAGACATAGATGTTGTTGTTGAAAAAGCAAAGAAAAGAAAGCGAACGAGGAGAATGTAACAAAGAAATAAATGATATTTGTAGTTTACATGTTTGTACTTTACAAAGAAATAAAGGAAATCTAAATAAGGTATGGAGAATAGAGTGAATTGTTTGTACTTTACATATTATGTAGATTGTTTCTTAACTCATAATGTTTTTTCTATTGGCCATGAAATAGGCACATGGATTCACAACCAGAGGCATTGGGTACGCACTTGCTTGGTAATACGGATGCGAGCAGTGCCACAGGTAATAAATTTGTTCTCTTTAATTAGCTATATATGCTGATTTCATCTTTCTTATATATTGGTGGTAATCAAAGATATGTGTATATACCTATTATTCTTTTTATGCAGTTGTGTCATCTTCTTCTTCATCCAGAAAGAGAGGCCCTACAAGGGGTGCTTCTCTAGATGTGCAAGAAGATAGAAAAAAAGTTCTAAAGACAAACGAATTCGGGCAACCGAATGAGTTCTCTCCCAATCATAGAGACTTTGCAACACAAATCGGTGTCCTCACCCGTGCTCATATCCCGATCATATACCAGGACTTTCGCCAAGTGCCTCGTACAGATATTCAGACAGTCACAGATGCATTGTCACGACTTTATGAGTTTGAGGGTCAAAGTTGGGATGCGAGTCTTATATATGTAACACGCCGCATCAATGAAACATGGAGAAATTATAAAAAAAGGTTGACTGCAAAATATATTAAAAACAATGATATTGCGGTTGTGAGAGACAGTCCAGCCCCCCCCGGTGTCCCTATGGAGGATTGGAGGGTCTTTGTGGATCAACACAACACTGAGCAATTCAAGAATGCAAGTGCAAGGAATAAAGTCAATCGGGCCAAGCTAAAAGGACCTGCGTGTCTTGGGCGGTGCAGCATGGCTGTTACTCGCCATCAAATGGTAAGAATAAGTATCCCAATTTAAAATTAAATATTATTTTGAATTATTAGTCATCTAACTCTATGAATGATGCGTGTTTGAACAACATGTAATATGGCAAAGGCAATGGAGAGGAATCTTACATCTGATGCAGAGGTAGGTAGAGGTGATGTCTACTTAAGAGCCCATACGAGGAAGGACAAAGTTGTCCAGTTTCCTGATCTCGCTGTAAGTTCACCCCTCATATCACTTATCGTTGCCCTTCTGAAATGCCAATCTATAACTTTGAGTTGTTAAGCACCATTTGTTTTTTGTCACAGGAAAAGCTAAGCGAGCTTTATAGTACCAATCCTACTTCTAGGACGAGCGGCATTGATGATGCCCTCACACAGGTACTAACATAGTTAAAAAATTACTTGAGTTTCATACTAATTATGCATTTCCTAATAGCCTAATTTGTAATGTTTTATAGTTGGTTGGTCCTGACATTAGAGGGCGAATGAGGGGTCTAGGTTGCTCCGTAAGCAAGACTGGATTGAAGAAGTCAGCCCCTATCCGTTCAAAAGTGGAGACGGTGACAAAAGAAAAAGAGAGTCTATCGCAGGAGATAGTAGAGATAAAGAAAACATTGGCTGAATTTAAGGCATGGATGACTCTGTAGCAAGATAAGCAACAAGAGGCTCAGTTTGATAAAAACCCTACAACACCACCAACCGTTCGATCCGCTCAGGCATCATCGGTATGAAAGTTTAAATTTGATACTGTATTGAGTTTACAATTGTATTATAAACACTAATAATAACTATGTCATTTTATATGTGTACATGTAGCCGGATTTGATATATATCGGTAAGAGATGCGACTTGCTTGGTTGGGGAAAACGTGGTGTAGTTGCTCGTGGTCAAGTACACGAAGTTGATCCGAATGCAGTTGTCCATAACCATAAGTTGGAGGAAGGAGCTTTTGTTGTTATCCTGATTGAGATTATACAACCTAATGCTCCTTTGTGGATCGAAGATGGGTTCGCAACTACACTTGGAGAGGCCGGTCCGGGATCATTTGTGCAATGGGGGAAGGACTCTTTGATATTTCAGTAATTTGAATTAATTTTGTGCTCTAACAGTTTAAGTTACTTTTGAACTAATTTGGTACTCTATAGTTGAAGATGTTATTCGTATGCATGTTTTTTTCTATATATGTTTGTTTTTTTTCTAATTTTGAACTAATTTGGTACTTTATAGTTTTAGGCTCCATTTGGTTTAAATCAAATGGAGCTTAAGCCCTTTTTTAACTCCGCCAATGCAAATCTCCTTGCATTGCCGGTCCCAAGCCCGGATAAAGGAGGAGGGAGAAGGAGCTATGTATGGGTATGGTTTCTATTCCTATGTTACTTTTTTATAGATTGCATGTAAGATAATATTTCTTCTTTCTACAGTTTTCATGATGATTTGTATTTTTGTTACAAGGTTTTTGGAGAATATATGTGTGTAGGATTGCTTCAATCAGTTCCAATATCAGTTTCCATACAAAAAGAGGTAAATTCTCATTACAAGTTTCAAAATACGATTTGTTATTATTTACTTCTATTTTGATTTTCTTCTATGTTACTTTGCCTATTTATAAATTAACTAGAACCTGCACCTCAATGAGTATTTGATGCCAAGTATTACAGGTAGAGTTTGATGCAAATGGAAAATGTCCCCAGATTGGTTGTTTGTGATCAGCATGGCTTCTTGGGTTTGCCCTGAGGATAGCTCAAATTTCAGGTTTGGATGAAATTTATGGCCACCGGTTGGGCCATCTTTGACCCTCAAATCAACGCTAGCTTCCAAGCCCATCATGATGAAATTTAAATCCCCACTGCTAGAAATTCCAAATCCAACGCTAGCTTCTTCATTTTCTTTGTAATTAGAGAGAGAGGAAATACAAAAGCTTACAGAAGCTATAAATGCCCATTAATATAGCAGAAACTGAGATGGGGAGTGGCTGGTTTTGGTGAAACATGATTCACAATGCCAATCCCAACTAGCCGGGATAACGCTCTGTTGAGTATAAATTTGTGATGGCATGGTACCCGCTTCATGATTCCCACTTCATGATTTTTCTATTTTACTGTTGCAGGTAATTTTAAAGCAGCGCTTGAACTACTTGAGAAGATGCAAGAAGTGGGAATTCAACCCAACAAGGCCTTTGTAAGATTGTCCCACTTTCTTTCCCCATCTTTTTCTTTCTTTTTTTCTTTTGGAACTTATATGTAAGAGGCGGTAGTCCAAAAATTCAAGCTTGGTTTATGTTTGATAATAAACTCTATAATTTTTTTTTAATTAATGATAACACTACTAGAGATTGATTAGAGAAATGTTAGTTGGATTTTTTCAGACATACTTCCATTTTTTTTTCTTTCTACGCAGCAAACTTGTATTTTATTTCATCAGATTTGGATCTATGATCAATAGTTTGGATCACAGGATATGGCTCCATAACCAGGGGATATATTCCAACCCATCCAACATATTGAGGAACAATGTGTGCAAAAATCCGCCAATTTCACTCATCTATTTGTCAAGGGTAGGCATTGTTTTTGCTATTTGTCAAGGGTAGGAATTGTTTCCTATGGTGTGGCCCACTTCGGATGAGAATACAGGAAATACCGAAATAGCGGAATGGAAATGCTTATCATCATTGAAACCTTCCAAGCCCATCATGATGTTCATATCCCATTCATAAGATGATTCCTACAAGTGATAGCAAGATGGTGAGAGCAGATGTCATGGCCTCACATAGCTTTGGGTCAAAGGTGCTCCCTGCAACAGGTGATACAAGGAAACTCAGGTCTGTGTTCAATGTGGGTGAATTTAGCTATCCATCGGTGTTCTGTGGGCTCCGCAATGATGTATGTGTTTAATTCACGCTGTTTATCTATTTTGCTAGCTTATTTTAAGGCATGAGCCCAAAAATGAGGTTGATCAACATCTTAGTGACCACACAACAGGAAATAGTGGTGATTTAATGCCCACCACTAAAAACCTCTTCAGGGCCACAAAAAGGTTTGTATCAAGCTGACATTTTTGCTTTCCCTTCATCCAGGTTTTTGTGACCTAAACAACAGGTTGGATGGCAAATAAAAATTACAGTGGGCCCTAGGAAGTTCTTAATTGTGGACGTTCAATCACTGCTGCCTATGATTTGGATTTGCCTTTTTTTTTTTTTTTGGATCATTCCCTAAAATAATGATCCAAAACGGATGGACAGCAGCAGCTAGCAGCAGCAGCAGCAGCAGATAGCAGCAGCAGCAGCAGCAGATAGCAGCAGCAGCAGCAGATAGCAGCAGCAGCAGCAGATAGCAGCAGCAGCAGCAGCTAGAAGCAGCAGCAGCAGCAGCAGCAGCAGCAGCTAGCAGCAGCAGCAGCAGCAGCTAGCAGCAGCAGCAGCAGCAGCTTGGGTGACAGGCATGCTAAGGTGACAGGCATGCTCCTAGAGATGGACCAGACTGAGGTGCTGCACCTGTTGGCGTCTCCGGAAGCTTTAAAGGCGAAGGTGGCAGCAGCAGCAGGTGGTGTATTTCTGTTAAACCATTCACTTCCCACCAGGTTACCCATTCAAGCCACCTAAGGTAAATCTCTAATATGCATATGACCACATCTGTTCATTGACATGGTCCATCCGAACCGTAGGACTAGACAGGGAGCTGAAACAACCAGAGAAATTGCACCTGTTGGATTATCCTAAGCAACCAACAGAGATCCTATAAAAGGAAGGTTAATCTATGTTAAAAGTATATCATGCCATCCTACCAACAGAGCGGGTTGAAAGTGAAAGAATGCGAGTTGTTGAGAAGGAACTTCAGTGATACTGGGTGCTTCGGCTTTGGTATTCGGGAGCACATTGATCTTGGAATCAAGTTGGTTCTTTTGTCATATGCATGTGTTTTTTTTTATTCTTTGTCCATTTGCTTATCATGGTTGTACCAGCATAGCATGAAAGGTCTGAGATCCAATCCATCCATCAGAATGACACCACTATATTGACGTCCTAGCCCAAGAATCAGGTTGACCCACTGGTCAGTTGGCGCACAGTCTGCAAAATAAATGGACAGCTTGGAAGGCTTCACTGAAGTTTTCAACCCATTCACCTGTCTTGCAATATTGGGGTCCACATGCTGATTGGACCAAATTTTATTTTTGGGAAAGCATGTGCAAGGTTGGGCCAACCTGATGGATGGATTAGATCTCACATGTATGTGGGTCTAATTCTGTCCAAATTTTGGACAGTGTGTGGGACTTATTTATGGCCACCGGTTGGGCCATCTTTGACCCTCAAATCAGCCTAGCTAGACCATGTTTTGGGCCCACAAAACTGTCTAAGTTGGGCCACGTTTTGAGCACACCAATCTGCCTGATTTGGACAACGAATTGCACTCAATTTTACTCATTTTGAACAGTGAGATTTGGTCTCAAAACTGTTGGAGTTTTTTGGTGTCTCACATCAACCGTGTGGCCTACATATATAGGCGTGGATTGTTCAAACATGTCCCGCATGTACAGAATCCTTCGAATGGATTGGTATCTGATGCATGGTTTGATTTTTATCTCAAGTCAGTCGTGTAAGTGCAATGGTTGCTGTGTATTTTATCTCGCCAAACAGGTCATTATATTGCTCGTGAATTGATTGTGAACTGTTTCTGTATTTTCTTAAATATCCATTTGCTTTAAATATCTCGAACATTTCCCAGGGGGATTGGATGAAACCATTCGGGCTGAAATTAGAGGCTTCTCATGAATCGGCGGCTGTGATCATGAATCATGTCAACCTGTTTGAGATCCTTATGGATGTGGTAAGCAATTTGATTTGTTGTGCATTCTCAGTATTATTTTCAATTGTCTATTTGGTATTTCTTTTGTTTATATAGGTCCTTCCACCTGTAAGGAGAGATGGATACAATGCGCTGCTTGCATTGTAGCGGTGTGAATTCGAATTTGAACGATTGAAATTGCAGCCTGCATTGTAGCGGTCAAATGAGTGATTAAAAAAGGGGAATTCAGCAGTGCAAATTTTGTAAGTGAAATCAAGTAGTTAAGCACATCTGATGAGTTTGATTTTCATGCTACACACCATTCATGTGTGCCATGATTTCTATGGCATGGATTGACATTTGTATTTTGTCCATGAATAGAAGTTTAAAGAAAATAAAAATTCACATATAATAAGAAGAAAATTACAGAAAATAAAGGAGAATCATGGATTGGATGACTGGTTACTCATGTTACATGTCGCAGAGATTCTTGCACAATCCATCTATAATATCATGGATTGGATGACTGTTTACATTCACAGTTCACCACCATTTCTTAATACTTGTGACCCATGCACAATACACGATATTCGTGCACATCAGTCCACACTTTGTGGTTCCATTGTGGAAGAAGCATAGCCTGAAAATTGAACCACTTGATCTGTCCTAACTGCCTGCCTAATCGGTGGCCATCAAATGGACAGCTAAAATTAATTGGTCAGCAGTCCCAAATTCATTTGGGTAAAATCAAATGGTTAAGAACATCCTACCAGTGTGATTTTTGGGCTATGCTCTATCTGCAACGGGGACCATAATTTGGTTGGCTGGATTGCAAAACAAGCATGCGATGTGCACAGAGGACGATTCATCACAATTTAGAAATGGTGGTGAATGCGACTGAGGTCACTATGCTCTATCCGCAACGGGGATCATAATTTAGATGGGCTGGATAAAACTCTTTGAACAGTTAAGTCATGTGAGGGACTATACTTATTGGGATTATATATGAGCTCTTAGGTATCTTCTGTTCAGAAAGAATGCAAAAGTGTTGGTGACTGCTGATGACAGGTGACTCGAATTTTTGGCATTCATGAGGAATTTGGTGATCGAGGATCCAATGTTAGGAAAGCTTGAAGGCATGAAAGATGTGATTGAGCAAGTGAATAGGCAATTCAAGGATCCTGTAAGATTTTGCTGCTTCAAAACGCTGTTTCTGTTAAACAGATATATTGATCATGTTTCTTTCATCCAAAATATCACCTTCTGCTACTTTATTTCTATTCTACCACTGCCATATATCGTTTTCAGCTTTTGGCTTACTCATATATATTCTATATTATCTTATCGTCTTTCTTTTCATTAGATTTGAAAAATTGGAGAGCTGCCTTGGAGAAACTGCCGAGGTATGATCGGATCAGAAAAGGGATATGGACTGGAATCGCAGGGGAGCATAAAGGAATTGATATTGACAAGCTTGGGTTTCAAGAGAAGAATCTGCATGAGGTGAGTATTTTGCTACATAAAACTCTTTCATTTTCTTTTTAAATTTTTTCACAAAAATCATGTAAATCTGACTGTCCAATTGTGTATGAAATTATGCAAATTCGACACTATGTTTTGTGAATAGATTTTGTACAAATATGGTTGTGCAATCATGGCCAAAATCTGTGTAAATCTGGCTGCATGATTGTGGGCAAAATCTGCGTTAATCTGGCCGTGTGATCATAGCCAAGATTTGTGCAAATCTGACCTCATTCTTGTGCACAAAAATGGTGCAAATCTGACCATGTGATTGTGCACAAAACATGTACATATCTGCAAATTTGTTTAGGTAAAGAGTCTATTTAAATTCGGCAACTGATTTGGGTATAAAATGTGTACAAATCGGACCATTGTTTAGTGTACAAAATCTGTTCAGACCTGCCCCTATAATTGTGCCCAAATTTTATGTAAATTTAACCATGAGATGGTGCCTGATATGGTGCAAATTTGATCGTGTGATCGTAGCCAGAAATGGTGCAAATCTAACCCTGTAATTGTGGTCAGAAATGGAGCAAATCTGACTGTATGATTGCAACTAGAAATGGTGCAAATCCAACCGTCTGGTGTACAAATCTGTGCAAATCTGACTACATTTGTGCACCAAATTTGTAAAAATCTGACTGTATCTTGTGCATCCAAGGTGTGTAAATCTGACCGTATAATTGTGCACCAAATCTATACAAATCTGACTAGACAGGCATGAATCTGAGCTGCCAACCGACAGTTCCCACCAAACAGATGCTCTTGACAAAAAATATGATCTCACTGATTAACTGAGCTACAGTTCATGAATGGATTAATGACCATCCTTATGTTTCTAAAATCATTGCCTATTTGTTGAGTGGATTTGTCTTGATTTTTAGGCAGGGCATCTACTAGGAGCTACCTGATGAAGAGGACTCACATCACTGCCTGGCTTTCATGTTCATCAACTGGTCTTTCCTTTGAACTCTCTCTCTCTCTCTCTCTCTCTCTCTCTCTCTCTCTCTCCCTTTCGCTGTCATAGATTAATTCACAGAAGAAAAGAAAAATAACCCAAATAACTCATATTTTAATTTTGAATCCGGATCCTCTGTTGGCTACCAAATAGGAAAAACTTGTTTAGACCCTTTTTATTGGTCCCCGTGATCACATAGGTCTGCAACCATGTCACATTTTCAGTGCAACCTGATCACATTGACGTCATGCAGTGGATGTGGACCAATGAAAAGGCTCCAAACAGGGTTTTCCTGTTTGGAGCCAATGGAGGATCCGGACTCATTTAATTTTAGACGAACACCTACAAGCATTTCCAAGCCCACAAGTGTGTGCAAAAAGCTCATGTGCATGCCACACATGTGCCGGCATGGCACGATAGGTCCAATATCTAATCCATCTATTACGATGGCACCACTATATTGGTGTTAGCGCAAGAGTAAGGTTGACCCACTGGTCAGTCAGGCCACAGTTTGCAAAATAAATGAGCAACCGTGAAAAACTTGGATGAAAACATGTAGAAGGTTGGACCTACCTGATGGATTGGATCTTGCATGTGTGACGTGTACATGAGCTGACTTCCCAAGGTTAGTTGCATGGTGACCTATATAATGTGGGGCCTGCTAGATGAGTGGTCTTGATTTTACATGCATTGGCTACACATCTTGATGGGACTTGATTCCTATCCCTTGAAATAGGACCAACATTGTTCACTCTAATTATTGACTGTTATAGGCAGTGTGGAGGAGTAGGTCTTGGTATCATGTGCTTCTGATAATCATAAATGGACTAGGTCTGCTTTTTGTTTTCCCAATGTTTTAGAACTCAAGACAGGACAGGATGGTCTGACTGGAACCACGCACCAAAATTCACCTGGCTCAACCTGCTGGGTCATTGTTTTCTTAAAGAAAAGAAAAATTCACCCGTCAAGGTTCAAAACCATGACTTGATCTACTCGCTAATCAAATTCCTATACTCTTGTGCTGGGGAGTGAATTCTTTCTATTTTCTTTTTTTAATGATTTTAAATTATAGAGACTATTTACTATCACAAAAATAGGGTGAATGGTGGGTTTTTTCTTTGGAGTAGTGCAGTAGAAGGGGTTTTATTGTCTATTTTCTGTTTTAAGATCTTGACGGATTTTGACGTTCTGAAAGGGTTTTTTTTCTACATATCGATATCAGAGATAACATAAGGACGTTGCGGCAAAAGCAAGCAGAAGAAATGATTGTAAGTTAAATGTATTTGTACAGAATGAGTAAGCGAATAGTATTAATCACCGTTTTGATTTTATGGACTCTCAGCTTAAAAAATTCGGTGGTAGCTACTGCTTTGCATTAAAGCTATTGAATTATCATAGAATGAGTTGAAGTTTGCTTGATTTTTTTTTTTCAATTTTGTAGGAAACTATTGACTACCACGTAGCATCACTAATTATGCAATTTGAATGAAATTCATATTTCATTAGCCTTGATGCCAAAAACTGAAAAGGAAAAAACTAAACAAATTCATGATTATCCACCAGGATGTACAATAAGGCGATCTCATATTATGAGTAGGCACTTGCCCTTTTGATCAGAAGTTTGAGCACCTATGTAGGTCTGGCGTATGCTTATCATTTGCAGGTATACTCTTTTAAGCCTTGGAGGCTTTTTTGTCTTTCCAATTATTTCCTTTGTATAAAGAGTTTCCTTATTTTATGCATTTGGTTCTGACGAATATAGTTGTGGTTAATGTAGCCTGTATGCATTTGGAACCTTTTACAGTCTCCAAATTATAATAGTATTGTTAGCATACATCTCTTCAGTGTTTAAACATCAAAGCTTTGTTAGTTTTGCATTCAGGGTTTGTGGTTAAAACCCAATGATCAAGTTTTGCACAAAGATGCTAACTTTGGCGCATGTCGATGAATGTCACCGATCAGAAAAATGAAATTTGATGTCGCTAACCTGCAATAGTAAGTCTCACTTGTATTAGAATTTATGAATTAACTTGTATATATTTGCAATACTAAGTCTTGCTTGTATGTTCATGGGTCATGAAAGTTGTGTTTGAATTTCTAAATGGATTGATCTATTAGGGCATGTACTAGCTTGTATGTTCATGGGTTTCGAAAGTTTTGTTTGAATTTCTAGATGGATTGTTCTATCAGGGCTTGTACCAGAAACGGCTAGATATGCCGCTGTTATTTTAAAAAAATGAAAGAAACTAGCTACGGATATAGTCCGCAGCCCTTACAAGTAGTCCGTAGCTTTATGTAGACAAATGGCTACGGATCGGATTTATATAACTACGGCCAATGTCCGTAGCCTAAATACTCTAGCTACGGACTATATCCGTAGCTATAGCTTAAAAGGCTATGGCTACAGCACCAATAGCTACGGACCGGATACGGTCCCGCTACGGATTATATCCGTAGCTATAGATGTATAGCTAAGGATATAATCCGTAGCCTTTGCCCCATTTTTTTGTAGTGGATGAATATCAAGTAACAGTCGGGGAGTATACTGACATTGTGACATTGGATGAAGCTAAGTGTACATGTGGTGAGTTTGATGCAATGATGTTGCCTTGTGTGCATGCAATTGCAGTTTGTGCCAAGTATGAAAAAGATCGTTACAATTATTGTTCCCCCTTCTACTCAACAACAACTTAATGATATACATATCGTGAATCCTTGTATCCAGTCTCCGATGTTAGCCAATGGGACATACTGCCTGATGTAAGGGCAATATTGTTCACTCGCCTTAAGTGCAAGGCTTGCGATGTAGTAATAATCTCTGTAAGACCAAGGTCGATCCACATGAAATTAGGGTAAGCCAATTCAAACTATTCTAGCAACTCCAATTGGTCACTCCCCAAGTGTAGGGTTGCGAAGTAGTTATAATTCGGAAAGACCGAGTATCGTTCCCATAGAGATTTATGAATGGGTATTCTCAGATTTTGTCTAAAACAACTAGTAATTAAGATCCTATTAAGAAATAAAGCTAGAAAATAGTAATTTGGGTTTAAACAGTGAATGTGTAAGGTAATTTCAATCTAAAAAGGCACTAGAGCGCCAAGGATCCACTTTTGATAAGTTTCAATGCATCAACACAACTAGATCTCACATAACTCAATCGGAATCGAATTCATATCTCTATCCGATCGAAATGTAGAGCGGTTCAATAAAAAAATTATCTCGAACAGTTGCTTATTCATTGATTCAATTCCCACATCAATGCTCAGGCCTTGGGCACACTCAATTGTGTAGGCCAAGCCTCTTTCCAATCTAGTTGAGATTCACAACCATAGCTTTCATCAAATCCTATCACTAGACTTGATTACAACTAATGATTAGAACTCTAATTAAATCAAAATCAATCAACAAACAACTATTCCAGATTATAACAAAAGATAAGAACTTTAGTTGAATGAGTTCCCACATGAAGATTGGGCCATCGTACACAAGGCAATCAAAGGATCTACCATGCCCGGAGTCGATGATAAATCAATGAACTACACAACCATAAGCAATGCTCAGAAGGTAAGCCACCAAGCTTAGAATCATTAAGAATCACATGAGCACGGAGTCATCAAGAGATTAAAGTGAAACCAAACTAGTACTTGATTCAAACTCATATTGAACTAAAATTCTTCAATTAAAACATAAAAGGAAACCTAGGTTGCATCAATCCATCAAAAACGAATCAAAAGCTTCACCTCTTAGCCCTAGCTAAGAGGTTTTAGTTCATCTCTAACATCCTTGAACTAGAAGCCTCAAAAACATAAAAACTACTAAAACAGGAAGAAAACTAAGAAAGCTCGAAGTAGAATCCGTCTCCCAAGCAATCCCCACGTCCTAGCCTCCTCTAGTATGAAGAGAAGAAGTCCTTTTATAGCTTGGAGGCGTCCATTGCGTAAGAATCTTCCAGAATTCGCGTAAAAATACGCACTTGCGCAGAGAATTTCGGCGCCCAAAATAGAAAGCTTGATGTTTACGCATGGCCGACCGGTCTGGACCGGTTGGACTGGGCTGTCCGACCGGTCAATAGAAGGGCGACCTGTTGGCCGACCAGTCTTGACCGGTCGGACTGGTTTAGCTGACCGGTCACGACCGGTCGGACTGTGCTGTTCTCCATCCAGCAGCTTCCAATGATGTGGCCGACCGGTCACGACCGGTCAAGCTTCCTTGGCCGACCGGTCATGACCGGTCGGACTGCTTTTCTTTCTCATTTTTCTTACTTTCTTTCTTCTTTTCTTTCTTTTCTTTTCTCTCCTTGCTTTCTTCTCTCTTTGGCCCACCTTGGGTCTTCATTCAAGGCTCCTAAATAAACCCTTTTGGTTTCCTATTGGGTGAAGTCGACTCTTATCCCTGCAATCACAAAACATGCATTGAATTAGACCTTTAAACATGTAAACCGTGCATAATAAGTGATGAATTGGGGTTAGAATATGCACAATTAAGAGCTCAACACCAATCTCAGCAATTTATGATTTCAAATTCATAAACTAACTTAAAATAGTAATTTAAGGAAAATTCTGATAATTAATGGAACTAAGGCCTCAAGGATCCACTTGTAGTAGTCCCATGTGAATTCATTTATCCAAGCATAAACACAACTAAATTCGAAGTTCTATCTCTTATCTAGTTGGAAGATTAAGCATTCAAATACAACAATCCCACTTAAGTAAGAAAATAATATTCTAGTTCTAATGAAGCACATAAAATTTAAATACGAAGCCTTTAAAGTAACAACCATGGCAAGGGATTATGGTATGCTCTGGGGTTACTATAATTCGGATCTAATCAATTCAAACATGATAATCTCAGAGAATTGCAAGGAACTCATGTCTGAAGCACAAGAACTCTCATAAAACAGATAAAAATACCAACTTTATTAAAACTAGAACTTAAAAATCCAAACTTAAAGTAGAGTACTTGAATCAAACAAATTCTACATGATAACTAACTACAAGCTTCACCTCTCAGCCTTAGCTAAGAGGTTTTAGTCGAGCATCATCATGCTTCAACTACGAACAAAGAAAAACTAATGAAAAGCTGAATTTAGGAGAATTGTAGACGCTCCACGACGATCTTCTTCACCTCTCACGAAGTCCCTTGCCTTTTATGATGCCTTAGCTACGATTCCTAGGTGTCCTTTTATTATAGAGGAGTCCCACCGACTCATAAACTTTCAGATTTGTGTAGCTACTTATGCAGCCCATGAAAAATGGAGCTTGCAGAACAAGCTGTTGGATTTTCTGCTGAATTTACATTAGCCGACCGGTCTGGTCCTTATTCCAGCAATGTTGAGAGGGGGCCGGTGTGGTGGCTGACCGGTTAAGACCATTCTAACGTCACTTTCTTCCTTTCTTTCTCTCTCTTCTCTCCGTCTTTCTTCTTTCTTCTTTGGCCCACACTTGGTTATCATCAAATGGCTTTAAAGTATGCCCTTTTAGTCATCAATTGGGTGAAGTCTCTCTTTCATTCCTACATCCACAAAACATGCATTAGATCAGTCTTTTAA
Organism: Liriodendron chinense; assembly: GCA_003013855.2. NCBI lineage: Eukaryota > Viridiplantae > Streptophyta > Magnoliopsida > Magnoliales > Magnoliaceae > Liriodendron > Liriodendron chinense. The sequence continues at coordinate 841,443 of PVNU02001229.1, read as the reverse complement.
CATGGAAATTATGCATAAGTTGTAATGTAATGAGTTAAGAATATGTATAAATTAGGATCTCAACACACTCCCCAACTAGCATTTTTCTAGTCTCGAGCAAAACATGCATGAAACAATCCCCTTCTTTGAAAACTATTCGCTTCCCCAAGTGTAGGGTTGCGATGTAGTAATAATCTCGATAAGACCGAGGTCGATCCACATGGACTTGTGTAGGAACCCACAAAATACTTCCAATGATTTCTAATTGAGAACTAACTAAATAGAATTTTGAAATTGAATGTAGATAGATATTTTGAACTAAAACTGAATGTAATCAATAATAAAGAGCACTAGGGGTTCAAGGATCCACTTATAGCAATCCTCGATGCTTAGTTCGCTGTGGTTTCATAATTACACAAGTAGAATCGAAATCAAATCCTATCTAGTTGGATGATAGGGCGGTTATAACAAACAATCTTTCATATGTGTGATTCATGTGCACGATTCCCTCAATTCAAGTTAAGACTTGAGCACACTCAATTACATAGGTCAATCCTAGTTCCAATAGGTTAAAATCACAATCATAATCATCATTAAACTCTGTCACAAAGTATAACTAGATCATGCTTTGAACTTCATTCAAATCACTTACAAAATCACACATAACTCAAAAATTCAGAAAAGTAAAACTTTGGTTAAAAGTTTCCATATAAGAATTCAAGGTCTAGAGCGTATTGAATCCGATTCCTCGAAGCGTACAAGTCTAGAACCATTCAAAATAATTAAGAACTCAAAGCAATTCTTTTCAACATCCATGAGCTATCATAAGACTAAGAAGGAATACTTAGAACTTTATTCAAACTTCAAACCATTATTCTTCACTAATAATCCAACTTGAAACCAAAACAAATGAATCAAGCTTCACCTCTTAGCCCTAGCTAAGAGATTTTGTTGAGCTCTGAATTGTGCATATTCTAATCCCAATTCATCACATGTTAATGCATGGTTTGTATGTTTAAAAGACTAATCTAATGCATGATTTGTGGTTGTAGGAACGAGATGGAGATTTCACTGATTCAAGGCTAAAAAGAGCACTTTATATACATTGAAGATCAATGAACCAAGTGTAAAAGGATTGAAGAAGGAAGCAAGGGAGAAAGGGAAGAAGTGAAGAAAGCTGCACTGAAGACCGGTCGTCAGACCGGTCGGCCAAGGCACACGACCGGTCGACAGTTGCTCAGACCGGTTGTTCGACTGGTCAGAACACTCAATGAAAAAGACAACTCATTGGGCTATTTTTGGTCATTTATGACCGGCCGTCCGACTGGTTAACCATGGGCTCAGACCGGTCGTTCAACCGGTCGACAGCGTAACAGAGCTTGTGCGTGAAGCTCCGATTTTCTCTGCGTAATTGCTTGATTTCTTACGCAATTTGGAATCTTCCGCGCTAATCTATAAAAAGGACTTCTCCTTTTTATACCGAGGCATGCTAGGAAGTGGGAATCATCAAGGAGGCCTAGGAGACGGATTCTACTTCAAGTTTTCATAGTTTTTCTTCTAGTTTTACTTGTTTTTATGATTTTTTAGGCTTCTAGGTTTCCTTTTCGTATTTTAATTGAATAATTTAGTTTAATATGAGTTTGAATCAAGTACTAGTTCAGTTTTACTTTGATCTCTTGATGACTTTGGGCTCATGTGATTCTTAGTGATTCTAAACTTAGTAGGTTATCTTTTTGGCATTGTTTATACTTGTGTAGTTCATTGATCTATCATCGACTCCGGGCATGGTAGACCCTTTGATTGCCTTGTGTACAATGGCATGATCTTAATGTGGGAACTCATTCAACTAAAGTTCTTATCTTTTGTTATAATTTGAGATAGCTATTTGCTGATTGATCTTAATTTAATTAGAGTTCTAATCATTGGTTGTAATCAAGTCTAGTGACAGGATTTGATGAAAGCTATGGTTGTGAATTTCAACTAGATTGGAAAGAGGCTTGGTCTATACAATTGAGTGTGCCCAAAGCCTGAGCATTGTTGTGGGAATCGAATCAATGAATAAGTAACTATTTTAAATAAGTGTTGATTGAACCGTTCTATATTCCAATCAGATAGAGATATAAATTCAATTTCGATCGAGTTATGAGAGACCTAGTCGTGTTGATGCATTGAAAACAGTCAAAGTAGATCCTTGGCTGTTCGCTCGCTTCAAGTGCAAGGCTGCGATGTAGTAATAAATCTCGGTAAGACCGAGGTCGATCCACAGGGAATTAGAAAACAACTTCTAAACTATTCCAGCAACTAGGATTACAATAATTAAGAGATTCAATTGAGAGAGTTATCTTAAACAGTAATTTAGGAAAACCAGTAATTAAAGGAACTAAGGCTTTCAAGGATCCACTTGTAGAAATCCCATGTCAATCCAATCAATCCAAGCATAAAACACAACTAGATTTGAAGTTCTTTCCCTCATCTAGTTGGAAGATAAAGCATTAAACTTTAATCCTACTTAAGTTGAACTTTCAAGTTCTAGTCCTATTCAATCACATAGCATTCGAAATCATAGCCTTTGGAGTAACAACCATGCCTATGGACTATGGCATGCTCAAGGGTTAGCATAATTCGAATCTAATCAAGCAAAACATGATAATCCTAGAGAATTGTATGGAATCCATGTCCGAAGCACATGAACTCTCATAAAACTTTTAAAAATATCAACTTTACATGGACTAGAACATTCAAAATTCAAACTTAAAGTGAAAGTACTTGAATTAAACATGGAATTAGCTACAAGCTTCACCTCTCAGCCCTAGCTGAGAGGTTCTAACCGAGCATTGTCATAATACAACTAGAAATCAAAGAAACAAACTAAAAAGCATAAAAATCCAGATTCGGGAGAGTTGCAGACGCTCCACGATGGCTTCCTTTAGCTCCCACGAAGTTCCTCAGCTTCTATAATGCCCTAGGAAGAGACCCTAGGTGTCCTTTTAGAGTGGAGAAGCTCTACCATATCGAAATCTTCCAGAATTACATAACACTTACGCACTGTGCAGAAAATCACAGAGCTGGAATTAGAAACCACTGTTTACGCATGGCCGACCGGTCGGACTGGGCTAGCTGACCGGTCTTGACCAGTCGGACCTGTGTGTTATGAGTTCAGGGGGTGCACAGAGGTACTGGCCAACCCGTTGGCCGACTGGTCATGACCGGTCGGACCAGGCTGGTCCTTTGTCCAGCAAGTTCCAGAGGTGAGCAGCAGGGTGGCCGACCGATTAGTGTTAGTGCACTTTTCTATGGTATACTAGTGCACCTTGTTTGTCAATTACTTAGGTCAGTAGGTCTAGTGTCGATTGAGCTTAATGAAGACAAAGACCGAAGACTCAAGTGGCCCGACTGCATCAAGAAAGAAGAAACAGGTAAATGTGATGCCTTGGTGTGCCTTGCCTTGACCAAAACCTAACCCATAACCTCTTAGATGACTTGCACCACCTAGGTATACCTTTAGTCATCATCATTAATCTTAGAACTCCATGAAAAACATGATAAATTAGACTAATTAAAGAGGTGGAAGCTGCTGCAATAAAAAAGGCTCAAACAACAGTTTCCGATAGGTCTCCGATCAATCGGACTGGGGTTCCGATAGGACTCCGATCGATCGGACAGAAGTTCCGATCAATCGGAAATTGTCCTAGAAAATATTGAAAACTCACTGGACATATTCTGATCAATCGGACAGTCTTCCGATCCATCGGAAGGGGCCGTCCGATCAATCGGACAGTGTTCCGATCAATCGGAATTTCTTCCAGAGACTTCTCTGGATAGATTTCCGATCAATCGGACTTGTCTCCGATCAATCGGACTGGGCTCCGATCAATCGGACCCTTTTTCCGATCAATCGGAGATGCACGAATCTGCCCGTTTTTTGACCGTTGGAAGAAAATCTATTTAAGAGGGGGATTCGATTTTTGAGCCAACAGAGGGAATTTTGAGGAGATAGAAGCCACCATTACTAGAGATCATTAGAGGCTCTATCCCAAACCTAAAGCAAGTCATTCTCCTTGTGTTTTCATCACAAGCTTGGGCCATTCAATGGCATCATGAGAATGGACTTGTTCCCTCTTGATTCCTAGGGTTTAGACACCTTGATGATAGTTAAATCCTTTGTCTAAACACTACCTAGGAGTCCATATAGGTGTATTCCTCTAGGAAACCCATTTCCTACCATTTGCAGAGGTTTCACCATTCCCTAGCACCTTGGGCATCTCCAATGGACCATCACATACAAGGTAGCTGATCTTGGAGCTGAAGCCTTGGCAAAGCGGCGGCGTCAAAGATCGGGGGAGCACAAGGGGAGCTGATTCAAGCACGGGAGAGCGAAAAGAAGCAACCCGAAGCGGCGCTACAAAGGGGCTCAATCCGACAAGTAAGGTTGTCTTGTTAGGAATCCCACTACGCCAAAATTGCATTTTTGCGACGAACGAAGTCCGTCGCAAATCTGTATTAGCGACGGACTTAGTTTGTCGCATGGGCCGTCGCAGTTTCCTATGTGGCAAATTTTAAACGACGGATTATGTCCGTCGCTTTTAAACGACGAATTACGTCCGTCGCTAAATTATTGAAAGCGACGGACTTAGCGACGGACATCGGTCCGTCGTACAAAATTGTTGCCACGTAAATTGGTCCGTCGTTAAATTTATGGGCGACATTTATTTAGGAATTTTAGCGACGGGTTTGGTCCGTCGCTAAATTTTCTGAACGCACACCTATTACGTTTGAATTTATTTTTGAATCTATTGCACCTGATAGTCATCCAAATTATTTAAAACAAAAAAAAAAATTAAAACCTAACAAATCATAATTATATCATATATGAAACTTAAAGTCTTTACATTTCTAGTGAAAAATAATATTAATATTTGTTACAAATCTACACATTGAAGTGAACCATTCTCCATAGAATGAGCAACTAGGCTTTATTTTGTTCCCAATATTGAAACCAATCTCTTGACCATACGTGAAGCTAGCCTTCATTTCTAATCTTTCCTTTGTAGCTACTTCCACCTCATACGTTAGCAAATCCATCAACTGGTCCACCTGCAAAATCCAGAATATAAAACATAAAGAGTATCAGTATTATAATGTAAGAACAAAAGTTATATGAAACATACATAATGTTTTCTTCACATATGTGATTAAGAATCAAAATCTTAATCGGGCTTTCCTTGATCTCCGTGTAGTGAAAAAGATAATCATAAATTTGTATTTGAAGAAATTTTATTCTTAAAAATTTAATCGGGCCGCACATGTACATCGAAAATGGACCATCTGCCAATTCTGTTAATGGTCCAGTTCTCTTGACATGTGCTGCCAACCTGCTCAGAATACCAGCCTGATTTTTCCGCAGGGCATCTAAATGGCCCACCTGATGAGCATCTTGTATCTTGCACAGTGTGTGTGCCATGTTGGCATTGTGACCCATGAATGCCTTAGGCAAGTCAAAATACTGGGACCCATTGGCTTGATCCAGATTTAAATTATGTACTTATCAATACAAATCAGTAAATACATGCTATATAATGTCCATCGAAACCATACAAGTTATGTTGGCGGTAAGAATCTTACAATGGATTGGCGATTCCGAAGGCATTCTGCTTTGAGAAATCAATCACCCTGAAATAGAGAAAACAATACATGAGTGAGGATTTTTTTCACAGCCAGTTGCATGTCAAAAACAATCCTGGAAATACCATGTCTAGTATAAAGACAATTTCCAAATAAATTTTTTCTTAGGGTGTGTTTGGTTGCACCAAATATCATGAAATTTCATGAGACATGATTAATCAGTCTAATTTGGTGCAACCAAACACACTCTTACATGATTCTATTTAACTCGTTGTTCAGGAAACTAAAAACCCAACTATCCATAATTTGAATTAACATATCGATTCATGATCCGATACCAATTTTTCTCACCTTATATGTGGGCCCTCCTATAAACAACTAAAACAGTAGGATATGAGGAATCCACCGTAGATTGCAACATTGCCCAAAAATAATCATGAGTGGATAATCGAAGCCATACAATGAAGGCCATGTGAAAGTGAACAGTAGGAGTATTACCTTCCATTCTGCAGACCTTTTGAATGGTTGCAATCATCCAATCAGGTGACATGGGGACCCTGCGCAATCCACAGTGGACCCTTCCTACCCAATGAATCCAGAAACCACTTGGCACCCACTTATAAATTCTCGCCGTAACAAGGTAAGAAGCCTTTGTACTGACCGTGGCTCTCATATAATTACCAAAGCAGCAAAACAGGAAACAATTCATGCATAATGGAAGCTGATTAGCCTGGGTACGGGTACTATAGGCTTGACTCATTGACAGCCCTAGCTTCCAGTTTGTACAAAGGGGGCTAATGGTCCACTTATCCAAAAAATTAATATTTCCTGGCTGCAGTGTAGATGGCCGACGCATCAAAAAATACTCCAAATGGAAAAATCTTAACCCTTCAATAGGTGTCCCAGAAAATAGATGGTTGAGAAACAAAATACGGCACAGTTCAAATCCAAAAGGGTAAAGACCAAATATTCTACATCTAGGATATTCCAATCTAGACAATGTTTGGTACACAGGCCGCCCAGGATGGGGCCCATCATATCAATGTTCTGGTCCAAGGAAGAGCTGGGTATTTTAGCATTCCCCAGTCCAGCAGTGGACCATTGATGGTTGTTCCTCGATCAAGAAGAACCTTAACTTTCAGCTCCATAGGCATCCCAATAGGCATGCAATCAGTTGCATGATGAACAACCCACCATCCACACCATTCATAACTTCAATCACATGCACATAATCAAGTACTACATGAGGTTCCAAGTTAAATTTCATCAATCAAGGATTTCAACATCGAAGGATTACAAACCATATAAAAATGCAGAGAAACAAGCATGACATGAAGTGTTTTATGAGCAAATATAGATGAGTGAGCTCAGTGGCAATGACTACCGACTGACAGGCTAGGAAGACCAAAACAAGCAGAAACATACCATTGTGCCCTTTTCTCTCATAAACAGCTTTTGGTAGTTTTTACACATAATCTAGATTTCTTATGATTGGTCGATGAATCATGATCGTTCATCTGATGGACCAAATGTTAATGTCCTCAAAGCTTCTTCTTCTTTTTTATGAATAAACATAAGGTGAGTGAGCTTGGTAGCAATGGAAGCTGATTGATACGGTAGAAGAAAGGAAAAACAACCTTTCTGCCCTTTTTTAATCTCATTAACAGCTTTTGGTAGTTTATGCATGATCTGGATTTGTTAGGAATGGTCAGTAAATCATGATCATCCAGCTGATGGACCAAAGCTTAATGTCCTCAGAGCTTCTTCTTCTTCAAATGATAGGGTAGAAGAACCAAATGAATGGAAACATAACTTTTGTGCCCTTTTTTCCTATTTCATAAACAGCTTTCAATAGAAACTACACAATCTAGATTTGTTATGAATGATCAGTGAATCACATTCATCCATCTGATGGACTAACTCTCTGACTACTTTCTCTCACATCCTTCAAAGGCTTTAATTTTGCAGGCTGAATGCTAGTCGTTGGATCTGAGTACAGATCCTACTAGTTGGATGAGGAGTGCGTCTTACAAACAGCATTCTGTTCTACTCCATTTCTTTTCAATTTATTACTTTGGCAAATAAAGAAAAGAGGATTTTTTTTATTGGCTCTGCTTGGTAGCGCTGAGGTGAAACATAATTAAAAGAAAAAAAAAATTCAGTCCTTGAATGAGAGAAATCAAAGCAGCATTAGAAAATCAAATACAACTTGCAGCCAGAAATGAAAATACTCGAAGTTCTACTTATCCAAGGATATATTCTAACATACATCAACAAACCCATAAGATAACAGAAGAAAGAAACAAAGCAAGATACAAACTACCTAAGATTGATATACAACAAACTCTATCCCAACACCCATTTGCAGCTTATAAGTTAAAGACCCACATAAAAAGATCAAAGGCTGTAACTAACCGTTCCTTCTGTCAGCATTCCTTTGAACAGTTGGAGACATGATTGCTTCAGTTCTCAAAGATGAACTTCCACTTCCATTGTTCCTACTACGTGGCTTCCTTGATAGAAGCTCTGCAATCTGCAATTGGGTGGTTGCTATTATTTCTGTCCGCTTAAGCTCCATCTCACTCCTTTTGATATCTGCCTCCACTCTTAGACGTTCTGTGTCCTTGTACATCTCCATTCGTGCCTGCTCAATCTTCAAAATTGAGTCCGCTAGCATTCTGATGCTCTCTGCCACATCACTGCTCAAGCTCTTCTTGCGCTTGAATGGATGTTTTACAGGCTCATCACCAGCGGCATCAGGGATCTTGCTCTTTGGGGTACTAACATCACTACCTGTGCCCCTACTCTCTTTCCTATTGTTAGGCAATGTGTTAGAGCCATCATCTCGATTGCTGTCCTGCATTTGTCCCTCTGCCTCCACATCAGCCACATCGCAGATTTGGGTCTTCCCAGCCTCGGACGCCCGTCTCAAAACATGTTCTGAAGTATCCATTTCTGCCTTTGGCATACCTTGTGGGATTGACTCTGCTGCTCCATTCACGCAAATGGCTGGCTCACCCTTCGATTGAGGACCATGCACCCCTTTCAACAAACTATCCATACGAGCATAGAACTGTCAAGGAGAACCTGATGACTCTATTCGATATCGCTTCTTCATTGATTCGATCTTGTTCTTACACTGGTTAGGTGTTTTTGAGGCCTTGGTCCCATCATTCCGATCCGACACCTGATGCGCGATATCGTCCCAATCGCTTCCCTTGAGCTTTGCGCGGTTCCTAATCAACCACTTCAATTCGTATGCTTCCAACAAGCTCAAAACACCCCCTTCACTCCACGCATCCCTCTTACTCTTATCGGGCAGTTTTGACGCTCCGATTTCTCTGGGACCCATTTCAGACAGCAGCTAATTGGAGGTGGCCAGAGGACTGATACTCGGCTGTAAGGGCTCGTCCCTGCTTCTGATCGATCGGGAGATGATTCCCCCCTTGAACGCTATTGATAGAACTCATACTTTAAAGAAAAAATAACTATTTGGAGCTTGTGAATTGGTGATCAGGCGAGAACAAGCTAGAGTTTCAGCTTCAGCAATCCTACCTTGAGAATTCTAGATGATTTTATTTTTTCAAAAGATTACCATTTGAGTCAGCAGCCATGTAGAAATTATAGTAATTTGTTATATGGTAATCAAAATGTCATGGAAAAGACTATCCAGAACCTGAGAACTGTTGATCATGCTAGAAAAAGTCATTGTTTCGACGTGAACTGGACCATTAACAGAATTGGCAGACGGTCCATTTTCGATGTACTTTTTATTTACTCACGGTTGCCTCTTCCATGATGTATCTTTCTCACTTGTTTCTTTGAATAGCATTCAGTCAAATATCAAAAGTTAATACTGTCAAAACTTTTTTTTCCTGGATGAATTTCGTACATGGGAACTGATATATATGATTAAGGTCCATTAGGAGGATAATAGAACATTCCAGATACTCACACAAAGATAAGATCAGGTTCTAAACTGTAGATGGTAGGAGAGTTCCCATGATTCACTTCGAGACATGGTGCCCAAGGTGTTGAAAACCGGAGTTCTCATAAAAGTTTGGTGACTGGTGGCATGGTAGAGAACACTACCTTTCCAATTCAAAAAATAAGCAACAGAAGTTACAGAATCATTCTGAGAAATGCACAGGCCTCAATGTTCTAGGAGTAACAAATGATCAATACTCAAATAATTACAGATTACCTATCATAACTTCAGGACATAATGTAGAAAGAAGAAGACCTGTTTCATTGCTCTGCTGTTCCCCACTGCAGACCTGTTTCATTGGATAATGACTTCAAGGTAAGCATAGTATCATACGGCCCTCAGTATGGAAAAATGGACCCCATGTCTTAGTCATCCAAACTGTTGATCTGATGGGCCCTAACGAGGCTAGACTATGCCCAAAAAAATCAATACATCAGATGCTCTCAGTCATCCAAATTTTAGCTACATTGAAAACGCAAGCATGCACACAAATGCACACATTTTTAGCTACATTGAAAACACAAGAAAATATAATGAAAAATGTAAATTCCAATGAGACAGGATCGGACTCACAAGTTTGTCATGCTCTCAAGCTTTTGGAATGCACGTGGAATGGTTCCATTCAGTCTATTCCCATACACATTGCTGCAACCAAACCCATGTTAAAATGATGATTGCTGCAACCAAACTCATGCTATATCATCCCCTCTGTTGTTACACTGCAAGATGAGAAAAAGAAAGAAAAAAAATGTGGCTGCACCGATACAGACTAGTTCGAATGGCTGCCTACGTACCCAAAAAAGTGATTTGGGATCAAGCCACTACGTAGTTCTTTTAATATTCAAATCAGAACATTTTACTGAGTCAATAGATAAGCCATCTAAAGTCTTCAAAGGTCCAGTCAAATAGTTTATACCGATGTTGAATCAAACATCTATATTGTAAGAATAAGAAGAAGATCTCAAGAAAATAAAATACCAAAAGAAATCAACAAGTCGGAATGGAAAAAGCTAACTTATTTTACCTTTTAATAGGACTCGATGAGTGTCTTTTCCTTTGTATATCTTTCGAAAACAACTTTGAATGAAGATTCACACTGCAAGAAGTTAAAGAAAAGTATTTCTGGTTGCACCATACAGTCTAGTACAAACGACTACATACCAAAAATCACTAAAATAATCCAAAATAAGTCACCATCCAAAAGCATTAAAATAATCCAACATTAAGTTTTAGTCAAACAATCCAAAATAATATCAAGTTTGCCACAATTCCTCCAAAATAAACTAGCTTGTTTAGGAATTAAGAAGGGTTTAACATGGCCTCGTCAAGACTCTGGGCCAAATAAGAACTTCACCCAGATCGCAATCCCCCAATGTTCTGTCACCAACTTCATCAAAGACATCCGCACTAGGATCATCGACCGCATCTAAAATGATCTTCACGCATTCTGAAGGGATATTGGTCTCATAATCTGTAATTATCCGTCCACGCCCAACAACTCGACGACGCATATTTGTTAATGAATAAATTTGTTCCATACGCTGAGTAGGGGCTGAGTCTCCTCGAAGACTAGAAGCCTCGCCGGATCGAAGATTGGCCTACAATAAATAATTTTATCATTTTCGTGGAGTAACTAATGATGTTACATTTATCTTAAATAACGAATAAATGATGCAAATTTGTCACAAAAATTGAAGTACCTGCGATGCTGCAGTCCCAAGGGAGCATTGCATTGTCAATGGAGCATTGCTAAGAATTTGCTGCTTAAGTTCAATGATCTGTTGTTCCATGTTTTTATACATGTTCTTATTCTCGTTCCGTTGCTCTGCCATCTCCTTTTTCAATTCAGTCATTGATGCTTTAACGTCATCAATTTCATTCTTCTTGGCTCGAATTTCTTCCACGTAGGGGGTTGAAGCAATAATAGTGGTTTTTGAAATATTGCCCAACCCCCTCACACGTCCCTTTCTATCACGACCACAAACCTAGATGATAATCCATCATGAATTGTGATGCATGTATATTAGTAAGAGAAAGGATATAAAAAATTGTGTATGTAAAAGTGATGAAGATGAGGGAAAAACCTGTGCAACTGGGTCATTATTTAAATCCATCCTTATACTAGCCGGGTCGCTCGCAATTATCTCTCTCAATTTTCCAGTTGCGTCACTCAGCTCTTGTGTGGGGTAAGACCCATCGGATCTAGTATGTGTGGCCAGAAACAAGTCTGTTCTAGTGATAACAGCATTTGGATTTTCGTTTCGCTGTAATTTGAGAAGGCAAATCATGTTAACGTGATTATAAAGAAAATTGATTTTAAATTGATTTTAAAGACAATGAAACTATGTTACAAATTACCATCAACTCTTCTGTCCTGGCAGATCCCCGTCTACCAGACAGTTGAGGGTACTTTAACTCTTTTCTGGAATACTTTCCCTTTTGACGACGATTCTTTGCATCTACTGTAGATTCCGAATCAACGAATTTGTCCCATTCTTCTTGTTTCACACCATTGGGACAATTTCTTTTTCTTTCTCCATCCTGATCAAACTTATCATAAGTCTTTCGCAATTCATGCTTCCAATCCCTCCACATTCCATTTACTCTCTTTATTATATCTTTTTGTGCTTACTGTCAATGTCATATGTGCCCTATATATTTCATTATCGACAACAGATCAATGGTAAGTACATTATAAAAATTAAAAAGTAACCTTCAAATATTTCAATGCTTACCACAATGATAGACCAAACATTCTCCTTAATTGTATCAGGTACAGCACGCCAATCATTATATGTAATTGGACAATGTGTCTTGGTCACATTCCCTAAAAATGAGGAGAAAGAAGTTCCGTTTGGTCCAATAGATTGCCCAGCATAAATGATTTCGACATGCTTCCTTGTGTTGCTTCCTGGGGCAGAAGTTGAAGAAGTTCCTGCATGCGACATGATTCCTACAAAAAAAATTCAAAATATTAGTCATTTAAGCTGTTGCTATATATTATACGAATTTTAATAATGAAAGGTTGATATGTGTTATTGTTTGCAAAATAATATTAGCGCCCACTTGCTAGTTGAATTACATTTTTTTTTTTTTTGGAAAAACATGTACAAAGTGGACTAAATTGATTGATGGATTAGATATCATGTAGCACACTTGGATGTACAAGAGTGTTATTGCACCCGTGACTTCAATACTAAGTTCGAAAGCATGCTTTTGTAAATATGAAAGCTAAAAGTAAAAAAGTAAAAAGATCACAATCTCATATAATAAATGGAATTCACATTACTTCCAACCTGACACGTAAAATAATATATGAAACTGATTAATTTCTTCTCCGCTTTCGATGACGTGAGGTATTTGCTTCATTTTCTACATATGACCCTTCTTGTATATCTTCATCTTCTTCATTTAAATCGTCTGTTAATGAAGTGCTTGAAGAACCTGCCATTAACCTAGCCTCAAATACTAGCGGATCTTCAAGTGCATATGCATCCTTGGTCAACCGCTTTGGAACATCTAAAACAACATGCCAGTCATCTCTTGTTAGATCCTTGCAGTAGAAGACCTGAGCTGCCTGAGATGCATGAATAAACGGCTCATCATCTTCCTTGATGTTCCTTCTGAACCTTCCTAAATTGACGAATATCAAACTCGTCTCGGGATCTGCATAACATCCATTTGTTTTATCTTCAATATGCACCCAATCACAGTAGAATAATGTTACCTTGAATTCAAAGTAGTCTAATTCGAGAATTTGTCTAAGGATGCCATAGTAGGTGGCTTCCTGTTCTACAATGTTCCTATCCCTGGCACTCTACCTGAACCTAGTCAATGCTTTCATAGAGACCCCGCTGTTTTGTGTTGTAGAGTTCTTTTCGGAGTCTATTGTGCTAAAAACATATCCATTTACTGAGTATGTACTATACGATGTGGCTTTAAAGCTAGGACCAATAGCTATTCTCTTAAATTGTGACATTTCTTCATTCTCTAGTTGATCCCTTAACCACGTGTTATAGTCCATTTGTTTTTCTGCTGACGGATTGCCCCTCCGATTTTGTCCCCTACGTGCTTGAGACTGAAGGTATGCATTGTACTTCCTACAAGTCACATACCAAAGAATATAAATAATTTTATTATTTACATTAAGCCATTTTAAAAAACATTAAGGATAGAAGAAAACAATTTCATTAACTTACCCCTCCCACTGAGCATTTTCAGCGTGATGTTGTAAAACCCACCTGCGTGCTTGTTGATACTGCACCGTAGTAAGAAGATGGATTTTTGCTTTCTTGTTGATTTGAAAGTTATCGACATTCTCATCACCCTCATCATAGAATATCTTTCGTACTTGCTTATGGCTTCCTAGCTTCTTCTCGGGCATGTAGTCCATACAGTACATCATAGATTCCTCTGGATAAGTTTGATTCATCACATACTTTTTGTATGTTCTCATCATCCTGATAAGTGTTAAAATAAGATATTGATAGAAAAAGGCTATTGTAACAAAATTTAATTCAATGCTGATAGTTTATGTTACCTCTCAAAAGGGTACATCCACCTATATCGAACGGGTCCACAAAGTTGTGCCTCCTCCGCCAGGTGCACAACTAGGTGTGTCATGGGAACAAAAAAAGATGGAGGAAAGTATTTTTCGAATACACATAATGTTACCACTATTTTGTCTTTCATATATTGAAGCTCCTCACGATTAATAACTTTCGAACATATGACGTTGAAGAATCTTGACAATTCGCAAATGGCGGAGCGCAGTGGTTTATCTTTCCCTAAAAACGAGTGCATCAACAATACGGGTAGAAATTGCTGCATCACAATGTGATAATCATGCGACTTAAGGGCCTTAAGTTGGTTATCCTCCATACTGACACGATGTGTCCAATTTGCACTATACCCTTTCGGAACTTTCAAATCGATCAAGGTTCGACAGAATAAGTCTCTTTCAGATCAGGGACAAAGTGAAACGAGCTTTGGGTAAGAACACCCTGCCGTTCCTTTTTTTAGGCCACAATGACCTTCTTATATTCATAGCCTGAAGATCCTTGCGGGCTTGTAAACCATCCTTGGTCTTGTCCTTTGTGTCCATGATCGTTGCGATGAGATTCTCAGTGACGTTTTTCTCAACATGCATCACATCCAGATTGTGGCGAATGGGTAAATGCTCCCAGTATGGCAAATAAAAAAGGATTGATCTCTTCGACCAAGCAGTAATGTTGTGCTCATCATCCTTGGACTTCTTCCTACTCTTTCCCACTTGCTTTCCGAACTCTTTTTGAATATTATTCATTTTACGTAGTACATCAGAACCTTTCATACGCTTTGGAATCTTCCTTGTGTCCTCCTTCCCATTGAATTCAGTTGTTTTCGTCCTAAAGTCATGATTAAGTGGCAGGAATCTTCTATGTCCCATATAAGCGAACTTCTTTCCATGTTCAAGCCAGACTGAGTCTGTCTCCTCACTACAAACAGGGCATGCATACTTTCCTCCTGTCCTACAACCAGAAAGATGTCCATATGCCGGAAAATCGTGTATTGCCCATAACAAAATTGCCCTCATTGTGAACCTGTTCTTGCTATGCGAGTCATATGTTACAGATCCATTCCACAATTCAATCAACTCTGCAATCAACGGCTGCAAGTAGACGTCAATGTCATATCCTGGACCTTTTTTTCCGGGGATCAAAAGTGTTAACATTGTAAACTCCTTCCGCATGCATAAATGAGGTGGAAGATTGTACGTAACAATCATAACAGGCCAGCAACTATGTGAGTTGCTCAAATTCCCAAAAGGATTGAATCCATCCGTTGCAAGCCCCAACCGAACGTTACGTGGCTCCGCAGCAAAATCATCGAACTTTCCATCTACATTCTTCCACATAGATGAATCAACAGGATGACGCATGTGACATTGATCTCCAACCGACTTCGAATGCCATATCATGTTCTCTGCAATCCACGGTACACTATAAAGTCTTTTTAACCTCGCGGTTAATGGGAAATACCTTAGCACTTTACACGGTACCTTTGGGGCAGTTGACCTTTTAACTCCATCAAATTTCCATCTGCTTGTTCTACATTTTGGACATCTATCCTTTGTAGCGTGCTCCTTCCAGTATAGAATACAATCGTTACGACATGCATGTATTGTCTCATAGTTCATACCCAATGAACCGATCAATCTCTTCGCATTATACATACTATCCGGCAAAGAGTTCTCGCTTGGCAAGATTTTCTTGAGCAAGTTTAATAACTCTGTAAAGCTATTGTCTGACCACTGATACCTAGACTTCATGCTCATCAACTCCACTGTCACAGACAACTTTGTATGCTCGGGTTTACATGATGGGTATAAGGGTTGTTTTGCATCCTCCATTAATTTCTTGTAACGGGAATCATCATCTAAGTCATCTTGAGGTTGAGTACCATCTTCATTATTAACCTCGTTCATACATGCATCTAAGTCATCGGGTTGAAAGCGACCAAAAGCATCATTCACCAAATCTTCCATTCTGGGCAACATATCTTCGTTACGATTATCGGCAGATGTACTCGCACCTTCATTGGGACATTGTTCCCCATGGAGAAACCAGGTCGTGTATGTTTTATCTATGCCATGTAAAACCAAATGATCGCAAACTGTTTTTAATGGCTTCCTCCCATGCACATTACAACATTTGACACAAGGACAACAGTACCAATCAACACCATCTGAATTCTGTTTTGCGAACTCTAGGAATGTTGCAACACCTCTCAAGTATTCAGGGGACACCTTTTCTGCCGTCATCCAATTCTTGCATGGGGTCGTGGAAGCCATCTGCTGTGTATAAGTTAGGCCCGGAAAGAGGCATAAAAGGAAGAAAGAAAGAAAAGAGTTTTACTCCAAAGACTTCTACAGAAACAGGCCTCCAAAATCTATCTTTAAAATATTATGAGAGTCACATGCAAGCCATGCCAATGGTGGTCTATTTTTCAACTGCTCATGTCATTATCACTACTGCTTCCTGTGGTGTGGTCCACTTGAGCCTTGGATCTCCCTCAATTTTCGGCTTGCTCTCTAAAATGATATGAAAAAATGGATGGACGGTGTGGATAAAACAGGGACGTACGGGGTCGTACCCGATCTGCGTCTAACTCGAGTGATAAATGGTTAGTTCTTCCATGCTTCTTGTAGTTTTCCTCTCTCCCACATTCATAGCAATGGTATATCTTGAGAATTGCAGGAGATCTTCTAACCATATCAACGCTACTATCGTTTCAATTGAAGCTTGTATATGAGAATCACAGGAGATCATACTCTCATTAGTGTTAGATCCAAGCCGTTGGATTGGTTATGCTTCTGGCAGTATGGTTTCCTCTGATATCTCACTTCCAAGCTCTTCTCCAATCTTCCCAGCAATTACCTTCTTCAGTACCTTTATCTGAATTCGGCACTGCTTCGGTGGATTGGATCCTTGTGGGGGCTATTCTGATGTATGTATCTTTATATCCACGCCGTTCATCTGTTTCTTCAGTTGATTTCAGGGCATGTGCCTAAAAATACATCTCAGGTGGAGCACGCCAAAGGAAACAGTGGTGATTGAATTTCCACCATTAAAAACTACCTGGGGCCCATCCAACTTGTGGAGTTAATGTTTTCAATGATTGAGAATTCGGGCCGTTTGGTAAATACAAAAAATTAAGCACTTAATTTTAATCATCACTTAAAATTTGTATGTTTTTTTTTTTTTTTCAGCTACCGGCCCTCCACTTATCACTTATCATGGAATGTGGTAAGTGATTTGTATGGGCTGGTCCGCTGGGGAAATATTCAGCCCATTAATGTTAAATAAATAGCTTTGGCTCGACCCTAGTTGCTGGGCCTTTAGATTGATGTTGGCCCTTGTCAGCCCAATTCTCTATTGAGTCCGAACTTCAGATCCAATTCCAATCCATTGTTTGATGCTCAGCCCATCTGAAATCTGTTATAGAATAGGCTGGACCATAGTACAAAATCACCGAAACTCAACTCGCTTAACAGCATTGGTTGACCCAAAGGCCTCATTTTACTCGCCTCAATGCTTAATAATTAAAAGAATTTAAGAACAGTTTTATTTTATTTTATTTTCATAGACTAGAGGTGGGAGCCCACCACCTATTAAACAAGTTGGTGAGCCGAATGGACCCGTCCTGCTGAGTTGGAACTGAGTCTCGCTCCTCAGAGAGTTTCTTAATGACTCAGTTCAAAGTTTCATCAAGTCGAATTGACTCAGCCGACTCACCAAGTTTTGTATCTACGGGCTAGATGGACTTCCATTTAAAAGCTAACCCCACATTTATGGGAGCATGGCTAAGATGATGATGATGATGATGATTATGGGGGGGGGGGGGGGGGGGGGGGGGGAATGAATTCATGGAGACATCGGAATTTGTTTTCCACTGAGTCAGGCCCTGTTTGGTAGCTGTGGAAAAATGAGTTCATCTCATTTTAGTAATATATTGGATGTGTTTGTTTGCAGAAATTTCATGATTAATCAGTCTAATTTGGTGCAAAATATCATGATATTTGATGCATTCAAACACACCAGAGGATATACCATAGTTTTTAGTTGAGAGTTTCTCAAAAGACTATCCAACAGATAGACCTCAATATGGGCTCAGACTGCACCTCTAAGGATGGACGGCATGGATGTAGGACACGTACACCAAGGTGGGCCTCACAGTCAAATCACAGCTACCAATGCCACCTCATTAGCCTTTGCATCGTCTGTATTGCTTTCTTTCGAGAACCCATTCTACATATAGCACGTGAACATGGCTGCCCACGAAGTGTAATACCCGTAGAGGCACTACAGCAAACACCCAATGGGCACTTTTTACATCTCTACACTTCTCACACTCGACAATCATAACTGTCCATGATACTGCATTTTTTTCTCTGGCATTTCATCGAACATGTCTTTGGTGGCACCAACATTCCCCAATTCACATACCCATCAACCATAGCAGTTCAGGAAATGACATTCCGCTCCGGCATTTCATCAAACATTTTGCAATGAATCAAACTTTTGATTCTCAGGCAGATGGGACTCCGAACCATGACTCGACTGTGCAATCAATAGAGATTTTATGTTTTTGGAGAGAGAGAGAGAGAGAGAGAGAGAGAGAGAGAGAGAGAGAGAAAGAGAGAGAGAGAGAGAGAGAGAGAGAGAGAGAGAGATTTCATACCAGCTGCAATGGCGTCGAAGCTTGAAAGCTGCAACGGGAGCGGGGATGGGAGGCGTCGAAGCTTGGAAGCTGCAACGGGAGCGGGGATGGGAGGTGTCGAAGCTTGGAAGCTGCAACGGGAGCGGGGATGGGAGGCGTCGAAGCTTGGAAGCTGCAATGGCGATTTTTGGGGAGAGAGAGAGAGAGAGAGAGAGAGAGAGAGAGAGGAGGGGCGGGAGACGATTGAGAGGAGGGAATGAGGATTCGGGGATTTTTTAAGGGTAAGGGGATGGGTTAATCGGATTGCACCGTCTTACCGTGCGGACTAAACTCAGTTGGGCCCACCTAGAATGCATGTGCTTTATCTATTCCGTTCACATGTTTTTCCAGTTCATTTTAGTGGTTGAACCCAAAATTTAAGCATATCCAAACCTCAAGTGGACCATGCCATGGGAAACAGTGGGAATAATGATTTAAGCATATCCAAACCTCAAGTGGCCCCACATTGATGTTTATTTGTCATCCAACCTGTTCATAAGATCACATGAACATGGATGAAGGGAAAAACACAAATATCAGCTTGATCCAAAACTTCTGTGTCCCCCTATAATTTTTCAATGGTATATATTCAGTTCATACTTTCCCTGTGGTGTGGTCCACTTTAGATTTTGATATGCTTCGTTTTTTGGCACCATACCTAAAATTATCTGTTAAGATGGATGAACAGAGTGGATAAAATACATAAATCACGGTGGGCCCCACAGAGTTTACTCAGCACGGTGAGCCCCATAGAGTACTGACGCAATTTGCGCCAGCGTGAATTAGGTGTCACCCGGGAACAGCTGAGTGGGTGTTACCCCCAGCGTATATGGCCCACATGGATGATATTTTGTATATCCATGCCGTCCATCTGTTTCTACGGCCCATTTTAGGATGATTTTCCAAAAATTATGTAGATCCAAATTTCAAGTGGACCATAACACTAGAAATAGTGTGATTGAGTGCCCCACCATTAAAAATTCCAAAGAGCCCATCGTAAGGTTTTTGTAATGTTTATTTGCAATCCAAGCTCTTGATAATGTCAATAAAGTCTTGATGAAGGGAAAATATAAAGATCAGATTGATCTAAAACTTTTGTGGCCCACAAAACGTTTTTAATGGTTATACATCACTGTTTCTAGTGATATGGTCCACCTAAGATTTGGATCTTCTTAGGATTTTGGATCACATCCTAAAATGATATGAAAAAAGAGATAGACGGTGTTGATATATAAAAACTACAACAAGATGGGCCCCACACGGTTAGGGTAACACCCACTAAGCTGTTCCTGGGGTAATACCTAATTCGCACCCCTTGGCTATGGGGCCACTGGTCGATGCTTTGTGGGCCCCTCCATGACGTATGTGTTTTATCCACACTGTCGAGCCATTTCTGAAGATTGTTTTAGTGCTTGATCCAATAAATGAGTCAAATCTAAATCTCAGGTGGACCACACCACAGGAAAATAGTATTGATTGAATGTCCACCATTAAAAACCTCGTAGGGCCCACTATATTAATTATTTGACATCCAACCTCTTAATTAGGTCATACAGACCTGGATGTAGGTAAAAAACAAATATCAGCTTGTTCCAAAACTTCCGTGGCCCTCAATAAGTTTTAACAGTGGGTGTTCAATTAAAATTGTTTCTTGTGATGTGGTCCACTTGAGATTTGGATCTACCTCAAATTTGGGCTCATACCATAAAATGATCTACGAAAATGTATGGATAGAGTGGATGAAACACATTCATCATGGTGGGGCCCATAGAGCACCGATCACTTGGCATTGACTGGTGACCCTGTCACTAACCAATCCATCTGATATATTTTATGTATATCTAATCCATCCATATGTTCTTTTATATCATTTTAAGATGCAATAGAAAATATTAGAAAAGATCAAATTCTCAATGGCTAGATTAGAGTTTGGGGTCCAATGACTATACATTTATTAGGTTTTCATGAGGTCAACAAGTTACAACGCAATTTGGACCTAAAAATTTGGCCTAATTTGGAAATCTAATCCATTCACTCTATTATATTCATCAATAACTTTGATTTGACTGGTCACTTGCCCTGATCAAGTTTAAGATGAGAAAGATACTAAATAGATAAAATTGATCAATGATGGGCCATATCTTGTAACGTAACCATTAGATTTGAGTGAAATTTAATCTAAACATCTAAAGTCATTTACTTTTCAATTTGGACCAATCAGATTGTCCAAAATTTGTCTAGCTCTAGACAAATTGATTGTACACATTTAAAGAGTCTTTTATACGGATATGATTCAGGCTTAATTTTGTTTTCAATAATAATTACCACGTTCTAAACATATCTGACCATTTAGATCAAGTTTAGGATGACTTGATCATAGAATTTGATCAATCTCATCATTATAAATTTTCCTTACAATTAATTAACATCATTATATTAGGGCCTTCATTTTTTGCACCAATGAACATGTATGTATGCATAAACCAATCTGATAACCAGTTAACTGAATGAGTGTAATTTTTCATTTTCAACTATCCAATAAATATCCACCAATAAATTTGGCCCACTCATTTCAAATTTCTCGCTTTTATTTAAACCACAATTTTTTTCCAACATTTTTTTTCAAAATCGGTAAAATCTCTTTTTTTTTTTTTATCAAATATTTCAACTTTTATTTCTTTTGAAAATATCATTTTTTTAATCAAACTTCTTAATTTTTTCGAAATACAAAATCTTAATTTCTTTATAAAAATTTCAATTTTTTTACGAACTTATCAATTTTATTCGAACTTCTCAACTTTTTTCAAATGGTCATTTTTTTTTTTTAAATCTCAATTTTTTGAATCATATTATTTTTCTAAATCTCAATTTTACTAAAAAATTGTTAATTTATTTTCAAACCTCTCAACTTTTTTTGTTTGAAAATCACAAATTTCTTTTTTAACTTCACAATTTTCTTTTTCAAAATGTTTAATTTTGTGAAATTTTGAAAAGAAATTTCAAACATATTAATTTTATTCAAATTTCTCAATTTTGTTTTTAAAATCTCTTAACATTTTCTTTCAAATTACTAAATCTGTTATTTTAAATATCAAATTTTTTAATTTTTAAAAAATATCAGTTTTTTTCAATATCTCATTTTTCTTAAATTTTATTTTCCGACGGACCTTATTTGGGGGGCATCTTTTCGAGCCGGGATTAGCGACGAGCCAAATCCGTCGTTAAATAGCGACGGGCTAAGTCCGTCGGAAATTAAAATTTTGCGACGGACTATGTCCGTCGGTAAATCCCGCCTGATATTCGCAAAAGCGACGGAATATTTTCAAATACAACGGACCAGATCCGTCGTTAAACTAAGCAATTTTTGCGACGGTCAATATCCGTCGCAAAATCCGTCGCAAAAATGCAATTTTGGCGTAGTGTCCATCCACTCAATTCCCTGTGGTAGTTGAGTGTAGAGTTTGTTTGAAAAACTCGACCTAGGGTCGTTAGCCGATTCTTGGCCTATTAGTTGGGCCTAAAATCTAGGGACGTCAGCCGTTCCTTGGCACGTTAGTCATCCTAAACAGAGTCTCCAAGGGGGAGCCACCAACACGGGTGCAAACGTGTAGGTTGGGAGGAACCTGTAAACTCCCCGGTTGGGTGGATCCGAATTAAAACACCTTGGTTGGGAGGAACCAGATTTAAACTCCCCAGTGAATGCCGGTGTGCTCAAAGGGGTTGAGTACTTGAACCGGGAGTGGAGTAGACACGTAGTCGAACCACTATACATCCTTGTGTTTGTGGTTGTTCTTGAGCACATTTCTCCTTATGCATTGCGTTTAACTTGTTAATTATGAATGCTTAGTTAGGAATGTATGCTAGGCACTTGATAGGCACATCCACACTCATAAGATGTACTTTCACTACCTCAAGTAGACTTGAACTTCTTGATCCATCCTCACTTAAGTCTATTTGAGTAACATAGATTAGGTTCTTCATTAGCTTAATCATTTAATTAATCTATGCTTGTTTAGACTAGGTTGTTTATAGCTTTTATCATATGCTAGTCTTTTGATTGGACCCACTTAGGCTTGGAAGCCGAAGTGTTAATCGCTTACGTAGTTTGATTTGTTGAATTATATAAGTAGGCGAAAAGAGTTTCAAAAAGGTCCTAATCCCCCCCTCCTATAGGTTTGGCCATAATTCTAGTTGCTCTTTAAGCTTCTGCACGTGTATGCATAGGGTGTCGTGTTAGACTACCCGACGCAATTTCAATTAGGACCGGTCGTGGCTCCCTTGGCCGACCGGTCGGACCTTTGTTTTCCAAATTTCTTTCTTTCTTTCCTCTTGATCTCTCTCTTCTACTTGCTTTCTTCTTTCTTTGGTCCTTCTTCAATCATCAATAAAAGTTCTCTAATTGGGTCTTTAAAGCATCAATTGGGCGAAATTGCTCTCATTCCTACAATCACAAAACAAGCATTAGATGGGTCTTTTAAACATGCAAACCTTGCATATAATGTGATGTAATGGCCTAGATCATGTATAAATTGGAGGTTCAACACACCCCCTAACCAACTTTTTGCTAGTCCCGAGCAAAACATGCGTGAAACAAGTTTAAACCTCCAAAAACCAACTCTCCTTCAGAAACTATGTTTCCATCCATTCCGAGACATATAAGTGTAAAATTTAAAAAAATTAAGTGATAGAAGTTGAAACCTTAAACTCTCAAAACATAATAAGTATCCAAATGAAATTCCCGCTGATTGATTAAAAAATAGAAGAACTCGAACAAATTCAACCTAGTGTGCATAGTGAAAGTTCATCTCATGAGTTTCTGGGATTAACTTCTTCATAGATCAACTAAACTATAGATCTCAAGGTGCACATAGCAACAACAAGCCTATGACAGGAATTTGCCTTACCGTCCTTCCAACAGCTTTCACACTACGTCCCATTTCCGGCTTTGGTTACGGGTAGACCATCCCCCGGTTAGTAATAGGTAACCCTTTTCGGAATTTTCCACCATTTTCTCCATCATTCCCATGTTTTCATCCTTCCTTTTCCTTTTTCTTTTACATTAGATAGGATTTTTAGAAATCTATATCTTTCGTTATTTTCCCATGGACAAGGATGGACAAAGTACCCCAGCTTGGTTCCTCAACACCTCAAATCTAAGCCTAGTGTTCGCTCGCCTCAAGTGTAAGGCTGCGATGTAGTAATAAAAACTCGGTAAGACCGAGGTCGATCCACAGGGAAATAGTAACAACTCCCAAATCACTCCAGTAACTCAGTTTTTGAAAGAAATCAGTTTCAATTGAATATTTACTTAAAATAGGAACTTAATGAAAAATCAGAGATATAAAGTACTAAGGCTTTCAAGGATCCACTTGTAGCAATCCTATGTCAATTCAGTCAATCCAAGTAGAAAACACAACTAGATTTGAAGTCCTATCTCTCATCTAGTTGGAGAATAAAGCATTCACACACATTCCATCACATTCAAGTTGAACTTCCAAGTTCTAGTCCAATAAAATCAATGCCAAACTCAAAACCATAGCCTGCGGAGTAACAGCCATGCCTCTGGACTATGGCCTGCTCAAGGATTACTATAATCCGAATTTAGATAAACAAACATGATAATCTCAGAGAATTAAAAGGAATTCATGTCCGGAGCACATAAACTCAGATAAGACGTCTCAAACTACCACTTTTTGGAACTAAATCATGTAAAAATCCAAACTTGAATGTAAATTACTTGAATTAAACTGAAACCAACATAGAATTAGCTACAAGCTTCACCTCTCAGCCTTAGCTGAGAGGTTCTAGCCGAGCATTGTCATGCTACAACTAAAAACTCTGAAATAAAGCATAAAAACAGAAAAACCCGAATAGGAGAGTTGCAGCCTGCTCCACAATCGCCTTCACTCTCCAAACTCACGTTCCTTAGCCTCTCTGATGACCTAGGAAGAACCCCTAGGTGTCTTTTTATAGCAAGCAACCTCCCTTGCGTCAGATTCTGCGAAAGACTACGCATTGCGCAGCGTTTTTCGGAGTCCAGATTTAGAAAGGACTCTCCATAAGCAGAGCCGACCGGTCGTGACCGGTCGGACTGGACTTTCACACATTCCAGGGAGCACAGCCTACCGGTCATGACCGGTCGGACTGGACTGTCCATTCTTCCAGCAAGTGTGGCCGACCGGTCATGACCGGTTGGCCTGTTCCTCAGCAACCTGGCTGACCAGTCAAGACCGGTCAGCCCTCTTCAATTGTTCTTCTTTCTTTCTTTTCTTCTCTTCTTTCCTTCTTTCTCTTCTCCTTGCTTTCTTCTATCTTTGATTCTCTTTCATTCTTCATCCAATGATTCCAAAAGCTTTCTTTTAATCCCAATTGAATGAAGTCCTGCTCTCATCCCTTGTAATCACAAAACATGTGTTAGATGGGCCTTTAAATCATGAAAATCATGCAAACCATGTCATGTAATTGGCAATGCAATGCATAAATTGGAGGTTCAACACCTAGCCAATCCACAAATCACATAATCCTTTCAAACCATGAAAATCATGTAATGTGAGCTAGGTGTAAAAGTGTTCAAATTTTCTATCATTCACATAAATAGGGGAATTCACATATAAAACCATTAAATTAAGAGTAGTTCAAGACTTGCAACATCACTCATTTTGTATCTCCTTTTCTTATACTTGTATCGTCTCGAATGCATAGAAATAAGGTTTTCTAAAAGAGTTTTGAATTTTTAGAAAATTCAAAAAAATTTATGCACATATGATGCTCGAAATGTTGCAAACTGCTAGATGAGGAATCTCATCTCACCCCCAACCAAATCTTGCATTGTCCTCAATATAAAAACATATGCAATGAGCATGAACATGAGAGCAAGGTACAATATAAGAGAGTGTGAGAACAATAGTACTTGAGAGAGTCGATCATGGAAGTCTGCAACTCCGACAACTAAATCTACTAAAGCAGTAGAACTAAAATAGAAAAAACAACTAAACCTAATCCACGTTATACCTCCGTCAGATTAGGAGATCAATCATTCTGATACATAGGATCATTCAGAGTGATGGACATGTCATTTGAATCAAATTTCTCAACAAATGGTTTAAGGCGTTGTCCATTAACTTTAAAACAGTTACTATTTGCGGCATTCTCTATCTCGACAGCCCCATGAGGAAAAACTTCTTTAACAATGTATGGGCCGGCCCATCGAGATCGCAATTTTCCTGGAAAAAGATAAAGTCGAGAATTATACAAGAGCACTTTTTGACCTTTATGGAAAGATTTCCTGAAGATGTGTTTGTCATGAAAGGCCTTCATCCTACTCTTGTAAATTTTCAAGTTCTCATAGGCATCATTGCAGATCTTGTCAAGCTTATTCATTTGGAGTTTGCGAAGTAAGCTAGCCATGTCTACATTAAAGTTCAATGCCCGAATTTCCCATTAGGCTTTGTGTTCAATCTCCACAGGCAAGTGACAAGCTTTCCCATAGACAAGTTTATAGGGGGACAATCCAATGGGGGTCTTGTAGGCGGTATGGTGAGCACAAAGGGTATCAACTAATCGAAATTACCAATCTTTGTGATCCAACTTCACCGTCTTTTCTAAAATTTGTTTAATTTTCCAATTAAAAATTTCAACTTGCCTACTTGTCTGTGGGTGGTATAGGGTACTCACTTTATGTCTAATACCATATTTCTTCATTAAGGCTTCAAATGGCCTATTACAAAAGTGAGAACCGCCATCACTAATGATGGCTCGACGCGTTCCAAATCTGGAAAGTATGTTTTCTTTTAGGAACTTTAGAACTGTACGATGATCATTAGTTCTACATGGAATGGCCTCTATCCACTTGGACATATAGTTTACGACGAGTAATATGTAGACATGTCCAAAAGATGAGGAGAACAGTCCCATGAAATCGATGCCCTAACAATCGAAGACTTCAAGATGTTGAATACGGGTAAGAGGCATCATGTTCCGACAGGGCAATCCTCCTAGCTTTTGACAGCGCTCGCATGCTTTGCAAAACTCATGGGTGTCCTTAATTAGAGTTGGCTAATAAAAACCACACTGTAGAATTTTTGCAGTGGTTTTCTTGATCATGACAAAAGGAGATGAAAGAATTATGTTCATCATCAGGGACACATCTCCTAATTATTTGATCAGGGCAATATTTAAAAAGTAAAGGTTCATCCCAGAAAAATCTGCGCACTTCCCTTAGAAATTTTTGTTTGTCATGCGCAGTCTAATGACTCGGCATCGCACCTGTGGAAAGATAATTGGCTATGTCAGCGTACCATGGTGGATGCATAGCAACAAAGAGTTACTCATCAGGGAATGAGTCCTCAATAGGTGACTCGTCAATGGAATTAGGTAGAACTAGGCGGGATAGACGATCCGCCACCACATTCTCTACTCCTTTCTTGTCTTTGCTCCCACATCGAATTCTTGAAGGAGTAGGATCCATCTAAGCAAACGGAGCTTAGCATCCTTCTTAGAAAGAAGGTGTTTCAGTGCCGCATGATCTGTGTAAACAATGACCTTGGATCTTATTAAGTAAGGCTTGAATTTGTCCAAGGTAAAAATGACGGCTAGGAGCTCCTCCATAATCGAATAATTGACTTAGGCAGGATTCAAGGTCCTACTCGCATAGTAGATAATGTGGGACTTCTTATCCTTCTTTTGGCCTAGCACTGCCCCAATAACATAATCACTCGCATCGCACATCAACTCAAAAGGTATGGACCAATCCGGTGGTTCCATGATAGGAGCAGTTGTCAACATGTCTTTTAGCTTTCAAAAAGCTAATTGTCATTCGACACTCCACTCAAATTGATTCTCCTTTTGGAGAAGGTTACATAAGGGCCTTGAGATATGACTGAAATTCTTTATGAACCTTTTATAAAAGCCGGCGTGTCTAAGGAAGGACCACACATCGTGTATGCTTATGGGTGGTGGTAGATTGGAAATTATCTCGGTTTTGGCCCGGTCTACCTCTATTCCATTAGACAAGATGATATGTCCAATGACTATTCCTCTTTGCACCATGAAATGACACTTTTTTCAGTTTAGGACGAGGCTCTTCTCCTCACACCTTGTCAAGACCAACCTTAAGTGATTGAGGCACTCATCAAAAGTACAACCAAAAATAGAAAAATCGTCCATGAATATCTTGAGAAATTCCCCCATCATGTTCGAGAAAATACTCAACATGCATTGTTGGAATATGGCGGGTGCATTACATAGCCCGAATGACATTCTTCAGTATGCGAAAGTGCCAAACGGGCATGTAAAGGTGGTCTTCTCTTGGTCCTCTGGGGCTATTTCAATTTGGTTGTACCCGGAATAGCCATCTAGGAAGCAATAATAGGAGTGACCCGCTAACCTCTCCAAAATTTGATCCATGAATGGGAGGGGAAAGTGGTCATTCCCAGTGACCGTGTTTAGCTTCCGATAATCAATGCACATACGCCAACTAGTGGTTACTCTAGTCGGTATAAGCTCGTTGTTGGCGTTTTCTACGATGGTAATACCGAATTTCTTAGGGACAACTTGGGCAGGACTCACCCATTGGCTATCCGAGATGGGGTAGATCATACCCACATCTAATAGCTTTAACACCTCGGCTTTGACAACCTCCATCATGTTTGGATTTAGCCTTCTTTGAGGTTGTCTAGTCATTTTCGCATTTTCTTCGAGGTGTATACGGTGAGTACAAACCAAAGAGTCTATCCCCTTGAGGTCTACTATTGTCCAACCTATGTCTCCCTTATGTTCTTTGAGTAGCGCAATCAACTTGAGCTCTTGGTCTTTCCCTAGGTGAGAGCCAATGACAACTGGGAATGTTTCTTCTTGACCCAAATATACATATTTAAGCTCGGATGACAATGGTTTAAGGTCAAGTTTCTGTGGTTTGATTTTAGACGGTAGAGGCCTTGATGTGGTTGGTGACAATCTTTCAAAATGGGGCCTCCACCGGCTAATACCAACTACCGGTTTCTCAATATTCAACGCTTGCACAATTTCACTAATGATGGGGTCTTTGGAATCTTCAAAATGTGCCAAGCATGTCTTCAAGATTTCTAGTGGTTCAAGTTGGAGGAGCTCTTCTTCTTCAAACGATTCGAGCATGTTTACCTCGAAGAGCTCGTCGTCATCAACATCTCTATGCCTTTTGCCCAAATGGAACACATTCACCTTTAATGTCATGTTCCCAAAAAATAATTGCATCACCCTGTTACGGCAATTTATGATTGCGTTTGATGTAGCAAGGAATGGGTGGCCTAAAATCACCGGTATTTGAGTGCTAGATTTTATAACCGGTTGTGTGTCCAAGACGATAAAATCCACCGAGTAGTAGAATTTATCAACTTGGACTAGAACGTCCTCAACTATCCCTCTTGGTACACGGATGGATCTATTAGCGAGTTGCAACGTGGTTTTGGTGGGTTTTAATTCACCAAGACTCAATTGCTCATATACCAAGTACGAGATCAAGTTTACGCTTGCCCCCAAGTCTAGCAATGCAAGCTCAATCAGGTAGTCTCCAATGATACATGAGATTGTGGGACTACCGGGATCTTTGAATCTTGGGGGGGGGGGGGGGGGGGGGGGGGGGGGTCTTTTGAGTGAGAATGGCACTCACTTGCTCATATAAGAAGGCCTTCTGCTGCACATTATATTTTGCGTTTGGTTGTGCACAAGTCCTTTAGAAACTTGGCATAGGAGGGGATTTGTTTGATGGCATCAAGCAAGGGAATGTTGATCTTGACTTATCTGAAAATCTCTAAAATGTCATGAGAATTTGGGAGAGATTTTGGAGCAACCAATCTCGAAGGGAACGGTTCTATGGGCTTGTAAGCGCGTTCCGTTTCTTGTGGAGCTAAGTTAGATCCGTCCTCATCCTCAGAATTTACCGGATCATTAGGCTTGTCGGCCATCACCGGAATAGTTTTGTCAATTTGTTTACCACTTCTAAGAGTGGTGATGGATTTGGCTTGCTCCATATATTGGTTGGAGAGATTAGGAATGCTTACTTCATGTACTTGCTTTGGATTGGGCTGAGGTTGGGCTGGAAATATCCCTTCCCTAGCATTCAAGCGTCCCTTAATCTCATCAATTAAGACGTTAAGCTCTTGGAACATTTGTTGATTTGATTGATTGGTTTGCATTTGCCCTTGCATAAACGCCTTTAAAGTATCCTCCATCGAGAATTGAGGTGGGGACATATTTTGCATGGGTGGCCCTCCTGAAGAGTTGGTAGGATTGCCCGTGAGAGCATTCTTCTAACTGAAATTTGGGTGGTTCTTCCAAGTAGTGTTGTACGAGTTACCCACCGGTCCATTAAAAGGCCGTTGATAACCATATGTGGCATTCGCATGTTCTTGTAACACCTCTTGAAATGCAGGAATTGTAGGACAATCTTGCATAGCGTGTATATTAGTGAAACAAATCCCACACGTGTTCTCAATGGCTTCATTGGACTTTGAAATCCACTCTTACTAAGTTCCATGGCTCGATCGTTCTTGTGAGGCTGGCTAGCCTTGCAGTCACATTATCTTCCTCCTTAAGAATATAAATCCCTCCTTTCTCTTTTTCTTGAGGAGGCTTGGGGTTATTAGATTTGTCCGAGGTATCCCATGATTGGGCATTCTCGGCCAACATATCCAAATAACTCCAAGCTTCATCTGGATTTTTGCTCATAAACTCGCTGTTGTACATCAGCTCTACAAATTGGTGCATATTGGAACTTAATTCATCATTGAAGAAGTTTATGATTGACCAACTTTCGTAGCCATGATGTGGGCAAGCAAGTAGGAGGTCCTTAAACCTTTCCCAACATTGGAAGAATGATTCACTCTCTTTAGCCGAAAACTTCATTATGGATCTTTGAAGGGTATTTGTTTTATGAGCCGGGAAGAACTTTTTCAAGAATTCCTGGGTCATCTCATTCCATGACCCTATCGAGTGTGGTCTAAGAGAATGAAGCCAAGTCTTGGCTCTTTCTTTCAATGAGAAGGAAGAAAGTTTAAGTTTAATTGCATCTTTTGAAACATTAGTGTATTGTAAAGTAGCTACCACTTCTTCAAACTCTTTTAAATGTATGTATGGGCTCTCAGAGTCTAGCCCATGGAACTTTGGTATGAGTTGAATTACTCCCAACTTTATATCGATGTTTCCCCGATTGGTGGTAAGACCACACACGAGGTGTAGTTGTAGGTAATCCCGTAAAGATCTCATTGGAGGAACATTGTGTACCTCATTCTTTCCTACTCCCTCTTGATTCGCATTTGTAGTTGGACTAGGGGGAGGATTCCCTAATGGAATTTGATCCATATGTTGAGCTCTTAATTGTGCATATTCTAACCCCAATTCATCACTCATTGTGCACGGTTTACAGGTTTAAAGGATTACTTTAATGCATGATTTGTGATTGTAGGAACAAGATGGAGATTTCACCAATTAAAGGCTAAATAGAGCCCTTTACGAGCATTGAAGTTCATTGGATGAAGGGTGAAGAAGGACCAAAGAGAGACAAAGCAAGGAGAGAAGAGAAAAGAAGAAAGAAAGGAAGAAATAAAGAAGAAAAAGCAGCCTAGACCGGTCAAGATCGGTCGGCCAAGGCAGCCAGACCGGTCAAGACCGGTCGGCCACCCATCTACCTGCCAAGAAACTTGCTGGACTGATAAGCAAGGCAGTCTGACCGGTCAAGACCGGTCGGCCATAGCTGCTGGACTGATTGCCAATGAAGTCCGACCGGTCAAGACCGGTCGGCCAGCCCAGTCCGACCGGTCCAGACCGGTCGGCCATGTGTTAAAAGGCTATTTCTAATTCAGGCGCCGAAATCTCTCCTCAATTGCGTAACTTTACGTGAAATCTGAAACTTTCTTGCGTAAAGGACACCTCCAAGCTATAAAAGGACGTCTTCCCTTCATACCAAGGCATGCGAGGACGTGGGGATTGCTTAGGAGATGGATTCTACTTCGAATTTCTAGTTTTCTTCCTATTTTAGTTATTTTTTATGTTTTTAGAGGCTTCTAGTTCAAGGATGTTAGAGATGAACTAAAACCTCTTAGCTAGGGCTAAGAGGTGAAGCTTTTGATTCGTTTTTGATGGATTAATGCAACCTAGGTTTCCTTTCATGTTTTAATTGATGAATTTTAGTTCAATGTGAGTTTGAATCAAGTACTAGTTTGGTTTTCACTTTGATCTCTTGATGACTCCGGGCTCATTGTTCGCTCGCCTCAAGTGTAAGGCTGCGATGTAGTAATAAAACTCGGTAAGACCGAGGTCGATCCACAGGGAAAGAGTAACAGCTTCCTAAATACTCCAGCAACTCAGTTTAATAGAATAAATTCAATTTCAATGAGATGTTTAATTAAAACGGTAACTTAATGAAAAATCAGAGATATAATGTACTAAGGCTTTCAAGGATCCACTTGTAGCAATCCTATGTCAATTCAGTCAATCCAAGTATAGAACACAACTAGAGTTGAAGTCCTATCTCTCATCTAGTTGGAAAGTAGAGCATTCACACACATTCATCCAATTCAAGTTGAACTTCCAAGTTCAAGTCCATTCAATCAATGTAGAATTCAAATTCATAGCCTGCGGAGTAACAGCCATGCCTATGGACTATGGCCTGCTCAAGGATTACTATAATTCGAATCTAAACAAGCAACCTGTGATAATCTCAGAGAATTAAAAGGAATTCATGTCCGGAGCACATGAACTCAGATAAGACATCTCAAACTACCATCTTTTGGACTGAACATAAGAAAATTCTAACCTTGAATTAAAAATACTTGAATCAAACTGAAATTAACATAGAACTGGCTACAAGCTTCACCTTTCAGCCTTAGCTGAGAGGTTTTAGCCGAGCATAGTCATGCTACAACTAAAAACTCAAAAATAAAGCATAAAACTAGAAAAACCCGAAAATAGATGTTGCAGACGCTCCACAGTCGCCTTCAGCCTCCAAACTCACGTTCCTTCTCTTCTCTGATATCTTAGGGAGAGCCCCTAGGTGGCCTTTTATAGCAACAATCCTCCCTTGCGTCGGATTCTGCGAAATCCTACGCCTTGCGCAGCAATTTTCGGAGTCCCGAATTAGAAAGGACTCCTTCTTACGCAGAGCCGACCGGTCGTGACCGGTCGGCCTGGCTTTTCAAATACTCTAGAGAGCACAGCCGACCGGTCATGACCGGTCGGTGTGGACTGTCCATTGTTCCAGCGTGCATGCCCGACCGGTCATGACCGGTCGGGCTGTTTTATCCTTCATCCAGTGCCTATGGCCGACCGGTCATGACCGGTCGGTCCCAATGCAATGTGTCCAGCCTTCCTGGCCGACCGGTCAAGACCGGTCGGCCTCCTTCCATTTACATCTTTTATGTGGCTGACCGGTCAGACGACCGGTCAGCCTTGTTTTTCTTCCACTTTTTCTTCTTTTCTTCATTCTCTTTTCTCCCTTTTTCTTCTTCTTTCTTTGATCCATCCTAGGACTTCATGCAATGTCTTCAAATACATTTTTTTGGCTCCAATTTGATGAAATCCACTCTCATCCCTACAATCACAGAAACACGTGTTAGGTGGGCCTTTAAACCATGAAAATCATGCAAACTATGTAGTGTAATGGGCAATGCAATGTATAAATTGGAGGTTCAACACTCATGTGATTCTTAGTGATCCTAACTTAGTCTCTTAGCTTTTGAGCATTGTTTATACTTGTGTAGTGCATTGATCTACCATCGACTCCGGGCATGGTAGACGCTTTAATTGCCTTGTATGCAATAGCTTGATTTTCATGTGGGAACTCATTCAACTAAAGTTCTTATCTTTTGTTATATAATCTGAAATAGTTGTTTATTGATTGATTTTGATTTAATTAGAGTTCTAATCATGAGTTGTAATCAGGTCTAGTGACAGGATTTGGTGAAAGCTATGGTTCTGAATCTTAACTAAATTGGAAAGAGGTTTGGCCTATACAATTGAGTGTGCCCAAGGCCTGAGCATGGTTGTGGGAATAAAATCAATGAATAAGCACTTGTTTTAGATGATTGTTGATTTAACCGCTCTATATTCCGATCGGATAGAGATATGAATTCGATTCCGATTGAGTTATGAGAGACCTAGTTGTGTTGATGCATTGAAACCTATCAAAAGTGGATCCTTAGTGCTCTAGTGCCTTTTTAGATTGAAATTACCTTAACCATTCACTGTTTAAACCCAAATCACTATTTTCCAGTTTTAGTTCTTAATAGGATCTTAATTACTAGTTGTTTTAGACAAATTCTGAGGATACCCATACATAAATCTCTGTGGGAACGATACTCGGTCTTTCCGAATTATTACTTCTTCGCAACCCTACACTTGGGGAGTGAACAAGTTTTTGGCGCTGTTGCCGGGGATTTCTATGCGGTATTTTTAGAATTTTCTGAAATAACTTTTAGTTGAGATTGTGTTAAGATAGGTTTAGGATTTGTTTTCCTTTCTAGAGTAGGTTTTCTTCTAAATACTAACTTACTTTGTTTTGATTTTTGCAGAATTCTAACATAGGTTTAATCAAGGGATTTTTAGGAAGATGAAGAAGAAGAAGGCATTTTAAGTCACAAATCAGGTTTTATCGTTCTAACCTTACTCTTCTTCTTCTCCTACTCATTCCTATCATATTCATCTCTTGTAGAGTGGGTGGAGACTCCTTCTGAATCTCTGAAAGGTAGGCCTTAAGCCACCTGGATTCCTATTGGTCGGCTCTGCCATCTTGGATCACCTTGTGCTCAGAGATTTCTCTTCTCAACCTATTCCTCTTTCTTCTTTTTCTGTACTTTTTCTCAAAAGACTCAAAGAGTGGGTGGGGAGTTCTTTGAACCCCTATTGACCAGGAGAAATCGGTCTCTATCCTTGCTTCTGGCTTAGTCATTACAAGACACCTTGAGCTTAAGTCCTAGAGAGGAGTAAAGGAAGGAAGGAAGAATTCTTTTTCCTTTTTGTTCATTCTTTTTGGTTTTGCATGCCACATTGGGCTCAGACTTATAATAACCGACTTGTAAGGGACGGAGTAATTGTTGAAGGGATTGATAGAGAGCCTCGTGCTAGGAAACATCAAAATTTTCCTGAAATTACTAGAGAGATGGCTGAAAATCAACCAAATCAAGGGGTTAATCAACATCAAAATCCAGCCCCAAACTTTACTGAATTGGATGAGAATGAAGTGGGGGATGTACCTCAACCTAGAACTTTACGTGACTATTTACAACCAGCTAGGATGAGTACTCCCTCTTGCATAATTTTTCCTCACAATGTGTGTAACATTGATTTTAAACCGGGGTTGATCCAACTTCTTCCTAGATTCCATGGACTCGACTCTGAGAGCGCATATCTACATATTAAGGAATTTGAAGAGGTTATAGCCACAATAAACTATGACAATGTGACCAAGGATACAATAAAACTTAAATTGTTCCCTTTCTCCTTGAAAGAGAAGGCCAAATCATGGCTACATTCCTTAAGGCCGAGGTCTATTAGGACATGGGCTGAGATGACTAGGGAGTTTCTTAAAAAATTCTTCCTTACTCATCGAACCAATGCACTAAGAAGGGCCATAATGAACTTCGCCCAAAAAGAAGAAGAAACCTTTTTCCAATGTTGGGAAAGGTATAATGAGTTATTAAACGCATGCCCACATCATGGCTATGAATGGTGGAGGTTGATTAGTTTCTTTTATGATGGATTAAACTCAACCATGCGCCAATTTGTGGAGATGATGTGCAATGGGGAATTCATGAACAAGGAACGGAGGAAGCTTGGGATTATTTCGACATGTTGGCTAAAAATACACAAGCATGGGATACATCTAAGCCAACAAGTTCAAAACAACCCCAAGCCAAGGAAAAGGGAGAAATTTATGTTTCAGATGGGCAAGATGATCTAAGTTCTAGAGTGGATAAACTCACACAAAAGGTCGAGGAGATGGAACTAAAGAAAGTGGACACAACCCAACAAAGGGGGCT
Source organism: Liriodendron chinense (assembly GCA_003013855.2). Classification (NCBI taxonomy): domain Eukaryota; kingdom Viridiplantae; phylum Streptophyta; class Magnoliopsida; order Magnoliales; family Magnoliaceae; genus Liriodendron; species Liriodendron chinense. The sequence continues at coordinate 805,605 of PVNU02001229.1, read as the reverse complement.
GTTGAAACTATTTGTGGTATTTGTGCTTCCAATGTGCATCAAACGCCGGATTGTTCAACAATCTATGTGTTTCGAGAACTTTTATTTGAACAATCGAATGCCTTGAATAGTTATCAATGACCTTTTAGTACTCCAAATTCAAACACGAACAATTCTAGTTGGAGAAACAACCCTAACTTCAATTGGGGGAATGGAAACACGGCTAATCAAAATATTCCTCAAATGGGCCCCCCAATGCAAATGGCTCCACCTCAAATGCCTATAGAGGATACTTTGAAAGCATTCATGGAAGGACAAGCTCAAATAAATCAATCCAACCATACGATAATGCTTGAGCTTAAAAATTCGGTGGAGGAAATCAAGGCTCGCTTAAACGCAAGGGAAGGGATGCTTCCAGCCCAACCCATACCAAATCCAAAACCATAATGCGAAATAAGTGTGCCTAGTTCTTCTAACCAACATATGGAACATGCTAAGGTCATCACCACTCTTAGAAGTGGTAAAATCATTGAAAAATCAGAGCCGGTGAAAGTTTCAACGCCTAATGATCCGGTATCTTCCAAAGAGGATGATGGACCTATCATCACCATGAATGAAAAAGAGCCATTGAAAGAATATAGGCCTGTTGCTCCATTCCCCCAACGCTTGATTCCAGCCAAACCTCAAGATAAATATCAGAAATTTTTGGAGGTTTTCAAGAAAGTCAAAATCAACATCCCATTGTTGGATGCCATTAAACAAATACCGTCATATGCAAAAAATTTAAAAGACTTTTGCACGGTTAAAAGAAAAATACATGTGCAAAAGAAGGCATTTTTGACAGAGAATGTGAGTGCCATTATCAACCACGGAATGCCCAAGAAATACAAAGATCCCGGTTGTCCGACAATATCAGTGTGATTGGAGACTACCGGGTGAAACATGCACTACTTGATCTAGGGGCAAGTGTAAACTTAATTCCCTTTTCGGTCTATGACCAATTGGGTTTAGGTGAATTAAAACCCACCAAAACCACATTACAACTTGCTGACTGTTGAGCTCTTAATTGTGCATATTCTAACCCCAATTCATCACTCATTATGCACGGTTTACATGTTTAAAGGACTATGCTAATGTATGATTTGGGATTGTAGGAACAAGAGGGAGATTTCACAAATTGAAGACTAAATGGAGCTCTTTAAGAGCATTGAAGACCATAGGATGAAGAGAAAAGAAGGACCAAAGAAAGCCAAGGCAAGGAGAGAAGAGAAAAGAAGAAAGAAAGAAATAAATAAAGGAGAAAGAAGGCATGACCGGTCGGCTGACCGGTCAGCCAAAGACACCCGACCGGTCAAGACCGGTCGGCCACACATGATGCACAATAGAGGATGGATAGTCTGGTCTGACCGGTCATGACCGGTCGGCTACACATGCTGGAATAAGCTCAGCTTGGTCCGACCGGTCATGACCGGTCGGCCATGTTTGCTAGGATCAATGGAAAGTCACTCCGACCGGTCATGACCGGTCGACTGTGCTCTCTGGACTGTTGCAAGTGAAATCCGACCGGTCATGACCGGTCGGCGATGCGTAAGAAGCTATTTCTAATTCCGGATTCCGGATTTCTCTGCGCAATTGCGTAGTTTTGCGCGAAATCTAGAGTTCTCTTACGAAAAGGACACCTCCAAGCTATAAAAGGATGTATTCCTTTCATACCAAAGGAGGCTAGGACGTGGGGATTGCTCAGGAGACAGATTCTACTTCGGATTTCTAGTTTTCTTCCTGTTTTAGTTAGTTTTTATGTTTTTAGAGGCTTCTAGTTCAAGGATGTTAGAGATGAACTAAAACCTCTTAGCTAGGGCTAAGAGGTGAAGCTTTTGATTCGTTTTTGATGGATTAATGCAACCTAGGTTTCCTTTTTATGATTTAATTGATGAATTATAGTTAATGTGAGTTTGAATCAAGTACTATTTTGGTTTCTACTTTGATCTCTTGATGACTCCGGGCTCATGTGATTCTTAGTGATCCTAGCTTAGTATCTTAAGCTTTGAGCATTGTTTATGCTTTTGTAGTTCATTGATCTACCATCGACTCCGGGCATGGTAGACGCTTTGATTGCCTTGTATGCAATGGTCTGATTTTCATGTGGGAACTCATTCAACTAAAGTTCTTATCTTTTGTTATATAATCTGAAATAGTAGTTTATTGATTGATTTTGATTTAATTAGAGTTCTAATCATGAGTTGTAATCAGGTCTAGTGACAGGATTTGGTGAAAACTATGATTATGAATCTCAACTAGATTGGAAAGAGGCTTGGCCTATACAATTGAGTGTGCCCAAGGCCTGAGCATGGTTGTGGGAATCAAATCAGTTAATAAGCACTTGTTTTGGATAATTGTTGATTGAACCACTCTATATTCCAATCGGATAGAGAAAGGAATTTGATTCCGATTGAGTTATGAGAGACCTAGTTGTGTTGATGCATTGAAACCTATCAAAAGTGGATCCTTGGCGCTCTAGTGCCTTTTTAGATTGAAATTACCTTAACCATTCACTGTTTAAACCCAAATTCCTATTTTCCAGTTTTAGCTCTTAATAGGATCTTAATTACTAGTTATTTTAGACTAATTCTGAAGATATCAATACATAAATCTCTGTGGGAACGATACTCGGTCTTTCCGAATTATTACTACTTCGCAACCCTACACTTGGGGAGTGAACAAGTTTTTGGCGCCGCTGCCGGGGATTTCTATGCGGTATTTTTAGAATTTTCTGAAATAACTTTTAGTTGAGATTGTGTTAAGATAGGTTTAGGATTTGTTTTGCTTTCTAGAATAGGTTTTCTGCTAATTACTAACTTACTTTGTTTTTATTTTTGTAGGATTCTAACATAGGTCTAATCCAGGGATTTTTAGGAAGTTGAAAAAGAAGAAGGCATCTTAAGTTACAAATCAGGTTTTATCATTCTAACCTTACTCTTCTTCTTCTCCTACTCATTCCTATCATCTTCATCTCTTGTAGAGTGGGTGGAGACTCCTCTTGGATCTCTGAAAGGTAGGCCTTGTGCCACCTGGATTCCTATTGGTCGGCTCTGCCGCCTTGGATCACCTTGTGCTCAGAGATTTCTCTTGTCAACCTATTCCTCTTTCTTCTCTTTCTGCACTTTTCTCAAAAGACTCAAAGAGTGGGTGGGGAGTTCTTTGAACCCCTATTGACCAGGAGAAATCGGTCTCTATCCTTGCTTCTGGCTCAGCCATTGCAAGACACCTTGTGCTTAAGTCCTAGAGAGAAGTAAAGGAAGGAAGGAAGAATTCTCTTTCCTTTTTGTTCATTCTTTTTGGTTTTGCATGCCACATTGGGTTCGGACCAATAATAACTGACTTGTAAGGGACGGAGTAATTATTGAAGGGATTGATAAAGAGCCTCGTGCTAGGAAACATCAAAATTTTCCTGAAATTACTAGAGAGATGGCTGAAAATCAACCAAATCAAGGGGTTAATCAACATCAAAATCCAGCCCCAAACTTTACTGAATTGGATGAGAATGAAGTGGGGGATGTACCTCAACCTAGAACTTTACGTGACTATCTACAACCAGCTAGGACGAGTACTCCCTCTTGCATAATTGTCCCTCACAATGTGGAAAATATTGATTTTAAACCGGGGTTGATCCAACTTGTTCCTAGATTTCATGGACTCGACTCTGAGAGCGCATATCTACATATTAAGGAATTTGAAGAGGTTATAGCCACAATAAACTATGACAATGTGACCAAGGATACAATAAAACTTAAATTGTTCCCTTTTTCCTTGAAAGAGAAGGCCAAATCATGGCTACATTCCTTAAGGCCAAGGTCTATTGGGACATGGGTTGAGATGACTAGGGAGTTTCTTAAAAAATTCTTCCCTACTCATCGAACCAATGCACTACGAAGGGCCATAATGAACTTTTCCCAAAAAGAAGAAGAAACCTTTTTCCAATGTTGGGAGAGGTATAATGAGCTATTAAACGCATGCCCACATCATGGCTATGAACGGTGGAGGTTGATTAGTTTCTTCTATGATGGATTGAACTCAACCATGCGCCAATTTGTAGAGATGATGTGCAATGGAGAGTTCATGAACAAGGAAACAGAGGAAGCTTGGGATTATTTTGACATGTTGGCTGAAAATACACAATATTGGGATACATCTAAGCCAACAAGTTCAAAACAACCTCAAACCAAGGAAAAGGGAGAAGTTTATGTTTTAGATGGGCAAGATGATCTAGGTTCTAAAGTGGCTAAACTCACATGAAAGGTCGAGGAGATGGAACTAAAGAAAGTGGACACAACCCAACAAAAGGGGGCTGTTGAAACTATTTGTGGTATTTGTGCTTCCAATGTGCATCAAACGCCGGATTGTCCAACAATCTATGCGTTTTGAGAACTTTTATTTGAATAATCGAATGCCTTGAATAGTTATCAACAACCTTTTAGTACTCCAAATTCAAACACGAATAATTCTAGTTGGAGGAACAACCCAAACTTCAATTGGGCGAATGGAAACACGGTTAATCAAAATAATCCTCAAAGGAGGGCCCCAATGCAAATGGCCCCGCCTCAAATGCCTATAGAGGATACTTTGAAAGCATTCATGGAAGGTCAAGCTCAAATAAATCAATCCAACCATACGATAATGCTTGAGCTTAAAATTCGGTAGAAGAAATCAAGGCTCGCTTAAACGCAAGGGAAGGGATTCTTCTAGCCCAACCCATACCAAATCCAAAAACACAATGCGAAATAAGCGTGCCTAGTTCTTCTAACCAACACATGGAACATGCTAAGGCCATCACCACTCTTAGAAGTGGAAAAATTATTGAAAAATCTGATCCGGTGAAGGTTTCATCCGCCTAATGATCCGGTATCTTCCAAAGAGGATGATAGACCTAGCACCCCCATGAATGAAACAGAGCCATTGAAAGAATATAGGCCCGTTGCTCCATTCCCCCAACGCTTGATTCCAGCCAAACCTCAAGATAAATATCAGGAATTTTTGGAGGATTTCAAGCAAGTAAAAATCAACATCCCATTGTTGGATGCCATTAAACGAATACCGTCATATTCAAAATTTTTAAAAGACCTTTGCACGGTTAAAAGAAAAATACATGTGCAAAAGAAGGCATTTTTGACAGAGAATGTGAGTGCCATTATCAACCACGGGATGCCCAAGAAATACAAAGATCCCGGTTGTCCAACAATATCTTATGTGATTGGAGACTACCGGGTGAAACATGCTTTACTCGATCCAGGGGCAAGTGTGAACTTAATCCCCTTTTCGGTCTATGAACAATTGGGTTTAGGTGAATTAAAACCCACCAAAACCACATTACAACTTGCTGACCGATCAATTCGTATTCCGAGAGGGGTGATTGAGGATGTTCTTGTCCAAGTTGACAAAGTTTACTAACCGGTGGACTTTATTGTCTTGGACACACGACCCATGGTTAATATTGGGCCTCAAATCCCTGTCATACTTGGCCGCCCATTCCTAGCTACATCAAACGCTATCATAAATTGTAGGAGTGGGGTCATCCAAATGTCTTTTGGCAGTATGACGATTGAGTTGAATGCTTTCAATATTGACAACCAACAAGAGGATGAGGATGAGGAGGTCCACAAAATAAACATGATCAATTCTATCGTGGATGATGAGTCCCTCTCACCTTTTTACTCCAGTCCCTTAGACGAAGAAGTGACTCACTCCCTTGATGAGAACGATAATATGATTAGGGATATGGTCACGCTTTTTGAGTCGGTATCGGCATATGACATTAGCCGAGAGAAGGATGTGGAAACAACACCTTTTTGTGCTGAGAAATCAATTTATATTTCCACACCTTTGTGGATCATGCATACCGAACTCCACCAACCCTGGGATGATCCATACTTGCAATATCAATGCCCAGGAAAATCTGATTGGAGACATATTTTTTCTGATAAATATGATGATGTCTCCTCTTATACATGTGGTGCACACATTAAAGAACCCGCTGATATTGATTTTTGGGATTTTTAGTGGTTTATCTACACACATGTTTATTGTAAAGCAGGATATTGGATGACATTACTGCAAAACCTTTTGATCCATCTAATGATTCTGCTTGACTTTATGCTTTTGGATGAGTTGTTGGGATTAACCTCCTAGTCTGACGGAGGATGATTTGTTAGAATGCTTTCCCATTAGGATTTGCTTTGATAGTTGATTTAGTTGTGAAGTAATCCATCTCCAAAAGCTAACCTTACCATGAAATATATGCTTCAGGTGATATCTCTCTTTCTCACTCTCCTTTGTTTTATGTCATTGATCTCATGTCATGCATATTTTGTTACATTGAGGACAATGTGAAGTTTTGGTTGGGGGGTGAGAGATTCCTTTGATGAATCTGCTAGCTTTTGTGACATTTTGAGCAATGATGTAGAAATTTTTCGATTTTTCTAAATTTCAAAATTCTTTTGGAAAACATTGATTCTATACATTTGAGACAGCATGAGTATAAGAAGAGGAGATACGAAGTGAGGGATGTTGCAAGCTTTGAACTTCTCTTAATATAATGGTTTTATATGTGAATTCACCTATTTTTATGATTGATAGAAAATTTGAACACCTTTTGCACCTAGTTCACATTACACAATTTTCATGATTTGAAAGGATTATGTGATTTGTGGATTAACTAGACTGTGATTGAAGGTATTGAGAAACCAAGCCGGGGTACTTTGTCCATCCTTGTCCATGGGAAAATAACGAAAGATATGGATTTCTAAAAATCATATCTAATATAAAAGAAAAAGGAAAGGAAGGATGAAATTGGGAATGATGGAAAAATGGTGGAAATTCCGATTAGGGCTACCTACTACCAACCGGGGGATGGTCTACCCGTAACCAAAGCCGGAAATGGGACGTAGTGTGAAAGTCGTCGGAAGGACGGTAAGGCAAATTCCTGTCATAGGCTTGTTGTTACTCTATATACCTTGAGATCTATAGTTTAGTTGATCTATGAAGAAGATAATCTCAGAAACTCATGAGATGAACCTTCACCATGCACACTAGGTTGAATTTGTTCAATTTCTTCTATCTATCAATCAATCAGCGGGAGTTTCATATAAATACTTATTATGTTATGAGAGTTTAAGGTTTCAACCTTTATCACTGATTTTTTCTGATTTTTACGCTTATGTGTCTTCGAATGTATAGAAGAATAGTTTCTAGAGGAGAGTTGGGTTTTGGAGAATGAAACTTGTTTCACACATGTTTTTCTCGGGACTAGCAAAAGGCTAGTTGGGGGGTGTGTTGAGCTCTTAATTGTGCATATTCTAACCCCAATTCATCACTCATTATGCACGGTTTACATGTTTAAAGGACTCTTCTAATATATGATTTGAGATTGTAGGAACAAGAGGGAGATTTCACAAATTGAAGACTAAATGGAGCTCTTTAAGAGCATTGAAGACCATAGGATGAAGAGAAAAGAAGGACCAAAGAAAGCCAAGGCAAGGAGAGAAGAGAAAAGAAGAAAGAAAGAAAGAAATAAAGGAGAAAGAAGGCATGACCGGTCGGCTGACCGGTCAGCCAAAGACGCCCGACCGGTCAAGACCGGTCGGCCACACATGATTCACAATAGAGGATGGACAGTCTGGTCCGACCGGTCATGACCGGTCGGCTACACATGCTGGAACAAGCTCAGCTTGGTCCGACCGGTCATGACCGGTCGGCCATGTTTGCTGGATCAATGGAAAGTCACTCCGACCGGTCATGACCGGTCGACTGTGCTCTCTGGACTGTTGCAAGTGAAGTCCGACCGGTCATGACCGGTCGGCCATGCGTAAGAAGCTATTTCTAATTCCGGATTCCGGATTTCTCTGCGCAATTGCGTAGTTTTGCGCAAAATCTGGAGTTCTCTTGCGAAAAGGACACCTCCAAGCTATAAAAGGATGTATTCCCTTCATACCAAAGGAGGCTAGGACGTGGGGATTGCTCAGGAGACGGATTTTACTTCGGATTTCTAGTTTTCTTCCTGTTTTAGTTAGTTTTTATGTTTTTAGAGGCTTCTAGTTCAAGGATATTAGAGATGAACTAAAACCTCTTAGCTAGGGCTAAGAGGTGAAGCTTTTGATTTGTTTTTGATGGATTAATGCAACCTAGGTTTCATTTTTATGATTTAATTGATGAATTATAGTTAATGTGAGTTTGAATCAAGTACTATTTTGGTTTCTACTTTGATCTCTTGATGACTCCGGGCTCATGTGATTCTTAGTGATCCTAGCTTAGTATCTTAAGCTTTGAGCATTGTTTATGCTTGTGTAGTTCATTGATCTACCATCGACTTCGGGCATGGTAGACGCTTTGATTGCCTTGTATGCAGTGGTCTGATTTTCATGTGGGAACTCATTCAACTAAAGTTCTTATCTTTTGTTATGTAATATGAAATAGTTGTTTATTGATTGATTTTGATTTAATTAGAGTTCTAATCATGAGTTGTAATCAGGTCTAGTGATAGGATTTGGTGAAAACTATGATTATGAATCTCAACTAGATTGGAAAGAGGCTTGGCCTATACAATTGAGTGTGCCCAAGGCCTGAGCATGGTTGTGGGAATCAAATCAGTTAATAAGCACTTGTTTTGGATAATTGTTGATTGAACCGCTCTATATTCCAATCGGATAGAGAAAGGAATTCGATTCCGATTGAGTTATGAGAGACCTAGTTGTGTTGATGCATTGAAACCTATCAAAAGTGGATCCTTGGCGCTCTAGTGCCTTTTTAGATTGAAATTACCATAACCATTCACTATTTAAACCCAAATTGCTATTTTCCAGTTTTAGCTCTTAATAGGATCTTAATTACTAGTTGTTTTAGACTAATTCTGAAGATATCCATACATAAATCTCTGTGGGGACGATACTCGGTATTTCCGAATTATTACTACTTCGCAACCCTACACTTGGGGAGTGAACACTGACCGATCAATTCGTATTCCGAGAGGGGTGATTGAGGACGTTCTTGTCCAAGTTGACAAAGTTTACTACCCGGTAGATTTTATTGTCTTGGACACAAGACCCATGGTTAATATTGGCCCCCAAATTCCTGTCATACTTGGCCGCCCATTCCTAGCTACATCAAACGCTATCATAAATTGTAGAAGTGGGGTCATCCAAATGTCTTTTGGCAATATGACAATTGAGTTGAATGCTTTCAATATTGACAACCAACAAGAGGATGAGGATGAGGAGGTCCACGAAATAAATATGATCAATTCGATTGTGGAAAATGCGTCCCTCTCACCTTTTTAGTCCGGTCACTTAGACGAAGAAGCGACTCACTCCCTTGATGAGAACGATGATATGATAAGGGATATGGTCACACTTTTCGAGTCAGTATCGGCATATGACGTTAGCCAAGAGAAGGATGTGGAAACAATACCTTGTTGTGCTGCGAAATCAATTCATATTTCCACACCTTTGTGGATCATGCATACCGAACTCCACCAACCCTGGGATGATCCTTACTTGCAATATCAATGCCTAGGAAAATTTGAACGGAGACATATTTTTTCTGATAAATATGATGATGTGTCCTCGTATACATGTGGTGAAAACATTAAGGAACACGCTGAAATTCCTTTTTGGGATTTTGGGTGGCTCATCTCGATTACTCACACACATGTTTATTGTAAAGCGGGATATTGGATGACGTTGCTGCGAAACCTTTTGATCCATCTAATGATTCTGCTTGACTTTATGCTTTTGGATGAGTTGTTGAGATTAACCTCCTAGTCTGACGGAGGATAATTTGCTAGAATGCTTTCCCATTAGGATTTGCTTTGATAATTAATTTAGTTGTGAAGTAATCCATCTTCAAAAGCTAATCTTGCCATGAAATATATGCGTCAGGTGATATCTCTCTTTCTCACTCTCCTTTATTTTATGTCATTGCTCTCATGTCATGCATATTGCATATCTTATTACATTGAGGACAATGTGAAGTTTTGGTTGGGGGGTGAGATTCCTTAGATGATGAATCTGCTAGCTTTTGTGACATGTCGAGCAAAGATGTAGAAATTTTTTCGATTTTTCTAAAATTCGAAACTCTTTTGGAAAACTTTGATTCTATGCATTCGAGATAGCATGGGTATAAGAAGATGAGATATGAAGTGAGGGATGTTGCAAGCTTTGAATTTCTCTTAATATAATGGTTCTATATGTGAATTCACCTATTTTTATGATTGATAGAAAATTTGAACACCTTTTGCACCTAGTTCACATTACACAATTTTCATGATTTGAAAGGATTATGTGATTTATGGATTAGCTAGACTTGGATTTGAGGTATTGAGAAACCAAGCCGGGGTACTTTGTCCATCCTTGTCCATGGGAAAATAACGAAAGATATGGATTTCTAAAAATCCTATCTAAAGAAAAAGAAAAAGGAAAAGGAAGGATGAAATTGGGAATGATGGAAATTCCGATTAGGGCTACCTACTACCAACCGGGGGATGGTCTACCCGTAACCAAAGCCGAAAATGGGACGTAGTGTGAAAGTCGTCGGAAGGACGGTAAGGCAAATTCCTGTCATAGGCTTGTTGTTGCTCTATACACCTTGAGATCTATAGTTTAGTTGATCTATGAAGAAGATAATCCCGGAAACTCATGAGATGAACCTTCACTATGCACACTAGGTTGAATTTGTTCAAGTTCTTCTATTTGTCAATCAATCAGCGGGAATTTCATATAAACACTTATTATGTTCTGAGAGTTTAAGGTTTCAACCTTTATCACCGAATTTCTCTGATTTTTACGCTTATGTGTCTTGGAATGTATAGAAGAATAGTTTCTAGAGGAGAGTTGGGTTTTGGAGAATGAAACTTGTTTCACGCATGTTTTGCTCGGGACTAGCAAAATGTTGGTTGGGGGGGTGTGTTGAGCTCTTAATTGTGCATATTCTAACCCCAATTCATCACTCATTGTGCACGGTTTACAGGTTTAAAGGATTACTTTAATGCATGATTTGTAATTGTAGGAACAAGATGGAGATTTCACCAATTAAAGGCTAAATAGAGCCCTTTACGAGCATTGAAGTTCATTGGATGAAGGGTGAAGAAGGACCAAAGAAAGACAAAGCAAGGAGAGAAGAGAAAAGAAGAAAGAAAGGAAGAAATAAAGTAGAAAAAGCAGCCTAGACAGGTCAAGACCGGTCGGCCACCCATCTACCTGCCAAGAAACTTGCTGGACTGATCAGCAAGGCAGTCCGACCGGTCAAGACCGGTCGGCCATAGCTGCTGGACTGATTGCCAATGAAGTCCGACCGGTCAAGACCGGTCGGCCAGCCCAATCCGACTGGTCCAGACCGGTCGGCCATGTGTTAAAAGGCTATTTCTAATTCAGGCGCCGAAATCTCTCCTCAATTGCGTAACTTTACGTGAAATCTGGAACTTTCTTGCGTAAAGGACACCTCCAAGCTATAAAAGGACGTCTTCCCTTCATACCAAGGCATGCGAGGACGTGGGGATTGCTTAGGAGACGGATTCTACTTCAAATTTCTAGTTTTCTTCCTGTTTTAGTTATTTTTTATGTTTTTAGAGGCTTCTAGTTCAAGGATGTTAGAGACGAACTAAAACCTCTTAGCTAGGGCTAAGAGGTGAAGCTTTTGATTCGTTTTTGATGGATTAATGCAACCTAGGTTTCCTTTCATGTTTTAATTGATGAATTTTAGTTCAATGTGAGTTTGAATCAAGTACTAGTTTGGTTTTCACTTTGATCTCTTGATGACTCCGAGCGCATGTGATTCTTAGTGATCCTAACTTAGTCTCTTAGCTTTTGAGCATTGTTTATGCTTGTGTAGTGCATTGATCTACCATCGACTCTGGGCATGGTAGACGCTTTGATTGCCTTCTATGCAATAGCCTGAATTTCATGTGGGAACTCATTCAACTAAAGTTCTTATCTTTTGTTATATAATCTGAAATAGTTGTTTATTGATTGATTTTGATTTAATTAAAGTTCTAATCATGAGTTGTAATCAGGTCTAGTGACAGGATTTGGTGAAAGCTATGGTTATGAATCTCAACTAAATTGGAAAGAGGTTTGGCCTATGTAATTGAGTGTGCCCAAGGCCTGAGCATGGTTGTGGGAATCAAATCAATGAATAAGCTTGTTTTAGATGATTGTTGATTGAACCGCTCTATATTCCGATCGGATAGAGATATGAATTCGATTCCGATTGAGTTATGAGAGACCTAGTTGTGTTGATGCATTGAAACTTATCAAAAGTGGATCCTTGGCGCTCTAGTGCCTTTTTAGATTGAAATTACCTTAACCATTCACTGGTTAAACCCAAATCACTATTTTCCAGTTTTAGTTCTTAATAGGATCTTAATTACTAGTTGTTTTAGACAAATTCTGAGGATACCCATACATAAATCTCTGTGGGAACGATACTCGGTCTTTCCGAATTATTACTACTTCGCAACCCTACACTTGGGGAGTGAACACCATACTTTTCAAATTTTCATGATGTTCAACAGATTTTCGGACTCATCTATGAACGGAGAGTGGTCCAACTAAACCACCTTCGAATTGGAGACGATTGTTATGGTCACGTTCCCAATAGGACATAAACCACACAATCCAAAATCTAAACTAATCCTAAGTCCTAAAATAAAAAATCTAAAAATTGAAAATCTGCAAAAAGCACTAAGTTAGAAGGATACTACCCGATTCGCTTGAACTAGAGAAGAAGTCTTACAACCTTAAATGGAGTTTTGGACAAGGCTAACTCTCAACCCGATGCACGTTTACTCCCGTGTCGGAGGCTCCCCCTTGAAGACTTTGTTTAGGCTCGGTAAACGAGCTAAGGAGTGCCAAACAACCCCTAGTCTTTAGGCTGACAAGCAAGTCAAGGAACGACCAATGTCCCTAGAGTTTTAGGCTTAACAAACAAGGCAAATCACCAAACGACCCTAATTCGAGTTTGACAAATAAACTCTACAATCAACTCCCATAGGGAATTGAGTGGATGAACTCTCAACAAAGATAACCTTACTTGTTGGATGAGCTCATTGTTCAACACTGGTTCAGGTTGCTTGATCTCCACTCTCCCGTGCTTCAATCGGCTTCCCTTACTCCCCCGATCGTGTTGCCACTGCGTCGCCAATGCCTTAGCTATACTTAATCAATCACCTTACTTGTGATGCCTTTGAGATGCCCAAGGTGATAGGAGGGTAGGTTTAAGGACTCTACAACTAATAGGAGTGGGTTCCTTAGAGTTGCTCACCTACAATGATCTCATCTTAAAGCTTTGGATATGGTTTTAACTATCAAGAAAGATCCAAGCTCTAGAGATCAAGAGGGGTTAACGGTCATCTTCTATACATGCTTGGAATGCATCATTCTTATGTGAAATCACAAGGAAGATGCCTTGCAATGGTTAGAAATTGAGCCTCAAATGATCTCTAACAATGGTAGCTTCAATGCTCTCAAAATTCCTCTGCTTACCCCTCAATTCGAGCTAAGACCCTTTATAAAAGAATTTGCAATGGAATTAAAATGGGCAAAAAATGGCTGGTGTTGACCGGTTGGCCAGGGGTCCCCGACCGGTCTTAACCAGTTGGCCATAGGCCAAATTGGACAGAGATCTCACTATCTCTGTAGGGGGATCGGTCAAACCGATCAAGACCTGTCGGCCTAAAGGCCATGCGAGGTTAGCAAGTTGCTGCCTAGACTAGGGACCAATCTGACCGGTCGGTCAGGCCTAGGAACAGCCAGATGGTTTGCTGTCCCACTTCTTGACATACCAATCTTTACGGCCAAGGTTGAGATGGTCTTTTGGAAGACCTAGGGCCAATCTAATGATGACTACAAGATATCCTAAGGGTTTATGATCATCAAGAGGTTTGGGCTTTGGTTTTGGTCAAGGTTCAAGGCTCACCAAGGGATCTCTTTTACCTATTTCTTCTTCCTTGATGCAGCGGGTCTACTTGAGTCTTCGGTCTTCGTCTTCATTAAGCTCAACCGACACTAGGCTCACTAACTTAAATAATTGACAAACAAGGTGTACTAGTATGCCATAGAAAAGTGCACTAACAATCTCTCTCTTTGTCAATTACTTACAAAAATCTATCCTACCAAAACAAAGTATATGAACAAGAGATTACATTGATAATAAAATAAATACAAGACTCTTGACATACCTAACTAAGCAGCTCTTATTCAGTTTGCTCCTCCATAAAATCCTTGCATCACAAAACATAGCAAACTAGTTTTAGTGGGACTTGATCTTTCTCCCTTTTTGGTCAGCAATTGACAAACTATTCTCTCTCCCTTAATGAAATAACAATTAAGGTTAAGGTAAGAGTAGATAGTATATCGCAGTTATAACTATAAGCACATACTAACAAGGAGAGTATAGGGTGCATGAACTTTAAAACATGGAACATGTTAAGGAACATGATTAACAAGAAAATGTTACTTTCTAAACATAGTTAATCATGCATAATTGGTCAAAGATATACATTTGCAATAAAAGCACAGGCTTAAAGCCCAATTAACTAACCTCCCTTAATGGTATATCAAGACCAATCCTAAGCAAAGATTAGCATACAATAAGCATGAAATTTAACATGATTAGCTAATTTAAGCAGTGAGATAGTCTAGTAGCAAATATACAGAATAAAATCAAGGCTAAACTATCAAATTTGGGCTAATGAAGCTTGAATCTTCTTATTTTCCTGTACACATAAAAATGAGGCCCAAATCCTCAGATATTCCTATAAAATCATTTTCTAGCTACCCTTACTAACTATGTTTAGTTTGAAAGGCCTAAAGGTAATTAATTTCCTCAACACTCTCATAAAATGTAGTATGAGGTGAGGGGTTGGGAACTCCTCCTAGAAGGGATAGCGATCGGGATCCTCTCTAAGATTAGGGGGAAGAGAGGTAGTGGTGGAAAACATGAGAGCTCTCACTATATTTTGGCTCCCATCACTAGTGGAGTTACTAAATTTAGATTCGAACTCCTCCGTGTCATCCCAAGTAGCAGCCACATTGCCTTCTTACTTTTCGGTTTAAGCCCTTTTGGGAAATCTTGGGCAATATGGCCACGATGACTGCAACCGTAACATCAGACAGTTTTGGGTTTGGATGATTTCCCTTTATATTTCTAATCCTTCTTGTCCTTCTTGTCACGACTACTCCCACTATCAAATTTGATGAATCTTTTGGATTTTCTGTTTATCTTTTCTTCCTCATCATCATTATCATCATTCTCTTCGTCCGACTCACTCTTAATTATCTTATGTTTGTGAGAGGACTTTAAAGTGATGCTTTTCTTTTTAGAGGGGGCCTTAAAGTGTAGTTCATGAGTTTGGAGAGAACCTATAAGTTCTTCTATTTTCATGTTGTCTATGTCTCTACACTCTTCTAAGGCTACCTTGGTGTTAAATCTTGTTGGGAGGGACCTAAGTATTTTTCTACATATACGTCCTTCCGAAACTCGTTCCCTCAAGGCAAACATGGAGTTACGAGTATCAGACAATTGAGTATACAACTCCATAAAAGTTTCAGACTCTTCCATTTTAATATTTTCAAATTTGGTGGTTAAGAGCTAAAGCTTCGAGGTCTTACTGTGTTAGTTCCCTCGTGGGTAATGTCAAATATGTCCCACGCTTCTTTAGAGGTTGTACATGTGATCGAATGTGCTGAAATTCTTCTGAAGATACCGCACAGCAAATCGCATTAAGAGCTTTGGCATTTGCCATGTATTGAGCTCTCTCACTGTCATTCCATTTTTCATCATCTTTGGGAATGACAATGTATTTCCTATCAACCTCCACTTGTTTGGTGGGCAGGGCATATTCACGTTGTGTGCTTAGCCACACCGGATGGTCCATGAATTGTATGAAAATCCTCATCCTAGCCTTCCAATAGGCGTAGTTGGACCTGTCAAAGAATGGTAGATGGTTGATGGTACCCCATCTCGGTTAGACATCATGCTAGTGCTCTGGTACCGGATCTTACTTTAAACGATTAAGGCCTTGAAGAGCAACCCACTTTGATACCAATTAAAATTACGTCGGTAGTTTAACATAACACCTTCGTATGTGCGGAGGCTTAAAGAGCAACTAAAATTATGGCTAAGTCCTATAGGGGGGGTGGGGGTAATTAGGACCTTTTGAAATTCTTTTCGCCTACTTGCACAATTTAACAAATTAAACTAAGTAAGCAAAAACACTTCGTCTTCCAAGCCTAAGTGGGTCCAATCATAAGACTAGCATATTGTAAGCAATAAGCAACCTAGTCTAAGCATGCATAGATAGTCAAATGATTAAACAAATCAAGCTCCTAATCTATGCAACCTATGTAGACTTATGAGAATGGATCAATGAGCTCAAGTTTACACAACTAGTGAAAGTACATCTTGTGTGGATGCGTCTATCTAGTGTTTAGCATATATTCTTATCAAGCATTCATAATTAACAATTAAACATACAACGTCATGATAACAATATGCTCAAATCAATCACAAACACAAGCATGTATAGTGGTTCGACTTTGGGTATACTCCACTCGCAGTTCAAGTACTTAACCCCATTGACACACCGATATTCACTATCGGAGGTTTTAAATGAGGTTCATCTCTCAACCTTTAAAGGGAGGTTTTTTCGCTTCACCTCTCATCCTTAAACAGAGTTTTGGATAAGGTTAACTCTCAACCCGACGCACGTTCACTCCCGTGTCGGAGGCTCCCCTTTGAAGACTTTGTTTAGGCCCGATAAACGAGCCAAGGAGTGCCAAACAACCCCTAGTCTTTAGGCCGACAAACAAGTCAAGGAACGGCCAACGTCTTTAGAATTTTATGCTCAACAAACAAACCAAGGAGCAGCAAATGACCCTAGTTCGAGTTTAACATATAAACTCTATACTCAACTCCCACAGGGAATTGAGTGGATGGACTCTCGACAAAGACAACCTTACTTATTGGATGGGCCCATTGTTTAACGCCGATTCAGGTTGCTTGATCTCCGCTCTCCCATGCTTCAATCGGCTTCCCTTGCTCCCCCGATCGTGCTGCTGCAACATCGCCAATGCCTCAGCTACACTTGATCAATCATGTTGCTTGTGATGCCTTTGAGATGCCCAAGGTGATAGGAGGGTAGGTTCGAGGACTCTACAACTAATAAGAATGGGTTGTCTATAGTTACTCACCTATAACGATCTCATCTTAGAGCTTTGGATATGGTTTTAAATATCAAGAAATATCCAAGCTCTAGAGATCGAGAGAGGTTAAAGGTCATTTACTATACGAGCTTGGAATGCTCCATTCTTGTATGAAATCACTAGGAAGATGTCTTGCAATGGTTAGAGATTGAGCCTCTAATGATCTCCAACAATGGTAGCTTCAATGCTCTCAAAATCATTCTGCTTACCCCTCAATTCAAGCCAAGCCCCTTTATAAAAGAATTTGCAACGAAATTAAAACAGGCAAAAATTGGCTAGTTGATAAGTACCTAATATTGTATAATTAACCCTGATTGTTAAGGGCATTATCATTGTTTTTCTGGTTAATTATCGCTCATTGGGCGAATTTTCAATGTTTAGGTGTTCAAGAGAGGTTGGGCAACATCTGAGCCCATCAGGATGTTTAAAAGGCCAAAAGAGAGCACGATCAACCATCAAAGCAATCCTGAAGGAAATTAAACCGTAAAGATTAAAGGATGGATCATGTTCTATGGTGGACCACATCACGACCTGCAGTGTATATCAATTGTCCATCACATGTGGCTGTTACATGTGCTGATCATGGACCCCACTCCTTCACACGTGCAAACCTTCTACACCGTCCAAGCAGCTTTCAACTGTCCAGATGTGGTGGACCACACCACCAACACACCTCATTGCAAGCAGCAGCTGCTTCCAGCACAACCGTTCATTAAAAGATTCAGTCGTCCACTACATCCATGCCACCCAACATCACGTGAAAGGGAGTCCGATCAACACCGTCCAGCTAGAAGGTGGACCCCATCATTCATCCAACAGCTGAAGATCCATCAGCAGGAATGCCCTCACCAACCATCCATCAAGTCCAGTAGCTGGTCCACTCCCACCAACGTACGACTGAAGGAGATTCAACTCCATCCGTCCATCAATTCATCCTCCAATAGATGGGAATTCTCAACGTGTCCAGCATCATCTGGACCGTCCACAACACACGTGCAATGTCTGGACAATCCAATCCATTGTCCAGCGGAGAGTCCAGCAATGGACGTCTCAATGCTCATAATCGTCCATCAACCATCGTCCTCCATCCGTCCAGTTGTTGTCCAATGGATATCCAGATCCGAACCGACCATCAATGGACGTCCGTCCATCATATCACCCACCTTCATCTCATCCTTCCATCTCATGGCCAGCATGCATCTACCGTCCATCATATGTAACAATGGACGATCCAGCTTCAACAATTCCAGTAGCACACGTGAGCCAGCAATGGAGATCATCTCCGCCGTCTAAGGCCACCCAACCTTCATCCGTGTCCAGCTGGAAGGTGGGACACACAGCAGTCCAGCAAACCACATCGCCATCCACCCATGTGCAACAGCCACCGTCCATCTCAAGCTCGTCCACAACATCAATCCAACTATCCACAATCTCAACCCATCCATCAGCAATTCCATACAGCAGTGGACCCTACATGATCAACCGTCCATCTAGTTCATCAAATGGATGAACACCCACCAATCCGACGGCCACCAAGAACTGTCCATTGCCCTGCACGCTAGCTGCATCTCAAGTGCATCAGAAGGGTGGACCCATCATGTCCACTTCCGTCAACAGCTGTGAGTGGTGGAGATCACCTCCATATATAGCAAACGTGTGCTACCAGATCAACATACCAGCACACATCCATCCAATCTTCATAGTAGATGATGAAGGCCTGATCTCCAGCCGTCCATCGGTCCAGCAAAATGGACCCCATCTCATGTGTGGAGTCAGCAAGGAGACTCCATCTCCCACACGTGCCGAACACCCAACCTCTCATCCACTGTCCAAGATACTGGACCGCTTCCAGCCTATTAGGACCGTCCATCCATCTTCCATCTTCATCTAGCGAGGGACGTCTCGCCTATTCTCCAGCAATGGACAACCTCCATCACCGTTTATCCCAGCTAAAGACAACCCTCAGCTCCAGCAGTTTGATCATCACAATCCATCCATTTCCAGCCTCACACGTTCATTAATCTTCACGGCCAACAGCTGCCCATTCAGACGTCTCCACCTGCGTTAATGAAAGAGGAAAATCAGCACACGTCCCATGACCAGCATCAATCCACCATCCATCATACATAGCAAGCAGTGGATGATTCTTCTCACCTACAACACACAAATGGAGGCTCGGATTGCAACAAGAAGCTTAAGGAAGAGGCTTCCATCTCCACAAGCCAAGCTAGCAAGAGCTCTCTCTCTCTCTCTCTCTCTCTCTCTCTCTCTCTCTCTCTCTCTCTCTCTTCTTTTCCCACACATTTGTAAGGGTATTATGCCACCTCACCACTCCAAGCCCAAACCTAGAGAAAAATCACTTCTAGACTTGGAGTACTTTCCATGCCACATAGGTTTGGAGTGCCACATGTCATCCCGAGCCTCACTCCAAGCCCAAACCTAGAGAAAAAATTATCCTAGGCTTGGAGTGCCACCTAGGCTTGGAGCCTCTTAAAAAACTATAAAAGGAGCTCATATCCTTCTCATTCTCATCTTCCCTCAAATCCAATTCTCTCATTTCTTACTTACTTTCTTTCTTTCTTTCTTAGTTTTGTAGTGTAGAGTAGTTTTTCCTTTGTAGAGAATTTAGTCTTCTATTGTAGCATGGTTGGTTAAACCTCTAGCTAAGGCTAGGGGTGAAGCCTTTTGAAGAAATTTGCAAGCTTTAGTTCTTTTGGTTCAACATTGTGTGGTGTAAATGTTGGAGTTCTCTTTGGTTGATTGGTTTGGTTATCCACCTCGGCAGACGCTATTGTTGTGCATAGCTCTTGATTCATCGTCGACTCCGGGCACGTTGGATGCTTGGATTCCCATGCACATCAATTAGCTAGTTCATGATCGATAAAGTTCTTTGATCCATCGTCGACTCTGAGCACGATGAATGCTTTAGATTCCTTATGGTCATCGAGCTAGTGCAGGTAAAGTCATCGATCTGTAAAATCCCTTGATCTATTGTACACTCCGGGCACATTGGATGCTTTAAATTCCCTTGCGATCGATAAACGAGATCTTAACAGTTGGATCGATCAATCAAAGACTTCTATCTTGTAAGTATGTATTTGATCGTATGATTTGTGATCTTATCGATTGACTTTTGGACAAAGTTGTTGATCTGTATAATTCTTTGATCTATTGTCGACTCTAGGCATAGTGGATGCTTGGGATTCCCTGCGATCAACTAACAAGTGTTTTATGGTCAAATCAATCGGTTTGGATAACTATCTTTTATGAAATATGCAAGTGGTTTAATTATTTCATCTTCCGACTGGAATGAATCTTCATTTGATTCCAGTTGAGTTATAGTTGAACCAATGAATTAAGCTTTGTGAACTTATCAAAGGTGGATCCCTAATGCCTTAGCACCTTTTTCTATTTTTGTCTTTCATTACACACAACTTGCTCCACTCTCGTGGATAATTCAGATTTCATCCCTCCCACGTAAACTAATCTCTCTAAGTGTTCTTAACATCAATCCCTGTGTTCAACCTTAGTCTCACCGAGTATTTTACTACTGCGCTACCTACACTTGAGTGTGCAATCTTCAGATTGTAGCAAGTTTTTGGTGCCGTTGCCAGGGATTGTGACGGTCTAAGAATATTTTCGGAATTGGTTCCTGTATATATATATTGTTAATAGCTTACTAACTTCTTTTATTTTGTTGTTTTTAGGAATTGTTCATAGCCAAGTGTTCTTCTTCCTTGGTAACCTCTTCCCTTATCTCTTTTACATGCTTAATTTATGCCAAGGTAAGAGTCTTGTGAATTAACCAAAATCATGGATGAAAAGGAATCATGGGATGAGTACGTAGTGCATCATATGCCACCAAGAAAGAACACTTTACATGATTATATGGGTGGGTATAAAGTGCACCATGTTTTATCAATTAAGCCCTTACATGATTACTATGTTGAGGTAGAAAGAATTGAAAGAGATTGTGGTATTTGTAAGAGCAATGCACACTTAATTAAGAATTGTCCTAAAATCCCTATTTTGCAAATGTTGTATCATCAAGCCAATACCAGAAATGCTTATCAAATGCCATTTTGTGCCCCAACGTCAAACACATATGGTTCTAATTGGCAAAGTCATCCCAACTTCAGTTGGAGGAACGAATCTACTGTCAATGCTAGTAGTAATCCTCAAGAATTTTTTACTAGTACCCCATATGTGCCTCCACCGAGGGAAACCCTAGAGGATACCTTTTAAGTATTCACGCAAGCTTATCAAGAGCTTAAAACTTCACTTGAAAGAATCGAATCTCACCTTCAAGCTTTGGAGGAAGGGACCTTCCTGGCCTAGCCTCAACCTAACCCCAATGAGAATTATGAGGAGGATGATTTGAGTTCTTCTAAACCCCAAGAGCTTGCACATGAATCCTCCACAACCATAGACGTGCAATACTCTGATGATGACATGTGTACACAACAAGGGGATGGTGAGGAGATCCACGAGGACGACACAATTGATACCCTCATGGAGGAGAAATTTCTCATAACATCTTCTTCTAATTCCCTGGAAGTCTGTTTGGACCACTTTGTCGATTCCGATGATGAAATGATTTCGGAAGTGGTGAATGCATTGCTAGACTCAACTTCAGTGCTTGATACAAACCAGTGGGGGGCTCGTTTCAAAGAGCTTCCCTCTACCAATTTAGAGCCTTCACAATCAAGTATTGAAGCACCAAAGTTTGAGCCTTGGAATCTCATTCCTCGTGCATGTCCCATCGGGTCTAACTACGTCTTCATCCTTGTCGAGCACCAAATTCTCTTATATCAGCTCGAATACCAAGACTCGGCCCTAATCATGGAAGGTCAAGAAAATATAGATACTGTTCACTCCCCAAGTGTAGGGTTGCAAAGTAGTAATAATTCGGAAAGACCGAGTATCGTTCCCACAGAGATTTATGAATGTGTATTCTTAGGATTTAACAAAAACAACTAGTAATTAAGATCCTATTAAGAACTAAAGATAGAAAACAATGAATTGAGTTTAAACAATGAATGGTTAAGGTAATTTCAATCTAAAAAGGCACTAGAGCGCCAAGGATCCACTTTTGATAAGTTTCAATGCATCAACACAACTAGGTCTCTCATGACTCAATCGGAATCAAATTCCTTTCTCTATCCGATTGGAATATAGAGCAGTTCAATCACAATTATCTAAAACAAGTGCTTATTAACTGATTTGAGTCCCACAAACATGCTCAGGCCTTGGGCACACTCAATTGTATAGGCCAAGCCTCTTTCCAATCTAGTTGAGATTCACAACCATAGCTTTTACCAAGTCCTGTCACTAGACCTGATTACAACTCATGATTTGAACTCTAATCAAACCAAAATCAATTAATAAACAATTATTCCAGATCATACAAAAGATAAGAATTTTAATTGCATGAGTTCCCACATGAAAATCAAGCCATTGCATACAAAGCAATCAAAGTGTCTACCATGCCCGGAGTCAATGGTAGATCAATGCATTACACAAGCATAAACGATGCTCAAAAGCTAAGATACTAAACTTAGAATCACTAAGAATCACATGAGCCCGGAGTCATCAAGAGATCAAAGTAGAAACCAACATAGTACTTGAATCAAACTCAAATTGAACTAAAATTCTTCAATTAAAACATAAAAGGAAACCTAGGTTGCATCAATCCATAAAAAACGAATCAAAAGCTTCACCTCTTAGCCCTAGCTAAGAGGTTTTAGTTCATCTCTAACATCCTTGAACTAGAAGCCTCTAAAAACATGAGAAACTACTAAAACAGGAAGAAAACTAGAAATCCGAAGTTGAATCCGTCTCCTGAGCAATCCCCACGTCGTAGTCTCCTCTGGTATGATGGGAAGACATCCTTTTATAGCTTGGAGGAGTCCAATACGCAAGAGAACTCCAGAAATTGCATAAACTTACGCTATTGCGCAGAAGATTTCGGAATTCCGAAATAGAAACAAGCTGTTTACGCTGGCCGACCGGTCACGACCGGTCTGGCTTCTTTGAATCATCATTCCAGCAGCTATGCCCGACCGGTCATGACCGGTCGGGCTTGTTCTCTGATCAGTCCAGCAAGTGAATGGGGTGGCCGACCGGTCTTGACCGGTCTAGGCTACTCTTTCTTCATTATTTCTTTCTTTCTTTCTTCTTTTCTCTTCTCTCCTTGCTTGTCTTTCTTTGGTCTTTCTTCATGCTTGATCTAATGGTCTTTAACACTCATAAAGAGCTCTATTTAGCTTTCAAATGGTGAACTCTCCATCTTGTTCCTACAATCACAAATCATGTATTAAGTTGGTCCTTTAAACATGTATATCATACATAATGAGTGATGAATTGGGGTTAGAATATGCACAATTATGAGCTCAACACACCCCCCAACCAGCATTTTGCTAGTCTCGAGCAAAACATGCTTGAAACAAGTTTCATTCTCTAAAACCCAACTCTCCTCTGGAAACTATTCTTCTATACATTCTAAGACACATAAGCGTAAGAATCAGAGAAATTCAGTGATAAAGGTTGAAACCTAAAACTCTCAGAACATAATAAGTGTTTATATGAAATTTCCACTGATTGATTGATAGATAGAAGAACTTGAACAAATTCAATCTAGTGTGCATGGTGAAAGTTCATCTCATGAGTTTTCGGGATTATCTTCTTCATAAATCAACTAAGCTACCGATCTCAAGGTATATAGAGCAACAACAAGCCTATGACAGGAATTTGCCTTACCGTCCTTCCGACGACTTTCACACTACGTCCCACTTCCGGCTTTGGTTACGGGTAGACCATCCCCCGGTTGGTAGTAGGTAGCCCTAATCGGAATTTCCACCATTTTCCGTCATTCCCAATTTCATCCTTTCATTCCTTTTTCTTTTAAATTAGATAGGATTTTTAGAAATCCATATCTTCCGTTATTTTCCCATGGACAAGGATGGACAAAATACCCCGGCTTGGTTTCTCAAGACCTCAAATCAAAGTCTAATTAATCCACGAATCACATACTCCTTTCAAATCATGAAAATCGTGTAATGTGAACTAGGTGCAAAAGGTGTTCAAATTTTCTATCAATCATAAAAATAGGTGAATTCACATATAAAACCATTATATTAAGAGAAATTCAAAGCTTGCAACATCCCTCACTTCATATCTCATCTTCTTATACTTATGCTATCTCGAATGCATAGAATCAAAGCCTTCAAAAGAGTTTCGAATTTCAGAAAAAATCAAAAAATTTCTACATCTTTGCTCGACATGTCACAAAAGCTAGCAGATTCATCAATTAAGGAATCTCTCACCCCCCAACCAAAACTCTGCATTGTCCTCAATGTAATAAGATATGCAATATGTATGACATGAGAGCAATGACATAAAATAAAGGAGAGTGAGAAAGAGAGATATCACCTGAAGCATACAGTCCATGGCAAGATTAGCTTTTGGAGATGGATTACTTCACAACTAAATCAACTATCAAAGCAAATCCTAATGGGAAAGCATTCAAGCAAATCATCCTCCGTCAGACTAGGAGGTTAATCCCAACAACTCATCCAAAAGCATAAAGTCAAGCAGAATCATTAGATGGATCAAAAGGTTTCGCAGTAAGGTCATCCAATAACCTGCTTTACAATGTACATGTGTGTGAGTGATCGAGATAAGCCACTTAAAATCCCAAAAAGGAATTTCAGTGGGTTCCTTAATGTTTTCACCACATGTATAAGAGGAGACATCATCAGATTTATCAGAAAAAATATGTCTCCAATCAGATTTTCCTGGGCAATGATATTGCAAGTAAGGATCATCCCAGGGTTGGTGGAGTTCGGTATGCATGATCCACAAAGGTGTGGAATTGATTTTTCAGCGCAAAAAGGTATTGTTTCCACATCCTTCTCTCGGCTAACGGCATATGCCGATACCGACTCAAAAAGTGTGACCATATCCCTTATCCTATCATCGTTCTCATCAAGGGAGTGAGTCACTTCTTCGTCTAAGGGACCGGAGTAAAAAGGTGAGAGGGACTCATTTTCCACAATAGAATTGATCATGTTGATTTCGCGGACCTCCTCATCCTCATCCTCTTGTTGGTTGTCAATATTAAAAGCATTCAACTCAATCGTCATATTGCCAAAAGACATATGACTTTGTCATGTGGAAACTCATGAAAATCAAAACCCAACATTAAATGTATGATATACATTTGCAAAGTAGTAATAATTCGGAAAGACCGAGTATCGTTCCCACAGAGATTTATGAATGGGTATTCTTAGGATTTAACGAATTATTACTACTTTGCAACCCTACACTTGGGGAGTAAACAAGTTTTTGGCGCCGTTGCCGGGGATTTTCTATGCGGTATTGTTAGAATTTTCTGAAATAACTTTTAGTTGAGATTGTGTTAAGATAGGTTTAGGATTTGTTTTGTTTTCTAGAATAGGTTTTCTTCTAATTACTAACTTACTTTGTTTTGATTTTTGCAGGATTCTAACATAGGTCTAATCCTAGGGATTTTTAGGAAGTTGAAGAAGAAGAAGGCATCTTAAGTTACAAATCAGGTTTTATTGTTCTAACCTTACTCTTCTTTTTCTCCTACTCATTCCTATCATATTCATCTCTTGTAGAGTGGGTGGAGGCTCCTTTTGGATCTCTGAAAGGTAGGCCTTTTGCCACCTGGATTCCGATTGGTCGGCTCTACCGCCTTGGATCACCTTGTGCTCAGAGATTTCTGTTCTCAACCTATTCCTCTTTCTTCTTTTCCTATACTTTTTCTCAAAAGACTAAAAGAGTGGGTGGGGAGTTCTTTGAACCCCTATTGACCAGGAGAAATCGGTCTCTATCCTTGCTTCTGGCTTAGCCATTGCAAGACACCTTGTGCTTAAGTCCTAGAGAGGAGTAAAGGAAGGAAGGAAGAATTCTTTTTCCTTTTTGTTCATTCTTTTTTGTTTTGCATGCCACATTGGGCTTGGACTTATAATAATCGACTTGTAAGGGACGGAGTAATTGTTGAAGGGATTGATAGAGAGCCTCATGCTAGGAAACGTCAAAATTTTCCTGAAATTACTAGAGAGATGGCTGAAAATCAACCAAATCAAAGTGTTAATCAAAATCCAGCCCCAAACCTTACTGAATTGGATGAGAATGAAGTGGGGGATGTACCTCAACCTAGAACTTTACGTGACTATTTACAACCAGCTAGGACGAGTACTCCCTCTTGCATAATTTTTCCTCACAATGTGGGGAATATTGATTTTAAACCGGGGTTGATCCAACTTCTTCCTAGATTCCATGGACTCGACTCTGAGAGCGCATATCTACATATTAAGGAATTTGAAGAAGTTATTGCCACAATAAACTATGACAATGTAACCAAGGATACAATAAAACTTAAATTGTTCCCTTTTTCCTTGAAAGAGAAGGTCAAATCATGGCTACGTTCCTTAAGGCCGAGGTCTATTGGGACATGGGCTGAGATGACTAGGGAGTTTCTTAAAAAATTCTTCTCTACTTATCGAACCAATGCACTAAGAAGAGCCATAATGAACTTCGCCCAAAAAGAAGAAAAAACCTTTTTTCAATGTTGGGAAAGGTATAATGAGCTATTAAATGCATGCCCACATCATGGCTATGAAAGGTGGAGGTTGATTAGTTTCTTCTATGATGGATTGAACTCAACCATGCGCCAATTTGTGGAGATGATTTGCAATGGGGAGTTCATGAACAAGGAAACGGAGGAAGCTTGGGATTATTTTGACATGTTGGCTGAAAATACACAAGCATGGGATGTATCTAAGCCAACAAGTTCAAAACAACCCCAAGCCAAGGAAAAGAGAGAAATTTATGTTTTAGATGGGCAAGATGATCTAGGTTCTAGAGTGGCTAAACTCACACGAAAGGTCGAGGAGATGGAACTAAAGAAGGTGGATACAACCCAGCAAAGGGGGCTGTTGAAACTATTTGTGGTATTTGTGCTTCCAATGTGCATCAAACGCCGGATTGTCCAACAATCTATGCGTTTCGAGAACTTTTATTTGAACAATCAAATGCCTTGAATAGTTATCAACGACCTTTTAATACTCCAAATTCCAACACGAATAATTCTAGTTGGAGGAACAACCCAAACTTCAATTGGGCGAATGGAAACACGGCTAATCAAAATAATCCTCAAAGGGGGCCCCCAATGCAAATGGCCCCACCTCAAATGCCTATAGAGGATACTTTGAAAGCATTCATGGAAGGACAAGCTCAAATTAATCAATCTAACCATACGATAATGCTTGAGCTTAAAAGTTCGGTGGAGGAAATCAAGGCTCGCTTAAACGCAAGGGAAGGGATGCTTCCAGCCCAACCCATACCAAATCCAAAACAACAATGCGAAATAAGCATGCCTAGTTCTTCTAACCAACATATGGAACATGCTAAGGCCATCACCACTCTTAGAAGTGGTAAAATCATTGAAAAATCTGATCCGGTGAAGGTTTCCACGCCTAATGATCCAGGTATCTTCCAAAGAGGATGATGGACCTAGCACCGCCATGAATGAAAAAGAGCCATTGAAAGAATATAGGCCCGTTGCTCCATTCCCCCAACGCTTGATTCCAGCCAAACCTAAGGATAAATATCAGGAATTTTTGGAGGTTTTCAAGCATGTCAAAATCAACATCCCATTGTTGGATGCCATTAAACAAATACCGTCATATGCAAAATTTTTAAAAGACCTTTGCATGGTTAAAAGAAAAATACATGTGCAAAAGAAGGCATTTTTGACAGAGAATGTGAGTGCCATTATCAACCACGGGATGCCCAAGAAATACAAAGATCCCGGTTGTCCGACCATATCATGTATGATTGGAGATCACTGTTGAGCTCATAATTGTGCATATTCTAACCCCAATTCATCACTCATTATGCATCATATACATGTTTAAAAGACTATTCTAAAGCGTGATTTGTGATTGTAGGAACAAGATGGAGATGTCGTCAATTGAAGGCTAAATGTAGCTCCTTACGAGCATTGAAGACCATTGGATCAAGCATGAAGGAAGACCAAAGAAAGCCAAGACAAGGAGAGAAGAGAAAAGAAGGAAGAAAGAAAGAAATAAAGAAGAAAGAGAGCCAGACCGGTCGGTTGACCGGTCGGCCAAGCCAGCCCGACCGGTCAAGACCGGTCGGCCCACCATTTACCTGCCAAAATAGATGGACTGTGCAGCCCGACCGGTCATGACCGGTCGGGCATAGTTGCTGGACTACTCAGGAACGCAGCCGACCGGTCATGACCGGTCGGCCATTGCTGCTGGACAAAGGCCAAGCCCGTCCGACCGGTCATGACCGGTCGGCCAGCGTATATAGGCTCTTTCTATTTTGGATCTCCGGATTTCACTGCGCAATTGCGTAAGTTTACGCAATTTCTGAAACTTTCTTGCGTATTGAACTCCTCCAAGCTATAAAAGGATGTCTTCCCTTCATACCAAAAGGAGGCTACGACGTGGGGATTGCTCAGGAGACGGATTCTACTTCGAATCTCTAGTTTTCTTCCTGTTTTAGTAGTTTTTCATGTTTTTAGAGGCTTTTAGTTCAAGGATGTTAGAGATGAACTAAAACCTCTTAGCTAGGGCTAAGAGGTGAAGCTTTTGATTCGTTTTTGATGGATTAATGCAACCTAGGTTTCCTTTTATGTTTTAATTGATGAATTTTAGTTCAATTTGAGTTTGAATCAAGTATTAAGTTGGTTTTACTTTGATCTCTTGATGACTCCGGGCTCATGTGATTCTTAGTGATTCTAAGCTTAGTATCTTAGCTTTTGAGCATTGTTTATGCTTGTGTAATGCAATGATCTACCATCGACTCCGGGCATGGTAGACGCTTTGATTGCCTTATATGCAATGGCCTGATTTTCATGTGGGAACTCATTCAACTAAAGTTCTTATCTTTTTTATATAATCTGGAATAGTTGCTTAGTGATTGATTTTGATTTAATTCGAGTTCAAATCATGAATTGTAATCGGGTCTAGTGACAGGACTTGGTGAAAGCTATGGTTATGAATCTCAACTAGATTGGAAAGAGGCTTGGCCTATACAATTGAGTGTGCCCAAGGCCTGAGCATGGTTGTGGGAATCAAATCAATGAATGAGCACTTGTTCCAGATGATTGTTGGTTTAACCGCTCTATATTCCAATCGGATAGAGAAAGGAATTTGATTCCGATTGAGTCATGAGAGACCTAGTTGTGTTGATGCATTGAAACTTATCAAAAGTAGGATCCTTGGCGCTCTAGTGCCTTTTTAGATTGAAATTACCTTAACCATTCACTGTTTAAACCCAAATCACTATTTGTTTAGCTTTAGTTCTTAATAGGATCTTAATTACTAGTTGTTTTAGACAAATTCTGGGAATACCCATACATAAATCTCTGTGGGAATGATACTCGGTCTTTCCGGATTATTACTACTTCGCAACCCTACACTTGGGGAGTGAACAAGTTTTTGGCGCCGTTGCCGGGGATTTCTATGCGGTATTTTTAGAATTTTTTGAAATAACTTTTAGTTGAGATTGTGTTAAGATAGATTTAGGATTTGTTTTACTTTTTAGAGTAGGTTTTCTTCCAATTACTAACTTGCTTTGTTTTGATTTTTGTAGGATTCTAACATAGGTCTAATCCAGGGATTTTTAGGAAGTTGAAGAAGAAGAAGGCATCTTAAGTTACAAATCAGGTTTTATTGTTCTAACCTTACTCTTCTTCTTCTCCTACTCATTCCTATCATATTCATCTCTTGTAGAGTAGGTGGAGACTCCTTTTGGATCTCTGAAAGGTAGGCCTTGTGCCACCTGGATTCCTATTGGTCGGCTCTGCCGCCTTGGATCACCTTGTGCTCAGAGATTTCTCTTCTCAATCTATTATTCTTTCTTCTTTTTCTATACTTTTTCTCAAAAGACTCAAAGAGTGGGTGGGGAGTTCTCTGAACCCCTATTGACCAGGAGAAATCGGTCTCTATCCTTGCTTCTGGCTCATCCATTGCAAGACACCTTGTGCTTAAGTCCTAGAGAGGAGTAAAGAAAGGAAGGAAGAATTCCTTTTCCTTTTTGTTCATTCTTTTTGGTTTTGCATGCCACATTGGGCTCGGACTTATAATAACCGACTTGTAAGGGACAAAGTAATTGTTGAAGGGATTGATAGAGAGCCTCGTGTTAGGAAACGTCAAAATTTTCCTGAAATTACTAGAGAGATGGCTGAAAATCAACCAAATCAAGGGTTAATCAAAATCTAGCCCCAAACCTTACTGAATTGGATGAGAATGAAGTGGGGGATGTACCTCAACCTAGAACTTTACGTGACTATTTACAACCAGCTAGGACGAGTACTCCCTCTTGCATAATTTTCCCTCACAATGTGGGGAATATTGATTTTAAACCGGGATTGATCCAACTTCTTCCTAGATTCCATGGACTCGACTCTGAAAGCGCTTATTTACATATTAAGGAATTTGAAGAGGTTATAGCCACAATAAACTATGACAATGTGACCAAGCATACAATAAAACTTAAATTATTCCCTTTCTCCTTGAAAGAGAAGGCCAAATCATGGCTACATTCCTTAAGGCCGAGGTCTATTGGGACATGGGCTGAGATGACTAGGGAGTTTCTTAAAAAATTCTTCCCTACTCATCGAACCAATGCACTACGAAGGGCCATAATGAACTTCTCCCAAAAAGAAGAAGAAACTTTTTCCAATGTTGGGAAAGGTACAATTGTTCGCTCGCCTCAAGTGTAAGGCTACGATGTAGTAATAAAACTCGGTAAGACCGAGGTCTATCCACAGGGAAATAGTAACAGTTCCCAAATCACTCTAGCAACTCATTTTTTAATAGAAATCAGATTTAATTGAGTGTTTACTTAAAATAGGAACTTAATGAAAAATCAGAGATATAAAGTACTAAGGCTTTCAAGGATCCACTTGTAGCAATCCTATGTCAATTCAGTCAATCCAAGTAGAAAACACAACTAGATTTGAAGTCCTATCTCTCATCTAGTTGGAGAATAAAGCATTCACACACATTCCATCACATTCAAGTTGAACTTCCAAGTTCTAGTCCAATAAAATCAATACCAAACTCAAAACCATAGCCTGCGGAGTAACAGCCATGCCTCTGGACTATGGCCTGCTCGAGGATTACTATAATCCGAATTTAGATAAACAAACATGATAATCTCAGAGAATTAAAAGGAATTCATGTCCGGAGCACATAAACTCAGATAAGACGTCTCAAACTACCACTTTTTGGAACTAAATCATGTAAAAATCCAAACTTGAATGTAAATTACTTGAATTAAACTGAAACCAACATAGAATTAGCTACAAGCTTCACCTCTCAGCCTTAGCTGAGAGGTTTTAGCCGAGCATAGTCATGCTACAACTAAAAACTCTGAAATAAAGCATAAAAATAGAAAAAACCCGAATAGGAGAGTTGCAGCCGCTCCACAATCGCCTTCGCTCTCCAAACTCACGTTCCTTAGCCTCTCTGATACCCTAGGGAGAACCCCTAGGTGTCCTTTTATAGCAAGCAACCTCCCTTGCGTCGATTCTGCGAAAGACTACGCGTTGCGCAGCAATTTTCGGAGTCCAGCTTTAGAAAGGAATCCTCTTACGCAGGGCCGACCGGTCGTGACCGGTCGGACTGATTTTCTAAGCATTCCAGGGAGTACAGCCGACCGGTCATGACCGGTCGGACAGGCTATCCATTCATCCAGCAAGTGTGGCCGACCGGTCATGACCGGTCGGACCAATTTGAGTGTTGTTCCAGCGTAGACAGCCGACCGGTCATGACCGGTCGGCCTGTATTTTCCAGCTTCCAGTGTGTATGGCCGACCGGTCAAGACCGGTCGGCCTGCTCTCCCTTTTGATCAGCAACTGTGGCTGACCGGTCAAGACCGGTCAGCCCTCTTCACATTGTTCTTCTTTTCTTCTTTTTCTATTTTTTTTCTTCTTCTCTCTCTTCTCTTTGCTTTCTCCTTTCTTTGATCTTCTTTCATCTTCATCCAAAAGCTCTAGAAGCGTTCTTTTGACTTGTAATTGAATGAAGTCCGCTCTCATCCCTATAATCACAAAACATGTGTTAGGTGGGCCTTTAAACCATGAAA
This sequence comes from Liriodendron chinense, assembly GCA_003013855.2. Classification (NCBI taxonomy): domain Eukaryota; kingdom Viridiplantae; phylum Streptophyta; class Magnoliopsida; order Magnoliales; family Magnoliaceae; genus Liriodendron; species Liriodendron chinense. Next base: position 773,227 of record PVNU02001229.1, on the reverse strand, counting down.
ATCATGCAAACCTTGTCGTGTAATGGGCAATGTAATGTATAAATTGGAGGTTCAACACACCCCCCAACCAGCTTTTTGCTAGTCCCGAGCAAAACATGCGTGAAACAATTTCAAACCTCCAAATCCAACTCTCTTCCAGAAATCATGTTTCTATCCATTCCAAGATGTATTAGTATAAAATTTAGAAAAATTAGAGGATAGAAGCTGAAACCTTGGACTCTCAAAACATAAAAGGTGTCTACATGAAATTCCCGCTGATTGATTGATAAATAGAAGAACTCGAACAAATTCAACCTAGTGTGCATAGTGAAAGTTCATCTCATGAGTTCCTGGAATCATCTTCTTCATAGATTAAGTAAACCAAGGATTTTAAGGTGCACAGAGCAACAGCAAGCCTATAACAGGAATTTGCCTTACCGTCCTTCCGACGGCTTTCACACTACGTCCCATTTCCGGCTTTGGTTACGGTTCGACCATCCCCCGGTTGGTAATAGGTAGCCCTTTTCGGAATTTTCCACCATTTTTCTTTCCTTCCCGATTTCATCCTTTCTTTCCTTTTTCTTTTAAATTAGATAGGATTTTTAAAAATCCATATCTTCTGTTATTTTCCCATGGACAAGGATGGACAAAATACCCCGGCTTAGCTGCTCAACACCTTTAAATCAAAGTCTAGCTAATCCACAAATCACATAAACCTGTCACTCATGGAAATCGTGTAATGTGAACTAGGTGTAAAAAGTGTTCAAATTTTTCTATCAATCACAACAATAGGGGAACTGTCATATAACACTATTATATTGGGAGAAATTCAAGACTACAACATCACACACTTCGTTTCTCCTCCTCTTCTACTCATAGCCTCTCGAATGTATAGAAACAAGATTTTCTAAAAGATTTTTGAGATGTTAGAAAATTCGAAAAAAAAATTGTGCATATGAAGCTCGAAATGTTGCAATATGCTAGATGAGGAGTCTCATCTCACCCCCCAACCAAATCTTGCATTGTCCTCAATGTAAAAAGATAGACAACTAGCATGAACATGAGAGCGATGGTAAACAATGAGAGAGTGAGAACAATAGTACCTGAGAGAGCGATCATGGAAGTCTGCAACTACAACAACTAAAACCTATTAAAACAGAAGAACAAAACTAAACCTACCTATGCTATACCTCCATCAGACTAGGAGATCAATCATCCTGATAGACAGGATCATTCAGGGAGATGGACATGTCCTCTAAATCAAATTTCTCAACAAATGGTTTAAGGCATTGTCCATTAACTTTGAAACAGTCACCATTCGCTGCATTCTCAATCTCAACAGCCCCATGAGGAAAAACTTCTTTGACAATATATGGGCCAGTCCATCGAGATCGTAACTTTTTCGAAAAAAGATAAAGTCGGGCATTATACAAGAGCACTTTCTGTCCTTCATGGAAAGATTTCCTTAAGATGTGCTTGTCATGAAAGGCCTTCATCTTGCTCTTGTAAATTCTCGAATTCTCATATGCATCATTCCGGATCTCATCAAGCTCATTTAATTGAAGTTTGCGAAGCGAGCTAGCCTTGCCAATGTCAAAATTTAGAGCCCGAATTGCCCAATAGGCTTTGTGTTCTATCTCCACAGGCAAGTGGCAAGCTTTCCCATAGACGAGTCTATAAGGGGACATTCCAATGGGTGTCTTGTAGGCAGTATGGTGAGCCCAAAGTGCATCATCTAATCTTAGGGACCAATCCTTGCGATCCGGTCTCACCGTCTTTTCCAAAATCTGCTTGATTTCCCTATTGGAGATTTCAGCTTGCCTACTTGTTTGTGGGTGGTATGGGGTACTCACTTTGTGCCTAATACCATATTTCTTCATCAAAGTTTCAAAAGGTCTATTGCAAAAGTGAGAACCACCATCACTAATAATGGCTCGAGGCGTCCCAAATCTAGAAAGTATGTTTTCTTTGAGGAACTTGAGAACCGTACGATGATCATTGGTTCTACATGGGATAGCCTCTATCCATTTAGACACATAGTCTACGGCAAGCAGAATATAGACATGTCCAAAAGATGAGGGGAATGGTCCCATGAAATCGATGCCCCAACAGTCAAAGACTTCAAGATGTTGAATTGGGGTGAGAGGCATCATATTTCGACGGGATAATCCTCCTAGCTTCTGGCAGCGCTCGCACGCTTTGCAAAACTCGTGGGTGTCCTTAAATAACGTGGGCCAATAAAAACCACATTGCAGAATTTTTGCAGTTGTTTTCTTGGCTGAAAAATGACCCCCACATGCTTGATCATGACAAAAGGAGATGACTGAATTGTGTTCATCATCGGGGACGCATCTCCTTATGATTTGGTCTGGACAATATTTAAACAATAGAGGTTCATCCCAGAAAAATCTGCGCACTTCCCTTAAAAATTTACGTTTATCTTGCGCAGTCCAATGAATCGGCATCGCTCCTGTGGAAAGATAATTGGCTATATCAGCGTACCATGGTGGATGTGTAGCAACAAAGAGCTGCTTATCAGGGAATGAGTCCTCAATAGGTGACTCATCAATGAAATTTGGTAGGACTAGGCGGGATAGATGATCCGCCACCACATTTTCTACCCCCTTCTTATTTTTGATCTCCAAGTCGAATTCTTGAAGGAGTAGGATCCATCTAAGCAAACGGGGCTTAGCATCATTCTTAGAAAGAAGGTATTTCAGCGCCGCATGATCCGTATACACAATAACTTTGGATCCTATTAAGTATGGCCTGAATTTGTCCAAGGTAAAAATGATAGCTAGGAGCTCTTTCTCCGTAGTCGAATAATTAACTTGGGCAGGATTCAAGGTCCTACTTGCGTAGTAAATGACATGGGACTTTTTATCTTTCTTTTGGCCTAACACCGCCCCAATAGCAAAATCGCTCGCATCGCACATCAACTCAAAAGGCATGGACCAATCTGGTGGTTGCATGATACGGGCTGTCAACATGTCTTTTAGCTTTGAAAAAGCTAATTGACATTCGGCACCCCACTCAAATTGGTTCTCCTTTAGTAGAAGGTTGCATAAAGGCCTTGAGATGTGACTAAAGTCCTTTATAAACCTTCGATAGAAACCGACGTGTCCAAGGAAGGACCGCACATCGCGTATGCTTTTGGGTGGTGGTAGATTGGAAATTATGTCAATTTTCGCCCGGTCTACCTCTATTCCATTGGACGAGATGATGTGTCCAAGGACTATTCCTCTTTGTACCATGAAATGGCACTTTTTCCAGTTTAATACGAGTTGCTTTTCCTCACACCTCATCAAGACCAACTTCAAGTGCTTGAGACACTCATTAAATGTACAACCAAAAACAGAAAAGTCATCCATGAATACCTCAAGAAACTCACCCACCATGTCCGAGAAAATACTCAACATGCATCGTTGGAATGTGGCGGGTGCATTGCATAACCCGAATGGCATCCTTCGGTAAGCGAAGGTACCAAACGGGCATGTAAATGTGGTTTTCTCTTGGTCTTCCGGAGCTATCTCAATTTGGTTGTATCCGGAATAGCCATCTAGGAAGCAATAATAGGAATGGCCTGCCAACCTCTCCAAAATTTGATCCATAAATGGGAGAGGGAAGTGGTCTTTCCTGGTAACCGTGTTGAGCTTCCTATAATCAATGCACATACGCCAACCGGTGGTCACCCTAGTCGGTATAAGCTCGTTGTTGGCGTTTTTAATGATGGTAATACCGGATTTCTTAGGGACAACTTTGGTAGGACTCACCCATTGGCTATCTGAGATGGGGTAGATGATCCCCACATCCAATAGCTTTAATACCTCGGCTTTGACAACCTCCATCATGTTTGGATTTAGCCGTCTTTGAGGTTGTCTAGTCGTTTTTGCATTTTCTTCAAGGTGTATACGGTGAGTGCAAACCGAAGGATCTATCCCTTTGAGATCCGCTATTGTCCAACCTATGGCTTCCCGGTGTTTTTTGAGTAACTCAATCAACTTGAGCTCTTGGTCTTTCTCTAGGTGGGAGGCAATGACAACTGGGAAAGTTTCCTCTTGACCCAAATATACATATTTAAGCTCGGATGGCAGTGGTTTGAGGTCAAGCTTCGGTGGTTTGATGTTAGACGGTAGAGGCCTTGATGTGGTTGGTGGCAATTTTTCAAAATGGGGCCTCCACCGGCTAGTATCAACTACTGGTCTTTCTGCTTGCACAATTTCACTAATGATGGGATCTTCAGGTTCCATGAAGTGTGCTAAGCATGTCTCCAAGCTTTCTAGTGGTTCAAGTTGGAGGAGTTCTTCTTCTTCAAAGGTTTCAAGCATGTTTACATCGAAGAACTCATCATCATCGACATCCCTATGTCTTTTGCCCAAGTGAAACACATTCACCTCTAGTGTCATGTTTCCAAAAGATAGTTACATCACCCCATTCCGGCAATTGATGATTGCGTTTGATGTGGCAAGGAATGGGTGGCCTAATATTACCGGTATTTGGGTGCTAGCATCCAAAACCGGTTGTGTGTCCAAGACTATAAAATCTACCGGGTAGTAGAATTTGTCAACTTGGACTACAACATCCTCAACTATCCCCCTCGGTACACGGATAGATCTATCAGCGAGTTGCAATGTGGTTTTGGTGGGTTTTAATTCACCAAGACCCAATTGCTCATATACCGAGTATGTGATCAAGTTCACACTCGCCCCCAAGTCTAACAAGGCACGTTCAATCCGGTAGTCTCCAATGATACATGAGATGGTGGGACTACTGTTGAGCTCTTAATTGTGCATATTCTAACCCCAATTCATCACTCATTGTGCAAGGTTTGTATGGTTTGTAAGCTAATTCAATGCATGTTTTGTGACTACAGGATTGAGGGTGGACTCTACTCAATTGAAGACATAAAGAGCTCACTTGGGATCATTCGGGTGAATAAAGTTTGAGGATCAAAGAAGAAAAGAAAGAAAGAACTAAAGAAGAAAAGAAAGCAGAAGAAAGAAAAGAAAAAATACAAAAAGAAAAGAGGGCTGACCGGTCGTGACCGGTCGGCCAAGGAAGCCAGACCGGTCAGTGACCGGTCAGCCATGCATGTTTGGAGATATTGAGGATGTCCGACCGGTCATGACCGGTCGGATAGGATTGCTGGAACATCAATGGACAAGGCTTCTGGGACTTCACTAGGACCGACCGGTCATGACCGGTCGGATAGGATTGCTGGAACATCAATGGACAAGGCTTCTGGGACTTCACTAGGACCGACCGGTCATGACCGGTCGGTCATTGCTGCTGGATGAGGAGAAAAAAATACATCCGACCGGTCATGACCGGTCGGAATTGCTTGCTGGACTGATGTTCTATATGGCCCGACCGGTCATGACCGGTCGGCTATGCGTACTGTGTTAGAACTTTCTAATTTCTTCCCGAAATTCTCTGTGCTGCGTAAGTGTTACGCAAATTTCCAATTCTTCCGACGTTGTGGAGCCTCCAGACTATAAGAGGACACCTAGGGATCATTCCTGGGGCATCCTAGAAGGGTTCAAGCGAGGTTGGAGGCTGTGGAAGTGAAGATTGGAGTTTCACAACTCCTTTTGGTTTGCTTTGTTGTTTTTATGCTTTTTGTAGTTGTTTCATGTTTCCTTGGATCATGAGCAGCTAAACCTCTTAGCTAGGGCTAAGAGGTGAAGCTTGTAGTGTATCCAAGATGTTTTAATTCGTAGTTAAGTGGTTTTCAGTTTGGAATTCATGATTATGAACTAAGGTTTGAAGTTTATACAAGTTTTTAAGTAATTTCTCTTAGTCTTGTGATGACTCATGGATGTTTGGATGAATTACTTATCTTCTTAATTTGTTTGCAACGGTTTAGACCTGTATGATCCGAGGAATTGGAGTGCGCTCTAGTACCAAGCTCTTCATAAAGGGGCTTCATGCCAAAGTTCTAGTTTTGGTTGATTATCTGGAATATGTATGGACTGTGCATATAATTTGAATCCAGTTCAAATCATGATCTAGCCTTGTCTTGTGAGAAGACTTAAGGATGGTTATGATTGGGAATTGGACCTATAGAAAAGGTGAATGACCTATGCAATGAGCATGCTCAGATCAGCCTAGAGTTGAGTGAACTTTATGCACAAAACTTACATGTTACAGACTTCTGGTTTAACAGTTCTATCATCCGACTAGATAGACCTGACTGGTGATTCTAGTTGAGAGAATGGGAAGCCACAGCGGATTGAACATCGAGGATTGCTACAAGTGAATCCTCGAACCCCTAGTGCCTTCTTATAATTGTTTACATTCAATTTAGCTTAAACTGTTAATCACACACATTCTATTCAAACTTTGATTGTTAGCTTCAATAGAAACTTGTGGATGAGTTTGTGACATCCTACATAAGTCCCTGTGGATCGACCTCGGTATTATCGAGTTTATTACTACATCGCAACCCTACACTTGGGGAAGCGAACAAGTTTTTGGCGCCGTTGCCGGGGACCTTGACGGTTTTCACAAATTTCTGAAATTAGTATCTATTTAGGACTCTTTTAGATTTTTAGAACTAACTTAGTTTGTTTATTTGATTTTTTCAAGGATTTCTAGGAAGCTGAAGAAGATTCAAGGATTTCAAGTGCGAATCAGGTTCTATCCTTCTAAAACCTTACTCTTCTCCTTCTCCTAGTCATTCTTATTTTATTCATCTCTTGTAGAGTGGGTGGAGACTCCTTTTGGATCTCTGAAAGGTCGGCCTTTTTTGCCACCTGGATTCCTATTGGTCGGCTCTGCCGTCTTGGATCACCTTGTGCTCAGGGATTTCTTTTCTCATCTCTACTCCTCTTTCTCCTTTTTCTGCACCTTTTCTCAAAAGATTCAAAGAGTGGGTGGGGTGTTCTCTGAACCCCTATTGACCAGGAGAAATCGGTCTCTATCTTTGTTTCTGGCCTAGCCATTGCAAGACACCTTGTGCTTCGGTCTTAGAGAAGAGTAAAGAAAAAGAAGGAAGAATTCTTTTTCCGTTTTGTTTCTTATTTTTGATTTTGCATGCCACATTGGGCTCGGGATCCAATAACCGACTCATAAGTGAAGGGGGGATAGTAGAAGGCATTGATAGAGAGCCACGTGTTAGGAGACATCTAGATTCTCCAATTTTATCTGAAAGTATGGCTACAAATCAACCTAACCCGGTTCAAAATCAAACCGAAACAGGGGAGAATGTGGTTGAGAATGTTCCCCGACCTAGGACTTTACGTGATTTCTTGCAACCTGCAAGAACGAGCACTCCCTCATGCATAGTATTTCCACCAAATGCAGGGAATGTGGATTTGAAACCGGGAGTGATCAATCTTCTCCCTAAATTCCATGGTTTAGACAGTGAAAGTGCCTATCAACACCTTAGGGAGTTTGATGAGGTAATCACCACCATGCACTTTGCAAATGTGACTGAAGATGTAGTAAGACTTAAATTCTTCCCTTTCACTCTTAAGGATAAAGCCAAGGGTTGGCTTTATGCATTGAGGCCAAGATCAATTGGGTCATGGAATGATATGCATAGAGAATTTATAAAAAAATTCTTCCCTACTCACAAAACGAACATGCTTAAGCGCCTTATCATGAACTTTGCCCAAAAGGAGGATGAAACCTTTTCCCAATGTTGGGAGAGATTCAAGGACCTATTAAACGCATGCCCACATCATGGCTATGAAAATTGGCGAATTATAAGTTTTTTCTATGAAGGACTGATTCCATCCATGCGCCAATTTATAGAGATGATGTGTAATGGGGAGTTCATGAATAAGGAAGCTGATGAAGCATGGGATTATCTGGAAGAATTGGCTGAAAGTGCACAATCTTGGGACACATCTAAACCAACAAATTCCAAGATTGGCCAACAAAAGGAAAAGGAAGGAATGTATGTCTTATCAGAGGAAGATAGCATAAGTGCACGGTTGGCTAGCCTTACAAGAAAGGTCGAAGCCATGGAATTAAGGAAAGGAGAAACAATCAACTCCACTGAGGTTGAAACTATTTGTGGAATTTGTGCTGGAAATCAACATGCTACACCAGATTGTCCCACAATTTCAGGCAGTCCAAAGCATCTTACAAGAACAAACAAATGCCATAAACAGTTATCAGCAGCAATATGGTGCTCCAAACTCAAACACGTATAATCCTAATTGGAAGAACCATCCCAACTTCAGTTGGAGGAATGGACCCACTGCAAATGCAAACAACACTCCAAAAGTATCACTAGAAGAGATGTTGGGTGCACTCGTATCGGTCCAGAATGAGTATAACAAGACAAATTCTCTAAAAATAGATGGGTTCATGCAAGAGCAATTGAAATTCAATCAAAATTCAAACCAAGCCATTAATGAATTGAAAACATCTCTGGCTAGAGTGGAAGCTCACCTGAGTGGTAGAGAGAAGGGCACACTTCCTGCTCAAACTCTTCCTAACCCAAGGACCCAGTATGAGCTACAAGATGCAAGCTCATCCTCCCACCATACGGAACATGTCCAAGCTATCACCACTTTGAGAAGTGGGAAAGAAATTGATAAATCCAATCTGGGAAGGCTCCCAAGCCTAAGGATCCGGAAACTCCCAAAGAGGATGATAGCCCAAACAATATTCCACAAGAGAAAGAACCGGAAAGACAATACAAGCCAGTTGCCCCATTTCCACAAAGGTTGATTTCACCTAAACCTTTAGATAAAAATCTGGAAATTCTGGAAGTTTTCAAGCAGGTGAAGATCAACATTCCGCTGTTGGATGCAATAAAACAAATACCATCTTATGCCAAATTTTTAAAGGAATTGTGTACAATCAAAAGGAAACATAACGTTCACAACAAAGTGCTTTTGGCTGAGAATTTGAGTGCCATCATCAAACAAGAGGTGCCCCAAAAATACAAAGATCCGGGTAGTCCAACCATATCATGCATCATAGGAGATTACCAGATTAAACAAGCCCTACTCGACTTGGGGGCAAGTGTGAATCTCATTCCATACTCGGTCTATGAACAACTTGGGTTAGGTGAATTGAAACCCACCAAAACCACACTCCAACTTGCTGATAGATCCATCCGGATACCGAGAGGAATGGTAGAGGATGTTCTAGTCCAAGTTGATAAATTCTACTACCCAGTAGATTTTATTGTCTTGGACACACATCCTGTGATAGGCACCGGTACTCAAATTCCCGTCATACTTGGACGACCGTTTCTAGCTACCTCAAACGCCATTATCAATTGTAGAAACGGACTTGTACAAATGTCCTTTGGAAATATGACCCTTGAGCTTAACATATTTGAGTTATGCAAACAACCGCGGGAAGTTGGTGATGATATCCACGAATTAAACATGATCGAATCATTCGTGGAAGATACAATCCCCTTGTCACTATTTTCCGACCCTTTGGAGGCATGTGTGGCCCATCTTCATGATATGAATGATGATACAACACAAGAGATGGATGCCGTTCTAGATGTGATGATGGTGCGTGAAAATAAAAGATGGAGGACCCCAATTGAACCTTTGCCTATAAATGAGAACAAGGCCCTCCCATCCAACATTAAGGCACCAAAACTCGACCTAAAACCATTGCCAAGTGAGCTAAAATATGTTTATTTAGGTCGAGATGAGACATATCCAGTGGTGATTTCTTCCCACTTGAATGAGGAACAAGAGAGTAGGCTAATAGCCACTCTATTAGAGCACAAGAGTGCCATCGGATGGACAATTGCGGATCTCAAAGGCATAGACCCACTGATTTGCACTCACCGCATACACCTTGAGGAAAATGCAAAGACATCCCGGCAACCACAAAGACGATTAAATCCAAACATGAAGGATGTGGTTAAGGCCGAAGTGGTGAAACTATTGGATGTAGGTATCATTTACCCAATATCTGATAGCCAATGGGTGAGCCCAACTCAAGTGGTGCCAAAGAAATCCGGAATAACCATCATAGCCAATGCCAATAATGAACTCGTACCAACTAGAGTCACTACCGGTTGGAGAATGTGCATTGACTACAGGAAGCTAAACACTGTCACGAGGAAAGACCACTTCCCCCTACCGTTTGTTGATCAGATTTTAGAACGGTTGGCGGGTCATTCCCACTTTTGCTTTCTTGATGGCTATTCAGGGTACAACCAAATAGAAATTGCCCGTGAAGACCAAGAAAAGACTACATTCACATGTCCATTCGGCACTTTCGCCTATCGACGGATGCCGTTTGGACTATGTAATGCCCCTACCACCTTTCAGCGTTGTATGATGAGCATCTTTTCTGACATGGTGGGGACAATTCTCGAAGTCTTCATGGATGATTTTTCCGTATTCGGTTGTAGCTTTGATGAGTGCCTTGAGCACTTGAAATCTGTGCTAAAAAGATGTGAAGAGAAGAACCTTGTGCTCAATTGGGAAAAGTGTCACTTCATGGTTAAAAAGGAGAATTGTACTTGGTCACATCGTTTCACAAAATGGAATTGAGGTGGACAAGGCGAAAATTGACCTTATCTCTAACCTTCCACCACCCAAAAGCATACGAGATATACGGTCCTTTTTAGGACACGCAGGATTTTATAGACGGTTCATAAAGGATTTCAGTTCACTCTCTCGTCCTTTATGTAACCTACTTCAAAAGGAAAATTCATTTGAGTGGAGTGAAGAATGTCAAAAGGCCTTTACCACCCTTAAAGGCATGTTGACATGCGCCCCAATAATGCAACCACCTGATTGGAGCCTTCCTTTTGAGATTATGTGCGATGCTAGCGACTATGCTATTGGGGCCGTGTTAGGCCAAAGAAAAGATAAAAAGCCATGTGTTATCTACTATGCAAGTAGAACCCTAAACTCAGCCCAGGCAAACTACACCACTACTGAAAAGGAACTTTTAGCCGTAGTTTTTGCCTTGGAGAAGTTCAGATCCTACTTGATTGGATCCAAGATCATTGTATTCACTGATCATGCCGCGCTTAAGTATCTTCTCTCTAAGAAGGATGCTAAACCACGGTTATTAAGATGGATCCTCTTACTCCAAGAATTCGACTTAGAAATACGTGATAAGAAAGGAGTAGAGAATGTAGTAGCTGACCACCTCTCTCGACTTGTCCTCACTGATTCCCCTGAAACGACTGTAATCAATGACATGTTCCCTGATGAACAACTTTTTGCTGTTTCCCAATTGCCATAGTATGCGGACATTGCTAATTATCTTGCTACAGGTACAATTCCTACATATTGGAAAAAGCAAGATAAGGATAGATTCTTCTCAGAGGTACGGAAATTTCTATGGGACGACCCATACCTGTTCAAGTATTGTCCCGATCAAATCATAAGGAGATGTGTCCCAAATGATGAGCAACAAAGTATCATCTCCTTCTGTCATTCTCAAGCATGTGGTGGCCATTTTTCAGCCAAAAAGACCACAGCGAAAATTCTGCAATGTGGGTTTTATTGGCCCACCATGTTCAAAGACACACATGAGTTTTGCAAAGCATGTGAACCTTGTCAGAAACTAGGAGGACTCTCCCGTAGAAATATGATGCCACTTAATCCCATTTTAATTATCGAAATTTTTGATTGTTGGGGCATCGATTTCATGGGCCCATTCTCATCTTCTTTTGGAAATTTATACATCTTACTTGCTGTTGATTATGTCTCCAAATGGGTCGAGGCCATTCCTTGCCAGAATAATGACCATAAAACGGTCATTCGATTTTTAAAAGAAAATATTCTTTCCCGGTTTGGAACGCCTCGAGTCATCATAAGTGATGGAGGGTCTCACTTTTGCAATCGCCCTTTTGCAGCCTTAATGAAGAAATATGGCGTTACACACAAAGTGAGCACTCCCTATCACCCACAAACTTGTGGACAAGCTGAGATATCCAATAGGGAGATTAAACACATTTTGGAGAAAACGGTGAATCCCGATCGCAAGGATTGGTCACTTCGACTTACCGATGCGCTTTGGGCTTACCGTACTGCCTTTAAAACCCCTATTGGAATGTCTCCCTATAGACTTGTCTATGGGAAGGCTTGTCACCTACCTGTGGAATTGGAACATAAGGCATATTGGGCTATTAAGAAGATGAATTTCAATTCTGACAAGGCAAGCTCGTTACGCAAACTACAATTGAATGAACTTGCAGAAATCCGGAATGACGCTTATGAGAATGCGAGAATTTACAAGGACAAGACGAAGATATTCCATGATAAGAATATTCTTCGCAAGACATTCACGATCAACCAAAAAGTCCTTATGTATAATTCTCGCTTACATCGATTTCCGGGAAAACTGAAATCTCGATGGACCGGTCCCTACATTGTGCAAACTGTCTATCCGTATGGGACTGTCGAGCTGTTGAATCCGAGGAACGGCAACATTTTCAAAGCAAATGGGCAGCGATTAAAGCCGTTCTTTGAGAATTTTCCTTCAGAAGGTATGTCCATACCCCTGAATGATCCTGTGTATCAGGATGATTGATCTCCTAGTCTGATGGAGGTATAGAGTAGCTAGGATTAGGACTTTGCTGCTTTTGTTTTCGTTTTCATAGGTTTGTTAGAAGGAGGAAGATTTTCAATGTTCACTCTCTCAGGTAATATCATTCCTCACTCCCTTTTATTTTCAAATTGCTCTCATGTTTTGCTCATTGCGCATCTTTTACATTGAGGACAATGTAAGATTTGGTTGGGGGGTGTAGGACCGCTTGGATGAATCCAGCATTTTGAAACATCTCAAGCAATTATGTGGAAATTTTTCAATTTTTTTTCAAAAATTCGAAACTCTTTTGGAAAACATTGGTTCTATGCATTCGAGTTGATATGAGCATAAGATGAGGAGATATGAAGTGTATAAGGCTGGATGTCTGGAATCTCTCATTGCATAATGGTTTTATATGTGAACTCCCCTATTTTTGTGATTGATAGAAAATCTGAACACTTTTACACCTAGTTCACATTACACGATTTTCATGAGTTGAAGGGATTATGTGATTTAGGGATGAGTTAGACTTTGAATTAAGGTATTGAGAAATCAGGCCGGGGTACTTTGTCCATCCTTGTCCATGGGAAAATAATGAAAGATATGGATTTCTAAAAATCCTATCTAATTTAAAAAGAAAAAGGAAAAGGAAGGATGAAATTGGGAATGTGGAAAAACGGTGGAAAATTCCGATTAGGGCTACCTACTACCAGCCGGGGGATGGTCTACCCGTAACCAAAGCCGGAAATGGGACGTAGTGTGAAAGTCGTCGGAAGGACGGTAAGGCAAATTCCTGTCATTGGCTTGATGTGGCTCTATGTACCTTGAGTTCTATAGTCTAGTTGATCTATGAAGAAGATAATCCTAGAAACTCGTGGAATGAATTTTCACTACCCACACTAGGATGAATTTGTTCAATTCCCTCTATTTATCAACCAATCAGTGGGAATCTCATATGAATGCCTATTATGTCTTGAGGATTTATGGTGCCAACCTTTGACGCCTAATCTTTATGAATCTTACACTTATGAACCCTGAAATGTATAGAAGGATGGTTTCTGAAAGAGAGTTGAGTCTGAAGAATGAGATTAGCTTCACGCATGTTTTGCTCGGGACTAGCAAAATGCTGGTTGGGGGGTGTGTTGAGCTCTTAATTGTGCATATTCTAACCCCAATTCATCACTCATTATGCAAGGTTTGAATGGTTTGTAAGCTAATTCAATGCATGCTTTGTGACTACAGGATTGAGGGTGGACTCTACTCAATTGAAGACATAAAGAGCTCACTTGGGATCATTCGGGTGAATAAAGTTTGAGGATCAAAGAAGAAAAGAAAGAAAGAACTAAAGAAGAAAAGAAAGTAGAAGAAAGAAAAGAAAAATACAAAAAGAAAAGAGGGCTGACCGGTCGTGACCGGTCGGCCAAGGAAGCCAGACCGGTCAGTGACCGGTCAGCCATGCATGTTTGGAGATATTGAGGATGTCCGACCGGTCATGACCGGTCGGATAGGATTGCTGGAACATCAATGGACAAGGCTTCTGGGACTTCACTAGGACCGACCGGTTGCTGCTGGATGAGGAGAAAAAAATACATCCGACCGGTCATGACCGGTCGGAATTGCTTGCTGGACTGATGTTCTATATGGCCCGACCGGTCATGACCGGTCGGCCATGCGTACTGAGTTAGAACTTTCTAATTTCTTCCCGAAATTCTCTGCGCTGCGTAAGTGTTACGCAAATTTCCGATTCTTCCGACATTGTGGAGCCTCCAGACTATAAGAGGACACCTAGGGATCATTCATGGGGCATCCTAGAAGGGTTCAAGCGAGGTTAGAGGCTGTGGAAGTGAAGATTGGAGTTTCACAACTCCTTTTGGTTTGCTTTGCTGTTTTTATGCTTTTTGTAGTTGTTTCATGTTTCCTTGGATCATGAGCAGCTAAACCTCTTAGCTAGGGCTAAGAGGTGAAGCTTGTAGTGTATCCAAGATGTTTTAGTTCGTAGTTAAGTGGTTTTCAGTTTGGAATTCATGATTATGAACTAAGGTTTGAAGTTTATACAAGTTTTTAAGTAATTTCTCTTAGTCTTGTGATGACTCATGGATGTTTGGATGAATTACTTATCTTCTTAATTTGTTTGCAACGGTCTAGACCTGTATGATCCGAGGAATTGGAGTGCGCTCTAGTACCAAGCTCTTCATAAAGGGGCTTCATGCCAAAGTTCTAGTTTTGGTTGATTATCTGGAATATGTATGGACTGTGCATATAATTTGAATCCAGTTCAAATCATGATCTAGCCTTGTCTTGTGAGAAGACTTGAGGATGGTTATGATTGGGAATTGGACCTATAGAAAAGGTGAATGACCTATGCAATGAGCATGCTCAGATCAGCCTAGAGTTGAGTGAACTTTATGCACAGAACTTACATGTTACAGACTTCTGGTTTAACAGTTCTATCATCCGACTAAATAGACCTGACTGGTGATTCTAGTTGAGAGAATGGGAAGCCACAGCGGATTGAACATCGAGGATTGCTACAAGTGAATCCTCGAACCCCTAGTGCCTTCTTATAATTGTTTACATTCAATTTAGCTTAAACTGTTAATCACACACATTCTATTCAAACTTTGATTGTTAGCTTCAATAGAAACTTGTGGATGAGTTTGTGACATCCTACATAAGTCCCTGTGGATCGACCTCGGTATTACCGAGTTTATTACTACATCGCAACCCTACACTTGGGGAAGCGAACAACTACCGGGATCTTTGAATTTTGGGGGGGTCTTTTGAGTGAGGATGGCACTAACTTGCTCAGTTAAGAAGGCCTTTTGCTGCACATTATATTTGCGTTTTGTTGTGCATAGGTCTTTTAGAAACTTGGCATAAGAGGGAATTTGTTTGATGGCATCAAGCAAAGGGATATTGATCTTGACTTGTCTGAAAATCTCTAGAATATCTTGAGAATTTGGGAGAGATTTTGGGGCAACCAATCTCGAAGGGAATGGTGCTACGGGCTTGTAAATGCGTTCCGGTTGTTGTGGGGCTAAGTTAGATCCATTTTCATCCTCAGAATTTACCGGATCATTAGGCTCATCGGCCTTCACCGGAATAGTTTTGTCAATTTGTTTACCACTTCTAAGGGTGGTAATGGATTTAGCTTGCTCCATGTTTTAGTTGGAAGGATTAGGGATGCTCACTTCATGTACTTGCTTCGGATTGGGCTGAGGTTGGGCCGGAAAGGTCCCTTCCCTAGCATTCAAGCGTCCCTTAATCTCATCAACCGAGACTTTCAGCTCTTGGAACATTTGCTGATTCGATTCATTTATTTGCGCTTGCCCTTGCATAAACGCTCTCAAGGTATCCTCCAATGAGAATTGAGGTGGGGCCATATTTTGCATGGGTGGCCCTCTTTGGGAGTTGGTAGGATTGCCCGTAGGAGCATTCTTCCAACTGAAATTTGGGTGGTTCTTCCAACTCTCATTGTACGTGTTACCTACCGGTCCATTGAAGGGCCGTTGATAACCATATGTGGCATTTGCTGTCTCATGTAGCACTTCTTGAAACGCAGGAATTGTGAGACAATCTTGCGTAGCGTGTAAATCACTGAGGCAAATCCCACATGTGGTTTCAACCAGCTTCCTTGGACTTGGGAACACCACTTTTGCTAAGTTCCATGGCCTCAACCTTCCTTGTGAGGTTGGCTATCCTTGCATTCACATCGTCTTCCTCTTTAAGGACATATATCCCTCCTTTCTCTTGAGTGGGCTTGGGGTTCTTGGGTTTATCCGAGGTATCCCAAGATTGGGCGTTTTCAGCCAACATGTCCAAGTAACTCCAAGCCTCATCTGGATTTTTACTCATAAACTTGCCATTGCACATCATTTCCACAAATTGGCGCATATTGGAACTTAATCCATCATTGAAAAAATTTATAACTCGCCAACTCTCATAGCCATGATGTGGGCAAGCAAGCAGGAGTTCCTTAAATCATTCCCAACATTGGAAAAAAGATTCACCCTCTTTAGCCGAAAAATTCATTATGGCTCTTCGAAAGGTGTTCGTTTTATGAGCCGGGAAGAACTTTTTCAAGAATTCCCAGCTCATCTCAACCCATGTCCTAATCGAGTGTGGTCTAAGAGAGTGAAGCCAATCTTTGGCTCTTTCTTTCAAGGTGAAGGGGAAGAGTTTAAGTCTGATAGTATCATCGGAAACATTGGTGTAATGCAAGGTGGCCAACACTTCTTCAAATTCTTGCAAGTGTAAGTATGGGCGGTCTGAGTCCAGCCCATGGAATTTAGGTAGAAGTTGAATTACGCCCGGTTTTATATCAAAGGTTCCACCGTTTGCTGGTAGAACTATGCAAGAAGGTGTAACTGCACGGGCAGGTTGTAAGTAGTCCCGTAATGATCTCATTGGAGGAATATTTTGTACCTCATTCTCTCCTACTCCTTCCTGATTTGCGTTTGTAGTTGGAGTAGGCGGGGGAGGATTCCTTGCAGGTGTTTGATCCATATTCCCCAAATTTTCACAATGCTCTTGATAATTCTGGACTCGTCTATGGACTGACAATGGTCCAACTAAACCACCTTCAGATTGGAGACGATTTGAGTGATTACGTTCCTAACGGGACATAAACCACTCAACCAGAAACTGAAACTAATCCTATCCTAGCAACTGAAATCTGAAACTACTCTGAAAAAAATTCTGCAGAAGCTAAGTTAGAAAGGTATCACCTGATGCGCTTGAACTAGAGAAAAATTCCTACAAAACAGAAAAACTTGTTAATTATAAGAAAATCAGAAAAACTATCTACTGCTACTTCTACAGCCACTGAAACTATTCCAAAACCGTTATCTAAATCCCCGGCAACGGCGCCAAAAACTTGTTCGCTCGCCTCAAGTGTAAGGCTGCGATGTAGTAATAAAACTCGGTAAGACCGAGGTCGATCCACAGGGAAATAGTAACAGTTCCCAAATCACTCTAGCAACTCAGTTTTTAATAGAAATCAGATTTAACTGAGTGTTTACTTAAAACAGGAACTTAATGAAAAATCAGAGATATAAAGTACTAAGGCTTTCAAGGATCCACTTGTAGCAATCCTATGTCAATTCAGTCAATCCAAGTAGAAAACACAACTAGATTTGAAGTCCTATCTCTCATCTAGTTGGAGAATAAAGCATTCACACACATTCCATCACATTCAAGTTGAACTTCCAAGTTCTAGTCCAATAAAATCAATACCAAACTCAAAACCATAGCCTATGGAGTAACAGCCATGCCTCTGGACTATGGCCTGCTCAAGGATTACTATAATCCGAATTTAGATAAACAAACATGATAATCTCAGAGAATTAAAAGGAATTCATGTCCGGAGCACATAAACTCAGATAAGACGTCTCAAACTACCACTTTTTGGAACTAAATCATGTAAAAATCCAAACTTGAATGTAAATTACTTGAATTAAATTGAAACCAACATAGAATTAGCTACAAGCTTCACCTCTCAGCCTTAGCTCAGAGGTTTTAGCCGAGCATAGTCATGCTACAACTAAAAACTCTGAAATAAAGCATAAAAATAGAAAAAACCCGAATAGGAGAGTTACAGCCGCTCCACAATCGCCTTCGCTCTCCAAACTCACGTTCCTTAGCCTCTCTGATACCCTAGGGAGAACCCCTAGGTGTCCTTTTATAGCAAGCAACCTCCCTTGCGTCGGATTCTGCGAAAGACTACGCGTTGCGCAGCAATTTTCGGAGTCCAGCTTTAGAAAGGAATCCTCTTACGCAGGGCCGACCGGTCGTGACCGGTCGGACTGATTTTCTAAGCATTCCAGGGAGTACAGCCGACCGGTCATGACCGGTCGGACAGGCTATCCATTCATCCAGCAAGTGTGGCCGACCGGTCATGACCGGTCGGACCAATTTGAGTGTTGTTCCAGCGTAGACAGCCGACCGGTCATAACCGGTCGGCCTGTATTTTCCAGCTTCCAGTGTGTATGGCCGACCGGTCAAGACCGGTCGGCCTGCTCTCCCTTTTGATCAGCAACTGTGGCTGACCGGTCAAGACCGGTCAGCCCTCTTCACATTGTTCTTCTTTTCTTCTTTTTCTCTTTTTTTTCTTCTTCTCTCTCTTCTCTTTGCTTTCTCCTTTCTTTGATCTTCTTTCATCTTCATCCAAAAGCTCTAGAAGCGTTCTTTTGACTTGTAATTGAATGAATTCCGCTCACATCCCTATAATCACAAAACATGTGTTAGGTGGGCCTTTAAACCATGAAAATCATGCAAACCTTGTCGTGTAATGGGCAATGTAATGTATAAATTGGAGGTTCAACAACAATGAGCTTGTTAAACGCATGCCCACATCATGGCTATGAATGGTGGAGGTTGATTAGTTTCTTCTATGGTGGATTAAACTCAGCCATGCGCCAATTTGTGGAGATGATGTGCAATGGGGAGTTCATGAACAAGGAAACGGAGGAAGCTTGGGATTATTTTGACATGTTGGCTGAAAATACACAAGCATGGGATACATCTAAGCCAACAAGTTCAAAACAACCCCAAACCAATGAAAAAGGAGAAATTTATGTTTTAGATGAGCAAGATGATCTGGGTTCTAAAGTGGCTAAACTCACACGAAAGGTCGAGGAGATGGAACTAAAGAAGGTGGATACAACCCAACAAAAGGGGGCTGTTGAAACTATTTGTGGTGTTTGTGCTTCCAATGTGCATCAAACGCCGGATTGTCCAACAATCTATGCGTTTCGAGAACTTTTATTTGAACAATCGAATGCCTTGAATAGTTATCAACGACCTTTCAGCACTCCAAATTCAAACACGAATAATTCTAGTTGGAGGAATAACCTAAACTTCAATTGGGCGAATGGAAACACGGCTAATCAAAATAATCCTCAAAGGGGGCCCCCAATGCAAATGGCCCCACCTCAAATGCCCATAGAGGATACTTTGAAAGCATTCATAGAAGGACAAGCTCAAATTAATCAATCCAACCATACGATAATGCTTGAGCTTAAAAGTTCGGTGGAGGAAATCAAGGCTCGCTTAAACGCAAGGGAAGGGATGCTTCCAGCCCAACCCGTACCAAATCCAAAACAACAATTCGAAATAAGCGTGCCTAGTTCTTCTAACCAACATATGGAACATGCAAAGGCCATCACCACTCTTAGAAGTGGTAAAATCATTGAAAAATCTGATCCGGTGAAGGTTTCAACGTGTAACGACCCGAGATTTTCAACTCTCGTGTATAACACGACGGCCGAATTCCCAAGTAATTTATGGAATAACTAATTTGTCAAATAATAAAATATATCATTCAAGCACAATGGCAGAAACAATTATCATCTTATTCAATCAAACTTACTACGTCATTATCAATGTTTAAATAAATGAACCAACCAATATCCATACTGATTAATTAAAATACAAAACCATGTCTTCTCTTGAAGACTTATTACAATTCCATAAATGTATCAACTACTCAAAGAAATATTTGATAAATGAAAACATCAACTAAGTTTTTCTAACATCGTCATCCGCCATGTGATTGTACAAACCATCGAACTCTTTTCCTTGAAAATCGGGTTCATTACCTGGATCTTCACCTGCATCATCTAAATTGTGTTTGGGATAGCGTTAAACGCTATCATAGTGGGGAATATTTCCTCCAAGACTATCAAGAATAACAATGTATAAAACTCAGAGTAACGCAACACAATAATATCTTTATTCAAACAAAACAATCAAGTAAAAATCTTTGTTAATGCGATGCATGGAATGCATGCTCTGGCTAAGGCACCCTGGCTAGAATCACAATACATGAAGTGGGAGACTCCCTGTTACGACTTTACGCTAGCCACTAGTCACCAGAGGTTCCTGGGACACACAAGCCCATAGTTTTGCCCGACCACGTGAGAAACGGGACGCTCATAGCCCAAATCTACACGTGACAGTGTACGGGAGAAGTAGGACGCTCTAGCCTATTCTCAACTCCGTACACCCACATGGAGCCAAGTGAATGCATGACTTTAGTTTCTCCTTTATTTAAGTGTTTTCGCATACAACCGATTTAAATAAAACTCAATGGTCACTATGGGGAGTCGCAAGCAACCTAGCATAGGCCGACAGCACGAGATTAGTGTCCATAGTACCAACCCCGGCTCATGAGAATTTGTATACCATTAGTGTACACTCATTGTCCCGTTTTATGATTTCATCATGTCCTAAAAAGCCAATATTGTACATCATGATCAAATTCATTAAAATACTCATGTAATGTAAATGGATTCAATCAAGCATCATATGCATGTAAAGATCCATTGACAAATAAGCACTTCGTTATCTCAATTAAGTCAAGAGATATTCTTCCGTCATTGACACCTCTCATGGGTTCCATCTCTCTACATCGAATAATTTTACCAACTTAGGGACAAAGAGTATACAATAATGGGATGTCCATGTGATGATCTTATACACATATTTCATATCATAATATGAAAACCAATGTTACTTGTAAAACACATATTAAGGAAATAAGGGCATAGATTTCACAAAGATAAATAACACAAATACACATGCTTCTTAGTCAAAAATCTAAACAATGAATCACATCATTATATAATGATATTCATTACAAATCCTACATTAAACTTCATGTTATATGGATCAGCAATTCAAAACAAAACAACTTCACATGCCACAAAAGAAACTTATGATAATTATAATATTATTAATGAAAGGCTTGAAGGAAAATTCTCACCTTAGGATGGACTTAGAAGATGGTTGTAGAAGATCCTAGCCGCTGGAAAAATATGAGAAAGAACTCTCTTCTTCTTCTCTCTCTCTCTCTCTCTCTCTACGACATGGAGGCTAGGGTTAGGAGAAGGACTTGGAGGTGCGTTGTAGAAATATGGAGAGGGATGTGCACGCGAGGTCTTGTGTAACAACCTCTTGAGGTGGGTTTCTCAAATTTCAATATTTGGGTGATCTATGATCAATTCCAATCTGTTCATCTTATTAAGTTCGAAGAGTAGAGTCAGAATAAGTAAATTTCTTGATGATCCACATTCTAGATTGGCCGATCCTTGAAAATGGCCTAACGGGTGCTAAAATGGGCTAGATCTCAATTAACGGTCTACGCTTGATGATCAGGGCCTAAATTTTGAAAAAATATGTAGTCATGATAGGCAAATAATTATACAAATTTTAGTGGTTGATTGATGGTGAAAAATGCCTAGATCTGAAATTTCAACTTTTGGCGGAAAAGGAAGGGGCTGGCTTTGTGGTTCAACGGTGTAGGATTATAGATCGGGGTCCAAATTTTGTGTAAACTCGTAGTCATATGAGTATAATAAGTGGTCCAAATTTGAGAAGCGATTGATGGTAAGAAGTGGGTAAATTGAAAGGTTCAAATTTGAGAAGAGTTGGTAACTCGTTAATTTCTAGAACGGGATAACTTCGCGCATAAGAAAGAGACTTATCAAGGTGGGGCACTCAAATCACACTATTGGTCCATGATAAAAATAATCTAAGTCACTCATATGAAGAGAAATATTCGACTACAACTAACCATCTGCTTTCCTCACTCGATGGACATGAAAATCAAGGGTTAAGGGGCTGATTTGACAATTGGACCACTTCTACTATGATTTAAGGGCTGAAATTTGACGTGTATGGTTAATATGTGCCCAAAAGCTTAAATCCAGGGTTTTGCATAAAATTGATCGTCAGAAACTATAATACTTAAAAATAACATCTTAAGTTAAGTTTAACTAATGGCATTTTCGTAATTATCTGAAAAGTGCATGATTTTTGAAATCTGATCTTTCTACGATGTTTATGGTATCATTCTAAGAAAATTTTGTAAAGGGTCCCCTATCGGATTTCCTACGGATGTCCCGCTATTCGCAAATCAACGGTAAATGTACGATAATTAATAAAAAATAAATTAAAAATGAATTTTCAAAAATTTTCAAATAAATCTCGAAAATCTGGGGCGTTACACAACGCCTAATGATCCGGTATCTTCCAAAGAGGATGATGGACCTAGCATCGCCATGAATGAAAAAGAGCCATTAAAAGAATATAGGCCCGTTGCTCCATTCCCCCAACGCTTGATTCCAGCCAAACCTCAAGATAAATATCAGGAATTTTTGGAGGTTTTTAAGCAAGTCAAAATCAACATCCCATTGTTGGATGCCATTAAACAAATACCATCATATGCAAAATTTTTAAAAGACCTTTGCACGGTTAAAAGAAAAATACATGTGCAAAAGAAGGCATTTTGACAGAGAATGTGAGTGCAATTATCAACCACGGAATGCCCAAGAAATACAAAGATCCCGGTTGTCCAACAATATCATGTGTGATTGGCGACTACCGGGTGAAACACGCTCTACTTGATCTAGGGGCAAGTGTAAATTTAATTCCCTTTTCGGTCTATGAACAATTGGGTTTAGGTGAATTAAAACCCACCAAAACCACATTACAACTTACTGACTAATCGATTCGTATTCCGAGAGGGGTGATTGAGGACGTTCTTGTCCAAGTTGACAAAGTTTACTACCCGGTAGACTTTATTGTCTTGGACACACGACCCATGGTTAATATTGGGCCCCAAATTCCTGTCATACTTGGTCGCCCATTCCTAGCTACATCAAACGCTATCATAAATTGTAGGAGTGGGGTCATCCAAATGTCTTTTGGCAATATGACGATTGAGTTGAATGCTTTCAATATTGACAACCAACAAGAGGATGAGGATGAGGAGGTCCACGAAATAAACATGATCAATTCTATCGTGGAAGATGAGTTCCTCTCACCTTTTTACTCCGGTCCCTTAGACGAAGAAGTGACTCACTCCCTTGATGAGAACGATGATAGGATAAGGGATATGGTCACACTTTTTGAGTTGGTATCGACATATGACGTTAGCCGAGAGAAGGATGTGGAAACAATACCTTTTTGCGCTGAAAAATCAATTCAGATTTCCACACCTTTGTGGATCATGCATACTGAACTCCACCAACCCTGGGATGATCCTTACTTGCAATATCAATGCCCAGGAAAATTTGAATGGAGACATATTTTTTCTGATAAATATGATGGTGTCTCCCCTGATACATGTGGTGCGCACACTAAGGAACCCGCTAAAATTCCTTTTTGGGATTTTGAGTGGCTCATTTCAATTACTCACACACATGTACATTGTAAAGCAGGATATTGGATGACGTTACTGCGAAACCTTTTGATCCATCTAATGATTCTGCTTGACTTTATGCTTTTGGATGAGTTGTTGGGATTAACCTCCTAGTCTGACGGAGGATAATTTGCTAGAATGCTTCCCATTAGGATTTGCTTTGCTAGTTGACTTAGTTGTGAAGTAATCCATCTCCAAAAGCCAATCTTGCCATGAAATATATGCTTCAGGTGATATCTCTCTTTCTCACTCTCCTTTGTTTTATGTCATTGCTCTCATGTCATACATATTGCATATCTTATCACATTGAGGACAATGTAAAGTTTTGGTTGGGGGGTGAGAGATTCCTTTGATGAATCTGCTAGCTTTTGTGACATGTCAAGCAAAGATGTAGAAATTTTTCGATTTTTCTAAAATTCGAAACTCTTTTGGAAAACATTGATTCTATACATTCGAGATAGCATGGGGATAAGAAGATGAGATATGAAGTGAAGTGAGGGATGTTGCAAGCTTTGAATTTCTCTTAATATAATGGTTTTATATGTGAATTCACCTATTTTTATGATTGATAGAAAATTTGAACACCTTTTGCACCTAGTTCACATTACACGATTTTCATGATTTGAAGGGAGTATGTGATTCGTGGATTAATTAGACAATGATTTGAGGTATTGAGAAACCAAGCCGAGGTATTTTGTCCATCCTTGTCCATGGGAAAATAATGAAAGATATGGATTTTCAAAAATCCTATCTAATTTAAAAGAAAAAGGAAAGAAAGGATGAAATCGGGAGGGAAAGAAAAATGGTGGAAATTCCGATTAGGGCTACCTACTACCAACCGGGGGATGGTCTACCCGTAACCAAAGCCGGAAATGGGACGTAGTGTGAAAGTCGTCGGAAGGACGGTAAGGCAAATTCCTGTCATAGGCTTGTTGTTGCTCTATATACCTTGAGATCCATAGTTTAGTTGATTTATGAAGAAGATAATCCCTGAAACTCATGAGATGAACTTTCACCATGCACACTAGGTTGAATTTGTTCAAGTTCTTCTATCTACCAATCACTCAGCGGCAATTTCATATAAATACTTATTATGTTCTGAGAGTTTAAGGTTTCAACCTTTATCACTGAATTTCTCTGATTTTTATGCTTGTGTGTCTTGGAATGTATAGAAGAATAGTTTCTAGAGGAGAGTTGGGTTTTGGAAAATGAAACTTGTTTCACGCATGTTTTGCTCGGGACTAGCAAAATGCTGGTTGGGGGGTGTGTTGAGCTCATAATTGTGCATATTCTAACCCCAATTCATCACTCATTATGCATGATATACATGTTTAAAAGACTATTCTAAAGCGTGATTTGTGATTGTAGGAACAAGATGGAGATGTCGTCAATTGAAGGCTAAATGTAGCTCCTTACAAGCATTGAAGACCATTGGATCAAGCATGAAGGAAGACCAAAGAAAGCCAAGACAAGGAGAGAAGAGAAAAGAAGAAAGAAAGAAAGAAGTGAAGAAGAAAGAGAGCCAGACCGGTCGGTTGACCGGTCGGCCAAGCCAGCCCGACCGGTCAAGACCGGTCGGCCCACCATTTACCTGCCAAAACAGATGGACTGTGCAGCCCGACCGGTCATGACCGGTCGGGCATAGTTGCTGGACTACTCAGGAACGCAGCCGACCGGTCATGACCGGTCGGCCATTGCTGCTGGACAAAGGCCAAGCCCGTCCGACCGGTCATGACCGGTCGGCCAACGTATATAGGCTCTTTCTATTTTGGATCTCCGGATTTCACTGCGCAATTGCGTAAGTTTACGCAATTTCTGGAACTTTCTTGCATATTGGACTCCTCCAAGCTATAAAAGGATGTCTTCCCTTCATACCAAAAGGAGGCTACGACATGGGGATTGCTCAGGAGACGGATTCTACTTCGGATATCTAGTTTTCTTCCTGTTTTAGTAGTTTTTCATGTTTTTAGAGGCTTTTAGTTCAAGGATGTTAGAGATAAACTAAAACCTCTTAGCTAGGGCTAAGAGGTGAAGCTTTTGATTCGTTTTTGATGGATTAATGCAACCTAGGTTTCCTTTTATGTTTTAATTGATGAATTTTAGTTCAATTTGAGTTTGAATCAAGTATTAAGTTGGTTTTACTTTGATCTCTTGATGACTCCGGGCTCATGTGATTCTTAGTGATTCTAAGCTTAGTATCTTAGCTTTTGAGCATTGTTTATGCTTGTGTAATGCATTGATCTACCATCGACTCCGGGCATGGTAGACGCTTTGATTGCCTTATATGCAATGGCCTGATTTTCATGTGGGAACTCATTCAACTAAAGTTCTTATCTTTTGTATATAATTTGGAATAGTTGCTTAGTGATTGATTTTGATTTAATTCGAGTTCAAATCATGAATTGTAATCGGGTCTAGTGACAGGACTTGGTGAAAGCTATGGTTATGAATCTCAACTAGATTGGAAAGAGGCTTGGCCTATACAATTGAGTGTGCCCAAGGCCTGAGCATGGTTGTGGGAATCAAATCAATGAATGAGCACTTGTTCCAGATGATTGTTGGTTTAACCGCTCTATATTCCAATCAAATAGAGAAAGGAATTTGATTCCGATTGAGTCATGAGAGACCTAGTTGTGTTGATGCATTGAAACTTATCAAAAGTGGATCCTTGGCGCTCTAGTGCCTTTTTAGATTGAAATTACCTTAACCATTCACTGTTTAAACCCAAATCACTATTTGTTTAGCTTTAGTTCTTAATAGGATCTTAATTACTAGTTGTTTTAGACAAATTCTGGGAATACCCATACATAAATCTCTGTGGGAACGATACTCGGTCTTTCCGGATTATTACTACTTCGCAACCCTACACTTGGGGAGTGAACAATCATCGGTTGAAACATGCTTTACTTGATCTAGGGGCAAGTGTGAACTTAATTCCCTTTTCAGGTCTATGAACAATTGGGTTTAGGTGAATTAAAACCCACCAAAACCACATTACAACTTGCTGATCGATCGATTCGTATTCCTAGAGGGGTGGTTGAGGATGTCCTTGTCCAAGTTGACAAAGTCTACTACCCGGTGGACTTTATTGTCTTGGACACACGACCCATGGTTAATATTGGCCCTCAAATTCCTGTCATACTTAGCTGCCCATTCCTAGCTACATCAAACGCTATTATAAATTGTAGGAGTGGGGGCATACAAATGTCTTTTGGCAATATGACGATTGAGTTGAATGCTTTTAATATTGACAACCAACAAGAGGATGAGGATGAGGAGGTCCGTGAAATCAACATGATCAATTCTATTGTGGAAAATGAGTCCCTCTCACCTTTTTACTCCGGTCCCTTAGACGAAGAAGTGACTCACTCCCTTGATGAGAACGATGATAGGATAAGGGATATGGTCACACTTTCTGAGTCGGTATCGGCATATGCCGTTAGCCGAGAGAAGGATGTGGAAACAATACCTTTTTGCGCTGAAAAATCAATTCAGATTTCCACACCTTTGTGGATCATGCATACCGAACTCCACCAACCCTGGGATGATCCTTACTTGTAATATCATTGCCCAGGAAAATCTGATTGGAGACATATTTTTTCTGATAAATCTGATGATGTCTCCTCTTATACATGTGGTGAAAACATTAAGGAACCCACTGAAATTCGTTTTTGGGATTTTAAGTGGCTTATCTCGATCAGTCACACACATGTACATTGTAAAGCAGGTTATTGGATGACCTTACTGCGAAACCTTTTGATCCATCTAATGATTTTGCTTGACTTTATGCTTTTGGATGAGTTGTTGGGATTAACCTCCTAGTCTGACGGAGGATGATTTGCTTGAATGCTTTCCCATTAGGATTTGCTTTGATAGTTGATTTAGTTGTGAAGTAATCCATCTCCAAAAGCTAATCTTGCCATGGACTGTATGCTTCAGGTGATATCTCTCTTTCTCACTCTCCTTTATTTTATGTCATTGCTCTCATGTCATACATATTGCATATCTTATTACATTGAGAACAATGCAGAGTTTTGGTTGGGGGGTGAGAGATTCCTTAATTGATGAATCTGCTAGCTTTTGTGACATGTCGAGCAAAGATGTAGAAATTTTTTGATTTTTCTGAAATTCTAAACTCTTTTGGAAGGCTTTGATTCTATGCATTCGAGATAGCATAAGTATAAGAAGATGAGATATGAAGTGAGGGATGTTGCAAGCTTTGAATTTCTCTTAATATAATGGTTTTATATGTGAATTCACCTATTTTTATGATTGATAGAAAATTTGAACACCTTTTGCACCTAGTTCACATTACACGATTTTCATGATTTGAAAGGAGTATGTGATTCGTGGATTAATTAGACTCTGATTTGAGGTCTTGAGAAACCAAGCCGGGGTATTTTGTCCATCCTTGTCCATGGGAAAATAACGGAAGATATGGATTTCTAAGAATCCTATCTAATTTAAAAGAAAAAGGAATGAAAGGATGAAATTGGGAATGACGGAAAATGGTGGAAATTCCGATTAGGGCTACCTACTACCAACCGGGGGATGGTCTACCCGTAACCAAAGCCGGAAATGGGACGTAGTGTGAAAGTCGTCGGAAGGACGGTAAGGCAAATTCCTGTCATAGGCTTGTTGTTGCTCTATATACCTTGAGATCGGTAGCTTAGTTGATTTATGAAGAAGATAATCCCGAAAACTCATGAGATGAACTTTCACCATGCACACTAGATTGAATTTGTTCAAGTTCTTCTATCTATCAATCAATCAGCGGGAATTTCATATAAACACTTATTATGTTCTGAGAGTTTTAGGTTTCAACCTTTATCACTGAATTTCTCTGATTCTTACGCTATGTGTCTTGGAATGTATAGAAGAATAGTTTCCAGAGGAGAGTTGGGTTTTAGAGAATGAAACTTGTTTCATGCATGTTTTGCTCGAGACTAGCAATATGCTGGTTGGGGGGTGTGTTGAGCTCATAATTGTGCATATTCTAACCCCAATTCATCACTCATTATGTATGATATACATGTTAAAGGACAACTTAATACATGATTTGTGATTGTAGGAACAAGATGGAGAGTTCACCATTTGAAAGCTAAATAGAGCTCTTTATGAGTGTTAAAGACCATTAGATCAAGCATGAAGAAAGACCAAAGAAAGACAAGCAAGGAGAGAAGAGAAAAGAAGAAAGAAAGAAAGAAATAATGAAGAAAGAGTAGCCTAGACCAGTCAAGACCGGTCGGCCACCCCATTCACTTGCTGGACTGATCAGAGAACAAGCCTGACCGGTCATGACTGGTCGGGCATAGCTGCTAGAATGATGATTCAAAGAAGCCAGACTGGTCGTGACCGGTCGGCCAGGCCAGTCCGACCGGTCATGACCGGTCGGCCAGCGTAAACAGCTTGTTTCTATTTCGGAATTCTGAAATCTTCTGCGCAATAGCGTAAGTTTACGCAATTTCTGGAGTTCTCTTGCGTATTGGACTCCTCCAAGCTATAAAAGCATGTCTTCCCATCATACCAGAGGAGGCTACGACATGGGGATTGCTCAGGTTACAGATTCGACTTCGGATTTCTATTTTTCTTCCTGTTTTAGTAGTTTCTCATGTTTTTAGAGGCTTCTAGTTCAAGGATGTTAGAGATGAACTAAAACCTCTTAGCTAGGGCTAAGAGGTGAAGCTTCTGATTCATTTTTTATGGATTGATGCAACCTAGGTTTCCTTTTATGTTTTAATTGAAGAATTTTAGTTCAATTTGAGTTTGATTCAAATACTATGTTGGTTTCTACTTTGATCTCTTGATGAGTCCGGGCTCATGTGATTCTTAGTGATTCTAAGTTTAGTATCTTAGCTTTTGAGCATTGTTTATGCTTGTGTAATGCATTGATCTACCATTGACTCCGGGCATGGTAGACGCTTTGATTGCCTTGTATGCAATGGCTTGATTTTCATGTGGGAACTCATGCAATTAAAATTCTTATCTTTTGTATGATCTGGAATAATTGTTTATTAATTGATTTTGGTTTGATTAGAGTTCAAATCATGAGTTGTAATCAGGTCTAGTGACAGGACTTGGTGAAAGCTATGGTTGTGAATCTCAACTAGATTGGAAAGAGGCTTGGCCTATACAATTGAGTGTGCCCAAGGCCTGAGCATGGTTGTGGGAATCAAATCAGTTAATAAGCACTTGTTTTAGATAATTGTGATTGAACTGCTCTATATTCCAATCGGATAGAGAAAGGAATTTGATTCCGATTGAGTCATGAGAGACCTAGTTGTGTTGATGCATTGAAACTTATCAAAAGTGGATCCTTGGCGCTCTAGTGCCTTTTTAGATTGAAATTACCTTAACCATTCACTGTTTAAACTCAATTCATTATTTTCTAGCTTTAGTTCTTAATAGGATCTTAATTACTAGTTGTTTTCGTTAAATCCTAAGAATACCCATTCATAAATCTCTGTGGGAACAATACACGGTCTTTCCGAATTATTACTACTTTGCAACCTTACACTTGGGGAGTGAACAAGTTTTTGGCACCGCTGCCGGGGATCGAACCCGGGTCACCCTCGTGACAAGCGGGAATACTTACCACTATACTACAATATCTTTTTGAGTAGTTTTTCTTAGTCTTATGATGACTCATGGATGTTTGGGAGAATTACTTAATTGCTTAATTGGTTTGTGACGGTCTAGACCTGTATGATCCGAGGAATCGGAGTGCGCTCTAGTACTATGTTCTTCATAAAGGAACTTCTTACCAAAGTTCTACTTTTCTGATTTTCTGTAATGTGTATGGACTGTGCATGTGATTTGAATCTAGTTCAAATCCTAATCTAGCCTTGTCTTGTGACAGGACTTGAGGATGGTTATGATTGTGAACTAGACCTTTTGGAAAGGGGAATGACCTATGCAATTGAGCATGCTCAGATCAGCCTGCATTGAGCATGCTCAATTGCATAGGTCATTCCCCTTTCCAAAAGGTCTAGTTCACAATCATAACCATCCTCAAGTCCTGTCACAAGACAAGGCTAGATCAGGATTTGAACTGGATTCAAATCACATGCACAGTCCATACACATTACAGAAAAATCAGAAAAGTAGAACTTTGGTAAGAAGTTCCTTTATGAAGAACATAGTACTAGAGCGCACTCCTGATTCCTCGGATCATACAGGTCTAGACCGTCACAAACCAATTAAGCAATTAAGTAATTCTCCCAAACATCAATGAGTCATCATAAGACTAAGAAAAACTACTCAAAAACTTGTATAAACTTCAAACCATAGTTCATAATCATGAATTCCATACTTAAAACCACTTAACTACAAATTAAAACATCTTGGATCCACTACAAGCTTCACCTCTTAGCCCTAGCTAAGAGGTTTAGCTGCTCATGATCCAAGGAAACATGAAACAACTATAAAAAGCATGAAAATAGCAAAGCAAACCAAAAGGAGTTGTGAAACTCCAATCTCCACTTCCACAGCCTCCAACCTCGCTTGAACCCTTCTAGGATACCCTAGGAACAATCCCTAGGTTTCTTTTTATAGTCTAGAGGCTCCACAACCTCGGAAGAATCGAGAAATTGCGTAATACTTACACAGCGCAGAGAAAATCGGACTATATCTGGAAGTTTTTAACTTCTTACGCATAGCCGACCGGTCATGACCGGTCGGCCTCAATATATGATCATTCTAGCGAGCATGGTCGACCGGTCATGACCGGTCGGCCTTGTAAAACATTAGTCCAGCAAGCCTGTCCGACCGGTCAAGACCGGTCGGACGTTTTCACTTATGTTACAGCAGCTATGGTCGACCGGTCATGACCGGTCGGCCTTATCCATTGAAGTTCCAGCCATCATGTCCGACTGGTCAAGACCGGTCGGACGCCTTCAGTAGCAGCCCAACATGTATGGCTGACCGGTCACTGACCGGTCTGGCTTCCTTGGCCGACCGGTCACTACCGGTCAGCTCTCTTTTCTTCTTGTTTTCTTCCTTTCTTTCTTCTGCTTTCTTTTCTTCTTTACTTCTTTCTTTCTTTTCTTCTTTGGTCCTCAAATGTTCTTCATCAGAATGATCCCAAGTGAACCCTTTTTGTCTTCAATTGAATGGAGTTCACTCTTAGTCCTGTAGTCACAAAACATGCATTGGATTAGCCTACAAACCATACAAATCTTGCACAATGAGTGATGAATTGGGGTTAGAATATGCACAATTAAGAGCTCAACACACCCCCCAACCAGCATTTTGCTAGTCCCGAGCAAAACATGCGTGAAACTAATCCCATTCTTCAAAACTCAACTCTCTTTCAGAAACCATCCTTCTATACATTCCAAGGTTCATAAACGTAAGATTCAGAAAGATTAGGCGTCTAAGGTTGGAACCGTAAATCCTCAAGACATAATAGGCATTCATATGAGATTCCCGCTGATTGGTTGATAAATAGAAGAATTTGAACAAATTCAAGCTAGTGTGGGTGGTGAAGATTCATCCCACGAGTTTCTAGGATTACCTTCTTCATAGATCAACTAGACTATAGAACTCAAGGTACATAGAGCCATCAAGCCAATGACATGAATTTGCCTTACCGTCCTTCCGACGACTTTCACACTACGTCCCATTTCCGGCTTTGGTTACGGGTAGACCATCCCCCGGTTGGTAGTAGGTAGCCCTAATCGGAATTTTCCACCGTTTTTTTCCATCATTCCCAATTTCATCCTTCCTTTTCCTTTTTCTCTTTTTTTTTAAATTAGATAGGATTTTCAAAAATCCATATCTTTCATTATTTTCCCATGGACAAGGATGGACAAAATACCCTGGCCTGATTTCTCAATACCTTAATTCAAAGTCTAGCTAATCCATAAATCACATAATCCCTTCAACTCATGAAAATCGTGTAATGTGAACTAGGTGTAAAAGTGTTCAGGTTTTCTATTAATCACAAAAATAGGGGAGTTCACATATAAAAACCATTATGCTATGAGAGATTCCAGACATCCAGCCCCATACACTTCATATCTCCTCCTCTTATGCTCATATCAACTTGAAAGCATAGAACCGGTGTTTTCCAAAAGAGTTTCGAATTTTTGAAAAATCGAAAAAAATTCCACATGATTGCTTGAAATGTTGCAAAACGCTGGATTCATCCAGTGATCCTACACCCCCCAACCAAATCTTGCATTGTCCTCAATGTAAAAGATGTGCAATGAGCAAAACATGAGAGCAATTTGAAAATAAAAGGGAGTGAGGAATGATGGTACCTGAGAGAGTGAAAAGTGGAAATCTTCCTCCTTCTAACAAACCTATGAAAAAGAAAACAAAAGCAGCAAAATCCTAATCCTAACTACTCTATACCTCCATCAGACTAGGAGATCAATCATCCTGATACACAGGATCATTCAGAGGTATGGACATACCTTCTGAAGGGAAATTCTCAAAGAACGGCTTTAATCGCTGCCCATTTGCTTTAAAAATGTTGCCGTTCCTTGGATTCAACAGCTCGACAGTCCCATATGGATAAACAGTTTGCACAATGTAGGACCGGTCCATCGAGATCTCAATTTTCCCGGAAATAGATGTAAGCGAGAATTATACATGAGGACTTTTTGATTGATCGTGAATGTCTTGCGAAGAATATTCTTATCATGGAATATCTTCGTCTTGTCCTTGTAAATTCTCGCATTCTCATAAGCTTCATTTTCGGATTTCTGCAAGTTCATTCAATTGTAGTTTGCGTAACGAGCTTGCCTTGTCAGAATTGAAATTCATCTTCTTAATGGCCCAATATGCCCTATGTTCCAACTCCACAGGCAAATGACAAGCCTTCCCATAGACAAGTCTATAGGGAGACATTCCAATAGGGGTTTTGAAAGCTGTACGGTAAGCCTAAAGCGCATCGGTAAGCCGAAGTGACCAATCCTTGCGATCGGGGTTCACCGTTTTCTCTAAAATGTGTTTAATCTCCCTATTGGATATCTCAGCTTGACCACTAGTTTGTGGGTGATAGGGAGTGCTCACTTTGTGTGTTACGCCATATTTCTTCATTAAGGCTTCAAAAGGGCGATTGCAAAAGTGAGACCCTCCATCACTTATGATGACTCGAGGCATTCCAAACCGAGAAAGAATATTTTCTTTTAAAAATCTAATGACCGTTTTATGGTCATTATTCCGGCAAGGGATAGCCTCGACCCATTTGGAAACATAGTCGACGGCAAGCAAGATGTATAGGTTTCCAAAAGAAGATGGGAATGGGCCCATGAAATCGATGCCCCAACAGTAAAATTTTTTTATTATTAAGATGGGATTGAGTGGCATCATATTTCTATGGGAGATTCCCCCTAATTTCTGACAAGGTTCACAAGCTTTGCAAAACTCATGTGTGTCTTTGAATATCGTGGGCCAATAAAACCCACATTGCAGAATTTTTGCTGTGGTCTTTTTAGCTGAAAAGTGGCCACCACATGCTTGAGAATGACAGAATGAGATGATACTTTGTTGCTCATCATCTGGGACACATCTCCTTATGATTTGATCGGGACAATACTTGAATAAGTATGGGTCGTCCCATAGGAATTTCCGCACCTCCGAGAAGAATCTATCCTTATCTTGCTTTTTCCAATATGTAGGAATTGTACCTGTAGCAAGATAGTTAGCAATGTCTGCATACCATGGTAATTGGGAAACAGCAAAAAGTTATTCATCAGGGAACATGTCATTGATTGCAGTCGTTTCAGGGAAATCAGTGAGGACAAGTCGAGAGAGGTGGTCAGCTACTACATTCTCTACTCCTTTCTTATCACGTATTTCTATGTCGAATTCTTGGAGTAGAAGGATCCATCTTAACAACCGTGGTTTAGCATCCTTCTTAGAAAGAAGATACTTAAGCGCGGCATGGTTAGTGAATATAATGATCTTGGATCCAATCAAGTAGGATCTAAACTTGTCCAAGGCAAAAACTATGGCTAAAAGTTCTTTTTCAGTAGTGGTGTAGTTTGCTTGGGCTGAGTTTAGGGTTCTACTTGCATAGTAGATGACACATGGCTTTTTATCTTTTCTTTGGCCTAGCACGGCCCCAATAGCATAGTCGCTAGCATAGCACATAATCTCAAAAGGAAGGCTCCAATCAGGCGGTTGCATGATTGGAGCGCATGTCAACATACCTTTAAGGGTGGTAAAGGCCTTTTGACATTCTTCATTCCACTCGAATGAATTTTCCTTTTCAAGTAGGTTACATAAAGGGAGAGAGAGTGAACTGAAGTCCTTTATAAACCGTCTGTAAAATCCTGCGTGTCCTAAAAAGGACTGTACATCTCGTATGCTTTTAAGTGGTGGAAGGTTAGAGATAAGATCAATTTTCGCTTTGTCCACCTCGATTCCATTTTGTGAAACGATGTGACCAAGTACAATTCCCTTTTGAACCATGAAGTGACACTTTTCCCAATTGAGCACAAGGTTCTTCTCTTCACATCTTTTCAGCACAGATTTCAAGTGCTCAAGGCACTCATGAAAGCTACAACCAAATACGGAAAAATCATCCATGAAGACTTCGAGAATAGTCCCCACCATGTCAGAAAAGATGCTCATCATGCAACGCTGAAAGGTGGCAGGGGCATTACATAGTCCAAAGGGCATCCGTCGATAGGCGAACGTGCCAAATGGACATGTGAATGTAGTCTTTTCTTGGTCTTCACGGGCAATTTCTATTTGGTTGTACCCTAAATAGCCATCAAGGAAGCAAAAGTGGGAATGACCCGCCAACCGTTCTAAAATCTGATCAACAAACGGTAGGGGGAAGTGATCTTTCCTTGTGACAGTGTTTAGCTTCCTGTAGTCAATGAACATTCTCCAACCAGTTGTGACTCTAGTTGGCACAAGTTCATTATTGGCATTAGCTACGATGGTTATTCCGAATTTCTTAGGCACCACTTGAGTTGGACTCACCCATTGGCTATCGGATATTGGGTAAATGATACCTACATCCAATAGTTTCACCACTTCGGCCTTAACCACATCCTTCATGTTTGGATTTAGTCGTCTTTGTGGTTGCCGAGATGTCTTTGCATTTTCCTCAAGGTGTATGCGGTGAGTACAAATCAGTGGATCTATGCCTTTGAGATCCGCAATTGACCATCCGATGGCACTCTTGTGCTCTAATAAAGTGGCTATTAGCCTACTCTCTTGTTCCCCATCCAAGTGGGAAGAAATCACCACTGGATATGTCTCATCTCGACCTAAATAAGCATACTTTAGCTCACTTGGCAATGGTTTTAGGTTGAGTGTTGGTGCCTTGATGTTGGATGGGAGGGCCTTGTTCTCATTTACAGGCAAAGGTTCAATTGGGGCCCTCCATCTTTTATTGTCAAGTACTGGCATCATCTCTAGAATGGCATCCATCTCTTGTATTGTGTAATCATTTGTCTCATGAGAATGGGCCATGCATGCCTCCAAAGGGTTGGAAAATAGTGATAAGGGGACTGTATCCTCCACGAATGATTCGATCATGTTTAATTCGTGGACATCATCATCAACTTCCCGTGGTTGTTTGCATAACTCAAATATGTTAAGCTCAAGGGTCATATTTCCAAAGGACATTTGTACAAGTCCATTTCTACAATTGATAATGGCGTTTGAGGTAGCTAGAAACGGTCGTCCAAGTATGACGGGAATTTGAGCACTGGTTCCTATCACGGGATGTGTGTCCAAAACAATAAAATCTACTGGGTAGTAGAATTTATCAACTTGGACTAGAACATCCCCTACAATTCCTCTCGGTATCCGGATGGATCTATCAGCAAGTTGGAGTGTGGTTTTAGTGGGTTTCAATTCACCTAACCCAAGTTGTTCGTAGACCGAGTATGGAATGAGATTCACACTTGCCCCCAAGTCGAGTAGGGCTTGTTTAATCTGGTAGTCTCCTATGATGCATGAGATGGTTGGACTAC
Organism: Liriodendron chinense; assembly: GCA_003013855.2. NCBI lineage: Eukaryota > Viridiplantae > Streptophyta > Magnoliopsida > Magnoliales > Magnoliaceae > Liriodendron > Liriodendron chinense. The sequence goes on along the minus strand of PVNU02001229.1, from coordinate 736,621 downwards.
CTGGATCTTTGTATTTTTGAGGCACCTCTTGTTTGATGATGGCGCTCAAATTCTCAGCCAAAAGAACTTTGTTGTGAACGTTATGTTTCCTTTTGACTATACACAATTCCTTTAGAAATTTGGCATAAGATGGTATTTGTTTTATTCCATCCAACAGCGAGATGTTGATCTTCACCTGCTTGAAAACTTCCAGAATCTCCAGATTTTTATCTAAAGGTTTAGGTGAAATCAACCTTTGTGGAAATGGGGCAACCGGCTTGTATTGTCTTTCCGGTTCTTTCTCTTGTGGAATATTGTTTGGGCTATCATCCTCTTTGGGAATTTTCGGATCCTTAGGCTTTGAAGCCTTCACCGGATTAGATTTGTTAATTTCTTTCCCACTTCTCAAAGTGGTGATAGCTTGGACATGTTCCGTATGGTGGGAGGATGAGCTTGCATCTTGTATCTCATACTGGGTCCTTAGGTTAGGAAGAGGTTGAGCAGGAAGTGTGCCCTTCTCTCTAACACTAAGGTGAGCTTCAACTCTAGCCAGAGATGTTTTCAATTCATTGATGGCTTGGTTTGAATTTTCATTGAATTTCAATTGCTCTTGCATGAACCCATCTATTTTTAGAGAATTTGTCTTGTTATACTCATTCTGGACCGATACGAATGCACCCAACATCTCTTCTAGTGATACTTTTGGAGTGTTGTTTGCATTTGCATTGGGTCCATTTCTCCAACTGAAGTTGGGATGGTTCTTCCAATTAGGATTAAAAGTGTTTGAGTTTGGAGCACCATATTGCTGTTGATAACTGTTTATGGCATTTGTTTGTTCTTGTAAGATGCCTTGGACTGCTGAAATTGTGGGACAATCTGGTGTATCATGTTGATTTCCAGCACAAATTCCACAAACAGTATCAACTTCAGTGGAGTTGATTGTTTCTCCTTTCCTTAATTCCATGGCTTCGACCTTTCATGTGAGGCTAGCCAACCGTGCACTTATACTATCTTCTTCTGATAAGATATACATTCCTCCCTTCTTCTTTTGTTGGCTAGTCTTGGAATTTGTTGGTTTAGATGTATCCCAAGACTGTGCACTCTCAGCCAATTCTTCCAAATAATCCCATGCTTCATCAGCTTCCTTATTCATGAACTCCCCATTACACATCATCTCTACAAATTGGCGCATGGGTGAAGTCAGTCCTTCATAGAAAAAGCTTATAACCCGCCAAATTTCATAGCCATGATGTGGGCATGCGTTTAATAGGTCCTTAAACCTCTCCCAACATTGGAAGAAGGTTTCATCTTCCTTTTGGGCAAAGTTCATGATAAGGCGCTTCAACATATTCGTTTTGTAAGTAGGGAAGAATTTCTTTATGAATTCTCTGTGCATATCAGTCCATGCACCAATTGATCTTGGCCTCAATGCATAAAGCCAACCCTTAGCTTTATCTTTAAGAGTGAAAGGGAAGAATTTAAGTCTCACCACATCTTCCGTTACGTTTGCAAAGTGCATGGTGGTAATTACCTCGTCAAACTCTTTGAGGTGTTGATAAGCACTTTCACTATCTAATCCATGGAATTTAGGGAGAAGTTGAATCACTCCCAGTTTCAAATCTACGTTCCCTGCATTTGGTGGAAATACTATGCATGAGGGAGTGCTCGTTCTTGCAGGTTGCAAGAAATCACGTAAAGTCCTAGGTCGAGGAACATTCTCAACCAAATTCTCCCCTGTTTCAGTTTGATTTTGGACTGGGTTAGGTTGATTTGCAGCCATATTTTCAGATAAAATTGGAGAGTCTAGATGTCTCCTAGCACGTGGCTCTCTATCAATTCCTTCTACTATCCCCCCTTCACTTATGAGTCGGTTATTGGAACCCCGAGCCCAATGTGGCATGCAAAACCAAAAATAAGAAACAGAAAGAAAGAAGAATTCTTCCTCCCTTTTCTTAACTCTTCTCTAAGACCGAAGCACAAGGTGTCTTGCAATGGCTAGGCCAGAGCAAGGATAGAGATCGATTTCTCCTGGTCAATAGGGGTTCAGAGAACTCCCCACCCAGTCTTTGAATCTTTTGAGAAAAAGTGCAGAAGAAGGAGAAAGAGGAGTAGAGATGAGAAAAGAAATCTCTGAGCACAAGGTGATCCAAGACGGCAGCGCCGACCAATAGGAATCCAGGTGGCAAAAAGGCCGACCTTTTAGAGATCCAAAAGGAGTCTCCACCCACTCTACAAGAGATGAATAAGATAGGAATAAATAGGAGAAGGAGAAGAGTAAGGTTTAGAAAGATAGAACCTGATTCGCACTTAAAAATCCTTGTATCTTCTTCAGCTTCCTAGAAATCCCTAAAAAAAATAAACAAACTAAGTTAGTCCTAAAATCCTAAAAATCCTAAATAGATACTAATTTCAGAAATTTGTGAAAACCGTCAAGTTCCCGGCAACGGCGCCAAAAACTTGTTCGCTTCCCCAAGTGTAGGGTTGCGATGTAGTAATAAACTCGGTAAGACCGAGGTCGATCCACAGGGACTTATGTAGAATTTCACAAACTCATCCACAAGTATCTATTGAAATCTATTAACCAGAATGTTATATGAAATCGATATGAGTAACAAAAGTTGAATTAAATTGGAAGTAACTAATTATAAGAAGGCACTAGGGGTTCAAGGATCCACTTATAGCAATCCTTGATGTTCAATCCACTGTGGTTTCTTATTCTCTCAACTAGAATCGACATTCCTGTCTATCTAGTCGGATGATAGAGCTATTAAACCAAACAGTCTGTAATATGTAAGTTCTATGCATAAGATTTGCTCTTTTTGGTCCTTTAAACATTTCCAAAGTAGTAATTCGGTTAATCAAGCCTTGTATGCAATGGCTTGATTTTCATGTGGAAACTCTTTGATTGCCTTGTATGCTGTTCGCTTCCCCAAGTGTAGGGTTGCCATGTAGTAATAAACTCGGTAATACCGAGGTCGATCCACAGGGACTTATGTAGGATGTCACAAATTCATCCACAAGTTTCTATTGAAGCTAACAATCAAAGTTTGAATAGAATGTGTGCGATTAACAGTTTAAGCTAAATTGAATGTAAACAATTATAAGAAGGCACTAGGGGTTCGAGGATTCACTTGTAGCAATCCTCGATGTTCAATCCGCTGTGGTTTCCCATTCTCTCAACTAGAATCACCAGTCAGGTCTATCTAGTCGGATAATAGAACTGTTAAACCAGAAGTCTGTAACATGTAAGTTCTGTGCATAAAGTTCACTCAACTCTTGGCTGATCTGAGCATGCTCATTGCATAGGTCATTCACCTTTTCTATAGGTCCAATTCCCAATCATAACCATCCTCAAGTCTTCTCACAAGACAAGGCTAGATCATGATTTGAACTGGATTCAAATTATATGCACAGTCCATACATATTCCAGATAATCGACCAAAACTAGAACTTTGGCATGAAGCCCCTTTATGAAGAGCTTGGTACTAGAGCGCACTCCAATTCCTCGGATCATACAGGTCTAGATCGTTGCAAACAAATTAAGAAGATAAGTAATTCATCCAAACATCCATGAGTCATCACGAGACTAAGAGAAATTACTTAAAAACTTGTATAACTTCAAACCTTAGTTCATAATCATGAATTCCAAACTGAAAACCACTTAACTACGAATTAAAACATCTTGGATACACTACAAGCTTCACCTCTTAGCCCTAGCTAAGAGGTTTAGCTGCTCATGATCCAAGGAAACATGAAACAACTACAAAAAGCATGAAAACAGCAAAGCAAACCAAAAGGAGTTGTGAAACTCCAATCTTCACTTCCACAGCCTCCAACCTCGCTTGAGCCCTTTTAGGATACCCTAGGAACGATCCCTAGGTGTCCTTTTATAGTCTGGAAGCTCCACAACTTCGGAAGAATCGAGAACTTGCGTAACACTTACGCAGCGCAGAGAAAATCGGGATGAAATTAGAAATTTCTAACTCAGTACGCATGGCCGACCGGTCAAGACCGGTCGGCCTCAAGTGAAAATACTCCAGCAGGTATGCCCGACCGGTCAACACCGGTCGGGCCTTGTAGAACTGTAATCCAGCAAGCCAGCAAGATGTATAAGTTTCCAAAAGAAGATGGGAATGGGCCCATGAAATCGATGCCCCAACAATCAAAAATTTCGATAATTAAGATGGGATTGAGTGGCATCATATTTCTACGGGAGATTCCTCCTAATTTCTGACAAGGTTCGCAAGCTTTGCAAAACTCATGTGTGTCTTTGAACATGGTGGGCCAATAAAACCCACATTACAGAATTTTCGCTGTGGTCTTTTTAGCCGAAAAATGGCCACCACATGCTTGAGAATGACAGAAGGAGATGATACTTTGTTGCTCATCATCTGGGACACATCTCCTTATGATTTGGTCGGGACAATACTTGAACAAGTATGGGTCGTCCCATAGAAATTTCCGTACCTCTGAGAAGAATCTATCCTTATCTTACTTTTTCCAATATGTAGGAATTGTACCTGTAGCAAGATAATTAGCAATGTCCGCATACCATGGCAATTGGAAAACAGCAAAAAGTTGTTCATCAGGGAACATGTCATTGATTGCAGTCGTTTCAGGGGAATCAGTGAGGACAAGTCGAGAGAGGTGGTCAGCTACTACATTCTCTACTCCTTTCTTATCACGTATTTCTAAGTCGAATTCTTGGAGTAGGAGAATCCATCTTAATAACCGTGGTTTAGCATCCTTCTTAGAGAGAAGATACTTAAGCGCGGCATGGTCAGTGAATACAATGATCTTGGATCCAATCAAGTAGGATCTGAACTTCTCCAAGGTAAAAACTACGGATAAAAGTTCCTTTTCAGTAGTGGTGTAGTTTGCCTGGGCTGAGTTTAGGGTTCTACTTGCATAGTAGATAACACATGGCTTTTTATCTTTTCTTTGGCCTAACACGGCCCCAATAGCATAGTCGCTAGCATCGCACATAATCTCAAAAGGAAGGCTCCAATCAGGTGGTTGCATTATTGGGGCGCATGTCAACATGCCTTTAAGGGTGGTAAAGGCCTTTTGACATTCTTCACTCCACTCAAATGAATTTTCCTTTTGAAGTAGGTTGCATAAAGGACGAGAGAGTGAACTGAAATCCTTTATGAACCGTCTATAAAATCCTGCGTGTCCTAAAAAGGACCGTATATCTCGTATGCTTTTGGGTGGTGGAAGGTTAGAGATAAGGTCAATTTTCGCCTTGTCCACCTCAATTCCATTTTGTGAAACGATGTGACCAAGTACAATTCCCTTTTTAACCATGAAGTGGCACTTTTCCCAATTGAGCACAAGGTTCTTCTCTTCACATCTTTTTAGCACAGATTTCAAGTGCTCAAGGCACTCATCAAAGCTACAACCGAATACGGAAAAATCATCCATGAAGACTTCGAGAATTGTCCCCACCATGTCAGAAAAGATGCTCATTGTTCGCTTCCCCAAGTGTAGGGTTGCGATGTAGTAATAAACTCGGTAATACCGAGGTCGATCCACAGGGACTTATGTAGGATGTCACAAACTCATCCACAAGTTTTCTATTGAAGCTAACAATCAAAGTTTGAATAAAATGTGTGTGATTAACAGTTTAAGCTAAATTGAATGTAAACAATTATAAGAAGGCACTAGGGGTTCGAGGATTCACTTGTAGCAATCCTCGATGTTCAATCCGCTGTGGTTTCCCATTCTCTCAACTAGAATTACCAGTCAGGTCTATCTAGTCGGATGATAGAACTGTTAAACCAGAAGTCTGTAACATGTAAGTTCTGTGCATAAAGTTCACTCAACTCTAGGCTGATCTGAGCATGCTCATTGCATAGGTCATTCACCTTTTCTATAGGTCCAATTCCCAATCATAACCATCCTCAAGTCTTCTCACAAGACAAGGCTAGATCATGATTTGAACTGGATTCAAATTATATGCACAATCCATACATATTCCAGATAATCAACAAAACTAGAACTTTGGCATGAAGTCCCTTTATGAAGAGCTTGGTACTAGAGCGCACTCCAATTCCTCGGATCATACAGGTCTAGACCGTTGCAAACAAATTAAGAAGATAAGTAATCCATCCAAACATCCATGAGTCATCACAAGACTAAGAGAAATTACTTAAAAACTTGTATAAACTTCAAACCTTAGTTCATAATCATGAATTCCAAACTGAAAACCACTTAACTACGAATTAAAACATCTTGGATACACTACAAGCTTCACCTCTTAGCCCTAGCTAAGAGGTTTAGCTGCTCATGATCCAAGGAAACATGAAACAACTACAAAAAGCATAAAAACAGCAAAGCAAACCAAAAGGAGTTGTGAAACTCCAATCTTCACTTCCACAGCCTCCAACCTCGCTTGAACCCTTCTAGGATACCTTAGGAACAATCCCTAGGTGTCTATTTATAGTCTGGAGGTTCCACGACTTTAGAAGAATCGAGAAAGTGCGTAACACTTACGCAGCGCAGAGAAAATCGGACGTTACTTAGGAGTTTCTAAGTCTGTACACCTGGCCGACCGGTCACGACCGGTCGGCCTCAATATACATTCATTCCAGCAGGCATGGCCGACCGGTCATGACCGGTTGGACGTCTACATTGACGTTCCAGCAAGTATGGCCGACCGGTCATGACCGGTCGGCCTCATTCAATATTGGTCCAGCAATCATGTCCGACCGGTCATGACCGGTCGGACGTCCTCACTCCTGTTCCAGTAGCCATGTCCGACCGGTCATGACCGGTCGGATGTCTTCAGCAGATTCCCAATGTGCATGGCTGACCGGTCATGACCGGTCAGGCCTCTTTTTCTTCTTGTTTTCTTCCTTTCTTTCTTCTGCTTTCTTCTTTCTTTGCTTCCTTCTTCTTTGGTCCTCAAATGTTCTTCATCAAAATAGTCCTAAATGAGCCCTTTTTATCTTCAATTAGGTGGAACCACTCTCAGTCCTGTAGTCACAAAACATGCATTAGATTAGTGTTCAAACCATATAAACCTTGCACAATGAGTGAAGAATTGGGGTTAGAATATGCACAATTAAGAGCTCAACACACCCCCCAACCAGCATTTTGCTAGTCCCGAGCAAAACATGCGTGAAACTAATCCTATTCTTCAAAAGCTCAACTCTCCTTCAGAAACCCTCCTTCTATACATTCCAAGGTACATAAGCATAAGATTCAAAAATATTAGGCGACAGAGGTTGAAACCGTAAACCCTCAAAACATAATAAGCATTTATATGAAATTCCTGCTGATTGGTTAATAAATAGAAAGACTTGAACAAATTTCACCTAGTGTGGGTAGTGAAAATTCATTCCACGAGTTTCTAGGATTATCTTCTTCATAGATCAACTAAACTATAGAATTCAAGGTACATAGAGCCACATCAAGCCAATGACAGGAATTTGCCTTACCGTCCTTCCGACGACTTTCACACTACGTCCCATTTCCGGCTTTGGTTACGGGTAGACCATCCCCCGGTTGGTAGTAGGTAGCCCTAATCGGAATTCTCCACCATTTTTCCACATTCCCAATTTCATCCTTCCTTTTCCTTTTTCTTTTTAATTTAGATAGGATTTTTACAAATCCATACCTTTCATTATTTTCCCATGGACAAGGATGGACAAAGTACCCCGGCCTGATTTCTCAATACCTTAATTCAAAGTTTAGCTAATTCATAAGTCATATAATCCCTTCAACTCATGAAAATCGTGTAATGTGAACTAGGTGTAAAAGTGTTCAGGTTTTCTATCAATCACAAAAATAGGGGAGTTCACATATAAAAACCATTATGCTGTGAGGAATTCCAGACTTCCAGCCCTTATACACTTCATATCTCCTCCTCTTATGCTACTATCAACTCGAATGCCTAGAACCAGTGTTTTCCAAAAGAGTTTCAAATCTTTGAAAAATCGAAAAAAAAAAATTCCACATGATTGCTTGAAATGTTGCAAATCGCTGAATTCATCCAAGAGATCCTACACCCCCCAACCAAATCTTGCATTGTCCTCAATGGAAAAGATGTGCAATGAGCAAAACATGAGAGCAAATCGAAAATAAAAGGGAGTGAGGAAAGATAGTACCTGAGAGAGAGAAAAGTGAAGATATTCCTCCTTCTAACAAACCTATGAAAACGAAAACAAAAGCAGCAAAATTCTATTCCTAACTACTCTATATCTCCATCAGACTAGGAGATCAATCATCCTGATACACAGGATCATTCAGAGGTATGGACATACCTTCTGAAGGGAAGTTCTCAAAGAACGGCTTTAATCGCTGCCCATTTGCTTTAAAAATGTTGCCGTTCCTTGGATTTAATAGCTCAACAGTCCCATATGGATAGACAGTTTGCACAATGTAGGGACCAGTCCACCGAGATCTCAATTTTCCCGGAAATAGATGTAAGCGAGAATTATACATGAGGACTTTTTGATTTATCGTGAATGTCTTGCGAAGAATATTCTTATCATGGAATATCTTCGTCTTGTCCTTGTAAATTCTTGCATTCTCATAAGCTTCATTACGGATTTCTGCAAGTTCATTCAATTGTAGTTTGCGTAACGAGCTTGCCTTGTCAGGATTGAAATTCATCTTCTTAATAGCCCAATATGCCTTATGTTCCAATTCCACAGGTAGGTGACAAGCCTTCCCATAGACAAGTCTATAGGGAGACATTCCAATAGGGGTTTTAAAGGCAGTACGGTAAGCCCAAAGCGCATCGGTAAGTCGAAGTGACCAATCCTTGCGATCGGGATTCACCGTTTTCTCCAAAATGTGTTTAATCTCCCTATTGGATATCTCAGCTTGTCCACTAGTTTGTGGGTGATAGGGAGTGCTCACTTTGTGTGTAACGCCATATTTCTTCATTAAGGCTGCAAAAGGGCGGTTGCAAAAGTGAGACCCTCCATCACTTATGATGACTCGAGGCGTTCCAAATCGGGAAAGAATATTTTCTTTTAAAAATCGAATGACCGTTTTATGGTCATTATTCCGGCAAGGAATGGCCTCGACCCATTTGGAGACATAATCAACAGCAAGTAAGATGTATAAATTTCCAAAAGAAGATGGGAATGGGCCCATGAAATCGATGCCCCAACAATCAAAAATTTCGATAATTAAAATGGGATTAAGTGGCATCATATTTCTACGGGAGATTCCTCCTAGTTTCTGACAAGGTTCACATGCTTTGCAAAACTCATGTGTGTCTTTGAACATGGTGGGCCAATAAAACCCACATTGCAGAATTTTCGCTGTGGTCTTTTTGGCTGAAAAATGGCCACCACATGCTTGAGAATGACAGAAGGAGATGATACTTTGTTGCTCATCATTTGGGACACATCTCCTTATGATTTGATCGGGACAATACTTGAACAGGTATGGGTCGTCCCATAGAAATTTCCGTACCTCTGAGAAGAATCTATCCTTATCTTACTTTTTCCAATATGTAGGAATTGTACCTGTAGCAAGATAATTAGCAATGTCCGCATACCATGGCAATTGGGAAACAGCAAAAAGTTGTTCATCAGGGAACATGTCATTGATTGCAGTCGTTTCAGGGGAATCAGTGAGGACAAGTCGAGAGAGGTGGTCAGCTACTACATTCTCTACTCCTTTCTTATCACGTATTTCTAAGTCGAATTCTTGGAGTAGGAGAATCCATCTTAATAACCGTGGTTTAGCATCCTTCTTAGAGAGAAGATACTTAAGCGCGGCATGGTCAGTGAATACAATGATCTTGGATCCAATCAAGTAGGATCTGAACTTCTCCAAGGTAAAAACTACGGATAAAAGTTCCTTTTCAGTAGTGGTGTAGTTTGCCTGGGCTGAGTTTAGGGTTCTACTTGCATAGTAGATAACACATGGCTTTTTATCTTTTCTTTGGCCTAACACGGCCCCAATAGCATAGTCGCTAGCATCGCACATAATCTCAAAAGGAAGGCTCCAATCAGGTGGTTGCATTATTGGGGCGCATGTCAACATGCCTTTAAGGGTGGTAAAGGCCTTTTGACATTCTTCACTCCACTCAAATGAATTTTCCTTTTGAAGTAGGTTGCATAAAGGACGAGAGAGTGAACTGAAATCCTTTATGAACCGTCTATAAAATCCTGCGTGTCCTAAAAAGGACCGTATATCTCGTATGCTTTTGGGTGGTGGAAGGTTAGAGATAAGGTCAATTTTCGCCTTGTCCACCTCAATTCCATTTTGTGAAACGATGTGACCAAGTACAATTCCCTTTTTAACCATGAAGTGGCACTTTTCCCAATTGAGCACAAGGTTCTTCTCTTCACATCTTTTTAGCACAGATTTCAAGTGCTCAAGGCACTCATCAAAGCTACAACCGAATACGGAAAAATCATCCATGAAGACTTCGAGAATTGTCCCCACCATGTCAGAAAAGATGCTCATTGTTCGCTTCCCCAAGTGTAGGGTTGCGATGTAGTAATAAACTCGGTAATACCGAGGTCGATCCACAGGGACTTATGTAGGATGTCACAAACTCATCCACAAGTTTTCTATTGAAGCTAACAATCAAAGTTTGAATAAAATGTGTGTGATTAACAGTTTAAGCTAAATTGAATGTAAACAATTATAAGAAGGCACTAGGGGTTCGAGGATTCACTTGTAGCAATCCTCGATGTTCAATCCGCTGTGGTTTCCCATTCTCTCAACTAGAATTACCAGTCAGGTCTATCTAGTCGGATGATAGAACTGTTAAACCAGAAGTCTGTAACATGTAAGTTCTGTGCATAAAGTTCACTCAACTCTAGGCTGATCTGAGCATGCTCATTGCATAGGTCATTCACCTTTTCTATAGGTCCAATTCCCAATCATAACCATCCTCAAGTCTTCTCACAAGACAAGGCTAGATCATGATTTGAACTGGATTCAAATTATATGCACAATCCATACATATTCCAGATAATCAACAAAACTAGAACTTTGGCATGAAGTCCCTTTATGAAGAGCTTGGTACTAGAGCGCACTCCAATTCCTCGGATCATACAGGTCTAGACCGTTGCAAACAAATTAAGAAGATAAGTAATCCATCCAAACATCCATGAGTCATCACAAGACTAAGAGAAATTACTTAAAAACTTGTATAAACTTCAAACCTTAGTTCATAATCATGAATTCCAAACTGAAAACCACTTAACTACGAATTAAAACATCTTGGATACACTACAAGCTTCACCTCTTAGCCCTAGCTAAGAGGTTTAGCTGCTCATGATCCAAGGAAACATGAAACAACTACAAAAAGCATAAAAACAGCAAAGCAAACCAAAAGGAGTTGTGAAACTCCAATCTTCACTTCCACAGCCTCCAACCTCGCTTGAACCCTTCTAGGATACCTTAGGAACAATCCCTAGGTGTCTATTTATAGTCTGGAGGTTCCACGACTTTAGAAGAATCGAGAAAGTGCGTAACACTTACGCAGCGCAGAGAAAATCGGACGTTACTTAGGAGTTTCTAAGTCTGTACACCTGGCCGACCGGTCACGACCGGTCGGCCTCAATATACATTCATTCCAGCAGGCATGGCCGACCGGTCATGACCGGTTGGACGTCTACATTGACGTTCCAGCAAGTATGGCCGACCGGTCATGACCGGTCGGCCTCATTCAATATTGGTCCAGCAATCATGTCCGACCGGTCATGACCGGTCGGACGTCCTCACTCCTGTTCCAGTAGCCATGTCCGACCGGTCATGACCGGTCGGATGTCTTCAGCAGATTCCCAATGTGCATGGCTGACCGGTCATGACCGGTCAGGCCTCTTTTTCTTCTTGTTTTCTTCCTTTCTTTCTTCTGCTTTCTTCTTTCTTTGCTTCCTTCTTCTTTGGTCCTCAAATGTTCTTCATCAAAATAGTCCTAAATGAGCCCTTTTTATCTTCAATTAGGTGGAACCACTCTCAGTCCTGTAGTCACAAAACATGCATTAGATTAGTGTTCAAACCATATAAACCTTGCACAATGAGTGAAGAATTGGGGTTAGAATATGCACAATTAAGAGCTCAACACACCCCCCAACCAGCATTTTGCTAGTCCCGAGCAAAACATGCGTGAAACTAATCCTATTCTTCAAAAGCTCAACTCTCCTTCAGAAACCCTCCTTCTATACATTCCAAGGTACATAAGCATAAGATTCAAAAATATTAGGCGACAGAGGTTGAAACCGTAAACCCTCAAAACATAATAAGCATTTATATGAAATTCCTGCTGATTGGTTAATAAATAGAAAGACTTGAACAAATTTCACCTAGTGTGGGTAGTGAAAATTCATTCCACGAGTTTCTAGGATTATCTTCTTCATAGATCAACTAAACTATAGAATTCAAGGTACATAGAGCCACATCAAGCCAATGACAGGAATTTGCCTTACCGTCCTTCCGACGACTTTCACACTACGTCCCATTTCCGGCTTTGGTTACGGGTAGACCATCCCCCGGTTGGTAGTAGGTAGCCCTAATCGGAATTCTCCACCATTTTTCCACATTCCCAATTTCATCCTTCCTTTTCCTTTTTCTTTTTAATTTAGATAGGATTTTTACAAATCCATACCTTTCATTATTTTCCCATGGACAAGGATGGACAAAGTACCCCGGCCTGATTTCTCAATACCTTAATTCAAAGTTTAGCTAATTCATAAGTCATATAATCCCTTCAACTCATGAAAATCGTGTAATGTGAACTAGGTGTAAAAGTGTTCAGGTTTTCTATCAATCACAAAAATAGGGGAGTTCACATATAAAAACCATTATGCTGTGAGGAATTCCAGACTTCCAGCCCTTATACACTTCATATCTCCTCCTCTTATGCTACTATCAACTCGAATGCCTAGAACCAGTGTTTTCCAAAAGAGTTTCAAATCTTTGAAAAATCGAAAAAAAAAAATTCCACATGATTGCTTGAAATGTTGCAAATCGCTGAATTCATCCAAGAGATCCTACACCCCCCAACCAAATCTTGCATTGTCCTCAATGGAAAAGATGTGCAATGAGCAAAACATGAGAGCAAATCGAAAATAAAAGGGAGTGAGGAAAGATAGTACCTGAGAGAGAGAAAAGTGAAGATATTCCTCCTTCTAACAAACCTATGAAAACGAAAACAAAAGCAGCAAAATTCTATTCCTAACTACTCTATATCTCCATCAGACTAGGAGATCAATCATCCTGATACACAGGATCATTCAGAGGTATGGACATACCTTCTGAAGGGAAGTTCTCAAAGAACGGCTTTAATCGCTGCCCATTTGCTTTAAAAATGTTGCCGTTCCTTGGATTTAATAGCTCAACAGTCCCATATGGATAGACAGTTTGCACAATGTAGGGACCAGTCCACCGAGATCTCAATTTTCCCGGAAATAGATGTAAGCGAGAATTATACATGAGGACTTTTTGATTTATCGTGAATGTCTTGCGAAGAATATTCTTATCATGGAATATCTTCGTCTTGTCCTTGTAAATTCTTGCATTCTCATAAGCTTCATTACGGATTTCTGCAAGTTCATTCAATTGTAGTTTGCGTAACGAGCTTGCCTTGTCAGGATTGAAATTCATCTTCTTAATAGCCCAATATGCCTTATGTTCCAATTCCACAGGTAGGTGACAAGCCTTCCCATAGACAAGTCTATAGGGAGACATTCCAATAGGGGTTTTAAAGGCAGTACGGTAAGCCCAAAGCGCATCGGTAAGTCGAAGTGACCAATCCTTGCGATCGGGATTCACCGTTTTCTCCAAAATGTGTTTAATCTCCCTATTGGATATCTCAGCTTGTCCACTAGTTTGTGGGTGATAGGGAGTGCTCACTTTGTGTGTAACGCCATATTTCTTCATTAAGGCTGCAAAAGGGCGGTTGCAAAAGTGAGACCCTCCATCACTTATGATGACTCGAGGCGTTCCAAATCGGGAAAGAATATTTTCTTTTAAAAATCGAATGACCGTTTTATGGTCATTATTCCGGCAAGGAATGGCCTCGACCCATTTGGAGACATAATCAACAGCAAGTAAGATGTATAAATTTCCAAAAGAAGATGGGAATGGGCCCATGAAATCGATGCCCCAACAATCAAAAATTTCGATAATTAAAATGGGATTAAGTGGCATCATATTTCTACGGGAGATTCCTCCTAGTTTCTGACAAGGTTCACATGCTTTGCAAAACTCATGTGTGTCTTTGAACATGGTGGGCCAATAAAACCCACATTGCAGAATTTTCGCTGTGGTCTTTTTGGCTGAAAAATGGCCACCACATGCTTGAGAATGACAGAAGGAGATGATACTTTGTTGCTCATCATTTGGGACACATCTCCTTATGATTTGATCGGGACAATACTTGAACAGGTATGGGTCGTCCCATAGAAATTTCCGTACCTCTGAGAAGAATCTATCCTTATCTTACTTTTTCCAATATGTAGGAATTGTACCTGTAGCAAGATAATTAGCAATGTCCGCATACCATGGCAATTGGGAAACAGCAAAAAGTTGTTCATCAGGGAACATGTCATTGATTGCAGTCGTTTCAGGGGAATCAGTGAGGACAAGTCGAGAGAGGTGGTCAGCTACTACATTCTCTACTCCTTTCTTATCACGTATTTCTAAGTCGAATTCTTGGAGTAGGAGGATCCATCTTAATAACCGTGGTTTAGCATCCTTCTTAGAGAGAAGATACTTAAGCGCGGCATGGTCAGTGAATACAATGATCTTGGATCCAATCAAGTAGGATCTGAACTTCTCCAAGGCAAAAACTACGGCTAAAAGTTCCTTTTCAGTAGTGGTGTAGTTTGCCTGGGCTGAGTTTAGGGTTCTACTTGCATAGTAGATAACACATGGCTTTTTATCTTTTCTTTGGCCTAACACGGCCCCAATAGCATAGTCGCTAGCATCGCACATAATCTCAAAAGGAAGGCTCCAATCAGGTGGTTGCATTATTGGGGCGCATGTCAACATGCCTTTAAGGGTGGTAAAGGCCTTTTGACATTCTTCACTCCACTCAAATGAATTTTCCTTTTGGAGTAGGTTGCATAAAGGACGAGAGAGTGAATTGAAATCCTTTATGAACCGTCTATAAAATCCTGCGTGTCCTAAAAAGGACCGTATATCTCGTATGCTTTTGGGTGGTGGAAGGTTAGAGATAAGGTCAATTTTCGCCTTGTCCACCTCAATTCCATTTTGTGAAACGATGTGACCAAGTACAATTCCCTTTTTAACCATGAAGTGGCACTTTTCCCAATTGAGCACAAGGTTCTTCTCTTCACATCTTTTTAGCACAGATTTCAAGTGCTCAAGGCACTCATCAAAGCTACAACCGAATACGGAAAAATCATCCATGAAGACTTCGAGAATTGTCCCCACCATGTCAGAAAAGATGCTCATCATACAACGCTGAAAGGTGGCAGGGGCATTACATAGTCCAAACGGCATCCGTCGATAGGCGAAAGTGCCGAATGGACATGTGAATGTAGTCTTTTCTTGGTCTTCACGGGCAATTTCTATTTGGTTGTACCCTGAATAGCCATCAAGAAAGCAAAAGTGGGAATGACCCGCCAACCGTTCTAAAATCTGATCAACAAACGGTAGGGGGAAGTGGTCTTTCCTCGTGACAGTGTTTAGCTTCCTGTAGTCAATGCACATTCTCCAACCGGTAGTGACTCTAGTTGGCACGAGTTCGTTATTGGCATTGGCTACGATGGTTATTCCGGATTTCTTAGGCACCACTTGAGTTGGGCTCACCCATTGGCTATCAGATATTGGGTAAATGATACCTACATCCAATAGTTTCACCACTTCGGCCTTAACCACATCCTTCATATTTGGATTTAGTCGTCTTTGTGGTTGCCGGGATGTCTTTGCATTTTCCTCAAGGTGTATGCGGTGAGTACAAATCAGTGGGTCTATGCCTTTGAGATCCGCAATTGTCCATCCGATGGCACTCTTGTGCTCTAATAGAGTGGCTATTAGCCCACTCTCTTGTTCCTCATCCAAGTGGGAAGAAATCACCACTGGATATGTCTCATCTCGACCTAAATAAACATATTTTAGCTCACTTGGCAATGGTTTTAGGTCGAGTTTTGGTACCTTAATGTTGGATGGGAGGGCCTTGTTCTCATTTATAGGCAAAGGTTCAATTGGGGCCCTCCATCTTTTATTTTCACGCACCAGCATCACATCTAGAATGGCATCCATCTCTTGTGTTGTATCATCATTCATATCATGGAGATGGGCCACACAGGCCTCCAAAGGGTCGGAAAATAGTGACAAGGGGATTGTATCTTCCATGAATGATTCGATCATGTTTAATTCGTGAATATCATCATCAACTTCTCGTGGTTGTTTGCATAACTCAAATATGTTAAGCTCAAGGGTCATATTTCCAAAGGACATTTGCACAAGTCCGTTTCTACAATTGATAATGGCGTTTGAGGTAGCAAGAAACGGCCGTCCAAGTATGACGGGAATTTGAGTACCGGTGCCTATCATGGGATGTGTGTCCAAGACAATAAAATCTACTGGATAGTAGAATTTATCAACTTGGACTAGAACATCCTCTACCATTCCTCTCGGTATCCGGATGGATCTATCAGCAAGTTGGAGTGTGGTTTTGGTGGGTTTCAATTCACCTAACCCAAGTTGTTCATAGACCGAGTATGGAATGAGATTCACACTTGCCCCCAAGTCGAGTAGGGCTTGTTTAATCTGGTAGTCTCCTATGATGCATGATATGGTTGGACTACCCGGATCTTTGTATTTTTGGGGCACCTCTTGTTTGATGATGGCACTCAAATTCTCAGCCAAAAGTACTTTGTTGTGAACATTATGTTTCCTTTTGATTGTACACAATTCCTTTAAAAATTTGGCATAAGATGGTATTTGTTTTATTGCATCCAACAGCGGAATGTTGATCTTCACCTGCTTGAACACTTCCAGAATCTCCAGATTTTTATCTAAAGGTTTAGGTGAAATCAACCTTTGTGGAAATGGGGCAACCGGTTTGTATTGTCTTTCCGGTTCTTTCTCTTGTGGAATATTGTTTGGGCTATCATCCTCTTTGGGAATTTCCGGATCCTTAGGCTTGGGGGCCTTCACCGGATTGGATTTATCAATTTCTTTCCCACTTCTCAAAGTGGTGATAGCTTGGACATGTTCCGTATGGTGGGAGGATGAGCTTGCATCTTGTATCTCATATTGGGTCCTTGGGTTAGGAAGAGGTTGGGCAGGGAGTGTGCCCTTCTCTCTAACACTAAGGTGAGCTTCAACTCTAGCCAAAGATGTTTTCAATTCATTGATGGCTTGGTTTGAGTTTTGATTGAATTTCAATTGCTCTTGCATGAACCCATCTATTTTTAGAGAGTTTGTCTTGTTATGCTCATTCTGGACTGATACAAATGCACCCAACATCTCTTCTAGTGATACTTTTGGAGTGTTGTTTGCATTTGCATTGGGCCCATTCTTCCAACTGAAGTTGGGATGGTTCTTCCAATTAGGATTATACGTGTTAGAGTTTGGAGCACCATATTGCTGCTGATAACTGTTTATGGCATTTGTTTGTTCTTGTAAGATGCTTTGGACTGCTGAAATTGTGGGACAATCTGGTGTAGCATGTTGATTTCCAGCACAAATTCCACAAACAGTTTCAACCTCAGTGGAGTTGATTGTTTCTCCTTTCCTTAATTCCATGGCTTCGACCTTTCTTGTAAGGCTAGCCAACCGTGCACTTATGCTATCTTCTTCTGATAGGACATACATTCCTCCCTTTTCCTTTTGTTGGCCAATCTTGGAATTTGTTGGTTTAAGTGTGTCCCAAGATTGTGCACTTTCAGCCAATTCTTCCAGATAATCCCATGCTTCATCAGCTTCCTTATTCATGAACTCCCCATTACACATCATCTCTATAAATTGGCGCATGGATGGAATCAGTCCTTCATAGAAAAAACTTATAATCCGCCAATTTTCATAGCCATGATGTGGGCATGCGTTTAATAAGTCCTTGAATCTCTCCCAACATTGGGAAAAGGTTTCATCCTCCTTTTGGGCAAAGTTCATGATAAGGCGCTTAAGCATGTTCGTTTTGTGAGTAGGGAAGAATTTTTTTATAAATTCTCTGTGCATATCGTTCCATGACCCGATTGATCTTGGCCTTAATGCATACAGCCAACCCTTGGCTTTATCCTTAAGAGTGAAAGGGAAGAATTTAAGTCTTACTACATCTTCAGTCACATTTGCAAAGTGCATGGTGGTGATTACCTCATCAAACTCCCTAAAGTGTTGATAGGCACTTTCACTGTCTAAACCATGGAATTTAGGGAGAAGATTGATCACTCCCGGTTTCAAATCCACATTCCCTGCATTTGGTGGAAATACTATGCATGAGGGAGTGCTCGTTCTTGCAGGTTGCAAGAAATCACGTAAAGTCCTAGGTCGGGGAACATTCTCAACCACATTCTCCCCTGTTTCGGTTTGATTTTGAACCGGGTTAGGTTGATTTGTAGCCATACTTTCAGATAAAATTGGAGAATCTAGATGTCTCCTAGCACGTGGTTCTCTATCAATCCCTTCTACTATCCCCCCTTCACTTATGAGTCGGTTATTGGAATCCCGAGCCCAATGTGGCATGCAAAACCAAAAATAAGAAACAAAAAGAAAGGAGAATTCTTCCTCCCTTTTCTTTACTCTTCTCTAAGATCGAAGCACAAGGTGTCTTGCAATGGCTAGGCCAGAAGCAAGGATAAAGACCGATTTCTCCTGGTCAATAGGGGTTCAGAAAACTCCCCACCCACTCTTTGAATCTTTTGAGAAAAAATGCAGAAAAAGGAAAAAAAAATAGAGATGAGAAAAGAAATCTCTGAGCACAAGGTGAACCAAGGCGGCTGAGCCGACCAATAGGAATCCAGGTGGCAAAAAGGCCGACCTTTCAGAGATCCAAAAGGAGTCTCCACCCACTCTACAAGAGATGAATAAAATAAGAATGACTAGGAGAAGGAGAAGAGTAAGGTTTTAGAAGGATAGAACCTGATTCGCACTTGAAATCCTTGAATCTTCTTCAGCTTCCTAGAAATCCTTGAAAAAATCAAATAAACAAACTAAGTTAGTTCTAATAATCTAAAAGAGTCCTAAATAGATACTAATTTCAGAAATTTGTGAAAACCATCAAGGTCCCCGGCAGCGGCGCCAAAAACTTGTTCGCTTCCCCAAGTGTAGGGTTGCGATGTAGTAATAAACTCGGTAATACCGAGGTCGATCCACAGGGACTTATGTAGGATGTCACAAACTCATCCACAAGTTTTCTATTGAAGCTAACAATCAAAGTTTGAATAAAATGTGTGTGATTAACAGTTTAAGCTAAATTGAATGTAAACAATTATAAGAAGGCACTAGGGGTTCGAGGATTCACTTGTAGCAATCCTCGATGTTCAATCCGCTGTGGTTTCCCATTCTCTCAACTAGAATTACCAGTCAGGTCTATCTAGTCGGATGATAGAACTGTTAAACCAGAAGTCTGTAACATGTAAGTTCTGTGCATAAAGTTCACTCAACTCTAGGCTGATCTGAGCATGCTCATTGCATAGGTCATTCACCTTTTCTATAGGTCCAATTCCCAATCATAACCATCCTCAAGTCTTCTCACAAGACAAGGCTAGATCATGATTTGAACTGGATTCAAATTATATGCACAATCCATACATATTCCAGATAATCAACAAAACTAGAACTTTGGCATGAAGTCCCTTTATGAAGAGCTTGGTACTAGAGCGCACTCCAATTCCTCGGATCATACAGGTCTAGACCGTTGCAAACAAATTAAGAAGATAAGTAATCCATCCAAACATCCATGAGTCATCACAAGACTAAGAGAAATTACTTAAAAACTTGTATAAACTTCAAACCTTAGTTCATAATCATGAATTCCAAACTGAAAACCACTTAACTACGAATTAAAACATCTTGGATACACTACAAGCTTCACCTCTTAGCCCTAGCTAAGAGGTTTAGCTGCTCATGATCCAAGGAAACATGAAACAACTACAAAAAGCATAAAAACAGCAAAGCAAACCAAAAGGAGTTGTGAAACTCCAATCTTCACTTCCACAGCCTCCAACCTCGCTTGAACCCTTCTAGGATACCTTAGGAACAATCCCTAGGTGTCTATTTATAGTCTGGAGGTTCCACGACTTCGGAAGAATCGAGAAAGTGCGTAACACTTACGCAGCGCAGAGAAAATCGGACGTTACTTAGGAGTTTCTAAGTCAGTACACCTGGCCGACCGGTCACGACCGGTCGGCCTCAATATACATTCATTCCAGCAATCATGTCCGACCGGTCATGACCGGTCGGACGTCCTCACTCCTGTTCCAGTAGCCATGTCCGACCGGTCATGACCGGTCGGATGTCTTCAGCAGATTCCCAATGTGCATGGCTGACCGGTCATGACCGGTCAGGCCTCTTTTTCTTCTTGTTTTCTTCCTTTCTTTCTTCTGCTTTCTTCTTTCTTTGCTTCCTTCTTCTTTGGTCCTCAAATGTTCTTCATCAAAATAGTCCTAAATGAGCCCTTTTTATCTTCAATTAGGTGGAACCACTCTCAGTCCTGTAGTCACAAAACATGCATTAGATTAGTGTTCAAACCATATAAACCTTGCACAATGAGTGAAGAATTGGGGTTAGAATATGCACAATTAAGAGCTCAACACTCATCATACAACGCTGAAAAGTGGCAGGGGCATTACATAGTCCAAACGGCATCCGTCGATAGGCGAAAGTGCTGAATGGACATGTGAATGTAGTCTTTTCTTGGTCTTCACGGGCAATTTCTATTTGGTTGTACCCTGAATAGCCATCAAGGAAGCAAAAGTGGGAATGACCCGTCAACCGTTCTAAAATCTGATCAACAAACGGTAGGGGGAAGTGGTCTTTCCTCGTGACAGTGTTTAGCTTCCTGTAGTCAATGCACATTCTCCAACCGGTAGTGACTCTAGTTGGTACGAGTTCATTATTGGCATTGGTTACAATGGTTATTCCGGTTTTCTTAGGCACCACTTGAGTTGGGCTCACCCATTGGCTATCAGATATTGGGTAAATGATACCTACATCCAATAGTTTCACCACTTCGGCCTTAACCACATCCTTCATATTTGGATTTAGTCGTCTTTGTGGTTGCCTGGATGTCTTTGCATTTTCCTCAAGATGTATGCGGTGAGTGCAAATCAGTGGGTCTATGCCTTTGAGATCCGCAATTGTCCATCCGATGGCACTCTTGTGCTCTAATAGAGTGGCTATTAGCCTACTCTCTTGTTCCTCATCCAAGTGGGAAGAAATCACCACTGTATATGTCTCATCTCGACCTAAATAAACATATTTTAGTTCACTTGGCAATGGTTTTAGGTCGAGTTTTGGTGCCTTAATGTTGGATGGGAGGGCCTTGTTCTCATTTATAGGCAAAGGTTCAATTGGGGTCCTCCATCTTTTATTTTCACGCACCATCATCACATCAAGAATGGCATCCATCTCTTGTGTTGTATCATCATTCATATCATGGAGATGGGCCACACATGCCTCCAAAGGGTCGGAAAATAGTGACAAGGGGATTGTACCTTCCACAAATGATTCGATCATGTTTAATTCGTGGATATCATCATCAACTTCCCGCGGTTGTTTACATAACTCAAATATGTTAAGCTCAAGGGTCATATTTCCAAAGGACATTTGTACAAGTCCGTTTCTACAATTGATAATGGCGTTTGAGGTAGCTAGAAATGGTCGTCCAAGTATGACGGGAATTTGAGTACCGGTGCCTATCACAGGATGTGTGTCCAAGACAATAAAATCTACTGGGTAGTAGAATTTATCAACTTGGACTAGAACATCCTCTACCATTCCTCTCGGTATCCGGATGGATCTATCAGCAAGTTGGAGTGTGGTTTTGGTGGGTTTCAATTCACCTAACCCAAGTTGTTCATAAACCGAGTATGGAATGAGATTCACACTTGCCCCCAAGTCGAGTAGGGCTTGTTTAATTTGGTAGTCTCCTATGATGCATGATATGGTTGGACTACCCGGATCTTTGTATTTTTGGGGCACCTCTTGTTTGATGATGGCACTCAAATTCTCAGCCAAAAGCACTTTGTTGTGAACGTTATGTTTCCTTTTGATTGTACACAATTCCTTTAAAAATTTGGCATAAGATGGTATTTGTTTTATTGCATCCAACAGCGGAATGTTGATCTTCACCTGCTTGAAAACTTCCAGAATTTCCAGATTTTTATCTAAAGGTTTAGGTGAAATCAACCTTTGTGGAAATGGGGCAACCGGCTTGTATTGTCTTTCCGGTTCTTTCTCTTGTGGAATATTGTTTGGGCTATCATCCTCTTTGGGAGTTTCCGGATCCTTAGGCTTGGGAGCCTTCACCAGATTGGATTTATCAATTTCTTTCCCACTTCTCAAAGTGGTGATAGCTTGGACATGTTCCGTATGGTGGGAGGATGAGCTTGCATCTTGTATCTCATACTGGGTCCTTGGGTTAGGAAGAGTTTGAGCAGGAAGTGTGCCCTTCTCTCTACCACTCAGGTGAGCTTCAACTCTAGCCAGAGATGTTTTCAATTCATTAATGGCTTGGTTTGAATTTTGATTGAATTTCAATTGCTCTTGCATGAACCCATCTATTTTTAGAGAATTTGTCTTGTTATACTCATTCTGGACCGATACGAGTGCACCCAACATCTCTTCTAGTGATACTTTTGGAGTGTTGTTTGCATTTGCAGTGGGTCCATTCCTCCAACTGAAGTTGGGATGGTTCTTCCAATTAGGATTATACGTGTTTGAGTTTGGAGCACCATATTGCTGCTGATAACTGTTTATGGCATTTGTTTGTTCTTGTAAGATGCTTTGGACTGTGGAAATTGTGGGACAATCTGGTGTAGCATGTTGATTTCCAGCACAAATTCCACAAACAGTTTCAACCTCAGTGGAGTTGATTATTTCTCCTTTCCTTAATTCCATGGCTTCGACCTTTCTTGTAAGGCTAGCCAACCGTGCACTTATGCTATCTTCCTCTGATAAGACATACATTCCTCCCTTTTCCTTTTGTTGGCCAATCTTAGAATTTGTTGGTTTAGATGTGTCCCAAGATTGTGCACTTTCAGCCAATTCTTCCAGATAATCCCATGCTTCATCAGCTTCCTTATTCATGAACACCCCATTACACATCATCTCTATAAATTGGCGCATGGATGGAATCAGTCCTTCATAGAAAAAACTTATAATCCGCCAATTTTCATAGCCATGATGTGGGCATGCGTTTAATAGGTCCTTGAATCTCTCCCAACATTGGGAAAAGGTTTCATCCTCCTTTTGGGCAAAGTTCATGATAAGGCGCTTAAGCATGTTCGTTTTGTGAGTAGGGAAGAATTTTTTTATAAATTCTCTGTGCATATCATTCCATGACCCAATTGATCTTGGCCTCAATGCATAAAGCCAACCCTTGGCTTTATCCTTAAGAGTGAAAGGGAAGAATTTAAGTCTTACTACATCTTCAGTCACATTTGCAAAGTGCATGGTGGTGATTACCTCATCAAACTCCCTAAGGTGTTGATAGGCACTTTCCCTGTCTAAACCATGGAATTTAGGGAGAAGATTGATCACTCCCGGTTTCAAATCCACATTCCCTGCATTTGGTGGAAATACTATGCATGAGGGAGTGCTCGTTCTTGCAGGTTGCAAGAAATCACGTAAAGTCCTAGGTCGGGGAACATTCTCAACCACATTCTCCCCTGTTTCGGTTTGATTTTGAACCGGGTTAGGTTGATTTGTAGCCATACTTTCAGATAAAATTGGAGAATCTAGATGTCTCCTAACACGTGGCTCTCTATCAATGCCTTCTACTATCCCCCCTTCACTTATGAGTCGGTTATTGGAATCCCGAGCCCAATGTGGCATGCAAAATCAAAAATAAGAAACAAAAAGGAAAAAGAATTCTTCCTTCTTTTTCTTTACTCTTCTCTAAGACCGAAGCACAAGGTGTCTTGCAATGGCTAGGCCAGAAACAAAGATAGAGACCGATTTCTCCTGGTCAATAGGGGTTCAGAGAACACCCCACCCACTCTTTGAATCTTTTGAGAAAAGGTGCAGAAAAAGGAGAAAGAGGAGTAGAGATGAGAAAAGAAATCCCTGAGCACAAGGTGATCCAAGACGGCAGAGCCGACCAATAGGAATCCAGGTGGCAAAAAGGCCAACCTTTCAGAGATCCAAAAGGAGTCTCCACCCACTCTACAAGAGATGAATAAAATAAGAATGACTAGGAGAAGGAGAAGAGTAAGGTTTTAGAAGGATAGAACCTGATTCGCACTTGAAATCCTTGAATCTTCTTCAGCTTCCTAGAAATCCTTGAAAAAATCAAATAAACAAACTAAGTTAGTTCTAATAATCTAAAAGAGTCCTAAATAGATACTAATTTCAGAAATTTGTGAAAACCATCAAGGTCCCCGGCAGCGGCGCCAAAAACTTGTTCGCTTCCCCAAGTGTAGGGTTGCGATGTAGTAATAAACTCGGTAATACCGAGGTCGATCCACAGGGACTTATGTAGGATGTCACAAACTCATCCACAAGTTTTCTATTGAAGCTAACAATCAAAGTTTGAATAAAATGTGTGTGATTAACAGTTTAAGCTAAATTGAATGTAAACAATTATAAGAAGGCACTAGGGGTTCGAGGATTCACTTGTAGCAATCCTCGATGTTCAATCCGCTGTGGTTTTCCATTCTCTCAACTAGAATTAGCAGTCAGGTCTATCTAGTCGGATGATAGAACTGTTAAACCAGAAGTCTGTAACATGTAAGTTCTGTGCATAAAGTTCACTCAACTCTAGGCTGATCTGAGCATGCTCATTGCATAGGTCATTCACCTTTTCTATAGGTCCAATTCCCAATCATAACCATCCTCAAGTCTTCTCACAAGACAAGGCTAGATCATGATTTGAACTGGATTCAAATTATATGCACAGTCCATACATATTCCAGATAATCGACAAAAACTAGAACTTTGGCATGAAGCCCCTTTATGAAGAGCTTGGTACTAGAGCGCACTCCAATTCCTCGGATCATACAGGTTTAGACCGTTGCAAACAAATTAAGAAGATAAGTAATTCATCCAAACATCCATGAGTCATCACGAGACTAAGAGAAATTACTTAAAAACTTGTATAACTTCAAACCTTAGTTCATAATCATGAATTCCAAACTGAAAACCACTTAACTACGAATTAAAACATCTTGGATACACTACAAGCTTCACCTCTTAGCCCTAGCTAAGAGGTTTAGCTGCTCATGATCCAAGGAAACATGAAACAACTACAAAAAGCATGAAAACAGCAAAGCAAACCAAAAGGAGTTGTGAAACTCCAATCTTCACTTCCACAGCCTCCAACCTCGCTTGAGCCCTTCTAGGATACCCTAGGAGCGATCCCTAGGTGTCCTTTTATAGTCTGGAAGCTCCACAACTTCGGAAGAATCGAGAACTTGCGTAACACTTACGCAGCGCAGAGAAAATCGGGATGAAATTAGAAATTTCTAACTCAGTACGCATGGCCGACCGGTCAAGACCGGTCGGCCTCAAGTGAAAATACTCCAGCAGGTATGCCCGACCGGTCAACACCGGTCGGGCCTTGTAGAACTGTAATCCAGCAAGCCACTCCGACCGGTCAAGACCGGTCGGATGTTTTTCTTCTCATTGCAGCAACACTGACCGACCGGTCTTGACCGGTCGGTCCTATTCATGCTTCCTTGGCCGACCGGTCACGACCGGTCAGCACTTTTTCTTCTTTGCTTTCTTCTCTTTCTTTCTTCTTTTCTCTTCTTTCCTTGCTTTCTTCTCTTCGATCTTCCTTCAATACTTCATCCTATGGTCTTCAATACTTGTAAGGAGCCTCATTTAGCTTTCAAATGGTGAGCTCTCCATCTTGTCCCTACAATCACACATCATGCATTAAGTTAGTTCTTTAAACGTATATATCGTGCATAATGAGTGATGCATTGGGGTTAGAATATGCATAATTATGAGCTCAACATATGCAATGGCTTTGATTGCCTTGTTTGTTGAGCTCATAATTGTGCATATTCTAACCCCAATTCATCACTCATTATGTATGATATACATGTTTAAAGGACCAACTTAATACATGATTTGTGATTGTAGGAACAAGATGGAGAGTTCACCATTTGAAAGCTAAATAGAGCTCTTTATGAGTGTTAAAGACCATTAGATCAAGCATGAAGAAAGACAAAAGAAAGACAAGCAAGGAGAGAAGAGAAAAGAAGAAAGAAAGAAAGAAATAATGAAGAAAGAGTAGCCTAGACCGGTCAAGACCGGTCGACCAAAGCAGCCAGACCGGTCAAGACCGGTCGGCCACCCCATTCACTTGCTGGACTGATCAGAGAACAAGCCCGACCGGTCATGACCGGTCGGGCATAGCTGCTGGAATGATGATTAAAAGAAGCCAAACCAGTCGTGACCGGTCGGCCAGCGTAAACAGCTTGTTTCTATTTCGGAATTCCGAAATCTTCTGCGCAATAGCGTAAGTTTACGCAATTTCTGGAGTTCTCTTGCGTATTAGACTCCTCTAAGCTATAAAAGCATGTCTTCCCATCATACCAGAGGAGGCTACGACGTGGGGATTGCTCAGGAGACGGATTCGACTTCGGATTTCTAGTTTTCTTACTGTTTTAGTAGTTTCTTATGTTTTTAGAGGCTTCTAGTTCAAGGATGTTAGAGATGAACTAAAACCTCTTAGCTAGGGCTAAGAGGTGAAGCTTTTGATTCATTTTTGATGGATTGATGCAACCTAGGTTTCCTTTTATGTTTTAATTGAAGAATTTTAGTTCAATTTGAGTTTGATTCAAGTACTATGTTGGTTTCTACTTTGATCTTTTGATGACTCCGGGCTCATGTGATTCTTAGTGATTCTAAGTTTAGTATCTTAGCTTTTGAGCATTGTTTATGCTTGTGTAATGCATTGATCTACCATTGACTTCGGGCATGGTAGAAGGTTTGATTGCCTTGTATGCAATGGCTTGATTTTCATGTGGGAACTCATGCAATTAAAATTCTTATCTTTTGTATGATCTGGAATAATTGTTTATTAATTGATTTTGGTTTGATTAGAGTTCAAATCATGAGTTGTAATCAGGTCTAGTGACAGGACTTGGTGAAAGCTATGGTTGTGAATCTCAACTAGATTGGAAAGAGGCTTGGCCTATACAATTGAGTGTGCCCAAGGCCTGAGCATGGTTGTGGGAATCAAATCAGTTAATAAGCACTTGTTTTAGATAATTGTGATTGAACTGCTCTATATTCCAATCAGATAGAGAAATGAATTTGATTCCGATTGAGTTATGAGAGACCTAGTTCTGTTGATGGATTGAAACTTATCAAAAGTGGATCCTTGGCGCTCTAGTGCCTTTTTAGATTGAATTTACCTTAACCATTCACTGTTTAAACTCAATTCATTGTTTTCTAGCTTTAGTTCTTAATAGGATCTTAATTACTAGTTGTTTTCGTTAAATCCTAAGAATACCCATTCATAAATCTCTGTGGGAACGATACTCGGTCTTTCCGAATTATTACTACTTTACAACCCTACACTTGGGGAGTGAACAAGTTTTTGGCGCCATTGCCGGGGATTTTCTATGCGGTATTTTTAGAATTTTCTGAAATAACTTTTAGTTGAGATTGTGTTAAGATAGGTTTAGGATTTGTTTTGTTTTTTAGAATATGTTTTCTTCTAATTACTAACTTACTTTGTTTTGATTTTTGCAGGATTCTAACATAGGTCTAATCCAGGGATTTTTAGGAAGTTGAAGAAGAAGAAGGCATCTTAAGTTACAAATCAGGTTTTATTGTTCTAACCTTACTCTTCTTTTTCTCCTACTCATTCCTATCATATTCATCTCTTGTAGAGTGGGTGGAGACTCCTTTTGGATCTCTGAAAGGTAGGCCTTTTGTCACCTGGATTCCGATTGGTCGGCTCTACCGCCTTGGATCACCTCGTGCTCAGAGATTTCTCTTCTCAACCTATTCCTCTTTCTTCTTTTCCTATACTTTTTCTCAAAAAACTCAAAGAGTGGGTGGGGAGTTCTTTGAACCCCTATTGACCAGGAGAAATCGGTCTCTATCCTTGCTTCTGGCTTAGCCATTGCAAGAAACCTTGTGCTTAAGTCCTAGAGAGGAGTAAAGGAAGGAAGTAAGAATTCTTTTTCCTTTTTGTTCATTCTTTTTGGTTTTGCATGCCACATTGGGCTCAGACTTGTAATAATCGACTTGTAAGGGACGGAGTAATTGTTGAAGGGATTGATAGAGAGCCTCATGCTAGGAAACGTCAAAATTTTCCTGAAATTACTAGAGAGATGGCTGAAAATAAACCAAATCAAAGTGTTAATCAAAATCTAGCCCCAAACCTTACTGAATTGGATGAGAATGAAGTGGGGGATGTACCTCAACCTAGAACTTTACGTGACTATTTACAACCAGCTAGGACGAGTACTCCCTCTTGCATAATTTTCCCTCACAATGTGGGGAATATTGATTTTAAACCGGGGTTGATCCAACTTCTTCCTAGATTACATGGACTCGACTTTGAGAGCGCATATCTACATATTAAGGAATTTGAAGAAGTATTGCCACAATAAACTATGACAATGTGACCAAGGATACAATAAAACTTAAATTGTTCCCTTTTTCCTTGAAAGAGAAGGCCAAATCATGGCTACATTCCTTAAGGCCGAGGTCTATTGGGACATGGGCTGAGATGACTAGGGAGTTTCTTAAAAAATTCTTCCCTACTCATCGAACCAATGCATTAAGAAGAGCCATAATGAACTTCGCCCAAAAAGAAGAAGAAACCTTTTTCCAATGTTGGGAAAGGTATAATGAGCTATTAAACGCATGCCCACATCATGGCTATGAAAGGTGGAGGTTGATTAGTTTCTTCTATGATGGATTGAACTCAACCATGCGCCAATTTGTGGAGATGATGTGCAATGGGGAGTTCATGAACAAGGAAACGGAGGAAGCTTGGGATTATTTTGACATGTTGGCTGAAAATACACAATCATGGGATACATCTAAGCCAACAAGTTCAAAACAACCCCAAGCCAAGGAAAAGGGAGAAATTTATGTTTTAGATGGGCAAGATGATCTAGGTTCTAGAGTGGCTAAACTCACACGAAAGGTCGAGGAGATGGAACTAAAGAAGGTGGATACAACCCAGCAAAAGGGGGCTGTTGAAACTATTTGTGGTATTTGTGCTTCCAATGTGCATCAAACGCCGGATTGTCCAACAATCTATGCGTTTCGAGAACTTTTATTTGAACAATCAAATGCCTTGAATAATTATCAACGACCTTTTAGTACTCCAAATTCCAACACGAATAATTCTAGTTGGAGGAACAACCCAAACTTCAATTGGGCGAATGGAAACACGGCTAATCAAAATAATCCTCAAAGGGGGCCCCCAATGTAAATGGCCCCACCTCAAATGCCTATAGAGGATACTTTGAAAGCATTCATGGAAGGACAAGCTCAAATTAATCAATCCAACCATACGATAATGCTTGAGCTTAAAAGTTCAGTGGAGGAAATCAAGGCTCGCTTAAACGCAAGGGAAGGGATGCTTCCAGCCCAACCCATACCAAATCCAAAACAACAATGCGAAATAAGCATGCCTAGTTCTTCTAACCAACATATGGAACATGCTAAGGCCATCACCACTCTTAGAAGTGGTGAAATCATTGAAAAATCTGATCCGGTGAAGGTTTCCATGCCTAATGATCCGGTATCTTCCAAAGAGGATGATGGACCTAGCACCGCCATGAATGAAAAAGAGCCATTGAAAGAATATAGGCCCGTTGCTTCATTCCCCCAACGCTTGATTCCAGCCAAACCTAAGGATAAATATCAGGAATTTTTAGAGGTTTTCAAGCAAGTCAAAATCAACATCCCATTGTTGGATGCCATTAAACAAATACCGTCATATGCAAAATTTTTAAAAGACCTTTGCACGGTTAAAAGAAAAATAAATGTGCAAAAGAGAATGTGAGTGCCATTATCAACCACGGGATGCCCAAGAAATACAAAGATCCCGGTTGTCCGACCATATCATGTATGATTGGAGATCACCGGGTGAAACATGCTTTACTTGATCTAGGGGCAAGTGTGAACTTAATTCCCTTTTCGGTCTATGAACAATTGGGTTTAGGTGAATTAAAACCCACCAAAACCACATTACAACTTGCTGATCGATCGATTCGTATTCCTAGAGGGGTGGTTGAGGATGTCCTTGTCCAAGTTGACAAAGTCTACTACCCGGTGGACTTTATTGTCTTGGACACACGACCCATGGTTAATATTGGCCCTCAAATTCCTGTCATACTTGGCTGCCCATTCCTAGCTACATCAAACGCTATTATAAATTGTAGGAGTGGGGGAATACAAATGTCTTTTGGCAATATGACGATTGAGTTGAATGCTTTTAATATTGACAACCAACAAGAGGATGAGGATGAGGAGGTCCGCGAAATCAACATGATCAATTCTATGGTGGAAAATGAGTCCTTCTCACCTTTTTACTCCGGTCCCTTAGACGAAGAAGTGACTCACTCCCTTGATGAGAACGATGATAGGATAAGGAATATGGTCACACATTTTGAGTCGGTATCGGCATATGCCGTTAGCCGAGAGAAGGATGTGAAAACAATACCTTTTTTGCGCTGAAAAATCAATTCAGATTTCGACACCTTTGTGGATCATGCATACCGAACTCCACCAACCCTGGGATGATCCTTACTTGTAATATCATTGCCCAGGAAAATTTGATTGGAGACATATTTTTTCTGATAAATCTGATGATGTCTCCTCTTATACATGTGGTGAAAACATTAAGGAACCCACTGAAAGTCCTTTTTGGGATTTTAGGTGGCTTATCTCAATCACCCACACACATGTACATTGCAAAGCAGGATATTGGATGACCTTACTGCGAAACCTTTTGATCCATCTAATGATTCTGCTTGACTTTATGCTTTTGGAAGAGTTGTTGGGATTAACCTCTTAGTCTGACGGAGGATAATTTGCTAGAATGCTTTCCCATTAGGATTTGTTTTGATAGTTGATTTAGTTGTGAAGTAATCCATCTTCAAAAAGCTAATCTTGCCATGGACTGTATGCTTCAGGTGATATCTCTCTTTCTCACTCTCCTTTATTTTATGTCATTGCTCTCATGTCATACATATTGCATATCTTATTACATTGAGGACAATGCAGAATTTTGGTTGGGGGGTGAGAGATTCTTTAATTGATGAATCTGCTAGCTTTTGTGACATGTCGAGCAAAGATGTAGAAATTTTTTGATTTTTCTGAAATTCAAAACTCTTTTGGAAGACTTTGATTCTATGCATTCGAGATAGCATAAGTATAAGAAGACGAGATACGAAGTGAGGGATGTTGCAAACTTTGAACTTCTCTTAATATAATGGTTTTATATGTGAATTCACCTATTTTTATGACTGATAGAAAATTTGAACACCTTTTGCACCTAGTTCAGATTACACGATTTTCATGATTTGAAAGGAGTATGTGATTCGTGGATTAATTAGACTCTGATTTGAGGTCTTGAGAAACCAAGCCGGGGTATTTTGTCCATCCTTGTCCATGGGAAAATAACGGAAGATATGGATTTCTAAAAATCCTATCTAATTTAAAAGAAAAAGGAATGAAAGGATGAAATTGGGAATGACGGAAAATGGTGGAAATTCCGATTAGGGCTACCTACTACCAACCGGGGGATGGTCTACCCGTAACCAAAGCCGGAAATGGGACGTAGTGTGAAAGTCGTCGGAAGGACGGTAAGGCAAATTCCTGTCATAGGCTTGTTGTTGCTCTATATACCTTGAGATCGGTAGCTTAGTTGATTTATGAAGAAGATAATCCCGAAAACTCATGAGATGAACTTTCACCATGCACACTAGATTGAATTTGTTCAAGTTCTTCTATCTATCAATCAATCAGCGAGAATTTCATATAAACACTTATTATGTTCTGAGAGTTTTAGGTTTCAACCTTTATCACTGAATTTCTCTGATTCTTACGCTTATGTGTCTTGGAATGTATAGAAGAATAGTTTCCAGAGGAGAGTTAGGTTTTAGAGAATGAAACTTGTTTCACGCATGTTTTGCTCGAGACTAGCAAAATGCTGGTTGGGGGGTGTGTTGAGCTCATAATTGTGCATATTCTAACCCCAATTCATCACTCATTATGTATGATATAACTTTGTCACAAGTATGACAGGAATTTGAGGGCCAATATTAACCATGGGTCGTGTGTCCAAGACAATAAAGTCCATCGGGTAGTAGACTTTGTCAACTTGGACAAGGACATCCTCAACCACCCCTCTAGGAATACGAATCAATCGATCAGCAAGTTGTAATGTGGTTTTGGTGGGTTTTAATTCACCTAAACCCAATTGTTCATAGACCGAAAAGGAAATTAAGTTCACACTTGCCCCTAGATCAAGTAAAGCATGTTTCACCCGGTGATCTCCAATCATACATGATATGGTCGGACAACCGGGATCTTTGTATTTCTTGGGCATCTCGTGGTTGATAATGGCACTCACATTCTCTGTCAAAAATGCCTTCTTTTGCACATGTATTTTTCTTTTAACCGTGCAAAGGTCTTTTAAAATTTTTGCATATGACGGTATTTATTTAATGGCATCCAACAATGGGATGTTAATTTTGACTTGCTTGAAAACCTCCAAAAATTCCTAATATTTATCCTTAGGTTTGGCTGGAATCAAGCGTTGGGGGAATGGAGCAACAGGCCTATATTCTTTCAATGGCTCTTTTTCATTCATGGCGGTGCTAGGTCCATCATCCTCTTTGGAAGATACCGGATCATTAGGCGTGGAAACCTTCACCGGATCAGATTTTTCAATGATTTCACCACTTCTAAGAGTGGTGATGGCCTTAGCATGTTTCATATGTTGGTTAGAAGAACTAGGCATGCTTATTTCGCATTGTTGTTTTGGGTTTGGTATGGGTTGGGCTGGAAGCATCCCTTCCCTTGCGTTTAAGCGAGCCTTGATTTCCTCCACCGAACTTTTAAGCTCAAGCATTATCGTATGGTTGGATTGATTAATTTGAGCTTGTCCTTCCATGAATACTTTCAAAGTATCCTCTATAGGCATTTGAGGGGGGGCCATTTGCATTGGGGGCCCCCTTTGAGGATTATTTTGATTAGCCGTGTTTCCATTTGCCCAATTGAAGTTTGGGTTGTTCCTCCAACTAGAATTATTCGTGTTGGAATTTGGAGTACTAAAAGGTCGTTGATAGCTATTCAAGGCATTTGATTGTTCAAATAAAAGTTCTCGAAACGCATAGATTGTTGGACAATCCGGCGTTTGATGCACATTGGAAGCACAAATACCACAAATAGTTTCAACAGCCCCCTTTTGCTGGGTTGTATCCACCTTCTTTAGTTCCATCTCTTCGACCTTTCGTGTGAGTTTAGCCACTCTAGAACCTAGATCATCTTGCCCATCTAAAACATAAATTTCTCCCTTTTCCTTGGCTTGGGGTTGTTTTGAACTTGTTGGCTTAGATGTATCCCATGCTTGTGTATTTTCAGCCAACATGTCAAAATAATCCCAAGCTTCCTCCGTTTCCTTGTTCATGAACTCCCCATTGCACATCATCTCCACAAATTGGCGCATGGTTGAGTTCAATCCATCATAGAAGAAACTAATCAACCTCCACCTTTCATAGCCATGATGTGGGCATGCGTTTAATAGCTCAGTATACCTTTCCCAACATTAGAAAAAGGTTTCTTCTTCTTTTTGGGCGAAGTTCATTATGGCTCTTCTTAGTGCATTGGTTCGATGAGTAGGGAAGAATTTTTTAAGAAACTCCCTAGTCATCTCAGCCCATGTCCCAATAGACCTCGGCCTTATGGAATGTAGCCATGATTTGGCCTTCTCTTTCAAGGAAAAAGGGAACAATTTATGTTTTATTGTATCCTTGGTCACATTGTCATAGTTTATTGTGGCAATAACTTCTTCAAATTCCTTAATATGTAGATATGCGCTCTCAGAGTCGAGTCCATGGAATCTAGGAAGAAGTTGGATCAACCCCGGTTTAAAATCAATATTCCCCACATTGTGAGGGAAAATTATGCAAGAGGGAGTACTCGTCCTAGCTGGTTGTAAATAGTCACGTAAAGTTCTAAGTTGAGGTACATCCCCCACTTCATTCTCATCCAATTCAGTAAGGTTTGGGGCTGGATTTTGATTAACACTTTGATTTGGTTGATTTTCATCCATCTCTCTAGTAATTTCAGGAAAATTTTGACGTTTCCTAGCATGAGGCTCTCTATCAATCCCTTCAACAATTACTCCGTCCCTTACAAGTCGATTATTATAAGTCCGAGCCCAATGTGGCATGCAAAACCAAAAAGAATGAACAAAAAGGAAAAAGAATTCTTCCTTCCTTTCTTTACTCCTCTCTAGGACTTAAGCACAAGGTGTCTTGCAATGGCTAAGCCAGAAGCAAGGACAGAGACCGATTTCTCCTGGTCAATAGGGGTTCAAAGAACTCCCCACCCACTCTTTGAGTCTTTTGAGAAAAAGTATAGGAAATGAAGAAAGAGGAATAGGTTGAGAAGAGAAATCTCTGAGCACAAGGTGATCCAAGGCGGCAGAGCCGACCAATCGGAATCCAGGTGGCAAAAGGCCTACCTTTCAGAGATCCAAAAGGAGACTCCACCCACTCTACAAGAGATGAATATGATAGGAATGAGTAGGAGAAAAAGAAGAGTAAGGTTAGAACAATAAAACCTGATTTGTAACTTAAGATGCCTTCTTCTTCTTCAACTTCCTAAAAATCCCTGGATTAGACCTATGTTAGAATCCTGCAAAAATCAAAACAAAGTAAGTTAGTAATTAGAAGAAAACCTATTCTAGAAAACAAAACAAATCCTAAACCTATCTTAACACAATCTCAACTAAAAGTTATTTCAGAAAATTCTAAAAATACCGCATAGAAAATCCCCGGCAACGGCGCCAAAAACTTGTTCACTCCCCAAGTGTAGGGTTGTAAAGTAGTAATAATTCGAAAAGACCGAGTATCGTTCCCACAGAGATTTATGAATGGGTATTCTTAGGATTTAATGAAAACAACTAGTAATTAAGATCCTATTAAGAACTAAAGCTAGAAAACAATGAATTGAGTTTAAACAGTGAATGGTTAAGGTAATTTCAATCTAAAAAGGCACTAGAGCGCCAAGGATCCACTTTTGATAAGTTTCAATGCATCAACACAGCTAGGTCTCTCATGACTCAATCGGAATCAAATTCCTTTCTCTATCCGATTGGAATATAGAGTAGTTCAATCACAATTATCTAAAACAAGTGCTTATTAACTGATTTGATTCCCACAACCATGCTCAGGCATTGGGCACACTCAATTGTATAGGCCAAGCCTCTTTCCAATCTAGTTGAGATTCACAACCATAGCTTTCACCAAGTCCTGTCACTAGACCTGATTACAACTCATGATTTGAACTCTAATCAAACCAAAATCAATTAATAAACAATTATTCTAGATCATACAAAAGATAAGAATTTTAATTGCATGAGTTCCCACATGAAAATCAAGCCATTACATACAAGGCAATCAAAGCGTCTACCATGCCCGGAGTCAATGGTAGATCAATGCATTACACAAGCATAAACAATGCTCAAAAGCTAAGATACTAAACTTAGAATCACTAAGAATCACATGACCCCGGAGTCATCAAGAGATCAAAGTAGAAACCAACATAGTACTTGAATCAAACTCAAATTGAACTAAAATTCTTCAATTAAAACATAAAAGGAAACCTAGGTTGCATCAATCCATCAAAAACGAATCAAAAGCTTCACCTCTTAGCCCTAGCTAAGAGGTTTTAGTTCATCTCTAACATCCTTGAACTAGAAGCCTCTAAAAACATGAGAAACTACTAAAACAGGAAGAAAACTAGAAATCTGAAGTCGAATCCATCTCCTGAGCAATCCCCACGTCGTAGGCTCCTCTGGTATGATGGGAAGACATCCTTTTATAGCTTGGAGGAGTCCAATACGCAAGAGAACTCCAGAAATTGCGTAAACTTATGCTATTGCGCAGAAGATTTCGGAATTCCGAAATAGAAACAAGCTGTTTACGCTGGCCGACTGGTCATGACCGGTTGGACTGGCCTGGCCGACCGGTCACGACCGGTCTGGCTTCTTTGAATCATCATTCCAGCAGCTATGCCCGACTGGTCATGACCGGTCGAGCTTGTTCTCTGATAGTCCAGTAAGTGAATGGGGTGGCCGACCGGTCTTGACCGGTCTGGCTGCTTTGGCCGACCGGTCTTGACCGGTCTAGGCTACTCTTTCTTCATTATTTCTTTTTGTTTCTTTCTTCTTTTCTCTTCTCTCCTTGCTTGTCTTTCTTTGGTCTTTCTTCATGCTTGATCTAATGGTCTTTAATACTCATAAAGAGCTCTATTTAGCTTTCAAATGGTGAACTCTCCATCTTGTTCCTACAATCACAAATCATGTATTAAGTTGGTCCTTTAAACATGTATATCATACATAATGAGTGATGAATTGGGGTTAGAATATGCACAATTATAAGCTCAACACACCCCCCAACTAGCATTTTGCTAGTCTCGAGCAAAACATGCGTGAAACAAGTTTCATTCTCTAAAACCCAACTCTCCTCTGGAAACTATTCTTCTATACATTCCAAGACACATAAGCGTAAGAATCAGAGAAATTCAGTGATAAAGGTTGAAACCTAAAACTCTCAGAACATAATAAGTGTTTATATGAAATTCCCGCTGATTGATTGATAGATAGAAGAACTTGAAGAAATTCAATCTAGTGTGTATGGTGAAAGTTCATCTCATGAGTTTTCGGGATTATCTTCTTCATAAATCAACTAAGCTACCGATATCAAGGTATATAGAGCAACAACAAGCCTATGACAGGAATTTGCCTTACCGTCCTTTCGACGACTTTCACACTACGTCCCATTTCCGGCTTTGGTTACGGGTAGACCATCCCCCGGTTGGTAGTAGGTAGCCCTAATCGGAATTTCCACCATTTTCCGTCATTCCCAATTTCATCCTTTCAGTCCTTTTTCTTTTAAATTAGATAGGATTTTTAGAAATCCATATCTTCCGTTATTTTCCCATGGACAAGGATGGACAAAATACCCCGGCTTGGTTTCTCAAGACCTCAAATTAGAGTCTAATTAATCCACGAATCACATACTCCTTTCAAATCATGAAAATCGTGTAATGTGAACTAGGTGCAAAAGGTGTTCAAATTTTCTATCAATCATAAAAATAGGTGAATTCACATATAAAACCATTATATTAAGAGAAATTCAAAGCTTGCAACATCCCTCACTTCATATCTCATCTTCTTATACTTATGCTATCTCGAATGCATAGAATCAAAGCCTTCCAAAAGAGTTTCGAATTTCAGAAAAATCGAAAAATTTCTACATCTTTGCTCGACATGTCACAAAAGCTAGCAGATTCATCAATTATGGAATCTCTCACCCCCTAACCAAAACTCTGCATTGTCCTCAATGTAATAAGATATGCAATATGTATGACATGAGAGCAATGACATAAAATAAAGGAGAGTGAGAAAGAGAGATATCACCTGAAGCATACAGTCCATGGCAAGATTAGCTTTTGGAGATGGATTACTTCACAACTAAATCAACTATTAAAGCAAATCCTAATGGGAAAGCATTCAAGCAAATCATCCTCCGTCAGACTAGGAGGTTAATCCCAACAACTCATCCAATAAAGTCAAGCAGAATCATTAGATGGATCAAAGGGTTTCGCAGTAAGGTCATCCAATAACCTGCTTTACAATGTACATGTGTGTGAGTGATCGAGATAAGCCACTTAAAATCCCAAAAAGGAATTTCAGTGGGTTCCTTAATGTTTTAACCACATGTATAAGAGGAGACATCATCAGATTTATCAGAAAAAATATGTCTCCAATCAGATTTTCCTGGGCAATGATATTGCAAGTAAGGATCATCCCAGGGTTGGTGGAGTTCGGTATGCATGATCCACAAAGGTGTGGAAATCTGAATTGATTTTTCAGCGCAAAAAGGTATTGTTTCCACATCCTTCTCTCGGCTAACGGCATATGCCGATACCGACTCAAATGTGTGACCATATCCCTTATCCTATCATCGTTCTCATCAAGGGAGTGAGTCACTTCTTCGTCTAAGGGACCGGAGTAAAAAGGTGAGAGGGACTCATTTTCCACAATAGAATTGATCATGTTGATTTCGCGGACCTCCTCATCCTCATCCTCTTGTTGGTTGTCAATATTAAAAGCATTCAACTCAATCGTTATATTGCCAAAAGACATTTGTATGCCCCCACTCCTACAATTTATAATAGCGTTTGATGTAGCTAGGAATGGGCGGCCAAGTATGACAGGAATTTGAGGGCCAATATTAACCATGGGTCGTGTGTCCAAGACAATAAAGTCCACCGGGTAGTAGACTTTGTCAACTTGGACAAGGACATCCTCAACCACCCCTCTAGGAATACGAATCGATTGATCAGCAAGTTGTAATGTGGTTTTGGTGGGTTTTAATTCACCTAAACCTAATTGTTCATAGACCGAAAAGGGAATTAAGTTCACACTTGCCCCTAGATCAAGTAAAGCATGTTTCACCCCGATGATCTCCAATCATACATGATATGGTCGGACAACCGAGATCTTTGTATTTCTTGGGCATCCCGTGGTTGATAATGGCACTCACATTCTCTGTCAAAAATGCCTTCTTTTGCACATGTATTTTTCTTTTAACCGTGCAAAGGTCTTTTAAAAATTTTGCATATGACGGTATTTGTTTAATGGCATCCAACAATGGGATGTTGATTTTGACTTGCTTGAAAACCTCCAAAAATTCCTGATATTTATCCTTAGGTTTGGCTGGAATCAAGCGTTGGGGGAATGGAGCAACATGGCCTATATTCTTTCAATGGCTCTTTTTCATTCATGGCAGTGCTAGGTCCATCATCCACTTTGGAAGATATCGGATCATTAGGCGTGGAAACCTTCACCGGATCAGATGTTTTAATGATTTTACCACTTCTAAGAGTGGTGATGGCCTTAGCATGTTCCATATGTTGGTTAGAAGAACTAGGCATGCTTATTTCGCATTGTTGTTTTGGATTTGGTATGGGTTGGGCTGGAAGCATCCCTTCCCTTGCGTTTAAGCGAGCCTTGATTTCCTCCACCGAACTTTTAAGCTCAAGCATTATCGTATGGTTGGATTGATTAATTTGAGCTTGTCCTTCCATGAATGCTTTCAAAGTATCCTCTATAGGCATTTGAGGTGGGGCCATTTGCATTGGGGGCCCCCTTTGAGGATTATTTTGATTAGCCGTGTTTCCATTCGCCCAATTGAAGTTTGGGTTGTTCCTCCAACTAGAATTATTCGTGTTGGAATTTGGAGTACTAAAAGGTCGTTGATAACTATTCAAGGCATTTGATTGTTCAAATAAAAGTTCTCAAAACGCATAGATTGTTGGACAATCCGGCGTTTGATGCACATTGGAAGCACAAATACCACAAATAGTTTCAATAGCCCCCTTTTGCTGGGTTGTATCCACCTTCTTTAGTTCCATCTCCTCGACCTTTCGTGTGAGTTTAGCCACTCTAGAACCTAGATCATCTTGCCCATCTAAAACATAAATTTCTCCCTTTTCCTTGGCTTTGGGTTGTTTTGAACTTGTTGGCTTAGATGTATCCCATGCTTGTGTATTTTCAGCCAACATGTCAAAATAATCCCATGCTTCCTCCGTTTCCTTGTTCATGAACTCCCCATTGCACATCATCCCCGGTAACGGCGCCAAAAACTTGTTCACTCCCCAAGTGTAGGGTTGCAAAGTAGTAATAATTCGGAAAGACCGAGTATCATTCCCACAGAGATTTATGAATGGGTATTCTTAGGATTTAACGAAAACAACTAGTAATTACGATCCTATTAAGAACTAAAGCTAGAAAACAATGAATTGAGTTTAAACAGTGAATGGTTAAGGTAATTTCAATCTAAAAAGGCACTAGAGCGCCAAGGATCCACTTTTGATAAGTTTCAATGCATCAACACAACTAGGTCTCTCATGACTCAATCGGAATCAAATTCCTTTCTCTATCCGATTGGAATATAGAGCAGTTCAATCACAATTATCTAAAACAAGTGCTTATTAACTGATTTGATTCCCACAACTATGCTCAGGCCTTGGGCACACTCAATTGTATAGGCCAAGCCTCTTTCCAATCTAGTTGAGATTCACAACCATAGATTTCACCAAGTCCTGTCACTAGACCTGATTACAACTCATGATTTGAACTCTAATCAAACCAAAATCAATTAATAAACAATTATTCCAGATCATACAAAAGATAAGAATTTTAATTGCATGAGTTCCCACATGAAAATCAAGCCATTGCATACAAGGCAATCAAAGCGTCTACCATGCCCGGAGTCAATGGTAGATCAATGCATTACACAAGCATAAACAATGCTCAAAAGCTAAGATACTAAACTTAGAATCACTAAGAATCACATGAGCCCGGAGTCATCAAGAGATCAAAGTAGAAACCAACATAGTACTTGAATCAAACTCAAATTGAACTAAAATTCTTCAATTAAAACATAAAAGGAAACCTAGGTTGCATCAATCCATCAAAAACGAATCAAAAGCTTCACCTCTTAGCCCTAGCTAAGAGGTTTTAGTTCATCTCTAACATCCTTGAACTAGAAGCCTCTAAAAAGATGAGAAACTACTAAAACAGGAAGAAAACTAGAAATCCGAAGTCAAATTCGTCTCCTGAGCAATCCCCACGTCGTAGCCTCCTCTGGTATGATGGGAAGACATCCTTTTATAGCTTGGAGGAGTCCAATACGCAAGAGAACTCCAGAAATTGCGTAAACTTACGCTATTGCGCAGAAGATTTCGGAATTCCGAAATAGAAACAAGCTGTTTACGGTGGTCGACCGGTCATGACCGGTCGGACTGGCCTGGCCGACCGGTCACGACCGGTCTGGCTTCTTTGAATCATCATTCCAGCAGCTATGCCCGACCGATCATGACCGGTCGGGCTTGTTCTCTGATCAGTCCAGCAAGTGAATGGGGTGGCCGACCGGTCTTGACCGGTCTAGGCTACTCTTTCTTCATTATTTCTTTCTTTCTTTCTTCTTTTCTCTTCTCTCCTTGCTTGTCTTTCTTTGGTCTTTCTTCATGCTTGATCTAATGGTCTTTAACACTCATAAAGAGCTCTATTTAGCTTTCAAATGGTGAACTCTCCATCTTGTTCCTACAATCACAAATCATGTATTAAGTTGGTCCTTTAAACATGTATATCATACATAATGAGTGATGAATTGGGGTTAGAATATGCACAATTATGAGCTCAACACACCCCCCAACCAGCATTTTGCTAGTCTCGAGCAAAACATGCGTGAAACAAGTTTCATTCTCTAAAACCCAACTCTCCTCTGGAAACTATTCTTCTATACATTCCAAGACACATAAGCGTAAGAATCAGAGAAATTCAGTGATAAAGGTTGAAACCTAAAACTCTCAGAACATAATAAGTGTTTATATGAAATTCCCGCTGATTGATTGATAGATAGAAGAACTTGAAGAAATTCAATCTAGTGTGTATAGTGAAAGTTCATCTCATGAGTTTTCGGGATTATCTTCTTCATAAATCAACTAAGCTACCGATATCAAGGTATATAGAGCAACAACAAGCCTATGACAGGAATTTGCCTTACCGTCCTTTCGACGACTTTCACACTACGTCCCATTTCCGGCTTTGGTTACGGGTAGACCATCCCCCGGTTGGTAGTAGGTAGCCCTAATCGGAATTTCCACCATTTTCCGTCATTCCCAATTTCATCCTTTCAGTCCTTTTTCTTTTAAATTAGATAGGATTTTTAGAAATCCATATCTTCCGTTATTTTCCCATGGACAAGGATGGACAAAATACCCCGGCTTGGTTTCTCAAGACCTCAAATTAGAGTCTAATTAATCCACGAATCACATACTCCTTTCAAATCATGAAAATCGTGTAATGTGAACTAGGTGCAAAAGGTGTTCAAATTTTCTATCAATCATAAAAATAGGTGAATTCACATATAAAACCATTATATTAAGAGAAATTCAAAGCTTGCAACATCCCTCACTTCATATCTCATCTTCTTATACTTATGCTATCTCGAATGCATAGAATCAAAGCCTTCCAAAAGAGTTTCGAATTTCAGAAAAATCGAAAAATTTCTACATCTTTGCTCGACATGTCACAAAAGCTAGCAGATTCATCAATTATGGAATCTCTCACCCCCTAACCAAAACTCTGCATTGTCCTCAATGTAATAAGATATGCAATATGTATGACATGAGAGCAATGACATAAAATAAAGGAGAGTGAGAAAGAGAGATATCACCTGAAGCA
Source organism: Liriodendron chinense (assembly GCA_003013855.2). Taxonomy (NCBI): domain Eukaryota; kingdom Viridiplantae; phylum Streptophyta; class Magnoliopsida; order Magnoliales; family Magnoliaceae; genus Liriodendron; species Liriodendron chinense. The sequence continues at coordinate 694,053 of PVNU02001229.1, read as the reverse complement.
TACAGTCCATGGCAAGATTAGCTTTTGGAGATGGATTACTTCACAACTAAATCAACTATTAAAGCAAATCCTAATGGGAAAGCATTCAAGCAAATCATCCTCCGTCAGACTAGGAGGTTAATCCCAACAACTCATCCAATAAAGTCAAGCAGAATCATTAGATGGATCAAAGGGTTTCGCAGTAAGGTCATCCAATAACCTGCTTTACAATGTACATGTGTGTGAGTGATCGAGATAAGCCACTTAAAATCCCAAAAAGGAATTTCAGTGGGTTCCTTAATGTTTTAACCACATGTATAAGAGGAGACATCATCAGATTTATCAGAAAAAATATGTCTCCAATCAGATTTTCCTGGGCAATGATATTGCAAGTAAGGATCATCCCAGGGTTGGTGGAGTTCGGTATGCATGATCCACAAAGGTGTGGAAATCTGAATTGATTTTTCAGCGCAAAAAGGTATTGTTTCCACATCCTTCTCTCGGCTAACGGCATATGCCGATACCGACTCAAATGTGTGACCATATCCCTTATCCTATCATCGTTCTCATCAAGGGAGTGAGTCACTTCTTCGTCTAAGGGACCGGAGTAAAAAGGTGAGAGGGACTCATTTTCCACAATAGAATTGATCATGTTGATTTCGCGGACCTCCTCATCCTCATCCTCTTGTTGGTTGTCAATATTAAAAGCATTCAACTCAATCGTTATATTGCCAAAAGACATTTGTATGCCCCCACTCCTACAATTTATAATAGCGTTTGATGTAGCTAGGAATGGGCGGCCAAGTATGACAGGAATTTGAGGGCCAATATTAACCATGGGTCGTGTGTCCAAGACAATAAAGTCCACCGGGTAGTAGACTTTGTCAACTTGGACAAGGACATCCTCAACCACCCCTCTAGGAATACGAATCGATTGATCAGCAAGTTGTAATGTGGTTTTGGTGGGTTTTAATTCACCTAAACCTAATTGTTCATAGACCGAAAAGGGAATTAAGTTCACACTTGCCCCTAGATCAAGTAAAGCATGTTTCACCCGATGATCTCCAATCATACATGATATGGTCGGACAACCGAGATCTTTGTATTTCTTGGGCATCCCGTGGTTGATAATGGCACTCACATTCTCTGTCAAAAATGCCTTCTTTTGCACATGTATTTTTCTTTTAACCGTGCAAAGGTCTTTTAAAAATTTTGCATATGACGGTATTTGTTTAATGGCATCCAACAATGGGATGTTGATTTTGACTTGCTTGAAAACCTCCAAAAATTCCTGATATTTATCCTTAGGTTTGGCTGGAATCAAGCGTTGGGGGAATGGAGCAACATGGCCTATATTCTTTCAATGGCTCTTTTTCATTCATGGCGGTGCTAGGTCCATCATCCTCTTTGGAAGATATCGGATCATTAGGCGTGGAAACCTTCACCGGATCAGATGTTTTAATGATTTTACCACTTCTAAGAGTGGTGATGGCCTTAGCATGTTCCATATGTTGGTTAGAAGAACTAGGCATGCTTATTTCGCATTGTTGTTTTGGATTTGGTATGGGTTGGGCTGGAAGCATCCCTTCCCTTGCGTTTAAGCGAGCCTTGATTTCCTCCACCGAACTTTTAAGCTCAAGCATTATCGTATGGTTGGATTGATTAATTTGAGCTTGTCCTTCCATGAATGCTTTCAAAGTATCCTCTATAGGCATTTGAGGTGGGGCCATTTGCATTGGGGGCCCCCTTTGAGGATTATTTTGATTAGCCGTGTTTCCATTCGCCCAATTGAAGTTTGGGTTGTTCCTCCAACTAGAATTATTCGTGTTGGAATTTGGAGTACTAAAAGGTCGTTGATAACTATTCAAGGCATTTGATTGTTCAAATAAAAGTTCTCAAAACGCATAGATTGTTGGACAATCCGGCGTTTGATGCACATTGGAAGCACAAATACCACAAATAGTTTCAATAGCCCCCTTTTGCTGGGTTGTATCCACCTTCTTTAGTTCCATCTCCTCGACCTTTCGTGTGAGTTTAGCCACTCTAGAACCTAGATCATCTTGCCCATCTAAAACATAAATTTCTCCCTTTTCCTTGGCTTTGGGTTGTTTTGAACTTGTTGGCTTAGATGTATCCCATGCTTGTGTATTTTCAGCCAACATGTCAAAATAATCCCATGCTTCCTCCGTTTCCTTGTTCATGAACTCCCCATTGCACATCATCCCCGGTAACGGCGCCAAAAACTTGTTCACTCCCCAAGTGTAGGGTTGCAAAGTAGTAATAATTCGGAAAGACCGAGTATCATTCCCACAGAGATTTATGAATGGGTATTCTTAGGATTTAACGAAAACAACTAGTAATTACGATCCTATTAAGAACTAAAGCTAGAAAACAATGAATTGAGTTTAAACAGTGAATGGTTAAGGTAATTTCAATCTAAAAAGGCACTAGAGCGCCAAGGATCCACTTTTGATAAGTTTCAATGCATCAACACAACTAGGTCTCTCATGACTCAATCGGAATCAAATTCCTTTCTCTATCCGATTGGAATATAGAGCAGTTCAATCACAATTATCTAAAACAAGTGCTTATTAACTGATTTGATTCCCACAACTATGCTCAGGCCTTGGGCACACTCAATTGTATAGGCCAAGCCTCTTTCCAATCTAGTTGAGATTCACAACCATAGATTTCACCAAGTCCTGTCACTAGACCTGATTACAACTCATGATTTGAACTCTAATCAAACCAAAATCAATTAATAAACAATTATTCCAGATCATACAAAAGATAAGAATTTTAATTGCATGAGTTCCCACATGAAAATCAAGCCATTGCATACAAGGCAATCAAAGCGTCTACCATGCCCGGAGTCAATGGTAGATCAATGCATTACACAAGCATAAACAATGCTCAAAAGCTAAGATACTAAACTTAGAATCACTAAGAATCACATGAGCCCGGAGTCATCAAGAGATCAAAGTAGAAACCAACATAGTACTTGAATCAAACTCAAATTGAACTAAAATTCTTCAATTAAAACATAAAAGGAAACCTAGGTTGCATCAATCCATCAAAAACGAATCAAAAGCTTCACCTCTTAGCCCTAGCTAAGAGGTTTTAGTTCATCTCTAACATCCTTGAACTAGAAGCCTCTAAAAAGATGAGAAACTACTAAAACAGGAAGAAAACTAGAAATCCGAAGTCAAATTCGTCTCCTGAGCAATCCCCACGTCGTAGCCTCCTCTGGTATGATGGGAAGACATCCTTTTATAGCTTGGAGGAGTCCAATACGCAAGAGAACTCCAGAAATTGCGTAAACTTACGCTATTGCGCAGAAGATTTCGGAATTCCGAAATAGAAACAAGCTGTTTACGGTGGTCGACTGGTCATGACCGGTCGGACTGGCCTGGCCGACCGGTCACGACCGGTCTGGCTTCTTTGAATCATCATTCCAGCAGCTATGCCCGACCGATCATGACCGGTCGGGCTTGTTCTCTGATCAGTCCAGCAAGTGAATGGGGTGGCCGACCGGTCTTGACCGGTCTAGGCTACTCTTTCTTCATTATTTCTTTCTTTCTTTCTTCTTTTCTCTTCTCTCCTTGCTTGTCTTTCTTTGGTCTTTCTTCATGCTTGATCTAATGGTCTTTAACACTCATAAAGAGCTCTATTTAGCTTTCAAATGGTGAACTCTCCATCTTGTTCCTACAATCACAAATCATGTATTAAGTTGGTCCTTTAAACATGTATATCATACATAATGAGTGATGAATTGGGGTTAGAATATGCACAATTATGAGCTCAACACACCCCCCAACCAGCATTTTGCTAGTCTCGAGCAAAACATGCGTGAAACAAGTTTCATTCTCGAAAACCCAACTCTCCTCTGGAAACTATTCTTCTATACATTCCAAGACACATAAGCGTAAGAATCAGAGAAATTCAGTGATAAAGGTTGAAACCTAAAACTCTCAGAACATAATAAGTGTTTATATGAAATTCCCGCTGATTGATTGATAGATAGAAGAACTTGAAGAAATTCAATCTAGTGTGTATAGTGAAAGTTCATCTCATGAGTTTTCGGGATTATCTTCTTCATAAATCAACTAAGCTACCGATATCAAGGTATATAGAGCAACAACAAGCCTATGACAGGAATTTGCCTTACCGTCCTTTCGACGACTTTCACACTACGTCCCATTTCCGGCTTTGGTTACGGGTAGACCATCCCCCGGTTGGTAGTAGGTAGCCCTAATCGGAATTTCCACCATTTTCCGTCATTCCCAATTTCATCCTTTCAGTCCTTTTTCTTTTAAATTAGATAGGATTTTTAGAAATCCATATCTTCCGTTATTTTCCCATGGACAAGGATGGACAAAATACCCCGGCTTGGTTTCTCAAGACCTCAAATTAGAGTCTAATTAATCCACGAATCACATACTCCTTTCAAATCATGAAAATCGTGTAATGTGAACTAGGTGCAAAAGGTGTTCAAATTTTCTATCAATCATAAAAATAGGTGAATTCACATATAAAACCATTATATTAAGAGAAATTCAAAGCTTGCAACATCCCTCACTTCATATCTCATCTTCTTATACTTATGCTATCTCGAATGCATAGAATCAAAGCCTTCCAAAAGAGTTTCGAATTTCAGAAAAATCGAAAAATTTCTACATCTTTGCTCGACATGTCACAAAAGCTAGCAGATTCATCAATTATGGAATCTCTCACCCCCTAACCAAAACTCTGCATTGTCCTCAATGTAATAAGATATGCAATATGTATGACATGAGAGCAATGACATAAAATAAAGGAGAGTGAGAAAGAGAGATATCACCTGAAGCATACAGTCCATGGCAAGATTAGCTTTTGGAGATGGATTACTTCACAACTAAATCAACTATTAAAGCAAATCCTAATGGGAAAGCATTCAAGCAAATCATCCTCCGTCAGACTAGGAGGTTAATCCCAACAACTCATCCAATAAAGTCAAGCAGAATCATTAGATGGATCAAAGGGTTTCGCAGTAAGGTCATCCAATAACCTGCTTTACAATGTACATGTGTGTGAGTGATCGAGATAAGCCACTTAAAATCCCAAAAAGGAATTTCAGTGGGTTCCTTAATGTTTTAACCACATGTATAAGAGGAGACATCATCAGATTTATCAGAAAAAATATGTCTCCAATCAGATTTTCCTGGGCAATGATATTGCAAGTAAGGATCATCCCAGGGTTGGTGGAGTTCGGTATGCATGATCCACAAAGGTGTGGAAATCTGAATTGATTTTTCAGCGCAAAAAGGTATTGTTTCCACATCCTTCTCTCGGCTAACGGCATATGCCGATACCGACTCAAATGTGTGACCATATCCCTTATCCTATCATCGTTCTCATCAAGGGAGTGAGTCACTTCTTCGTCTAAGGGACCGGAGTAAAAAGGTGAGAGGGACTCATTTTCCACAATAGAATTGATCATGTTGATTTCGCGGACCTCCTCATCCTCATCCTCTTGTTGGTTGTCAATATTAAAAGCATTCAACTCAATCGTTATATTGCCAAAAGACATTTGTATGCCCCCACTCCTACAATTTATAATAGCGTTTGATGTAGCTAGGAATGGGCGGCCAAGTATGACAGGAATTTGAGGGCCAATATTAACCATGGGTCGTGTGTCCAAGACAATAAAGTCCACCGGGTAGTAGACTTTGTCAACTTGGACAAGGACATCCTCAACCACCCCTCTAGGAATACGAATCGATTGATCAGCAAGTTGTAATGTGGTTTTGGTGGGTTTTAATTCACCTAAACCTAATTGTTCATAGACCGAAAAGGGAATTAAGTTCACACTTGCCCCTAGATCAAGTAAAGCATGTTTCACCCGATGATCTCCAATCATACATGATATGGTCGGACAACCGAGATCTTTGTATTTCTTGGGCATCCCGTGGTTGATAATGGCACTCACATTCTCTGTCAAAAATGCCTTCTTTTGCACATGTATTTTTCTTTTAACCGTGCAAAGGTCTTTTAAAAATTTTGCATATGACGGTATTTGTTTAATGGCATCCAACAATGGGATGTTGATTTTGACTTGCTTGAAAACCTCCAAAAATTCCTGATATTTATCCTTAGGTTTGGCTGGAATCAAGCGTTGGGGGAATGGAGCAACATGGCCTATATTCTTTCAATGGCTCTTTTTCATTCATGGCGGTGCTAGGTCCATCATCCTCTTTGGAAGATATCGGATCATTAGGCGTGGAAACCTTCACCGGATCAGATGTTTTAATGATTTTACCACTTCTAAGAGTGGTGATGGCCTTAGCATGTTCCATATGTTGGTTAGAAGAACTAGGCATGCTTATTTCGCATTGTTGTTTTGGATTTGGTATGGGTTGGGCTGGAAGCATCCCTTCCCTTGCGTTTAAGCGAGCCTTGATTTCCTCCACCGAACTTTTAAGCTCAAGCATTATCGTATGGTTGGATTGATTAATTTGAGCTTGTCCTTCCATGAATGCTTTCAAAGTATCCTCTATAGGCATTTGAGGTGGGGCCATTTGCATTGGGGGCCCCCTTTGAGGATTATTTTGATTAGCCGTGTTTCCATTCGCCCAATTGAAGTTTGGGTTGTTCCTCCAACTAGAATTATTCGTGTTGGAATTTGGAGTACTAAAAGGTCGTTGATAACTATTCAAGGCATTTGATTGTTCAAATAAAAGTTCTCAAAACGCATAGATTGTTGGACAATCCGGCGTTTGATGCACATTGGAAGCACAAATACCACAAATAGTTTCAATAGCCCCCTTTTGCTGGGTTGTATCCACCTTCTTTAGTTCCATCTCCTCGACCTTTCGTGTGAGTTTAGCCACTCTAGAACCTATATCATCTTGCCCATCTAAAACATAAATTTCTCCCTTTTCCTTGGCTTGGGGTTGTTTTGAACTTGTTGGCTTAGATGTATCCCATGCTTGTGTATTTTCAGCCAACATGTCAAAATAATCCCATGCTTCCTCCGTTTCCTTGTTCATGAACTCCCCATTGCACATCATCCCCGGTAACGGCGCCAAAAACTTGTTCACTCCCCAAGTGTAGGGTTGCAAAGTAGTAATAATTCGGAAAGACCGAGTATCGTTCCCACAGAGATTTATGAATGGGTATTCTTAGGATTTAACGAAAACAACTAGTAATTACGATCCTATTAAGAACTAAAGCTAGAAAACAATGAATTGAGTTTAAACAGTGAATGGTTAAGGTAATTTCAATCTAAAAAGGCACTAGAGCGCCAAGGATCCACTTTTGATAAGTTTCAATGCATCAACACAACTAGGTCTCTCATGACTCAATCGAAATCAAATTCCTTTCTCTATCCGATTGGAATATAGAGCAGTTCAATCACAATTATCTAAAACAAGTGCTTATTAACTGATTTGATTCCCACAACCATGCTCAGGCCTTGGGCACACTCAATTGTATAGGCCAAGCCTCTTTCCAATCTAGTTGAGATTCACAACCATAGCTTTCACCAAGTCCTGTCACTAGACCTGATTACAACTCATGATTTGAACTCTAATCAAACCAAAATCAATTAATAAACAATTATTCCAGATCATACAAAAGATAAGAATTTTAATTGCATGAGTTCCCACATGAAAATCAAGCCATTGCATACAAGGCAATCAAAGCGTCTACCATGCCCGGAGTCAATGGTAGATCAATGCATTACACAAGCATAAACAATGCTCAAAAGCTAAGATACTAAACTTAGAATCACTAAGAATCACATGAGCCCGGAGTCATCAAGAGATCAAAGTAGAAACCAACATAGTACTTGAATCAAACTCAAATTGAACTAAAATTCTTCAATTAAAACATAAAAGGAAACCTAGGTTGCATCAATCCATCAAAAACGAATCAAAAGCTTCACCTCTTAGCCCTAGCTAAGAGGTTTTAGTTCATCTCTAACATCCTTGAACTAGAAGCCTCTAAAAAGATGAGAAACTACTAAAACAGGAAGAAAACTAGAAATCCGAAGTCAAATCCGTCTCCTGAGCAATCCCCACGTCGTAGCCTCCTCTGGTATGATGGGAAGATATCCTTTTATAGCTTGGAGGAGTCCAATACGCAAGAGAACTCCAGAAATTGCGTAAACTTACGCTATTGCGCAGAAGATTTCGGAATTCCGAAATAGAAACAAGCTGTTTACGGTGGTCGACCGGTCATGACCGGTCGGACTGGCCTGGCCGACCGGTCACGACCGGTCTGGCTTCTTTGAATCATCATTCCAGCAGCTATGCCCGACCGATCATGACCGGTCGGGCTTGTTCTCTGATCAGTCCAGCAAGTGAATGGGGTGGCCGACCGGTCTTGACCGGTCTAGGCTACTCTTTCTTCATTATTTCTTTCTTTCTTTCTTCTTTTCTCTTCTCTCCTTGCTTGTCTTTCTTTGGTCTTTCTTCATGCTTGATCTAATGGTCTTTAACACTCATAAAGAGCTCTATTTAGCTTTCAAATGGTGAACTCTCCATCTTGTTCCTACAATCACAAATCATGTATTAAGTTGGTCCTTTAAACATGTATATCATACATAATGAGTGATGAATTGGGGTTAGAATATGCACAATTATGAGCTCAACAGATACCACCATGGTTGTCAAACTAAGGCACAAGGGTACCAAGAGAAGGTGAGGTGGTTAAAAGAAGAATGACCCATTCATCTGCACATCATTGTAATATGTCAATGCAGAAGATACTTACCTCCATAGTAGCTCAGATTCCTTCACAAATGATCAAATTGATGGATTGAGCCTGACTGAGCTTCTCGACGAAGGCTCAGGCAAGGGGTAGGAATCGCCTTTGATTGATTGGATTGTAATCATGGTCTCATCTGAGCCGGATGAACCCGAGGAACTGCAAAATATTAGGGGTGAGCTAGAAGAAACTGCATTCAAGACTGACTTGAACCCCAACCCTGGATTTATCATGATGTTTGGACATGAGAATGTTGTTGAACCTCTAATTTATACATTTACTAACCCATTACATCACATTATATGCATGGTTTGCATGCTTAAAAGACCCATCTAATGCGTGATTTGTGATTATAGGAGCGAGGTGGAGATTTCACTGATTTAAGGGTAAAAAGATCATTATAGGTACATTGAAGATCAAAGAACTAAGTGCTAAAGGATGAAAGAAAGAAGCAAGAGAGATATGGAAGAAAGATGGAAGAAGTGCAATACTCTGCACTGAAGACCGCTCGTCCGATCGGTTTGCCAAGGCACAGGACCGGTCGTCTAACCGGTTTGCAATTCAATAGAGACCCCCCATTGCTGTACATATAACTGGACCAAGACAAACCGATCATCAGACCGGTCGACCATCACTCAGACCGGTTGCCAAACCAATCAAGCACTAAACAAAGAGGGGGAGGAATTTCCAAAAAGTCACTGGACTAATTTTCACGTTTTACGACCGGTGGTCCATGAGCTCAGACCGGTCGTCCGAGCGGTTGGCTGCGTAACGGAGCTTGTCCTACAAACTCCAATTTTCTCTGCGCAGCTCCGTGATTCCTTGCGCAAACTGGAATCTTCCGCACTATTCTATAAAAGGGCACCTAGGGCTTCGTTTAAAGGTATCCTAGAAGAGATTGGAGGTCGTGGGAAGTGAAGGAGAGCACCATGGAGCGTCCAAAACTCCGTCGATTCCGATTTTTCTAGTTTTTATGTCTTTTTCATTGAGTTTTAGTTATAGTATGACAATGCTCGACTAGAACCTTTCAGCTAAGGCTAAGTGGTGAAGCTTGTTGTTCGCTTCCCCAAGTGTAGGGTTGCGATGTAGTAATAAACTCGGTAAGACTGAGGTCGATCCACAGGGACTTATGTAGGATCTCACAAACTCATCCACAAGTGTCTATTGAAATCTACTAATCAGATTTTTATATGAAATTGATGTGAGTAACAGAAGTTTAATTAAATTAAAAGTAACTAATTATAAGAAGACACTAGGGGTTCAAGGATCCACTTGTAGCAATCCTTGATGTTTAATCCGCTATGGTTTCTCATTCTCTCAACTAGAATCAATATTCAAATCTATCTAGTCGGATGATAAAGCTGTTAAACCAAATAGTCTGTAATATGTAAGTTCCATGCATCAAATTCACTCAATGTAGGCTGATCTGAGCATGCTCAATTGCATAGGTCATTCCCCTTTTCTATAAGTCCAGTTCATAATCATAACCATCCTCAAGTCCTCTCACAAGACAAGGCTAGATCAGGATTTAAACTGGATTCAAATTACATGCACAGTCATTACATATTCCAGAAAATCAACAAAAATAGAACTTTGGTAGGAAGTCCCTTCATGAAGAGCTTAGTACTAGAGCGCACTCCGATTCCTTGGATCACACAGGTCTAGACCGTTGCAAACGAATTAAGAAACTAAGTAATTCATCCAAACATCCATGAGTCATCACAAGACTAAGAAAAATTACTTAAAAACTTGTATAATCTTCAAACCAGAGTTCATAATCATGAATTCCAAACTGAAAACCACTTAACTACGAATTAAAACATCTTGGATCCACTACAAGCTTCACCTCTTAGCCCTAGCTAAGAGGTTTAGCTGCTCATGATCCAAGGAAACATGAAACAACTACAAAAAGCATGAAAACAACAAAGCAAACCAAACGGAGTTGTGAAACTCCAATCTTCACTTCCACAGTCTCCAACCTCGCTTGAACCCTTCTTGGATGCCCTAGGAACAATCCCTAGGTGTCTTTTTATATTCTGGAGGCTCCACAACTTCGGAAGAATCGAGAAATTGCGTAGGACTTACGCAGCGCAGAGAAAATCGGGCTGAAATTAGAAATTTCTAGCTTCTTACGCACAGCCGACCAGTCACGACCGGTCGGCCTTAATAGACAATCACTCCAGCAAGTATGCCCAACCGGTCAAGACCGGTCGAGCCTGTTTGTCTTCAGTCCAGCAATGATGTCCGACCGGTCGGACGTTTTTCTTCTTATTCCAGCAACAATGACCGACCGGTCATGACCGGTCGGTCCTATTCATTGAAGTCCCAGCAATCCTATCCGACCAGTCATGACCGGTCGGACCTCCTTAGTACATCCAAATATGAATGGCTGACCGGTCACTGACCGGTCTGGCTTCCTTGGCCGACCGGTCACGACCGGTCAGCTCCTTTGTCTCTTCTTTTTCTTACTTTCTTTCTTCTGCTTTCTTCTTTCTTTGCTTCCTTCTTCCTTTTCTTCTTTGGTCCTCAAATGTTCTTCATCAAAATGATCCCAAGTGAACCCTTTTTGTCTTCAATTGAGTGGAGCTCCCTCTCAGTCCTGTAGTCACAAAACATGCATTGGATTAGCCTATAAACCATACAAACCTTGCATAATGAGTGATGAATTGGGGTTAGAATATGCACAATTAAGAGCTCAACACACCCCCCAACCAGCATTTTGCTAGTCCCGAGCAAAACATGCGTGAACTAATCCCATCCTTCAAAACTTAACTCTCTTTCAGAAACCATCCTTCTATACATTCCAAGGTTCATAAGCTTAAGATTCAGAAACATTAGGCAACAGCGGTTGAAACCGTAAACCCTCAAAACATAATAAGCATTCATATGAAATTCCCGCTGATTGGTTGATAAATAGAAGGACTTGAACAAATTCAACCTAGTGTGGGTAGTGAAAATTCATCTCACGAGTTTCTAGGATTATCTTCTTCATAGATCAAGTAGACTATAGAACTCAAGGTACATAGAGCCATATCAAGCCAATGACAGGAATTTGCCTTACCATCCTTCCGATGACTTTCACACTACGTCCCATTTCCGGCTTTGGTTACGGGTAGACCATCCCCCGGTTGGTAGTAGGTAGCCCTAATCGGAATTTTCCACCATTTTTTTCCACATTCCCAATTTCATCCTTCCTTTTCCTTTTTCTTTTTAAATTAGATAGGATTTTTAAAAATCCATATCTTTCATTATTTTCCCATGGACAAGAATGGACAAAGTACCCCGGCCTGATTTCTCAATACCTTAATTCAAAGTCTAGCTAATCCATAAATCACATAATCCCTTCAACTCATGAAAATCGTGTAATGTGAACTAGGTGTAAAAGTGTTCAGATTTTCTATCAATCACAAAATAGGGGAGTTCACATATAAAAACCATTATGCTATGAGGAATTCCAGACATCCAGCCCCATACACTTCATATCTCCTCCTCTTATGCTCATATCACTTGAGTGCATAGAACCGGTGTTTTCCAAAAGAGTTTCGAATTTTTGAAAAATCGAAAAATTTCCACATAATTGCTTGAAATGTTGCAAAACGCTGGATTCATCCAAGTGATCCTACACCCCCCAACCAAATCTTGCATTGTCCTCAATGTAAAAGATGTGCAATGAGCAAAACATGAGAGCAATTTGAAAATAAACGGGAGTAAGGAATGATAGTACCTGAGAGAGTGAAAAGTGGAAATGTTCCTCCTTTTATCAAACATATGAAAAAGAAAAACAGAAGCAGCAAAATCCTAATCCTAACTACTCTATACCTCCATCAGACTAGGAGATCAATCATCCTGATACACAGGATCATTCAGAGGTATGGACATACCTTCTGAAGGGAATTTCTCAAAGAACGGCTTTAATCGCTGCCCATTCGCTTTAAAAATGTTGCCGTTCCTCGGATTCAACAGCTCGACAGTCCCATATGGATAGACAGTTTGCACAATGTAGGGACCGGTCCATCGAGATTTCAATTTTCCCAGAAATAGATGTAAGCGAGAATTATACATGAGGACTTTTTTATTTATCGTGAATGTTTTGCGAAGAATATTCTTATCATGGAATATCTTCGTCTTGTCCTTGTAAATTCTCGCATTCTCATAAGCTTCATTCCGGATTTCTGCAAGTTCATTCAATTGTAGTTTGCGTAACGAGCTTGCCTTGTCAGAATTGAAATTCATCTTCTTAATGGCCCAATATGCCCTATGTTCTAACTCCACAGGTAAGTGACAAGCCTTCCCATAGACAAGTCTATAGGGAGACATTCCAATAGGGGTTTTGAAAGCTGTACGGTAAGCCCAAAGCGCATCGGTAAGCCGAAGCGACCAATCCTTGCGATCGGGGTTCACCGTTTTCTCTAAAATGTGCTTAATCTCCCTATTGGATATCTCAGCTTGTCCACTAGTTTGTGGGTGATAGGGAGTGCTCACTTTGTGTGTTACGCCATATTTCTTCATTAAGGCTTCAAAAGGGCGATTGCAAAAGTGATACCCTCCATCACTTATGATGACTCGAGGCGTTCCAAACCGGGAAAGAATATTTTCTTTTAAAAATCTAATGACCGTTTTATGGTCATTATTCCGGCAAGGGATAGCCTCGACCCATTTGGAAACATAGTCGACGGCAAGCAAGATGTATAGGTTTCCAAAAGAAGATGGGAATGGGCCCATGAAATCGATGGCCCAACAATAAAAAATTTCGATTATTAAGATGGGATTGAGTGGCATCATATTTCTGCGGGAGATTCCCCCTAATTTCTGACAAGGTTCACATGCTTTGCAAAACTCATGTGTGTCTTTGAACATAGTGGGCCAATAAAACCCACATTGCAGAATTTTCGCTGTGGTCTTTTTAGCCGAAAAGTGGCCACCACAAGCTTGAGAATGACAGAAGGAGATGATACTTTGTTGCTCATCATCGGGGACACATCTCCTTTTGATTTGATCGGGACAATACTTGAATAAGTATGGGTCGTCCCATAGGAATTTCCGTACCTCCGAGAAGAATCTATCCTTATCTTGCTTTTTCCAATATGTAGGAATTATACCTATAGCAAGATAGTTAGCAATGTCCGCATACCATGGTAATTGGGAAACAGCAAAAAGTTGTTCATCGGGGAACGTGTCATTGATTGCGGTCGTTTCAGGGGAATCAGTGAGGACAAGTCGAGAGAGGTGGTCAGCTACTACATTCTCTACTCCTTTCTTATCACGTATTTCTATGTCAAATTCTTGGAGTAGAAGGATCCATCTTAACAACCGTGGTTTAGCATCCTTCTTAGAAAGAAGATACTTAAGCGCGGCATGGTCAGTGAATATAATGATCTTGGATCCAATCAAGTAGGATCTAAACTTTTCCAAGGCAAAAACTACGGCTAAAAGTTCCTTTTCAGTAGTGGTGTAGTTTGCTTGGGCTGAGTTTAGGGTTCTACTTGCGTAGTAGATGACACATGGCTTTTTATCTTTTCTTTGGCCTAACACGGCCCCAATAGCATAGTCGCTAGCATCGCACATAATTTCAAAAGGAAGGCTCCAATCGGGTGGTTGCATTATTGGGGCACATGTCAACATACCTTTAAGGGTGGTAAAGGCCTTTTGACATTCTTCATTCCACTCGAATGAATTTTCCTTTTGAAGTAGGTTACATAAAGGGCGAGAGAGTGAACTGAAGTCCTTTATGAACCTTCTGTAGAATCCTGCGTGTCCTAAAAAGGACCGCACATCTCGTATGCTTTTGGGTGGTGGAAGGTTAGAGATAAGATCAATTTTCGCTTTGTCCACCTCAATTCCAATTTGTGAAACGATGTGACCAAGTACAATTCCCTTTTGAACCATGAAGTGACACTTCTCCCAATTCAGCACAAGGTTCTTCTCTTCACATCTTTTCAGCACAGATTTCAAGTGCTCAAGGCACTCATCAAAGCTACAACCAAATACGGAAAAATCATCCATGAAGACTTCGAGAATGGTCCCCACCATGTCAGAAAAGATGCTCATCATACAACGCTGAAAGGTGGCGGGGGCATTACATAGTCCGAACGGCATTCGTCGATAGGCGAAAGTGCCGAATGGACATGTGAATGTAGTCTTTTCTTGGTCTTCACGGGCAATTTCTATTTGGTTGTACCCTGAATAGTCATCAAGGAAGCAAAAGTGGTAATGACCCGCCAACCGTTCTAAAATCTGATCAACAAATGGTAGGGGGAAGTGGTCTTTCCTCGTGACAGTGTTTAGCTTCCTATAGTCAATGCACATTCTCCAACCGATAGTGACTCTAGTTGGCACAAGTTCGTTATTAGCATTAGCTACGATGGTTATTCCGGATTTCTTAGGCACCACTTGAGTTGGATTCACCCATTGGCTATCGGATATTGGGTAAATGATACCTACATCCAATAGTTTCACTACTTCGGCCTTAACCACATCCTTCATGTTTGGATTTAGTCGTCTTTGTGGTTGCCGGGATGTCTTTGCATTTTACTCAAGGTGTATGCGGTGAGTACAAATTAGTGGGTCTATGCCTTTGAGATCCGCAATTGACCATCCAATGGCACTCTTGTGCTCTAATAGAGTGGCTATTAGCCTCCTCTCTTGTTCCTCATCCAAGTGGGAAGAAATCACCACTGGATATGTCTCATCTCGACCTAAATAAACATATTTTAGATCACTTGGCAATGGTTTTAGGTCGAGTGTTGGTGCCTTGATGTTATATGGGGGAGCCTTGTTCTCATTTACAGGCAAAGGTTCAATTGGGGCCCTCCATCTTTTATTGTCAAGTACTGGCATCATCTTTAGAATGGCATCCATCTCTTGTATTGTGTAATCATTTGTCTCATGAGAATGGGCCGTACATGCCTCCAAAGGGTTGGAAAATAGTGATAAGGGGACTGTATCCTCCACGAATGATTCGATCATGTTTAATTCGTGGACATCATCATCAACTTCCCGTGGTTGTTTGCATAACTCAAATATGTTAAGCTCAAGGGTCATATTTCCAAAGGACATTTGTACAAGTCCATTTCTACAATTGATAATGGCGTTTGAGGTAGCTAGAAACGGTCGTCCAAGTATGACGGGAATTTGAGTACCGGTGCCTATCACGGGATGTGTGTCCAAGACAATAAAATCTACTGGGTAGTAGAATTTATCAACTTGGACTAGAACATCCTCTATCATTCCTTTCGGTATCCGGATGGATCTATCAGCAAGTTGGAGTGTGGTTTTAGTGGGTTTCAATTCACCTAACCCAAGTTGTTCATAGACCGAGTATGGAATGAGATTCACACTTGCCCCCAAGTCGAGTAGAGCTTGTTTAATCTGGTAGTCTCCTATGATGCATGAGATGGTTGGACTACCTGGATCCTTGTATTTTTGGGTCACCTCTTGTTTGATGATGGCGCTCAAATTCTCAGCCAAAAGAACTTTGTTGTGAACGTTATGTTTCCTTTTGACTGTACACAATTCCTTTAGAAATTTGGCATAAGATGGTATTTGTTTTATTGCATCCAACAGCGGGATGTTGATCTTCACCTGCTTGAAAACTTCCAGAATCTCCAGATTTTTATCTAAAGGTTTAGGTGAAATCAACCTTTGTGGAAATGGGGCAACCGGCTTGTATTGTCTTTCCGGTTCTTTCTCTTGTGGAATATTGTTTGGGCTATCATCCTCTTTGGGAATTTCCGAATCCTTAGGCTTTGGAGCCTTCACCGGATTAGATTTGTCAATTTCTTTCCCACTTCTCAAAGTGGTGATAGCTTGAACATGTTCCGTATGGTGGGAGGATGAGCTTGCATCTTGTATCTCATACTGGGTCCTTGGGTTAGGAAGAGGTTGAGTAGGAAGTGTGCCCTTCTCTCTAACACTAAGGTGAGCTTCAACTCTAGCTAGAGATGTTTTCAATTCATTGATGGCTTGGTTTGAATTTTGATTGAATTTCAATTGCTCTTGCATGAACCCATCTATTTTTAGAGAATTTGTCTTGTTATACTCATTCTGGATCTATACAAATGCACCCAACATCTCTTCTAGTGATAATTTTGGAGTGTTGTTTGCATTTGCAGTGGGTCCATTCCTCCAACTGAAGTTGGGATGGTTCTTCCAATTAGGATTAAACGTGTTTGAGTTTGGAGCACCATATTGCTGTTGATAACTGTTTATGGCATTTGTTTGTTCTTGTAAGATGCCTTGGACTGCTAAAATTGTGGGACAATCTTGTGTAGCATGTTGACTTCCAGCACAAATTCCACAAACAGTTTCAACGTCAGTGGAGTTGATTGTTTCTCCTTTCCTTAATTCCATGGCTTCGACCTTTCTTGTAAGGCTAGCCAACCGTGCACTTATGCTATCTTCTTCTGATAAAACATACATTCCTCCCTTTTCCTTTTGTTGGCCAGTCTTGGAACTTGTTGGTTTAGATGTGTCCCAAGACTGTGCACTCTCAGCCAATTCTTCCAAATAATCCCATGCTTCATCAGCTTCCTTATTCATGAACTCCCCATTACACATCATCTCTACAAATTGGCGCATGGATGAAGTCAGTCCTTCATAGAAAAAACTTATAATCCGCCAAATTTCATAGCCATGATGTGGGCATGCATTTAATAGGTCCTTAAACCTCTCCCAACATTAGGAAAAGGTTTCATCTTCCTTTTGGGCAAAGTTCATGATAAGGCGCTTAAGCATGTTCGTTTTGTGAGTAGGGAAGAATTTTTTATAAATTCTCTGTGCAGATGAGTCCATGAACCAATTGATCTTGGCCTCAATGCATAAAGCCAACCCTTGGCTTTATCCTTAAGAATGAAAGGGAAGAATTTAAGTCTTACTACATCTTCAGTCACATTTGCAAAGTGCATGGTGGTGATTACCTCATCAAACTCCCTAAGGTGTTGATAGGCACTTTCACTGTCTAAACCATGAAATTTAGGGAGAAGATTGATCACTCCCGGTTTCTAATCCACATTCCCTGCATTTTGTGGAAAAACTATGCATGAGGGAGTGCTCGTTCTTGCAGGTTGCAAGAAATCACGTAAAGTCCTTGGTCGGGGAACATCCTCAACCACATTCTCCCCTGTTTCAGTTTGATTTTGGACCAGGTTAGGTTGATTTGCAGCCATATTTTCAGATAAAATTGGAGAATCTAGCTGTCTCCTAGCACGTGGCTCTCTATCAATTCCTTCTACTATCCCCCCTTCACTTCTGAGTCGGTTATTGGAATCCCGAGCCCAATGTGGCATACAAAACCAAAAATAAGAAACAAAAAGAAAGAAGAATTCTTCTTCCCTTTTCTTTACTCTTCTCTAAAACCGAAGCACAAGGTGTCTTGCAATTACTAGGCCAGAAGCAAGGATAGAGACCGATTTCTCCTGGTCAATAGGGGTTCAGAGAACTCCCCACCCACTCTTTGAATCTTTTGAGAAAAAGTGCAGAAAAATGAGAAAGAGGAGTACAGATGAGAAAAGAAATCTCTGAGCACAAGGTGATCCAAGGCGGCAGAGCCGACCAATAGGAATCCAGGTGGCAAAAAGACCGACCTTTCAGAGATCCAAAAGAAGTCTCCACCTACTCTACAAGAGATGAATAAAGTAGGAATGAATAGGAGAAAGAGAAGAATAAGGTTTTCGAAGGATAGAACCTGATTCGCACTTGAAATCCTTGAATCTTCTTCAGCTTCCTAGAAATCCCTGAAATGAAAAATCAAATAAACAAACTAAGTTAGTCTAAAAATCTAAAAAAAAATCCTAAATAGATACTAATTTCAGAAATTTGTGAAAACCGTCAAAATTCCCCGGCAACGGCGCCAAAAACTTGTTCGCTTCCCCAAGTGTAGGGTTGCGATGTAGTAATAAACTCGGTAAGACCGAGGTCGATCCACAGGGACTTATGTAGGATCTCACAAACTCATCCACAAGTGTCTATTGAAATCTACTAATCAGATTTTTATATGAAATTGATGTGAGTAACAGAAGTTTAATTAAATTGAAAGTAACTAATTATAAGAAGACACTAGGGGTTCAAGGATCCACTTGTAGCAATCCTTGATGTTTAATCCGCTGTGGTTTCTCATTCTCTCAACTAGAATCGATATTCAAATCTATCTAGTCGGATGATAAAGCTGTTAAACCAAATAGTCTGTAATATGTAAGTTCCATGCATCAAATTCACTCAATGTAGGCTGATCTGAGCATGCTCAATTGCATAGAACATTCCCCTTTTCTATAAGTCCAGTTCACAATCATAACCATCCTCAAGTCCTCTCACAAGACAAGGCTAGATCAGGATTTAAACTGGATTCAAATTACATGCACAGTCATTACATATTCCAGAAAATCAACAAAAATAGAACTTTGGTAGGAAGTCCCTTCATGAAGAGCTTAGTACTAGAGCGCACTCCGATTCCTCGAATCATACAGGTCTAGATCGTTGCAAACGAATTAAGAAACTAAGTAATTCATCCAAACATCCATGAGTCATCACAAGACTAAGAAAAATTACTTAAAAACTTGTATAATCTTCAAACCAGAGTTCATAATCATGAATTCCAAACTGAAAACCACTTAACTACGAATTAAAACATCTTGGATCCACTACAAGCTTCACCTCTTAGCCCTAGCTAAGAGGTTTAGCTGCCCATGATCCACGGAAGCATGAAACAACTACAAAAAGCATGAAAACAGCAAAGCAAACCAAACGGAGTTGTGAAACTCCAATCTTCACTTCCACAGTCTCCAACCTCGCTTGAACCCTTCTAGGATGCCCTAGGAACAATCCCTAGGTGTCTTTTTATAGTCTGGAGGCTCCACAACTTCGGAAGAATCGAGAAATTGCGTAGGAGTTACGCAGCGCAGAGAAAATCGGGTTGAAATTAGAAATTTCTAGCTTCTTACGCACAGCCGACCGGTCACGACCGGTCGGCCTTAATAGACAATCACTCCAGCAAGTATGCCCGACCGGTCAAGACCGGTCGAGCCTGTTTGTCTTCAGTCCAGCAATGATGTCCGACCGGTCATGACCGGTCGGACGTTTTTCTTCTTATTCCAGCAACAATGACCGACCGGTCATGACCGTCGGTCCTATTCATTGAAGTCCCAGCAATCCTATCCGACCGGTCATGACCGGTCGGACCTCCTTAGTACATCCAAATATGCATGGCTGACCGGTCACTGACCGGTCTGGCTTCCTTGGCTGACCGGTCATGACCGGTCAGCTCCTTTGTCTCTTCTTTTTCTTGCTTTCTTTCTTCTGCTTTCTTCTTTCTTTGCTTCCTTCTTCCTTTTCTTCTTTGGTCCTCAAATGTTCTTCATCAAAATGATCCCAAGTGAACCCTTTTTGTCTTCAATTGAGTGGAGCTCCCTCTCAATCTTGTAGTCGCAAAACATGCATTGGATTAGCCTATAAACCATACAAACCTTGCACAATGAGTGATGAATTGGGGTTAGAATATGCACAATTAAGAGCTCAACACTTGTAGATAATTTCATGTTTAATTCAGTTTGATTCAAGTACTTTCACTTTAAGTTTGGATTTTGAATGTTCTAGTTCAAATAAGGTTGATATTTTTAGAAATTTTATGAGAGTTCATGTGCTCCGGACATGGATTCCTTACAATTCTCTGAGATTATCATATTTAGCTTGATTAGATTCGAATTATGGTAACCCTTGAGCACGCCATAGACCATAGGCATGGTTGTTAATCCGAAGGCTATGATTTTGAATGATATGTGTTCGCTCGCCTCAAGTGTAAGGCTGCGATGTAGTAATAAATCTCGGTGAGACCAAGGTCGATCCACAGGGAAATAGTAAAAGCTACCAAATCACTCCAGCAACTCAGTTTTTAAAAGAAATCAGATTTAATTGAATGTTTACTTAAAATAGGAACTTAATGGAAAATCAGAGATAATAAGTATTAAGGCTTTCAAGGATCCACTTGTAGCAATCCTATGCCAATTCAGTCAATCCAAGTAGAAAACACAACTAGAATCGAAGTCCTATCTCTCATCTAGTTGGAAAATAAAGCATTCACACACATCCCATCACATTCAAGTTGAACTTCCAAGTTCTAGTTCCATTTAATCAATACAAAACTCAAAACTATAGCCTGCGGAGTAACAACCATGCCTCTGGACTATGGCCTGCTCAAGGATTACTATAATCCGAATTTAGATAAACAAACATGGTAATCTTAGAGAATTAAAAGGAATTCATGTCCAGAGCACATAAACTCAGATAAGACGTCTCAAACTACCACTTTTTGGAACTAAATCATGTAAAAATCCAAACTTGAATGTAAATTACTTGAATTAAACTGAAACCAACATAGAATTAGCTACAAGCTTCACCTCTCAGCCTTAGCTGAGAGGTTTTAGCCGAGCATAGTCATGCTACAACTAAAAACTCTGAAATAAAGCATAAAAAAACAGGAAAACCCAAATAGGAGAGTTGCAGCCGCTCCACGACCGCCTTCGCTTTCCAAACCCACGTTCCTTAGCCTCTCTGATAACCTAGGAAGAGTCCCTAGGTGTCCTTTTATAGCAAACAACCTCCCTTGCGTCGGATTCTGCGAAAGACTACGCATTGCGCAGCGTTTTTCGGAGTTCCAATTTAGAAAGGACTCATGTACGCAGAGCCGACCGGTCGTGACCGGTCGGACTGATTTTTTTAAGCACTCCAGGGAGCACAGCCGACCGGTCATGACCGGTCGGACTGGCTGTCCATTGTTCCAGCAACTGTGGCCGACCGGTCATGACCGGTCGGACCAAGTTGTCCATCCATCCAGCATATACAGCCGACCGGTCAAGACCGGTCGGGCTCCTCTGTCCAATTTCCAGTATGCATGGCCGACCGGTCTTGACCGGTCGGCCTTTTCTTCTATGTGATCAGCAACCGTGGCTGACCGGTCGTGACCGGTCAGCCCTCTTCAAATTGTTCTTCTTTCTTTCTTTTCCTTCTCTTCTTTCTTCTTTCTTTAGTTCTCTTTCTTCTTCTTTCTTTGGTCATCTTAGGACTTCATGCAATAGCTTCAAATGGATTCTTTTGTCTCGTATTTGAATGAAGTCCGCTCTCATCCCTATAATCACAAAAACATGTGTTAGGTGGGCCTTTAAACCATGAAAATCATGCAAACCTTGTTGTGTAATAGGCAATGCAATGTATAAATTGGAGGTTCAACACACCCCCCAACCAGCTTTTTGCTAGTCCCAAGCAAAACATGCGTGAATAAGTTCAAACCTCCATATCCAACTCTCCTCAGAAACCATGGTTCTATCCATTCCCAGACATATGAGTATAGAATTTGGAAAAATTTGGTGATAGAAGCTGAAACCTTGGGTTCTCAAAACATAAGACGTGTCTACATGAAATTTCCGCTGATTGATGGATAAATAGAAGAACTCAAACAAATTCAACCTAGTGTGTATAGTGAAAATTCATCTCATGAGTTCCTGGATCATCTTCTTCATAGATTAGGTAAACCAATGATTTTAAGGTGCACAGAGCAACAGCAAGCCTATGACAGGAATTTTCCTTACCGTCCTTCCGATGGCTTTCACACTACGTTCCATTTTCGGCTTTGGTTACGGTTCGACCATCCCCCGGTTGGTAATAGGTAGCCCTTTTCGGAATTTCTCACCTTTTTTCTTTCCGTCCCGATTTCATCCTTTCTTTCCTTTTTCTTTTAAATTAGATAGGATTTTTAGAAATCCATATTTCTCATTATTTTCCCATGGACAAGGATGGACAAAATACCCCGGCTTGGTTTCTCAACACCTTTATATCAAAGTCTAGCTAATCCACAAATCACATAAACCTGTCACTCATGAAAATCGTGTAATGTGAACTTGGTGTAAAGGTGTTCAAATTTTCTATCAATCATAACAATAGGGGAATTAACATATAAAACCATTATGTTGGAAGAAATTCAAGACGACAACATCGCACACTTCATATCTCCTCCTCTTATACTCATAGCATCTCAAATGTATAGAAACAAGATTTTCTAAAAGATTTTTGAGATGTTAGAAAATTCGAAAAAAATTTATGCATATGAAGAAGCTCTAAATGTTGCAATATGCTAGATGAGGGATCACATCTCACCCCCCAACCAAATCTTGCATTGTCCTCAATGTAAAAAGATAGTCAATTAGCATGAACATGAGAGCAATGATAAACAACGAGAGAGAGAGAACAATAGTACTTGAGAGAGTGATCATGGAAGTCTCCAACTCAACAACTAAAACCTATGAAAGCAGGAAAACAAAACTAAACCTACCTATACTATACCTCCATCAGACTAGGAGATCAATCATCCGGATAGACAGGATCATTCAGGGAGATGGACATGTCCTCTGAATCAAATTTTTCAACAAATGGTTTAAGGCGTTGTCCATTAACTTTGAAACAGTCACCATTCACTGCATTCTCAATTTCAACAGCCCCATGAGGGAAAACTTCTTTGACAATATATGGGCCGGTCCATCGAGATCGTAATTTTTCCGGAAAAAGATGAAGTCGGGCATTATACAAAAGCACTTTTTGTCCTTCATGGAAAGATTTCCTTAAGATGTGCTTGTCATGAAAAGCCTTCATCTTGCTCTTGTAAATTCTTGAATTCTCATATGCATCGTTCCGGATCTCATCAAGCTCATTTAATTGAAGTTTGCGAAGCGAGCTAGCCTTGTCAATGTCAAAATTTAGAGCCCGAATTGCCCAATAGGCTTTGTGTTCTATCTCCACAGGCAAGTGGCAAGCTTTCCCATAGACAAGTCTATAAGGGGACATTCCAATGAGTGTCTTGTAGGCAGTACGGTGAGCCCAAAGTGCATCATCTAATCTTAGGGACCAATCCTTGCGATCCGGTCTCACCTTCTTTTCCAAAATCTGCTTGATTTCCCTATTGGAGATTTCAGCTTGCCCACTTGTTTGTGGGTGGTATGGGGTACTCACTTTATGCCTAATACCATATTTCTTCATCAAAGTTTCAAAAGGTCTATTGCAAAAGTGAGAACCACCATCACTAATAATGGCTCGAGGCGTCCCAAATCTAGAGAGTATGTTTTCCTTGAGGAACTTGAGAACCGTACGATGATCGTTGGTTCTACATGGGATAGCCTCTATCCATTTAGACACATAGTCTACGGCAAGCAGAATATAGACATGTCCAAAAGATGAGGGGAATGGTCCCATGAAATCGATGCCCCAACAGTCAAAGACTTCAAGATGTTGAATTGGGGTGAGAGGCATCATATTTCGACGGGATAATCCACCTAGCTTCTGGCAGCGCTCGCACGCTTTGCAAAACTCGTGGGTGTCCTTAAATAACGTGGGCCAATAAAAACCACACTGCAGAATTTTTGCAGTTGTTTTCTTGGCTGAAAAATGACCCACACATGCTTGATCATGACAAAAGGAGATGACTGAATTGTGTTCATCATCGGGGATGCATCTCCTTATAATTTGGTCTGGGCAATATTTAAACAATAGAGGTTCATCCCAGAAAAATCTGCGCACTTTCCTTAGAAATTTACGTTTGTCTTGCGCAGTCCAATGAGTCGGCATCGCACCTGTGGAAAGATAATTGGCTATATCAGCGTACCATGGTGGATGCATAGCAACAAAGAGTTGCTCATCAGGGAATGAGTCCTCAATAGGTGACTCGTCAATGGAATTTGGTAGGACTAGGCGGGATAGATGATCCGCCACCACATTTTCTACCCCCTTCTTATCTTTGATCTCCAAGTCGAATTCTTGAAGGAGTAGGATCCATCTAAGCAAGCGGGGCTTAGCATCCTTCTTAGAAAGAAGGTATTTCAGCGCCGCATGATCCGTATACACAATAACTTTGCATCCTATTAAGTATGGCCTGAATTTGTCCAAGGCAAAAATGACAGCTAGGAGCTCTTTCTCCGTAGTCGAATAATTAACTTGGGCAGGATTCAAGGTCCTACTTGCGTAGTAAATGACATGGGGCTTTTTATCTTTCTTTTGTCCTAACACCGCCCCAATAGCAAAATCGCTCGCATCGCACATCAACTCAAAAGGCATGGACCAATCTGGTGGTTGCATGATAGGAGCGGTTGTCAACATGTCTTTTAGCTTTGAAAAAGCTAATTGACATTCGGCACTCCACTCAAATTGGTTCTCCTTTTGTAGAAGGTTGCATAAAGGCCTTGAGATGTGACTAAAGTCCTTTATAAACCTTCGATAAAAACCGGCGTGTCCAAGGAAGGACCGCACATCGCGTATGTTTTTGGGTGGTGGTAGATTGGAAATTATGTCAATTTTCGCCCGGTCTACCTCTATTCCATTGGACGAGATGATATGTCCAAGGACTATTCCTCTTTGTACCATGAAATGGCACTTCTCCCAGTTTAATACAAGTTTCTTTTCCTCACACCTCATCAAGACCAACTTCAAGTGCTCGAGACACTCATCAAATGTACAACAAAAAACAGAAAAGTCATCCATGAACACCTCAAGAAACTCACCCACCATGTCTGAGAAAATACTCAACATGCATCGTTGGAATGTGGCGGGTGCATTGCATAACCCGAATGGCATCCTTCGGTAAGCGAAGGTACCAAATGGGCATGTTAATGTGGTTTTCTCTTGGTCTTCCGGAGCTATCTCAATTTGGTTGTATCCAGAATAGCCATCTAGGAAGCAATAATAAGGATGGCCTGCCAATCTCTCCAAAATTTGATCCATAAATGGGCGAGGGAAGTGATCTTTTCTAGTGACCGTGTTGAGCTTCCTATAATCAATGCACATACGCCAACCGGTGGTCACCCTAGTCGGTATAAGCTCGTTGTTGGCGTTTTCAATGATGGTAATACCGGATTTCTTAGGGACAACTTGGGTAGGACTCACCCATTGGCTATCTGAGATGGGGTAGATGATACCCACATCCAATAGCTTTAACACCTCGATTTTGACAACCTCCATCATGTTTGAATTTAGCCGTCTTTGAGGTTGTGTAGTCGTTTTTGCATTTTCTTCAAGGTATATTTGGTGAGTGCAAACTAAAGGATCTATCCCTTTGAGATCCGCTATTGTCCAACCTATGGCGTCCCTATGTTCTTTGAGTAACTCAATCAACTTAAGCTCTTGGTCTTTCTCTAGGTGGGAGGCAATGACAACTGGGAACGTTTCCTCTTGACCCAAATATACATATTTAAGCTCGGATGGTAATGGTTTAAGGTCAAGCTTCGGTGGTTTGATGTGAGACGGTAGAGGCCTTGATGTGGTTGGTGGCAATTTTTCAAAATGGGGCCTCCACCGGCTAGTATCAACTACCGGTCTTTCTATATTTAATGCATGCACAATCTCACTAATGATGGGGTCTTTAGAATCCATGAAATGTGCTAAGCATCTCTCCAAGCTTTCTAGTGGTTCAAGTTGGAGAAGTTCTTCTTCTTCAAAAGTTTCAAGCATGTTTATCTCGAAGAAGTCATCATCATCAACATCCCTATGTCTTTTGCCTAAGTGAAACACATTCACCTCTAGTGTCATGTTTCCAAAAGATAGTTGCATCACCCCATTCCGGCAATTGATGATTGCGTTTGATGTGGCAAGGAATGGGCGGCCTAATATTACCGGTATTTGGGTGCTAGCATCCAAAACCGGTTGTGTCTCCAAGACTATAAAATCTACTGGGTAGTAGAATTTGTCAACTTGGACTAGAACATCCTCAACTATCCCCCTCGGTACACGAATAGATCTATCAGCGAGTTGCAACTTGGTTTTGGTGGGTTTTAATTCACCAAGACCCAATTGCTCATATACCGAGTATGGGATCAAGTTCACACTTGCCCCCAAGTCTAACAAGGCACGTTCAATCCGGTAGTCTCCAATGATACATGAGACGGTGGGACTACCGGGATCTTTGAATTTTGGGGGGGTCTTTTGAGTGAGGATAGCACTCACTTGCTCAGTTAAGAAGGCCTTTTGCTGCACATTATATTTGCGTTTTGTTGTGCATAGATCTTTTAGAAACTTGGCATAAGAGGGGATTTGTTTGATGGCGTCAAGCAAAGGGATATTGATCTTGACTTGTCTGAAAATCTCTAGAATATCTTGAGAGATTGGGAGAGATTTTGGGGCAACCAATCTCGAAGGGAATGGTGCTACGGGCTTGTAAATGCGTTCCGGTTGTTATGGAGCTAAGTTAGATCCATTTTCATCCTTAGAATTTACCGGATCATTAGGCTCATCGGCCTTCACCGGAATAGTCTTGTCAATTTGTTTACCACTTCTAAGGGTGGTAATGGATTTAGCTTGCTCCATGTTTTGGTTGGAAGGATTAAGGATGCTCACTTCATGTACTTGCTTTGGATTGGGCTGAGGTTGGGCCGGAAAGGTCCCTTCCCTAGCATTCAAACATCCCTTAATCTCATCAACCGAGACTTTCAGCTCTTGGAACATTTGCTGATTCGATTCATTTATTTGCGCTTGCCCTTGCATAAACATTTTCAAGGTATCCTCCAATGAGAATTGAGGTGGGGCCATATTTTGCATGGGTGGCCCTCTTTGGGAGTTGGTAGGATTGCCCGTAGGAGCATTCTTCCAACTGAAATTTGGGTGGTTCTTCCAACTCTCATTGTACGTATTACCTACCGGTCCATTGAAGGGCCGTTGATAACCATATGTGGCATTGGCTGTCTCTTGTAGCACTTCCTTAAATGCAGGAATTGTGGGACAATCTTGCGTAGCGTGTAAGTCGGTGAGGCAAATCCCACATGTGGTTTCAACAGCTTCCTTGGACTTGGGAACTCCACTTTTGCTAAGTTCCATGGCCTCAACCTTCCTTGTGAGGTTGGCTATCCTTGCATTCACATCATCTTCCTCTTTAAGGACATATATCCCTCCTTTCTCTTGAGTGAGCTTGGGGTTCTTGGGTTTATCCGAGGTATCCCAAGATTGGGCGTTTTCAGCCAACATGTCCAAGTAACTCCAAGCATCATCTGGATTTTTACTCATAAACTCGCCATTGCACATCATTTCCACAAATTGGCGCATATTGGAACTTAATCCATCGTTGAAAAAATTTATAACTCGCCAACTCTCATAGCCATGATGTGGGCAAGCAAGCAGGAGTTCCTTAAATCTTTCCCAACATAGAAAGAATGATTCACCCTTTTTAGCTGAGAAATTCATTATGGCCCTTCGAAGAGTGTTTGTTTTATGAGCCGGGAAGAACTTTTTCAAGAATTCCCGGTTCATCTTAACCCATGACCCAATCGAATGTGGTCTAAGAGAGTGAAGCCAATCTTTGGCTCTTTCTTTCAAAGTGAAGGGAAAAAGTTTAAGTCTGATTGTATCCTCAGAAACATTGGGATAATGCAAGGTGGCCAACACTTCTTCGAATTCTTGCAAGTGTAAGTATGGGCGGTCAGAGTCTAGCCCATGGAATTTAGGTAAAAGTTGAATTACACCCGGTTTTATGTCAAGGGTCCCACCGTTTGCTGGTAGAACTATGCAAGAAGGTGTAATTGCACGGGAAGGTTGTAGGTAATCCCGTAGTGATCTCATTGGAGGAACATTATGTACCTCATTCTCTCCTACTCCTTCCTGATTTGCGTTTGTAGTTGGAGTGGGGGGGGGGGAGGATTCCTTAAAGGTGTTTGATCCATACTCCCCAAACTTTGACAATGCTCTTGATAATTCCGGACTCGTCTATGGATTGACAATGGTCCAACTAAACCACCTTCAGATTGGAGACGATTTGAGTGATTACGTTCCCAACGGGACATAAACCACTCAACCAGAAACTGAAACTAATCCTATCCTAAAAATCTGAAATCTGAGAGTAATCTAAAAAAAACTAAAAAGACTAAGTTAGAAAAATATCACCTGATGCGCTTGAACTAAAGAAGAATTCCTACAAAACAGAAAGAATTAGTTAGTTCTAAGAAAATCAGGAAGCCTATCTATTTCTACTTCTACAGCCACTGAATTATTTGAAAACCGTTATCTAATTTCCCCGGCAGCGGCGCCAAAAACTTGTTCGCTAACCTCAAGTGTAAGGCTGCGATGTAGTAATAAATCTCGGTAAGACCGAGGTCGATCCACAGGGAAATAGTAAAAGCTACCAAATCACTCCAGCAACTCAGTTTTTAAAAGAAATCAGATTTAATTGAATGTTTACTTAAAACAGGAACTTAATGGAAAATCAGAGATAATAAGAACTAAGGCTTTCAAGGATCCACTTGTAGCAATCCTATGCCAATTCAGTCAATCCAAGTAGAAAACACAACTAGAATCGAAGTCCTATCTCTCATCTAGTTGGAAAATAAAGCATTCACACACATCCCATCACATTCAAGTTGAACTTCCAAGTTCTAGTTCCATTTAATCAATACAAAACTCAAAACTATAGCCTGCGGAGTAACAGCCATGCCTCTGGACTATGGCCTGCTCAAGGATTACTATAATCCGAATTTAGATAAACAAACATGGTAATCTTAGAGAATTAAAAGGAATTCATGTCCGGAGCACATAAACTCAGATAAGACGTCTCAAACTACCACTTTTTGGAACTAAATCATGTAAAAATCCAAACATGAATGTAAATTACTTGAATTAAACTGAAACCAACATAGAATTAGCTACAAGCTTTACCTCTCAGCCTTAGCTGAGAGGTTTTAGCAGAGCATAGTCATGCTACAACTAAAAACTCTGAAATAAAGCATAAAAAACAGGAAAACCCAAATAGGAGAGTTGCAGCCGCTCCACGACCGCCTTCGCTTTCCAAACCCACGTTCCTCAGCCTCTCTGATAACCTAGGAAGAGCCCCTAGGTGTCCTTTTATAGCAAACAACCTCCCTTGCGTCGGATTCTGCGAAAGACTACGCATTGCGCAGCGTTTTTCGGAGTTCCAATTTAGAAAGGACTCATGTACGCAGAGCCGACCGGTCGTGACCGGTCGGACTGATTTTTTTAAGCACTCCAGGGAGCACAGCCGACCGGTCATGACCGATCGGACTGGCTGTCCATTGTTCCAGCAACTGTGGCCGACCGGTCATGACCGGTCGGACCAAGTTGTCCATCCATCCAGCATATACAGCCGACCGGTCAAGACCGGTCGGGCTCCTCTGTCCAATTTCCAGTATGCATGGCCGACCGGTCTTGACCGGTCGGCCTTTTCTTCTATGTGATCAGCAACCGTGGCTGACCGGTCAGCCCTCTTCAAATTGTTCTTCTTTCTTTCTTTTTCTTCTCTTCTTTCTTCTTTCTTTAGTTCTCTTTCTTCTTCTTTCTTTGGTCATCTTAGGACTTCATGCAATAGCTTCAAATGCATTCTTTTGTCTCGTATTTGAATGAAGTCCGCTCTCATCCCTATAATCACAAAAACATGTGTTAGGTGGGCCTTTAAACCATGAAAATCATGCAAACCTTGTTGTGTAATGGGCAATGCAATGTATAAATTGGAGGTTCAACACTATGTGATTGAATAGGACTAGAATTTGAAAGTTCAACTTAAGTGGGATTGAATGTGTTTCAATGCTTTATCTTCCAACTAGTTGAGAGATAAAACTTCGTATCTAGTTGTGTTTTATGCTTAGATTGATTGGATTGACATGGGATTGCTACAAGTGAATCCTTGAAAGCCTTAGTTCCTTTAAATTACTGATTTTTCTAAATTACTATTTGAAGTTAACTCTCTTAATTGAAAACTCCAAAATTTTTCAATTCAAGTTGCTGGAATAGTTTAGAATTGGTTTTTTAAATCCCTGTGGATTGACCTCGGTCTTATCGAGAATTATTATTACATCGTAGCCTTGCACTTGAGGCGAGCGAACAAGTTTTTGGCGCCGTTGCCTGGGATGTTAGATAAACGATTCTAGATTGTTTTTGTGGCTGTAAAAGTAGAAGTAGATAGGTTTTTTCTGATTTCCTAGGACTAAGAAGTTGTTTTGTTTTATAGGAATTCTTTCATAGTTCAAGCAAATCGGGTAATATCCTTCTAACTTAGTGCTTTTTACAGATTTTTTAATTTTTTAATTTTTGTTAAATTCTGTTTTAAGATTTAGGATTAGTTTAGTTCTTAGTTGTGTGGTTTATGTCCCGTTGGGAACGTGACCACACCAATCGTCTCCAATCCGAAGGTGGTCTAGTTGGACCATTATCAATACATAGACGAGTCTGAAAATACCAAGAGCTTTGTGATAGTTTGGGGAGTATGGATAAAACAACTTTAAAGACCCCCCCCCCCCCCCCCCCCTTCCCCAACTACAAATGCAAATCAAGAGGGAGTAGGAGAGAATGAGGTACATAATGTTCCTCCAATGAGTTCTTTATGGGACAACCTACAACCGGCTCGTACAACTACACCCTCGTGCATGGTCTTACCACCAACTGGGGGAAACATTGATATAAAGCTGGGTGTGATTCAACTTTTGCCAAAGTTCCATGGGCTAGACTCTGAAAGCTTATATTTATACTGAAAGGAATTTGAAGAAGTGGTGGCCACTTTGCAATATGCAGATGTTTCGGAAGATGCCATAAAACTCAAACTTTTTCCCTTTTTATTGAAAGAAAGAGCTAAGAGTTGGCTTCGCTCTCTTAGACCAAACTCGATAGGGTCATGGAACGAGATGACCCGAGAATTCTTGAAAAGTTCTTCTCGGCTCATAAAACAAACACCCTTCAAAGAGTCATAATGAACTTTTCGGTTAAAGAGAATGAGTCATTCTTCCAATGTTGGGAAAGGTTTAAGGACCTCCTACTTGCTTGCCCATATCACGGCTACGAAAGTTGTCGAATCATAAACTTCTTCAACAATAGATTAAGTTCCAACGTGCGCCAATTGGTAGAGATGATGTGCAACGACGAGTTTATGAGTAAAAATCCAGATGAAGCTTGAAGTTACTTGGATATGTTGCCCGAGAATGCCCAATCATGGGATACCTCAGACAAATTTAGTAACCTCAAGCCTCCTCAACAAAAGGAAAAAGGAGGCATTTATATTCTTAAAGAAGAAGATGATGTGAACGCAAAAATAGCCAGCCTCATAAGGAAGATCGAGGCCATGGAACTTAGTAAGAGTGGAGTTTCAAAGTCCAAGGAAGCTATTAAGAACATATGTGGAATTTGTGCTACTAATATATATGCTAAGATTGTCTTACAATTCCTGCATTTTAAGAGGTGTTACAAGAACATGCAAATGCCACATATGGATATCAACGGCCTTTTAATAGACTGGTGGGTAACACATATAACTCTACTTAGAAGAACCACCAAATTTTAGTTGGAAGAATAATCCCACGGGTAATCCTACCAACTCTCAAGGAGGGTGTTGAGCTCTTAATTGTGCATATTCTAACCCCAATTCATCACTCATTGTACGAGGTTTGCATGGTTTATAGACTAATCTAATGCATGTTTTGTGATTGCAGGTTTGAGAGTGGATTCTGCCTAATTGAAGATGAAGAGAGCTTGTTTAGGACCTTGGATGAAGACCCAAGGTGGGCCGAAGGAAGAAAGAAGCAAGGAAAGAAAGAAAGAAGCAAGAACAAGGAGAGAAAAGAAAGAAAAAGAAGAAAGAAGACTGACCGACCGGTCTTGACCGGTCGGCCAAGAGAGCCAGACCGGTCTAGACCGGTCAGCTATGCACACTGGACCAATGCTGAACAAGCCCGACCGGTCTTGACCGGTCGGCCATGCCTGCTGGAGTGCTGTTGAATAGGCCAGACCGGTCGTGACCGGTCGGCCAGCCCAGTCCGACCGGTCCAGACAAGTCGGCCATGCATAAAATTTAAAAGTTTCTATTCTTGGGCCGATTTTCTCTGCGCACTGCGTAACTCTTACGCAGATTCTCGATCTTTCTGAAGTTGTGGAGCCTCCTTACTATAAAAAGGACACCTAGGGATCGTTCATAGGGTATCTAAGAAAAGTGGAAGCAAGCTTGGAGGCGGCGGAAGTGAATTTCGGAGTTCCACAACTCCCTCTAGTTTGTTTTACTGTTTTTATGAACTTTTTAGTTGTTTCATGTTTCCTTGGATCATGAGCAGCTAAACCTCTTAGCTAGGGCTAAGAGGTGAAGCCTGTAGTGGATCCAAGATGTTTCAATTCGTAGTTAGTTGGTTTTAAGTGTGGAATTCATGATTATGAACTATGGTTTGAAGTTTATACAAGTTTTTAAGTAGTTTTTCTTAGTCTTATGATGACTCATGGATGTTTGGGAGAATTACTTAATTTCTTAATTAGTTTGTATCAGTCTAGTGTTCAGCTTCCCCAAGTGTAGGGTTGCGATGTAGTAATAATCTCGGTAAGACCGAGGTCGATCCACAAGGACTTATGCAGGATTTCACAAACACATCCAAAAGCATCTATTGAAAGCTAATAATCAGATTTTGAATATAATTGATGTGAATAATAGTTTTAAACTAATTTGAATGTAGACAATTATAAAAAGGCACTAGGGGTTCAAGGATCCACTTGTAGCAATCCTTGATGTTCAATCCGCTGTGGTTTCTCATTCTCTCAACTAGAATCGACATTAAGGTCTATCTAGTCGGATGCTAGAGCTGTTAAACCAAACAATCTATAATATGTAAGTGTAATGCATAGGATTCACTCAATATAGGCTGAGCTGAGCATGCTCAATTGCATAGGTCATTCCCCTTTCCAAAAGGTCTAGTTCACAATCATAACCATCCTCAAGTCCTGTCACAAGACAAGGCTAGATCAGGATTTGAACTTGATTCAAATCTCATGCACAGTCCATACATATTACAGAAAATCAGAAAATTAGAACCTAGGTAAGAAGTCCCTTCATGAAGATCATAGTACTAGAGCACACTCCGATTCCTCGGATCATACAGGTCTAGACGGATACAAACCAATTAAGAAGTTAAGTAATTCTCCCAAACATCCATGAGTCATCATAACACTAAGAACAACCACTTAAAAACTTGTATAAACTTCAAACCATAGTTCATAATCATGAATTCCATACTTAAAACCAACTAGCTACGAATTGAAACATCTTGGATCCACTACAAGCTTCACCTCTTAGCCCTAGCTAAGAGGTTTAGCTGCTCATGATCCAAGGAAACATGAAACAACTAAAAAGTTCATAAAAACAGCAAAAACAAACTCCAAGGAGTTGTGGAACTCCAAAATTCATTTCCTCTGCCTCTAAGCTTGCTTCAACGCTTCTTAGATACCCTAGGAACGATCCCTAGGTGTCCTTTTATAGTCTGGAGGCTCCGCAACTTCAGAAGAATCGAGAAACTACGTAAGAGTTACGTAGTGCGCAGAGGAAATCGGGCCAAAGATAGAAATTTCTAATTTTTCATGTGGCCGACCGGTCACGACCGGTCTGGCCTCTTCAGCATTACTCCAGCAAGCATGGCCGACTGGTCAAGACCGGTCGGCTTGTTTAACATTGATCCAGCAACCATGTCCGACCGGTCTTGACCGGTCGGACGTCTTTAGCATTGGTCCATCTGGAATAGCTGACCGGTCAAGACCGGTCGGTAGTCTTCCTTCTTCTTTTTCTTCTTTTTCTTTTCTTTCCTTGCTCCTTTCTTTTACTTTCTTTCTTCTTTTCTTCTTTGGTCCTCAAGTAATCTTCATCAGAATAGTCCCAAATGAGCCCTCTTTGTCTTCAATTAGGTGGAGTCCACTCTCAATCTGTAGTCACAAAACATGCATTAGATTTATCTATAAACCATGCAAACCTTGCACAATGAGTGATGAATTGGGGTTAGAATATGCACAATTAAGAGCTCAACACACCCCCCAACCAGCATTTTGCTAGTCCCGAGCAAAACATGCGTGAAACTAATCCCATTCTTCAAAACTCAACTCTCCTTCAGAAACCGTCTTTCTATACATTCCAAGTTACATAAGTG
The DNA here is from genome assembly GCA_003013855.2 of Liriodendron chinense. Classification (NCBI taxonomy): domain Eukaryota; kingdom Viridiplantae; phylum Streptophyta; class Magnoliopsida; order Magnoliales; family Magnoliaceae; genus Liriodendron; species Liriodendron chinense. The sequence continues at coordinate 659,425 of PVNU02001229.1, read as the reverse complement.
TAAGATTCAGAAATAATAGGCGACAGAGGTTGAAACAGTAGACCCTCAAAACATAATAAGCATCCATATGAAATTCCCGCTGATTGGTTGATAAATAGAAGGACGTGAACAAATTCAATCTAGTGTGGACAGTGAAAATTCATCTCACGAGTTTCTAGGATTATCTTCTTCATAGATCAACTAGACTATAGAACTCGAGGTACATAGAGCCACATCAAGCCAATGACAGGAATTTGCCTTACCGTCCTCCCGACGACTTTCACACTACGTCCCATTTCCGGCTTTGGTTACGGGTAGACCATCCCCCGGTTGGTAGTAGGTAGCCCTAATCGAATTTTCCACCTTTTTTCCATCATTCCCAATTTCATCCTTCCTTTTCCTTTTTCTTTTAATTTAGATAGGATTTTTAGAAATCCATATCCAGCATTGTTTTCCCATGGATAAGGATGGACAAAGTACCCCGGCCTGATTTCTCAATACCTTAATTCAAAGTCTAGCTAATCCATAAATCACATAGTCCCTTCAACCCATGAAAATCGTGTAATGTGGACTAGGTGTAAAAGTGTTCAAATTTTCTATCAATCACAGAAATAGAGAAATTCACATATAAAACCATTATGTTATGAGAGATTCCAGACATACAGCCCCATACACTTCATATCTCCTCCTCTTATGCTCATATCATCTGGAATGCATAGAATCGATGTTTTCCAAAGGAGTTTCGAATTGTTGAAAAAATCAAAAAATTTCCACATAATAATTGCTTGAAATGTTGCAAAACGCTAGATTCATCCAAGTGATCCTACACCCCCCAACCAAATCTTGCATTGTCCTCAATGTAAAAGATGTGCAATGAGCAAAACATGAGAGCAATTTGAAAAAATAAAAGGGAGTGAGGAGTGATAGTACCTGAGAGAGTGAAAATTGGAATTCCTCCTCCTTCTAACAAACCTAAGCAAAAGTAAACCAAAGCAGCAAAATCCTAATCCTAACTACTCTATACCTCCGTCAGACGAGAAGATCAATCATCCTAATACACAGGATCATTCAGGGGTATGGACATACCTTCTGAAGGAAATTTCTCAAAGAACGGCTTTAATCGCTGCCCATTTGCCTTAAAAATGTTGCCATTCCTCGGATTCAATAGCTCGATAGTCCCATATGGATAGACAGTTTGCACAATGTAGGGACCGGTCCATCGAGATCTCAATTTTTCCGAAAATAGATGTAAGCGAGAATTATACATGAGGACTTTTTGATTGATCGTGAATGTCTTGCGAAGAATATTCTTATCATGGAATATCTTCGTCTTGTCCTTGTAAATTCTCGCATTCTCATAAGCTTCATTCCGGATTTTTGCAAGTTCATTCAATTGTAGTTTGCGTAACGAGCTTGCCTTGTCAGAATTGAAATTCATCTTCTTAATAGCCCAATATGCCCTATGTTCCAACTCCACAGGCAAGTGACAAGCCTTTCTATAGACAAGTCTATAGGGAGACATTCCAATAGTGGTTTTGAAAGCAGTACGGTAAGCCCAAAGCGCATCGGTAAGCCGAAGCGACCAATCCTTGCGATCGGGGTTCACCGTTTTCTCTAAAATGTGTTTAATCTCCCTATTGGATATCTCAGCTTGTCCACTAGTTTGTGGGTGATAGGGAGTGCTCACTTTGTGTGTTACGCCATATTTCTTCATTAAGGTTTCAAAAGGGCGATTGCAAAAGTGGGACCCTCCATCACTTATGATGACTCGAGGCGTTCCAAACCGGGAAATAATATTTTCTTTTAAAAATCGAATGACCGTTTTATGGTCATTATTCCGGCAAGGGATGGCCTCGACCCATTTGGAAACATAATTAACGGCAAGCAAGATGTATAAGTTTCCAAAAGAAGATGGGAATGGGTCCATGAAATCGATGCCCCAACAATAAAAATTTTCCATTATTAAGATGGAATTGAGTGGCATCATATTTCTACGGGAGATTCCTCCTAATTTCTGACAAGGTTCACATGCTTTGCAAAACTCATGTGTATCTTTGAACATGGTGGGCCAATAAAACCCACATTGCAGAATTTTCGCTGTGGTCTTTTTAGCCGAAAAGTGGCCACCACATGCCTGAGAATGACAGAAGGAGATGATACTTTGTTGTTCCTCATCCGGTATACATCTCCTTATGATTTGATCGGGACAATACTTGAATAAGTATGGGTCGTCCCATAGGAATTTCCGTACCTCCGAGAAGAATCTATCATTATCTTGCTTTTTCCAATATGTAGGAATTATACCTGTAGCAAGATAGTTAGCAATGTCCGCATACCATGGTAATTGGGAAACAGCAAAAAGTTGTTCATCGGGGAACGTGTCATTGATTGCGGTTGTTTCAGGGGAATCAGTGAGGACAAGTCGAGAGACGTGGTCAGCTACTACATTCTCTACTCCTTTCTTATCACGTATTTCTATGTCGAATTCCTGGAGTAGAAGGATCCATCGTAACAACCATGGTTTAGCATCTTTCTTAGAAAGAAGATACTTGAGCGCGACATGATCAGTGAATATAATGATCTTGGATCCAATCAAGTAGGACCTAAACTTGTCCAAAGCAAAAACTACGGCTAAAAGTTCTTTTTCAGTAGTGGTGTAGTTTGCTTGGGCTGAATTTAGGGTTCTACTTGCATGGTAGATGACACATGGCTTTTTCTCTTTTCTTTGGCCTAACACGGCCCCAATAGCATAGTCACTAGCATCACACATAATTTCAAAAGGAAGGCTCCAATCAGGTGGTTGCATTATGGGAGCACATGTCAACATGCCTTTAAGGGTGGTAAAGGCCTTTTGACATTCTTCATTCCACTCGAATGAATTTTTCTTTTGAAGTAGGTTACATAAAGGGCGAGAGAGTAAACTGAAGTCCTTTATGAACCTTCTGTAAAATCCTGCGTATCCTAAAAAGGACCGTACATCTCGTATGCTTTTGGGTGGTGGAAGGTTAGAGATAAGATCAATTTTCGCTTTGTCCACCTCAATTCCATTTTGTGAAACAATGTGTCCAAGTACAATTCCCTTTTGAACCATGAAGTGACACTTCTCCCAATTGAGCACAAGGTTCTTCTCTTCACATCTTTTCAGCACAGACTTTAAGTGCTCAAGACACTCATCAAAGCTACAACTAAACACGAAAAAATCATCCATGAAGACTTCGAGAATGGTCCCCACCATGTCAGAAAAGATACTCATCATACAACGCTGAAAAGGTGGAAGGGGCATTACATAGTCCAAATGGCATCCGTCGGTAGGCGAAAGTGCCGAATGAACATGTGAATGTAGTCTTTTCTTGGTCTTCACGGGCAATTTCTATTTGGTTGTACCCTGAATAGCCATCAAGGAAGTAAAAGTGGGAATGACCCGCCAACCGTTCTAAAATTTGATCAGCAAATGGTAGGGAGAAGTGGTCTTTCCTCGTGACAGTGTTTAGCTTCCTGTAGTCAATGCACATTCTCCAACTGGTAGTGACTCTAGTTGGCACGAGTTCATTATTGGCATTGGCTACGATGGTTATTCCGGATTTCTTAGGCACCACTTGAGTTGGACTCACCCATTGGCTATCGGATATTGGGTAAATGATACCTACATCCAATAGTTTCACCACTTCGGCCTTAACCACATCCTTCATGTTTGGATTTAGTCGTCTTTGTGGTTGCCGAGATGTCTTCGCATTCTCCTCAAGGTGTATGCGATGAGTACAAATCAGTGGGTCTATGCCTTGGAGATCCGCAATTGACCATCCAATGACACTTTTATGCTCTAATAGAGTGGCTATTAGCCTACTCTCTTGTTCCTCATCCAAGTGGGAAGAAATCACCATTGGGTATGTCTCATCTTGACCTAAATAAACATATTTCAGCTCACTTGGTAATGGTTTTAGGTCGAGTGTTGGTGCCTTGATGTTGGATCGGAGGGCCTTGTTCTCATTTATAGGCAAAGGCTCAAATAGGGCCCTCCATCTTTTATTATCAAGCACTGGCATCATCTCTAGCATGGCATCCATCTCTTGTATCGTGTCATCATTTGTCTCATGAGAATGGCCACACATGCCTCCAAAGGGTCGGAAAATAGTGATAAGGGGACTGTATCCTCCACGAATGATTCGATCATGTTTAATTCGTGGACATCATCATCGACTTCCCGTGGTTGTTTGCATAAATCAAATATGTTAAGCTCAAGGGTCATATTTCCAAAGGACATTTGTACAAGTCCGTTTCTACAATTGATAATGGCATTTGAGGTAGCTAGAAATGGTCGTCCAAGTATGACAGGAATTTGAGCACCGGTGCCAATCACGGGATGTGTGTCCAAGACAATAAAGTCTACTGGGTAGTAGAATTTATCAACTTGGACTAGAACATCTCTATCATTCCTCTCGGTATACGGATGGATCTATCAGCAAGTTGGAGTGTGGTTTTGGTCAGTTTTAATTCACCTAACCCAAGTTGCTCGTAAACCGAGTATGGAATGAGATTCACACTTGCCCCCAAGTTGAGTAGGGCTTGTTTAATCTGGTAGTCTCCTATGATGCATGAGATGGTTGGACTACCCAGATCCTTGTATTTTTGGGGCACCTCTTATTTGATGATGGCGCTCAAATTCTCGGTCAAAAGTACTTTGTTGTGAACATTGTGTTTCCTTTTGACAGTACACAACTCCTTTAGGAATTTGGCATACGATGGTATTTGTTTTATTGCATCTAACAACGAGATGCTGATCTTCACCTGCTTGAAAACTTCTAAAATCTCTAGATTTTTATCTAAAGGTTTAGGTGAAATCAACCTTTGTGGAAATGGGGCAACCGGCTTGTATTGTCTTTCCAGTTCTTTCTCTTGTGAAATATTGTTTGGGCTATCATCCTCTTTGGGAATTTCCGGATCCTTAGGCTTTGGGGCCTTCACCGGATTAGATTTGTCAATTTCCTTCCCACTTCTCAAAGTGGTGATAGCTTGGACATGTTCCGTATGGTGGGAGGATGAGCTTGCATCTTGTATCTCATACTGGGTCCTTGGGTTAGGAAGAGGTTGGGTAGGAAGTGTGCCCTTCTCTCTAAGACTAAGGTGAGATTCAACTCTAGCCAGAGATGTTTGCAATTCATTGATGGCTTGAGTTGAATTCTGATTGAATTTCAATTGCTCTTGCATGAACCCATCTATTTTTAGAGAATTTGTCTTGTTATACTCAGCTTGGACTGATACAAATGCACCCAACATCTCCTCTAGTGATACTTTTGGAGTGTTGCTTACATTTGCAGTGGGTCCATTCCTCCAACTGAAGTTGGGATGGTTCTTCCAATTAGGATTAAACGTGTTTGAGTTTGGAGCACCAAATTGCTGTTGATAACTATTTATGGCATTTGTTTGTTCTTGTAAGATGCCTTGAACTGCTGAAATTGTGGGGCAATCTTGTGTTGCATGTTGATTTCCAGCACAAATTCCACAAACAGTTTCAACATCAGTGGAGTTGATCGTTTCACTTTTCTTTAATTCCATGGCTTCGACCTTTCTTGTGAGGCTAGCCAACCGTGCACTTATGCTATCTTCTTCTGATAAGACGTACATTCCCCCCTTTTCCTTTTGTTGGCCAATCTTGGAATTAGTTGGTTTTGATGTGTCCCAAGCCTGTGCATTCTCAGCCAATTCTTCCAAAAAATCCCATGCTTCATCAGCTTCCTTATTCATGAACTCTCCGTTACACATCATCTCTACAAATTGGCGCATGGGTGAAGTCAGTCATTCATAGAAAAAGCTTATAACCCGCCAAATTTCATAGCCATGATGTGGGCATGCATTTAATAACTCCTTAAACCTCTCCCAACATTGGAAAAAGGTTTCATCTTCCTTTTGGGCAAAGTTCATGATAAGGCGCTTCAACATGTTCGGAGTAGGGAAGAATTTTTTTATAAATTCTCTGTGTATATCAGTCCACGCACCAATTGATCTTGGCCTCAATGCATAAAGCCAACCCTTGGCTTTATCCTTAAGAGTGAAAGGGAAGAATTTGAGTCTTACTACATCTTCAGTAACATTTGCAAAGTGCATGGTGGTGATTACCTCATCAAACTCCTTAAGGTGTTGATAGGCACTTTCACTGTCTAAACCATGAAATTTAGGGAGAAGTTGAATCACTCCCGGTTTCAAATCCACATTCCTTGCATTTTGTGGAAAAACTATGCATGAGGGAGTGCTCGCTCTTGCGGGTTGCAAGAAATCACGTAAAGTCCTAGGTCGGGGAACATTCTCAACCACATTCTCCCCTGTTTCAGTTTGGTTTTGGACCAGATTAGGTTGATTTGCAGCCATATTTTCAGACAAAATTGGAGAGTTTAGATGTCTCCTAGTACGTGGTTCTCTGTCAATTCCTTCTACTATCCCCCCTTCACTTATGAGTCGGTTATTGGAATCCCGAGCCCAATGTGGCATGCAAAACCAAAAAAATAAGAAACAAAGAGAAAGAAGAATTCTTCCTCCCTTTCCTTACTTTTCTCTCCGAAGCACAAGGTCTCTTGCAATGGCTAAGCCAGAAGCAAGGATAGAGACCGATTTCTTTTGGTCAATAGGGGTTCAGAGAACTCCCCACCCACTCTTTGAATCTTTTGAGAAAAAGTGCAGAAAAAGGAGAAAAAAGAGTAGAGATGAGAAAAGAAATCTCCGAGCACAAGGTGATCCAAGACGGCAGAGCTGACCAATAGGAATTGTTGAGCTCTTAATTGTGCATATTCTAACCCCAATTCATCACTCATTGTGCAAGGTTTGTATGGTTTGTAAGCTAATTCAATGCATGTTTTGTGACTACAGGATTGAGGGTGGACTCTACTCAATTGAAGACATAAAGAGCTCACTTGGGATCATTCTGATGAAGAATGTTTGAGGACCAAAGAAGAAACGAAAGAAAGAACTAAAGAAGAGAAGAAAGCAGATGAAAGAAAGGAAGAAAATAAGAAGAAAATGAAGCTGACCGGTCGTGACCGGTCGGCCAAGGAAGCCAGACCAGTCAGTGACCGGTTAGCCATGTATGTTGGGCATTACTGAAGAGGACCGACCGGTCATGACCGGTCGGTCATTGTTGCTGGAAAATTACTGAAGAGGTCCGACCGGTCATGACCGGTCGGACATGCTTGCTGGACCAAGGATGAATAGGCCCGACCGGTCTTGACCGGTCGGGCATACTTGCTGGAACGACTCTCTGTTGAGGCCGACCGGTCATGACCGGTCGGCCATGCGTATGAACTTAGAAACTTCTAATTTCTTCCCGATTTTCTCTGCGCTGCGTAAGAGTTTCGCAAATTCCCGATTATTCCGATGTTGTGGAGCCTCCAGACTATAAGAGGACACCTAGGGATCGTTCCTAGGGTATCCTAGAAGGGTGTAAGCGAGGTTGGAGGCTGTGGAAGTGAAGATTGGAGTTTCACAACTCCTTTTGGTTTGCTTTGCTGTTTTCATGCTTTTTGTAGTTGTTTCATGTTTCCTTGGATCATGAGCAGCTAAACCTCTTAGCTAGGGCTAAGAGGTGAAGCTTGTAGTGAATCCAAGATGTTTCAATTCGTAGTTAAGTGGTTTTAGTTTGGAATTCATGATTATGAACTAAGGTTTGAAGTTTATACAAGTTTTTAAGTAATTTTTCTTAGTCTTGTGATGACTCATGGATGTTTGGATGAATTACTTATCTTCTTAATTTGTTTGCAACGGTATAGACCTGTATGATCCGAGGAATCGGAGTGCGCTCTAGTACTAAGCTCTTCATAAAGGGACTTCAGGCCAAAGTTCTATTTTAGTTGATTTTCTGGAATATGTAAGGACTGTGCTGGTGATTTGAATCTAGTTCAGATCCTAATCTATCCTTGTCTTGTGAGAGGACTTGGAGGTTGGTTATGATTGAGAACTGGACCTATAGGAAAGGGGAATGACCTATGCAATTGAGCATGCTCAGCTCAGCCTAGATTGAGTGAATCTTATGCATAGAACTTATATATTACAGACTGTTTGGTTTAACAGTTCTATCATCCGACTGGTCGGACAGGAATGTCGATTCTAGTTGAGAGAATAAGAAACCACAGCGGATTGAACATCAAGGATTGCTACAAGTGGATCCTTGATACCCTAGTGCCCTCTTATAATTAATTACTTTCAATTTAATTTAGCTTTTGTTACTCACATCAACTTCATACAACAATCTGATTAGTAGACTTCAATAGACACTTGTGGATGAATTTGTGAGATCCTACATAGTCCCTGTGGATCGACCTCGGTCTTACCGAGTTTATTACTACTTCGCAACCCTACACTTGGGGAGTGAACAAGTTTTTGGCGTCGTTGCCGGGGATTTTTGACGGTTTTCACAAATTTCTGAAATTAGTATCTATTTAGGATTTTTTTTAGATTTTTAGACTAACTTAGTTTATTTATTTGATTTTTCTTTTCAGGGATTTTTAGGAAGCCGAAGAAGAGTCAAGGATTTCAAGTGCAATTCAGGTGCTATCCTTCTAAAACCTTACTCTTCTCCTTCTCCTAGTCATTCTTATTTTATTCATCTCTTGTAGAGTGGGTGGAGACTCCTTTTGGATCTCTGAAAGGTCGGCCTATTTGCCACCTGGATTCCTATTGGTCGGCTCTGCCGTCTTAGATCACCTTGTGCTCAGGGATTTCTTTTCTCATCTCTACTCCTCTTTCTCCTTTTTCTGCACTTTTTCTCAAAAGATTCAAAGAGTGGGTGGGGTGTTCTCTGAACCCCTATTGACCAGGAGAAATCGGTCTCTATCTTTGTTTCTGGCCTAGCCATTGCAAGACACCTTGTGCTTCGGTCTTAGAGAAGAGTAAAGAAAAAGAAGGAAGAATTCTTTTTCCTTTTTGTTTCTTATTTTTGGTTTTGCATGCCACATTGGGCTCGGGATTCCAATAACCGACTCATAAGTGAAGGGGGGGATAGTAGAAGGCATTGATAGAGAGCCACGTGTTAGGAGACATCTAGATTCTCCAATTTTATCTGAAAGTATGGCTGCAAATCAACCTAACCCGGTTCAAAATCAAACTGAAACAGGGGAGAATGTGGTTGAGAATGTTCCCCGACCTAGGACTTTACGTGATTTCTTGCAACCTGCAAGAACGAGCACTCCCTCATGCATAGTATTTCCACCAAATGCAGGGAATGTGGATTTGAAACCGGGAGTGATCAATCTTCTCCCTAAATTCCATGGTTTAGACAGTGAAAGTGCCTATCAACACCTTGGGGAGTTTGATGAGGTAATCACCACCATGCACTTTGCAAATGTGACTGATGATGTAGTAAGACTTAAATTCTTCCCTTTCACTCTTAAGGATAAAGCCAAGGGTTGGCTTTATGCATTGAGGCCAAGATCAATTGGGTCATGGAATGATATGCACAGAGAATTTATTAAAAAATTCTTCCCTACTCACAAAACGAACATGCTTAAGCGCCTTACCATGAACTTTGCCCAAAAGGAGGATGAAACCTTTTCCCAATGTTGGGGGAGATCCAAGGACCCAGTATGAAATACAAGATGCAAGCTCATCCTCCCACCATACGGAACATGTCCAGGCTATCACCACTTTGAGAAGTGGGAAAGAAATTGACAAATCTAATCTGGTGAAGGCCCCAAAGCCTAAGGATCCGGAAATTCCCAAAGAGGATGATAGCCCAAACAATGTTCCACAAGAGAAAGAACCGAAAAGGCAATACAAGCCGGTTGCCCCATTTCCACAAAGGTTGATTTCACCTAAACCTTTAGATAAAAATCTGGAGGTTCTGGAAGTTTTTAAGCAGGTGAAGATCAACATCCTGCTGTTGGATGCAATAAAACAAATACCATCTTATGCTAAATTTTTAAAGGAATTGTGTACAATCAAAAGGAAACATAACGTTCACAACAAAGTGCTTTTGGCTGAGAATTTGAGCGCCATCATCAAACAAGAGGTGCCCCAAAAATACAAGGATCCAGGTAGTCCAACCATCTCATGCATCATAGGAGACTACCAGATTAAACAAGCCCTACTCGACTTGGGGGCAAGTGTGAACCTCATTCCATACTCGGTCTACGAACAACTTGGGTTAGGTGAATTGAAACCCACCAAAACCACACTCCAACTTGCTGATAGATCCATCCGGATACCGAGAGGAATGGTAGAGGATGTTCTAGTCCAAGTTGATAAATTCTACTACCCAGTAGATTTTATTGTCTTGGACACACATCCCGTGATAAGCACTGGTACTCAAATTCCCGTCATACTTGGACGACTGTTTCTAGCTACTTCAAACGCCATTATCAATTGCAGAAACGGACTTGTACAAATGTCCTTTGGAAATATGACCCTTAAGCTTAACATATTTGAGTTATGCAAACAACCGCGGGAAGTTGATGATGATGTCCACGAATTAAACATGATCGAATCATTCGTGGAGGATACAGTCCCCTTATCAGTATTTTCCAACCCTTTGGAGGCATGTATGGCCCACTCTCATGAGACAAATGATTACACAATACAAGAGATGGATGCCATTCTAGATGTGATGCTGGTGCTTGAGAATAAAAGATGGAGGGCCCCAATTGAACCTTTGCCTGTAAATGAGAACAAGGCCCTCCCATCCAACATCAAGGCACCAAAACTCGACCTAAAACCATTGCCAAGTGAGCTAAAGTATGTTTATTTAGGTCGAGATGAGACATATCCAGTGGTGATTTCTTCCCACTTGGATGAGGAACAAGAGAGTAGGCTAATAGCCACTCTATTAGACCACAAGAGTGCCATTGGATGGTCAATTGCGGATCTCAAAGGCATAGACCCTCTGATTTGTACTCACCGCATACACCTTGAGGAAAATGCAAAATCATCCCGGCAACCACAAAGACGACTAAATCCAAACATGAAGGATGTGGTTAAGGCCGAAGTGGTGAAACTATTGGATGTAGGTATCATTTACCCAATATCTGATAGCCAATGGGTGAGCCCAACTCAAGTGGTGCCTAAGAAATCGGGAATAACCATCGTAGCCAATGCCAATAACGAACTCGTGCCAACTAGAGTTACTAATGGTTGGAGAATGTGCATTGACTACAGGAAGCTAAACACTGTCACGAGAAAAGGCCACTTCCCCCTACCATTTGTTGATCAGATTTTAGAACGGTTGGCGGGTCATTCCCACTTCTGCTTCCTTGATGGCTATTCAGGGTACAACCAAATAGAAATTGCCCGTGAAGACCAAGAAAAGACTACATTCACATGTCCATTCGGCACTTTCGCCTATCGACGGATGCCGTTTGGACTGTGTAATGCCCCTGTCACCTTTCAGCGTTGTATGATGAGCATCTTTTCTGACATGGTGGGGACCATTCTCGAAGTCTTCATGGATGATTTTTCCGTATTCGGTTGTAGCTTTGATGAGTGCCTTGAGCACTTGAAATCTGTGCTAAAAAGATGTGAAGAGAAGAACCTAGTGCTCAATTGGGAAAAGTGTCACTTCATGGTTCAAAAGGGAATTGTACTTGGTCACATCGTTTCACAAAATGGAATTGAGGTGGACAAGCGAAAATTGATCTTATCTCTACCCTTCCACCACCCAAAAGCATATGAGATGTGCGGTCCTTTTTAGGACACGCAGTATTCTACAGAAGGTTCATAAAGGACTTCAGTTCACTCTCTTGCCCTTTATGTAACCTACTTCAAAAGGAAAAATCATTCGAGTGGAATGAAGAATGTCAAAAGGCCTTTAACACCCTTAAAGGTATGTTGACATGTGCCCCAATAATGCAACCACCGGATTGGAGCCTTCCTTTTGAGATTATGTGCGATGCTAGCGACTATGCTATTGGGGCCGTGTTAGGCCAAAGAAAAGATAAAAAGCCATGTGTCATCTACTATGCAAGTAGAACCCTAAACTCAGCCCAGGCAAACTACACTACCACTGAAAAGGAACTTTTAGCCGTAGTTTTTGCTTTGGAGAAGTTTAGATCCTACTTGATTGGATCCAAGATCATTATATTCACTGACCATGCCGCGCTTAAGTATCTGCTATCTAAGAAGGATGCTAAACCACGGTTATTAAGATGGATCCTCCTACTCCAAGAATTCGACATAGAAATACGTGATAAGAAAGGAGTAGAAAATGTAGTAGCCGACCACCTCTCTCGACTTGTCCTCACTGATTCCCCTGAAATGACTGCAATCAATGACATGTTCCCTGATGAACAACTTTTTGCTGTTTCCCAATTGCCATGGTATGTAGACATTGCTAACTATCTTGCTACAGGTGCAATTCCTACATATTGGAAAAAACAAGATAAGGATAGATTCTTCACGGAGGTGCGGAAATTTCTATGGGACGACCCATACTTATTCAAGTACTGTCCCGATCAAATCATAAGGAGATGTGTCCCAGATGATGAGCAACAAAGTATCATCTCCTTCTGTCATTCTCAAGCATGTGGTGGCCACTTTTCGGCTAAAAAGACCACAGCGAAAATTCTGCAATGTGGGTTTTATTGGCCTACCATGTTCAAAGACACACATGAGTTTTGCAAAGCATGTGAACCTTGTCAGAAACTAGGAGGAATATCCCGTAGAAATATGATGCCACTCAATCCCATCTTAATTATCGAAATTTTTTATTGTTGGGGCATCGATTTCATGGGCCCATTCCCATCTTCTTTTGGAAATGTATACATCTTGCTTGCCGTTGAGTATGTTTCCAAATGGGTCGAGGCCATCCCTTGCCGGAATAATGACCATAAAATGGTCATTCGATTTTTAAAAGAAAATAATCTTTCCCGGTTTGGAACGCCTCGAGTCATCATAAGTGATGGAGGATCTCACTTTTGCAATCGCCCTTTTGCAGCCCTAATGAAGAAATATGGCGTTACACACAAAGTGAGCACCCCCTATCACCCACAAACTAGTGGACAAGCTGAGATATCCAATAGGGAGATTAAACACATTTTAGAGAAAACGGTGAATCCCGATCGCAAGGATTGGTCACTTCGACTTACCGATGCGCTTTGGGCTTACCGTACTGCCTTTAAAACCCCTATTGGAATGTCTCCCTATAGACTTGTCTATGGGAAGGCTTGTCACTTGCCTGTGGAGTTGGAACATAAGGCGTATTGGGCTATTAAGACAATGAATTTCAATTCTGACAAGGCAAGCTCGCTAAGCAAACTTCAATTAAATGAACTTGCAGAAATTCAGAATGAAGCTTATGAGAATGCGAGAATTTACAAGGACAAGACGAAGATATTCCATGATAAGAATATTCTTCGCAAGACATTCTCGATCAATCAAAAAGTCCTCATGTATAATTCTCGCTTACATCTATTTCCGGGAAAATTGAGATCTCGATGGACCGGTCCCTACATTGTGCAAACTGTCTATCTGTATGGGACTGTCGAGCTATTGAATCCAAGGAACGGCAATATTTTTAAGGTAAATGGGCAACGATTAAAGCCGTTCTTTGAAAATTTTCCTTCAGAAGGTATGTCCATACCCCTGAATGATCCTGTGTATCAGGATAATTGATCTCCTAGTCTGATGGAGGTATAGAGTAGTTAGGATTAGGATTTTGCTGCTTTTGTTTTCGTTTTCATAGGTTTGTTAGAAGGAGGAAGATTTCCAATGTTCACTCTCTCAGGTAATATCATTCCTCACTCCCTGTTATTTTCAAATTGCTCTCATGTTTTGCTCATTGCGCATCTTTTACATTGAGGACAATGCAAGATTTGGTTGGGGGGGTGTAGGACAGCTTGGATGAATCCAGCACTTTGCAACATCTCAAGCAATTATGTGGAAATTTTTTGATTTTTTTCAAAAATTTGAAACTCTTTTGGAAAACATTGGTTCTATGCATTCCAGATGATATGAGCATAAGAGGAAGAGATATGAAGTGAATAGGGCTAGATGTCTGGAATCTCTCATTGCATAATGGTTTTATATGTGAACTCCCCTATTTTTGTGATTGATAGAAAATCTGAACACTTTTACACCTAGTTCACATTACACGATTTTCATGAGTTGAAGGGATTATGTGATTTATGGATTAGCTAGACTTTGAATTAAGGTATTGAGAAATCAAGCCGGGGTACTTTGTCCATCCTTGTCCATGGGAAAATAATGAAAGATATGGATTTTTAAAAATCCTATCTAATTTAAAAAGAAAAAGGAAAAGGAAGGATGAAATTTGGAATGTGGAAAAACGGTGGAAAATTCCGATTAGGGCTACCTACTACCAACCGGGGGATGGTCTACCCGTAACCAAAGCCGGAAATGGGACGTAGTGTGAAAGTCGTCGGAAGGACGGTAAGGTAAATTCCTGTCATTGGCTTGATGTGGCTCTATGTACCTTGAGTTCAATAGTCTAGTTGATCTATGAAGAAGATAATCTTAGAAACTCGTGGAATGAATTTTCACTACCCACACTAGGATGAATTTGTTCAAGTCCCTCTATTTATCAATCAATCAGTGGGAATCTCATATGAATGCCTATTATGCCTTGAGGATTTACGGTTCCAACCTTTGATGCCTAATCTTTCTGAATCTTACACTTACGAACCTTGGAATGTATAGAAGGATGGTTTCTGAAAGAGAGTTGAGTTTTGAAGAATGAGATTAGCTTCACGCATGTTTTGCTCGGGACTAGCAAAATGCTGGTTGGGGGGTGTGTTGAGCTCTTAATTGTGCATATTCTAACCCCAATTCATCACTCATTGTGCAAGGTTTGTATGGTTTGTAAGCTAATTCAATGCATGTTTTGTGACTACAGGATTGAGGGTGGACTCTACTCAATTGAAGACATAAAGAGCTCACTTGGGATCATTCTGATGAAGAATGTTTGAGGACCAAAGAAGAAAAGAAAGAAAGAACTAAAGAAGAGAAGAAAGCAGATGAAAGAAAGGAAGAAAATAAGAAGAAAATGAAGCTGACCGGTCGTGACCGGTCGGCCAAGGAAGCCAGACCGGTCAGTGACCGGTCAGCCATGTATGTTGGGCATTACTGAAGAGGACCGACCGGTCATGACTGGTCGGTCATTGTTGCTGGAAAATTACTGAAGAGGTCCGACCGGTCATGACCGGTCGGACATGCTTGCTGGACCAAGGATGAATAGGCCCGACCGGTCTTGACCGGTCGGGCATACTTGCTGGAATGACTCTCTATTGAGGCCGACCGGTCATGACCGGTCGGCCATGCGTATGAACTTAGAAACTTCTAATTTCTTCCCGATTTTCTCTGCGCTGCGTAAGAGTTTCGCAAATTCCCGATTATTCCGACGTTGTGGAGCCTCCAGACTATAAGAGGACACCTAGGGATCGTTCCTAGGGTATCCTAGAAGGGTGTAAGCGAGGTTGGAGACTGTGGAAGTGAAGATTGGAGTTTCACAACTCCTTTTGGTTTGCTTTGCTGTTTTCATGCTTTTTGTAGTTGTTTCATGTTTCCTTGGATCATCAGCAGCTAAACCTCTTAGTTAGGGCTAAGAGGTGAAGCTTGTAGTGAATCCAAGATGTTTCAATTCGTAGTTAAGTGGTTTTAATTTGGAATTCATGATTATGAACTAAGGTTTGAAGTTTATACAAGTTTTTAAGTAATTTTTCTTAGTCTTGTGATGACTCATGGATGTTTGGATGAATTACTTATCTTCTTAATTTTTTGCAACGGTATAGACCTGTATGATCCGAGGAATCGGAGTGCGCTCTAGTACTAAGCTCTTCATAAAGGAACTTCAGGCCAAAGTTCTATTTTAGTTTATTTTCTGGAATATGTAAGGACTGTGCTGGTGATTTGAATCTAGTTCAGATCCTAATCTATCCTTGTCTTGTGAGAGGACTTGGAGGATGGTTATGATTGAGAACTGGACCTATAGGAAACGGGAATGACCTATGCAATTGAGCATGCTCAGCTCAGCCTAGATTGAGTGAATCTTATGCATAGAACTTATATATTACAGACTGTTTGGTTTAACAGTTCTATCATCCGATTGGTCGGACAAGAATGTCGATTCTAGTTGAGAGAATAAGAAACCACAGCGGATTGAACATCAAGGATTGCTACAAGTGGATCCTTGATACCCTAGTGCCCTCTTATAATTAATTACTTTCAATTTAATTTAGCTTTTGTTACTCACATCAACTTCATACAACAATCTGATTAGTAGACTTCAATAGACACTTGTGGATGAATTTGTGAGATCCTACATAGTCCCTGTGGATGGACCTCGGTCTTATCGAGTTTATTACTACTTCGCAACCCTACACTTGGGGAGTGAACAGGAATCCAGGTGGGAAAAAGGCCGACCTTTCAGAGATCCAAAAAGGAGTCTCCACCCACTCTACAAGAGATGAATATGATAGGAATGAATAGGAGAAGGAGAAGAGTAGGGTTTAGAAAGATAAAACCTGATTCGGCGCTTGAATCCCTTGTATCTTCTTCAGCTTCCTAGAAATCCCTGAAAAGAAAAATCAAATAAACAAACTAAGTTAGTCTTAAAATCCTAACAAATCCTAAATAGATACTAATTTCAGAAATTTGTGAAAAACCGTCAAAATCCCCGGCAACGGCGCCAAAAACTTGTTCGCTTCCCCAAGTGTAGGGTTGCGATGTAGTAATAATCTCGGTAAGACCGAGGTCGATCCACAGGGATTTATGTAGGATTTCACAAACACATCCAAAAGCGTCTATTGAAAGCTAATAATTAGATTTTGAATAGAATTGATGTGAATAATAGTTTTAAACTAATTTGAATGTAGACAATTATAAAAAGGCAGTAGGGGTTCAAGGATCCACTTGTAGCAATCCTTGATGTTCAATCCGCTGTGGTTTCTCATTCTCTCAAATAGAATCGACATTAAGGTCTATCTAGTCGGATGATAGAGCTGTTAAACCAAACAATCTATAATATGTAAGTGTAATGCATAGGATTCACTCAATGTAGGCTGAGCTGAGCATGCTCAATTGCATAGGTCATTCCCCTTTCCAAAAGGTCTAGTTCACAATCATAACCATCCTCAAGTCCTGTCACAAGACAAGGCTATCAGGATTTGAACTTGATTCAAATCTCATGCACAGTCCATACATATTACAGAAAATCAGAAAATTAGAACTTAGGTAAGAAGTCCCTTCATGAAGATCATAGTACTAGAGCACACTCCGATTCCTCGGATCATACAGGTCTAGACGGATACAAACCAATTAAGAAGTTAAGTAATTCTCCCAAACATCCATGAGTCATCATAAGACTAAGAACAACCACTTAAAAACTTGTATAAACTTCAAACCATAGTTCATAATCATGAATTCCATACTTAAAACCAACTAGCTACGAATTGAAACATCTTGGATCCACTACAAGCTTCACCTCTTAGCCCTAGCTAAGAGGTTTAGCTGCTCATGATCCAAGGAAACATGAAACAACTAAAAAGTTCATAAAAACAGCAAAAACAAACTCCAAGGAGTTGTGGAACTCCAAAATTCACTTCCTCCGCCTCTAAGCTTGCTTCAACCCTTCTTAGATACCCTAGGAACGATCCCTAGGTGTCCTTTTATAGTCTGGAGGCTCCGCAACTTCAGAAGAATCGAGAAACTGCGTAAGAGTTACGCAGTGCGCAGAGGAAATCGGGCCGAAGATAGAAATTTCTAATTTTTCATGTGGCCGACCAATCTGGACCGGTCGGACTAGGCTGGCCGACCGGTCACGACCGGTCTGGCCTCTTCAGCATTACTCCAGCAAGCATGGCCGACCGGTCAAGACCGGTCGGCTTGTTTAACATTGATCTAGCCACCATGTCCGACCGGTCTTGACCGGTCGGACGTCTTTAGCATTGGTCCATCAGGAATAGCTGACCGCTCAGGACCGGTCTGGCTCCATTGGCCGACCGGTCAAGACCGGTCGGTAGTCTTCCTTCTTCTTTTTCTTCTTTTTCTTTTCTTTCCTTGCTCATTTCTTTTACTTTCTTTCTTCTTTTCTTCTTTGGTTCTTAAGTAATCTTCATCAGAATAGTCCCAAATGAGCCTTCTTTGTCTTCAATTAGGTGGAGTCCACTCTCAATCCTGTAGTCACAAAACATGCATTAGATTCATCTATAAACCATGCAAACCTCGCACAATGAGTGATTAATTGGGGTTAGAATATGCACAATTAAGAGCTTAACATCTAGACCTGTATGATCCGAGGAATCGGATTGCGCTCTAGGACTATGATCTTCATGAAGGGACTTCCTACCAAAGTTCTATTTTCTGATTTTCTGAAATATGTATGGACTGTGCATGTGATTTGAATCAAGTTCAAATCCTGATCTAGCCTTGTCTTGTGACAGGACTTGAGGATGGTTATGATTGTGAACTGGACCTTTTGGAAAGGGGAATGACCTATGCAATTGAGCATGCTCATCTCAGCCTACATTGAGTGAATCTTATGCATAGAACTTACATATGACATATTATTTGGTTTAACAGCTCTATCATCCGACTAGATAGATCTTATTATCGATTCTAGTTGAGAGAATGAGAAACTACAGCGGATTGAACATCAAGGATTGCTACAAGTGGATCCTTGAACCCCTAGTGCCTTTTTATAATTGTCTACATTCAAATTAGTTTAAAATTGTTATTCACATCAATTCTATTCAAAATCTGATTATTAGCTTTCAATAGACACGTTTAGATGTGTTTGTGAAATCCTACATAAGTCCCTGTGGATAGACCTCGGTCTTACCGAGTTTATTACTACATCGCAACCCTACACTTGGGGAAGCGAACAAGTTTTTGGTGCCGCTGCCGGGGATTTTGACAGTTTTTCACAAATTTCTGAAATTAGTATCTATTTAGGATTTTTTTTTAGGATTTTAGGACTAACTTAGTTTGTTTATTTGATTTTTCTTTTCAGGAATTTCTAGGAAGCTGAAGAAGATACAAGGATTTCAGGTGCCGAATCAGGTTTTATCTTTCTAAACCTTACTCTTCTCCTTCTCCTATTCATTCCTATCTTATTCATCTCTTGTAGAGTGGGTGGTGACTCCTTTTGGATCTCTGAAAGGTCGGCCTTGTGCCACCTGGATTCCTATTGGTCGGCTCTACCGTCTTGGATCACCTTGTGCTCAGAGATTTCTTTTCTTATCTCTACTCCTCTGTCTCCTTTTTCTGCACTTTTTCTCAAAAGATTCAAAGAGTGGGTGGGGAGTTTTTTGAACCCCTATTGACCAGGAGAAATCGGTCTCTATCCTTGCTTTTGGCTTAGCCATTACAAGACACCTTGTGCTTCGATCTTAGAGAAAAGTAAAAAAAGGGAGGAAGAATTCTTCTTTCTCTTTGTTTCTTATTTTTTTGGTTTTGCATGCCACATTGGGCTTGGGATTCCAATAACCGACTCATAAGTGAAGGGGGGATAGTAGAAGGAATTGACAGAGAACCACGTGCTAGGAGACATATAAACTCTCCAATTTTATCTGAAAATATGGCTGCAAATCAACCTAATCCGGGCCAAAACCAAACTGAAACAGGGGAGAATGTGGTTGAGAATGTTCCCCTGACCTAAGACTTTACGTGATTTCTTGCAACCCCCAAGAGCGAGCACTCCCTCATGCATAGTTTTTCCATAAAATGCAGGGAATGTGGATTTGAAACATGGAGTGATCCAAGTTCTCCCTAAATTCCATGGATTAGACAGTGAAAGTGCCTATCAACACCTTAAGGAGTTTGATGAGGTAATCACCACCATGCACTTTGTAAATGTGACTGAAGATGTAGTAAGACTCAAATTCTTCCCTTTCACTCTTAAAGATAAAGCCAAGGGTTGGCTTTATGCATTGAGGCCAAGATCAATTGGTGCATGGACTGATATGCACAGAGAATTTATAAAAAAAAATTCTTCCCTACTCACAAAACGAACATGTTGAAGCGCCTTATAATGAACTTTGCCCAAAAGGAAGATGAAACCTTCTTCCAATGTTGGGAGAGGTTAAGGATTTATTAAACGCATGCCCACATCATGGCTATGAAATTTTGCGGGTTATAAGCTTTTTCTATGAAGGACTGACTTCACCCATGCGCCAATTTGTAGAAATGATGTGTAATGGGGAGTTCATGAATAAGGAAGCTGATGAAGCATGGGATTATTTGGAAGAATTGGCTGAGAATGCACAGGCTTGGGACACATCGAAACCAACAAATTCCAAGACTGACCAACAAAAGGAAAGGGGGGGAATGTATGTCTTATTAGAAGAAGATAGCATAAGTGCATGGGTGGCTAGCCTCACAAGAAAGGTCGAAGCCATGGAATTAAGGAAAAGTGAAGCGATCAACTCCACTGATGTTGAAACTGTTTGTGGAATTTGTGCTAGAAATTAACATGCTACACAAGATTGCCCTACAATTTCAGCAGTTCAAGGCATCTTACAAGAACAAACAAATGCCATAAACAGTTATCAACAACAATTTGGTGCTCCAAACTCAAACACGTTTAATCCTAATTGGAAGAACCATCCCAACTTCAGTTGGAGGAATGGACCCACTGCAAATGCAAGCAACACTCCAAAAGTATCACTAGAGGAGATGTTGGGTGCATTCGTATCGGTCCAAGCTGAGTATAACAAGACAAATTCTCTAAAAATAGATGGGTTCATGCAAGAGCTCAATCAAAATTCAACTCAAGCCATCAATGAATTGAAAACATCACTGGCTAGAGTTGAATCTCATCTTAGTGTAAGAGAGAAGGGCACACTTCCTGCCCAACCTCTTCCTAACCCAAGAACCCAGTTTGAGATACAAGACGCAAGCTCATCCTCCCACCACACGGAACATGTTCAAGCTATCACTACTTTGAGAAGTGGGAAAGAAATTGACAAATCCAATCTGGTGAAGACCCCAAAGCCTAAGGATCCGAAAATTTCTAAAGAAGATGATAGCTCGAACAATACCCCACAAGAAAAAGAACCGGAAAGGCAATACAAGCTAGTTGCTCCATTTCCACAAAGGTTGATTTCACCTAAACCTTTAGATAAAAATCTGAAAATTTTAGAAGTATTCAAGTAGGTGAAGATCAACATCCCGTTGTTGGATGCAATAAAATAAATACCATCTTATGCCAAATTTCTAAAGGAATTATGTACAGTTAAAAGGAAACACAATGTTCACAACAAAGTCCTTTTGATAGAGAATTTGAGTGCCATTATCAAACAAGAGGTGCCCCAAAAATACAAGGATCCTGGTAGTCCAACCATCTCATGCATCATAGGAGACTACCGGATCAAACAAGCTCTACTCAACTTGGGGGCAAGTGTGAATCTCATTCCATACTCGGTCTACGAACAACTTGGGTTAG
This sequence comes from Liriodendron chinense, assembly GCA_003013855.2. Classification (NCBI taxonomy): domain Eukaryota; kingdom Viridiplantae; phylum Streptophyta; class Magnoliopsida; order Magnoliales; family Magnoliaceae; genus Liriodendron; species Liriodendron chinense. Next base: position 638,076 of record PVNU02001229.1, on the reverse strand, counting down.
GTGAATTGAAACCCACCAAAACCACACTCCAACTTGCTGATAGATCCATCCGTATACCGAGAGGAATGATAGAGGATGTTCTAGTCCAAGTTAATAAATTCTACTACCCAGTAGACTTTATTGTCTTGGATACACATCCCGTAATAGGCACCGGTGCTCAAATTCCTGTCATACTTGGACGACCGTTTCTAGCTACTTCAAATGCCATTATCAATTGTAGAAACGGACTTGTACAAATGTCCTTTGGAAATATGACCCTTGAGCTTAACATATTTGATTTATGCAAACAACCATGGGAGATTGATGATGATGTCCACGAACTAAACAGGATCGAATCATTCGTGGAGGATAGAGTCCCCTTATCACTATCTTCCGGTCCTTTGGAGGCATGTGTGGCCCATTCTCATGAGATAAATGATGACACAGTACAAGAGATGGATGCCATACTAGAGATTGTTAGTGCACTTTTCTATGGCATACTAGTGCACCTTGTTTGTCAATTACTTAGGTCAGTGGGTCTAGTGTCGGTTGAGCTTAATGAAGACGAAGAACGAAGACTCAAGACGGACCGGCTGCATCAAGGAAGAAGAAACAGGTAAAAGTGATGCCTTGGTGTGCCTTGCCTTGACCAAAACTTAACCCATAACCTCTTAGATGACTTGCACCAACTAGGTATACCTTTAGTCATCATCATTAGTCTTAGAACTCCATGAAAAATATGATAAATTAGACTAATTAAAGAGGTGGAAGCTGCTGTAATCAAATAGGCTCAAACAGCAGTTTCCGATAGGACTCCGATCAATCGGACACTGGCTCCGATATGACTCCGATCAATCGGACAGAAGCTCCGATCAATCGGATAGAATCTCCGATCAATCAGAAATTTTTCCAGCAACCTTGAAAATCCACTGGACATATTTTCGATCAATTGGACAGTCTTCCGATCCATCGGAAGGGGTCCGTCCGATCAATCGGACAGTGTTCCGATCAATCGGAATATCTTCTAGAGACTGCACTGGATAGATTTCCGGTCAATCGGACTTGTCTCCGATCAATCGGACCTTATTTCGATCAATCGGAGATGCGCGAATCTGCCCGTTTTTTTACCGTTGGAAGAAAATCTATTTAAAAGGGGGATTCGTTTTTTGAGCCAAGAGAGGGGATTTTGAGGAGATAGAAGCCACCATTGCTAGAGATCATTAGAGGCTCTATCCCAAACCTAAAGCAAGTCATTCTCCTTGTGTTTTCATCACAAGCTTGGTCCATTCAATGGCATCTTGAGAATGGACTTGTTCCCTCTTGATTCCTAGGGTTTAGACACCTTGATGATAGTTAAATCCTTTGTCTAAACACTACCTAGGAGTCCATTTAAGTGCATTCCTCTAGAAAACCCATTTCCTACCATTTGTAGAGGTTTCACCATTCCCTAGCACCTTGGGCATCTCCAATGGAGCTTCACATGCAAGGTAGCTGATCTTGGAGCTGAAGCCTTGGCAAAGCAACGGCGTCAACAATCGGGGGAGCACAAGGGGAGGTGATTCAAGCACGGGAGAGCGAGAAGAAGCAACCCAAGATGGCGCAACAAGGGGCTCAATCCGACAAGTAAGGTTGTCTTGTTAAGAGTCCATCCACTCAATTCCTTGTGGGAGTTGAGTGTAGAGTTTGTTTGACAAACTCGCCCCGGGGTCGTTAGCCGATCCTTGGCCTATTAGTTGGGCCTAAAATCTAGGGACGTCAGCCGTTCCTTGGCACGTTAGTCGGGCCTAAAACAAAGTCTCCAAGGGGGAGCCACCAACACGGGTGCAAACGTGTAGGTTGGGAGGAACCTGTAAACTCGCCGGTTGGGTGGATCCGAGTTAAAACACCTTGGTTGGGAGGAACCAGATTTAAACTCCCCAGTGAATGCCGGTGTGCTCAAAGGGGTTGAGTACTTGAACCGGGAGTAGAGTAGACAAGTAGTCAAACCACTATACATCCTTGTGTTTGTGATTGATCTTGAGCACATTTCTCTTTATGCATTGCATTTAACTTGTTAATTATGAATGCTTAGTTAGGAATGTATGCTAGGCACTTGATAGGCACATCCACACTTACAAGATGTACTTTCACTACCTCATGTTGACTTGAGCATTTCTTGATCCATCCTCTCTAGTCCACATGAGTTGATTAGACTAGGTTGTTAATTGCTTTATCTTTTGCTAGTCTATTAATTGGACCCACTTAGGCTTGGAAGTCGAAGTGTTTATCGCTTACGTAGTTTAATTTGTTAAATCTGATAAGTAGGCGAAAAGATTTTGAAAAAAAAAAAGCTCCTATTCACCCCCCTCCTATAGGTTCAGCCATAATTCTAGTTGCTCCTCAAGCTTCCGCACGCGTATGCGTAGGGTGTCGTGTTAGGCTACCCAACGCAATTTCAATTGGTATCAGAGCAGGTTGCTCTTCAAGGACGTAACCGTCTAGAGTAAGATCCGATACCGGAGCACTAGCATCATGTCTAACCGAGATGGGAGTGCCACCAACCGTCCACCTTTCTTTGACGGGTCCAACTATGCTTATTGGAAGGCGAGAATGAGAATTTTTCTCCAATCCATGGACCCTCCGGTGTGGCTTAGCACACAAGCTGGATATACCTTGCCCACCGAGCAAGTGGAGGTTGATGGGAAAAATATTGTCATTCCCAAAGATGATTCCAAATGGGATGACATAGAGAGAGCTCAATACATGACAAATGCCAAAGCTCTCAATGCGATTTGCTGTGCGGTTTCTCCGGAAGAATTTCAGCGCATTCTCACATGCGCAACTGCAAAAGAAGCGTAGGATATACTTGAGGTTACCCACGAGGGAACTAGCACAGTAAGACGCTCGAAGCTTCAGCTCTTAACCACCAAATTTGAAAACATTAGGATGGAAGAGACTGAAACTTTCATGGAGTTTTATACTAAATTGTCAGATATTTGCAACTCCATGTTTGTCTTGGGGGATCGGGTTCCGGAAGGAAGGATTTATAGAAAAATACTTAGGTCCCTCCTGGGAAGATTTGACTCCAAGATAGTTGCCTTAGAAGAGTGTAGAGATATAGATGGCATGAAAGTAGAAGAACTCATAAGTTCCCTACAAACTCATGAACTACACTTTAAGGCCCCCTCTAGGAAGAAAAACGTCGCCCTAAAATCCTCTCACAAACATAAGAAAATTAAGAGTGAGTCGGAGGAAGATAGCGATGATGAGGATGATGAGGAAGAAAAATTAAACAAAAAATTCAAGAGATTCCTCAAATTTGATAGAGGGAATAGCCGTGACAAGAAGGACAAGAAGGGTGATAAACATAAAGGGAAATCATCCAAACCTTCATTCGTCCGATGTTACGGTTGCGGTTAACGTGGCCATATTGCCCCGGACTGTCCGGAAACGCATAAACCGAAAGGTAAAAAGGCAATGGCTGCCACGTGGAATAATACGGAGGAGTCGGACTCCAAATCCGATGACTCTGCTAGTGATGGGAGCCAATATAATGATCTAGCTCTCTCGGCTTCCACCACTACCCCTCTTCCCGCTTATCTAAGAGGGGATCCCAACCGCTATCCCTTCTAGGAGTAGAAGGAGTTCCCAACCCCTCACCTCATGCTACATTTTATGAGGGTGTTGAGGAAATTAGTTACCCTTAGGCTTATCAAACTAAACATTGTTAGTGAGGGTAGCTAGAAATGCTTATATAGGTAAATCTGAGGATTTCAGCCTCATTTCTGTGTGTATGGGCAAATCAGAGGATTCAAGCCTCATTAGCCCAATTTTTGATAATTTAGCCTTGCTTTTAATTAATATATTTGCTTGCTAGATTATCACCATGCTTAGATTAGTTAATCATCTTGAGTTTTATGCTTCATTGTATGCTAATCTTTGCTTAGTATTGGTCTTGATATACCAATAGGGGAGGTTGGTTGATTGGGCTATAAGCCCTTGAGCTTTAATGCTTAGTGTATATCATAGATGACCAATTAAGCATGATTAACTATGCTTAGAAAGTTACATTTTCTTGTTAATCATGTTCTTTAGCATGCTCCGTGATTTTATGTTCATGCACCCTATACTCTCTCTAGTTAGCATGTGCTTATAGTTATAACTGTGACATACTATCTTCTCTTACCTTAACCTTAATTGATATATCATTAAGGGGGAGAGAATAGTTTGTCAATTGCTAACAAAAAGGGGGAGAAAGATCAAGTCCCACTAAAACTAGTTTGCTATGTTTTGTGATGCAAGGATTGACAGGTTATGGGGGAGCAATCTGAAGAGGAGCAGCTTAGTTTAGGCATGTCAAGAGTCCTGTATTTTATTTCATATCAATGTAATCTCTTGTACATGTATTTTTTTTTGTAGGTTAGGTTTTTGTAAGTAATTGACAAAGGGGGTGATTGTTAGTGCACTTTCTATGGCATACTAGTGCACCTTGTTTGTCAATTACTTAGGTCAGTGGGTCTAGTGTCGGTTGAGCTTAATGAAGACGAAGAACGAAGACTCAAGACGGACCGGCTGCATCAAGGAAGAAGAAACAGGTAAAAGTGATGCCTTGGTGTGCCTTGCCTTGACCAAAACCTAACCCATAACCTCTTAGATGACTTGCACCAACTAGGTATACCTTTAGTCATCATCATTAGTCTTAGAACTCCATGAAAAACATGATAAATTAGACTAATTAAAGAGGTGGAAGCTGCTGTAATCAAATAGGATCAAACAGCAGTTTTCGATAGGACTCCGATCAATCAGACACTGGCTCCGATATGACTCCGATCAATCGGACAGAAGCTCCGATCAATCGGACAGAATCTCCGATCAATCAGAAATTTTTCCAGCATCCTTGAAAATCCACTGGACATATATCCGATCAATCGGACAGTCTTCCGATCCATCGGAAGGGGTCCGTCCGATCAATCGGACAGTGTTCCGATCAATCGGAATATCTACCAGAGACTTCACTGGATAGATTTCCGATCAATCGGACTTGTCTCTGATCAATCGGACAGGTCTCCGATCAATCGGAGATGCGCGAATCTGCCCTTTTTTGACCGTTGGAAGAAAATTTATTTAAAAGGGGGATTCGTTTTTTGAGCCAAGAGAGAAGATTTTGAGGAGATAGAAGCCACCATTGCTAGAGATCATTAGAGGCTCTATCCCAAACCTAAAACAAGTCATTCTCCTTGTGTTTTCATCACAAGCTTGGGCCATTCAATGGCATCTTGAGAATGGACTTGTTCCCTCTTGATTCCTAGGGTTTAGACACCTTGATGATAGTTAAATCCTTTGTCTAAACACTACCTAGGAGTCTATTTAAGTGCATTCCTCTAGGAAACCCATTTCCTACCATTTGTAGAGGTTTCACCATTCCCTAGCACCTTGGGCATCTCCAATGGAGCATCACATGCAAGGTAGCTGATCTTGGAGCTGAAGCCTTTGCAAAGCAACGGCGTCAACGATCAGGGGAGCACAAGGGGAGCTGATTCAAGCACGGGAGAGCGAGAAGAAGCAACCCAAGACGGCGCAACAAGGAGCTCAATCCGACAAGTAAGGTTGTCTTGTTAAGAGTCCATCCACTCAATTCCCTGTGGGAGTTGAGTGTAGAGTTTGTTTGACAAACTCGCCCCGGGGTCGTTAGCCGATCCTTGGCCTATTAGTTGGGCCTAAAATCTAGGGACGTCAGCTATTGCTTGGCACGTTAGTCGGGCCTAAAACAATGTCTCCAAGGGGGAGCCACCAACACGGGTGCAAACGTGTAGGTTGGGAGGAACCTGTAAACTCGCCGGTTGGGTGGATCCGAGTTAAAACACCTTGGTTGGGAGGAACCAGATTTAAACTCCCCAGTGAATGCCGATGTGCTCAAAGGGGTTGAGTACTTGAACCGGGAGTGGAGTAGACAAGTAGTCGAACCACTATACATCCTTGTGTTTGTGATTGATCTTGAGCACATTTCTCTTTATGCATTGCATTTAACTTGTTAATTATGAATGCTTAGTTAGGAATGTATGCTAGGCACTTGATAGGCACATCCACACTCACAAGATGTACTTTCACTACCTCATGTTGACTTGAGCATTTCTTGATCCATCCTCTCTAGTCCACATGAGTTGATTAGACTAGGTTGTTAATTGCTTTATCTTTTACTAGTCTATTAATTGGACCCACTTAGGCTTGGAAGCCGAAGTGTTTATCGCTTACGTAGTTTAATTTATTAAATCTGATAAGTAGGCGAAAAGATTTTGAAAAAAAAAAGGTCCTATTCATCCCCCTCCTATAGGTTCAACCATAATTCTAGTTGCTCCTCAAGCTTCCGCACGCGTATGCGTAGGGTGTCGTGTTAGGCTACCCGACGCAATTTCAGAGATGATGCCAGTGCTTGATAATAAAAGATGGAGGGCCCTATTTGAGCCTTTGCCTGTAAGCGAGAACAAGGCCCTCCCATCCAACATCAAAGCACCAACACTCGACCTAAAACCATTACCAAGTGAGCTGAAATATGTTTATTTAGGTCGAGATGAGACATATCCAGTGGTGATTTCTTTCCACTTGGATAAGGAACAAGAGAGTAGGCTAATAGCCACTCTATTAGAGCACAAGAGTGCCATTGGATGGTCAATTGCAGATCTCAAAGGCATAGACCCACTGATTTGTACTCATCGCATACACCTTGAGGAGAATACGAAGACATCTAGGCAACCACAAAGACGACTAAATCCAAACATGAAGGATGTGGTTAAAGCCGAAGTGGTAAAGTTATTGGATGTGGGTATTATTTACCCAATATCTGATAGCCAATGGGTGAGCCCAACTCAAGTGGTGCCTAAGAAATCCAGAATAACCATCGTAGCCAATGCCAATAATGAACTCGTGCCAACTAGAGTCACTACCGGTTGGAGAATGTGCATTGACTACAGGAAGCTAAACACTGTCACGAAGAAAGACCACTTCCCCCTACAATTTGTCGATCAAATTTTAGAACGGTTGGCGGGTCATTCCCACTTTTGCTTCCTTGATGGCTATTTAGGGTACAAGTAAATAGAAACTGCCCGTGAAGACCAAGAAAAGACTACATTCACATGTCCATTTGGCACTTTCGCCTACCGACGGATGCCGTTTGGACTATGTAATGCCCCTGCCACCTTTCAGCGTTGTATGATGAGTATTTTTTTTTCATGGTAGGGACCATTCTCGAAGTCTTCATGGATGATTTTTCCATATTTGGTTGTAGCTTTGATGAGTGCCTTGAGCACTTGAAGTCTGTGCTGAAAAGATGTGAAGAGAAGAACCTTGTCCTCAATTGGGAGAAGTGTCACTTCATGGTTCAAAAGGGAATTGTACTTGGTCACATCGTTTCACAAAATGGAATCGAGGTGGACAAAGTGAAAATTGATCTTATCTCTAACCTTCCACCACCCAAGAGCATACGAGATGTACGGTCCTTTTTAGGACACGCAGGATTTTACAGAAGGTTCATAAAGGACTTTAGTTCACTCTCTCGCCCTTTATGTAACCTACTTCAAAAGGAAAATTCATTCGAGTGGAATGAAGAATGTCAAAAGGCCTTTACCACCCTTAAAGGTATGTTGACATGTGCTCCCATAATGCAACCACCTAATTGGAGCATTCCTTTTGAGATTATGTGCGATGCTAGTGACTATGCTATTGGGGCCAGATTATGTGCGATGCTAGTGACTATGCTATTGGGGCCGTGTTAGGTCAAAGAAAAGAGAAAAAGCCATGTGTCATCTACTATGCAAGTAGAACCCTAAACTCAGCCCAAGCAAACTACACCACTACTGAAAAAGAACTTTTAGCCGTAGTTTTTGCCTTGAACAAGTTTAGGTCCTACTTGATTGGATCCGAGATCATTATATTCACTGACCATGTCGCGCTTAAGTATCTTCTTTCTAAGAAGGATGCTAAACCACGGTTGTTAAGATTGATCCTTCTACTCTAGGAATTCAACATAGAAATACGTGATAAGAAAGGAGTAGAGAATGTAGTAGCTGACCACCTCTCTCGACTTGTCCTCCCTGATTCCCCTGAAACGATTGCAATCAATGACATGTTCCCTGATGAACAACTTTTTGCTGTTTCCTAATTGCCATGGTATGCGGACATTGCTAACTATCTTGCTACAGGTACAACTCCTACATATTGGAAAAAGCAAGATAAGGATAAATTCTTCACGGAGGTGCGGAAATTCCTATGGGACGACCCATACTTATTCAAGTATTGTCCCGATCAAATCATAAGGAGATGTGTGCCAGATGAGGAACAACAAAGTATCATCTCCTTCTGTCATTCTTAGGCATGTGGTGGCCACTTTTCGGCTAAAAAGACCACAGCGAAAATTTTGCAATGTGGGTTTTATTGGCCCACCATGTTCAAAGACACACATGAGTTTTGCAAAGCATGTGAACCTTGTCAGAAATTAGGAGGAATCTCCCGTAGAAATATGATGCCACTCAATCCCATCTTAATAATCGAAATTTTTTATTGTTGGGGCATCGATTTCATGGGCCCATTCCCATCTTCTTTTGGAAACCTATACATCTTGCTTGCCGTTGATTATGTTTCCAAATGGGTCGAGGCCATCCCTTGCCGGAATAATGACCATAAAACGGTCATTCGTTTTTTAAAAGAGAATATTCTTTCCCGGTTTGGAACGCCTCGAGTCATCATAAGTGATGGAGGGTCTCACTTTTGCAATCGCCCTTTTGAAACCTTAATGAAGAAATATGGCGTAACACACAAAGTGAGCACTTCCTATCACCCACAAACTAGTGGATAAGATGAGATATCCAATAGGGAGATTAAACACATTTTAGAGAAAACGGTAAATCCCGATCGCAAGGATTGGTCACTTCGGCTTACCGATGCGCTTTGGGCTTACCGTACTGCTTTCAAAACCCCTATTGGAATGTCTCCCTATAGACTTGTCTATGGGAAGGCTTGTCACTTGCCTGTGGAGTTGGAACATAGGGCATATTGGGCTATTAAGAAGATGAATTTCAATTCTGACAAGGCAAACTCGTTATGCAAACTACAATTGAATGAACTTGCAGAAATCCGGAATGAAGCTTATGAGAATGTGAGAATTTACAAGGACAAGACGAAGATATTCCATGATAAGAATATTCTTCGCAAGACATTCACGAGCAATCAAAAAGTCCTCACGTATAATTCTCACTTACACCTATTTTCGAGAAAATTGAGATCTCGATGGACCGGTCCCTACATTGTACAAACTGTCTATCCATATGGGACTGTCGAGCTGTTGAATCCGAGGAACGACAACATTTTTAAAGCGAATGGGCAGCGATTAAAGCCGTTCTTTGAGAAATTTCCTTCAGAAGGTATGTCCATACCCCTGAATGATCCTGTGTATCAAGATGATTGATCTCCTAGTCTGACGGAGGTATAGAGTAGTTAGGATTAGGATTTTGTTGCTTTGGTTTACTTTTGCTTAGGTTTGTTAGAAGGAGGAGGAATTCCAATTTTCACCTGTCAGGTACTGTCACTCCTCACTCCCTTTATGTTCACATTGCTCTCATGTTTGTTTACTGCACATCTTTTACATTGAGGACAATGTAAGATTTGGTTGGGGGGTGTAGGATCACTTGGATAAATCCAGCGTTTTGTAACATTTCAAGCAATTACGTGGAAATTTTTCAATTTTTCAAACATTCGAAACTCTTTTGGAAAACATCGGTTCTATGCATTCAAGATGATATGAGCATAAGAGGAGGAGATATGAAGTGCATGGGGCTGTATGTCTGGAATCTCTCATAGCATAATGGTTTTATATATGAATTCCCTTATTTCTGTGATTGATAGAAAATCTGAACACTTTTACACCTAGTCTACATTACACGATTTTCATGAGTTGAAGGGATTAGGTGATTTATGGATTAGCTAGACTTTGAATTAAGGTATTGAGAAATCAGGCCGGGGTACTTTGTCCATCCTTGTCCATGGGAAAACAACGAAAGATATGGATTTTTAAAAATCCTATCCAAATTAAAAGAAAAAGGAAAAGGAAGGATGAAATTGGGAATGGTGGAAAAATGTGAAATTTCGGTTTTACCGCCTATTGAGATACTTGGAGATATGCCTAATGTCCTAGAAGGGGGGGGGGGGGGGGGGTGAATAGGACTTTTTAAATTCCAATTACAATTAAAAACTAACCAAGACAATCTTATCAAATAAGATAATCACAATAGCATTCAAGGCATTTATATCAGCAGTTTGTAAGCAAGGACTATCATAGGCATTTCATCAAACAGTTAGCATTCATGATAGACTAAACCATTCAACACATAGCAAACATTCAATCTCACAATGCACAGCGATTTATAGTGGTTCAGTTTCCCTACTCCACTCCCGGTTCACGATCTCAACCTATGAGACCACCGGATTTCACTATAGTCTTGGTTTTAAATCAGGTTAACCATCAACCTTGACATCCTTTGATCTAGGACCGCGTTTACCATCCGCTGATGGCCCAATTCAGGGACTTGACGAGTTTGGATCTCAAACTCTCACCAATCCTAATCCAAGGATGGTCACGTACCCTCCCGCCGGAGTTTCCCAATCCAGGGAATAGAGATTTAAAAGATGGACTCTCAAATACTAGACATACCTAGACGATTGAGCCCCGATGCGATGCCTTTGATGAGTAGCTTCAGCTCCACGTGCTTCAGCTTCTCTTTGTGCTCCCAAGATCAGCTACCGATGCAAATGATGAGGATATATTGATGCCGGGTAGTTGGGAGAGAGTTGGTCTAGTTCCTCTTGCCTATTCAATGCAATGGTAATGAGGGAACTACCATTCTTCAAGCATTCAATGGCTTTAAGTGACCTAATAAAGATATTCAGGACGAAGGTCAGCCATGAATGAAGGTCTTGAGTTCATACTTCAAACCGAGCTTAGAATACTCAATGACAAGCCATTAATGGCCAAGTTTGAATGATGAACTCAAGGGAGTTAAGAGGGAGGAAGGATGAGAGTAAATGCTCTCTCTCTCTCTCTCAACTCTGGATGGGTGTTGAATGCATGCCAAGAAAGAGCTCAAGACAAGGCTATATAGAGCCCCAAATGATAGCCCCAACAGATCTAAAACGGTCACATCCGACCTGTCAGAGATAGGACTCGACCGGCCGGATGAACCGGTCAGAATTCAAAAACAAAGGCCTCATATGGGACTGGCCGACCGGTCATGACCGGTCGGACCCCCTTGCTGGAGGGAGTTCAGAATATGGACTGACCGGTCAAGACCGGTCGGACCCCCTTGCTGGAGCTACTGAATAATATGGGCCGACCGGTCAAGACTGGTCGGACCCCCTTGCTGGAACCTCTTAAAACACCAGGCCGACCGGTCTTGACCGGTCGGCTATACTTGCTGGACACTCATATGATGGGAAGGCCGACCAGTCTTGACCGGTCGGCTACTCTTCTAAATAAGACAGAAAGGCTGCTGGAGAAGTGTATAGCTTGGCCGACCGGTCAAGACCAGTCGGCTGTCAGTATGAAGCCCTTCCAGCAAAGTATTTGGTTAGCCTTGAATGCCTAGCCGACCGGTCAAGACCGGTCGGCCGTCCATCCGCTTTCTTCACAGCAAGTTAGTTGATGAGTTGAGAAGCCTGGCCGCTTTCTGAACTTGTCAAGCGGGTTAGCTGGACCAAGTTCTCAACACATCAACGGATCACTTCAAGTGATGAGGTGCATAGGGTCCAATGTATGGACATATCTCCAATATGCTTCGCACCAGCCATGATTCACAAGACTGATCAACTTGTGCAAGAGTCGAGAGGAATGGGGATTAGATATGTGAGTCTTTACGCCATTTCTGTGATGTTTTGGGTTTCCTATGGTCGATCTATATGCAACTTACCTGAGATCTTGTTGCAGCATTAGCTTGAGCAATGGATGAAGCGTAATCTTCAAGTCTTGATCTTCAATTCTTTAACCGGGGCTCACATGACACGATGCGACCAACCAACACGTCAATTGACAACAAAAGGTGTACTAACAATCTCCCCCTTTGTCAATTACGTGATAAAACATCTAACCTAGACAAATCATGACTTCTTATCATGATTGACCCTTAAACAGAAAGCAAAATACACCCATTTACATGTCAATATAGATATACAACATAATCTTTACAAAAGGACATGTACAGACTCGATTTTCTTCAAAATCTCCCCCTCAATGCTTGCACCTACAAAGTCCTGCAAAAAGATATAATCGGACCTTCTAGGTGGGATGATTCTCTCCCTTTTTGTTAGTAATTGACAAGGGTTAGCTAGCAAAAAGATATGCTTAATAAAGCTGCAAAGCTAGCGCCGAAAATATGTCAATCACATAAGAGAAGGAAGAGATTTAAAGAAACAACACATGCTAGATATACAAATAAATATGAAAGCACAGAGGGCTTATAGCCCAATCAACCAACCACCCCTCCAGATGTATATCTAGACTCAAAAGAAAACACAAAGCATGAGCTAATATGGGCAAATACGCCCAAACCATTCAACCTCCCAAGGATATTCAAATAAAAGAACAAACAGCTCATATATAAAAAAAAAACATCCACATATATACCAAAATGGGCAAGTAGCCCAATGTAGAGATGTATCAATCCAAAATATACAGACAACCATAGAATGATATAGCATGAAATCCAAACAATGTCATTGGTCATTCAAAAAGTAACTGTGACCAAGACATAAGCCTAATAATCCGTGCCATCGCCCAGATCAGGGGGTGGAACGTCCCCATGAGCCGCACGCTCCCATCGCTCTATCCGCCTCTCTATCTACGCCTGACGAGTGACTAGAGCCTCCTGCTGTACTAATATGGTGGCCTGTCCCTGCAAGATCTGGTCGCCGGTCTGCTCAAGCCTATCTAGCCGCTGAAATATATCCGCTCGAAGCTGGTGAAGCTCCGTAATGTAGGAATGGGGATCCATGGAAGGAGAGTGCCGACGAGAAAAAGCTCGAGGCGGCGTGCTGAATCGTCCTGGAGCGTCGCGAGGATCGAGGGATGGATCTGATGACGGAGCTGAAGTGTGTGAAGGGCCAGTAGAGGTAGGTGGTGCCTCAAGCTGGGACGGCTCTGCCTGCTCCTGCTGCTCCTCCTACAGACAACGCTGGATAATGTCTCTAGTAAGCTCCATACGACCAATCATGGTACGGTTGATAATGACCGGTTTGTGAATTTTATCGGTACCAACAATGCCAATACGCTCAGCCATTTTGCATATGAGATGCCCAAATGGCAGACTAGTGGAGTTCCCATCGTCGCGCAGGATGACTTGGTGGATGATATTCATGATCCGAGTGGGCAGGCAGAGCGGATGACCTTTTCCTACCCGATACAGCAACCGAAACATAGTTTCGGAGACATCCGCTTCGTTGCTCATCCGCGGGTAGACATTGCGGAAAAAGAGATAATGCAAAAGGCGAAAATCCCACGTCATTGAGGATGCTCGAAGAGCACCGCCCACCCATTTGGGTGTCCCCTTACCACAGAGGAATTGAGCGATAACTAGGTTGGGTTTGGGACCCAAGGATGAAAAATTGAAAGAAGGCTCCTCAACCCTTGGAACGCCAACAAAATCTGATATGGACTTCAAAGTAAATAGGCAATCCCGGTCGCCAACCTCGACATTGAAGGAGGGGGACGAAGACGTGACATGAACACAGGATGCATAGAATTTCCTAACAACATCAAATTGGACCGGGCCCCCCATGTGGAGTACGGGGCCCCAATTGGTGGCATCCAACATAGAACGCACATTGTAGTCAGACAAATCACCCAAATTGACGGATTTTTCACAGACGACCTCCTTATCCTTAAAATCATCCCAATGGGTGGAATGGGATGAGACTTTTGTCCCCAAAGATTTAGATTTAATAGGAGGAACCGAAGAGGAGGCAGCCCCTTTCCCTTTGGAAGCGGTGTTTATGTCAGATTTTGTAACGAGATCCTCCGGCTTTACTCCTCCGCTCCAGCAGCGATTTCCACCACTAGACCTGAAGCAAGACAGCGAAAAAAGGGTGGCTGGGGACCAGCCGTTAGCCCTCCGACGCTTAAGTTAGGCCACAGAAGAGAAGCCAAGCAAAACGGGACCAAGATTGAATGATGAGTGATCGAGAGTCGAATATTGGACAAGTGCGGGACGCCCATTCGACTCTCGAGATCATCTGATCGAGAGTCGAATATTGGACAAGTGCGGGACGCCCATTCGACTCTCGAGATCATCTGGTCAGGAGTCATGGATAGTCAAATACGGAAAACTAGATTCGCGAGTAGACCTTCTCACAAGTCGTTGAAAGATATTACACCCAAAGTATGTACTTGGACTCGCGACCACATTTTAACCTGCGAGCAGCTTTACTGCGGGCGTCTCCTTCCTTGTCGGAGGTCATGACTCCCAGCTACGGGCGTCTCCTTCCTTTTCGGAGGTCATGACTCCCAGCTGCGGGCGTCTCCTTCCTTTTCGGAGGCCATGACTCCAAGCTATGGCTTCTGGCCGGATCCATCCGGATTTCAAGGGATTGCCATCTAGGGGCGTGATTGTTGGAAGAAATCATTGGGTTGGATCTGACTAAAAAGATAGGATCTTATCCCACGAAATCAGCGGATTCTCAGTATCGTATGCGACATCAACGGGATTTCGACATCTCACGTAATAGATTGGATTGTTTCAGATCTATATAAGGGGATGGCTCCATTGAAGAGGAGGTACGTACTCATCATTCAATCTTGGTCCCGTTTTGCTTGGCTTCTCTTCTGTGGCCTAACTTAAGCGTCGGAGGGCTAACGGCTGGTCCCCAGCCACCCTTTTTTCGCTGTCTTGCTTCAGGTCTAGTGGTGGAAATCGCTGCTGGAGCGGAGGAGTAAAGCCGGAGGATCTCGTTACAAAATCTGACATAAACAAGCGGCTTTCTTGGATTTTAAAGGGCGAGGAGGAGGAGGCTTAGATTTTGCCTTGGGACGATCACTCCTCCTCAAAGGAAGCTCATCCTCGCTCTCGTGGGATGACATGGAAGCTCCAAGAAGGTCTCTAAACACTCCAAGAGATGAAGGAAAGGGATGAACCAAAGAAGATAGAGAGTGAAGAGAAGGAATCCCTTACCAAATGAGTGAAAGAGAAGTGGAGTGAAGAAGAGGAGGTTAGAATCTCGAATCTTGCAATGAATCAGCGAGAGATCAGCTTGGAGAGCAAGAGGGGGAGCTGGAGCAGCTTGTGGAGGTGAAAAAATTTGAAGAGACTGACCTAAAATGGGCTCTAACTCGTTTAAATACCCCCCCCCCCCCCCCCAATCCGGTCGGCACACGCGTGGCTAGCTGGACTGGGACGCACGACTGGTCTTGACCGGTCGTGGGACGCAACCTGACGACTTAGCAAGATATTCTCCACAGGCCGACCGGTCTTGACCGGTCAGCTGGCATTACTGAATGAGTCCAGCAGTTTTGACTGAAGGCCGACGGGTCCTGACCGGTCAGCTGGCATGTTTTGAGCACAAGTGATGAGACCAGATGGTTTTTACTAGAGGCAGACCGGTCCTGACCGGTCGACTAGCCGGTCGGCAGCCAGGTTTTGCACTGTTTTGACAGGGATCCTGCACAGGATGAGCTGGATAGAGAGACGGTCCTTGGGACAGACCATTGACATTTAAAACCAAGTACCCTTACCAAGGGTACAACATCCATGGTCATGGTGTACCTAGGTACACCTTAACCCAAAATGAGGGACCCCTAAGGTCCAGATATGACAATAAATGGCTAGAATTTGGGACTATGATCCCAGATATTCAAAGAAAGCAATGAAAAGAGGCCATGATCCTCAGATATACCTATAACGATCAGAAAGAGAGGCTAAATCCTCAGATTTTTCCTACAAAACCAATACTTTGTTAGATACACTAGATACATCCAACACCGATGGACTTCTGGAGGTTCACAAAGCGAATCGAGTCCAAAGGTTTCGTTAGGATGTCAGCTAGCTGATTCTCTGTAGGCACATGTTCGAGAGATATTATTTGATCTTCAACCAATTCTCGAATAAAATGGTGCCTAATGTCTATGTGCTTAGTGCGAGAGTGCTGAACAGGATTCTTTGATATATTTATGGCACTCGTATTGTCGCAAAATAACGTCATTGTGCCTTGTTTGATCCCATAATCGGTTAGGGTTTGTTTCATCCATAATAGCTGGGCACAACAACTACCAGCAGCAATGTATTCTGCTTCGACTGTGGATAAAGAGATAGAATTTTGTTTCTTACTGTGCCATGCCACAAGGTAATTTCCAACATAAAAGCACCCACCGCTGGTAGATTTATGATCATCCATGTTACTAGCCCAGTCGGCATCTGAGTACCCTGCAATATCTGTAGAGGAATCAAAGGGGTACCAAAGACCGTATTCGGTGGTGCTTCCAGCAAACCGAATGATCCGCTTAACAGTGGTAAGATGAGATTCTTTGGGATCAACCTGAAATCGAGCACAAGCACCTACACTAAAAGCAATATCTGGTCTACTAGCAGTGAGATAAAGGAGACTACCAATCATGCTTCTATAAAGATGTTGATCTACACTTTTCCCTGTAAGGTCTTTTGATAATTTAACAGTGGTGCTCATAGCTGTAGTGTAGGAACGACCAGAATCCAAGCCAAATCTCTTAACAAGGTCTTTAGCATATTTGGCTTGAGTAATGAATATATCTGATGCAAGTTGTTTGACTTGAAGCCCTAGAAACATGTTCAGTTCTCCTACCATACTCATCTCAAATTCAGATGTCATTAATTCAACAAAGGAGATGGACATTTTCTCACAAGTGGATCCAAAAACAATGTCATCCACATAAATCTGGGCAATCAACACAGAATTCTCGGCTTCTCTAATAAATAGAGTTTTGTCAATGCTCCCCCTAACAAAATCATGGTCTATAAGAAAGTGCGTTAAGCGTTCATACCATGCACGGGGTGCTTGCTTGAGTCCGTAAAGCGCCTTTTTCAACCGGTACACTTTGTGAGGATACTTATGATCAATGAATCCTTTTGGTTGTTCAACATACACTTCCTCATCAAGAATACCATTCAAGAAGGCGCTCTTTACATCCATTTGAAATAGTTTGAATTTTAACGCACAAGCAACAGCCATAAGAATTCTAATAGACTCGAGTCTGGCTACAGGGGCAAATGTTTCATCAAAATCAATGCCTTCAATTTGTGAATAACCCTGAGCCACTAACCGAGCCTTATTTCATATTACATTCCCAGATTCATCGAATTTATTCTTGAAAATCCATTTGGTTCCAATAACATTTTTCTTTTCCGACTTGTCGACCAGATACCACACTTCATTTCTAATGAATTGTTGAAGCTCTTCCTGCATTGCAAGGATCCAGAATTCATCATTTAGAGCTTCATCAGCATTTTTTTGTTCTATTTTTGATGTGAAACACAGGTGACTGTTGACTGCCTCCAACTGTCTCCTGGTTTTGACACCAATGCTAGGATCCCCAATGATTTGATTAAGGGGGTGATCCTTGACAATTTGTACATCACCAGGAGCAGTGGGGGCATTTGGAGATGAGGGTGGTTTATCAGATTTACCTATCTCGCATATGCCCTCATCTTCTTCTTCATCACCTGGAGACACAGGTTTATCCAAGCTATCATCCACAGTCACATTGATTGACTCTTGGACTGATGAGGTTCGAAGGTTGTAGACACGAAAAGCTCTACTATTTAATGAGTATCCCAAGAAGATACTCTCATCACTTTTGGATTCAAATTTTTCCAAATTTTCTCGGTCTCTCAGAATATAGCATGTACTACCAAAGACCTTAAAGTATTTAACATTCGGTGTTTTTCCACACCACAGTTCATGGGCTGTTTTGTTTAGACCTGCCCTTAAATAAACTCGATTAACAATATAGCAGGCAGTGTTAACAGCTTCGGCCCACAGATTTTGAGCAAGTTTCTTATTATTAAGCATAGCTGTGGCCATATCCAACAACACTCTGTTTTTCCTTTCAGCAACCCCATTTTGTTGAGGTGTCTTGGGTGCTGAGAACTCATGACGAATGCCCAATTCATCGCATAATGCCTTGAAGCGATGATCTTCAAATTCACTGACGTGATCACTCCTGATTCTTGCTACCATGTATCCTTTCTCATTTTGAAGTCGCTTCACTGGTTTTTTAAATTCTCAAAAGTGTCAGATTTTTCTCTTAGGAAGGCGACCCATGTGAATCTGGAGTAATCATCAACGACTACAAAGAAGTATCGTTTTCCACCTTGGCTAAGTACCCTGGTAGGACCAACTAGGTCCATGTGTAGCATTTCAAATGGTTTTGATGTTACCAGGATAGAGGTTCTCTTGTGTGCAACCTTGATTTGTTTACTTTTTTGGCATGCGGCGCACATAGTATTTGGTCTTTTACTCATCTTGGGTAGACCTCTCACTAAATTTTTCTGACTCAGTTTAAACAGATTTCTATAATGTACATGACCGAGTCGATAGTGCCATAATTCTGTTTCATCCTGAACGGCCACGTGACACATGGTGGAGGAGCTTGAATTGTTGTGATTTTCAATGACATAGCAGTTGTCTCCTGTGCGTAGACCTTTCATGACTAATTTTCCTGTGGAATTCAAGATCTTGCACATATCTTTGGAGAAGCTTACTGAGTGCTCTTCATCACAAATCTGTGAGATACTCAGTAAGTTGTGTTTAAGGCCATCAACATACAGTACATTTTCAATTTCGGGCAAACCTGGCCCTGTGATGGTTCCTTTACCAATGATTTTAGCTATGCTCCCATCACCAAATGTGACAGACCCACCATCAAATTCATCATATGCACAAAATTGAGATCTATTGTTCGCCCGCCTCAAGTGTAAGGCTACGATATAGTAATAAATCTCGGTAAGACCGAGGTCGATCCACAGGGAAAAAGTAACAGCTTCCTAATTACTCCAGCAACTCAGTTTAATAGAGTAAATTCAAATTCAATGGGATGTTTAATTAAAATAGTAACTTAATGAAAAATCAGAGATATAATGTACTAAGGCTTTCAAGGATCCACTTGTAGCAATCCTATGTCAATTCAGTCAATCCAAGTAGAGAACACAACTAGATTTGAAGTCCTATCTCTCATCTAGTTGGAAAATAAAGCATTCACACACATTCATCCAATTCAAGTTGAACTTCCAAGTTCAAGTCCATTCAATCAATGTAGAATTCAAATTCATAGCCTGCGGAGTAACAGCCATGCCTATGGACTATGGCCTGCTCAAGGATTACTATAATTCGAATCTAAACAAGCAACCTGTGATAATCTCAGAGAATTAAAAGGAATTCATGTCCGGAGCACATAAACTCAGATAAGACATCTCAAACTACCACCTATTGGACTGAAACATAAGGAAAATCAAACTTTGAATTGAAAAAAAATACTTGCATCAGACTGAAATTAACATAGAACTGGCTACAAGCTTCACCTCTCAGCCTTAGCTGAGAGGTTTTAGCCGAGCATAGTCATGCTACAACTAAAAACTCAAAAATAAAGCATAAAACTAGAAAAACCCGAAAATAGATGTTGCAGACGTTCCACAGTCGCCTTCAGCCTCCAAACTCACGTTCCTTCTCTTCTCTGATACCTTAGGGAGAGCCCCTAGGTGGCCTTTTATAGCAACAATCCTCCCTTGCGTCGAATTCTGCGAAATCCTACGCATTGCGCAGCAATTTTCGGAGTCCCGAATTAGAAAGGACTTTCCTATTACGCAGAGCCGACCGGTCGTGACCGGTCGGACCAGCTTTTTAAAACATCCAGTGGGTGCAGCCGACCGGTCAAGACCGGTCGGACTGACCTCCCACTCATCCAGCGTGCATGCCCGACCGGTCATGACCGGTCGAGCTGATCTATTGCCTTGATCCAGTGTGCATGGCCGACCGGTCATGACCGGTCGGCCTCTCTTCTACTTGTTCCTGTGATGTGGCTGACCGGTCGGACGACCGGTCAGCCTTGTATTTCTTCATCTTTTTCTTCTTTTCTTCATTCTCTTTTCTCTCTCTTTCTTCTTCTTTCCTTGGTCCATCTTAGGACTTCATCCAATGTCTTCAAATATAATCTTTTGGCTCCAATTTGATGAAATCCACTTTTATCTCTACAATCACAAAACACATGTTAGGTGGGCCTTTAAACCATGAAAATCATGCAAATAATGTAGTGTAATGGGCAATGCAATGTATAAATTGGAGGTTCAACACACCCCCCAACCAGCTTTTTGCTAGTCCTGAGCAAAACATGCGTGAAACAGTTTCAAACCTCCAAATCCAACTCTCTTCCAGAAACCATGTGTCTATCCATTCCAAGATGTATAAGTGTAAAATTTGGAAAAAATTAGGTGTTAGAAGCTGAACCTTGGACTCTCAAAACATAAGAAGTGTTTACATGAAATCCCCGCTGACTGATTGATAAATAGAAGAATTCGAGCAAATTCAACCTAGTGTGCATAGTGAAAGTTCATCTCATGAGTTCCTGGAACCATCTTCTTCATAGATTAAGTAGACCAGGGATTCCAAGGTGCACAGAGCAACAGCAAGCCTATGACAGGAATTTACCTTACCGTCCTTCCGACGGCTTTCACACTACGTCCCATTTCCGGCTTTGGTTACGGTTCGACCATCCCCCGGTCGGTAATAGGTAGCCCTTTTCGGAATTTTCCACCATTTTTCTTTCCTTCCCGATTTCATCCTTTCTTTCCTTTTTCTTTTAACTTAGATAGGATTTTTAGAAATCCATATCTTTCATTATTTTCCCATGGACAAGGATGGACAAAATACCCCGGCTTGGCTGCTCAACACCTCTAAACCAAAGTCTAGCTAATCCACAAATCACATAAACCTGTCACTCATGAAAATCGTGTAATGTGAACTTGGTGTAAAGGTGTTAAAATTTTCTATCAATCACAACAATAGGGGAATTAACATATAAAGCCATTATGTTGGAAGAAATTGAAGACTACAACATCACACACTTCGTTTCTCCTCCTCTTCTACTCATAGCCTCTCAAATGTATAGAAATAAAATTTTCTAAAAGAGTTTTGAGATGTTAGAAAATTCGAAAAAAATTTGTGCATATGAAGCTCTAAATGTTGCAATATGCTAGATGAGGGATCTCATCTCACCCCCCAACCAAATCTTGCATTGTCCTCAATGTAAAAAGATAGTTAGTTAGCATGAACATGAGAACAATGGTAAAATATGAGAGAGTGAGAATCAATAGTACCTGAGAGAGCGATCATGGAGGTCTGCAATTCCAACAACTAAATCCTACTAAAACAGTAAAACAAAACTAAACCTACCTATGCTATACCTCCATCAGACTAGGAGATCAATCATCCTGACAGACAGGATCATTCAGGGAGATGGACATGTCCTCTGAATCAAATTTCTCAACAAATGGTTTAAGGCGTTGTCCATTAACTTTGAAACAGTCACCATTCGCTGCATTCTCAATCTCAACAGCCCCATGAGGAAAAACTTCTTTAACAATATATGGGCCGGTCCATCGAGATCGTAATTTTCCCGGAAAAAGATGAAGTCGGGCATTATACAAGAGCACTTTCTGTCCTTCATGGAAAGATTTTCTTAAGATGTGTTTGTCATGAAAGGCCTTCATCTTGCTCTTGTAAATCCTCGAATTCTCATATGCATCGTTCCGGATCTCATCAAGCTCATTTAATTGAAGTTTGCGAAGCGAGCTAGCCTTGTCTATGTCAAAATTTAGGGCCCGAATTGCCCAATAGGCTTTGTGTTCTATCTCCACAGGCAAGTGGCAAGCTTTCCCATAGACAAGTCTATAAGGGGACATTCCAATGGGTGTCTTGTAGGCAGTACGGTGAGCCCAAAGTGCATCATCTAATCGTAGGGACCAATCCTTGCGATCCGGTCTCACCGTCTTTTCTAAAATCTGTTTGATTTCCCTATTGGAGATTTCAGCTTGCCCGCTTGTTTGTGGGTGGTATGGGGTACTCACTTTGTGCCTAATACCATATTTCTTCATCAAAGTTTCAAAAGGTCTATTGCAAAAGTGAGCTCCACCATCACTAATAATGGCTCGAGGCGTCCCAAATCTAGAAAGTATGTTTTCTTTGAGAAACTTGAGAACCGTACGATGATCATTGGTTCTACATGGGATAGCCTCTATCCATTTAGACACATAGTCTACGGCCAACAGAATATAGACATGTCCACAAGATGAGGGGAATGGTCCCATGAAATCGATGCCCCAACAGTCAAAGACTTCAAGATGTTGAATTGGTGTGAGAGGCATCATATTTCGACGGGATAATCCTCCTAACTTCTGGCAGCGCTCGCACGCTTTGCAAAACTCGTGGGTGTCCTTAAATAGCGTGGGCCAATAAAAACCACACTGCAGAATTTTTGCAGTTGTTTTCTTAGCTGAAAAATGACCCCCACATGCTTGATTATGACAAAAGGAGATGACTGAATTGTGTTCATCATCGGGGACACATCTCCTTATAATTTGGTCTGGGCAATATTTAAACAATAGAGGTTCATCCCAGAAAAATCTGCGCACTTCCCTTAGAAATTTACGTTTGTCTTGCGCAGTCCAATGAGTCGGCATCGCACCTGTGGAAAGATAATTGGCTATATCAGCGTACCATGGTGGATGCATAGCAACAAAGAGTTGCTCATCAGGGAATGAGTCCTCAATAGGTGACTCGTCAATGGAATTTGGTAGGACTAGGCGGGATAGATGATCCGCCACCACATTTTCTACCCCCTTCTTATCTTTGATCTCCAAGTCGAATTCTTGAAGGAGTAGGATCCATCTTAGCAAACGGGGCTTAGCATCCTTCTTAGAAAGAAGGTATTTCAGCGCCGCATGATCCGTATAAACAATAATTTTAGATCCGATTAAGTATGGCCTGAATTTGTGTTGAGCTCTTAATTGTGCATATTCTAACCCCAATTCATCACTCATTGTGCAAGGTTTGTATGGTTTGTAAGCTAATTCAATGCATGTTTT
This sequence comes from Liriodendron chinense, assembly GCA_003013855.2. NCBI lineage: Eukaryota > Viridiplantae > Streptophyta > Magnoliopsida > Magnoliales > Magnoliaceae > Liriodendron > Liriodendron chinense. The sequence goes on along the minus strand of PVNU02001229.1, from coordinate 614,980 downwards.
GTGACTACAGGATTGAGGGTGGACTCTACTCAATTGAAGACATAAAGAGCTCACTTGGGATCATTCGGGTGAATAAAGTTTGAGGATCAAAGAAGAAAAGAAAGAAAGAACTAAAGAAGAAAAGAAAGCAGAAGAAAGAAAAGAAAAATACAAAAAGAAAAGAGGGCTGACCGGTCGTGACTGGTCGGCCAAGGAAGCCAGACCGGTCAGTGACCGGTCAGCCATGCATGTTTGGAGATATTGAGGATGTCCGACCGGTCATGACCGGTCGGATAGGATTGCTGGAACATCAATGGACAAGGCTTCTGGGACTTCACTAGGACCGACCGGTCATGACCGGTCGGTCATTGCTGCTGGATGAGGAGAAAAAAATACATCCGACCGGTCATGACCGGTCGGAATTGCTTGCTGGACTGATGTTCTATATGGCCCGACCGGTCATGACCGGTCGGCCATGCGTACTGAGTTAGAACTTTCTAATTTCTTCCCGAAATTCTCTGCGCTGCGTAAGTGTTACGCAAAATTTCCGATTCTTCCGACGTTGTGGAGCCTCCAGACTATAAGAGGACACCTAGGGATCATTCCTGGGAGATCCTAGAAGGGTTCAAGCGAGGTTGGAGGCTGTGGAAGTGAAGATTGGAGTTTCACAACTCCTTTTGGTTTGCTTTGCTGTTTTTATGCTTTTTGTAGTTGTTTCATGTTTCCTTGGATCATGAGCAGCTAAACCTCTTAGCTAGGGCTAAGAGGTGAAGCTTGTAGTGTATCCAAGATGTTTTAATTCGTAGTTAAGTGGTTTTCAGTTTGGAATTCATGATTATGAACTAAGGTTTGAAGTTTATACAAGTTTTTAAGTAATTTCTCTTAGTCTTGTGATGACTCATGGATGTTTGGATGAATTACTTATCTTCTTAATTTGTTTGCAACGGTCTAGACCTGTATGATCCGAGGAATTGGAGTGCGCTCTAGTACCAAGCTCTTCATAAAGGGGCTTCATGCCAAAGTTCTAGTTTTGGTTGATTATCTGGAATATGTATGGACTGTGCATATAATTTGAATCCAGTTCAAATCATGATCTAGCCTTGTCTTGTGAGAAGACTTGAGGATGGTTATGATTGGGAATTGGACCTATAGAAAAGGTGAATGACCTATGCAATGAGCATGCTCAGATCAGCCTAGAGTTGAGTGAACTTTATGCACAGAACTTACATGTTACAGACTTCTGGTTTAACAGTTCTATCATCCGACTAGATAGACCTGACTGGTGATTCTAGTTGAGAGAATGGGAAGCCACAGCGGATTGAACATCGAGGATTGCTACAAGTGAATCCTCGAACCCCTAGTGCCTTCTTATAATTGTTTACATTCAATTTAGCTTAAACTGTTAATCACACACATTCTATTCAAACTTTGATTGTTAGCTTCAATAGAAACTTGTGGATGAGTTTGTGACATCCTACATAAGTCCCTGTGGATCGACCTCGGTATTACCGAGTTTATTACTACATCGCAACCCTACACTTGGGGAAGCGAACAAGTTTTTGGCGTCCGTTGCCGGGGACCTTGACGGTTTTCACAAATTTCTGAAATTAGTATCTATTTAGGACTCTTTTAGATTTTTAGAACTAACTTAGTTTGTTTATTTGATTTTTTCAAGGATTTCTAGGAAGCTGAAGAAGATTCAAGGATTTCAAGTGCGAATCAGGTTCTATCCTTCTAAAACCTTACTCTTCTCCTTCTCCTAGTCATTCTTATTTTATTCATCTCTTGTAGAGTGGGTGGAGACTCCTTTTGGATCTCTGAAAGGTCGGCCTTTTTTGCCACCTGGATTCCTATTGGTCGGCTCTGCCGTCTTGGATCACCTTGTGCTCCGGGATTTCATTTCTCATCTCTACTCCTCTTTCTCCTTTTTCTGCATCTTTTCTCAAAAGATTCAAAGAGTGGGTGGGGTGTTCTCTGAACCCCTATTGACCAGGAGAAATCGGTCTCTATCTTTGTTTCTGGCCTAGCCATTGCAAGACACCTTGTGCTTCGGTCTTAGAGAAGAGTAAGAAAAAGAAGGAAGAATTCTTTTTCCTTTTTGTTTCTTATTTTTGATTTTGCATGCCACATTGGGCTCGGGATTCCAATAACCGACTCATAAGTGAAGGGGGGATAGTAGAAGGCATTGATAGAGAGCCACGTGTTAGGAGACATCTAGATTCTCCAATTTTATCTGAAAGTATGGCTACAAATCAACCTAACCCGGTTCAAAATCAAACCGAAACAGGGGAGAATGTGGTTGAGAATGTTCCCCGACCTAGGACTTTACGTGATTTCTTGCAACCTGCAAGAACGAGCACTCCCTCATGCATAGTATTTCCACCAAATGCAGGGAATGTGGATTTGAAACCGGGAGTGATCAATCTTCTCCCTAAATTCCATGGTTTAGACAGTGAAAGTGCCTATCAACACCTTAGGGAGTTTGATGAGGTAATCACCACCATGCACTTTGCAAATGTGACTGAAGATGTAGTAAGACTTAAATTCTTCCCTTTCACTCTTAAGGATAAAGCCAAGGGTTGGCTTTATGCATTAAGGCCAAGATCAATTGGGTCATGGAATGATATGCACAGAGAATTTATAAAAAAATTCTTCCCTACTCACAAAACGAACATGCTTAAGCGCCTTATCATGAACTTTGCCCAAAAGGAGGATGAAACCTTTTCCCAATGTTGGGAGAGATTCAAGGACCTATTAAACGCATGCCCACATCATGGCTATGAAAATTGGCGGATTATAAGTTTTTTCTATGAAGGACTGATTCCATCCATGCGCCAATTTATAGAGATGATGTGTAATGGGGAGTTCATGAATAAGGAAGCTGATGAAGCATGGGATTATCTGGAAGAATTGGCTGAAAGTGCACAATCTTGGGACACATCTAAACCAACAAATTCCAAGATTGGCCAACAAAAGGAAAAGGGAGGAATGTATGTCTTATCAGAGGAAGATAGCATAAGTGCACGGTTGGCTAGCCTTACAAGAAAGGTCAAAGCCATGGAATTAAGGAAAGGAGAAACAATCAACTCCACTGAGGTTGAAACTGTTTGTGGAATTTGTGCTGGAAATCAACATGCTACACCAGATTGTCCCACAATTTCGGCAGTCCAAAGCATCTTACAAGAACAAACAAATGCCATAAACAGTTATCAGCAGCAATATGGTGCTCCAAACTCAAACACGTATAATCCTAATTGGAAGAACCATCCCAACTTCAGTTGGAGGAATGGACCCACTGCAAATGCAAACAACACTCCAAAAGTATCACTAGAAGAGATGTTGGGTGCACTCGTATCGGTCCAGAATGAGTATAACAAGACAAATTCTCTAAAAATAGATGGGTTCATGCAAGAGCAATTGAAATTCAATCAAAATTCAAACCAAGCCATTAATGAATTGAAAACATCTCTGGCTAGAGTGGAAGCTCACCTGAGTGGTAGAGAGAAGGGCACACTTCCTGCTCAAACTCTTCCTAACCCAAGGACCCAGTATGAGATACAAGATGCAAGCTCATCCTCCCACCATACGGAACATGTCCAAGCTATCACCACTTTGAGAAGTGGGAAAGAAATTGATAAATCCAATCCGGTGAAGGCTCCCAAGCCTAAGGATCCGGAAACTCCCAAAGAGGATGATAGCCCAAACAATATTCCACAAGAGAAAGAACCAGAAAGACAATACAAGCCGGTTGCCCCATTTCCACAAAGGTTGATTTCACCTAAACCTTTAGATAAAAATCTGGAAATTCTGGAAGTTTTCAAGCAGGTGAAGATCAACATTCCGCTGTTGGATGCAATAAAACAAATACCATCTTATGCCAAATTTTTAAAGGAATTGTGTACAATCAAAAGGAAACATAACGTTCACAACAAAGTGCTTTTGGCTGAGAATTTGAGTGCCATCATCAAACAAGAGGTGCCCCAAAAATACAAAGATCCGGGTAGTCCAACCATATCATGCATCATAGGAGATTACCAGATTAAACAAGCCCTACTCGACTTGGGGGCAAGTGTGAATCTCATTCCATACTCGGTCTATGAACAACTTGGGTTAGGTGAATTGAAACCCACCAAAACCACACTCCAACTTGCTGATAGATCCATCCGGATACCGAGAGGAATGGTAGAGGATGTTCTAGTCCAAGTTGATAAATTCTACTACCCAATAGATTTTATTGTCTTGGACACACATCCTGTGATAGGCACCGGTACTCAAATTCCCGTCATACTTGGACGACCGTTTCTAGCTACCTCAAACGCCATTATCAATTGTAGAAACGGACTTGTACAAATGTCCTTTGGAAATATGACCCTTGAGCTTAACATATTTGAGTTATGCAAACAACCGCGGGAAGTTGGTGATGATATCCACGAGTTAAACATGATCGAATCATTCGTGGAAGATACAATCCCCTTGTCACTATTTTCCGACCCTTTGGAGGCATGTGTGGCCCATCTTCATGATATGAATGATGATACAACACAAGAGATGGATGCCATTCTAGATGTGATGATGGTGCGTGAAAATAAAAGATGGAGGACCCCAATTGAACCTTTGCCTATAAATGAGAATAAGGCCCTCCCATCCAACATTAAGGCACCAAAACTCGACCTAAAACCATTGCCAAGTGAGCTAAAATATGTTTATTTAGGTCGAGATGAGACATATCCAGTGGTGATTTCTTCCCACTTGAATGAGGAACAAGAGAGTAGGCTAATAGCCACTCTATTAGAGCACAAGAGTGCCATCGGATGGACAATTGCGGATCTCAAAGGCATAGACCCACTGATTTGCACTCACCGCATATACCTTGAGGAAAATGCAAAGACATCCCGGCAACCACAAAGACGATTAAATCCAAACATGAAGGATGTGGTTAAGGCCGAAGTGGTGAAACTATTGGATGTAGGTATCATTTACCAAATATCTGATAGCCAATGGGTGAGCCCAACTCAAGTGGTGCCAAAGAAATCCGGAATAACCATCATAGCCAATGCCAATAATGAACTCGTACCAACTAGAGTCACTACCGGTTGGAGAATGTGCATTGACTACAGGAAGCTAAACACTGTCACGAGGAAAGACCACTTCCCCCTACCGTTTGTTGATCAGATTTTAGAACGGTTGGCGGGTCATTCCCACTTTTGCTTTCTTGATGGCTATTCAGGGTACAACCAAATAGAAATTGCCCGTGAAGACCAAGAAAAGACTACATTCACATGTCCATTCGGCACTTTCGCCTATCGACGGATGCCGTTTGGACTATGTAATGCCCCTGCCACCTTTCAGCGTTGTATGATGAGCATCTTTTCTGACATGGTGGGGACAATTCTCGAAGTCTTCATGGATGATTTTTCCGTATTCGGTTGTAGCTTTGATGAGTGCCTTGAGCACTTGAAATCTGTGCTAAAAAGATGTGAAGAGAAGAACCTTGTGCTCAATTGGGAAAAGTGTCACTTCATGGTTAAAAAGGGAATTGTACTTGGTCACATCGTTTCACAAAATGGAATTGAGGTGAACAAGGCGAAAATTGACCTTATCTCTAACCTTCCACCACCCAAAAGCATACGAGATATACGGTCCTTTTTAGGACACGCAGGATTTTATAGACGGTTCATAAAGGATTTCAGTTCACTCTCTCGTCCTTTATGTAACCTACTTCAAAAGGAAAATTCATTTGAGTGGAGTGAAGAATGTCAAAAGGCCTTTACCACCCTTAAAGGCATGTTGACATGCGCCCCAATAATGCAACCACCTGATTGGAGCCTTCCTTTTGAGATTATGTGCGATGCTAGCGACTATGCTATTGGGGCCGTGTTAGGCCAAAGAAAAGATAAAAAGCCATGTGTTATCTACTATGCAAGTAGAACCCTAAACTCAGCCCAGGCAAACTACACCACTACTGAAAAGGAACTTTTAGCCGTAGTTTTTGCCTTGGAGAAGTTCAGATCCTACTTGATTGGATCCAAGATCATTGTATTCACTGATCATGCCGCGCTTAAGTATCTTCTCTCTAAGAAGGATGCTAAACCACGGTTATTAAGATGGATCCTCTTACTCCAAGAATTCGACTTAGAAATACGTGATAAGAAAGGAGTAGAGAATGTAGTAGCTGACCACCTCTCTCTACTTGTCCTCACTGATTCCCCTGAAACGATTGCAATCAATGACATGTTCCCTGATGAACAACTTTTTGCTGTTTCCCAATTGCCATGGTATGCGGACATTGCTAATTATCTTGCTACAGGTACAATTCCTACATATTGGAAAAAGCAAGATAAGGATAGATTCTTCTCAGAGGTACGGAAATTTCTATGGGACGACCCATACCTGTTCAAGTATTGTCCCGATCAAATCATAAGGAGATGTGTCCCAAATGATGAGCAAAAAAGTATCATCTCCTTCTGTCATTCTCAAGCATGTGGTGGCCATTTTTCAGCCAAAAAGACCACAGCGAAAATTCTGCAATGTGGGTTTTATTGGCCCACCATGTTCAAAGACACACATGAGTTTTGCAAAGCATGTGAACCTTGTCAGAAACTAGGAGGACTCTCCCGTAGAAATATGATGCCACTTAATCCCATTTTAATTATCGAAATTTTTGATTGTTGGGGCATCGATTTCATGGGCCCATTCCCATCTTCTTTTGGAAATTTATACATCTTACTTGCTGTTGATTATGTCTCCAAATGGGTCGAGGCCATTCCTTGCCGGAATAATGACCATAAAACGGTCATTCGATTTTTAAAAGAAAATATTCTTTCCCGGTTTGGAACGCCTCGAGTCATCATAAGTGATGGAGGGTCTCACTTTTGCAATCGCCCTTTTGCAGCCTTAATGAAGAAATATGGCGTTACACACAAAGTGAGCACTCTCTATCACCCACAAACTTGTGGACAAGCTGAGATATCCAATAGGGAGATTAAACACATTTTGGAGAAAACGGTGAATCCCGATCGCAAGGATTGGTCACTTCGACTTACCGATGCGCTTTGGGCTTACCGTACTGCCTTTAAAACCCCTATTGGAATGTCTCCCTATAGACTTGTCTATGGGAAGGCTTGTCACCTACCTGTGGAATTGGAACATAAGGCATATTGGGCTATTAAGAAGATGAATTTCAATTCTGACAAGGCAAGCTCGTTACGCAAACTACAATTGAATGAACTTGCAGAAATCCGGAATGACGCTTATGAGAATGCGAGAATTTACAAGGACAAGACGAAGATATTCCATGATAAGAATATTCTTCGCAAGACATTCACGATCAACCAAAAAGTCCTTATGTATAATTCTCGCTTACATCTATTTCCGGGAAAACTGAAATCTCGATGGACCGGTCCCTACATTGTGCAAACTGTCTATCCGTATGGGACTGTCAAGCTGTTGAATCCGAGGAACGGCAACATTTTCAAAGCAAATGGGCAGCGATTAAAGCCGTTCTTTGAGAATTTTCCTTCAGAAGGTATGTCCATACCCCTGAATGATCCTGTGTATCAGGATGATTGATCTCCTAGTCTGATGGAGGTATAGAGTAGTTAGGATTAGGACTTTGCTGCTTTTGTTTTCGTTTTCATAGGTTTGTTAGAAGGAGGAAGATTTCCAATGTTCACTCTCTCAGGTAATATCATTCCTCACTCCCTTTTATTTTCAAATTGCTCTCATGTTTTGCTCATTGCGCATCTTTTACATTGAGGACAATGTAAGATTTGGTTGGGGGGTGTAGGACCGCTTGGATGAATCCAGCATTTTGCAACATCTCAAGCAATTATGTGGAAATTTTTTGATTTTTTTTCAAAAATTCGAAACTCTTTTGGAAAACATTGGTTCTATGCATTCGAGTTGATATGAGCATAAGATGAGGAGATATGAAGTGTATAAGGCTGGATGTCTGGAATCTCTCATTGCATAATGGTTTTATATGTGAACTCCCCTATTTTTGTGATTGATAGAAAATCTGAACACTTTTACACCTAGTTCACATTACACGATTTTCATGAGTTGAAGGGATTATGTGATTTAGGGATGAGTTAGACTTTGAATTAAGGTATTGAGAAATCAGGCCGGGGTACTTTGTCCATCCTTGTCCATGGGAAAATAATGAAAGATATGGATTTCTAAAAATCCTATCTAATTTAAAAAGAAAAAGGAAAAGGAAGGATGAAATTGGGAATGTGGAAAAACGGTGGAAAATTCCGATTAGGGCTACCTACTACCAGCCGGGGGATGGTCTACCCGTAACCAAAGCCGGAAATGGGACGTAGTGTGAAAGTCGTCGGAAGGACGGTAAGGCAAATTCCTGTCATTGGCTTGATGTGGCTCTATGTACCTTGAGTTCTATAGTCTAGTTGATCTATGAAGAAGATAATCCTAGAAACTCGTGGAATGAATTTTCACTACCCACACTAGGATGAATTTGTTCAATTCCCTCTATTTATCAACCAATCAGTGGGAATCTCATATGAATGCCTATTATGTCTTGAGGATTTATGGTGCCAACCTTTGACGCCTAATCTTTCTGAATCTTACACTTATGAACCCTGGAATGTATAGAAGGATGGTTTCTGAAAGAGAGTTGAGTCTGAAGAATGAGATTAGCTTCACGCATGTTTTGCTCGGGACTAGCAAAATGCTGGTTGGGGGGTGTGTTGAGCTCTTAATTGTGCATATTCTAACCCCAATTCATCACTCATTGTGCAAGGTTTGTATGGTTTGTAAGCTAATTCAATGCATGTTTTGTGACTACAGGATTGAGGGTGGACTCTACTCAATTGAAGACATAAAGAGCTCACTTGGGATCATTCGGGTGAATAAAGTTTGAGGATCAAAGAAGAAAAGAAAGAAAGAACTAAAGAAGAAAAGAAAGTAGAAGAAAGAAAAGAAAAATACAAAAAGAAAAGAGGGCTGACCGGTCGTGACCGGTCGGCCAAGGAAGCCAGACCGGTCAGTGACCGGTCAGCCATGCATGTTTGGAGATATTGAGGATGTCCGACCGGTCATGACCGGTCGGATAGGATTGCTGGAACATCAATGGACAAGGCTTCTGGGACTTCACTAGGACCGACCGGTCATGACCGGTCGGTCATTGCTGCTGGATGAGGAGAAAAAAATACATCCGACCGGTCATGACCGGTCGGAATTGCTTGCTGGACTGATGTTCTATATGGCCCGACCGGTCATGACCGGTCGGCCATGCGTACTGAGTTAGAACTTTCTAATTTCTTCCCGAAATTCTCTGCGCTGCGTAAGTGTTACGCAAATTTCCGATTCTTCCGACGTTGTGGAGCCTCCAGACTATAAGAGGACACCTAGGGATCATTCCTGGGGGATCCTAGAAGGGTTCAAGCGAGGTTGGAGGCTGTGGAAGTGAAGATTGGAGTTTCACAACTCCTTTTGGTTTGCTTTGCTATTTTTATGCTTTTTGTAGTTGTTTCATGTTTCCTTGGATCATGAGCAGCTAAACCTCTTAGCTAGGGCTAAGAGGTGAAGCTTGTAGTGTATCCAAGATGTTTTAATTCGTAGTTAAGTGGTTTTCAGTTTGGAATTCATGATTATGAACTAAGGTTTGAAGTTTATACAAGTTTTTAAGTAATTTCTCTTAGTCTTGTGATGACTCATGGATGTTTGGATGAATTACTTATCTTCTTAATTTGTTTGCAACGGTCTAGACCTGTATGATCCGAGGAATTGGAGTGCGCTCTAGTACCAAGCTCTTCATAAAGGGGCTTCATGCCAAAGTTCTAGTTTTGGTTGATTATCTGGAATATGTATGGACTGTGCATATAATTTGAATCCAGTTCAAATCATGATCTAGCCTTGTCTTGTGAGAAGACTTGAGGATGGTTATGATTGGGAATTGGACCTATAGAAAAGGTGAATGACCTATGCAATGAGCATGCTCAGATCAGCCTAGAGTTGAGTGAACTTTATGCATAAAACTTACATGTTACAGACTTCTGGTTTAACAGTTCTATCATCCGACTAGATAGACCTGACTGGTGATTCTAGTTGAGAGAATGGGAAGCCACAGCGGATTGAACATCGAGGATTGCTACAAGTGAATCCTCGAACCCCTAGTGCCTACTCATAATTGTTTACATTCAATTTAGCTTAAACTGTTAATCACACACATTCTATTCAAACTTTGATTGTTAGCTTCAATAGAAACTTGTGGATGAGTTTGTGACATCCTACATAAGTCCCTGTGGATCGACCTCGGTATTACCGAGTTTATTACTACATCGCAACCCTACACTTGGGGAAGCGAACAATTTGTCCAAGGCAAAGATGACAGCTAGGAGCTCTTTCTCCGTAGTTGAATAATTAACTTGGGCGGGATTCAAGGTCCTACTCGCGTAGTAGATGACATGGGGCTTTTTATCTTTCTTTTGGCCTAACACTGCCCCAATAGCAAAATCGCTCGCATCGCATATCAACTTAAAAGGCATGGACCAATCTGGTGGTTGCATGATAGGAGCGGTTGTCAACATGTCTTTTAGCTTTGAAAAAGCTAATTGACAATCGGCACTCCACTCAAATTGGTTCTCCTTTTGTAGAAGGTTGCATAAAGGCCTTGAGATGTGACTAAAGTCCTTCATAAACCTTCGATAGAAACCGGCGTGTCCAAGGAAGGACCGCACATCGCGTATGCTTTTGGGTGGTGGTAGATTAGAAATTATGTCAATTTTCGCCCGGTCTACCTCTATTCCATTGGACGAGATGATGTGTCCAAGGACTATTCCTCTTTGTACCATGAAATGGCACTTTTCCCAGTTTAATACAAGTTGCTTTTCCTCACACCTCATCAAGACTAACTTCAAGTGCTCGAGGCACTCATCAAATGTACAACCAAAAACAGAGAAGTCATCCATGAACACCTCAAGAAACTCACCCACCATGTCCGAGAAAATACTCAACATGCATCGTTGAAATGTGGCGGGTGCATTGCATAACCCGAATGGCATCCTTTGGTAGGCGAAGGTACCAAACGGGCATGTAAATGTGGTTTTCTCTTGGTCTTCCGGAGCTATCTCAATTTGGTTGTATCCGGAATAGCCGTCTAGGAAGCAATAGTAGGGATGGCCTGCCAACCTCTCCAAAATTTGGTCCATAAATGGGAGAGGGAAGTGGTCTTTCCTAGTGACCGTATTGAGCTTCCTATAATCAATGCACATACGCCAACCGGTGGTCACCCTAGTCGGTATAAGCTCGCTGTTGGCATTTTCAATGATGGTAATACCGAATTTCTTGGGGACAACTTGGGTAGGACTCACCCATTGGCTATCTGAAATGGGGTAGATGATACCCACATCCAATAGCTTTAACACCTCGGCTTTGACAACCTCCATCATGTTTGGATTTAACCGTCTTTGAGGTTGTCTAGTCAGTTTTTGCGTTTTCTTCAAGGTGTATACGGTGAGTGCAAACCGAAGGATCTATCCCTTTGAGATCCGCTATTGTCCAACCTATGGCTTCCCGGTGTTTTTTGAGTAACTCAATCAACTTGAGCTCTTGGTCTTTTTCTAGGTGGGCGGCAATGACAACTGGGAAAGTTTCCTCTTGACCCAAATATACATATTTAAGCTCGGATGGCAATGGCTTGAGGTCAAGCTTCGGTGGTTTGATGCTAGACGGTAGAGGCCTTGATGTGATTGGTGGCAATTTTTCAAAATGGGGCCTCCACCGGCTAGTATCAACTACCGGTCTTTCTATATTTAATGCATGCACAATCTCACTGATGATGGGGTCTTTAGAATCCATGAAGTGTGCTAAGCATGTCTCCAAACTTTCTAGTGGTTCAAGTTGGAGGAGTTCTTCTTCTTCAAAGGTTTCAAGCATGTTTACATCGAAGAATTCATCATCATCGACATCCCTATGTCTTTTGCCCAAGTGAAATACATTCACTTCTAGTGTCATGTTTCCAAAAGATAATTGCATCACCCCATTCCAGCAATTGATGATTGCGTTTGATGTGGCAAGGAATGGGCGGCCTAGTATTACCGGTATTTGGGTGCTAGCATCCAAAACCGGTTGTGTGTCCAAGACGATAAAATCTACTGGATAGTAGAGTTTGTCAACTTGGACTAGAACATCCTCAACTATCCCCCTCGGTACACGGATAGATCTATCAGCGAGTTGCAACGTGGTTTTGGTGGGTTTTAATTCACCAAGACCCAATTGCTCATATACCGAGTATGGGATCAAGTTCACACTCGCCCCCAAGTCTAACAAGGCACGTTCAATCCGGTAGTCTCCAATGATACATGAGACGGTGGGACTACCGGGATCTTTGAATTTTTGGGGGGTCTTTTGAGTGAGGATGGCACTAACTTGCTCAGTTAAGAAGGCCTTTTGCTGCACATTATATTTGCGTTTTGTCGTGCATAGATCTTTTAGAAACTTGGCATAAGAGGGAATTTGTTTGATGGCATCAAGCAAAGGGATGTTGATCTTGACTTGTCTGAAAATCTCTAGAATATCTTGAGAATTTGGGAGAGATTTTGGGGCAACCAATCTTGAAGGGAATGGTGCTATGGGCTTGTAAATGCGTTCCGGTTGTTGTGGGGCTAAGTTAGATCCATTTTCATCCTCAGAATTTACCGGATCATTAGGCTCATCGGCCTTCACCGGAATAGTTTTGTCAATTTGTTTACCACTTCTAAGGGTGGTAATGGATTTAGCTTGCTCCATGTTTTGGTTGGAAGGATTAGGGATGCTCACTTCATGTACTTGCTTTTGATTGGGCTGAGGTTGGGCCGGAAAGGTCCCTTCCCTAGCATTCAAGCGTCCCTTAATCTCATCAACCGAGACTTTCAGCTCTTGGAACATTTGTTGATTTGATTCATTTATTTGCGCTTGCCCTTGCATAAATGCTCTCAAGGTATCCTCCAATGAGAATTGAGGTGGGGCCATATTTTGCATGGGTGGCCCTCTTTGGGAGTTGGTAGGATTGCCCGTTGGGGCATTCTTCCAACTGAAATTCGGGTGGTTCTTCCAACTCTCATTGTACGTATTACCTACCGGTCCATTGAAGGACCGTTGATAACCATATGTGGCATTGGCTGTCTCTTGCAGCACTTCCTTAAATGCAGGAATTGTGAGACAATCTTGCGTAGCGTGTAAGTCGGTGAGACAAATCCCACATGTGGTTTCAACAGCTTCCTTGGACTTGGAAACTCCATTTTTGCTAAGTTCCATGGCCTCAACCTTCCTTGTGAGGTTTGCTATCCTTGCATTAACGTCGTTTTCCTCTTTAAGGACATATATCCCTCCTTTCTCTTGAGTAGGCTTGGGGTTCTTGGGTTTATCCGAGGTGTCCCAAGATTGGGCGTTTTCAGCCAACATGTCCAAGTAACTCCAAGCATCATCTGGATTTTTACTCATAAACTCGCCATTGCACATCATTTCCACAAATTGGCGCATATTAGAACTTAATCCATCATTGAAAAAATTTATAATTCGCCAACTCTCATAGCCATGATGTGGGCAAGCAAGCAGGAGTTCCTTAAATCTTTCCCAACATTGAAAGAATGATTCACCCTCTTTAGCTGAGAAATTCATGATGGCCCTTCGAAGAGTGTTTGTTTTATGAGCTGGGAAGAACTTTTTCAAGAATTCCCGGTTCATCTCAACCCATGACCCAATCGAATATGGTCTAAGAGAGTGAAGCCAATCTTTGGCTCTTTCTTTCAAGGTGAAAGGAAAAAGTTTAAGTATGATTGTATCCCCAGAAACATTGGGATAATGCAAGGTGGCCAACACTTCTTCGAATTCTTGCAAGTGTAAGTATGGGCGGTCAGAGTCTAGCCCATGGAATTTAGGTAAAAGTTGGATTACTCCTGGTTTTATGTCAAGGGTCCCACCGTTAGCTGGTAGAACTATGCAAGAAGGTGTAATTGTACGAGCAGGTTGTAGGTAATCCCGTAGTGATCTCATTGGAGGAACATTATGTACCTCATTCTCTCCTACTCCTTCCTGATTTGCGTTTGTGGTTGGAGTAGGGGGAGGAGGATTCCTTAAGGGTGTTTGATCCATACTCCCCAAACTTTCACGATGCTCTTGATAATTCTGGGCTTGTCTATGGACTAACAGTGGTCCAACTAAACCACCTTCAAATTGAAGACGATTTGAATGATTACGTTCCCAACGGGACATAAACCACTCAACCAGAAACTGAAACTAATCCTATTCTAGAAAACTAAAATCTGAACTAAAAATTCTGAAAAAGCTAAGTTAGAAAGGTATCACCTGATGCGCTTGAACTGAAAGAAGAATTCCTACAAAACAGAAAACTATGTTAGTTCTAAGAAAAATCAGAAAAACCTATCTACTTCTACTTCTACAGCCACTGAAACTATTTGAAAACTATTATCTAATTTCCCCGGCAACGGCGCCAAAAACTTGTTCGCCCGCCTCAAGTCTAAGGCTGCGATGTAGTAATAAATCTCGGTAAGACCGAGGTCGATCCACAGGGAAAAAGTAACAGCTTCCTAATTACTCCAGCAACTCAGTTTAATAGAGTAAATTCAAATTCAATGGGATGTTTAATTAAAACAGTAACTTAATGAAAAATCAGAGATATAATGTACTAAGGCTTTCAAGGATCCACTTGTAGCAATCCTATGTCAATTCAGTCAATCCAAGTAGAGAACACAACTAGATTTGAAGTCCTATCTCTCATCTAGTTGGAAAATAAAGCATTCACACACATTCATCCAATTCAAGTTGAACTTCCAAGTTCAAGTCCATTCAATCAATGTAGAATTCAAATTCATAGCCTGCGGAGTAACAGCCATGCCTATGGACTATGGCCTGCTCAAGGATTACTATAATTCGAATCTAAACAAGCAACCTGTGATAATCTCAGAGAATTAAAAGGAATTCATGTCCGGAGCACATAAACTCAGATAAGACATCTCAAACTACCACCTATTGGACTGAAACATAAGGAAAATCAAACTTTGAATTGAAAAAAAATACTTGCATCAGACTGAAATTAACATAGAACTGGCTACAAGCTTCACCTCTCAGCCTTAGCTGAGAGGTTTTAGCCGAGCATAGTCATGCTACAACTAAAAACTCAAAAATAAAGCATAAAACTAGAAAAACCCGAAAATAGATGTTGCAGACGCTCCACAGTCGCCTTCAGCCTCCAAACTCATGTTCCTTCTCTTCTCTGATACCTTAGGGAGAGCCCCTAGGTGGCCTTTTATAGCAACAATCCTCCCTTGCGTCGAATTCTGCGAAATCCTACGCATTGCGCAGCAATTTTTGGAGTCCCGAATTAGAAAGGACTTTCCTATTACGCAGAGCCGACCGGTCGTGACCGGTCGGACCACCTTTTTAAAACATCCAGTGGGTGCAGCCGACCGGTCAAGACCGGTCGGACTGACCTCCCACTCATCCAGCGTGCATGCCCGACCGGTCATGACCGGTCGGGCTGATCTATTGCCTTGATCCAGTGTGCATGGCCGACCGGTCATGACCGGTCGGCCTCTCTTCTACTTATTCTTGTGATGTGGCTGACCGGTCGGACGACCGGTCAGCCTTGTATTTCTTCATCTTTTTCTTCTTTTCTTCATTCTCTTTTCTCTCTCTTTCTTCTTCTTTCCTTGGTCCATCTTAGGACTTCATCCAATGTCTTCAAATATAATCTTTTGGCTCCAATTTGATGAAATCCACTTTTATCTCTACAATCACAAAACACATGTTAGGTGGGCCTTTAAACCATGAAAATCATGCAAATAATGTAGTGTAATGGGCAATGCAATGTATAAATTGGAGGTTCAACATCTATCACCTGTCATGTGTCTAGAGCAACCACTATCCAAGTACCATCTAGGGGTATTCCCAGCTTTTAAGGCAGTATGAATGACCAAGCACTTGTTCTTGACAACCCATTTAGTTGTTGTCCTTTTATGAGAGGTGTTCTTCTGGTGGGATTCTCTAGTTTTCTTGGGAGAATTAGATTTTTCTTTTTCACGCAAAAGAAGAACAGTTTTCAAATTCAGCATTTTAACTTGCTCCAATAGTTCATCCATCCTCTTGTCCTTCCTAGGAAAAGCAGGATAATTCTTTCGAATGTTTCCCCTCTTAGGTGAAGAATGCATGGGAGGATTCCAAGTAGCTTGGACATTTTTCCCGGTCGGTACAAATTTACCTTTCAAGTTTCTGACCGGATTTTTGAATACCAAGCACTCAAATTTTAAGTGGCCAATGTCTCCACAAGCATGGCAGATAGGAGAGGCTCTAGTTTTACTTCCGGATGCACCATGATCATTTCTTACAATTGGATGGACTGAGGTGGTTTTTGAAGTGTGACTATCATAGCCCAAACCTCTTTTGTCCACTGGTGATCTTACAACACCGAGGAGTTTTTCCAGGTTTTCTTCTCCTTGCGCAAACCGTCTTCTAGAGTCAACGACTTGACACTTAAGACGATTGATTTCAATGTTCGCCTCTTTGAGTTCTCTCTCAAGTCTAGCATGCTTGTCTAGAGATTCACCACTCACGAGCTTTTTCTTTTCTTGTTCAAGCTCATCATTCTTCCTTTTCAGTTCTTCTAGATCTTGACACATCTTTTGATTCTCTATTTTCAATCCGTCAAGATTTTTCATTAGTTTGTCATTTTCAGCCTTCATTTGGCCCAACTTGTTGATGGTATTTATATTTTCAATGTATAGTTGGTTGTAAACCTCCTGAAGGCCTTCCTCCTCATTCTCATCATCACTCAAGGAATCATTTTCTGTGTTGGAGGATGTTCGCTTCCCCAAGTGTAGGGTTGCAATGTAGTAATAAACTCGGTAAGACCGAGGTCGATCCATAGGGACTTATGTAGAATTTCACAAACTCATCCACAAGTGTCTATTGAAGTCTACTAATCAGATTTTTGTATGAAGTTGATGTGAATAACAAAAGTTGAATTAAATCGAAATTAATTATAAGAAGGCACTAGGGATTCAAAGGATCCACTTGTAGCAATCCTTGATGTTCAATCCGCTGTGGTTTCTTATTCTCTCAACTAGAGTCGACATTCAAGTCCATCTAGTCGGATGATAGAGTTGTTAAACCAATCAGTCTGTAATATGTAAGTTCTATGCATAAGATTCACTCAAAGTAGGCTGAGCTGAGCATGCTCAATTGCATAGGTCATTCCCCTTTTCTATAGGTCCAGATCTCAATCATAACCATCCTCAAGTCCTCTCACAAGACAAGGCTAGATCAGGATTTGAATTGGATTCAAATCACATACACAGTCATTACATATTCTAGAAAATCAACAAAAATAGAACTTTGGCATGAAGTCCCTTTATGAAGAGCTTAGTACTAGAGCGCACTCCGATTCCTCGGATCATACAGGTCTAGACCGTTGCAAACGTATTAAGAAGATAAGTAATTCATCCAAACATCCATGAGTCATCACAAGACTAAGAAAAATTACTTAAAAACTTGTATAAACTTCAAACCTTAGTTCATAATCATGAATTCCAACTGAAAACCACTTAACTACGAATTAAAACATCTTGGATTCACTACAAGCTTCACCTCTTAGCCCTAGCTAAGAGGTTTAGCTGCTCATGATCCAAGGAAACATGAATCAACTACGAAAAGCATGAAAACAGCAAAGCAAACCAAAAGGAGTTGTGAAACTCCAATCTCCACTTCCACAGTCTCCAACCTTGCTTGAACCCTTCTAGGATACCCTATGAACGATCCCTAGGTGTCCTTTTATAGTCTGGAAGCTCCACAACTTCGGAAGAATCGAGAAAGTGCGTAACACTTACGCAGCGCAGAGAAATTCGGGCTGAAATTAGAAATTTCTAAGTCTTCACGCACAGCCGACCGGTCATGACCGGTCAACCTCAATAGATGTTCATTCCAGCAAGCATGGCCGACCGGTCATGACCGGTCGGCCTTGTAAAGCTTTAGTCCAGCAAGCCTGTCCGACCGGTCATGACCGGTCGGACGTTTTCCTTTATACTCCAGCAGCCATGGCCGACCGGTCATGACCGATCGGCCTTGTAAAACCTTCCTCCAGTGACTGTGTCCGACCGGTCATGACCGGTCGGATGTCTTCAGCAGTTCCCCCATGTACATGGCTGACCGGTCACGACCGGTCAGCTCCCTTTTCTTCTTATTTTCTTCCTTTCATTCTTCTGCGTTCTTCTTTCCTTACTTCTTTCTTTGTTCCCTTCTTCCTTCGGCTCTCTTCGGATCTTCATTTCAGGTTCTAAATCAGCCCTTTTTATCTTCAATTAGGTGGAGCCACTCTCAGTCCTGCAGTCACAAAACATGCATTGGATTAGCCTACAAACCATATAAACCTTGCACAATGAGTGATGAATTGGGGTTAGAATATGCACAATTAAGAGCTTAACACACCCCCCAACCAGCATTTTGCTAGTCCCGAGCAAAACATGCGTGAAACTAATCCCATTCTTCAAAACTCAACTCTCTTTCAGAAACCATCCTTCTATACATTCCAAGGTTCATAAGTATAAGATTCAGAAAGATAGGCATCAAAGGTTGGAACCGTAAATCCTCAAAACATAATAAGCATTCATATGAAATTCCCGCTGATTGGTTGATAAATAGAAGGACTTGAACAAATTCAACCTAGTGTGGGTAGTGAAAATTCATCCCACGAGTTTCTAGGTTTATCTTCTTCATAGATCAACTAGACTATAGAACTCAAGGTACATAGAGCCACATCAAGCTAATGACAGGAATTTGCCTTACCGTCCTTCCGACGACTTTCACACTACGTCCCATTTCCGGCTTTGGTTACGGGTAGACCATCCCCCGGTTGGTAGTAGGTAGCCCTAATCGGAATCTTCCACCGTTTTTCCACATTCCCAATTTCATCCTTCCTTTTCCTTTTTCTTTTTAAATTAGATAGGATTTTTAAAAATCCATATCTTCCATTATTTTCCCATGGACAAGGATGGACAAAGTACCCCGGCCTGATTTCTCAATACCTTAATTCAAAGTCTAGCTATTCCATAAATCACATAATCCCTTCAACTCATGAAAATCGTGTAATGTGAACTAGGTGTAAAAGTGTTCAGGTTTTCTATCAATCACAAAAATAGGGGAGTTCACAAATAAAAACCATTATGCTATGAGGAATTCCAGACATCCAGCCCCATACACTACATATCTCTTCCGCTTATGCTCATATCAACTTAAATGCATAGAACCAGTGTTTTCCAAAAGAGTTTCGAATGTTTGACAAATCGAAAAATTTCCACATAATTGCTTGAAATGTTGCAAAACGCTGGATTCATCCAAGCGATCCTACACCCCCCAACCAAATCTTGCATTGTCCTCAATGTAAAAGATGCACAATGAGCAAAACATGAGAGCAATTTGAAAATAAAAGGGAGTAAGGAATGATAGTACCTGAGAGAGTGAAAAGTGGAAATCTTCCTCCTTCTAACAAACCTACGAAAACAAAAGCAACAAAATCCTAATCCTAACTACTCTATACCTCCATCAGACTTGGAGATCAATCATCCTGATACACAGGATCATTCAGAGGTATGGACATACCTTCTGAAGGGAATTTCTCAAAGAAATGCTTTAATCGCTGCCCATTAGCTTTAAAAATGTTGCCGTTCCTTGGATTCAACAGCTCGACAGTCCCATATGGATAGACAGTTTGCACAATGTAGGGACCGGTCCATCGAGATCGCAATTTTCCCGGAAATAGATGTAAGCGAGAATTATACATGAGAACTTTTTGATTGATCGTGAATGTCTTGCGAAGAATGTTCTTATCATGGAATATCTTCGTCTTGTCCTTGTAAATTCTCGCATTCTCATAAGCTTCATTCCGGATTTCTGCAAGTTCATTCAATTGTAGTTTGCGTAGCGAGCTTGCCTTGTCAGAATTGAAATTTATCTTCTTAATAGCCCAATATGCCCTATGTTCCAACTCCACAGGCAAGTGACAAGCCATCCCATAGACAAGTCTGTAGGGAGACATTCCAATGGGGGTTTTAAAAGCTGTACGGTAAGCCCAAAGCGCATCGGTAAGCCGAAGCGACCAATCCTTGCGATCGGGGTTTACCGTTTTCTCTAAAATGTGTTTAATCTCCCTATTGGATATCTCAGCTTGTCCACTAGTTTATGGGTGATAGGGGGTGCTCACTTTGTGTGTTACGCCATATTTCTTCATTAAGGCTTCAAAAGGGCGATTGCAAAAGTGAGACCCTCCATCACTTATGATGACTCGAGGCGTTCCAAACCGAGAAAGAATATTTTCTTTTAAAAATCTAATGACCGTTTTATGGTCATTATTCCGGCAAGGGATAGCCTCGACCCATTTGGAAACATAGTCGACGGCAAGCAAGATGTATAGGTTTCCAAAAGAAGATGGGAATGGGCCCATGAAATCGATGCCCCAACAATAAAAAATTTTGATAATTAAGATGGGATTGAGTGGCATCATGTTTCTACGGGAGATTCCCCCTAATTTCTGACAAGGTTCACATGCTTTGCAAAACTCATGTGTGTCTTTGAACATAGTGGGCCAATAAAACCCACATTGTAGAATTTTCGTTGTGGTCTTTTTAGCCGAAAAATGGCCACCACATGCTTGAGAATGACAGAAGGAGATGATGCTTTGTTGCTCATCATCTGGGACACATCTCCGTATGATTTAATCGGGATAATACTTGAATAAGTATTGGTCGTCCCATAGGAATTTTCCGTACCTCCGAGAAGAATCTATCCTTATCTTGCTTTTTCCAATATGTAGGAATTGTACCTGTAGTAAGATAGTTAGCAATATCCGCATACCATGGCAATTGGGAAACAGCAAAAAGTTATTCATCAGGGAACATGTCATTGATTGCAGTCGTTTCAGGGGAATCAGTGAGGACAAGTCAAGAGAGGTGGTCAGCTACTACATTCTCTACTCCTTTCTTATCACGTATTTCTATGTCAAATTCTTGGAGTAGGAGGATCCATCTTAGTAACCGTGGTTTAACATCCTTTTTAGAGAAAAGATACTTAAGCGCGGCATGGTCAGTGAATACAATGATCTTGGACCCAATCAAGTAGGATCTAAACTTCTCCAAGGCAAAAACTACGGCTAAAAGTTCCTTTTCAGTAGTGGTGTAGTTTGCCTGGGCTGAGTTTAGGGTTCTACTTGCATAGTAGATGACACATGGCTTTTTATCTTTTCTTTGGCCTAACACGGCCCCAATAGCATAGTCGCTAACATCGCACATAATCTCAAAAGGAAGGCTCCAATCAGGTGGTTGCATTATTGGGGCACATGTCAACATACCTTTAAGGGTGGTAAAGGCCTTTTGACATTCTTCATTCCACTCGAATGAATTTTCCTTTTGAAGTAGGTTACATAAAGGGCGAGAGAGTGAACTGAAATCCTTTATGAACCTTCTGTAAAATCCTGCGTGTCCTAAAAAGGACCGTATATCTCGTATGCTTTTGGGTGGTGGAAGGTTAGAGATAAGATCAATTTTCGCCTTGTCCACCTCAATTCCATTTTGTGAAACGATGTGACCAAGTACAATTCCCTTTTGAACCATGAAGTGACACTTTTCCCAATTGAGCACAAGGTTCTTCTCTTCACATCTTTTTAGCACAGATTTCAAGTGCTCAAGGCACTCATCAAAGCTACAACCGAATACGGAAAAATCATCCATGAAGACTTCGAGAATGGTCCCCACCATGTCAGAAAAGATGCTCATCATACAACGCTGAAAGGTGGCAGGGGCATTACATAGTCCAAACGGCATCCGTCGGTAGGCAAAAGTGCCGAATGGACATGTGAATGTAGTCTTTTCTTGGTCTTCACGGGCAATTTCTATTTGGTTGTACCCTGAATAGCCATCAAGGAAGCAAAAGTGGGAATGACCCGCCAACCATTCTAAAATCTGATCAACAAATGGTAGGGGAAAGTGGTCTTTCCTCGTGACAGTGTTTAGCTTCCTGTAGTCAATGCACATTCTCCAACCGGTAGTGACTCTAGTTGGCACGAGTTCGTTATTGGCATTGGCTACGATGGTTATTCCGGATTTCTTAGGCACCACTTGAGTTGGGCTCACCCATTGGCTATCAGATATTGGGTACATGATACCTACATCCAATAGTTTCACCACTTCGGCCTTAACCACATCCTTCATGTTTGGATTTAGTCGTCTTTGTGGTTGCCGGGATGTCTTTGCATTTTCCTCAAGGTGTATGCGGTGAGTGCAAATCAGTGGGTCTATGCCCTTGAGATCCGCAATTGTCCATCCAATGGCATTCTTGTGCTCTAATAGAGTGGCTATTAGCCTACTCTCTTGTTCCTCATCCAAGTGGGAAGAAATCACCACTGGATATGTCTCATCTTGACCTAAATAAACATATTTTAGCTCACTTGGCAATGGTTTTAGGTCGAGTTTTGGTGCCTTGATGTTGGATGGGAGGGCCTTGTTCTCATTTATAGGCAAAGGTTCAATTGGGGCCCTCCATCTTTTATTTTCAAGTACCAGCATCACATCTAGAATGGCATCCATCTCTTGTGTTGTGTCATCATTCATCTCGTGAAGATGGGCCACACATGCCTCCAAAGGGTCGGAAAATAGTGACAAGGGGACTGTATCCTCCACGAATGATTCAATCATGTTTAACTCGTGGACATCATCATCAACCTCCCGTGGTTGTTTGCATAAATCAAATATGCTAAGCTCAAGGGTCATATTTCCAAAGGACATTTGTACAAGTCCGTTTCTACAATTGATAATGGCATTTGACGTAGCTAGAAACGGTCGTCCAAGTATGACAGGAATTTGAGCACCGGTGCCTATCACGGGATGTGTGTCCAAGACAATAAAATCTACTGGGTAGTAAAATTTATCAACTTGGACTAGAACATCCTCTATCATTCCTCTCGGTATCCGGATGGATCTATCAGCAAGTTGGAGTGTGGTTTTGGTGGATTTCAATTCACCTAACCCAAGTTATTCGTAGACCGAATATGGAATGAGATTCACACTTGCCCCTAAGTCGAGTAGGGCTTGTTTGATCCGGTAGTCTCCTATAATGCATGAGATGGTTGGACTACCTGGATCCTTGTATTTTTGGGGCACCTCTTGTTTAATAATGGCGCTCAAATTCTCAGCCAAAAGAACTTTATTGTGAACGTTGTGTTTCTTTTTTACTGTACACAATTCCTTTAGAAATTTGGCATAAGATGGTATTTGTTTTATTGCATCCAACAGCGGGATGTTGATCTTTACCTGCTTGAAAATTTCCAGAGTCTCCAAATTCTTATCTAAAGGTTTAGGTGAAATCAACCTTTGTGGAAATGGGGCAACCGGCTTGTATTGCCTTTCCGGTTCTTTCTCTCGTGGAATATTGTTTGGGCTATCATCCTCTTTGGGAATTTCTGGATCCTTAGGCTTTGGGGCCTTCACCGGATTAGATTTGTCAATTTCTTTCCCACTTCTCAAAGTGGTGATAGCTTGGACATGTTCCGTATGGTGGGAGGATGAGCTAGCATCTTGTATCTCATATTGGGTCCTTGGGTTAGGAAGAGGTTGAGCAGGAAGTGTGCCCTTCTCTCTAACACTAAGGTGAGCTTCAACTCTAGTCAAAGATGTTTTCAATTCATTGATGGCTTGGTTTGAATTTTCATTGAATTTCAATTGCTCTTGCATGAACCCATCTATTTTTAGAGAATTTATCTTGTTATACTCATTCTGGACCGATACGAATGCACCCAACATCTCTTCTAGTGATACTTTTGGAGTGTTGTTTGCATTTGCATTGGGCCCATTCCTCCAACTGAAGTTGGGATGGTTCTTCC
Organism: Liriodendron chinense; assembly: GCA_003013855.2. Lineage (NCBI taxonomy): Eukaryota > Viridiplantae > Streptophyta > Magnoliopsida > Magnoliales > Magnoliaceae > Liriodendron > Liriodendron chinense. Next base: position 591,120 of record PVNU02001229.1, on the reverse strand, counting down.
AATTAGGATTAAACGTGTTTGAGTTTGGAGCACCATATTGCTGTTGATAACTGTTTATGGCATTTGTTTATTCTTGTAAGATGCCTTGGACTGCTGAAATTGTGGGACAATCTTGTGTAGCATGTTGATTTCCAGCACAAATTCCACAAACAGTTTCAACATCAGTGGAGTTGATTGTTTCTCCTTTCCTTAATTCTATGGCTTCGACCTTTCTTGTAAGGCTAGCCAACCGTGCACTTATGCTATCTTCTTCTGATAAGACATACATTCCTCCCTTTTCCTTTTGTTGGCCAGTCTTAGAATTTGTTAGTTTAGATGTGTCCCAAGACTGTGCACTCTCAGCCAATTCTTCCAAATAATCCCATGCTTCATCAGCTTCCTTATTCATGAACTCTCCATTACACATCATCTCTACAATTGGCGCATGGATGAAGTCAGTCCTTCATAGAAAAAACTTATAATCCGCCAAATTTCATAGCCATGATGTGGGCATGCGTTTAATAGGTCCTTAAACCTCTTCCAACATTGGGAAAAGGTTTCATCTTCCTTTTGGGCAAAGTTCATGATAAGGCGCTTAAGCATGTTCATTTTGTGAGTAGGGAAGAATTTTTTTATAAATTCTCTGTGCATATCAGTCCATGAACCAATTGATCTTAGCCTCAATGCATAAAGCCAACCCTTGGCTTTATCCTTAAGAGTGAAAGGGAAGAATTTAAGTCTTACTACATCTTCAGTTACATTTGCAAAGTGCATGGTGGTGATTACCTCATCAAACTCCCTAAGGTGTTGATAGGCACTTTCACTGTCTAAACCATGGAATTTAGGGAGAAGATTGATCACTCCCGGTTTCAAATCCACATTCCCTGCATTTTGTGGAAATACTATGCATGAGGGAGTGCTCGGTCTTGCAGGTTGCAAGAAATCACGTAAAGTCCTTGGTCGGGGAACATTCTCAACCACATTCTCCCCTGTTTCAGTTTGATTTTGGACCGGGTTAGGTTGATTTACAGCCATATTTTCAGATAAAATTGGAGAGTCTAGATGTCTCCTAGCACGTGGCTCTCTATCAATTCCTTCAACTATCCCCCCTTCACTTATGAGTCGGTTATTGGAATCCTGAGCCCAATGTGGCATGCAAAACCAAAAATAAGAAACAAAAAGAAAGAAGAATTCTTCCTCCCTTTTCTTTACTCTTCTCTAAGACCGAAGCACAAGGTGTCTTGCAATGGCTAGGCCAGAAGCAAGGATAGAGACCGATTTCTCCTGGTCAATAGGGGTTCAGAGAACTCCCCACCCACTCTTTGAATCTTTTGAGAAAAAATGCAGAAAAAGGAGAAAGAGGAGTAGGATGAGAAAAGAAATCTCTGAGCACAAGGTGATCCAAGGCGGTAGAGCCGACCAATAGGAATCCAGGTGGCAAAAAGGCCGACCTTTTAGAGATCCAAAAGGAGTCTCCACCCACTCTACAAGAGATGAATAAGATAGGAATGAATAGGAGGAGGAGAAGAGTAGGGTTTAGAAAGATAGAACCTGATTCGCACTTAAAATCCTTGTATCTTCTTCAGCTTCCTAGAAATCCCTGAAAAGAAAAATTAAATAAACGAACTAAGTTAGTCCTAAAATCCTACAAATCCTAAATAGATACTAATTTTAAAATCCCCGGCAACGGCGCCAAAAACTTGTTCGCTTCCCCAAGTGTAGGGTTGCGATGTAGTAATAAACTCGGTAAGACCGAGGTCGATCCACAGGGACTTATGTAGAATTTCACAAACTCATCCACAAGTGTCTATTGAATTCTACTAATCAGATTTTTGTATGAAGTTGATGTGAATAACAAAAGTTGAATTAAATCGAAATTAATTATAAGAAGGCACTAGGGATTCAAAGGATCCACTTGTAGCAATCCTTGATGTTCAATCCGCTGTGGTTTCGTATTCTCTCAACTAGAGTCGACATTCAAGTCCATCTAGTCGGATGATAGAGCTGTTAAACCAATCAGTCTGTAATAAGTAAGTTCTATGCATAAGATTCACTCAAAGTAGGCTGAGCTGAGCATGCTCGATTGCATAGGTCATTCACCTTTTCTATAGGTCCAGATCTCAATCATAACCATCCTCAAGTCCTCTCACAAGACAAGGCTAGATCAGGATTTGAATTGGATTCAAATCACATACACAGTCATTACATATTCTAGAAAATCAACAAAAATAGAACTTTGGCATGAAGTCCCTTTATGAAGAGCTTAGTACTAGAGCGCACTCCGATTCCTCGGATCATACAGGTCTAGACCGTTGCAAACGTATTAAGAAGATAAGTAATTCATCCAAACATCCATGAGTCATCACAAGACTAAGAAAAATTACTTAAAAACTTGTATAAACTTCAAACCTTAGTTCATAATCATGAATTCCAACTGAAAACCACTTAACTACGAATTAAAACATCTTGGATTCACTACAAGCTTCACCTCTTAGCCCTAGCTAAGAGGTTTAGCTGCTCATGATCCAAGGAAACATGAATCAACTACGAAAAGCATGAAAACAGCAAAGCAAACCAAAAGGAGTTGTGAAACTCCAATCTCCACTTCCACAGTCTCTAACCTCGCTTGAACCCTTCTAGGATACCCTAGGAACGATCCCTAGGTGTCCTTTTATAGTCTGGAAGCTCCACAACTTCGGAAGAATCGAGAAAGTGCGTAACACCTACGCAGCGCAGAGAAATTCGGGCTGAAATTAGAAATTTCTAAGTCTTCACGCACAGCTGACCGGTCATGACCGGTCAACCTCAATAGATGTTCATTCCAGCAAGCATGGCCGACCGGTCATGACCAGTCGGCCTTGTAAAGCTTTAGTCCAGCAAGCCTGTCCGACCGGTCATGACCGGTCGGACGTTTTCCTTTATACTCCAGCAGCCATGGCCGACCGGTCATGACCGGTCGGCCTTGTAAAACCTTCCTCCAGTGACTGTGTCCGACCGGTCATGACCGATCGGATGTCTTCAGCAGTTCCCCCATGTACATGGCTGACCAGTCACGACCGATCAGCTCCCTTTTCTTCTTGTTTTCTTCCTTTCTTTCTTCTGCTTTCTTCTTTCCTTACTTCTTTCTTTGTTCCCTTCTTCCTTCGGCTCTCTTCGGATCTTCATTTCAGGTTCTAAATCAGCCCTTTTTATCTTCAATTAGGTGGAGCCACTCTCAGTCCTGTAGTCACAAAACATGCATTGGATTAGCCTACAAACCATATAAACCTTGCACAATGAGTGATGAATTGGGGTTAGAATATGCACAATTAAGAGCTCAACAGAGGATTCATGATCATCAATGTCTCCGGTGATCCTTGCAATGGGCTCAATTTGAGGCACAATATCAGTAATGGAGGCCATTAAAATTCTGATTGAACCTTGCTCCTCCTCACTTTGGTATAGGACTGATTCTGATTCAGATTCTTCAGTCTCATCCCATGTAGCCGCCATTGCCTTTTTCTTGGCTTTGTTATTGGTGCACTCGGATGCAATGTGACCAAATCCTCTACACTTGTAGCATTGAGGATCTTTTGACTTAAAAAATTTTCCTTTGTTGTTCTTGGAGTCAAAAGGTTTACCCTTCTGGTAGGGTTTCCTTCTAGAAGTATTTCCCTTAGTTTTGAAGAATTTTTGAAATTTCTTGGCCATTAGTGCCATTTCTTCTAAGTCTGGATCTTCCTCACTTCCACATTCAGATTCTTGTTTTTTGTGAGAAGATTTCAGGGCTGTACTTTTGGATTTTGAGGGAGTTTTGAAACCTAGCTCATAGGTTTGAAGGGACCCGAGAAGTTCTTCAACTTTCATGGTATTTAGGTCCCTACATTCTTCGATGGTAGTAACTTTGGAAGAGAACCGTTCCGGTAGGGATCTCAGAATTTTCCTACATAGTCTATGCTCCGGAACGGGATCCCCCAAGCCCCACATTTCATTTGTAATCTTGTTCAGCTTGGTATAGAAATCAGTAAATGTTTCGTGCTCCTCCATAGTGATGTTTTCAAATTGTGTGGAGAGACGCTGAAGTTTTGAATTTTTAACAATGCTCGTTCCTTCATGAGTAACTTCAAGGATGTCCCATGCCAGCTTACTGGTTGTGCAATTTTGAATCCGGCCAAATTCATCTTTGGATACTGAACAAAAGATGGCATTCAGCCCTTTGGCATCACAGACCCGTTGAGCTTTATCATAATCGGTCCACATCGCCTTATCTTTAGGCTTGAGGACATCCAATTCACCTTCCTTACATATAGTGACCATTGGGGGTTTATATCCAATATCAATCATATCCCTAACGTCCGAATCAATAGATTCTAAAAAGATGCGCATTCGGGCTTTCCAATATGGATAGTTAGACCCATTAAAGAAGGGAGGCTTAGTAACGGATGAAGAGTCCTTTCTAGACATATTTTCAAGCTCTCTTAGGATCTCACTCCGGGTTTTTAAACTTGAACGGAGGAACCCGCGTTGATACCAATTGAAATTGCGGTTTTACCGCCTATTGAGATACTTGGAGATATGCCTAATGTCCTGGGGGGGGGGGGGGAGGTGAATAGGACTTTTTAAATTCCAATTACGATTAAAAACTAACCAAGACAATCTTATCAAATAAGATAATCATAATAGCATTCAAGGCATTTATATGAGCAGTTTGTAAGCAAGGACTATCATAGGCATTTCATCAAACAGTTAGCATTCATGATAGACTAAACCATTCAACACATAGCAATTCAATCTCACAATGCACAGCGATTTATAGTGGTTTGGTTTCCCTACTCCACTCCCGGTTCACGATCTCAACCTATGAGACTACCGGATTTCACTATAGTCTTGGTTTTAAATCAGGTTAATCATCAACCTTGACATCCTTTGATCTAGGACCGCGTTTACCATCCGTCGATGGCCCAATTCAGGGACTTGACGAGTTAGGATCTCAAACTCTCACCAATCCTAATCCAAGGATGGTCACGTACCCTCCCGCCGGAGTTTCCCAATCCAGGGAATAGAGATTTAAAAGATGGACTCTCAAATACTAGACATACCTAGACAATTGAGCCCCGATGCGATGCCTTTGATGAGTAGCTTCAGCTCCACGTGCTTCAGCTTCTCTTTGTGCTCCCAAGATCAGCTACCGTTGCAAATGATGAGGATATATTGATGCCGGGTAGTTGGGAGAGAGTTGGTCTAGTTCCTCTTGCCTATTCAATGCAATGGTAATGAGGGAACTACCAATCTTCAAGCATTCAATGGCTTTAAGTGACCTAAAAAAGATATTCAGGACGAAGGTCAGCCATGAATGAAGGTCTTGAGTTCATACTTCAAACCGAGCTTAGAATACTCAATGACAAGCCATTAATGGCCAAGTTTGAATGATGAACTCAAGGGAGTTAAGAGGGAGGAAGGATGAGAGTAAATGCTCTCTCTCTCAACTCTGGATGGGTGTTGAATGCATGCCAAGAAAGAGCTCAAGACAAGGCTATATAGAACCCCAAATGATAGCCCCAACGGATCTAAAACGGTCACGTCCGACCTGTCAGAGATAGGACTCGACCGGCCGGACGAACCGGTCAGCATTCAAAAACAAAGGCCTCATATGGGACTGGCCGACCGGTCGGACCCCCTTGCTGGAGCTACTGAATAATATGGGCCGACCGGTCAAGACTGGTCGGACCCCCTTGCTGGAACCTCTTAAAACACCAGGCCGACCGGTCTTGACCGGTCGGCTATGCTTGCTGGACACTCATATGATGGGAAGGCCAACCGGTCTTAATCGGTCGGCTACCCTTCTAAAAGAGACAGAAAGGCTGCTGGAGAAGTGTATAGCTTGGCCGACCGGTCAAGACCGGTCGGCTGTCCGTATGAAGCCCTTCCAGCAAAGTATTTGGTTAGCCTTGAATGCCTGGCCGACCGGTTAAGACCGGTCGGCTGTCCATCCGCTTTCTTCACAGCAAGTTAGTTGATGAGTTGAGAAGCCTGGCCGCTTTCTGAACTTGTCAAGCGGGTTAGCTGGACCAAGTTCTCAACACATCAACAGATCACTTCAAGTGATGAGGTGCATAGGGTCCAATGTATGGACATATCTCCAATATGCTTCGCACCAGCCATGATTCACAAGACTGATCAACTTGTGCAAGGATCGAGAGGAATGGGGATTAGATATGTGAGTCTTTACGCCATTTCTTTGATGTTTTAGGTTTCCTATGGTCGATCTATATGCAACTTACCTGAGATCTTGTTGCAGCATTAGCTTGAGCAATGGATGAAGCGTAATCTTCAAGTCTTGATCTTCAATTCTTTGACCGGGGCTCACATGACACGACGCGACCAACCAACACGTCAATTGACAACAAAAGGTGTACTAACAAAATGGTGGAAAATTTCGATTAGGGCTACCTACTACCAACCAGGGGATGGTCTACCCGTAACCAAAGCCGGAAATGGGACATAGTGTGAAAGTCGTCGGAAGGACGGTAAGGCAAATTCCTATCATTGGCTTAATGTGGCTCCATGTACCCAGAGTTCTATAGTCTAGATGATCTATGAAGAAGATAATCTTAGAAACTCATGAGATGAATTTTCACTATCCACACTAAATTGAATTTATTCAAGTTCTTCTATTTATCAACCAATCAGTGAAAATTTCATATGAATGCTTATCATGTCTTGAGGGATTACAGTTTCAACTTTTGTCACCAAATAGTTCTGAATCTTACACTTTATGTCTTGGGATGTATAGAAGAAGGGTTTCTGAAAGAGAGTTGAGTTTTGAAGAATGGGATTAGTTTCACGCATGTTTTGCTCGGGACTAACAAAATGCTGGTTGGGGGGTGTGTTGAGCTCTTAATTGTGCATATTCTAACCCCAATTCATCACTCATTGTACGAGGTTTGCATGGTTTATAGACTAATCTAATGCATGTTTTATGATTGCAGGTTTGAGAGTGGATTCTGCCTAATTGAGGATGAAGAGAGCTTGTTTAGGACCTTGGATGAAGACCCAAGGTGGGCCGAAGGAAGAAAGAAGCAAGGAAAGAAAGAAAGAAGCAAGAACAAGGAGAGAAAAGAAAGAAAAAGAAGAAAGAAGACTGACCGACCGGTCTTGACCGGTCGGCCAAGAGAGCCAGATCGGTCTAGACCGGTCAGCTATACACACTGGACCAATGCTGAACAAGCCCGACCGGTCTTGACCGGTCGGCCATGCCTGCTGGAGTGCTGCTGAATAGGCCAGACCGATCGTGACCGGTCGGCCAGCCTAGTCCGACCGGTCCAGACCGGTCGGCCATGCATAAAATTTAAAAGTTTCTATTCCTGGGCCGATTTTCTCTGCGCACTGCGTAACTCTTACGCAGATTCTAAATCTTTCTGAAGTTGTGGAGCCTCCTTACTATAAAAGGACACCTAGGGATCGTTCCTAGGGTATCTAAGAAGGGTTGAAGCAAGCTTGGAGGCGGCGGAAGTGAATTTCGGAGTTCCACAACTCCCTCTAGTTTGTTTTGCTGTTTTTATGAACTTTTTAGTTGTTTCATGTTTCCTTGGATCATGAGCAGCTAAACCTCTTAGCTAGGGCTAAGAGGTGAAGCCTGTAGTGGATCGAAGATGTTTCAATTCATAGTTAGTTGGTTTTAAGTGTGGAATTCATGATTATGAACTATGGTTTGAAGTTTATACAAGTTTTTAAGTAGTTTTTCTTAGTCTTATGATGACTCATGGATGTTTGGGAGAATTACTTAATTTCTTAATTGGTTTGTATCAGTCTAGACCTGTATGATCCGAGGAATTGGAGTGCGCTCTAGGACTATGAGCTTCATGAAGGGACTTCCTACCAAAGTTCTATTTTTCTGATTTTCTGAAATATGTATGGACTGTGCATGTGATTTGAATCAAGTTCAAATCCTGATCTAGCCTTGTCTTGTGACAGGACTTGAGGATGGTTATGATTGTGAACTGGACCTTTTGGAAAGGGGAATGACCTATGCAATTGAGCATGCTCAGCTCAGCCTACATTGAGTGAATCTTATGCATAGAACTTACATATGACAGATTGTTTGGTTTAACAGCTCTATCATCCGACTAGATAGATCTTATTATCGATTCTAGTTGAGAGAATGAGAAACTACAGCGGATTGAACATCAAGGATTGCTACAAGTGGATCCTTGAACCCCTAGTGCCTTTTTATAATTGTCTACATTCAAATTAGCTTAAAATTGCTATTCACATCAATTCTATTCAAAATCTAATTATTAGCTTTCAAAAGACACTTTTAGATGCGTTTGTGAAATCCTACATAAGTCCCTGTGGATCGACCTCGGTCTTACCGAGTTTATTACTACATCACAACCCTACACTTGGGGAAGCGAACAGAGGGCCACCCATACAAAACATGGCCTCACCACAATTTTCAATGGAGGATACTCTAAAGGTGTTTATGTAAGGGCAAACGCAAATAAACCAAACGAACCAACAAATGTTCCAAGAGTTTAAAGTCTCGGTTGATGAGATTAAGGGATGCTTGAATGCTAAGGAAGGGACCTTTTCGGCCCAACCTCAGCCCAATCCAAAGTAAGTACATGAAGTAAGCATCCCTAATCCTCCCAACAACATGTGGAGCAAGCCAAATCCGTCACCACTCTTAGAAGTGGTAAGCAAATTGACAAATCTATTCTGGTGAAGGCTGATAAGCCTAATGATCAGGTAAATTCGGAGGATGATGACGGATCTAACTCAGCCCCACAAGAAACGGAACACGTTTATAAGCCCGTAGCACCATTCCCTTCGAGATTAGTTGCTCCAAAATCTCTTCCAAACTCTCATGATATTTTAGAGATTTTCAGACAAGTCAAGATAAGCATTCCATTGCTTGATGTCATTAAACAAATCTCCTCTTATGCTAAGTTTCTAAAGGACTTATGCACAACCAAACGCAAATATAATGTGCAACAAAAGGCCTTTTTGAATGAGCAAGTGAGTGTCATTCTCACTAAAAAGACCTCCCCCCCCCCCAAAAAAAATTCAAGGATCCCGGTAGTCCCACAATATCATGCATCATTGGTGACTACCAGATTGAACGTGCATTGCTAGACTTGGGGGGCAAGCGTAAATTTAATCCCATACTCGGTATATGAGCAACTAGGCCTTGGTGAATTAAAACCCACTAAAACTACATTGCAACTTGCTGATAGATTCATCCGTGTACCGAGAGAGATAGTTGAGGATGTATTGGTCCAAGTCGATAAATTCTACTACCCGATGGATTTCATCATTTTGGACACACAACCGGCTATGGATACTAGCACTCAAATATCAGTGATTTTAGGCTGCCCATTCCTGGCTACATTAAACGCAATTATCAATTGTCGAAATGGGGTAATGCAATTGTCCTTTAGAAACATGACATTGGAGGTGAATGTGTTCCATTTAGGCAAAAGGCATAAGGATGATGATGATGAGCTCTTCGTGATAAACATGCTCGAATCTTTTGAAGAAGAAGAGCTCTTCCAACTTAAACCACTAGCGAGCTTGGAGACATGCTTGCCACATTTTGAGGATTCCAAAGACCCCATTATTATTGAAATTGTGCAAGCATTGAATTTTAAGAAACCGGTAGTTGGTACTAGCCAGTGGAGGCCCCATTTTGAAAGATTGCCACTAACCACATCAAGGCCTCTACCGTTTAAGATCAAACCACCGAAGCTTAACCTTAAACCATTGCCATCTGAGCTAAAATATGTACATTTGGGTTAAGAAGAAACGTTCTCGGTAGTCATCGCCTCTCACCTAAGAAAAGACCAAGAGCTCAATTTGATTAAGCTACTCAAAGAACATAAGGGAGCCATAGGATGGACAATAGTGGACCTCAAAGGGATAGATGCTTTGGTATGTACTCACCGTATACACCTCGAAGAGAATGTGAAAATGACTAGACAACCTCAAAGAATGTTAAATCCAAATATGATGGAGGTTGTCAAAGCCGAGGTGTTAAAGCTACTAGATGTGGGTATCATCTACCCCATCTCGGATAGCCAATGGGTGAGTCCTACCCAAGTTGTCCTTAAGAAGTCTGGTATTACCATTGTAGAAAACGCCAATAATGAGCTTAGACCGACTAGAGTGACCACCGGTTGGTGTATGTGCATCGATTATCGGAAGCTAAACACGGTCACTAGGAAGAACCACTTCCCTCTCCCATTCATGGATCAAATTTTAGAGAGGTTAGCGGGTCACTCCTATTATTGCTTCCTAGATGACTATTCCGGTTACAATCAAATTGAGATACCCCAGAAGACCAAGAGAAGACCACCTTTACATGCCCGTTTGGCACTTTCGCATACTGAAGAATGCCATTCGGGCTATGTAATGCACCCGCCACATTCCAACGATGCATGTTGAGTATTTTCTCGGACATGATGGGTGAATTTCTCGAGATATTCATGGACGATTTTTCTATTTTTGGTTGTACTTTTGATGAGTGCCTCAATCACTTAAGGTTGGTCTTGACAAGGAGTGAGGAGAAGAGCTTTGTTTTAAACTAGAAGAAGTGTCATTTTATGGTACAAAGAGGAATAGTCCTTGGACCTATCATTTCGTCCAATGGAATAGAGGTAGACCGGGCTAAAATTGATATTATTTCCAACCTACTTCCACCCAAGAGCATACACGATGTGCGGTCCTTCCTTGGACACGTCGGTTTTTATAGAAGATTCATTAATGATTTTAGTCATATTTCTAGGCCCTTATGCAACCTTTTCTAAAAGGAGAACCAATTCGAGTGGAGTGCCAATTATCAATTAGCTTTTTCAAAGCTAAAAAATATGTTGACAACCGCTCATATCCTACAACCACTAGATTGGTCCATTCCTTTTGAGTTAATGTGTGATGCAAGCGATTATGCTATTGGGGCAGTGTTAAGACAAAAGAAGGATAAGAAGCCCCATGTTATCTACTATGCGAGTAGGACCTTGAACCCCGCCCAAGTCAATTACTCGACTACGGAGAAGGAGCTCCTAGCCATTGTTTTTGCCTTGGACAAGTTCACGGTGTACTTGATAGAATCCAAGGTCATAGTTTACATGGATCATGCGGCCCTGAAATACCTTCTTTCTAAGAAGGATACTAAGTGTTCGCTTCCCCAAGTGTAGGGTTGCGATGTAGTAATAATTCGGTAGAGATCGAGATCGTTCTCAGGGACTTGTTAGGAATTCACAAAATTACGTCTAATATTCTCTACTTGAGAGCTAACCAAACAGATTTCTAAAATTGAATGTAGATATGATTCTTAAACTAAAAGTGAATGTAATTAATATAAGAAGGCACTAGGGGTTCAAGGATCCACTTATAGCAATCCTCAATGCATAATTCGCTGTGTTTTTCCAATTACACAACTAGAATCGAAATCAAATCCTATTTAGTCGGATGATAAAGCGGTTGTAACTTACAATCTGTCATATGTGTGATTATAAACACGATTCCCTCAATTCAAGTTAGGACTTGAGCACACTCAATTGCATAGGTCAATCCCAGTTCCAATAGATTAAGATCACAATCATAATCATCATTATACTCTGTCACAAAGCACAATTAGATCATGATTTGAAGTTCATTCAAATCAAAGGTACAATCAACACATAATTCAGAAATAGAACAAAAAGGTAGAACTTTAGTTGAAGTTCCCACATGGAATTCCAAGTCTAGAGCGTATTGAATCTAATTCCTCAGAGCGTACAGGTCTAGAACTATGTGAAACAATTAAGAATTAAAATAATTCTTCCAAAAATCCATGAGTCATCATAAGATTAAGAAAAACTACTTAGAACTCTATTCAAACTTCTATAAACCATTGTTCTTCAATAATTCCAACTTGAAACCATAACAAAACGAATTAAAGCATCTCATATTCACTACAAGCTTCACCTCCTAGCCCTAGCTAAGAGGTTTAGCCGTTCATGATCCAAGGAAGCATGAAAACAACTAAAAACATAAAACTAGAAAACACAAACTAGAGGGAGTTATGGAACTCGGAATCCGACTTTTGTTCGCTCGCCTCAAGTGTAAGGCTGCGATGTAGTAATAAATCTCGGTAAGACCGAGGTCGATCCACAGGGAATTAGAGAACAATTTCTAACTTATTCCAGCAACTAGGATTTCAGTAATTTGAAGATTTAATTGAAGGAATTATGCTAAAACAGTAATCTTAAGAAAAATAGTGATTAAAGGTACTAAGGCTTTCAAGGATCCACTTGTAGTAATCCCATGTCAATCCAATCAATCCAAGCATGATACACAACTAGATTTGAAGTCCTATCTCTCATCTAGTTGGAAGATAAAGCATTAAACACATTCAATCCCACTCAAGTTGAACTTCCAAGTTCTAGTCCCATTCAACACATATAGAATTTGAAATTACAGCCTTCGGAGTAACAGCCATGCCTATGGACAATGGCATGCTCAAGGGTTACCATAATTCGAATCTAATCAAGCAAAACATGATAATCTCAGAAAATTGCAAGGAATCCATGTCCGGAGCACATGAACTCTCATCAAAATTCTAAAAATATCAACTTTAAGAACTAGAACATTCAAAATTTGAACTCGAAGTAAAGCTACTTGAATTAAACTGAATCAAACACGAAATTGGCTACAAGCTTCACCTCTCAGCCTTAGCTGATAGATTCTAGCCGAGCATTGTCATACTACAACTAGAACTCATAAAAGAAAATTAGAAAACATAAAAACTCAGAGTTTGGAGGGCTGCAGATGCTCCACGATGGCTTCCTTCCTCTCCCACGAAGTTCCTTGGCTTCTATGATGCCCTAGGAAGAGACCCTAGGTGTCCTTTTATAGTGGGGAAGCTCCCTTACGTCAGAAACATCTAGAAATTGCGTAAGGTTACGCAATATGCAGAGAATTTCGGAGCCTGAATTAGAAACTGGCTGTTTTTACACAGGGCCGACTGGTCGTGACCGGTCGAACTGCCTTTGTTAGAGGTCCAGCATGTACAGGGGGTGGCCAGAAGTGTGGCTGACCGATCTTGACCGGTCGGACTTGGCTGGCCCTTACTCCAGTGTCTTCTAGAGATGTCTCGGGGCTCCCATGGCCGTCCGGTCACGACCGGTCGGGCCTTCTTCTCTCCATTTTTTCCTCCTTTCTTTCTTCTTCTCTCTCTTCTACTTGATTTCTTCTTTCTTTGTTCCTCATTCAATCTTCATTCAATGGCTCTAAGTAGACATTTTTTTTTACTCCGATTTGGTGAAGTCTGCTCTCATCCTTACAATCACCAAACATGTGTTAGATAGGCCTTTTAAACATGCAAACCATGCATACAATGTGATGTAATGGGCTATGCAATGTATAAATTGGAGGTTCAACAACTTTCACCGCCTCCCACCTTCGTAGATCTTTTCTAGGATGCCTTAGCTACGATCCCTAGGTCCCCTTTTATAGTGGAGAGGCTCTACCGCCTCAGAATCTTCCAGATTTGCGTAATACTTACGTACTTACGCTAGAAAATCAGAGCTTCAAGAGGAAGCTACTGGAATCCCGCTGAATACAAGTGGCCAACCGGTCTAGACCGGTCGGACTGGGCTGGCCGACCGGTCACGACTGGTCTAGCCTGTCTGTGGACAGTCCAGCGTGTATGGATGAAAGGGGGGGGCCTTGTCCGACCGATCTTGGCCCTCTTGGCCGACCGGTCATGATCAGTAGGACTTAAGTTGGTTCATTTTTTCTTCTTTCTTTCTTCTCTCTTCTTCCCTCTCTGCTTTCTTCTTTCTTTGGCCCACCTTGGGTCTTCATCCAACGCTCCTAAATAGATCTTTTTAGTCATCAATTGGGCGGAGTCCCTCTCATTCCTACAATCATAAAACCACATATTAGAATAGTCTTTAAGTTTGAAAACCATGTATAGTTAGTGATGAAATGGGGTTAGTATATACACATTTAAGCGCCCAACACCCCCCCCCCCCCCCTCCCCCCCAACCAGCATTTTGCTAGTCCCGAGCAAAACATGCATAAAACAATTCATTCCTCCAAAACCCAACTCTCCTTCAGAAACTATACTTCTATACACTCCAAGACATGTAAGTACAAAAATCGAAAAAACTAAATGATAGAGGTTGAAACATTAAACTTTCAAGAACATAACAAGTACTCATATGGATTTCCCACTGATTGATTGATAAATAGAAAATTTTGAACAATTTAACCTAGTGTGCTAAGTGAACACTCATCTCATGGAGATTCGGGATTATCTTCCTCATAAATCAACTAAGGTATGGAATTCAAGGTGTATAAATCAACAACAAGCCTTTGACAGGAATTTTCCTTACCGTCCTTCTGACGACTTTCACACTACTTCCCATTTCCGACTTTGGTTACGGGTAGACCATCCCCTGGTTGGTAATAGGTAGCTGTTCACTTCCCCAAGTGTAGGGTTGCGAAGTAGTAATAATTCGGAAAGACCGAGTATCGTTCCCACAGAGATTTATGTATGGGTATCCTCAGAATTTGTCTAAAACAACTAGTAATTAAGATCCTATTAAGAGTAAAAACTGGAAAATAGCGATTTGGATTTAAACAGTGAATGGTTAAGGTAATTTCAATCTAAAAAGGGTACTAGGACGCCAAGGATCCACTTTTGATAAGTTTCAATGCATCAACACAACTAGGTCTCACATAACTCAATCGGAATCGAATTCATATCTCTATCCGATCGGAATATAGAGCAGTTAAATCAACAATTATCCAAAATAAGTGCTTATTCATTGATTTGATTCCCGCAACCATGCTCAGGCCTTGGGCACACTCAATTGTTTAGGCCAAGCCTCTTTCCAATCTAGTTGAGATTTATAACCATAGCTTTCACCAAATCCTGTCACTAGATTTGATTACAACTCATGATTAGAACTCTAATCAAATCAAAATCAACCAATAAACAACTTATTCCAGATTATACAACAAAAGATAAGAATTTTAGTTGAATGAGTTCCCACATGAAAATCAGGCCATTGCATACAAGGCAATCAAAGCGTCTACCATGCCCGGAGTCGATGGTAGATCAATGAACTACACAAGCATAAACAATGCTCAAAGCTTAAGATACTAAGCTAGGATCACTAAGAACCACATGAGCCCGGAGTCATCAAGAGATCAAAGTAGAAACCAAAATAGTACTTGATTCAAACTCACATTAACTAAATTCATCAATTAAATCATAAAAAGGAAACCTAGGTTGCATCAATCCATCAAAAACGAATCAAAAGCTTCACCTCTTAGCCCTAGCTAAGAGGTTTTAGATCATCTCTAACATCCTTGAACTAGAAGCCTCTAAAAACATAAAAAATAACTAAAACAGGAAGAAAACTAGAAATTCGAAGTAGAATCCGTCTCCTAAGCAATCCCCACGTTCTAGCCTCATTTGGTATGAAGGGAAGACGTCCTTTTATAGCTTGGAGGTGTCCTTTACGCAAGAAAGTTCCAGATTTTGCGTAAACTTATGCAATTACGCAGAGAATTTCAGAATCCCGAAATAGAAACTTTCCTTTTTCGCATGGCCGACCGGTCTTGACCGGTCGGGCTTCATTCCTGTTCAGTCCAGCAACTATGGCCGACCGGTCTTGACCGGTCGGACTTCATTCCTGTTCAGTCCAGCAACTATGGCCGACCGGTCTTGACCGGTCGGACCTCCTCCCTGATCAGTCCAATGGTGTGGCCAACCGGTCTTGACCGGTCGGGCTTCATTCCTGTTCAGTCCAGCAACTATGGCCGACCGGTCTTGACCGGTCGGACCTCCTCCCTGATCAGTCCAATGGTGTGGCCGACCGGTCTTGACCGGTCTAAGCCTCTTTCTTCATTATTTCTTTCTTTCTTTCTTCTTTTCTCTTCTCTCCTTGCTTTGTTCTCTCTTTGGTCCTTCTTCAACCTTCATCCTATGGTCTTCAATGCTCTTAAAGAGCTCCATTTAGTCTTTAATTTGTGAAATCACCATCTTGTTCCTACAATCACCAATCATGCATTAGAATATTCCTTTAAACATGTAAACTGTGTATATTGAGTGATGAATTGGGGTTAGAATATGAACAATTAAGAGCTCAACACACCCCCCAACCAGCATTTTGCTAGTCCCGAGCAAAACATGCGTGAAACAAGTTTCATTCTCCAAAACCCAACTCTCCTCTAGAAACTATTCTTCTATACATTCCAAGACACACAAGCATAAAAATCAGAGAAATTAGGTGAAAATGGTTGAAACCTTAAACTCTCGGAACATAATAAGTGTTTATATGAAATTCCCGCTGATTGATTGACAAATAGAAGAACTTGAACAAATTCAACCCAGTGTGCATAATGAAGGTTCATCTCATGAGTTTCCGGGATTATCTTCTTCATAGATCAACTAAACTATAGATCTCAAGGTGTATAGAGCAACACAAACCTATGACAGGAATTTGCCTTACCGTCTTTCCGACGACTTTCACACTACGTCCCATTTCCGGCTTTGGTTACGGGTAGACCATCCCCCGGTTGGTAGTAGGTAGCCCTAATCGGAATTTCCATCATTTTTCCATCATTCCCAATTTCATCCTTCCTTTTCCTTTTTTTTTACATTAGATAAGATTTTTAGAAATCCATATCTTTCGTTATTTTCCCATGGACAAGGATGGACAAAGTACCCCGGCTTGGTTTCCCAATACCTTAAATCAAGGTCCAGGTAATCCACAAATCACACAATCTTTTCAAATCATGAAAATCGTGTTATGTGAACTAGGTGCAAAAGATGTTCAAATTTTCTATCAATCATAAAAATAGGTGAATTCACATATAAAACCATTATATTAAGAGAAGTTCAAAGCTTGCAACATCCCTCCTTCGTATCTCATCTTCTTATACCCATGCTATCTCGAATGCGTAGAATCAAAGTTTTCCAAAAGAGTTTTGAATTTTAGAAAAATCGAAAAATTTCTACATCTTTGCTCGAAATGTCCCAAAAGCTAGCAGATTCATCATCTAAGGAATCTCTCACCCCCCAACCAAAACTTTACATTGTCCTCAATGTAATAAGATATGCAATATGTATGACATGAGAGCAATGACATAAAACAAAGGAGAGTGAGAAAGAGAGATATCACCTGGAGCATATATTTCATGGCAAGATTAGCTTTTGGAGATGGATTACTTCACAACTAAATCAACTATCAAAGTAAATCATAATGGGAAAGCATTCTAACAAATTATCCTCCGTCAGACTAGGAGGTTAATCCCAACAACCCATCCAAAAGCATAAAGTCAAGCAGAATCATTAGATGAATCAAAAGGTTTCGCAGCAACGTCATCCAATATCCTGCTTTACAATAAACATGTGTGTGAGTAATCGTGCTAAGCCACTCAAAATCCCAAAAAGGAATTTCAGTGGGTTTCTTAATGTTTTCACCACATGTATAAGAGGAGACATCATCATATTTATCATGAAAAATATGTCTCCATTCAGATTTTTCTGGGTATTGATATTGCAAGTAAGGATCATCCCAGGGTTGGTGAAGTTCGGTATGCATGATCCATAAAGGTGTGGAAATATGAATTGATTTCTCAGCACAACAAGGTGTTGTTTTTACATCCTTCTCTCGGCTAGCGTCATAGGCCGATACCGACTCGAAAAGTGTGACCATACCCTTATCATATCATCGTTTTCATCAAGGGAGTGAGTCACTTCTTCGTCTAAGTGACCGGAGTAAAAAGGTGAGAGGGACTCATTTTTCACAATAGAATTGATCATGTTTATTTCGTGGACGTCCTCATCCTCATCCTCTTGTTGGTTTTCAATATTGAAAGCATTCAACTCAATCGTCATATTGCCAAAAGACATTTGTATGCCCCCACTCCTATAATTTATGATAGCATTTGATGTAGCTAAGAATGGGCAGCCAAGTATGACAGGAATTTGAGGGCCAATATTAACCATGGGTCTCGTGTCCAAGACAATAAAGTCTACCGAGTAGTAAACTTTGTCAACTTGGACAAGAACGTCCTCAATCACCCCTCTCGGAATACGAATCGATCGGTCAGCAAGTTGTAATGTGGTTTTGGTGGGTTTTAATTCACCTAAACCCAATTGTTCATAGACCGAAAAGGGAATTAAGTTCACACTTGCCCCTAGATCAAGTAGAGCATGTTTCACTCGGTAGTCTCCAATCACACATGATATTGTCGGACAACCGGGATCTTTGTATTTCTTGGGCATCTCGTGGTTGATAATGGCACTCACATTATCTGTCAAAAATGGCTTCTTTTGCACATGTATTTTTCTTTTAACCGTGCAAAGGTCTTTTAAAAATTTTACATATGACGGTATTTGTTTAATGGCATCCAACAATGGAATGTTGATTTTGACTTGCTTGAAAACCTCCAAAAATTCCTGATATTTATCTTGAGGTTTGGCTGGAATCAAGCGTTGGGGGAATGGAGCAACGAGCCTATATTCTTTCAATGGCTCTTTTTCATTCATGGTGATGCTAGGTCCATCATCCTCTTTGGAAGATACTGGTTCATTAGGCATTGAAACCTTCACCGGATCAGATTTTTCAATGATTTTACCGCTTCTAAGAGTGGTGATGGCCTTAGCATGTTCCATATGTTGGTTAGAAGAAGTAGGCACACTTATTTCGCATTGTGGTTTTGGATTTGGTATGGGTTGGGCTGGAAGCATCCCTTCCCTTACGTTTAAACGAGCCTTGATTTCCTCCATCGAATTTTTAAGCTCAAGCATTATCGTATGGTTGGATTGATTTATTTAAGCTTGTCCTTCCATGAATGCTTTCAAAGTATCCTCTATAGGAATTTGAGGTGGGGCCATTTGCATGGGGGCCCCCTTTGAGGATTATTTTGATTAGCCGTGTTTCCATTCGCCCAATTGAAGTTAGGGTTGTTTCTCCAACTAGAATTGTTCGTGTTTGAATTTGGAGTACTAAAAGGTCGTTGATAACTATTCAAGACATTCGATTGTTCAAATAAAAGTTCTCGAAACGCATAGATTGTTGGACAATCCGGCGTTTGATGCACATTGGAAGCACAAATACCACAAATAGTTTCAACAGCTCCCCTTTGTTGGGTTGTGTCCACTTTCTTTAGTTCCATCTCCTCGACCTTTCATGTGAGTTTAGCCACTTTAGAACCTAGATCATCTTGCCCATCTAAAACATAAATTTCTCCCTTTTCCTTGGTTTGAGGTTGTTTTGAACTTGTTGGCTTAGATGTATCCCAAGATTGTGTATTTTCAGCCAACATGTCAAAATAATCCCAAGCTTCCTCCGTTTCCTTGTTCATGAACTCCCCATTGCACATCATCTCTACAAATTGGCGCATAGTTGAGTTCAATCCATCATAGAAGAAACTAATCAACCTCCACCTCTCATAGCCATGATGTGGGCATGTGTTTAATAGCTCATTATACCTTTCCCAACATTGGAAAAAGGTTTCTTCTTCTTTTTGGGCGAAGTTCATTATGGCCCTTCTTAGTGCATTGGTTCGATGTGTAGGGAAGAATTTTTTAAGAAACTCCCTAGTCATCTCAGCCCATGTCCCAATAGACCTCGGCCTTAAGGAATGTAGCCATGATTTGGCCTTCTCTTTCAAGGAAAAAGGGAATAATTTAAGTTTTATAGTATCCTTGGTCACATTGTCATAGTTTATTATGGCAATAACCTCTTCAAATTCCTTAATATGTAGATACGCGCTCTCAGAGTCGAGTCCATGGAATCTAGGAAGAAGTTGGATCAACCCCGGTTTAAAATCAATATTTCCCACATTGTGAGGGAAAATTATGCAAGAGGGAGTACTCGTCCTAGCTGGTTGTAAATAGTCACGTAAAGTTCTAGGTTGAGGTACATCCCCCACTTCATTCTCATCCAATTCAGTAAGGTTTGGGGCTGGATTTTGATGTTGATTCACCGCTTGATTTGGTTGATTTTCAACCATCTCTCTAGCAATTTTAGGAAAATTTTGATGTTTCCTAGCACGAGGCTCTCTATCAATCCCTTCAACAATTACTCCGTCCTTTACAAGTCGGTTATTATAAGTCTGAGCCCAATGTGGCATGCAAAACCAAAAATAATGAACAAAAAGGAAAAAGAATTCTTCCTTCCTTCCTCTACTCCTCTTTAAGACTTAAGCACAAGGTGTCTTGCAATGGCTGAGCCAAAAGCAAGGATAGAGACCGATTTCTCCTGGTCAATAGGGGTTCAAAGAACTCCCCACTCACTCTTTGAGTCTTTTGAGAAAAAGTACAGAAAAAGAAGAAAGAGGAATAAGTTGAGAAGAGAAATCTCTGAGCACAAGGTGATCCAAGACGGCAGAGCCGACCAATAGGAATCCAGGTGGCTTAAGGCCTACCTTTTAGAGATCCAGAAGGAGTCTCCACCCACTCTACAAGAGATGAATATGATAGAAATGAGTAGGAGAAGAAGAAGAGTAAGGTTAGAACGATAAAACCTGGTTTGTGAGTTAAGATGCCTTCTTCTTCTTCATCTTCCTAAAAATCCCTGGATTAGACCTATGTTAGAATCCTGCAAAAATTAAAACAAAGTAAGTTAGTATTTAGAAGAAAACCTACTCTAAAAAGCAAAACAAATCCTAAACCTATCTTAACACAATCTCAACTAGAAGTTAATTCAGAAAATTCTAAAAATACCGCATAGAAATCCCCGGCAACGGCGCCAAAAACTTGTTCACTTCCCCAAGTGTAGGGTTACGAAGTAGTAATAATTCGGAAAGACCGAGTATCGTTCCCACAGAGATTTATGTATGGGTATCTTCAGAATTTGTCTAAAACAACTAGTAATTAAGATCCTATTAAGAGCTAAAACTGAAAAATAGCGATTTGGATTTAAACAGTGAATGATTAAGGTAATTTCAATCTAAAAAGGGTACTAGGACGCCAAGGATCCACTTTTGATAAGTTTCAATGCATCAACACAACTAGGTCTCACATAACTCAATCGGAATCGAATTCATATCTCTATCCGATCGGAATATAGAGCAGTTAAATCAACAATTATACAAAATAAGTGCTTATTCATTGATTTGATTCCCGCAACCATGCTCAGGCCTTGGGCACACTCAATTGTGTAGGCCAAGCCTCTTTCCAATCTAGTTGAGATTCATAACCATAGCTTTCACCAAATCCTGTCACTGGATCTGATTACAACTCATGATTAGAACTCTAATTAAATCAAAATCAATCAATAAACAACTTATTCCAGATTATACAACAAAAGATAAGAATTTTAGTTGAATGAGTTCCCACATGAAAATCAGGCCATTGCATACAAGGCAATCAAAGCGTCTACCATGCCCGGAGTCGATGGTAGATCAATGAACTACACAAGCATAAACAGTGCTCAAAGCTTAAGATACTAAGCTAGGATCACTAAGAATCACATGAGCTCGGAGTCATCAAAAGATCAAAGTAGAAACCAAAATAGTACTTGATTCAAACTCACATTAACTAAAATTCATCAATTAAATCATAAAAAGGAAACCTAGGTTGCATCAATCCATCAAAAACGAATCAAAAGCTTCACCTCTTAGCCCTAGCTAAGAGGTTTTAGTTCATCTCTAACATCCTTGAACTAAAAGCCTCTAAAAACATAAAAAATAACTAAAACAGGAAGAAAACTAGAAATTCGAAGTAGAATCCGTCTCCTAAGCAATCCCCACGTTCTAGCCTCCTTTGGTATGAAGGGAAGACGTCCTTTTATAGCTTGGAGGTGTCCTTTACGCAAGAAAGTTCCAGATTTTGCGTAAACTTACGCAATTACGCAGAGAATTTCGGAATCCCGAAATAGAAACTTTCTTTTTTCGCATGGTCCGACCGGTCTGGACCAGTCGGACTAGGCTGGCGGACCGGTCTTGACCTGTCGGGCTTCATTCCTGTTCAGTCCAGCAACTATGGCCGACCGGTCTTGACCGGTTGGACCTCCTCCCTGATCAGTCCAATGGTGTGGCCGACCGGTCTTGACCGGTCTAAGCCTCTTTCTTCATTATTTATTTCTTTCTTTCTTCTTTTCTCTTCTCTCCTTGCTTTGTTCTCTCTTTGGTCCTTCTTCAACCTTCATCCTATGGTCTTCAATGCTCTTAAAGAGCTCCATTTAGTCTTTAATTTGTGAAATCACCATCTTGTTCCTACAATCACCAATCATGCATTAGAATATTCCTTTAAACATGTAAACCAGTGCATATTGAGTGATGAATTGGGGTTAGAATATGAACAATTAAGAGCTCAACAGTAGCCTTTTCAAAATTCTCCACCATATTCTACATCA
The DNA here is from genome assembly GCA_003013855.2 of Liriodendron chinense. Lineage (NCBI taxonomy): Eukaryota > Viridiplantae > Streptophyta > Magnoliopsida > Magnoliales > Magnoliaceae > Liriodendron > Liriodendron chinense. The sequence goes on along the minus strand of PVNU02001229.1, from coordinate 568,798 downwards.
TTCCCATATTTTCATCATTCCTTTCCCGTTTTCTTTTTCATTAGATAAGATTTTTAGAAATCCATATCTTTCGTTCACTACCAAAAAAACTGGCTAAGGCTACGGATTAGGTGTTTCTTTTGCTAGGGATATAATCCTTAGCTATATTGCTAGGGATTTAATCCGCAGCAAAAAGCTATCACCCACTTAAGCTTCCACGTTTCTTAAGGGACTCTATGGGGCCCACCGAAAGGTGTTTGTATGATCTTAATCCATTCATCCATTTTAAAACCGAATTTGAGAGTATTATAAAAATAAAAAGGAGGTAGATTGAACCCTCAGGTGGATCACACCGTAGGAAACAGTGATATAAACTTCCTACCGTTGATCGTTGGTATGGTCCACAAGAATTGGATTTGCCTCAGTTTTGGTATCTGGCCCTAAAATGAGCTGTCAAAATAGATGGACGGAGTGGATACGCCATATACATCACGGTGGGCCCCACGAGCACAGTCATCAGCCCGCGCCTCTCGGCTTAAAAAAAAATTCTGGGAAACTCCCACCAGCACCCTCGCCCCTTTTTGGGGAAAACACTCCTCTCCCTCTCTCTCTCTCTCTCTCCCCCTCTCCCTCTCGCCCGTGCCCTCACCCCTTTTTGGGGAAAACACTCCTCTCTCTCTCTCCCTATCTCGCCCTCTCTCTCAATCTCGCTGCCCCACGACCCTCTCTCTCAATCTCACTGCCCCACAAGCCAGATTTGAGTTTCTTCCTCTCCGACGGCAGCTAATCTCGGTAACGGCACCCTTTCCGGCGAGGTTCGTACCATCTGACCGGCTCTTTCTCTACGCCGGCAAGCTTCCTCCTGCACAGGTATGTCTTGTTCTTATTTTTTTTGTTTTCTTCAGCCCCTGCAGACGATAGCGGTCGGTGCTGTAAAAGTTCTATGGGCCCCATCATAATTTCTGTGTGTTATCCCTTTTGCCCGGCCATTTTAGGGCATGAGCCCAAAAATGAGGGAGATCCAAATCTTTGGTGGACCACACCACAATAAACAATGGTGATTGAACGCCTGCCATTTAAAACTTCCTAGGGCCCACTGTAATGTTTATTTGTCATCCAACCTGTTGATTAGGTTACACAGACCTGGATGAAGGGAAAACACAAATATCGGCTTGATCTAACACTTTTGTGGCCCCCATGAAGTTTTTAATGGTGGGCGTTCAACAGCCCTGTTTCCTGTGGTGTGGTCCACCCAAGATTTGGATCTGCCTGATTTTTGGGTTCATGGCGTAAAATGATCTGGACAAATGGATGGGGTGACGTGGATAAAATCCATACATCATGGTGGGTCCCATGGCCCCAAAAATATTATAGATTTTTTTCATTTTATTTCTTCCGATAAAATCCATACATCATGGTGGGCCCACATCCTGATTTGACCTTTTTTTGGGGCCTACAATCTGATTGGACCAGATTTTATATTTTTTGGGCCCACATCCTGATCGGATCAGCATTTTTTGGGGCCCACATCTTGATTGGAACTTTTTTTCAGGCCCCCTCATATTGATCAGACCAGAATATATTTTTGGGGTCCACATCCTTAAAAGAATGTTGTGTTTTTCTTCTTTTTTTTTTTGGTCCTTGTCTTTTATCTTTTTTAAATTGTTGATGGATGATGAGATTGAAAATGATTTTAGTGGTTAAGAGTGATAATGTGATGATAACGGGGCTGACTTGTTGTTTTTAGCTATGCTTTAATAGAAGTGGCCCAGTTATGGTCATGCTGGACCTCTGCAATGTAAGGGGAAGGAGATACATAATAAATTGGATTGCGCATGGCCCCATTGTCTTGGATTGATGTACATCATTGTGGGCCGTGTTGGACGGGTTAGATTCGATGTACATCATGGTGGCCTAGTTGTCCTTGGATGAGTACCAAATGTGAGTAACATGAGTCACCACTACTTGGTGGGACTCTAGCCTATGACAAAAGCCACGTAGTAAAAGATTGGGGAGTTTTATGATACTTAGGGAGTGTATGACGCTTGATACACACATTTTAGAATTGTATGCGTGACATGCGCTATATTAAAACATTTTAATTTTAAATTTTATCTTAATATACCTTTGAGCTTACTAATAAAATGATATGTTTGGAACATGGGTCAGGTGCTAGTTGAAAATGGACCCATTGGTTAATCGAGAGTGGATGACATTAAGTTTTCCGGACCCATATTTTATTTCTGGCATAAGAAGCTTTTTGAAGTTTGCTCAAGAACACCTTCCCGGTAGAGAAACCATTCTTTGTCCATGCACCAGTTATAGATGTGCACGTTTACCAATGTGTTACGACAATTTGGAAATACATCTAATGAAAAATGGATTCAACCCAACATATAGGGTTTGGAACGTGCATGGTGAGCATGCATCACCTAAGTATACTGAGCGTGCATCAAGTTCCCAACAATACCACAATGTCTCAAACTTAAACGAGGTTCACAATGCGGTCATTGAAGAGCTCGGTGGTAATAACTTGGATGAAGTTATCCAGGATGAGCCGAATGTGACCACTGAAACAGAAGGCGTCTCTAGAGATGATGAAACCAATGAGTTTGAATCAAATCTACGGCACGCAATGACTGAGTTATACCCTAGTTGTGAGGATTTCACCGTGCTAACTTTCATTATACAACTTTTTAAGTTAAAGGTGAACCATGGATGGAGCGAGAAAAGCTTTACAGAGCTCCTTCAACTACTCCAGAAGGTGTTACCCTCTGGTAACAAGGTCCCAATTAATACCTACCAAGCGAAAAAAAATCATTACAAAGTTGGGTCTTGATTATGTGAAGATTCATGCTTGTCCAAATGACTGTATCTTGTATTGGAGAGAGCATGAGAAGAAGGCCAGTTGTCCAAACTGTAAAACTTCTAGGTACAAGACATAAATCGACAATGAGAGAAAACGATGTGAAGTACCTGCTAAGGTATTAAGATATTTTCTATTAACACCAAGGCTACAAAGAATGTTCAGTGTGCCATGGTTGGCGAAAGAGATGTCCTAGCACTCAACCAGGAAAAAGCAGCATGGAAAGATGGAGCATCCGGCTGACTCTATTGCATGGAGGATTCTCGATAATAAGTATACTGATTTTTCAGCTGAGCCTCGCAATGTTCGATTGGGTCTAGCCACGGATGGGTTTAACCCCTTTAGCACTTTAAGTACGTCATATAGTTCATGGCCTGTTATATGTGTGACGTATAACCTTCCACCAAAGCTTTATATGAAACCTCAATTTACTATACTGACTTTGCTCATTGAGGGACCGCGACAACCAGGGAAGGATATTGACATTTATTTACAGCCATTGATTGATGAACTGCAGGACTTGTGGCGGAAAGGGGCCATGACGTTCGATGCATACCATGGAAATAGATTCAACATGCATGCCATTCTGCTCTGGACAATCCATGAGTTTCCAGCATATGGTAAAGTTTTTGGTTGTAGGACCAAGGGTAAGTATGGTTGTCCTATATGTGGTCCCAATACAGATTCCTTACGACTCCAGTACGGAAAGAAACATGTTTATATGGGTCATAGACAGTGTTTGCCACTATCAGACCCGGCTAGGGGTGACATAAGTGCTGGAACGTTTAATAAGGTAAAGGATACAAGAGGACAACCGATGCGTCTGACGGGGATTGAGGTCGAAAAACAGACGCGAACCTAGTTGTGAAGTGGGGGAAGACTGGGAAGATGAATGTAAGGGGTCTAGGAGGACAAGAGCAAGAGGATGATGTTGAATCACCATGGTTCTTCAAGCGGTCCATATTATTTGGTTTGGAGTATTGGAAGGATATTCTGGTACGCCACAACCTTGATGTCATGCATGTTGAGAAAAATGTATGTGAAATCCTTCTCGCATTGATGTTAAACACGCCGGGCAAAACCAAGGATGATGCTAATGCACGTAGGGACCTGAAACAGTTGGGAATTAAGAAGCGTCTATGGCTGAAAAAGACAAATGTCAAGGTGATCCAAAAACGAAGTCTAATCTGCCTTTGAAAAGAAGAGAAAAAGCTTTTCATCCAAACTTTGCGTGAACTGCATGTTCCGGTTGGGTTTAGTGGGAATTGGAAGACCATTGTAACGCAAGATTGCATGGATTTAAAGGGAATGAAGTCTCATGCTTACCACGTGTTGATGCAACATCTGTTTTCAGTTCTCATCCAGCATGCATTCAAGGATAGGAAGGTCATTCGTTCTGTAATTACAAGCTTTTGTACCTTCTTCAATGCCTTGTGCTCGACAACCATAGACCTTCAAACGCTCCACACTCTCGAGAGGGGTATGGCTAGGACGTTATGTCAACTTGAGATGATATGCCCTCCATCAATATTTGTCGTGATGATGCATTTGCCGATCCACTTGGCTTACGAAGCTCGCATATGTGGTCCTGTTTATTACCGATGGATGTATCCATTCGAAAGGTATGGTATGAGTTTAGTATGAATAAATTGGTGAAACATCTAGAATTGCATTTATACATAATGTGTCATTATTTTTGTTAGGTTCATGAAGACATTCAAGGCCTATGTCTGCAACAAGACGTGACCCGAGGGTTGCATTGCAGAACACTACATCTAGGAGGAGACAATTATATATTGTAACCAATATAGAGGAAAACAGTGAACAATCCTATTGGAAAAATTGGAAAAATGGTTTGATGGAGTCATTCCAAGACAACAGAAGTTGAAAGATATTGTTGATGATGGCTCTAATAGTGACGATGTTGGTCCAGTAGGTTCGAGTCAAAGTGTCATCCTAGCGGGTATCGAATATGAACAGGCTCGCATCTGGGTATTAAAGAGTCATCCTAGCTACGATGTGTGGGAAGGGTATGTACAGTTAGCTCATATGTATATATCTTCTTTACTTTACGCAAATTTCGATTTACTAATAGTATCGAATAATGCACAGGAAGCACAAAGATTTCTTGCAGCGACAATATAGGAGGACTAATAGGGTGCTTAGCGAGGATGAGTTCATACCTTGGTTGAAGAGGCAGCCAGAGTTCAACGAATCAAATGACAAAGACTTTAAGATATAGTGAGAGGATCTCTGACTTTTGCTATGGAGTACAATAAGTATTGTGTTAATGGTTTCCTCTTTGTCACTAAGGACTATGAGGAGAATAAAATGACCCAAAATAGTGGGGTTATGACAGAGGGTATGACCACCTTCCGAGTTAGTGCTAAGGACAGGAACATAGTGGATGAAAATCAACCTTATTACGGAGTCCTCCGTAGAATTATCCAACTAGAGTACTGATCAGGATACAAGCTCGTCCTATTTAAGTGTGATTGGGTGAAGGTGACACATCATGGTGTTTCTTTTGATGTCGATGCAAATATGAGATTAGTAAACCTGCCTAGTCTTTACAGCTCAGACAAAGTGGGAGACGAGCCATTCATTCTTGCGGAGCATGCCATGCAGGTTTTTTACCTAAGAGATCTAAAAAATCCTGACTGGCACGTGGTCTTGGAGGTTCCAAAAAAGATTTTTGTCAAGGATGAGATTTGCCTTCTATCGGAACGATTGAAGGCTGTAACTAATGTCAATGTAGGACCTAATCTCACCTCATTAGCAATTGTTGATGAGTTGATATTCAATGAAATTGAAGACATAGATGTTATTGTTGGAAAAACAAAGAAAAGAAAGCGAACGAGGAGAATGTAACAAAGAAATAAATGATATTTGTACTTTACAAAGAAATAAAGGAAATCTAAATAAGGTATGGAGAATATAGTGAATTGTTTGTACCTTACATGTTATGTGATTTGTTTCTTAACCCATAATGTTTTTTCTATTGGCCATGATATAGGCACATGGATTCACAACCAGAGGCATTGGGTACGCACTTGCTCGGTAATACGGATGAGAGCAGTGCCACAGGTAATAAATTTGTTCTCTTTAATTAGCTATATATGTTGATTTCATCTTTCTTATATATTGGTGGTAATCAAAGATATGTGCATATACCTATTATTCTTTCTATGCAGTTGTGCCATCATCTTCTTCATCCAGAAAGAGAGGCCCTACAAGGGGTGCTTCTCTAGATGTGCAACAAGATAGAAAAAAGTTCTAAAGACAAACGAATTCGGGCAATCAAATGAGTTCTCTCCCAATCATAGAGACTTTACAACACAAATCGGTGTCCTCACCCATGCTCATATCCCGATCATATACCAAGATTTTCGCCAAGTGCCTTGTACAGATACTCAGACAGTCACAGATGCATTGTCACGACTTTATGAGTTTGAGGGTCAAAGTTGGGATGCGAGTCTTATATATGTAACACGCCGCATCAATGAAACATGGAGAAATTATAAAAAAAGGTTGACTGCAAAATATATTAAAAACAATGATCTTGCGGTTGTGAGAGACAGTCCAACCCCCCCGGTGTCCCTATGGAGGATTGGAGGGTCTTTGTGGATCAACACAACATTGAGCAATTCAAGAATGCAAGTGCAAGGAATAAAGTCAATCGGGCCAAGCTAAAAGGACCTACGTGTCTTGGGCGGTGCAGCATGGCTGTTACTCGCCATCAAATGGTAAGAATAAGTATCCCAATTTAAAATTAAATTTTATTTTGAATTATTATTCATCTAACTCTATGAATGATGCATGTTTGAACAACATGTAATGTGGCAAAGGCAATGGAGAGGAATCTTACATCTGATGCAGAGGTAGGTAGAGGTGATGTCTACTTAAGAGCCCATACGAGGAAGGACAAAGTTGTCCAGTTTCCTGATCTGGCTGTAAGTTCACCCCTCATATCACTTATCGTTGCCCTTTTGAAATGCCAATCTATAACTTTGAGTTGCTAAGCACCATTTGTTTTTTGTCACAGGAAAAACTAAGCAAGCTTTATAGTAGCAATCCTACTTCTAGGACAAGCGGCATTGATGATGCCCTCACACAGGTACTAACACAGTTAAAAAATTACTTGAGTTTCATACTAATTATGCATTTCCTAATAGCCTAATTTGTAATGTTTTATAGTTGGTTGGTCCTAACATTAGAGGGCGAATGAGGGGTCTAGGTTGCTCCGTAAGCAAGACTGGATTGAAGAAGTCAGCCCCTATCCGTTCAAAAGTGGAGACGATGACAAAAGAAAAAGAGAGTCTATCGCAGGAGATAGTAGAGATAAAGAAAACATTGGCTGAATTTAAGGCATGGATGACTCTGCAGCAAGATAAGCAACAAGAGGCTCAGTTTGATAAAAACCCTTCAACACCACCAACCGTTCGATCCGCTCAGACATCATCGGTATGAAAGTTTAAATTTGATATTGTATTGAGCTTACAATTGTATTATAAACACTAATTATAACTATGTCATTTTATATGTGTACATGTAGCCGGATTTGATATTTATCGGTAAGAGATGCGACTTGCTTGGTTGGGGAAAACGTGGTGTAGTTGCTCGCAGTCAAGTACACGAAGTTGATCCGAATGCAGTTGTCCATAACCATAAGTTGGAGGAAGGAGCTTTTGTTGTTATCCTGATTGAGATTATACAACATAATGCTCCTTTGTGGATCGAAGATGGGTTCGCAACTACACTTGGAGAGGCCGGTCTGGGATCATTTGTGCAATGGGGGAAGGACTCTTTGATATTTCAGTAATTTGAATTAATTTTGTGCTCTAACAGTTTAAGTTACTTTTGAACTAATTTGGTACTCTATAGTTGAATATGTTTTTCATATGCATGTTTTTTTCTATATATGTTTGTTTTTTTCTAATTTTGAACTAATTTGGTACTTTATAGTTTTAGGCTCCATTTGATTTAAATCAAATGGAGATTAAGCCCTTTTTTAACTCCGCCAATGCAAATCTCCTTGCATTGCCTGTCCCAAGCCCGGATAAAGGAGGAGGGAGAAGGAGCTATGTATGGGTATGGTTTCTATTCCTATGTTACTTTTATAGATTGCATGTAAGATAATATTTCTTCTTTCTACAGTTTTCGTGATGATTGTATTTTTGTTACAAGGTTTTTGGAGAATATATGTGTGTAGGACTGCTTCAATCAGTTCCAATATCAGTTTCCATACAAACAGAGGTAAATTCTCATTACAAGTTTCAAAATACGAGTTGCTATTATTTTCTTCTATTTTGATTTTCTTCTATGTTACTTTTCCTATTTATAAATTAACTAGAACCTGCACCTCAATGAGTATCTGATGCCAAGTATTACAGGTAGAGTTTGATGCAAATGGAAAATGTCCCCAGATTGGTTGTTTGTGATTAGCATGGCTCCTTGGGTTTGCCCTGAGGATAGCTCAAATTTCAGGTTTGGGCAGTTTTCAACCCATCCAATAGGATGGCCCCACTATTTAATTAATTCTCAGTAATCTTTTATATTTTAACCTGAATTTTTTGTTAAGACACCATTTTGTGTATGTAGCAGGGAGTTTCCCTTTTATTGGCAATAGGAAGGGTAATATTGAACTATCTGAGCAAGCGTTCTTTATTGTGCTGCTCCTGCCATGGGTCATAATCAGGTATGATTTGAAGTCATCACCATTTTCAATTCTTCATTTGGGCCATTTGAATGCCAACAATGCAGGTGAATTCTGCCCAATCACCATCTGATTTTGTTGGTGCTTTGTGGAAGAATTCTTAAATAGCAGACGTTTGACACTATCTATTGTCTTAGTGTCTTTGTCATATTGATTCCACCGGACAAACATAAGCTAATGGAAGTTATTCAAATGTGTCCCCAACTGAAGGCACGCCAACTTTGTCACAAATTTGGTCCATGCATTTTGCACATCATCCTTCATGTCCTAATGTTGATGAGTGCAAGGAGGTTCAAGCATCTTGAGTCAATTTCCTGATATGCCCTGCTCATCTCTGTTGCATTTGTTACTCTGTTCTCATTTACTTGCTCTAATTGAGGATTTTACATGGGATGGTGACTTGATTGAATACAAGCCAATATACAGTTATGTTTAAATCTGTGTTTATATTTCTCAGTTCTAGGTATGCATAGACATATGTGTTAGGTGTTACATATTGACAGCAGTTTGGGGCCAAAAATCTGTCCAAAAGAATAGTGCATTTGTACAACAAAATCTATCCAAATATAGATAGCATTATGGACCACGGATCTGTCCAGTTTGGACAAAGCTGCGTTGGTCACCGGAATTTGGATCACAAAAATCTGCCTTGTGGACATAATGTTAGGACTCAAAATGGTCCCAAATCTGTCTAGTGTTTGGGGCCATACCTGTCCATGAATTGGACAACATTTGGGGTCAAAACGATCCCCTTTTTGGGAACCCAAAGCTGTCCGAAAATGGACAGTGTGTGGGAAGACAAAAATGTGTAATAATTTGTCCAAATTTTGGACAGTGTGTGGGACTTAATTATGGCCACCGGTTGGGCCATCTTTGACCTCAAATCAGCCTAGCTAGACCATGTTTTGAGCCCACAAAACTGTCTAAGTTCGGCCACGTTTTGAGCACACCAATCTGCCTGATTTGGACAACGAATTGCACTCAATTTTACTCATTTTGAGCAGTGAGATTTGGTCTCAAAACTGTCTGTAGTGGTCAGCGTTAGAGGGTCTCAAATCTGGTCAAGTATTGGTATTTTAATATATAAATGTTAGAAGAACCAGAGGGCCTTCCTGTCAATGTTAGATTTGCTAAGGACAAAAAACATGGCTTCCTTCTTTAGTGCTTTCGAAACACCATTGTTATGCGAGTCATTTGCCATAGAAATCTGGAATCTAGTGAGGAACTTGTCAATGCAGTTTCAGTTACTAGGCACAATTTGATCCTTGAAACTCCTTTCTTGAAATGGAGAAAAAGCTGTTTCACAATTGTACAGTGCCTGTAAATATGATAGAGTTAAAACACATCAGTCCCCTGTTGTAGCTGCTACTAGAGCTTTATGGTGGCAGGATTTGTTCTCATGATATTCTCCTAGTCAGTTTCTCTAGCTGTTTGTACTTTGCACAAGACATTGGATGGCATTTTGTTTTTCTGGTTGGACCTGAATGCAATGGATCTCGTTTGGGGTAGAAAAGTGAGAGCCTATTAAAAATGCTTTTAGTTTTCTTAATTCAGCAGATGCTTATGGTCATGGATGTGCAATTCGGCCATAAATGCTAATCCATTTGCAATTTCAGGGCATCCTTTTTCTTTTGTTCTTGATGAGATGGCTTCGATGGTTGATTTCCATTTGTACAATTGCTCTCTATTTTTCATTCTAATTATCAAAATGAGAAATGTTTGTCATATATTCACACACACACACACACACACACACACACACACACACACACACACACACACACACACACACACTCACACACACACACACATATTTGAAATCTCTGTTAGGAGAGGATTAAAAATCCTACTTTTTGAAGATATATTGCTAGCTAGACAAGTTATTTATGAGTTTATGACTGACTAATCTTAGAATGAATGGGCAGTCCAGATCATCCATTGACTTATCCTTGTGTTTTGGGGGCTCTATCTTTGGATTGAATGGTCAGATCAATAAATGTTCTTGACAATGATTCGATGATAGAAATTGCAAAGAAGGTATTTTAGAATACCTTTTCTTTTTTTCTTTTTCCACAGCCTACCAGTCCAACTGAAACCTAGACCTGTTTTAGGGAATTTAGAATTTCTTCCAATCAAGAAAAGAATGATGGGGCAGCACATCTTTTCAACTCTCTATTAGCTGTGCATGAGTATTTGTTGCTAGTTTTTCTTTTTGCTTCTTCCTTTTTTTTCTTTTTTTTTGGTAGTTTACTTTTTGTTTTCTATGTTGCTGTTTGATTTGGGTAATGGTTGGTTGAGAAGAAATTCTTCTTTGCCTTCTTCATTTCTTTCTTTTGATATTTTGCCGTTTTAGCTTGGGCAATGAGTTTGGAAGAAAAATCGTTCACTGTTTGGTATAGGGATAGTTGTAAGATATGTGAAATTTTTTCTTTTAAGGTTATCATTATATCAAAGATAACAGTGTGAACATATGATGGTGTTTCTTGTCTAAGAAAATCTAAAATCAATCTTGCCTAAAGAAATTTGATTTTGTGTAGCCTTGGCTGAGCCCTCATTGTAAAATTTGATTTTGTGCGGCGTAGGTCTGGCTTATTGATAGCCTATTCACTGGTTTCAGTCTCTAGGCAAGTCACCCTATAAAAATGCTATTTTGAACCATGATTTGTGGGCAAGCCTAGGCTTGAAATTTAAGCTTGATGTTCAGGCCAGGCTAGTCCCAAGCCAATGACAAATAGCCTAAGTTCAAAAGCTAAGCCTGATGGCATAAATTTATTATGTGCCTTGTTTAGTATAGGACACAGATTGTTAGGTTTTTATTGAAACTTAACTGGATGTTGTGAAACAGTGGTTAGTGATGCTCTTATAATTATGTTGGATCACAATCCAAACTTGGATCACAATCCCAGTTTCATACAAATTTTCCAAATCTGAAGGTCATATTATATTGATGCTAGAAATCCACAATCCGAACTTGGTTCACTTGTGCAGATTTGAAGTTTTGGTTTCTACATTTGCTCATATGCAGCAACTGCACAATTTGACTTTTGTGCAATCCAATTTCTGTGCAATCTAAATTCTGTACAATCTGATTTTTGTGTATTTCCTGCTTAAGAGAGTCTTCTTGCATCAGAAATCCATGTGACCCATTCTCAACCAGTTGGACCTGCGATGGACTGTGAAAAAATCAGGCCATCCACTCTTGTGGTAGCCCACACATGCATTTAAAAGCTGCCTTTCTTTGCTTCTTTGGTCTATATCTAGTACTTCAATGACTATGATGATTTGATGACTTTCGATAATGGAAATTCATGCTGCTTTTTGTTTCAATTCTCTTTCACTTTCCTCCTTGTCTTAGCATTCATTTATTCATTGTTCTCAAGCAAGATATGATTTGGCTAACAGGGTTTAATTCTAGGTGTTAAGGTAGATATTCACCAATGGGAGGATGCTTCAAGTTTCTCTGATGTTAATGGTTGGTATTTGTAGAGCTTCAAGTTTTCAACCCATGTTTTTGGTTTTTTGGATTGCTTCCCACATCGGCAAATTCATTTTCTGCTTTCACCTTACACATTATTTGGTAGTTCCATGAAATTGCAGTTCATGTATACCAGGAGCATAACCAAAAGCCTGAGGAGATGATAGTAACCATCTGATTTTGCCTGCTGAATTTAGGCCCCTCACTTCTATTATTGACCATCCATTAGATAACCACCAATTAAATGGTTATTATTGCTTGATAAGTGTGTAGATGACCTTTTCTTGTAGAACTGTTTCTGTTTTTCCGTTTTAGTTGTTCATGTGAGTTTTCTTGTATTTTTTTAATTATTGTTTTGTTTTGTTGGGATAAAAAAGACATGGGATAATAACTGCCATTTGATAAAATGAGATCAGCTCTTTTTTTTTTTTTTTTTTTGGTGTCTGCCAAACAGGGCGAAGCAAATTTAACCAATGAGTTGGGCTTGGTTAATCCCAACCTTGCCTGAAGCCTAACCACTGCCAACGTCACTCCTGATTATGTGGTAGAGAGAGAGAGAGAGAGCTACCAGGAAAATGGAGTCGCAGGCAGTAAGAGCAACGATGTCAGAGCAGGAAACAACCCGGCTGCAACTCTTCTTGATGGTAGCACGCTGGTCATTGAGTATCTTAAAAGCTTCCGTCCTCAATGTCAGGTTTGGAGATGCGTCCTTCTCACTCGGTCCGCTTGCAGACCCGGCCAGCAACACTGATGCAGCACACCCCTACATCCCAAAAAAATTCACACAAAAATAAGAAAGTTTATTACATTATTAAACTATTTAGGTTGCAACTGTTTAACTCAAGTCATGGAAGAACACTGGCTGATTATCTTTAGCCATTCATTTGATGGCCACCATTTGTACACTGGCTGATTATCTTTTTGACACTGTTAAAATTTTCAGCAACAACTTATGATCATACACTGTGGAACCCACTTTAACATCTGACCAGCCTGATTTTCTGGTCTGTACCTACAAGGAAGCAGTCCATGATAAGGCCAATGTCGCAAAGATGGTGACATGTACCGTTGACATGTAACCTGATTTTCAGCTTGGCTAGCATTACATTGGCGAAGGTCTGTTACTTGAATTTGTCAATATATTAATTTCAGAGGTCTTTAACAAGAACACGACATTAGTTGACAGAAATAACAAGAAGGTCTGTTACTTATTCTTAAATATTTATAAGTTCTATCTTAATTGAGTTATTTTCTGGTAATGAACGGGGATGATGTGAATCTAATGGGGATGATGTTGCACAAGGAGAAATTTTTTGACTATTTGAGGTAAGGGTTAATTGTGTTACTTGTCATAATCTACAGATCTACTTGGCCAATTAGTACATCAATGTGTGATTGTTGGTTTCAAGTGGGGCCACCTTTGGGGAAGTTAAACTCAAGTCAAAGTGCCCAATGTGTACAATTTCTGAGTGCATGCGGACCCAACATCACACAAGTGGGCCACATGACAGGAAACAGTGGGGGTTGAATGCCCATGGTTGAATGGTGCACATGGTTTGCTTTATATACTGGCAGGTTTGGGCAGAGTATGGTGATAGTGATGACTGGCACTATGTTCAAATGTCAAGTGAATCTATCAGGTGTTGAAATGGTAACATTTTTTTTTCCTTTTTGTTTTTCTAATTTGTGTAGTTTATTTATAGAATGGAGTTGCTGACCTTCTTGCTTCTAGTTTATTAGTTGGTTCGTGTACCTGTGATATCTACACAAGTTAATATTGTTAACCAAATTAAGTTCGTTTGAGCCTACAATTTGTCCCTTTTTTTCTAATATATGTTCTATGATCCTATCACCTTTGGCTGCAGAGTCCATCCTGGAGGTAAATATGAAAAGCATAAAAGCTAAAGATGTGTATCTTGAAGAAAATGAGAAGCAAATTGAAGAGATGACACAAAAAACCTGCTTTCTGCAAAATGTCATGGTTGATATTAAGGTCTGATTTGTCAGTTCTGAGATTTATGTCATTCTTGTCAATAATCAATGTATATTAAATACCTATATAGCATGATTAGTCATCTTTGATACATACATAAAGACCATAAACATGAGGAGAAATGATCACATAAGGACTGTGGTGCAAGATCTGGACTGTTTATTAAGTGTCCCCACCATGTATGTGTTATAATCTAAAAATCAGGCTGGCATGGTCACATATCACCACATGGGCCACGTGTGTATGAAAGAAATGGACAGTTTGGAGCTGTTCAATATTCAATGGGATGATTTCTTTTTTTTCTTTTTATCTTCCCTTTATTTGTCATATACTTAACTCCTATATTTGCTTTTATTGCAGGCCAACTTCACCACCATATTCACCAACATCCCCATCATAATCTCCTGCAAGCCCTATGTATAGTCCTAGCAGGTAAATTTTTCACTACTTCAAAGCATCTGTTGCATTGCTTGTGAACTATCTTATGCTCTCTTCATGGATTTTTACACTTTCAATATGTTCAGGAATGATGTCAAAGGGTTATCTGCCATCAAAAGGCTACCCATCGAGTACATAAACACAAAGGATGTGAGGTTTAACTCAATGCTGTTAGAATATATACGATGCATTTGTGAATGATAATACAACGAATTGGGTTTGATTAGTGGTGCAATGATCGTGATATTGATGAGTGGTCATATAGAAAAGAACCTGGAGACTTAGTACATTCAATGGGCAAATTTAACCAATCAGTTTTGGATACTGTAAACTGAAAAAGGGTGTGTGGAAATCAATTGAAGTGGCTATAAATATCAATTCCTTTTTTTTTCTTTGCATAAATATGTTATGTGAATGAGATCTTGACTATCTAATTTGCTTTTGGATAAATGGGGATGTATTTGATAGTTAGGATTGTTGGATCACTATGAACTCTGGTCTCTACTAAAAAAAAAAAAAAATTGGGGCATGTGCTTTGGTAGTGGGCCTGCCCGAATGTTAGTTGTACTTACCTCTTTTTCTATGGAAATATTTTGATTAAAAAAAATTGACGAATAACACCTCTCGGTTTGGCGAACCAAACTGTTGACATGATTGGATCCATTTTTTAGATGGCCCACCCATTTAAAATTATTCCAAACAGTTGAAAAACATGAATTGAATGACCTGAGTGCTTTGAGGGTCGGCTAATGTTGATGGCCTCTGTTTTCTCTTGATAGTGGGGCAAATCCCATGTGGAGTCCCCGGTGCTCTTCTATGGGTCTTTGTCCAAGTTTGCAGCTGCTAGTGTTTGCTGTCCCAGCTCATTTATTCTTGGAGTGCTTGGGCGGGATATAGGAGGTGGAGTCTCGGTGTGGTGGAGCTGCAGTGCTGTTAATTGTTAGCTGCAGATGTCTCCACAGCCATTTTTCCTGGCTAATTTTGGAGCTGCAAGTCCTGAGGTGCAGATAATTTGGCCAGAGCAGGCAGTTTTGGGTCTCTGGATAGTATGTTTTTGCTCATTTATGCTGGCTGTTTTGTTAGCGGGTTTTGTGATGCTGCTAATGTCCCTCTGTTTCGGTCTTGTAGGGGGTGCTTTGGTGGGTAGACTGTCTTCCATTTCCTCTCCAATTTCGTTTCCCTTTTCTTTGCTGTTGTGGATTGTATATGACAAGTGAGGCACGAGTTTTTTGTGCCATGCCTGTCCGAATGGATATGCAAGATTGTGTAAGATTCTCCATTGTAGTCCCATATCAATGTTTCAGGTTCGTCTTACAATCACATGTCTCATTCAATTTTCAGAAACTTGCACATTACTCTAGCAATCGTACTTTTTATTTTGCCTCCAAATATTAAAAAAAACAATTGACTTGGTTGGAGTCAATCTTCAAGTCAGCCAACATTTTAAATAAATTGGAGTTTGGAACCCATGCTCCAAGTTTGCTGGAAGTGAGTCGGATTGGCCAAACTCCATGTCGATCAGTTGGGTCTTGTAATCATGCTATTGTTTAATGAGATACTGAAGCATTTCTCCTTCCAGTAGTTGTTTAATTATGTCTTGAATGGGTAGTATTGGACAGTTAAGAAATAAACATGTCTCAGATGTATGGTCCTCCAGGTGTTGGATTCTTGTATGGTAAAAGTGATCTAGTGTCTGCAATGCCTCCTTTCTTAGGTGAGCTGCATTGTAAGACACGTACCCTTATTTGCCATCCGTACGCTTAATTTTCGGTGCCGAAACATCCCGGATGGACCAGATTAGCGAGCCTTGATCGCGATCCTATTTTAGTACCGCATCGACCCAAGACCTATACCCCGGCGACCGCGTAGGCGCTGCGATTCCAACGCCGCGCGACACGCCCCATTGCGATACCCGGTGTGAAAGTTATGATCAATCGCGTAATCCGAGGTGGGCCGGCAATGTGCGTGTGTCGTGGGCCCCACTTGCACAAATCCCAAGAGTATGTCTAATCAATCAAACCCATACCCCTACTCTACACACCCCATACCCCTACTCTACACACACCATACCCCTACTCTACACACACCATACCCCCCATCCCTCTCTCTCCTCCAAAGTCAACTAAGGCCCATACCCCCCATACCCCTCTCCCATGCTAGCCATCATTACCCATAATTCCTTCTCTCTCTCTCCCCCCATACAATACCATACGTAGGGGGAGAGGAGGCCTCCTCACCTTTCCATTTTGCAAGAAAGAGATTTGACAAGAGAGAGAAAGCGATTTGAGAGGAGAGAGAAAGAGAAAGATTTGAGAGAAGAGGGAGATTTGAGTGATCAAAAGAGAGAGGTTAGGGGAATTGTAGGAGGAGATCCAAGCTTGGAGGACCTTAACCATCATTCGGACCATCCGGATCATCCGATCATCAACTCGATCCAATCTAACCGTCCAACCATCCATCGAGGTGAGTGCAAGGGGCATAAACCCCCATTTTTCTTAATTTACTTCCTTTTCTTTGTTTTCTTTTGGGCCCACCTTGTGATGGACAGTTAGATGAATGGATTGGATCATCCATGAATGGGCCCCACCTTCCTATTATAATAATAATAATAATAATAATAATAATAATAATAAAAGAAAGAGAGAGGAAGTTACCCGCTGGACAGACAGCGTCCAGAGGACGCTGCTGCCCAGCAGGGCAGCCCTTTTGGGCGTTGGGCAAGTCCCCACACGTGGGACCCACCTTGATGAAAGCATCCAATCCACGTCGTCCAGCTGTTTCTCCATCTCATTTTATGGCTGGACGCCAAAAATGAAGAAGATCCAGATCTCAGGTGGACCACACCATTCAAAACAGTGGGGCCAATGAAGCCTACTGTTGAGACTTCTTGGGCCCACCGTGATATTTGTGGACCACATCACCTGCCCAATATTGGGCTTGTTAGGACCCTAACGATCTGGGGAACATGATGAAGGGGGTGGATCATCCCTAAGTGGGCCCCACATGAAATGACCACAAAAAAAAAGAAGAGCACAAAAAAAAAAATACATTGAAGGAACGTCCAGCGTCTGGATGTTCAGACGCTGGAACGTCCAGCGTCACTCGGACGCCGTACTGGGGTCCCCACTCGTGGGACCCACCTTGATGTTTGTATTCCATCCAAGCCGTCCATCAATTTTCCCAGATCATTTTAGGGGCAGGGCCAAAAGATGAAGCCGATCCAAATCTTAAGTGGACCGCACCGCATAAAACAGTGGAAATAATGATTCCTACTGTCAGATATTCTTCGGCCCACTTTAATGTTTCTAGACCTAGTTATATACCCAATATTGGGCTTATTGGGTCCCCCATGAGATGGGGAACCTAATGAACGGAGTGGATCAGACCCATGTGGGCCCCACTTGATATAAGTACAAGAAAACGAAAAAAAAAGAAAAGAAGAAGAAAGAGGAAAGAAGAGGCAGCGCCTCTGACGCTGGGCGTACCAGCATCCAGGTACGCTGCTCGTGAGGCCGGCTGGTGGCCCACTCGTGGGTCCCACCATGATGCATGTGCTGTATCCACACCATCCATCCTTTTGGGGAGATCATTTTAGGGCATGACCCTAAGATTGAGTCAGATCCAGGTCTCAAGGGGGCGCCACCACAGAAAACAGTAGGGACAGTGGCCCTACCGTTGAAACCTTCTTATGGCCCACCATGATGTTTATTTAAGATCCAACCTGTTCATAAGTTCACACGTGCATGGAAGAAGGAAAAATAAAAATATCGGCTTGATCGGAAACTCCTGTGGGCCCCACTTATTAAGAGTAAAAAAAATAAAAAAATAAAAAAATAAAATATGCTGGCTGCTGGACAAACAGTGTCCAGGGGATGCTGCTGCCCAGCAGCGTAGCTCTTGGGCATTGTCAATGGGCCCCACTCGCTGGGCCCACCTAGAATGTATGTGCCTTACCCATCCCGTCCATATGTTTTTCCCAGCTCATTTTAGTGGCTGAGCCCAAATTTAAGCATATCCAAAAATGGCAAGTCGGCCATGCCAAGGAACAACAGTGGAAATAATGATCTCCACCATTGAAACCTTTCCCGTCCTACAATGATGTTTATTTGTCACCCAACCTATTCATAAGTGGCTGGGCCCAAAATTTAAGCATATCCTAATGTCAAGTGGACCATGCCACAGTGGGGATGATGATTTCAAACGTTGAAACCCTTTCAGGTTCTACAGTGATGTTTATTTGCCATCCAATCTGTTAATAAGATCACATGGACATGGACGAAGGAGAAAACACAAATATCTGTATTATTCATGATGCCTATCTATTTTTCCATATTATTTTAGATACGGCCCCAAAAATGAGGCAAATTCAGATGTTAGATGGACCACACCCGTAGGGAATAGTGGTCATTGATGCCCACCATGGTTTCTTCTTGATATATATGTTTTATCCATGCCGTACACATATTTTGACGGCCTATCTTGTATGTGCAGGCCCAAGTATGGGGCTGATGTGGTCTCAAGTCGGTTATGCCACGAAGACCTTTACATTTCCAATGGGACCCACCGTCCAGGTCCCACTCTCCGTATATATTGGGCCTTTTAAGGCCAATGTTACATGATATGTTTGGTAACATGCTAGTATGATTAGCTTGATATGTCACACTGATAACATGCTTAGTATAATGAATACCATGCTCATTCATATGCCCATACGCATCATTTGTATGCTTGTTATAGATCATGATTAACCATAGCATATGCTAGTTGGCTTGTTATACTTAGGGGACCCGCGTGAGACAAGGTCGCCCCACATGATTGCGCAGTATGTTTAAGCTGGTGCATGATTTGGATTGTATGACCCATGCATTTCGCATTATGTATGTCACGATCGCTTTCACACCCTAGCAGCATCAGGGTGGTGGCCACCATAGTCACATCATGGTTGGCAGTATTGGACACCGGAAACTTGTTCTAGTACGTGGGCGCTATGGATGTCCTTGGGTGAAAGTCCCTAAACCCTGTGGTATCAGTAGGATGCTCCAGCGTCGAGACTGAGTGGATAACATTAGAGCCCGTGTGCCAAATACCAGTAGGCCGCGTCTCCCACTGTGTCGAGGTCGGTTGGAAAGGGGTGTGACCTTATCTGCCTGGGTGCAGTGGGCTGTAAGCTAGGTCGAGTCTGACCTGCTCATGGAATGGGTCCGCTATCGGCGAGCCGGGTGGGCATTGGCATACCACTGACGAGGCAGATAGTGAGGTCTTTTCTACTCGCTTGGTTATGCGCGCGATGTGCGGCGGCCAATATTAGAGTATACTAGACTCCGGTGATGTCCCAGATGAGAACTATTTTGATATGTGGATCAGTTGAGGATTGACATGTTTGCATTGCATCTCTAGCATGTAACACTCGGCCATGTAGGCCCTTGCATCGCATAGCCTTAGGATGGCTGATAGCATTCATAAACTTAGTAACTTAGCCCTCTACTACTTTCGCTTACGTTGATATCTATATACTTGTCATATGCATCACACACGCACACACGCACTCTACTGGGCTTCGTAGGAAGCTCATGCGCGTTTGTTTACACTGCAGGTACTAGAGCCTATCAGCAGCGTTGAGCGCGGTTCATGTACCTGATATTTTTTGGACTTCCGATTCATGTTGTATTTCCCTTTCCAGTACTGTACTTAACAAACTTATTAGTGGATATTTGATAATGTTTTGTGGTTTTGATTATGCTCCTGTAAAAAGAAAAATTTACCTTAAAAATCCTCCTGGTAGGATCCCAGGATCGGAACCTGGCACATGAGAGCGAGGAGCCGAGAATGGGGTACTACGGAGGCTGTTGGCACCAAGGTCGGCGATCGGAATTTAGTGAGCCCGGTCCCAGGGTTTGGGGCATGACATGCATTCACATCCAAATTGGTGGTGAAGATCACTTTGTTGTCACTCTGCCTAATGTTGTCCATGTTCTATTCTAGGTGGTGGTGAAATGGTTGCTGATGTATTTTTAGATCATTCTACATATGCAGAACCTCCTTCGAGGTTAGTGAATTGGTTGTACTGTTTTTTCTTTCTTTCTTCTTCTTCTTTTGTTAGCTCCGTATTGCAATTACTTTTCAAGATGGAGTTGAAAGGGTTGTTAGCTACAATTGAGGGCCCTTACTCATTATGAATACAGGGAAATCTCATTACAATTCATTCATTTCCTCGCTTTTAACCTGAATGTTGGCTTGAAAGGAACATAACTACAATTGAGGGATCTTACCCACTATGAATGCTAGGACAGCAGAATTGTGAAACATTGAATAGGAAACATAATTCAGAATTGTGTTTGTTGTTCTCATAAGTGCAATTGTAATCCATTCTGATCAAATTCTTAAAAACTAATTTTTGTTTCATGTGCCACTGACATGATAGTTTTTCGCATTTGATTTTTTGAAACATCTTTGTTTGTGATACCGTAGTGGTGAATGCATCCCTGATTCTCTTTTGCTGTCGGTGCAATGGACACAGAAAACCATGGAGCAAAAGCTTATGTTTGTCAATAAAGTACAGGTGTGGTTTCTCTCCATTGAAAATATCTTCTTCAACACTCGTTTACTATGCAGTTTGAAAATTGAACTTGTTAATCACTATTCTATTTTGTCAATGAAGTACAAGTGTGATTTCCTTCTCTTTCTATTTCGCTTTTTATTTATTTATTTAATAAAGGAGAATTGCATTGTTTGCGTTTTCAATGTTCTCTTTCAAGCTATTCGGAGAATAAGATTTATGCATTTGGATTCAACAGGTGAGACTTGAACACATACTTGTGATGATAGCCTATTAGGGTATAAGCCATGAAGTCTTTATTTGTTTTAGCTTGATATGGGTTGAATTATCAAGGCATGTACCAGAAACGGCTAGATATGCCGTTGTTATTAAAAAAAAATTAAAGACACTAGCTACGGATATAGTCCGCAGCCCTCAAAAGTAGTCTGTAGCGTTATGCAGATGTTCGCTCGCCTCAAGTGTAAGGCTGCGATGTAGTAATAAATCTCTGTAAGACCAAGGTCGATCCACAGGGAAAGAGGTAAACAATTCCAAGTACTCTAATAACTAGAATCTAAGAAGTTTAAGGAAGTAGTTTTTTCACATGAAATAGGAAAATCTGAAAATAAGAAGAACTGGAGCTTCAAGGATCCACTTGTAGTAGTCCAATGCCAATCCATTCATCCAAGTACAACACAATTAGAATCAAAGTCCTATCTCTAATCTAATTGGAAGATATAACATTCAAGCACAAACAGTCCCACTTAAATCTGAAATCAGATTTCTAGTTCTAATGAAGCACATAGAACTTGAACTTGTAGCCTTCGGAGTAACAGTCATGCCTATGGACAATGGCATGCTCAAGGGTTACTACAATTCGAATTTAAACAACCCAATCATGGTAATCTCAGAGAATTGCAAGGAACTCATGTCCGGAGCACACAAACTCTCACAAAACTTCTAAAAAAAACTAAACTTTATTCAAACTAGAACTTCAAAATCCAAAATTAAGAAAATGGTACTGGAAATAAAAGAATTAAAGCATTGGAACCAACTACAAATTTCACCTCTAGCTCTAGCTAAGAGGTTAGCTAAGGAAAAGCATATTAAAACTAGAACTAGAACTAATAAAAGGAAAAAAACAACTAGCTGTAGGAGGCTAGGTAGCCTCCTAGGACTTGAACTCCTTCCTTCCCACGTCCTTGCTTGCTTTGGAATAGAAGAGAGCACCTCCTTTTATAGTGCAGAAATAGTACAGCAACATAGCAGAATTTGTTTCGCTTGGTATGGCTTAACCAATGGTCGGATTGCCTTCAAATTTGATTTGTAGCTTCCTTGTAATGTGATCTTCCTCATAGATGATTTAGATTTCCAAGATTATCTTCCGAATGGGCCCACCAATCAGATCACCGACCGCCTCTCAAAATCACGCACTTCGGGTACCTTCAGAACCAGTCATCTTGCTTTCAACGCTCCAGAGTGTACAGATGTCGGATTGATCCCAAATTTTAACATTGGTAGAAAACTTCCTCCTCTACATGATAGACGGATTAGATTGTCCAAAAAAATCCCAGAATGTGGTCCGAAAATTAAAACACTTAAGGCTTTTATAAACTCTGCGCAGTTGGATCTTTCTGGATGGTCCATCTTTCTTCAACCGGTACGATCAAACCACACATTCTTTTGATCTGAAACTTTGTGGTTATTCATATATGAATGTGGTCTAAAAGATGGTCAAAGCAGATTCTTCATATCATCAATGATGGGTCACCTGGACCGGCCCAGAGTGGAACAGCGAAATCTGGAACTTTCTGGACAGTTCGTATTGTTTTGGCCACCACGATCAATCCGTAGCTCCGATCGACACAAAACCACTTGGGTTAGTTCGGCGTCGAGCTCCTCTTCGACATGAATGTGTTGGATTTCCAAATATCATCAAGATGAGCCTAGAAAAATGGTCTGAAAAAAACACACGGGAATAGCATGCTGTTTGGAATCTGGAAGTTTGAACTTGCATGGCCGACCGATCTAGACCGGTCGGACAGGGCTGGCCGACCAGTCTTGACCGGTCTAGACCTGTCTAGCAGGTGTCTAGGGAGTGCAGCCGACCGGTCTTGACCGGTCGGGCCTTCTTGTTTTGACATTTTCTTTCTTTCTTTCTTCTCCCCTCTCCTCTCATTGCTTTCTCATTTCTTTGATCCACCTTGGCCTTCATCTAAAGCTCCTAAATGTGCCCCTTTTAGTCTCCAATTGGGTGAAGTCACTCTCATTCCTACAATCACAAAACAAGCATTAGATGGGATTTTTACACATGAAAACCATGCATATAATGTGATGTAATGGGTCGGCAAATGTAAAAATTGGAGGTTCAACACACCCCCCAACCAGCTTTTTGCTAGTCCCGAGCAAAACATGCGTGCAACAAGTTCAAACCTCCAAAAACCAACTCTCCTTCAGAAACCATGTTTCTATCCATTCCAAGACATACAAGTATAAAATTTGGAGAAATTAGGTGATAGAAGTTGAAACCTTAAAATCTCAAAGCATAATAAGTGTCTACATGAAATTCCCGCTGATTGATTGATAAATAGAAGAACTCGAACAACTTCAACCTAGTGTGCATAGTGAAAGTTCATCTCATGAGTTTCTGGGATTATCTTCTTCGTAGATCAACTAAACTATAGATCTCAAGGTGTATAGAGCAACAACAAGTCTATGACAGGAATTTGCCTTACCGTCCTTCCGACGGCTTTCACATTACGTCCCATTTCTGGCTTTGATTACGGGTAGACCATCCCCCGGTTGGTAATAGGTAGCCCTGTTGGGATTTTTCCATCATTCCCGATTTCATCCTTTCTTTTCCTTTTTCTTTTGATGTAGATAGGATTTTTAAAAATCCATATCTTTCGTTATTTTCCCATGGACAAGGATGGACAAAATACCCCGGCTTGGTTTCTCAACACTTCTAAATCAAAGTCTAGCTAATCCACAAATCACATAAACCGTTCAACCCATGAAAATCGTGTAATCTGAACTAGGTGTAAAAAGTATTCAAATTTTCTATCGATCACAACAATAGGGGAATTAATATATAAAACCATTATGTTGGGAGAAATTCAAGACTTACAACCTCACACACTTTGTATCTCCTCTTCTTATACTCCTATCATCTCGAATGCATGGAAATAAGGTTTTCTAAAAGAGTTTTGAAATTTTAGAAAATTCAAAAAAATTTGCACATATGAGGCTCGAAATGTTGCATCATGCTAGATGAAGGATCTCATCTCACCCCCCACCCAAAATCTTACATTGTCCTCAATGTAATAAGATATACAATAAGCATGACATGAGAGCAATGAAATAAAACAAAGGAGAGTGAGAATGAGAATACCTGAGGTAGCAAGTTGATCAATGCTAGCATCTTCCATTGTCTCGATGAGACTTATTCAATCTTAATTTCAGAAAAAATAATTCCTAACCTACTTACCAACCTTTGATTATTTCGATCGACCACATGATCAAATTTGAGCAGGATCTTCATGAATTTCAATAAATTTCTCATGAGGACCATCCAAAGTCCTGCTCGACAGTAAACTTGTGTGCTTCTTATCATTGAAGTCCAATCGTATTGTACACCACATGCATAAAAGGAAGAGATAAGAGCAGCAAAAAGATATCTCCTCAAATTCTGATATGGGTTGTGTTCGATAAAAAACGGGTCCTCCCAATCAGAATTTTCGATGGGCTGAAGGACCCATGATGGTGGAGAGACATTCATCGAGTTTTCATTGGTTAAAGTTGTCTCTTCCACAATTTCAGAATTGTACGGTGCTTCCACAAACAATGGTAAAGAGTGTAAATCAGTGGAAAGGTGTTCTTCGGGCACCGACACCATGTCTAACAAAATGTCCAACTCCTTAATCATCTCATCATCAAGATCATAAGATTGGGCCAAGCATTCCTCTAGGAAATCGAGATAGTCGGATGAAGGGTCCTCATCCTCCCTTAATGATTGAAGAAATTATGTTTCAATGGTAAGGAATTCCTCCTCTATAGAGAGGAGGTCTTCCAAAGAGAATTCTTCAAATTCAGTGGTAAGCACATCATCTAACATTGGTTGATCTTTTAAAATTTCAGATTGTGCCACCTCATCATCCAAAGGAACAGAATTTTCAATCAAAGGGAGGTCTACCGCACTAGAATTTGGCATGTGTTGTTGGTGGAAGGACTCAAAAAGATCGACTTCGGCCATCTCTCTAGCTTGCATATCCTCTAGAGACTCATAATCATTATGCCCTTGGGAAAAAGAAACCATAGGTTCATAAGCATTCACCAAACCCTCATTGTAGGCAACCCCACTACCGCTTTCAAATTTTAGGGATTCCTCGGGTTCGTCAACCGTCATTGAAATCTCTTCATCATTAAGTTTAAAGGATCCAAAAGAGATAGTGGACTCATCATAGTTGATGATGACATTGGGATTATCGAAATCAATCTCCTCTAAAAGTCTATTCATTAAATCCGAAGAAGGTGGGACTTGGGTAGCCCCATCCTCCTCATTAAAGGGGATTGATTTGATGCCCCCAATTTCGGGCTCAACGTCTTCACAAGATGGCGAGTAAGCTTGATTTGATTGTTCTTCTACATACTCATTCCATATTTCCTGAAGTATTTGTGTATACTTATCATCACACGAGGAAGACGTTTTAGGGTGATTGTTAATAACCATGGTTTGTTCCTCCCTTGAACAAGGAGAATGGTGGTTTTCCCAATTAAGACCGTACGCATTGTAGGATGAAAAGTTATATGATGGTTGATAGGCATATCCATACAAGTAATCACACATTGTCTTAACCGGTTGGCTACTATTCACCTGTTCCTTTTGTTGTTGCACACCTCCTACCATAACCGGTGGAACACTCATGTTATTTTCAATCCGATAATCACGTAGCGTCTTACGTTGGGGGGTAGTGGAGGTTGATTGAATCTCAGAAAAATACTTATGCTTATAATGGTTCCAATCATAAAGAGTTTCAATTCCATGTTCTGACATCGCATCTTCCAAAAGGTATGCATAAGCACCACACATCCAATCAACCATAATGAGATTTTAAAGAGTTGGAACTACCCTAATCTAAAAAAAAGAAGAATAACAAGAAGGGAGATGGGGAGATATTACCCAATAGAGTGAGATCTATGTCAGTAACAATGTCCTACAAAATAAAATAAAAATTGTTAGTAATCTAAAAAAAAATCAGAAAATCTACTTCTACAAAAACTGAAAATCCCACCTAACTAAGATTACTCTATAGTTACTAGAATAATTAGAATCGTTTAACCTCTTCCCCGGCAACGGTGACAAAAACTTGTTCGCTCGCCTCAAGTGGAAGGCTGCGATGTAGTAATAAATCTCGGTAAGACCAAGGTCGATCCACAGGGAAAGAGGTAAACAATTCCAAGTACTCTAATAACTAGAATCTAAGAAGTTTAACGAAGTAGTTTTTTCACATGAAATAGGAAAATCTGAAAATAAGAAGAACTGGAGCTTCAAGGATCCAGTTGTAGTAGTCCAATGCCAATCCATTCATCCAAGTACAACACAATTAGAATCAAAGTCCTATCTCTCATCTAATTGGAAGATATAACATTCAAGCACAAACAGTCCCACTTAAATCTGAAAATCAGATTTCTAGTTCTAATGAAGCACATAGAACTTGAACTTGTAGCCTTCGGAGTAACAGGCATGCCTATGGACTATGGCATGCTCAATGGTTACTACAATTTGAATTCAAACAACCCAATCATGGTAATCTCAGAGAATTGCAAGGAACTCATGTCCGGAGCACACAAACTCTCACAAAACTTCTAAAAAAACCAAACTTTATTCAAACTAGAACTTCAAAATCCAAAATTAAGAAAATGGTACTTGAAATAAAAGAATTAAAGCATTGGAACCAACTACAAATTTCACCTCTAGCTCTAGCTAAGAGATTAGCTAAGGGAAAGCATATTAAAACTAGAACTAGAACTAATAAAAGGAAAAAAAAACAACTAGCTGTTGGAGGCTAGGTAGCCTCCTAGGACTTGAACTCCTTCCTTTCCACGTCCTTGCTTGCTTTGGAATAGAAGAGAGCACCTCCTTTTATAGTGCAGCAATAGTACAGCAACATAGCAGAATTTGTTTCGCTTGGTACGGCTTAACCAATGGTCGGATTGCCTTCAAATTTGATTTGTAGCTTCCTTGTAATGTGATATTTTTCATAGATGATTTAGATTTCCAAGATTATCTTCTGAATGGGCCCACCAATCAGATCACCGACCGCCTCTCAAAATCGCGCACTTCGGGTACCTTCAGAACCAGTCATCTTGCTTTCAACGCTCCGGAGTGCCCAGATGTCGGATTGATCCCAAATTTTGAACATTGGTAGAAAACTTCCTCATCTACATGATAGAGGGATTAGATTGTCCAAAACAATCCCAGAATATGGTCCAAAAATTAAAACACTTAAGGCTTTTATAAACTTGCGCAGTTGGATCTTTCTAAATGGTCCATCTTTCTTTAACCGGTACGATCAAACCACACATCCTTTTGATCTGAAACTTTGCGGTTATTCATATATGGATGTGGTCTAGAAGTTGGTCAAAGTAGATTCTTCATATCATCAATGATGGGTCACCTGGACTGGCCCAGAGTGGAACAGCGAAATCTGGAATTTTCTGGATAGTTCGTATTGTTTTGGCCACCACGATCAATCTGTAGCTCCGATCGACACGAAACCACTTGGGTTAGTTCAGCGTCGAGCTCCTCTTCGACATGAACGTGTTGGATTGCCAAATATCATCAAGATAGGCCCAGAAAACTGGTCTAAAAAACCACACACGGGAATAGCTTGCTGTTTGGAATCTGGAAGTTTGAACTTGCATGGCCGACCGGTCCAGACCGGTCGGACAGGGCTGGCCGACCGGTCTTGACCGGTCTAGACCTGTCTAGCAGGTGTCCATGGAGTGAAGCCGACCGGTCGGGCCTTCTTGTTTTGACATTTTCTTTCTTTCTTTCTTCTTCCCTCTCCTCTCATTGCTTTCTCATTTCTTTGATCCACCTTGGCCTTCATCTAAAGCTCCTAAATGTGCCCCTTTTGGTCTCCAATTGGGTGAAGTCACTCTCATTCCTACAATCACAAAACAAGCATTAGATGGGCTTTTTACACATGAAAACCATGCATATAATGTGATGTAATTGGTCGGCAAATGTATAAATTGGAGGTTCAACACACCCCCCAACCAGCTTTTTGCTAGTCCCGAGCAAAACATGCGTGAAGTAAGTTCAAACCTCCAAAAACCAACTCTCCTTCAGAAACCATGTTTCTATCCATTCCAAGACATACAAGTATAAAATTTGGAGAAATTAGGTGATAGAAGTTGAAACCTTAAAATCTCAAAGCATAATAAGTGTCTACATGAAATTCCCGCTGATTGATTGATAAATAGAAGAACTCGAACAACTTCAACCTAGTGTGCATAGTGAAAGTTCATCTCATGAGTTTCTGGGATTATCTTCTTCGTAGATCAACTAAACTATAGATCTCAAGGTGTATAGAGCAACAACAAGTCTATGACAGGAATTTGCCTTACCGTCCTTCCGACGGCTTTCACATTACGTCCCATTTCCGGCTTTGGTTACGGGTAGACCATCCCCCGGTTGGTAATAGGTAGCCCTGTTGGGATTTTTCCATCATTCCCGATTTCATCCTTTCTTTTCCTTTTTCTTTTGATGTAGATAGGATTTTTAAAAATCCATATCTTTCGTTATTTTCCCATGGACAAGGATGGACAAAATACCCCGGCTTGGTTTCTCAACACTTCTAAATCAAAGTCTAGCTAATCCACAAATCACATAAACCGTTCAACCCATGAAAATCGTGTAATCTGAACTAGGTGTAAAAAGTATTCAAATTTTCTATCGATCACAACAATAGGGGAATTAATATATAAAACCATTATGTTGGGAGAAATTCAAGACTTACAACCTCATACACTTTGTATCTCCTCTTCTTATACTCCTATCATCTCGAATGCATGGAAATAAGGTTTTCTAAAAGAGTTTTGAAATTTTAGAAAATTCAAAAAATTTGCACATATGAGGCTCGAAATGTTGCATCATGCTAGATGAAGGATCTCATCTCACCCCCCACCCAAAATCTTACATTGTCCTCAATGTAATAAGATATACAATAAGCATGACATGAGAGCAATGAAATAAAACAAAGGAGAGTGAGAATGAGAATACCTGAGGTAGCAAGTTGATCAATGCTAGCATCTTCCATTGTCTCGATGAGACTTATTCAATCTTAATTTCAGAAAAAATAATTCCTAACCTACTTACCAACCTTTGATTATTTCAATCGACCACATGATCAAATTTGAGCAGGATCTTCATGAATTTCAATAAATTTCTCATGAGGACCATCCAAAGTCCTGCTCGACAAAAAACTTGTGTGCTTCTTATCATTGAAGTCCAATCGTATTGTACACCACATGCATAAAAGGAAGAGATAAGAGCAGCAAAAAGATATCTCCTCAAATTCTGATATGGGTTGTGTTCGATAAAAAACGGGTCCTCCCAATCAGAATTTTCGATGGGCTGAAGGACCCATGATGGTGGAGAGACATTCATCGAGTTTTCATTGGTTAAAGTTGTCTCTTCCACAATTTCAGAATTGTACGGTGCTTCCACAAACAATGGTAAAGAGTGTAAATCAGTGGAAAGGTGTTCTTCGGGCACCGACACCATGTCTAACAAAATGTCCAACTCCTTAATCATCTCATCATCAAGATCATAAGATTGGGCCAAGCATTCCTCTAGGAAATCGAGATAGTCGGATGAAGGGTCCTCATCCTCCCTTAATGATTGAAGAAATTATGTTTCAATGGTAAGGAATTCCTCCTCTATAGAGAGGAGGTCTTCCAAAGAGAATTCTTCAAATTCAGTGGTAAGCACATCATCTAACATTGGTTGATCTTTTAAAATTTCAGATTGTGCCACCTCATCATCCAAAGGAACAGAATTTTCAATCAAAGGGAGGTCTACCGCACTAGAATTTGGCATGTGTTGTTGGTGGAAGGACTCAAAAAGATCGACTTCGGCCATCTCTCTAGCTTGCATATCCTCTAGAGACTCATAATCATTATGCCCTTGGGAAAAAGAAACCATAGGTTCATAAGCATTCACCAAACCCTCATTGTAGGCAACCCCACTACCGCTTTCAAATTTTAGGGATTCCTCGGGTTCGTCAACCGTCATTGAAATCTCTTCATCATTAAGTTTAAAGGATCCAAAAGAGATAGTGGACTCATCATAGTTGATGATGACATTGGGATTATCGAAATCAATCTCCTCTAAAAGTCTATTCATTAAATCCGAAGAAGGTGGGACTTGGGTAGCCCCATCCTCCTCATTAAAGGGGATTGATTTGATGCCCCCAATTTCGGGCTCAACGTCTTCACAAGATGGCGAGTAAGCTTGATTTGATTGTTCTTCTACATACTCATTCCATATTTCCTGAAGTATTTGTGTATACTTATCATCACACGAGGAAGACGTTTTAGGGTGATTGTTAATAACCATGGTTTGTTCCTCCCTTGAACAAGGAGAATGGTGGTTTTCCCAATTAAGACCGTACGCATTGTAGGATGAAAAGTTATATGATGGTTGATAGGCATATCCATACAAGTAATCACACATTGTCTTAACCGGTTGGCTACTATTCACCTGTTCCTTTTGTTGTTGCACACCTCCTACCATAACCGGTGGAACACTCATGTTATTTTCAATCCGATAATCACGTAGCGTCTTACGTTGGGGGGTAGTGGAGGTTGATTGAATCTCAGAAAAATACTTATGCTTATAATGGTTCTAATCATAAAGAGTTTCAATTCCATGGTCTGACATCGCATCTTCCAAAAGGTATGCATAAGCACCACACTTCCAATCAACCATAATGAGATTTTAAAGAGTTGGAACTACCCTAATCTAGAAAAAAGAAGAATAACAAGAAGGGAGATGGGGAGATGTTACCCAATAGAGTGAGATCTATGTCAGTAACAATGTCCTACAAAATAAATAAAAATTGTTAGTAATCTAAAAAAAAATCAAAAAATCTACTTCTACAAAAACTGAAAATCCCACCTAACTAAGGTTACTCTATAATTACTAGAATAATTAGAACCGTTTAACCTCTTCCCCGGCAACGGTGCCAAAAACTTGTTCGTTCGCCTCAAGTGGAAGGCTGCGATGTAGTAATAAATCTCGGTAAGACCGAGGTCGATCCACAGGGAAAGAGGTAAACAATT
The DNA here is from genome assembly GCA_003013855.2 of Liriodendron chinense. Taxonomy (NCBI): domain Eukaryota; kingdom Viridiplantae; phylum Streptophyta; class Magnoliopsida; order Magnoliales; family Magnoliaceae; genus Liriodendron; species Liriodendron chinense. Next base: position 537,446 of record PVNU02001229.1, on the reverse strand, counting down.
CCAAGTACTCTAATAACTAGAATCTAAGAAGTTTAAGGAAGTAGTTTTTTCACATGAAATAGGAAAATCTGAAAATAAGAAGAACTGGAGCTTCAAGGATCCAGTTGTAGTAGTCCAATGCCAATCCATTCATCCAAGTACAACACAATTAGAATCAAAGTCCTATCTCTCATCTAATTGGAAGATATAACATTCAAGCACAAACAGTCCCGCTTAAATCTGAAAATCAGATTTCTAGTTCTAATGAAGCACATAGAACTTGAACTCGTAGCCTTTGGAGTAACAGGCATGCCTATGGACTATGGCATGCTCAAGGGTTACTACAATTCGAATTCAAACAACCCAATCATGGTAATCTCAGAGAATTGCAAGGAACTCATGTCCGGAGCACACAAACTCTCACAAAACTTCTAAAAAAAACCAAACTTTATTCAAATTAGAACTTCAAAATCCAAAATTAAGAAAAGGTTACTTGAAATAAAAGAATTAAAGCATTGGAACCAACTACAAATTTCACCTCTAGCTCTAGCTAAGAGATTAGCTAAGGAAAAGCATATTAAAACTCGAACTAGAACTAATAAAAGGAAAAAAAAAACTAGCTGTAGGAGGCTAGGTAGCCTCCTAGGACTTGAACTCCTTGCTTCCCACGTCCTTGCTTGCTTTGGAATAGAAGAGTGCACCTCCTTTTATAGTGCAGCAATAGTACAGCAACATAACAAAATTTGTTTCGCTTGGTACGGCTTAACCAATGGTCGGATTGCCTTCAAATTTGATTTGTAGCTTCCTTGTAATGTGATTTTCCTCATAGATGATTTAGATTTCCAAGATTATCTTTTGAATGGGCCCACCAATCAGATCACCGACCGCCTCTCAAAATTGCGCACTTCGGGTACCTTCAGAACCAGTCATCTTGCTTTCAATGCTCCGGAGTGTACAGATGTCGGATTAATTCCAAATTTTGAATATTGGTAGAAAACTTCATCATCTACATGATAGATGGATTAGATTGTCCAAAACAATCCCAGAATGTGGTCCGAAAATTAAAACACTTAAGGCTTTTATAAACTCTGCGCAGTTGGATCTTTCTGAATGGTCCATCTTTCTTTAACCGGTACGATCAAACCACACATCCTTTTGATCTGAAACTTTGCGGTTATTCATATATGGATGTGGTATAGAAGATGGTCAAAGTAGATTCTTCATATCATTAATGATGGGTCACCTGGACCGGCCCAGAGTGGAACAGCGAAATCTGGAATTTTCTGGATAGTTCGTATTGTTTTGGCCACCACGATCAATCCATAGCTCCGATCGACACGAAACCACTTGGGTTAGTTCGGCGTCGAGCTCCTCTTCGAGATGAATGTGTTGGATTGCTAAATATCATCAAGATGAGCCTAGAAAAATGGTCTGAAAAAAACACACGAGAATAGCCTGCTGTTTGGAATCTTGAAGTTTGAACTTGCATGGCCGACCGATCTAGACCGGTCGGACAGGGCTGGCTGACCAGTCTTGACCGGTCTAGCAGGTGTCCAAGGAGTGCAGCCGACCGGTCTTGACCGGTCGGGCCTTCTTGTTTTGACATTTTCTTTCTTTCTTTCTTCTTCCCTCTCCTCTCATTGCTTTCTCATTTCTTTGATCCACCTTGGCCTTCATCTAAAGCTCTTAAATGTGCCCCCTTTTGGTCTCCAATTGGGTGAAGTCACTCTCATTCCTACAATCATAAAACAAGCATTAGATGGGCTTTTTACACATGAAAACCATGCATATAATGTGGTGTAATGGGTCGGCAAATGTATAAATTGGAGGTTCAACAGCAGACAAAAGCTACGGATCGGATTTCTATAGCTAAGGCTTTTGTCTGTAGCCGAATCGATATAGCTACGAATATTATCTGTAGCTAAATCTTAAAAGGCTATGGCTACAGCACCGATAGGTACGGATCGGATACGAGCCTGCTACGGAATATATCCGTAGTTATAGAAATATAGCTACGAATATAATCCGTAGCCTTTGCACCGTTCTTTTGTAGTGGTTATTTTCCCATGGACAAGGATGGACAAAGTACCCTGACTTGGTTTCTCAACACCTCGAATCCAAACTTATCTAATCCACAAATCTAATAATCCTTTCAAAACATGAGAATCGTGTGAAGTGAACTAGGTGTAAAAGTGTTCAAAAGTTCTATCATTCATAAAAATAGGGGAATTCACATACAAGACTGGTACCTTAAAGAATGTTCAACCTATTCAACATTACTCACTTCGCCTCTCTTTTTCTTGTACTTACACCATCCCGAATGTATAGAAACAAAGTTGTTCCAATGGAGTTTTGAATTTTTAGAAAAATCTAAAAAATCTTCTTCATGTTGCTCGAGATGTTACAAACACTAGATTCATCTTAATGATTACACACCCCCAACCAAATCTTGCATTGTCCTCAATGTAAAAGATATGCAACAAGTAAAACATGAGAGTAATTATAAAATAAAAGGAGTGAGGAATGAGAGGCCTGAGAGAACAAAAACAGAAATTCGACCTCCTTCTAACAAACCTATGAAAAAGCAAACCAAAAGAATAAAATCCTAATCCTAACTACTCTATACCTCCATCAGACTAGGAGATCAAGTATCCTGATACACAGGATCAGTCAGAGATATGGACATACCTTCTGAAGAAAAAATCTCAAAGAATGGCTTTAGGCGTTGACCATTTTCTTTAAAGATATTACCGTTCCTTGGATTCAACAACTCGACGGTCCCAAATGGATAAATAATTTTCACAATGAAAGGACCGGTCCATCAAGACTTCAATTTTCTCGAAAATAAATGTAACCGAGAATTATAAATAAGGACCTTTTTATTGATCGTAAAGGTCTTATGAAGGATGTTCCTATCATGGAACACTTTCGTCTTGTCCTTGTAAATTCTCGCATTTTCATAAGCCTCGTTCCAGAATTCCACAAGTTCATTCAATTGAAGTTTGCGCAATGAGTTTGCCTTGTCAGAATCAAAATTCATCTTCTTTAGTGCCCAATATGCCCTATGTTCCAACTCCACGGGCAAGTGACAAGCTTTCCCATAGACAAGTCTATAGGGAGACATTCCAATGGGGGTCTTGAAAGTGGTACGGTAAGCCCAGAGTGCATCGGTAAGTCAAAGCGACTAATCTTTGCGATCGGGGTTCACTGTTTTCTCCAAAATATGTTTAATTTTCCTGTTGGATATCTCAGCTTGTCCACTTGTTTGTGGGTGATAGGGAGTGCTCACCTTGTGCTTGACGCCATATTTTTTCATTAATGCTTCAAACGGGTAGTTACAAAAATAGGATCCACCATCACTTATAATGCCTCGAGGTGTTTCAAACCGAGAAATGATATTTTCTTTTAAGAAATGAATGACTGTTTTATGGTCATTGTTCCGGCATGGAATCGCCTCGACCCATTTTGAAACGTAGTCGACAACAAGCAAGATATATTGATTTTCAAAAGAAGATGGGAATGGACCCATGAAATTGATGCCCCAACAATAAAAAATTTTGATTGGTAGGATAGGATTGAGTAGCATCATATTTCTACGGAAGATTCCTCCCAATTTCTGACAAGGCTCACATGTTTTACAAAAGTCATGACTATCTTTGAACATGGTGGGCCAATAAAACTCACATTGCAGAATTTTGGTTGTGGTCTTCTTTGTCAAAAAGTGGCCACCACACACCTAAGAATGACAAAAGGAGATGATACTTTGTTGTTCATCATCCGGCACACATCTCCTTATGATTTGATCGGGACAATACTTGAATAAGTACGGGTCGTTCCATAGGAATTTTCTCACCTCGCTGAAGAACTTATTCTTATCTTGCTTTTTCCAATGTGTCGGAATTGTACTTGTAGTAAGATAGTTAGCAATGTTGGCATGCCATGGTAATTGGGAGAGTTTAAAATTTTTTTCATCAGGGAACATGTCATTGATCACGGTCGTCTCAGGGGAATCGGTGAGAACAAATCTAGAAAGATGGTTAGCAACTACGTTTTTTACTCCTTTCTTATCACGTATTTCTATGTTAAATTTTTAAGTAGGAGGATCTATCTTAACGAGCGTGGCTTAGCATCCTTCTTAGAGAGAAGGTACTTAAGCGCTGCATGGTCGGTGAATATGATGATCTTGGATCCGATCAAGTAGGATCGAAACTTGTCCAAAGCAAAAACTACGGCCAAAAGTTCTTTTTCTCTAGTAGTGTAGTTTGCTTGAGCTAAGTTTAAGGTTCTACTTGCATAGTAGATGACGCAAGGCTTCTTCTCTTTTCTTTGGCCTAACACAGCCCCAATAGCGTAGTCACTTGCATCACACATGATTTCAGAAGGAAGGCTCCAATCAGGTGGTTGCATTATGAGAGCACATGTCAACATGCCTTTAAGTTTATCAAAGGCATTTTGACAATCTTTATTCCACTCGAATGAGTTTTCCTTTTGAAAGAGGTTACATAAAGGACGAGAGAGTGAACTAAAGTCTCTTATAAACCGTCTATAGAATCCAGTATGTTATAAAAAGGACCTCACATCACGTATGCTTTTGAGGGGTGAAAGGTTGGAGATAAGATCGATTTTAGCCTTGTCCACCTCGATTCCATTTTGTGAGATGATGTGACCAAGGACAATTCCTTTTTGAACCATAAAATGACATTTCTCCCAATTCAACACAAGGTTCTTGTCTTCACATCTTTTTAAAATGGTTTTTAAGTGCACAAGCAACTCATCAAAATTACAACCAAATACAGATAAATTGTCCATGAAGACTTCAAGAATCATCCCCACCATATCAGAAAAAATACTCAACATACAACGTTGAAAAGTGGCAGGGGCATTACATAGTCCAAACGGCATCCTTCGATAGGCAAAAGTGCCGAATGGACAAGTGAATGTTGTCTTCTCTTGGTCTTCTAAGGCGATCTCTATTTGGTTATACCCTGAATATTCATCAAGGAAGCAAAAGTGGGAATGACCCGCCAACCATTCTAAAATTTGATCAACAAATGGTAAGGGGAAGTGGTCTTTCCTTGTAACTGTGTTTAGCTTCCTGTAGTCAATGCACATTCTCCAACCGGTAGTGACTTTGGTTGGCATGAGTTCATTATTGGCATTGGTTACGATGGTTATTCCGAATTTCTTAGGCACCACTTGAGTTGGACTCACCCATTGACTATCGGATATTGGGTAAATGATACCTACATCCAATAGTTTCAACACCTCGGCCTTAACCACCTCTTTCATGTTTGGATTGAGGCGTCTTTGTGGTTGCCTAGATGTCTTCGCATTCTCCTTAAGGTGTATGTGATGAGTACAAATCAGGGGGTCTATGCCTTTGAGATCCTTAATTGACCATCCAAGAGCACTTTTATTCTTTATTAGAGTGGCTATCAGCCTACTCTCTTATTCCTCATCCAAGTGGGAAGAAATCACCACCGGATATGTCTCATCTCGACCTAAATAAACATATTTTAAATTAGTGGGTAATGGTTTTAGGTCAAGCTTCGGTGCCTTGATATTAGATGGAAGCGGCTTGTTTTCGCTTAAGAGCAAAGGCTCAAATGGTGCGTTCCATCTTTTATTATCAAGTACCGGCATAGAATCTAGAATGGCATCCATCTCTCTTATCATGTCATTATCAATCTCATGAGAATGGGCCAAGCATGCCTCCAAGGGATCGAAATAGAATGTCAGGAGGGATTTGTCTTCCACGAATGACTCAATCAGATTTATTTCGTAGACCTCGTCATCAACATCCCGTGATTGTTTCTATAAATAAAAAATATTCAGCTCGAGTGTCATATTTCCAAAGGACATTTGTACCAGCCCGTTTCTATAATTGATAATCGAATTTGAAGTGGCTAAGAAAGGGCAGCCAAGTATGATAGGAATTTGAGCATCGGTTCCCATCACAGGATGTGTATCCAAGACAATAAAATCTACTGAATAGTAGAATTTATCGACTTGGACAAGGACATCTTCAATCATCCCTCTCAGTATACGAATAAATCTATCTGCGAGTTGAAGTGTGATTTTGGTGGGTTTTAATTCACCTAACCCAAGTTGTTCATAGACCGAATATGGGATGAGGTTAACACTTGCCCTAAGATCGAGTAAAGCTTGTTTGATCCGGTAGTCACCTATGATGCATGAGATGGTAGGACTACCTGGATCCTTGTATTTTTCGGGCATCTCTTGTTTAATGATGGCGCTCAAATTCTCAGTCAAAAGTACTTTGTTGTGAACATTGTGTTCCCTTTTGACTGTAAACTATTCCTTTAGAAATTTGGCATAGGATGGTATTTGTTTTATAGCATTCAACAACGAAATGTTGATCTTCACTTGCTTAAAAACCTCTAAAATTTTCAGGTTTTTATCTAAAGGTTTGGGTGAAATCAACCTTTGGGGAAACGGGGCAATCGAGTTCTATTGCCTTTCCGGTTCTTTCTCATGTGGAGTGTTGTTCAAGATATCATCCTTATTGGCAATTTTCGGATCATTAGGCTTTGGGGCCTTCACCGGATTGGATTTATCAATTGTTTTGCCACTCCTCAAAGTGGTGATAAGTTGAACATGCTCAATATTTTGGGAGGATGGGCTGAGGTCTTATATCTCAAATTGGGTCCTTTGGTTAGGGAGAGGTTGAGCAGGAAGTGTGCCTTTCTCCCTAGCACTAAGATGAGATTCAACTCTAGCCATTGAAGTTTTTAAATCATTGATGGCTTAGGATGAATTTTGGTTGAATTTTTGTTGTTCTTGCATGAACCCATCGATTTTGTGAGAGTTATTCTTGTTGTACTCAACTTGGGCTGAGACGAATGTACCCACTATTTCCTCAAGCGTAGCTTTTGGGTTATTGTTTGCATTCTCTGATGGCCCATTCCTCTAACTGAAATTGGTATGGTTCCTCCAACCAAAATTATAAGTGTTCGAGTTTAGATTGCTAAATGGACGTTGATAGTTATTTATGACATTTGATTGTTCTTGTAGAACTTCCTGGAACGCAGAGATTATAGGACAATCCTATGTTACATGTTGGTTACCGGAACAAATTCCACAAACATTCTCAACTTCCTTAGTCTTTTATCCCTTCCCTAATTCCATGGCCTCAACTTTTCTTGTGAGGCTAGCTATGCGTGCACTTATGTTGTCTTTTTCAGAAAGGGCATAGATTCCTCCCTTTTCTCTTTGTTGGCTTATCTTGGGATTTGTTGGTTTAGTTGTATCCCAAGATTGTGCATTCTCGGCTAAGATATCAAAATAGTCCCATGCTTCCTCGGCTTCCTTATTCATGAATTCTCCATTGCACATCATCTCTACGAATTGGCGCATGGGCGAAGTCAGTCCTTCATAGAAAAAGCTTATTACCCGCCAAATTTCATAACCATGATGTGGGCATATGTTCAATAAGTCTTTGAACCTCTCCCAACATTGGAAGAAGGACTCATCCTCTTTTTGGGCAAAATTCATGATTAGGCGCCTCAACATATTTATTTTATGAGTAGGAAAAACTTTTTAATGAATTCCCTAGTCATCTCAGTCCATGTGCCAATTGATCTTGGCCTTAATGCATGAAGCCAAGCCTCGGCCTTCTCTTTAAGAGAAAAAGGAAATAACCTAAGTCTCACAACATTATCAGATACGTTTGCAAAGTGCAACGTGGCTATCACCTCATCAAATTCCTTAAGATGTTGATATGCGCTCTCACTGTCTAAACCAAGAAACTTGGGAAAGAGTTGGATTACTCCTAGTTTTATATCAATATTCCTTGCATTGGTTGGAAAAATTATGCATGAGGGAGTACTCGCTCTTGCAAGTTGCAAGTGATCACGTAAAGTTCTAGGTTCAAGAACATTCTCAACCTCATTCTCACCCGTTTCGGTTTGGCCCAAATTTTGATTGGCCATAGGGTTGGGTTGATTCTCAGCCATACTATCAGACGAAATTGAAGAGTCTAATCATCTCTTAGCACGTGGCTCCTTATCAATCCCTTCAACAATTCCCCCTTCACTAATGAGTCGGTTGTTAGAATTTCGAATCCATTGTGGCATGCAAATCTCAGAAAAGTAAAAATTAAAAAGGGTTAGAAAAACCTAATTGAAGTGACTTCTTCAACTCCTAGAATCCCTGCAAATAAAGCAAAACAAAACAAACAAACTAAGTTAGTAGGACTCCTAAAAATCTCATATAGAAACTATTTTCAGAAATTTTATAAAAACCGTCGAAAATCTTAGGCAACGGCGGCAAAAACTTGTTCGCTTCCCCAAATGTAAGGTTGCGATGTAGTAATAATTCGGTACAAATAGAGATCGTTCTCAGGGACTTGTTAGGAATTTACAAAATTACTTCTAATATTCTCTACTTGAGAGTTAACCAAACAGATTTCTAAAATTAAATGTAGATATGATTCTTAAACTAAAAGTGAATGTAATCAATATAAGAAGGCATTAGGGGTTTAAGGATCCACTTGTAACAATCCTCAATGCATAATTCGCTGTGGTTTCCCAATTACGCAACTAGAATCGAAATCAAATCCTATCTAGTCGGATGATAGAGCGGTTGTAACATACAATCTGTCATATGTGTGATTATAAACACGATTCCCTCAATTCAAGTTAGGACTTGAGCACACTTAATTGCATAGGTCAATCCTAGTTTCAATAGATTAAGATCACAATTATAATCATCATTATACTTTGTCACAAAGCACAATTAGATCATGATTTGAACTTCATTTAAATCACAAGTACAATCAACACATAATTCATAAATAGAACAAAAAGGTAGAACTTTAGTTGAAGTTCCCACATGGAATTCCAAGTCTAGAGCGTATTGAATCCAATTCCTCGGAGCGTACAGGTCTAGAACTATGCAAAAACATTAAGAACTAAAGCAATTCTTCCAAAAATCCATGAGCCATCATAAGATTAAGAAAAACTACTTGGAACTCTATTCAAACTTCTATAAACCATTGTTCTTCAATAATTCCAACTTAAAACCATAACGAAACGAATTAAAGCATCTCAGATTCACCACAAGCTTCACCTCTTAGCCCTAGCTAAGTGGTTTACCCGTTCATGATCCAAGGAAGCATGAAAACAGCTAAAAATATAAAACTAGAAAACACAAACTAGAGGGAGTTATGGAACTCCGAATCCGATTTCCACCGCCTCCCACCTTCTTAGATCTCTTCTAAGATGCCTAAGCTACAATCCATAGGTCTCCTTTTATAGTGGAGAGGCTCTATCGCCTCAGAATCTTTTAGATTTGCGTAATACTTACGCACTTGCGCTAGAAAATCAGAGCTTCAAGAGGAAGCTGCTGGAATCCCGCTGAATACAAGTGGTCGACCGGTCTAGACCAGTCGGACTGGGCTGGCGAACTGGTCATGACCGTTCTAACCTGTCTGTGGATAGTCCAGCGTCCATGGATGAAATGGGGAGGCCTTGGCCGACTGGTCAAGACCGGTCGGCCCTCTTGTATTTAGTGTCCAGAGAGGTAGAAGGGAGTGGCCGACCGGTCACGACCAATCTTGGCCCTCTTGGCCAACCGGTCATGACCGGTCGGACTTGAGTTGGTTCCTTTTTTCTTCTTTCTTTCTTCTCTCTTCTTCCCTCTCTGCTTTCTTCTTTCTTTGGCCCACCTTGGGTTTTCGTCCAAGGCTCCTAAATAGATCTTTTTAGTCATCAATTGGGAGGAGTCCCTCTCATTCTTACAATCATAAAACCACGTATTAGAATAGTCTTTAAGTTTGAAAACCATGCATAGTTAGTGATGAAATGGGGTTAGAATATACACATTTAAGCGCCCAACACTAAGCCCCGTTTGCTTAGATGAATCCTATTCCTTCAAGAATTTGCCTTAGCGATCAGGGATAAGAAATGAGTAGAGAACGTGGTGGCGGACCATCTATCTTGCCTAGTTTTATCGAGTTCTATTGACGAGTCACCTATTGAGGACTCATTCCCTGATGACCAACTCTTTGTTGCTATGCATCCGTCGTTGTACGCTGATATTGCAAACTATCTTTCCACAGGTGCGATGCCGACTCATTGGACTGCACAGGATAAATGAAAATTTCTATGGGCAGTGCACATATTTTTCTAGGATGAACCTTTACTTTTTAAATATTGCCAAAATCAAAATATTAGGAGATGTGTCCCTAATTATGAACAAATTCTATCATCTCCTTTTGCCATCATTAAGCTTGTGGGGGTCATTTTTCCACCAAGAAAACCACTGCTAAAATTCTGCAGTGTGGTTTTTATTGGCCCACTCTATTTAAGGGCACCCACGAATTTTGCAAATCATGCGAGCATTACCAAAGGCTAGGAGGATTGTCCCATCGATATATGATGCATCTTACCCCAATTCAACATCTTGAAGTCTTTGACTGTTGGGGTGTCGATTTCATGGGACCATTCCCCTCATCTTTTGGACATGTCTATACATTGCTCGCCGTAGACTATGTGTCCAAGTGGATAGAGGCTATTCCATGTAGAACAAACGATCATCGTACGGTTCTAAAGTTCCTTAAAGAAAACATACTTTCCAGATTTGGAACGCCTCGAGCCATCATTAGTGATGGCGGTTCTCACTTTTGCAATAAGCCTTTCGAAGCCTTAATGAAGAAATATGGCATTAGACAGAAGGTGAGTACCCCATACCACCCACAAACAAGTGGGCAAGCTGAAATTTCCAATCGGGAAATTAAACAAATTTTGAAAAAGATGGTGAGGCTAGATTGCAAAAATTAGTCATTGAGATTAAACGATGCTCTTTGGGCTCACCGTATCGCTTACAAGACCCCCATTGGAATGTCCCCCTATAGACTTGTCTATGGGAAAGCTTGTCACTTACCTATGGAGATTAAACATAAAGCCTATTGAGCAATTCGGGCATTGAATTTTGACATTGACAAGGCTAGCTCGCTTCGTAAACTCCAATTGAATGAGCTTGATGAGATCCGGAATTATGCTTACGAGAACCCGAGTATTTACAAGAGTAGGATGAACGCCTTCTATGAAAAGCACATTTTTAGGAAATCTTTCCATAAAGGTCAGAAAGTGCTCTTATACAATCTCGACTTCATCTTTTTTCAAAAAAATATCGATCTCGATAGACTGGTCCATATATTGTTAAAGAAGTTTTTCCCCATGGGGTTGTTAAGGTAGAGAATGCGGCGAATGGTAACTGTTTTAAAGTGAACGGACAACGCCTTAAACCATTCATTGAGAAATTTAATTAAAAGGACATGTCCATCACTCTAGATGATCCTGTGTATCAGGATGATTGATCTCCTAGTCTGAAAGAGGTATAGCGTAGGATTAGGTTTAGTTGTTTTTCTGTTTTAGTTTTACTTTAGTAGATTTTGATACCGGGGTTGTACACTTCCATGATCGACTCTCTCAGGTACTATCGTTCTCACTCTCCTTTATTTTACCATTGCTCCCATGTTCATGCTCATTGCATATCTTTTTACATTGAGGACAATGCAAGATTTGGTTGGGGGTGAGATTAGATTCCTCATCTAGCAGTTTGTGGACATTTCAAGCATTATTTGTTGAATTTTTTTAAAATTTTCTGAAAATTCAAAACTCTTTTAGAAAATTTTATTTCTATGTATTCAGGATGATACGAGTCTAAGAAAAGGAGATATGAAATGAGTGATGTTGAAAGTCTTGAACTACCTTTGATATAATGGTTTTATATGTGAATTTCCCTATTTATATCATTGATAGAAAATTTGAACATTCTTCCACCTAGTTCACATTACATGATTTTCATGGTTTGAAAGGATTACATAGCTTTGTGGATTGGCTAAACTTAGATTTGAGGTGTTGAGGAATCAAGCCGGGGTACTTTGTCCATCCTTGTCTGTGGAAAAATAACAAAAGATATGGATTTCTAAAAATCCTATCTAATGTGGATGAAAAGAAAAGAAGGAAAGAAAATATAGGTATAATGGAGAATATGGTGGAAAATTCTGAAAAGGGCTACCTATTACCAACCGGGGATGGTTTACCCATAACTAAAGCCGAAAATGGGACGTAGTGTGAAAGCCGTTGGAAGGACGGTAAGGCAAATTCCTGTCATAGGCTTGTTGTTGATCTGTACACCTTGAAATTCATAGTTTAGTTGATCTATGAAGAAGATGGTCCCGTAAACTCATGAGATGAGACATCACTATGCACAGTAGATTAAAATTCAAGTTCTTTTATTTATCAATCAATCAGCGGGAATTTCATATGAACACTTATTATGTCTTGAGAGTTTAAGGTTTCAACTTCTATCACCTAATTTTTCTGATTTTTACACTTGTATGTCTTGGAATGGATAGAAGCATAGTTTCTGAAGGAGAGTTGGTTTTGGAGAATTGATCTTGCTTCACGCATGTTTTGCTCGAGACTAGCAAAATGCTGGTTGGGGGGTGTGTTGAACCTCTAGTTTATACATTTACTAACCCATTGCATCACATTATATGCATGGTTTGCATGCTTAAAAGACATATCTAATGCGTGATTTGTGATTGTAGGAGTGAGGCAAAGATTTCACTGATTTAAGGCTAAAATGATCATTGTAGGTACATTGAAGATCAAAGAACTAAGTGCCAAAGGATGGAAGAAAGAAGAAAGAGAGATATGGAAGAAAGAATGAAGAAGTGAAAAACTCTGCACTAAAGACCATTCGTCCGACCAGTCTGCCAAGGCACAGGACCGGTCATCTGACCGATCTGCAATTCAACAAAGACCCCCCATTGCTGTCCATATCATTGGACCAAGACAGACCAGTTGTTAGACCAGTTGACCATCACTCAAACCGGTCATTAGACTGGTTGTGCACTTAACAGAGAGGGGGAAGAAATTCCAAAAAGTCATTGGATTGATTTTCACATTTTATGACGGGTCGTCCGACCGGTCATCCATAAGCTCAGACCGGTCGTCTGACCGGTCGGCTGCATAACAGAGCTTGTCCTACAAGCTCCGATTTTCTTTGCGCAGCTCCGTGATTCCTTTCGCAAACTGGAATCTTTCGCACTATTCTATAAAATGGCACCTAGGGCTTCGTTTAAAGGTATCCTAAAAGAGATTGGAGGTCGTGGGAAGTGAAGGAGAGCACCGTGGAGCGTCCACAATTCCGTCGATTCTGGTTTTTCTAGTTTTTATGTCTTTTTCATTGAGTTCTAGTTGTAGTACGACAATGCTTGGCTAGAACCTTTCAGGTAAGGCTGAGAGGTGAAGCTTGTAACCAATTTCATGTTTAATTCAGTTTGATTCAAGTACTTTCACTTTAAGTTTAGATTTTGAATGTTCTAGTTCAAATAAAGTTGATATTTTTAGAAGTTTTATGAGAGTTCATGTGCTCCAGACATGGATTCCTTGCAATTCTCTGAGATTATCATATTTGGCTTGATTAGATTCAAACTACGGTAACCCTTGAGCATGCCATAGTCCATAGACATGGTTGTTACTCTGAAGGCTATGATTTTGAATGCTATGTGATTGAATAGGAATAGAACTTGGAAGTTCAACTTAAGTGGGATTGAATGTGTTTCAATGCTTTATCTTCTAACTAGATGAGAGATAGAACTTCGAATCTAGTTGTGTTTTATGCTTGGATTAATTGGATTGACATGGGATTGCTACAAGTGAATCCTTGAAAGCTTTAGTTCCTTTAAATTACTGATTTTTCTAAGTTACTATTTTAAGTTATCTCTCTTAACTGAGAACTCCAAATTGTTCTAATTCAAGTTGCTGAAATAGTTTAGAATTGATTTCTTAATTCCCTGTGGATCGACCTTAGTCTTACCGAGAATTATTACTACATAGCAGCCTTGCACTTGAGGTAAGCGAACAAATGTGGACTCTCCTACTGATCTCTTTGGCCTTGCCTCCTTAGGGGAGGGAGTGCAGGGCAGCAGTGGTTCGTAGTCCCCATGACGACATAATAAAAGCCGAATTCTCAGCACCCCGAGTTAAATAAGGAAATCCTTCATTGCTGTCATTACTCGGGGTCCCTTAAAAAAAGGGAAAAAAAATGAAGAAAATGAAAAAAAAAAAAAATTAGTAGTTAGGATGTTTAGCATCCATGTCTTTTATTTTTTATTTTTTCTGGTTATTCATCCTTTCAGGTAATCTCTACCCTCTATTCTTCACCTTTATAATTGCTCTCATGTTGATTATGATTTTCTATGCATTTATTTTATTTCAACATTGAGGACAATGTATCATTTAAGTTGGGGGGAGTAATTCCTGCGGAAAAATTCTTCCAATTGCCTATATTTTTATTATTTTAAATCATTTTGAAAAAAAAAATCTATGAATTTGTGTGATTTTAAAGGAGTTTAAATAAGAAGAATGAAAAGGCACTTAGTGAAGAAAATGTTAAAGCCTAGAGTTTAGTTGCTTTAGTAAATTTCAAAATTGAGTTCTTTCCATTAATTTTCTGTTAGAAAATACTAATCATTGATTAAGTTATGAATTTTCACAGTTCACATCTAGCTTGTACTGCCAGGATTTGAGTTTAATATTGTAATTTTGACTTGATGATTGTTGAGAATACTAGGAACCAAGCTTGGAGATCATTGTCTACTTTGTTCATAAAAAAGTGAAAAAAAAAATATATTCATAGTAATCTAAGGCAAGGATTTTCATCCATTGTCGTTACCATTACAGAACATTACCTTAGTACGAAGTGAGCCTTTTAGATTTTTCGGCCATCGGTTATTGATTGAAAAAAAAAAAAAAAATCGAAGAACCAGCTAAAAAACAGTGGCATCGAAAATGACTATCTATTAACAAAAAAAACGGAGATAGCGTGAAAGCTGTCGAAAAAAAATCAAAAGTTGAAAAAATATTGAAAAGAACAATAAGAAGGTTCAGAATCAATGACTTAGTTGATCTGACCATTCTCTTTAGTAATCAGCGTTAATATGAAAGTAGAAGACTGAACCCCTAGTTGTGTTAAGGCTAGATTTCACTATAAACCAAGAAATTCAATGTTTAGAATGCTTCTACCGAATCATTAATGCTTCGAGTTCGATTAAGTTGTTTACTAAGTAGTTAGAATTTAGGTTTATATATTCTCAAAACTATATGCCTTAGAAACTCTACTGTTTAGATAACTTGAAGGATCACATAAGTGCATTAAAATTTTCTTCTAAATTCTTTTTGTCTTTGTTCAGTAGAAAAGGAAGAAAAAAGAAAAAAAGAAAAATAAAAGTCTCAATATTGTTTTCATTGGTGAAAACTGTCCAGGATAAAATTGATTGCATAATTTTGAAAGTCCTTTAGATTATTTTCGCATGTTTTACTCGGGACTAGCAAAATGCTAGTTAGGGGGTGTGATAAATACCTAATATTGTATAATTAACCCTAATTGTTAATGGCATTATCATTGTTTTTCTGGTTAATTATTCCTCATTAGGCGAATTTTCAATGTTTAGGTGTTCAAGAGAGGTTGGGCAAAATCTGAGCCTATCAAGACGTCTAAAAGTCCAAAAGAGAGCACGATCAACCATCAGAGCAACCCTAAAGGAAATTAAATCGTAAAGATCAAAGGATGGATCATGTTTTATGGTGGACCACATCACAACCTGTAGTGCATATCAATTGTCCTTCAAATGTGGCTGTTATACGTGCTGATCATGGACCCCACTCCTTCACACGTGCAAACCTTCTGCACTGTCCAAGCAGCTTTCAACTGTCCAGATGTGGTGGACCACACCACCAACACACCTCATTGCAAGCAGCAGCTACTTCCAGCACAACCGTTCATCAGAAGATTCAGCTGTCCACTACATTCATGCCACCCAGCATCACGTGAAAGGGAGTCTGATCAACACCGTTCAGCTAGAAGGTGGACCCCATCATTCATTCAACAGCTGAAGATCCATCAGCAGGAACGCCCTCACCTGCCATCCATCAAGTCCAGTAGCTGGTCCACTCCTACCAACGTACGGTTGAAGGAGAGTCAACTCCATCCGTCCATCAATTCATCCTCTAATAGATGGGAGTTCTCAACGTGTCCAGCATCATCTGGACCGTCCACAACACACGTGCAATGTCTGGACTATCCAATCCATTATCCAGCGGAGAGACTAGCAATGGACATCTCAATGCTCATAGTCGTCCATCAACCATCGTCCTCCATTCGTCTAGTTGCTGTTCAATGGAGATCCAAATCCGGACCGACCATCAATGGACGTCCGTCCATCATACCACCCACCTTCATCTCATCCTTCCATCTCATGGCTAGCATGTATCTACCGTCCATCATATGCAACAATGACGATCCAGCTTCAACAATTCCAGCAGCACACGTGGGCCAGCAGTGGAGATCATCTCCACTAGCTAAGGCCACCCAGCCTTCATCCATGTCCAGCTGGAAGGTGGGCCACACAACAGTCCAGCAAACCACATCACCATCCACCCATGTGCAACAACCACCGTCCATCTCAAGCTCGTCCACAGTATCAATCCAACTGTCCACAAGCTGCACCCATCCATCAGCAATTCCATACAGCAGTGGACCTTGCATGATCAGCCGTCCATCATGTTCATCAAATAGATGAACACCCACCAATCCGACGGCCACCAAGAACTGTCCATTGCCCTCCACACTAGCTGCATCTCAAGGAAATCAGAAGGGTGGACCCATCATGTCCACTTCCGTCAACAGCTGTGAGTGGTGGAGATCACCTCCATATATATCACACGTGTGCTACAAGATCAGCACATGTCCATACAATCTTCACAACAGCTGATGAAGGCCTGATCTCCAGTCGTCCATCAGTCCAGCAAAATGGACTCCATCTCACGTGTGGAGTCAGCAAGGAGACTCCATCTCTCACACGTGTTGAACACCCAACCTCTCATCCACTGTCCAAGATACTGGATCGTTTCCAGCCCATCAGGACCGTCCATCCATCTTTCCATCTTCGTCTAGCGAGGGACGTCTCACCTATTCTCCAGCAATGGACAACCTCCATCACCGTCTATCTCAGCTAAAGACAACCCTCAGCTCTAGCAGTTTGATCATCACAATCCATCCATTTCCAGCCTCACACGTTCATTAATCTTCACGGCCAATAGCTACCCATTCAAACGTCTCCACCTGCGTCAATGAAAGAGGAAAATCAACACACGTCCCATGACTAGCATCAATCCACCATCCATCATACACAGCAAGCAGTGGATGATTCTTCTCACCTGCAACACACAAATGGAAGCTCGGATTGCAACAACAAGCGCAAGGAAGAGGCTTCCATCTTCACAAGCCAAGCCAGCAAGATCTCTCTCTCTCTCTCTCTCTCTCTCTCTCTCTCTCTCTCCCCACACATTTGTAAGGCTATCATGCCACCTCATCACTCCAAGCCCAAACCTAGAGATAAATCACTTCTAGTCTTGGAGTACTTTCCATGCCGCATAGGTTTGGAGTGCCACATGTCATCCCAAGCCTCACTCCAAGCCCAAACCTAAAGAAAAAATTATCCTAGGCTTGGAGCCTCTAAAAAAAAACTATAAAAGGAGCTCCTCTCCTTCTTGTTCTCATCATCCCTCTAATCCAATTCTCTTCTTTGTTTCTTTCTTACTTTTGTAGTGGAGAGTAGTTTTTACTTTATAGAGAATTTAGTCTTCCATTGTAACATGGTTGGCTAAACCTCTAGCTAAGGCTAGGGATGAAGCCTTTGAAGAAATTTGCAAGCTTTAATTCTTTTGGTTCAACATTGTGTGGTGTAAATGTTGGAGTTTTCTTTGGTTGATTGGTTTGGTTATCCACCTCGGCAGACGCTATTATTGTGCACGTCCCTTAATCCATCGTCGACTCCGAGCATGTTGGATGCTTGGATTCCCATGCACATCAATTAACTAGTTCATGATCGATAAAGTTCTTTGATCCATCGTCGACTCCGGGCACGATAGATGCTTTGGATTCCCTACGGTTATTGAGCTATTGCAGGTAAAGTCATTGATTTGTAAAATCCATTGATCCGTTATGGACTTCGAGCACATTGGATGCTTTGGATTTCTTGCAATCGATAAACGAAATCTTAACGGTTGAATCGATCAATCAAAGACTCCTATCTTGTAAGTATGCATTTGATCGTATGATTTGTGATCTTATCGATTGACTTTTTGGCAAAGTTGTTGATCTGTATAATTTTTAGATCCATTGTTGACTCCGGGTACAGTGGATGCTTGGGATTCCCTGCGATCAACTAATGAGTGTTTCATAGTCAAATTAATCGGTTCAAATCATCATCTTTTATGAAATATGCAAGTGGTTTAACTATTTCATCTTCCGACTGGAATGAATCTTCATTCGATTCCAGTTTTGCTATAGTTGAACCAATGAATTAAGCTTTGTGAACTTACCAAAGGTGGATCCCTAATGGCTTAGCACTTTTTTCTATTTTTGTCTTTCATAACACACAACTTGCTCGACTCTCATGGATAATTCAGATTTCATCTCTCCCACCTAAATTAATTCCTGTGGGGTCAGCAGGTTGCTGCCCAGACTAGGGACCAGTCTGATCGGTCGGTCCAGTCTAGCCGACCGGTCATGACTGGTCGGTCTGGCCTGGGAACAGCCAGGTGGTTTGCTATCCGATTTCTTCACCGCCCAATCTTTATGGCCAAGGTTGATATGGTATTTTGAAACACCTAGGGCCAATCTAATGATGACTACAAGATATCCTTAGGGTTTATGATCATCAAGAGGTTTGGGCTTTGGTTTTGGTCAAGGTTCAAGGCTCACCATGGCATCTCTTTTACCTATTTCTTCTTCCTTGATGCACTAGGTCCACTTGAGCCTTCGGTCTATGTGTTCATTAAGCTCAACCGACACAAGACTCACTGACTTAAGTAATTGACAAACAAGGTGCACTACTATGCCTTAGAAAAGTGCACTAACATTAACGAGTGTTTTTATGTCCACCACATGTACCTCTTCTATGACCTCTTCAGCATCAACTATTTGAAAATATTATGCAGGAGTCTTTCTGTACTTCTTAGGACAGTTGAAAGTCATGGTCTTTTTAAAATTTGATATATCATCTTGCAGATTCACATACAATTCATTAATGTTCATAAAATGACAAATAACCAACATGGATGAGGACAATGAAAGAGTTTCATGGAATCTTATTAATGCCCATTGAATATCCATCCCGCTAGATAGGAAGTCAACACATTTCATCAAGCAGATCTCACACTCGTCCCCACCAACCAGTTTTGGGATCCCGTTTATCATTTCGAAATTACATCTGACTTCCCAGTAACCATTCCCCTTGTCACAAAGATGGAACAACCATCTTAGAACATTTGTCAAGCCAACATGTTCCTCCGTGTAGTAATTCTGCCATTCTCTTCGAAGGCTATCGAACAACTGAACATGCCTCCTCCGCGGCTTTACGACAAACAAAATCCAATATTTGTTATAGTAATTGATTGGAATGCATACTTACAAAATACATAAGCAACATTATAGGACAACTACTAATATTAAGTTAAGTGCATCACATCTAAATGTATTGACGAACTTACATATTTGAATTTCCATATCTCTTTTCAAAGGCCTCCTCCTTTGACAATAGCATGTACATGATCATTAATTTTTTTCACAGTTACATCTCTGTTCTTATGGTCCCCAACACCATAGGAAAGTAGAACTTCAACATCCTTACTAAAAAATTGCTGACACAAATCAATCAAATATATTCATCATTAGATTAGTACGGGATAAGTTATATATGAAGATTAGTATGGGATAAGTTATATCTTAAGATAATTACCCCAAAAATTGTACTCACAGACATGCAGTCAAGTGAGTATGCTCCTGGATCATCCATATGACGTCTGAATAGATAACCCATGTATAGGTCGATTCCTTGTACAATCCCTCATGTTGTTAGGAAATCATGTATGAAAATACTTAAAAAGACTATTGTGTAAAAATCTTACTAGATCATCGACCCATTCATTATTTCATACACTTTTCAGCCAAACATAACGATCACCATCGTATGCAATCTTCACTGTTTAAAAGTCCTCATCGGTAAGCATTTGGAAGGGGTTCAAAATTAATGACTTCTCGGTTGAAATTTCTTCTTCTGTGTGAAGTGTTGTATATGAAGTTTGCACCCACATGGAAGTGGTGTTTGTTGCATCTGTCCTTCCCAACACCTTCACGCCCCTCCTTATGCGGA
Source organism: Liriodendron chinense (assembly GCA_003013855.2). Classification (NCBI taxonomy): domain Eukaryota; kingdom Viridiplantae; phylum Streptophyta; class Magnoliopsida; order Magnoliales; family Magnoliaceae; genus Liriodendron; species Liriodendron chinense. The sequence goes on along the minus strand of PVNU02001229.1, from coordinate 517,213 downwards.
TTCGGGGGAGGGGTCATAAACGATGACACCGCCTCAAGAAGAGGGCCCGCCTCATGAATATCATCGAGAATGGGACAGTCCCTCAACTGATATGGTGTGTTGGACCAAACCCCTACCTCATCGGATGGTGCAAATGGGCTTCCTATCTCACCCCTGTCATGAGTAGAGTGCCCTGACTCATCTAATGACAAGGAGTGGCTCCTAGAATCGACAAATCATGCAGCCTGCCCCCGCCCCTCAGAATCTACTGAAGTGGGACGCGCGCCCTACAAGAACACCATATATATAAGATATATACTTCTTTATAAAATAGAGTTATACACTATAGCAATTAGACATTTACATACCTCCTTTGACTTCACCTTGGCCCATACATGGTTAATTTCCCTCAACAATTTCTCATTCCCCGTGTTAAAGGTTGCCTCAAGCTGCGCAACCCTTTCTATCAGTCCCTTGTTACTGTCATTCAATCTTCTCATAATCTTTTCCCATTTAAACCCCCCGTCCACTCTCTTCCGGAACATATGTGACATGGCTCATCATTTCTTAAATTTTTTTTTAGAGCAGATAAAAATCCTATTAGCACTTGGGGAAGACCTTCGCCCATTTGTAATCTAGGCATGAGCCAAGTTTCATTGTTGCATAGAAGGATTCTGTCAAAGATAAAGTTTTTTATTTAAGTAAACAGACCCAAAGCAATGATTCAAGACACTAAATTGCATTAAATGATGACCATCACTGATACTCATTGAAAATCATCGATAACCACTGACCATCGCCAATAATCACTGACTATCGTCGATAATCACCTATAAATCGCTGATACAAAATGGCAATCACCGATAATCACTTTACATTGCTAATACATATTGATAATTGTTGATAGTTAACTGTGTATCTGTGTATAAAGGAAGGACAGTGAGTAACAACGATTGATAGTAGTGCGTATCGACAATAGATAGTGCATATCGATGATGGACTGCATATCTGCAATGGACTGTGCGTATCCATGATGGACAGTAGCTTATCAATGAAGGAGAGTGTGTTCGATGATTTCGAATTTCCCTAGATAGCCTTTAAGAAATTAAACCTTTCAATATGGGTCCACAACACTCTCCATTATTCATACGAGAACCACATACTCGTTTTCACAAGCTCCAACCATTCTAACTACCACTTAAGTATTAATGATTAATAAATACGAAAAAAAAAATAATGTTTCAATGTCTAACCATCAACCTCTTCACCATTCATATGAACACCACATCCTCATCCTTTCACATACTCCAACCAATCAGACAGTAAAACATATCAAGAAAAAAGAAATAAAAATAACTACAAAGGAAACCTCCATACCTCCTCCCTTTCACAAACTCCCACCACTTATTGACGCCAACAATAACGAAAACAACAAGCAATACAACTTATGTTTAGCATTCATAGTGGCTAGAATATTATAAATAAAAATCATTTTTTTAACAAGAACTTTGTCGTAGTTTGGCCAGAGATTTTTGTCTTCACCAGAAAGAGGGAAAATAACTCGTACAACTATCAAACGTCGAAGAATGCTTGTTGTGGTCCCCTTCAACTTCGTTTGCAAGCTACTGAAAACACTAAAGAAAGATAGAGAGAAGAAAGAGGCCAGAAAAAGCCTTTTCCCACCCATGGGACTGACCTTGTGAACCGATCCACGTATTCTAACCCACCCCTCGTGTTCTATGGGGCCAACTAGATAGTACTAAAGGGGATCTAAGCTGTCTAGATGGAATGGGTTATAATTTCAGGACCATCAGATGAAATTTGAAAGTAGAACTCATTGTGGATGGACCATAGCGGTGGGAACGATCCGAATTAATGCACAGTTGTAGGCCATGGACAGTTCCAATTTTTTTTTTTTAAATGACCCTTTGAAGGGTGCACGACTATCTAAATAACGTGGATGGGTCGGATTAGCCGAGGGTGGCCTCAACCGTTGATATGGTGGGACCCACTCCCCATGCACAAAAGGGCCCCTTGAGGTCCGTGTCTTGCTGTTGCCATACGGGTTGGTGGCTATGCAGAGGGGCATTTTAGTTTGGGAACAAGGCCAACAATGCTAGGGGGCTAGATAAATAAAGGACTCTTGACACATGGGCCAACATCACAAGTAAGGGCTTTTTCAAGTATTATGCCCCATAATGGTTTAACCATCGCTGAACGAGTTGATCGACTGTGGGAATGATGCCCTAGATCAGGGCCAATAATCAAGTGGGCCAAATTTGGACGAGAAAAATGGCTTGTTGGAAAACTATGCATCTACGCCTGATTGTAAGACCCAAACATTTCTCTAGTGATCCCACCTGATGAGCTGCCTGGTCACACACGTAAGCACGTGGGAGCAAAGCCACTCTTCATCTCACACGGGAGAAACTGTCCCAAGAATACATGCATGGTACACTCGCCATTCATCCAAGATGGACCCACAGCGCCTCTAGTCGCATCGACATCTCTTCTACACATTTCTGGGCGCTAAAGTTCATAAGATTGGGCCCAAGTTCATAGAACTGGGACGACCGTTGAATACCGACACTCTCATGAGCACGTGGCTACTACGTGTCACCGTACGGTGCTCTGTGAGCCCCACTATGATGTATGTGTTTTATACACGCCGCCCATAGCTAATTTCAGTGCATGAGCCAAAAATAAGCAGATTCAATTCTCAGGTTGACTACACCATAAAAAACAATGGTGATTGAACGACCACCGTTAAAAATTTTATAGGGCCCACTGAATATTTATTTGCCACCCAAGCCGTTGATTAGGGCCCACAGTCTTGGATGAAGGGAAAACATAAATATCAGTTATCCAAAACTTTATGGCCTCAGGAAGTTTTTAATACTGGTCGTTCAATCACCACTGTTTCTTGTGTGGCCTAATGAAATTTTCAATGGTGGTCATTCAATCACCACTGTTTTCAGTGGTGTGATCTTCCTGAGAATTGCATCTGCCTCATTTTCGGGCACATGCCCTAAAATTAACTGGCAAAATGGATGGACAGTGTGGATGAAGCACAAATCTTGCTGGGCCCACAGAGCACCATCCAGTAGGGAATCGTACTGTCAGTGTCGGCATGCAACCCGCCTCTTAAAATTCGACGCGGTTTGGTTGGAGACCCATCACCAGCCAGTTAGATGGTATCAAATCTCTGTGGCCCCACCGTAATGTATTCTTAAAATTCAACGCGATTTTGCTGGTGACTCACCACCCGCCAGCCAGATGGTATCAAATCTCAGTGGGCCTCTCCTTAATCTATTTGTTTTATGAATCCAGATCGTCTGCTTGGATTCAACAATATGTTCCTGTTTGCCGACCCCTTAGTAGTCCAGCTCAGCACATGTCAGGACTGTTTTATAAATGCAGTAGTGCTGGCAATGTCAATGATGAGCTAGACCAATCAGGTGGTCAACGAACAAGAAAATCCTGTTGAGGGCGAGCAGACTATCCAAACTTTTATCCATTCCATCTCAAGTCATGACAAGCATGAGCCCAAAATTGAGGCATAACCAAAGCTCATGTGCGCCATGCTATAGGAAACGGTGGGAATAATAACTTACACCGTTGAAACCATCCTACGGCCCCACAATGATGCTATTTGTCATCCAACCTGTTGATAAGATCACACAAACCTGGATGGAGGAAAAACACAAATGTCAGCTTGGTCTGAAACTTTTGTGGCCTCCAAGAAGTTTTCAATGGTAAACATTTAATACCCATTGTTTCCTGTAGTGTGGTCCACTTGAACATTAGATCTACCCCATTTTTTTAGCTCATATTCTAAAATGATATGAAAAAATGGATGAATAGCTTAGATAAAACACATACATCAATGGTGGGGCCTACAGAGATTTGACATAAGCTATTGTTGAAATATTTAGTTTAAAATATTTTAATAATATATTATATTTATTTAAAGTTGAAAAAGAAAGAAAAATCTTGTTTTTTTCTTTTGTCTAAGAAATGATTTTTTCTTCTTTATAAATACGGTGTCGTGTACCTTATTTATTTATGATGAGAGAGATGAGTATTTCGCACTAGAATACCGCACACGCGCTCAGGCTCAGTGCGAGGGTGTGAGCATGTGAGGCAGTGTGGCTGTAGAGGCGCTAGTGGTGCACTTTACACCTGGGTTCCGAATAAAGGAGGTGATGTGGGTATGAAGTCTAACAGAGAGACCTCTCTACTTTTTATAAAGAGCTGCATGGCTATTTAGAGGGACTTTTGTAATTGCTCATGCAGTAACAGTCTAGACTATATAGTACCAGTTCCATGTGGCTAGCCCAACAGTTAGAAACGGCTAGCCACTAAGTCTAAATAGCCAGCATGCAGTTGTAACTCCCACATGCACAATGGTAAAAAACTGCCATAAAAACAGCTAGTTTCTCCCAACAGCCAGAAAACGACTAGTGCCATTATGGCTTTGAACCAAAATTGTCAGCCACCTTAGCTTATATAAACAAGACTTGTCTGGTTCATTTCATCAACAACATCACAACCATTTCGAGTTTCTACAAGAACTAGCAGATCCAATTCTATAATCTACTCTCAAGTTCTTACGAACCTAGACTGCCAAGACCTAAGGAGTCCATATGAAACAGACCAGAGAAAGTGATATATCTAATTGGTCCACTACTCTCTTTTCAATCTCCCTCCTTTTTCTTTTTGATTCAAAGCAATTTGAGTAGAGGCGAATTTCGCTTTAAGGATAGTGTGAATTTCATGTGCTTCAGTCTGTCCTTCTAATTTGTTTTTTCCGATTTTCCTTTTTTTTAATTTGAGATGAAAATTCTCAATAGCTACTAGTTGGCTGGTGTTAGGGTCATTAGCCAAACTGCGTCCCCTAAAATTAGGGCTTAGATTTAGATCATCTAGACAGTGGGTCTGTGGGGATACAATGGATGAAGGATGACCCAGATTATATCGCAAAACGCTAGTGAACTCATGGGAAACCACCAAAACATGTGTGAGATTAGATCCACTCATCGGCGATCTCCATCGTACGCTCCAAAGGTAGACAACACATGTATAAAATAAATGGATAGTAAGGAGGATCTAAATTTTGCTTGCACATTTGGCCCACCTAATGACTGACTGGCTTTTTTTTTTTTCTGCCACGTGACAGTGGTAACTGCGGGCTCAGATGAGGTACTACCCCCACCAAGACGCTAAGGAGACGGAAGAGGTATGTGGCACCTCGTTATTGGTTATTGGTGGAGAGCTGGTCGGGCCGCACGGATGTGACGGTGGTTTGGAGGTGGATTTCCTGATGTTTGTGATAAATCCACGCCGTCCATCCATTTTTTGATATCATTTTAAGACGTCCAACCAAAACTGAGCCGAATCCAAGACTTAAGTGGATCGCACTAAAGGAAAAGGTGGGTAGGGAAATTCCTACCGTTGAAACATCCCTGGGGTCACAGTGATGTTTATATGCTATCCATACAGTCCATAATGTCATTCCTACTTAGATAACGCTCTCCATTATACTCTAGCTATTTGTTTTAAATTCTTATTTTTTTTATAGCTATCTCAGTTCTCTTCTCATTTAATTTGATTATGTAAAGAGAAGATTATTCTCATACTAGAGAAAAGAGAACTGAAATTGTAGTTTTAGGAAAACTCTTTTTAGGAATTCCTAGATCAATTTTGTTCGAGCTGTATTGGTTTATCTTTTACAATGATCGAATCGCTGCATTATTGAAGCTTCATCTCTATTAAGCTTCATTTCCTTCTACAAGAAGAATGGTAATACATTTTTATTACTTTTGGATTTTGTTTGAGATAGCCCGTGAAAATCTCAAAGTAGGTTATTAGTGATTAGCCTGTGAAAATCACTTAAGGTTATTGATTAGCCCGTGAAAATCATTTCAGGTTTTGTTGTGATAAGCTTGTGAAAATCACAATCTCTGTATTAGGTTTTAAAGGTGAACGTGTAAAAACCTCTACATAGTGGAAAGTCAAAATTACAAAGAGAAGTAATTTTAGGAGTGGAGTAAGTGTAAGTTGTTTTTAGCACCGAATCACTATAACTCTTTATGTCGTGGTGATTACTTTATTGATTATCTGTTTATGTGCTTAATTATTTATAAATCCTTAAATCATGACATAAGGTTGTCCTACTTAGATTTCTAAATGATATAAGGTTGTCCTACTTAGTTTGCTAAGTGGAAGGTTGTCCTACGATTTAATCCAAGGTTTTCATATTGATCTCTATTTGCTTACAGATTAATTAATTGCATATTCTTGCTAGTCTTGTGATTGATTATCTGATTTATTTTAATATTACAAGAAACTAGAATTGAATTGAGTTGTCCTATTCACCCCCCCTCCTCTAGGACATTTATAGCTCCATCCTTTTTCAAAAACCGTGTCCCAAAGCATCTCAAGAGGTGCAAGAATTATTTCAAGCTCTCATAGACTCCAATAGGAAGCCTTCTACCCCATCCCCAAGACTGAATATAACTAGCCATAAGATATATGTTGAGCTCTTAATTGTGCATATTCTAACCACAATTCATCACTCATTATGCATGGTTTTCATGATTTAAAGATTAATCTAATGCATGGATTTGTGATTGTAAGAATGAGAGGGAGACTTCACTAATTCATAGTTAAAAGAGTCACTTTGTATGCATTAAAGATCAATATAACAAGTGCCAAAAGGTGGAGGAAAGAAGAAGAAAGAAAGAGAAGAAAATATGGAAAACTGTCCTAAGACCTATCTCAAGACCTATCCCAAAACATGTCCCAAGACTGGTCGCTAGACAGGTCTACATAACTAAACCGGTCGCCAGACCGGTCGCTAGACAGGTTGTCAAGAGTCTAGAGAAACATAGCTTGCTGGACTGTTTTTTAGGTTTCTTAGACCAGTTGCCAGATAGGTCTAAGGTGCTCCAGAAACTCCATTTTTCAATACTAAGTTTCTAAATTGCGAAAGGACTCCATGGATTCTCGAAGTTTCCAAGTTGGTACAGGATTTCTCTTATAAAAGGCCACCTCCACTCTCTTCCTAATGCATCTAGCAACGTGGGGAGCAAAGGATTCAAGACCTAGGAGGCTTCCTAGCCTCCCACAACTAGCTTTCTTCTTCTTCTAGTTCTAGTTTTAGTTTTGTTTTTATGCTTTTCATTAGCTAACCTCTTAGCTAGAGCTAAGAGGTGAAACTTGTAGTGACTCTAAGATGTTTTAATTCATTTTTAGGTTTCCAAGTTTGAATTTTTATTGAAGAACAATGGTTATTGGAGTTTGAATAAAGTTCTAAGTAATTTTTCTTAATCTTATTGTGACTCATGAATGTTTGGAAGAATTGCTTTAGTTCTTAGTTGTTTTGCATAGATCTAGACCTGTACACTCCAAGAAATCGGATTCAATACGCTCTAGACTTGGATCCTCATGTGGAAACTTTAAACCAAAGTTCTACCGTTTTGTTTTAAATTTTGAATATTGTGTTGATTGTTCATATGATTTGAATGAAGTTCAAATCATAATATAGTCAAGTCTTGTGACAGGGTTTGATGCTTATTATGGTTATGATCTTAATCTATTGGAACTAGGATTGACCTATGCAATTGAGTGTAATCAAATCCTAACTTGAATTGAGGGAATCATGTTGATGAACAACACATGTGTTAGATTGCTTTGATAATATAACCGCTCTATCATCCGGCTAGATAGGATTTGATTTCGATTCTAGTTGAGTAAGTGAGAAACCACAGCGAATTATGCATCTAAGAAGAGCTATAAGTGGATCCTTGATGCTCTAGTTATCTTTTATTATCAGATTTTTCTGTTTCATGTTCAAAACCGATTTCACAAACCTCTTAAGATTCTAGTTATTAGGATAGTTCGAATTGTTTACTTTCTTCCTTGTGGATCGACCTCGGTCTTATCGAGATTATTACTACATCGCAACCCTACACTTGGGGAAGCGAACAATATATTATGACAGGCCCATTGTAATCGATGAAGAATCTGAAATAGAGAAAGTGAAGAGAATCAGTAGGGAAGAGGAAGAGGAAAGGGAAGCTAAAATGAGGGCTATGGAGGTAGAGCAAATAAAAATTGTCTTGAAGTTAAGTAAAGAAGAGGCATATGTGTCTAGATATCAATGATGTCCTCCTCCTCGACAACATGACGCTAAAGCAGGGCCGAGCATAGGAAGCAAGAAGCCATCGAAGTTTGTATCCAGACTCACCTCGTTCTATAAGATATTAGGTATTAAGTATAGATCAGCTCACAAAAAAACTTTGAAAGAACTAGCTGAATCTATACAAGAACAAGATGGAAAGGTCTCCCCACCTTCTGATTCAAGTGAGGTTAATGAGCAACTTGGAGAAGTGTCCGCTTACCTCAAGTGCAAGGCTGTGATGTAGTAATAGTTCTCAGTAAGACCGAGGTCGATCCACAGGGAATTAGGTAAACCAATTCAAGCTATTCTAGCAACTTAAATCTCAACAATTATAGGATTCAAATTCAAAAACTAACTTAAAACAATAACTTGTAAAATCTGTAATTTAAACGGAATTAAGGCCGCAAGGATCAACTTGTGGTAGCCCCATGTGAATTGATTCATTCAAGCATAAACACAACTAGAATTGAATTTCTATCTCTCTTCTAGTTGGAAGATATCGTATTCAAACACAAACAATCCTCACTCAAGTTGAAGAATCAGATTCTAGTTCTAATAAAGTATGTAGAAGTCGAATATGTAGCCTTCGAATTAACGACCATGCCAATGGACTATGTTATGCTCAGGGATTACTGCAATTCGAATCTTAATCAATCCAAACATGATAATCTTAGAGAATTGCAAGGAACCCATGTCCGAAGCACATGAACTCTCATAAAACATCCAAAAAATACCAACTTTTATTCAAACTATTACTAAAATCCAACTTAAAGTAAAGTACTTGAATTAAAATGAATTCAACATGATTATTGCTCACAAGATTCACCTCTTAGCCTTAGCTAAGAGGTTCTAGCTGAGTATTACCATGTTTCAACTAAAAACAATGGAAGACTAATAAAAAGCATAAGAAAACTAGAAAAATCCTAATTGGAGCGGTTGCGAATGCTCCACGATGCACTCCTTTAATTCTCACAAACTTACAATTCTTCTAGGATACCTCAGGAAAGTGCTAGAGGTGCCCTTTTATAACAAAAGATGGCCACCAGCTTGGAATCTTTTGGAATTGCGTAACTCCTTATGCAGCTGCGCAAACGGGTCTGATTAATCGAAGCTCCGTCCAATTGATTAGAATATGATCTTTGATTGATCGGACGATGATTCGATTGATCGTCAAAGTGTACGAAGAGTTGTTGTTTCTGTCACTATTTTTGATTGATTGTACATGATTCTGATTGATTGGAGGTGCGTCGATTGATCAGGAACCCATCGGAGCCTCCTCCGATTGATCGAACACCTATCAGTGATCCATCAAAAATTGTTGTTTCTTCATTCTTTTCTGCATTCTCTTTGGACTTTCTTCATTATTCTTTGGCCCACCTTTGATCACCAACAAGAAGGCTTCTAAGTGAGTCTTTTAAGTATCAATTGCGTGAAGTCTCTCTCTCATTCCTACATTGACAAAACATGCATTATATGGGTCTTTTAAGCATGCAAACCATGCATATAATGTGATGTAATGGGTTAGAAAATGTATAAATTAGAAGCTCAAAACACACCCGAACCAGCATTTTTCTAGTCCCGAGAAAAACATGCGTGAAACAAGTTCAATTTTCCAAAATCCAACTCTCCTTCAGAAATTATGCTTCTCTACATTCTAAGCTATACAAGTGTAAAAATCAGAAAAAATTAAGTGATAGAAGTTGAAACCTTAAACTCTCAAACATAATAGGTGTTCATATAGAATCCTCCCTAATTGATTGATAAATAGAAAAGCTTTGAACAAATTCAAGCTAGTGTGCATAGTGAATTTTCAACTCATGAGTTTTTGGGGCTATCTTCATTATAGATCAACTAAACTATGGATTTAAAGGTGTACAGATCAACAACAAGCTCATGATAGGAATTTGCCTTACCATCCTTTCGACGGCTTTCACATTACGTTCCATTTTCGGCTTTGGTTACGGGTATATCATCATTTGGTTGATAATAAGTAACCCTTTTCAGAATTTTTCACCACATTTTCAATCATACCCATATTTTTTTTCTTTCTTTCCACATTAGATAGGACTTTTAGAAATCCATATCTTTCGTTATTTTCACATGGACAAGGATGGAAAAAGTACCCTGGCTTGGTCCCTCAACACCTCAAATCTAAGTCTAGCCAATCCACAAGTCTTCATAATACTTTCAAACCATGAAAATTGTGTAATTTGAACTAGGTGTAAAAGTGTTCAAATTTTCTATCAATCATATAAATAGGGGAATTCACATATAAAACCATTATATTAAAGGTAATTCAAGACTTGCAACATCACTCACTTCTTATCTTCTTTTCTTATACTTGTATTATCCCGAATGCATAGAAACAAAGTTTTCTAAAAGAGTTTTGAATTTTCAGAAAATTCATAAAAAATTCAACAGATAATGCTCGAAATGTCCATAAACTACTAGATGAGGAATCTCATCTCACCCCCCAATCAAATCTTGCATTGTCCTCAATGTAAAAAGATATACAATGAGCATGAACATGAGATCAATGGTAAATAAAAAAGAGTGAGAACGAAAGTACTTGAGAGAGTTGATCATGGAAGTCTACCTTCGATATCAAAATCTACTAAAGCACTTAAAAACAAGAAAAGAAAAAACTAAACCTAATCTACTCTATACCTCCGTTAGACTAGGAGATCAATCATCCTGATATACAAGATCATTCAGAGGGATGGACATGTCCTCTAAATCAAACTTCTCGACAAATGGCTTAAGGCGTTGTCCATTCACTTTAAAAGGTTACCATTCGCCGCATTCTTTATTTCGACAGCCCCATGAGAAAAAACTTCTTTAACAATATATGGGCCGGTCTATCGAGATCTCAATTTTTTTGGAAAAAGATGAAGTCGAGAATTGTACAAGAGTACTTTCTGACCTTCCTGGAAAGATTTCCTGAAGATGTGTTTGTAAACGGTCGGTGAGCCCAAAGAGCATTGACTAATTTCAATGACCAATCTATGCGATTCGATCTCACCATCTTTTTCAAAATTTGTTTAATTTTCCGATTGGAAATTTCAGCTAGCCCACTTGTCTATGGGTGCTATGAGGTACTCACTTTATGTCGAATGCCATATTTCTTCATTAAGGCTTCGAAGGGCCTATTACAAAAGTAAGAACCACCATCACTTATGATGGCTTGAGGCATTCCAAATCTGAAAATTATGTTTTCTTTGAGGAACTTTAGAACCGTACGATTATCATTAATTCAACATAGAATAGCCTCTATCCATTTGGACAAATAGTCTATAGTAAGCAATATGTATACATGTCCAAAAGATGAGGGGAATGGTCCCATGAAATCGATGCCCCAACAATCGAAGACTTTGAGATATTGAATTAGTTTAAGGGGCATTATATTTCGACGGGACAATCCTCTTAGCTTTTGACAGTGCCGCATGCTTTGCAAAACTCGTGGGTGTCTTTAAATAGAGTGGGTTAATAAAAACCACACTACAGAATTTTTGTAGTGGTTTTCTTGGCGAAAAAATGACCACGACACGCTTGATTATGACAAAAGGAGATGATAGATTCTTGTTCTTCATCAAGAAAAAATCTCATAATTATTTGATCTGGGCAATATTTAAAAAGTAATGGTTCATCCCAGAAAAATTTGCACAATTCCCTTAGAAATTTTTTTTTAATCCTACGCAGTCCAATGAGTCGGCATCGCACCTGTGGAAAGATAGTTTACAATATTAGCATACCATGGTGGATGCGTAGCAACAAAGAGTTGCTCATCAGGGAATGAGTCCTTAATAGGTGACTTGTCAATGGAATACGATAAAACTTGGCGGATAGATGGTCCGCTACCACATTCTCTCCTCCTTTCTTATCTTTGATCTTTAAGTCGAATTCTTGAAGGAGTAGGATTCATCTAAGAAAACGGGGCTTAGCATCCTTCTTAGAAAGAAGGTGTTTCAGCACCGCATGATCCATGTAAATTATGACTTTGGATCCTATCAAGTATGCTCTGAACTTATCCAAAGCAAAAACAATGGCTAGGAGCTCCTTCTCCGTAGTCGAGTAATTAACTTGGGCGGGATTCAAGGTCCTAATCACACAGTAAATAACGTAGGGCTTCTTGTCCTTCCTTTGTCCTAACACTGCCCCAATAGCATAATTGCTTGCATTGCACATCAACTCAAAAGGAATGAACCAATCCGGTGGTTGCATGATAGGAGTGGTTGTCAACATATCTTTTAACTTTGAAAAAATTATTTGACATTTAGCACTCTACTCAAATAGGTTATCCTTTTGGAAAAGGTTACGTAAGGGCCTAGAGATATGGCTGAAGTCCTTTATGAACCTTTTGTAAAAACCTACGTGTCCAAGGAAGAACCTCACATCGGGTTGCTCTAGGGTGGTGGTAGGTTGGAAATGATATCGATTTTGGCCCAACCTACCTCTATTCCATTGGACGAGATGATATGTCCAAGGACTATTTCTCTTTGTACCATAAAATATCACTTTTCCCAATTTAAAACAAGGTTCTTCTCTTCACACCTTGTTCAGACCAACTTTAAGTGATCGAGGCACTCTTCAAATGTACAAACAAAAATAGAAAAGTCATCCATGAATACTTCAAGAAACTCACCTATCATGTCTGAAAAAATACTTAACATGCATCATTGGAATGTGGCAGGTGCATTACATAGTCTGAATGGCATCCTTCGATATGCGAAGGTGTCGAATGGGCATGTAAAGGTAGTCTTCTCTCCGTCTTCCGAGGTTATCTCAATTTGGTTGTAGCCGAAATAGCCATCAGGGAAGCAATAATAGGAGTGACCTGCTAACCTCTATAAGATTTGATCCATAAATGGGAGAAGGAAGTGGTCCTTCCTAGTGACCGTTGTTTGCTCGCCTTAAGTGCAAGGCTGCGATGTAGTAATAATTCTCGGTAAGACCGAGGTTGATAATCAGGGATTGTCGTAACAATTCTAAACTTTATAACTAGGATGGGTTAAATTTAGATTTGTATCGATAGATGGAATTAAGAACATAAAACTATCTAATTTAGAACTAAATCAAGAAAATAAACATTAAAGCGCCAAGGATCCACTAATAGTCATTCACAATGCAAATCACAATGCAAATTCACACCATTCAAGCCAATAACACAATTAGAATCGAAGTTCTATCCCTATCCAATCGGAATATAAAGCAATCAAATCATCATAATGCATCTAACATAAATGAATTATCCCCTAATATGATTCTCTCATAAACAACTAAGGCATTGGGTATATTCGATCACACAACCCAATCCTTCACAAAACAAGCAAGATCAAATTTATAATTCTTCCTTAAGCCTTGTCACTATACTTGATTTAGAAGTATGAATTGAACTTCTATTGAACCAAAATCAATACATAAACACCTATCTCAAATCTAATCAAAAGATAAGAACCCCTTCTAGTTTAGTTCTAGATAAGCTCTTAGGAAATTTAGTTTGTAAGATCCCCTAGCATCCAACATATCATGATGAATCTAAGATCTGTACAACCCAAAATCCTATCAATCAACACCCCCATTAAGCAATCTCAGTAATCAAAACATCCCATGTAAAAGCAATCACAAGAGATAGAAGATTTACTAAAAATACTAACTTTATTTCAAACTAGAACTAGAAGTGTTCTTCATAAAACCAAAAGTACTTGAACTAATTTGAATTAGACATTGTAAAAAAATAAAAACTTCACCTCTTAGCCTTAGCTAAGAGGTTTAGCCAGTCATTAAAGGTTAAACTAAAACTTAAAAGAAAACTAAATAAAAACATAGAAAAACTGAGTTTGGAGGAGTTGTAGACGCTCTACAGCGATCTCCTTCACCTCCCATGACTTCCTTAGCCTTCTATGATGCCTTTAGATCCACCCCTAGGTGTCCTTTTATAGTAGAGAGGTTCTACCACCTCAGAAACTTCCAGAATTGCGTAAGGACTCCCGTAGCGCATAATTTTCGGAGCTTGCTGAGCAAGCTTGCTGGAAAGCTGCTGCAATACATTGCCGACCTATTGGCCGACTGGTCTAGACCCGTCAAGCTTGCTGGCCGACCGGTCTTGACCTGTCGGACCTGTCTGTTTGGATGTCCAGAGAGTCTAGAGGGGTGCTGCCTATGTGGCCGACTGGTCATGACCGGTAGGAGCCTATTTGGCCGACCAGTCTAGGCCAATTTTTTTGTTCTTTCTATCTCTTCTCTCCTTCTTTCCTCTTCCATCTTTAGCCCACCATGGATCATCATCAAGGACCATCTAAATGTGGTCTTTTGAACATTAATTTTGTGTAATCCCTCTCTCATTCCTACATCCACAAAACATGCATTAGCTAAACCTTTTAACATGCAAATTATGAATAAGATGCAATGTAATGGGCTAGGATATGTACAAATTGGAAGCTCAACACACCCCCCCAACCAGCATTTTGCTAGTCCCGAGCAAAACAAGAGTGAAATAATCCCTTTCTTTGAGAACTCAACCCTCTCTTAGAAACTATGCTTCTATAGACTTTAAGACATATAAGTGCAAAATTAAAAAAAAAAACTAAATGATGAGAAATTGAAGTCCTAAACTTTCCAAACATAATAAGTGTTCACATGGAATCCCCACCGATTTATTGACAAATAGAAGAATCCGAACATGTATGGTCTAATGTGCATTATGCATATTCATCTCATGACTTTCTAGGATTACCTTCTTCATAAATCAGCTAAACCAAAGATCTAAGGGTGTACAGATCAACTAATTGTCTATGAAAGGAATTTGCCTTACCGTCCTTCCGACGGCTTTCACACTACGTCCCATTTCTGGCTTTAGTTACGGGTAGACCATCCCCCGGTTGGTAATAGGTAACCCTTTTAAAAAAATTTCACCATATTCTCATTCATACCAATATTTTCCTTCCTTCTTTCCTTTTCATACACATTAGATAGGATTTTTAGAAATTTATGTCTTTCGTTATTTTCTCAAGGACAAGGATGGACAAAGTACCCCGCTTAGTTCCTAAATACTTCAAATCTTCAGTCTCACCAATCTACAAGTCTAGTAATCCCTTTAAATCATGAGAATCGTGTAATGTGGACTAGACTCAAAAGTGTTCAAATGTTTTATCAATCATATAAATAGGGGAATACACATATAAAACTATCATGTTTAAGTTAATTTAGAGATTACAAAATTATATCATTTCATCTTTTATCCTTTCATACTCATGACATCTCAAGTGCATAAAAACGAAGTTTTCCAAAAGAGTTTTCATGTTTCAGAAAAATTGAAAATTTTCTACAAAAACCTTGCTCGAAATGTCATAAATTACTAGATTCGAGGAATCTCACCCCCCAACAAAATCTTCCATTGTCCTCAATGTAAAAAGATATGCAATGAGCATGAATCATGAGAGCAATGATAAAATAAAGGAGTGTGAACGAGAGTACCTGAGAGAGTCGATCATGGAAGTTTGCAACTCCAAACAACTAAATAATTAAAATAAATGAAACTACTCTACACCTCCATTAGACTAGGAGGTTAATCTTGATACACAAGATCATCCAAAGGAATGAAATTTATCAGAATTAGTAGTTGGAGTAAAAGATTTTTCAGTAATACCATCCACCATCCTGCTTCATAGTGCACATGAGTGATTTTTATCATTCTAATCCATTAAAAATCCTATTGAAAAAATTTGGCAAGTTTCTCAAAGTTATCACTTCATGTGTTGGGAAAGGAAGATTTCTTTAGTTGGAATTCATCAAATATGAATTTCCTTTCTAACTTATCTGGAAAAAAAATTACATCCCAAAGATGGTGCTCTTCGGTTTGTATAAACCAAAGAGATGTAGAGACTTGGAATTCTTCTTCACAAGTTGTTATGGTCTCCACATTTTCAGATTCTACCGGTGCCTCTACTATTGATAAATCTGTTTTACACTCCGTTGAAGGAGTCTTTGTGGGCACCGGTGAAGTTTTCCTTAAGGCGTTGACAATGTCACGGATCATAGAATCATCCCAATCCTCAAAATATGCCAAACACTCTTCTAGAGTGTAGGAAACTTTGACCTTCTTGGTCACTTGTGTAGGTTAGAATAAGTCCTCAACCACTACACATTCAGAAATTGGCCTCTCCATAGGCAAATCAAGCACCAATCCATTAACTTCCTATATGAAAAAATTGTTCAAGTCAGTTGTTGGTGTCTTGTCAATTTTTGGCTCTTCAAGGCCTCATTAATATCGAATTTTATTTCTTCCTTGGAATGAGCCAATCAAACTTCTAAAGTTTTAGAAAATTTAGCTGAGGGTGGCTCATCATCATCCATAATTGCATCTATGAAATTAATTATGTGGATCTCATCTTTATCCTCATCCTCATCCTTCTGTTGTTTGTGTAAGTGAAACACATTCAGCTTCATAGTCATATTTCCAAATGATATTTTCATAACCCCATTCCTATAATTGATTATAGTATTGGCGGTTGCTAGGAATGGTCGACCTAGAATGACAGGAACTTGAGTGCATGCATTTGTAACCGCTTGTGTATCCAGAACGATAAAGTCTACCGAGTAGTTGAACTTATCGATTTGCACTAACACATCCTCAATTACTCCTCTCAGTTTTCTAACGGAGCGATCCGCTAGTTATAAAGTTATCTTGGTGGGTTTTAATTCACCAAGTCCAAGTTGCTCATATATCGAGTAAGGAATCAAGTTAACATTAGCCCCTAGATCGAGAAGTGCTCTATTGATCTGGAAGTTACCTATCATGCAAGAGATTGTAGGACTTCCAGGATCTTTGAATTTGGGGGAGTGTTATGTTGTATGATGGCACTCACTTGTTCTGTAAAAAATGCTCTCTTGTGCACATTTTGCTTACTCTTTACAGCACATAGATCCTTTAGAAATTTGGCGTATGAAAAAATTTGCTTAGTTGCATCCAACAAGGGAATGTTGATTTTGACTTGTTGGAAAATTTCTAGGGTGTCCTGATTTTCACTTGGCCTTTTTGTTGAGACAAGACATTAGGGGAATGGGGCCACAAGTTTATACACACGCTCCGACTCTTCATCTTGTGGAGCATTGTTCCATTCACCTTCACTCTTAGAATCAATTGGGTCATTAGGCTTTGTGGCCTTCACCGGTTCAGATTTTTCAATTATTTTTCCACTTCTAAGAGTGGTGATGGCTTGAACATGTTCCACATGAGGATGGGTTAAAGAATTAGTGTTTATTTCCAATTGTTCTTTGGAGTTAGGATGAGATTGGGTTAAAACAGTCCCTTTCTCCCTAACTCCTAGGTATGTCTTAATTCTTTCAATCGAAATTTTAAGTTCATTCATGGCTTGCATGTTGGACTGATTTATCTGAGTTTGTCCAATCATGAACGTGTTCAACGTATCCTCAAGAGTGCTCTTTTGAGGAGGCCCTTGAGACGCATTGTTTGTATTTACCATGGGTCCATTTCTCCCATTAAAATTTGATTTACACCGCCACTCAGGACTAGCTAAGTTAGAATTTGGTCCACTAAAGGGGGCTGTTGGGGTTCCAAAATTCCGGGTCCTCAAAACTAGGGTCCCTAAGTGTACAATTTGCCCTATCACTTGATTTAGGGCCACTGCATCAGCGAATTTGGAAAAAATCACAACGAATACAAGACTTTACCAAAAATGGAAAGTTGACCCAGTGGTGGGCCCCACCATTCATCATGATCAGAACCCTCCAAATTTGGGAGGTAACTTCAACAACGAAGAAATATAACCAGTGCATCAACATTCATCGCAAAACGGGCCCCACAAGCAATCATTTTTGTAAGATAATCACAAATAAGTACGTCGGCGCATCAAGAAATTCACCCCAGCACATCAAGAAATTCAGATAGTTTTAAAAAGTGAATTTCAGGACGCACTGCCCTCAGCGCATCATGAAATTCACCCACCGCATCAAAAAATTCAGACAGTTTTACAAAGTTAATTTCAGGATGCACTGCCCTCAACGCATCATGAAATTCACCCAGCGCATCAAGAAATTCAGACAGTTTTACAAAGTGAATTTCAGGACACACTGACCCCAGCGCATCAAGAAATTTGTCGGGCGCATCAAAAAATTCAGGAATTTCAGGACGCATTGACCCTCAACGCGTCCAATAAATCAGGCATTTTCAGAAATTTCAGGACGCACTAACAACCAGTGCACCTTAAAAATCAGCATTTAGACTAAGGCATTTTTAGACGCCCCGAGTGATTTTCTCGAAGCGCCGCCATGTTTTCTCGACGCGCTACACGTGGCAGCATCTTATTCGCCGACTTTCGGTATTTTTGGGTATAAATACCCCCCTTTACAGTTCATTTGGACGAATCCAGAGAGAGAGAGAGAGAGAGCTTTGTCCCTTGGGCATTTCAAGAAACCGCCAGAATCCCTCGCCGGAAACTCTTTTCCGATTATCGAAAATCCCACTTCTGACCACAACAGGTCCGGCGAAGAAAACCTAAAATTATACAAGTATAGTGGCTCATCGTAAAAATACGTTGAATCAAACTTAGTTTGTTTTATCAACGCACTGACCCTCGACGCATCAGAAAAGTAGCGCAGCGCATCAGGAAAATCAGTCGTTTATGAAACAAGTCATTTTTGGACGCACTGGTCCCAGCGCATCACAAAAATAGCCCGGCGCATCAGGAAAATCAGTCGTTGATAAAACAAATCATTTAAGGATGCACTGGCCCTAGTGCATCACAAAAATAGGCCAGCGGATCAGAAAAATACACATCTTAAACAAATCTTTTTTCAGATGCACTGGCCCCAGCGCATCAGAAAAATAGGCCAGCGGATCAGAAAAATCAAACATTTTAACAATCATTTTTGGACGCGTTGGCCCCAGCGCATCAGTAAAATCAGGCCAGCGGATTATAAAAATCAGCACTCTGAATGTCCATTTCAGCACTTTTAAATCTCCTTTTTTTAATGTCTTCAGGCCTCGTTTGGGCCTATTTTTGGTATTTTGAGCATTCCGGACGTAACAGAGCAGTCAAATAACTCATCCGGGCAACCCAATGAGCAGAATGCAAGCCTTCGGAGTCCGATCCGATCCAATATGATGAATGAAATAATTTCTCGGAAAGTGGCCGCCAGTGCCCAGAATCATACCATTGTATCATCATTATATGTACTATCATAACGTGACCCGGAATCAGGTCCGGACTAAGCAAATGGGACTATGGTTAACACGATAAACCATATAGAGAGAGTTCTAAACTATTACACGAAATTTGTTAAAGACTGACACTTCAAGAGCAGTCAATGCCCTACCCATCCGAACGGCATCCGCTGGTTGAGCTGCTCAGGTACATACAACTGTAGATCGGTCTTCCCACGGTCACCCATCACAAATGACGGGCATAGGCCCAGAGTCGCACCCCTCGGTTAGAAACCCTGACAGTCTCAGCCCGGATCTCCGGTTAAAACATGGGACATAGACATCTGACTCGTACAAAGATGAATCAGTCCATAATAAAACACAACAAATACAGGTCTCTACGACCATATAAATACAGGTCTCCATGACCACACAAAATATAGGTCTCTACGACCACGAACTCTGAGACTATAGTCCCCGCTGACTAGTCTTCTGGTCATCGATCATTCGATGTAATTAAGGGCTCGTGCCAGATCACGGCCCGGAATGTACAAGATCTCAGGATCTCTGGAAAAAAATTCGCCTTGTGATATCTCTTCTCTTGTGTACTTTTGTGAATGCTTGTGATTGTCTATGAATGTTTCTATTATTCAGAACCCTAGAACAACAAAACACGAGAAAACTGCACGTGAACATTTTTCTAGTTTTAACAGGGGCGTTGGTAAGCATTTGTAGCATTGATTGAATTTACAAGATATCTTGAAATGCAGGGATTGTTGGGAAATCTTTTGTCAAGTGAACATCATTCTCACAAATACCACATACACTCTCAACGGCCTCACCGGTGGTTATCATGTTAACACTCCTCAATTCTATTGCCTCAACCTTCTTTGTGAAACCCGCCACCTTTGAATTTAAATCATCCTCCCCATCCAATACATGTGTTCCTTTTTTCTTGGGGTTGACTTGGGATTACTAGTCGGATTAGAGATGTCCCAAGATTGGGCTTCTCGGCTAGCATATTAAAGTAATCCCAAGCATCATTAGGTGCTTTGTTCAGAAACTCACCATTGCACATCATTTGGACAAATTGGCACATGTTTGAACTCAATTCGGCATGAAAAAAGTGAATCAAGCGCCACTTTTCATAACTATGGTGTGGGCACTCTAATAAAAGATCCTTGAACCTCTCCTAACATTGAAAAATATTTCATCTCCTTTTTGGGAGAAGTTCATGATAGTTCATCTTAGTGCATTGGTTTTATGAACTGGAAAGTACTTTTAAAGGAACTCCCGGGTCATTTCAGCCCATGTCCCGATGCTTTTAGATTTAAGTGATTGAAACCATGCTTTGGCTTTGTCCTGTAGAGAAAAAGAGAACAATTTCAGTTTGATTACATCTTGGGAGATCATTAAATTGAAAGGTATTGGCTATCTCCTCAAATTCACTAAGGTGTGCATATGGACTTTCAAAGTTGAGTCCATGAAATTTCAGGAGTAACTTGATAATTCCCAGTTTAAGGTCCACGTTTCCTACAATATTTAAAACAATAATGTAGGAAGACGTGGTTATTCTCTCCGGTTGTAGATAATCTCTCAATGTTTTACCGGAGGACCATAGTATTCCTCATTCTCATTACGTTTCGTCCTAATTGGTGGTGCGTCATGCTCAACATCTTCAATATTATGTGGTTCATTTTCAGCCATAATTTCAGATGATTCAGGATTTCCTAGACGTTTTCTAACTCGTCTATGATAGACTAGGCCTTCAACTAAATCTCCCTCACTTAGAAGTTGCGATATACGATCACGTTCCCAATGAGGCATAAAACATATAAAAACTAACTAATATAAAATCTGAAAACAAAAATAAAAACTAAAAATTAAATGAGTCTACGTTAGAACGAGGTTACTGGATGGAAGAACTATGTTGGAGGAGAAAAATCCTACAAAACAAACAAAATCTGTTAGTAATAGAAAATTATGACAAAACCCTATTAAAACAATGAATCCTAACCTAACCTATTTAACCCAACTATACCCTAATGACAAAATTCAGAACCGTTAACCTAATCCCCTTTGTCCAAGGACTATTCCTCTTTGTACCATAAAATATCACTTTTCTCAGTTTAAAACAAGGTTCTTCTCCTCACACCTTGTTGAGACCAACTTTAAGTGATCGAGGCACTCTTCAAACATACAAACAAAATAAAAAATTCATCCATGAATACTTCGATAAACTCACCTATCATGTCTAAAAAAATACTCAATATGCATCGTTGGAATGTGACAGGTGCATTACATAGTCTGAATGGCATCCTTCGATATGCGAAGGTGCCGAATGGGCATGTAAAGGTAGTCTTCTCTTGGACTTCCGAGGCTATCTCAATTTGGTTGTAACCGAAATAGCCATCAGGGAAGCAATAATAGGAGTGACCCACTAACCTCTATAAGATTTGATCCATAAATGGGAGAAGGAAGTGGTCCTTCCTAGTGACCATTGTTTGCTCGCCTCAAGTGCAAGGCTGCGATGTAGTAATAATTCTCGGTAAGACCGAGGTCAATCCTCAGGGATTGTCATAACAATTCTAAACTTTATAACTAGGATGGGTTAAATTCAAATTTGTATCGATAGATGGAATTAAGAACATAAAACTATCTAATTTAGATTAAATCAAGGAAATAAACATAAAAGCGCCAAGGATCCACTAATAGTCATTCACAATGTAAATCACAATGCAAATTCAAACCATTCAAGCCAATAACACAACTGGAATCGAAGTTCTATCCCTATCCAATTGGAATATAAAGCAATCAAATCATCATAATGCATCTAACATAAATGAATCATCCACTAATATGGTTCTCTCATAAACAACTAAGGCATTAGGTATATTCGATCACACAACCCAATCCTTCACAAAACAAACAAGATCAAATTTATGATTCTTCCTCAAGCCTTGTCACTATACTTGATTTAGAAGCATGAATTGAACTTTTATTGAACCAAAATCAATACATAAACACCTATCTCAGATCGAATCAAAAGATAAGAACCCCTTCTAATTTAGTTCTAAATAAGCTCTTAATGAACTTAGTTTGTAAGATCCCCTACCATCCAACATATCATAATGAATCTAGGAATCTCTATAACCCAAAATCCTATCAATTAACACCCCCATTAAGCAATCTTAGTAATCAAAACATCCTATGTAAAAGCAATCACAAGAGATAGAAGATTTACTAATAATACTAACTTTATTTCAAACTAGAACTAGAAGGGTTCTTCATAAAACCAAAAGTACTTGAACTAATTCGAATTAGACATTGCAAACATTTAAAAAATTCACCACTTAGCCCTAACTAAGAGGTTTAGATAACCATTAATGGGTTAAACTAAAATTTAAAAGAAAACTAATTAAAAACATAGAAAAACCAAGTTTGGAGGAGTTGCAGACGCTCCACAGCGATCTCCTTCACCTCCCATGACTTCCTTAGTCTTCAATGATGCCTTTAGATCCATCCCTACGTGTCCTTTTATACTAGAGAGGCTCTACCACCTCAGAAACTTCCAGAATTGTGTAAGGACTCCCGTAGCTCATGATTTTCGGAGCTTGCTGGGCAAGCTTGTTGGAAAGCTGCTGAAATACACTGCCGACCTGTTGGCAGGCCGATCTTGACCGGTCGGACCTGTCCGTTTGGATGTCTAGAGAGTCCAGAGGGGAGCTTCCTATGTCGCCGACCGGTCTTGACCGGTCGGAGCCTGTTTGGCCGACAAGTCTTAATCGGTCTAGGCCTATTTTTTTTTGTTCTTTCTCTCTCTTCTCTCCTTCTTTCCTCTTCCATCTTTAGCCCACCTTAGATCATCATCAAGGACCATCTAAATGTGGTCTTTTGAACATCAATTTGGTGTAATCCCTCTCTCATTCCTCCATCCACAAAATGTGCATTAGATAAGCATTTTAACATGCAAATCATGCATAACATGAAATGTAATGAGCTAGGATATGTATAAATTGGAAGCTCAACAACCGTGTTTAGCTTCCAATAATCTATGCACATACGCCAACTGGTATTCACTCTAGTCAGTATAAGCTCATTGTTGGCGTTCTCTACGATTGTAATACCTAACTTTTTAGGGAGAACTTGGGTAGTACTTACACATTGGCTATCCGATATGGGGTATATGATACCCACATCTAGTAGCTTTAACACCTCAGCCTTGACAACCTCCATCATATTTTGATTTAGCCTCCTTTGAGGTTGTTTAGTCATTTTTGCATTTTCTTCGAGGTGTATATGGTGAGTGCATACCGAAGAGTCTATCCCTTCGAAGTCCGCTATTGTCCAACCTATGGCTCCCCTATGTTCTCTAAGTAGCTCGATCGGCATAAGCTCTTGGTCTTTTCCTAGGTGAGAGGCAATAATGACTAGGAATGTTTCTTCTTAACCCAAGTATATATATTTGAGTTCGGATGGCAAAGATTTAAGGTCAAGCTTCAGTGGTTTAATGTTAGATGGTAGAGGCTTTACTGTGATTTGTGGCAATCTTTCAAAATCGGGCCTCCACCGGCTAATACCAACTACTGGTTTCTCAATATTCAATGCTTGCACAATTTCGCTTATGATGGGGTCTTTGGAATCCTTAAAATGTGCCAAGCATGTCTCCAAGCTTTTTAGTGGTTCAAGTCGGAGGAGTTCTTCCTCTTCGAAGGATTCGAGCATGTTTACCTTGAAGAGCTCATCATCATCAACATCCCTATGCCTTTTCCCAAATGGAACACATTCACCTCCAATGTCATGTTCCCAAAGGACAATTGCCTTACCCCATTCTGGCAATTTATTATTGCATTTGATGTAACAAGGAAGGGGAGGCCTAGAATCACCAGTATTTGAGTGCTAGCATCCATAACTGGTTGTGTGTCTAAGACGATAAAATCCGTTGGACAGTAGAATTTATCAACTTGGACCAAAACATCCTCAACATCCCTCTCAGTACACGAATGGATCTATCAGCGAGTTGCAACATGGTTTTGGTGGGTTTTAATTCGCCAAGGCCTAATTGCTCATATACCGAATATGGGATTAAATTTACACTTGCCCCCAAGTTTAGCAATGCATGTTCAATCTGGTAGTCACCAATGATGCATGAAATTGTGGGACTACCGGGATCCTTGAATTTTTTTTTTTTTTTTTTAGGGGGGGGGGGGGGGGGGGGGGGGGGGGGGTCTTTTGAGTGAGGATGACACTCACTTGCTCATTTAAGAAGGCCTTTTACTGCACATTGTGTTTGCGTTTAGTTGCGCATAAGTACTTTAGAAACTTAGCATAGGACGGGATTTGTTTAATAGTGTCAAGTAATGAAATTTTGTCTTGACTTGTCTGAAAATCTCTAAAATGTCATGAGAGTTTGGAAGAGATTTTAGAGCAACCAATCTCGAAGGGAATGGTGCTATGGGCTTATGCACACATTCCTTTTCTTGTGGGGCTGAGCTAGGTCCATCCCCATTCTTAGAAATTAGCAGATCATTAGTCTTGTCGGCCTTCACTGGAATAGATTTATCTACTTGTTTACCACTTCTAAGAGTGATGATGGACTTTACCTGCTCCACATGTTGGTTGGAAAAATTAGGGATGCTTACTTCATGTACTTGCTTTAGATTGGGCTGAGGTTAGGACGGAAAGGTCCCTTTCCTAGCATTCAAGCGTCTCTTAATCTCATCCACCGAGACATTAAACTCTTGGAACATTTGCTGATTTGTTTGGTTTATTTGCGTTTACCCTTGTATAAATGACTTCAGAGTATCCTCCATTGAGAATTGAGGTGGGGCTATGTTTTGCATGGGTGGCCCCCCTTGAGAGTTGGTAGGATTGGCCGTAGGACCATTCCTCCGACTAAAGTTAGGATGATTCTTCCAAATAAAGTTATAAGTGTTACTTACCGGTCCATTGAAAGGCCGTTGATAACCATATGTGGCATTCGTTTGTTCTTGCAACACCTCTTGAAACACAGGAATTGTAGGACAATCTTGCGTAGTGTGTATATTTGTGACACAAATTCCACATATGTTCTCAATAGCTTCATTGGGCTTTGTAACTTCACTCTTGCTAATTTCCATGGCCTCGACTTTCCTTGTGAGGTTGGTTAGCCTTGCATTAACACCATCCTCCTCTTTAAGGATGTAGATACCTCCTTTGTCCTTTTCTTGAGGAGGCTTATGGTTACTAGATTTGTTTGAAGTATCCCATGATTGGGCATTTTCGACCAACATGTCCAAGTAACTCCAAGCTTCATCTGAATTTTTACTCATGAACTCACCGTTGCACATCATTTCTACGAATTGGCGCATGTTGGTGTTCGCTTCCCCAAGTGTAGGGTTGCAATGTAGTAATAAACTCGGTAAGACCGAGGTCGATCCACAGGGACTTATGTAGGAATTCACAAACAAATCCAATAGTTTCTGTTGAGAAGCTAACAAGCAGATTTGTAGGAGATTGATGTAAGTAACAACTTTGAACTAAATTGAAAGTAAACAATTATAAAAAGGCACTAGGGGTTCAAGGATCCACTTGTAGCAATCCTAGATGCTCAATTCGCTGTGGTTTTGCACTTTCTCAACTAGAATCGAAATTAAGATCTATCTAGTCAGATGATAGAACTGTTAAAACCAACAATCTGCCATATGTAAGATCCATGCATATGATTCACTCAATGCAAGCTAGGATGAGCATGCTCAATTGCATAGGTCAGTCCCAATTCCAATAGACTAAGTTCTTAATCATAACCATCACTAAGGCCTCTCACAAGACAAAGCTAGATCATGATTTGAACTTGATTCAAATCACATACATTGTCCACCATACAACAGAAATCCAGAAAAGTAGAACTTTGGTACGAAGCTCCCACATGAAGATCATAGTACTAGAGCGTACTCCAATTCCTCGGATCATACAGGTCTAGACTAACATAAAACAATTAAGAACTCAAGCAATTCTTCCAAATATTCATGAGTTATCATAAGACTAAGAAAAATTACTTAGAACTTAAATTGAACTTCAAACCATTGTTCATAAACATGAAATCCAATCTTAAAACCAACTTTAAACGAATTGAAACATCTTAGATTCACTACAAGCTTCACCTCTTAGCCCTAGCTTAGAGGTTTAGCCGTTCATGATCCAAGGAAACATGAAATAACTAAGAAAAATATAAAAACAGTAAACAAACTAGAAGGAGTTGTGGAACTTCGAAATCCACTTCCGCCTCCTCCCACCTTGCTCAAACGCTTCTAAGATACCCTAGGAACGATCCCTAGGTGTCCTTTTATAGTAGGGAGGCTCTGCAGCATCAGAATCTTCCAGAAATTGGGTAAGCTTACGCAGTGCGTAGAGAAAATCGGGACTTGTGGAACACGGCTCATTACGCAGACGACCGGTCGCACGACCGGTCTGAGCTACTGGACGACCGGTCGCACGACCAGTCTCAAAAGTGAAAAATATGTCCAGAGAGTTTTGGGATTTTTCCACCCAGAAAATAAATTCAAGGACCGGTCGCATGACCGGTCGTAGCAGTGGACAACCGGTCGCACGAGCGGTCTTAGACAGTCCAGTGAGTTGTGGCCTCTGGGCCCCTCTGTTGAGTGATTGGACTGGTCGGACGACCGGTCCTAGGCCTTGGACGACCGGTCTTGGGTGTCTTTTCTTCATTCTTTTCTTTTCTTCTTTACTTCTTTCTTCCACCCTTTCCCACTTGGTCCTTTAGTCTTCTTTGCCTCTAATTGGCGTCTTTAAGTCTCCATTTGATGATTCCTCTCTCTCATCCCTAAAATCACAAATCCATGCATTAGTTTAGTTTGTAAGCCATAAAATCAAGCACAATGAGTGATGAATTGGGGTTAGAATATGCACAATTAAGAGCTCAACACACCCCCCAACCAGCATTTTGCTAGTCACGAGCAAAACATGCATGAAACCAATTTCATTCTCCAACCCCAACTCTCCTTTAGAAACCATTCTTCTATACATCCCAAGCTGTACAAGTGTAAGAGTTAGAGAAATTAGGTGATAGAGGTTGAAACCGTAAACTCTCAAAACATAATAAGTATCCACATGAAATTCCCACTGATTGGTTGACAAATAGAAGAACTTTAAAAAATTTCAACCTAGTGTGCATCGTGAAAGTTCATCTCATGATTTTCCAGGATTATCTTCTTCATAGATCAACTAAACAATGAATCTTAAGGTATATAGAGCAACATCAAACCAATGACAAGAATTTGCCTTACTGTCCTTCCGACGACTTTTACACTACGTCCCATTTCCGGCTTTGGTTACGGGTAGACCATCCCCTGGTTGGTAATAGGTAGCCCTAATCGGAATTTTCCACCATTTTTCCATCATTCCCAATTTCAGCCTTCCTTTTCCTTTTTTTAAAAAAAAATTAGATAGGATTTTTAGAAATCCATATCTTTCGTTATTTTCCCATGGACAAGGATGGATAAAGTACCCCGACTTAGTTCCTCAACACCTCAAATCTAAGTCTAGCCAATCCACAAATCACATAATCCTTTCACATCATGAAAATTGTGAAATGTGAACTAGGTGTAAAAGTGTTCAAATTTTCTATCAATCATATAAATAGGGGAATTCACATATAAAACTATTATATTAAGAGAAGTTCAAAGCCTGCAACATCACTCACTTCATATCTCCTCTTCTTATACTCATATCATCTTGAATGCATAGAAACAAAGTTTTCCAAAAGAGTTTTGAATTTTTAGAAAAATTGAAAAATTTCTACATAATTGCTCGAGATGTTGTAAAACGCTGGATTCATCCTGATGATCGTACACCCCCTAACCAAATCTTACATTGTTCTCAATGTATAAGATGTGCAATGAGCAAACATGAGAGCAGTTTTAAAATAAAAGGGAGTAAGGAGTGATAGTACCTGAGAGAGTGAAAAGTGGAATTCTTCCTCCTTCTAACAAACCTATGAAAAAAAATAAACAAAAGCAACCAACTCCTAATCCTGACTACTCTATACCTCCATCAGACTAGGAGATCAATCATCCTGATACACAGGATCAGTAAGAGGTATGGACATACCTTCTGAAGAAAATTTCTCAAAGAACGGCTTTAATCGCTGACCATTCGCCTTGAATATGTTACCGTTCCTTGGATTTAACAACTCAACGGTCCCATATGGGTAGACATTTTGCACAATGTAGGGACCGGTCCGTCGAGATCGTAATTTTTTTGGAAATAAATGTAGGCGAGAGTTATACAGAAGGACCTTTTGATTGATCGTGAATGTCTTACGAAAAATGTTCTTATCATGGAACACATTCGTCTTGTCCTTGTAAATTCTCGCATTCTCATATGCTTCGTTCCGGATTTTTGCAAGTTCATTCAATTGTAGTTTGCATAACAAGCTCACCTTGTCAGAATCAAAATTCATCTTCTTAATTGCCCAATACGCCCTATGTTCCAACTCCACAGGCAAGTGACAAGCCTTCCCATAGACAAGTCTATAGGGAGATATTCCAATAGGGGTCTTAAAAGCAGTACGGTAGGCCCAAAGCGCATCGATAATTCGAAGCGACCAATCCTTGCGATCGGGGTTCACCGTTTTCTCTAAAATGTGTTTAATCTCCCTATTGGATATCTCAGCTTGTCCACTAGTTTGTGGGTGATAGGGAGTGCTCACTTTGTGTGTGACGCCATATTTCTTCATTAAGGTTTCAAAAGGGCGATTACAAAAGTGAGACCCTCCATCACTTATGATGACTCGAGGTGTTCCAAACTGGGAAAGAATATTCTCTTTTAAGAAGCGAATGACCATTTTATGGTCATTATTCCGGCAACGGATGGCCTCGACCCATTTGGATACATAGTGAACGACAAGCAAGATGTATGTGTTTCCAAAAGAAGATGGCAATGGACCCATGAAATCGATGCCCCAACAATAAAAAATTTTGATTATTAAGATGGGATTGAGTGGCATCATATTTCTATGGGAGATTCCTCCCAATTTCTGATAAGGTTCACATGTTTTGCAAAACTCATGTGTGTCTTTGAACATAGTGGGCCAATAAAACCCACATTACAGAATTTTTGCTGTGGTCTTTTTAGCCGAAAAGTGGCCACCACATGCCTGAGAATGACAGAAGGAGATGATATTTTGTTGTTCATCATCTGGCACACATCTCCTTATGATTTGATCGGGACAATACTTGAATAAGTATGGGTCGTCCCATAGGAATTTTCGCACCTCAATGAATGATTTATCCTTATCTTGCTTTTTCCAATGTGTAGGAATTATACCTGTAGCAAGATAGTTAGCAATGTCCGCATACTATGGCAATTGGGAAATAACAAAAAGTTGTTCATCAGGGAACATGTCATTGATCTCAGTCGTTTCAGGGGAATCGGTGAGGACAAGTCGAGAAAGATGGTCAGCCACTACATTTTCTACTCCTTTCTTATCACGTATCTCTATGTCAAATTCTGGAGTAGAAGGATCCATCTTAACAACCGTGGTTTAGCATCCTTCTTAGAAAGAAGGTACTTAAGCGCGGCATGGTCAGTGAATATGACGATCTTGGATCCAATCAAGTAGGACCTAAACTTATCCAAGGCAAAAATACAGGTAAAAGTTCTTTTTTTGTAGTAGTGTAGTTTGCTTAGGCTGAGTTTAAGGTTCTACTTGCATAGTAGATAACACATGGCTTCTTCTCTTTTCTTTGGCCTAGCACAGCCCCAATAGCATAGTCACTTGCATCGCACATAATTTCAAAAGGAAGGCTCCAATCAGGTGGTTACATTATGGGAGCACATGTCAACATACCTTTAAGTGTGGTAAAGACCTTTTGACATTCTTCATTCCACTCGAATGAGTTTTCCTTTTGAAGTAGGTTACATAAAGGACGAGAGAGTGAACTGAAGTCCTTTATGAACCTTCTATAAAATCCTGCGTGTCCCAAAAAGGACCGCACATCTCGTATGCTCTTGGGTGGTGGAAGGTTAGAGATAAGGTCAATTTTCGCTTTGTCCACCTCAATTTCATTTTGTGAAATGATGTGACCAAGTACAATTTCCTTTTGAACCATAAAGTGACACTTCTCCCAATTCAACACAAGGTTCTTTTCTTCACATCTTTTCAGCACAGATTTCAAGTGCACAAGGCACTCATCAAAGCTACAACCAAATACTGAAAAATCATCCATGAAGACTTCGAGAATTGTCCCCACTATATCAGAAAAGATACTCATCATACAACGCTGAAAGGTAGGCAGGGGTATTACATAGTCCAAACGGCATCCGTCGATAGGCGAAAGTGCCAAATGTGCATGTGAATGTAGTCTTTTCTTGGTCTTCATGGGCGATTTCTATTTGGTTGTACCCTGAATAACCATCAAGGAAGCAAAAATGGGAATGACCTGCCAACCTTTCTAAAATTTGATCAATAAACGGTAGGGGAAAGTGGTCTTTCCTTGTGACAGTGTTTAGCTTCCTATAGTCAATGCACATTCTCGAACCGGTAGTGACTCTGGTTGGTACGAGTTCATTATTGGCATTGGCTACGATGGTGATTCCGGATTTCTTAAGTACCACTTGAGTTGGACTCACCCATTGACTATCGGATATTGGGTAGATAATACCCACATCCAATAGTTTTACCACTTCTGCCATAACCACATCCTTCATGTTTGGATTGAGTCGTCTTTGTGGTTGCCTAGATGTCTTCGCATTCTCCTCAAGGTGTATGCGATGAGTACAAATCAGTGGATCTATGCCTTTGAGATCCGCAATCGACCACCCAATGGCACTCTTGTGCTCTAATAGAGTGGCCATTAGCCTACTCTCTTGTTCCTCATCCAAGTGGGAAGAAATCACCACCGGATATGTCTCATCTTAACCTAAATAGACATATTTCAGCTCACTTGGTAATGGTTTTAAGTCGAGTGTTGGTGCCTTGATATTGGATGGGAGGGTTTTGTTCTCGTTTACGGGTAAAGGCTCAAATAGGGCTCTCCATCTTTTGTTATCAAGCACCGGCATCACATCTAAAATGGCATCCATCTCTCGTATTGTGTCATCATTTATCTCATGAGAATGGGTCACACATGCCTCCAAAGGGTCAGAATATAATGACAAGGGGAAAGTTTCCTCCACGAATGATTCAATCAAGTTTATCTCGTGGATCTCCTTATCAACTTCCTGTGGTTATTTGCATAGATCAAATATATTCAGCTCAAGTGTCATGTTTTCAAAGGACATTTGTACAAGCCCGTTTCTACAATTGATAATTGCATTTGAAGTAGCTAGAAAAGGACGGCCAAGTATGACCGGAATTTGAGCACCCCGGTACCTATCACGGGATGTGTATCCAAGACAATAAAGTCTACTGGGTAGTAGAATTTATCAACTTGAACTAGAACATCCTCAATCATTCCTCTCGATATACGAATGGATCTATCAGCAAGTTGGAGTGTGGTTTTGGTGGGTTTCAATTCACCTAACCCAAGTTGTTCATAAACCGAATATGGAATGAGGTTCATACTTGCCCCCAAATCAAGTAAGGCTTGTTTAATCCAGTAATCTCCTATGATGCATGAGATAGTTGGACTACTTGGATCCTTGTATTTTTTGGGCACCTCTTGTTTGATGAAAAGGCACTAGGGGTTCAAGGATCCACTTGTAGCAATCCTAGATGCTCAATTCGCTGTGGTTTTTCACTTTCTCAACTAGAATCAAAATTAAGATCTATCTAGTCGGATGATAGAGCTGTTAAAACCAACAATCTGCCATATGTAAGATCCATGCATATGATTCACTCAATGCAAGCTAGGATGAGCATGCTCAATTGCATAGGTCAGTCCCAATTCCAATAGACTAAGTTCTTAGTCATAACCATCACTAAGGCCTCTCACAAGACAAAGCTAGATCATGATTTGAACTTGATTCAAATCACATACACAGTCCACCATAAAACAGAAATCCAGAAAAGTAGAACTTTGGTAGGAAGCTCCCACATGAAGATCATAGTACTAGAGCGTACACCAATTCCTCGGATCATACAGGTCTAGACTAACATACAACAATTAAGAACTCAAGCAATTCTTCCAAACATCCATGATGAAATTGCGATTTTACCGCTTGAAGAGATACTCGGAGATATGCCTAATGTCCTAGAGGGGGGTGAATAGGACTTTTTTGAATTTTCAATTACAATTAAAACTAATCAAGTTAATCTTAGCAACTAAGATTATCACAATAACATTCAAGGCAATTATATGATGAATTTGTAAGCAAGGACTATCATAAGCATTTCATCAAACAGTTAGCATTTATGATTGACTAAGCCATTCAACACATAGCAATCATTCAAACTCACAATGCACAACAATTTATAGTGGTTCGGTTTCCCTACTCCACTCCTGGTTCACGATCTCAACCTATGAGACCACCGGATTTTACTATAGTCTTGGTTTTAAATCAGGTTAACCATCAACCTTGACATCTTTTGATTTAAGACCGCGTTTACCATCCGCCGATGGCCCAATCCAGGGATTTGACGAGTTTGGATCTCAAATTCTCACCAATCCTAATCCAAGGACGGTCACGTACACTCCCGCCGGAGTTTCCCAATCTAGGGAATAGTGATTCAATAAATGGACTCTCAAATACTAGACATACCTAGACGATTGAGCCCCGATTCGATGCCTTTGATGAGTAGCTTCAGCTTCACGTGCTTCAGCTTCTCTTTGTGCTCCCAAGATCAGCTACCGATGAAAATGATGAGGTTATGTTGATGCCGGGTAGTTGGGAGAGAGTTGGTCAAGTTCCTCTTGCCTATTCAATGCAATGGTAATGAGGGAACTACCAAACTTCAAGCATTCAATGGCTATAAACGACCTCATAAAGATATTCCGAAGGTAGGTCAGCCATGAATGAAGGTCTTGAGTTCATACTTCAAACTGAGCTTTGAATACTCTTTGATAAGCCATTAATGGCTAGGTTTGAATGATGAACTCAAGGGAGTTAAGAGCAAAGAGGGTAGGAGGATGTGAGTAAAAGCTCTCTCTCCTAGCTCTTGAAGGGTGTTGAATACATGCCATGAAAGACCACAAGTCATGGCTATATAGAGCCCCAAATGATGGCCCCAACGGAATTAAAACGGTCACGTCCAACCTGTAAGAGAGGGGTCTCAACCGGTCGGACGGACTGGTCGCAATTCAAAAAGGTTAGGCCACATCTGGGACTGACCGACCAGTCAAGACCGGTCGGTACACCTTACTGGACTGAATGAAGTATGTAGGCCGACCGGTCAAGATCGGTCGGCTGTGCTTGCAGGCCAACCGGTCAAGACCGGTTGGCTGCGCTTATGGAAAATGCAGCACAGCTGCTGGATTGATTTGAATAACTGGCCGACCGGTCAAGACCGATCGGCAGTCCAGCTGAATTTCATCTAGCAGGTCTCTGACCAATATTTGCTATTCCTAGCCGACCGGTCCTGACCGGTCGGCTGCCCAGCTGCAGTCATCACAGTAAGCTGTGTCTTGAGTTTATGAGTCTGGCCGACTGGTCAAGACCGGTCGGCTGTCTAGATATTCTTGTCACAGTAGGTTTGCTGGGCCAAGTTCTTTAACACAGCAGCGGTTCACTTTCATGTATGAAGTGATTTGGTGCATGAGGTCCAATGTTTGGACATATATTCAATTACAATTTGCACCAGCCATGGACCACAAGTCTGATCAACTTGTGCAAGGGTCAAGAGGGAATGGGATAAGATAGGTGAGTCATTACGCCATTCTTTGATGTTTTGGGTTTCCTATGGTCGATCTATATGCAACTTACCTGAGATCTTGTTTCAGCTTGAGCTTGAGCAATGGAAGAAGCACAGTCTTCAAGTCTTTGATCTTCAAATCTTCGACCGGGGCTCACACGACAAGACTCGACCAACCAACATGTCAATGGACAAAATAAAGTGTACTAACAATCTCCCCCTTTGTCAATTGCGTGACAAAACATCTAACCTAGACAAATCATGACTTCCTTATCATGATTAACCCTTAAACATAAAGAAATATACACCCAATTACATGTCTATACAGATATACAAAATGATCTTTACAAAAGGACATGTACAGACTCGATTTTCTTCAAAACCTCCCCCTCAGTGCTTGCACCTACAAAGTCCTGCAAAAAGATATAATCGGACCTTCTAGGTGAGATGATTCTCCCCCTTTTTGTTAGTAATTGACATGGGTTAGCTAGCAAAATGATATGCCTAAGAAAGCTGCAAGGCTAGCGCCGAAAATATGTCAATCACATAAAACAGGGAAGAGATATAAAAATTTAAGCCCTGAGGAGATTTAAAGAACAAATCATGCCAGATATACAAGTAATCATGAAAGCATAGAGGGCTTATAGCCCAATCAACCAACCACCCCTCCAGATGTATATCTAGACAAAAACAGAACACAAAGCATGAGCTAAAAAGGGCAAATATGCCCAAACCATCCAACCTCCCACAGATATTCAATAAAAGATCAAGAGCTCATATAACAAGATGTAACTATAGAAAATAGCATCCATACATATACTAAAATGGGCAAGCAGCCCAATGTAAATATGTATCAATCCGCAAAATATACAGACAACCCATAGAAAGATAGTGCATGAAATCCAGACAATGTCGTTGGTCATACAAAAAGGAACTGTGACCAAGACATGAGACTAGTAATCCGTTCCATCTCCCAGATCAGGGGGTGGAACGTCCCCACACGCCACACACTCCCATATCTTTATCTGCCTCTCCAACTGTGCGAGGCGAGTCACAAGAGCCTCCTGCTGTACAAGAATGGTGGCCTGACCCTGCAAAATCTGGTCCCCAGTTTGCTCGATCCTGTCTAGCCACTGAAATAGGCGCTCCTGAAGCTGACGAAGCTCAGCAATGTATGAAGGAGGATCCATGGAGGGGGATCGTTGTCGAGAAAAAGCTCTAGGAGGCGTACTGAATCGACCCGGAGCAGCTTGAGGATCGAGGGATGGATCAGAGGAAGGAGTAGAAGGTGAAGTGTGGGAAGGGCCAGTGGAGGCAGGTGGAGCCTCAGGCTAGGACGGCTCGACCGGATCCTGCTGCTGCTCCTGCAGAAGATGACTCTGGATGGCTTCTTTTGTAAGCTCCATACGAGCAATGAGGGTACGGTTGATAATGACGGGCTTGTATATTTTATCAGAACCTACAATGTCAATCTCAGCAGCTAATTTGCATATGAGATGCCCAAAAGGAAGACTGGAGGAGTTTTCATCATCTTGCAAGATAACCTGGTGAATGATGGACATGATCCGGGTTGGGAGGCAAAGCGGATGACCCTGACCTACACGATTGAGCAACCGAGACATGGTTTCGGTGACATCCACCTTGTTACTCATCCGAGGGTATACATTGCGGGAGAAAAGGTTGTGCAGAAGGCGAAAATCCTATAACATGGAGGACGCCCGAAGCGCACCTCCAACCCATTTGGGTGTCCCATCACCACAGAGGAATTTGGCAATAACGAGGTTAGGTTTGGGACCCAGCGAGGCAAAATCGAAAGGAGACTCCTTAACAATGGGAACTCCAATAAATTCAGAGATGGATTTCAGAGTAAAAAGGCATAGCCAATCACCAACCTCAACTCTAAAAGAGGGGGGAGAGGCGGTGACATGGACACACGAGGCATAGAATTTTCGAACCATGTTAAACTGTACAGCCCCCCCCCCCCCCCCCCCCCCCATGTGGAGTACGGGACCCCAATTTATGGCGTTCAACATGGGAAAAACATATAGTTGGCCAAGTCATCCAATTGACGGACTTTTCACAAACCACCTCTTTGTCCTTGAAATCATCTCAATGGGTGGAATGGGATGAAACATTTTTACCCAAGGATTGAGATTTAAGAGGGGGAACGGAAGATGAGGCAACCCCTTTCCCTTTTGAAGCGGTTTTCTTGGATTTTAAAGGGCGAGGAGGAGGTTTAGCTTTTGCCTGGACCGATCACTCCGCCTCAAGGGGAGCTCATCTTCACTCTCTTGGGAAGACATAGAAGAAGCAAGAAGATACTCTAAACCACTCCTAGATATGAAAGGAAGGGATTAAACAAAGAAGAATGAGAGTGAATCCCTTACCAAAGGAATGAGAATGAAGAGGAGCAATGTAGAGGAGGTTAGAAACTCTAATCTTGCAAAGAATCACCTTGGAATCACCTAGGAGAGCAAGAGGGGGAGTTGGAGCAGCAAGTGGAGGTGAGAAAATGTGAAATGGGTGATCTAAATGAGCTCCAACTGTATATAAAGACCCCCCTACGGACGGCTGACGCACGGGCAGACCGGTCTGGGGTTGCACGACCAATCTTGACCGGTCGTGAGGAGTGAAATGGGAGTCCAACAGAAATTGATGCACAGCCCAACCGGTCGTGACCGGTCGGATGGTGCAAATGACTTGAGTCTAGACAGGTCTTGCTGAAGGTCGACCGGTCCTGACCGGTCGGCCGGAAAAATTTTCACATAGCAGAGGAATTCTGCACTGGATTTGCTGGAGAAGAAAGTCTGTCCTTTGGACAGACCATTATCTTTTAAAAACAAGTACCCTTACTACGGATACAACACCCATGGTCCTTGTGTACCAAGGGACAACCCAACACAAAATGAGAGACCCTCAAAGGTCCAGATTTATCGATAGAAGACAAGAAATAGGACTATGTTCCCGAATATTCTTAGCGATCAATGAAAAAGAGGCAAAGGTCCTCATATATACCTATAAAGATCAGATAGAGAGGCATAATCCTCAGATATTACCTACAAAACATATACTTGTTAGGAAAACTAGACACACCCCACACCAATGGACTTCTGGAGGTTCGCAAAGCGAACCGAGTCCAAAGGTTTCGTTAGGATGTCAGCTAGCTGATTCTCGGTAGGCACATGGTCGAGAGATATTATGTGATCTTCAACCAATTCTCGAATAAAGTGATGCCTAATATCGATGTGCTTAGTGCGCAAGTGCTGAACTAGATTTTTCAAAATATTTATTACACTAGTGTTGTCGCAAAATAGAGTCATTGTGCCTTGGTTAATCCCATAATCAGTCAAGGTTTGTTTCATCCACAATAATTGGGCACAACAACTTCCAGCAGCAATATACTCTGCTTCGGCTGTGGATAAAGAAATGGAGTTTTGTTTCTTACTATGCCAAGCCACAAGGCAATTTCCAACATAAAAACACCCACCGCTGGTTGATTTACGTTCATATATGTTTCTAGCCTAGTCGACATCTGAATACCCTGCAATATCTAGTAGATGAATCAAAGGGGTACCAAAGACCGTATTCGGTAGTGCATCCTACAAACCGGATGATTCGTTTAACAGCGGTAAGGTGAGATTCTTTGGGATCAGCCTGAAACCGAGCACAAGCACCTACACTAAATGCAATATCTGGTCTACTAGCAGTGAGATAAAGAAGACTACCAATCATGCTTTTATAAAGATGTTGATCTACACTTTTTCCTGCAAGATCTTTCGATAGTTTAACAGTGGTGCTCATAGGTGTAGTGAAAGATCGACCAGAATCTAAGCCAAATCTCTTAACAAGATCTTTAGCATATTTGGCTTGAGTAATGAATATACCTAATGCAAGTTGTTTTACTTGTAACCCGAGAAACATGTTAAGTTCTCCTACCATACTCATCTCAAATTCTGATGTCATTAATTTAGTAAAGGAGATGGACATTTTCTCACATGTGGATCCAAAAACAATGTCATCCACATAAATCTGGGCAATCAACACAGAATTCTCGGCTTCTCTTATAAAGAGATTTTTGTCAACGCTCCCCCTAGCAAAATCATGGTCTATAAGAAAGTGAGTTAAGCGTTCATACCATGCACGGGGAGCTTGCTTGAGTCCGTAAAGAGCCTTTTTCAATCGGTACACT
Organism: Liriodendron chinense; assembly: GCA_003013855.2. Lineage (NCBI taxonomy): Eukaryota > Viridiplantae > Streptophyta > Magnoliopsida > Magnoliales > Magnoliaceae > Liriodendron > Liriodendron chinense. The sequence goes on along the minus strand of PVNU02001229.1, from coordinate 478,908 downwards.
TTGTGAAGATACTTAGGATCAATGAATCCTTTTGGTTGTTCAACATACACTTCCTCATCAAGTATACCATTCAAGAAGGCGCTTTTTACATTCATTTGAAATAGTTTGAACTTTAAAGTACAAGTGTTGAGCTCTTAATTGTGCATATTCCAACCCCAATTCATCACTCATTATGCATGGTTTTCATGATTTAAAGGCTAATCTAATGCATAGTTTTGTCGTTATAGGAATGAAAGAGAGACTTCATCATTCAGATGCTTTAAGACCCTTCTTACATACCTTGACAATCAAAGGAAAGGAATAACAAAAGAGGGAAGAAGAAAGGAAAGAAGAGAAAGAAGAAAGGAAAGAAAAAGGAGCCCCACAAGGTGGTCCGACCGGTCTTGACCGGTCGGCCAATAGATCTTCCCTCTCTTAAAGCTGCTGGAGCAAGGCCAGCCTTGTCCGACCGGTCTTGACTGATCGGCCAGCCCTATCCGACCGGTCTTGACCAGTCGACCATACAATTTCAGGGTTTCAGATTGCAGACAGCAGGCCATTTCCGTTTCTGATTTTTTTGACCAGTTTTCTAGGCCTATATTAATGATATTTGGAAATCCAACACATCCATGTTGAAGAGGACCTCGACACCGAACTAACCCAAGTGGTTTCGTGTCGATCGGAGCTACGTACTGATCGTGGTGGCCAAAACAATACGAACTGTCCAGAAAGTTCCAGATTCTGCCTACTCCACTCTGGGCCGGTCCAGGTGGCCCATCATTGATGATATGAAGAATCTACTTTGACCATCTTTTAGACCACATCCATATATGAATAACCACAAAGTTTCAGATCAAAAGGATGTGTGATTTGATCGTACCGGTTGAAGAAAGATGGACCATCCAGAAAGATTCAACTGCGCAGAGTTTATAAAAGCCCTAAGTGTTCTAATTTTCGGACCACATTCTGGGATTTTTTGGACAATCTAATCCATCTATCATGTAGAGGAGGAAGTTTTCTATCAATGTTCAAAATTGGGGATCAATCCAACATCTGTACACTCCAGAGCGTTGAAAGCAAGATGACTGGTTCTGAAGGTACCCGAAGTGCGTGATTTTGAGAGGTGGTTGGTGATATGATTGGTGGGCCCATTTAGAGGATAATCTTGGAAATCTAAATCATCTATGAGGAAGATCACATTACAAGGAAGCTATAAATCAATTTTGAAGACAATCTGACCATTGGTCAAGCCGTACGAAGCGAAACAAAATCTGTTACGTTGCGGTACTCTTGCTGCACTATAAAAGGGGGTGCTCTCTTCTATTCAGGGGAACCAAGGACGTAGGGAGCCAGGAGTTCAAGTCATAGGAGGCTTCCTAGCCTCCTCCAGCTAGTTTTTCTTCGTTTTCTTAGTTCTAGTTTTATTTTTAATATGCTTTTCATTAGCTAATCTCTTAGCTAGAGCTAAGAGGTGAACCTTATAGTTTTCTTAGATTGTTTAATTCGTTTTATTGGTTTCAAGTTGGATTTCATGTTTAAGAACAATGGTTTGAAGTTTAATTTAAGTAATAAAGTAGTTTTTCTTAGTCTTATGATGACTCATGGATGTTTGGAAGAATTACTTGAGTTCTTTATGTGTTAGTCTAGACCTGTATGATCCGAGGAATTGGAGTACGCTCTAGTACTATGATCTTCATGTGGGAACTTCCTACCAAAGTTCTACTTTTATGGATTTCTGAAGTATGTTTGAGACTATGTATGTGATTTGAATCAAGTTCAAATCATGATCTAGCTTTGTCTTGTGACAGGACTTAATGATGGTCATGATTGTGAACTTAGTCTATTGGAATTGGGACTGACCTATGCTATTGAGTATGCTCGTCCTAGCTTGCATTGAGTGAATCATGTACATTGATCATACATATGTCAGGTTGATTGTTTTAACCGCTCTATCATCCGACTAGATAGATCTTAATTTCGATTCTAGTTGAGAAAGTGAGAAACCATAGCGAATTATGCATCTAAGGAGAGCTATAAGTGGATCCTTGATGCTCTAGTTATCTTTCCATTATCAGATTTTCTATTTTATGTTCAAAACCAATTTCACAAACCTCTTTAGATTTTAGTTATTAGGATAATTTGCATTGTTTACTTCATTCCCTGTGGATCGACCTCGGTCTTACCGAGATTATTACTACATTGCAACCCTACACTTGGGGAAGTGAACAAGTTTTTGGCGCCGTTGCCGGGAAAAGAGGTTAAACGGTTCTAATTGTTCTAGTAGCTATAGAATAGTCTTAGTTTGGTAGGATTTTCAGTTTTTATAGAAGTAGATTTTCTGATTTTTTTTTCTAGATTACTAACAATTTTTTGTTAGATTTTGTAGGACATTGTTGCTGACATATATCTCACTCTATTGAGTAACATCTCTCCATCTCCCTTCTTTCTGTTCTTTTTTCTAGATTAGGGTAGTTTTCAATTCCTTAAAATTTCATCATGTATGATTGGACGAATGGTGCGTACAAGTACCTTTTGGAGGATGAGACGTCGGATTGGGAGACTCAAACTCATTGTGATCGGGATTCCTCCAAGCATTAATATTTTACTAAGATTCAAAGAACCTCCACTACCCCCCAACATAAGACGCCACGTGATTACTGGGTTGAAAATAACAAGAGTGTTCCACCAAGTTTAACAGGAGGTAGGAATAAGAAAAAGGACCGGGGGAGTAATGACCAACCGGTAAAGACATTGCGTGATCACTTGTATGGTTATGCCTATCAACCATCTTATCAGTATTCGTCATATAACACGTATGGTCTTCATCGAGAGAGTCCTCACACCTCTAGTCCAATGGAAGATGAGTCAACCATGGATGCCAACAATTATCCTCAAGAGTTTCTTTCTCATGATCCACAACCGACACGAACTCTTGAGGATACACTGCGAGAGTTTATGGAAATAACTGAGCAATGCATACAAAACCTCTCGCCATCTCAAAATCCTGAACCCAACATTGGGAACACCGAATCAATCCCCAACATAGAGGATGATGTGGCTATCCAAGCCCAACCCTCTTCCAATTTGATGACTAAACTTATAGGGGATGTAGATCTCAATGATCCCACCATTACCATCGATTATGGTGAATCAACTATCTCTTTTAGCTATTCCGATTTGAATGATGAAGAGATTTCATGGACGGTTAACGAACCCGAGGAATCTATAAAATCTGAAAGTGATAGTTTAATTGCCTACAATGAGGGTTTGAAGGATGATTGTGAGTCCATGATTTCTTCTTCCAAAGGGCCGAATGTTTTTGAGTCACCGAAAGATATTCTTACTAGAGAGATGGCCGAAGTCGATATTTTTTAGTCCTTCCACCAACAACACATGCCAGATTCTATTGTGGAAGAACTCCCTTGGGTTGAAAATTCTATTTCTTTGGATGATGGGGTGGCACAATCTGAAATTTTAAAAGATTAACCAATGCTAGATGAGGTGCTTACCACTGAATCTAAAATTTTTTCTTTGGAAGAACTCCCCTCTATAGAGGAGGAATTCCTTACCCTTGAAACAGAATTTCCTTAACCACTTAGGGAGAACGAGGACCGTTTATCCCACTCTCTCGATTTCCTAGAGGAATGCATGACCCACTCCTATGATTTGGATGATGAGATGATTATGGAGTTGGATAGTTTGTTAGACACGGTGTAGGTGCCTGAAGAACACCATTCCACTGATTTACACTCTTTACCATTATTTGTGGAAACAATGTGCAATTCTGAATTTGTGGAGGAGACAACCCAAACTAAAGAATACTTAATGAATGTCCCTCCACCATCATGGGTTCTTCAACCCATTGAAAATTCTGATTGGGAGGACCCGTTTTTAATCAATTACAACCCAATTTAGAACTTGAGGAGATATCTTTTTGCTGCTCTTTTCTCATCCTTACATGTGCATGGTGCACACTATGATTGGACCTTCATGAAGAAATGCACCCAGGTATACATTCGAGCAGGACTTTGGATGGTCCTCATGAGAAACCTATTGAAATTCATGAAAGATCCTGCTCAAATTTGAACATGTAGTCAATCGGACTACTCAAAGGTAGGTAGGTAGGTTAGGATTTCTTTTCTACATTTAGGATTGAATAAGTCTCATTAAGACAATGGAAGATGCTAGAATTGATCAACTTGCTACCTTAGGTACTCTTGTTCTCACTCTCCTTTGTTTTATGTCATTGCTCTCATGTCATGCATATTGCATATCCTATTACATTGAGGATAATGTAAGATTTTGGTTGGGGTTGAGATTCCTTAGATGAATCTACTAGTTTTTGTGACATTTCGAGCAATTATGTAGAAAATTTTTGATTTTTCTAAAATTCAAAACTCTTTTGGAAAATGTTGTTTCTATGCATTCAAGATGATACGAGCATAAGAAGAGGAGATACGAAGTGAGTGATGTTGCAAGCTTTGAACTTCTCTTAATATAATGGTTTTATATGTGAATTCCCATATTTATGTGAGTGATAGAAAATTTGAACACTTTTACACCTAGTTCACATTACATGATTTTCATCGGTTGAAAGGATTATGTGATTTGTGGATTAGCTATACTTTGATTTAAGGTGTTGAGAATTGAGAAACCAAGCCGGGGTACTTTGTCCATCCTTGTCCATGGGAAAATAACAAAAGATATGGATTTCTAAAAATCCTATCTAATGTAAAAGAAGAAGGAAAGGAAGGATGAAATTAGGAATGATGGAAAAATGGTGGAAAATTCCGATTAGGGCTACCTACTACCAACCGGGGGATGGTCTACCTATAACCAAAGCCGGAAATGGGATGTAGTGTGAAAGCCGTCGGAAGGACGGTAAGACAAATTCCTGTCATAGGCTTGTTGTTGCTCTATACATCTTCAGATCTATAGTTTAGTTGATCTATGAAGAAGATAATCTCGAAAACTCATGAGATGAACTTTCACTATGCACACTAGGTTGAATTTATTCAAGTTCTTCTATTTATCAATCAATCAGCGGGATTTTCATACAAACACTTATTATGTTATGAGAGTTTAAGGTTTCAACCTCTATCACCTAATTTCTCTGATTTTTATGCTTGTGTGTCTTGGAATGTATAGAAGAATAGTTTCTAGAGGAGAGTTGGATTTTGGAGAATGAAACTTGTTTCACGCATGTTTTGCTCGGGACTAGCAAAATGCTGGTTGGGGGGTGTGTTGAGCTCTTAATTGTGCATATTCTAACCCCAATTCATCACTCATTATGCATGGTTTTCATGATTTAAAGGCTAATCTAATGCATAGTTTTGTGGTTATAGGAATGAAAGAGAGACTTCATCATTCGGATGCTTTGAGACCCTTCTTACATACCTTGACGATCAAAGGAAAGGAATAACAAAAGAGGGAAGAAGAAAGGAAAGAAGAGAAAGAAGAAAGGAAAGAAAAAGGAGCCCCACAAGGTGGTCCGACCGGTCTTGACCGGTTGGCCAATAGATCTCCCCTCTCTTAAAGCTGTTGGAGCAAGGCCAGCCTTGTCCAACCGGTCTTGACCGGTCGGCCAGCCCTGTCCGAACAGTCTTGACCAGTCGGCCATACAATTTCAGGGTTTCAGATTGCAGACAGCAGGCCATTCTCATTTTTGGTTTTTTGGACCAGTTTTCTAGGCCCATATTAATGATATTTGAAAATCCAACACATCCATGTCGAAGAGCAACTCGACGCCGAACTAACCCAAGTGGTTTCGTGTCGATCGGATCTACGGACTGATCGTGGTGGCCAAAACAATACGAACTGTCCAGAAAGTTCCAAATTCTGCCTACTCCACTCTGGGCCGGTCCAGGTGGCCCATCATTGATGATATGAAGAATCTACTTTGACCATCTTTTAGACCACATCCATATATGAATAACCACAAAGTTTAGATCAAAAGGTTGTGTGGTTTGATCGTACCTGTTGAAGAAAGATGGACCATCCAGAAAGATTCAACTGCGCAGAGTTTATAAAAGCCCTAAGTGTTCTAATTTTTGAACCACATTCTAGGATTGTTTTGAACAATCTAATCCATCTATCATGTAAAGGAGGAAGTTTTCTATTAATGTTCAAAATTTGGGATCAATCTTACATCTGTACACTCCAGAGCGTTGAAAGCAAGATGATCGGTTCTGAAGATACACGAAGCGCACGATTTTGAAAGGCGGTCGGTGATATGATTGGTGGGCCCATTCAGAGGATAATCTTGGAAATCTAAATCATCTATGAGGAAGATCACATTACAAGGAAGCTATAAATCAATTTTGAAGGCAATCCGACCATTGGTCAAGCCGTACGAAGCGAAACAAAATCTGCTGCGTTGCGGTACTCTTGCTGCACTATAAAAGGGGGTGCTCTCTTCTATTCTAGGGCAACCAAGGACGTGGGGAGCATGGAGTTCAAGTCATAGGAGGCTTCCTAGCCTCCTCTAGCTAGTTTTTCTTCCTTTTCTTAGTTCTAGTTTTACTTTTAATATGCTTTTCATTAGCTAATCTCTTAGCTCGACCTAAGAGGTGAGCTAAGAGGTGAACCTGATAGTTTTCTTAAATTGTTTAATTCGTTTTATTGTTTCAAGTTGGATTTCATGTTTAAGAACAATGGTTTGAAGTTTAATTCAAGTAATAAATTAGTTTTTCTTAGTCTTATGATGACTCATGGATGTTTGGAAGAATTACTTGAGTTCTTTATGTGTTAGTCTAGACCTGTATGATCCGAGGAATTGGAGTACGCTCTAGTACTATGATCTTCATGTGGGAACTTCCTACCAAAGTTCTACTTTTATGGATTTCTGAAGTATGTTTGAGACTATGTATGTGATTTGAATCAAGTTCAAATCATGATCTAGCTTTGTCTTGTGACAGGACTTAATGATGGTCATGATTGTGAACTTAGTCTATTGGAATTGGGACTGACCTATGCTATTGAGTATGCTCATCCTAGCTTGCATTGAGTGAATCATGTACATTGATCATACATATGTCAGGTTGATTGTTTTAACCGCTCTATCATCCGACTAGATAGATCTTAATTTCGATTCTAGTTGAGAAAGTGAGAAACCATAGCGAATTATGCATCTAAAGAGAGCTATAAGTGGATCCTTGATGCTCTAGTCATCTTTCCATTATCAGATTTTCTATTTTATGTTCAAAACCAATTTCACAAACCTCTTTAGATTCTAGTTATTAGGATAATTTGCATTGTTTACTTCATTCCCTGTGGATCGACCTCGGTCTTACCGAGATTATTACTACATTGCAACCCTACACTTGGGGAAGTGAACAAGTTTTTGGCGCCGTTGCCGGGAAAAGAGGTTAAACGGTTCTAATTGTTCTAGTAGCTATAGAATAGTCTTATTTTGGTAGGATTTTCAGGTTTTATAGAAGTAGATTATCTGATTTTTTTTCTAGATTACTAACAATTTTTTGTTAGATTTTGTAGGACATTGTTGCTGACATATATCTCACTCTATTGAGTAACATCTCTCCATCTCCCTTCTTTTTGTTCTTTTTTCTAGATTAGGGTAGTTTTCAATTCCTTAAAATTTCATCATGTATGATTGGACGAATGGTGCGTACAAGTACCTTTTGGAGGATGAGACGTCGGATTGGGAGACTCAAACTCATTGTGATCGGGATTCCTTCAAGCATTAATATTTTACTAAGATTCAAAGAACCTCCACTACCCCCCAACATAAGACGCTACGTGATTACTGGGTTGAAAATAACAAGAGTGTTCCACCAAGTTTAACAGGAGGTAGGAATAAGAAAAAGGACCGGGGGAGTAATGACCAACCGGTAAAGACATTGCATGATCACTTGTATGGTTATGCCTATCAACCATCTTATCAGTATTCGTCATATAACACGTATGGTCTTCATCGAGAGAGTCCTCACACCTCTAGTCCAATGGAAGATGAGCCAACCATGGATGCCAACAATTATCCTCAAGAGTTTCTTTCTCATGATCCACAACCGACACGAACTCTTGAGGATACACTGCGAGAGTTTATGGAAATAACTGAGCAATGCATTCAAAACCTCTCGCCATCTCAAAATCCTGAACCCGACATTGGGAACACCGAATCAATCCCCAACATAGAGGATGATGTGGCTATCCAAGCCCAACCCTCTTCCAATTTGATGACTAAACTTTTAGGGGATGTAGATCTCAATGATCCCACCATTACCATTGATTATGGTGAATCAACTATCTCTTTTAGCTATTCCGATTTGAATGATGAAGAGATTTCATGGACGGTTAACGAACCCGAGGAATCTATAAAATCTGAAAGTGATAGTTTAATTGCCTACACTGAGGGTTTGAAGGATGATTGTGAGTCCATGATTTCTTCTTCCAAAGGGCCGAATGTTTTTGAGTCATCGAAAGATATTCTTACTAGAGAGATGGCCGAAGTCGATATTTTTTAGTCCTTCCACCAACAACACATGCCAGATTCTATTGTGGAAGAACTCCCTTGGGTTGAAAATTCTATTTCTTTGGATGATGGGGTGGCACAATCTGAAATTTTAAAAGATCAACCAATGCTAGATGAGGTGCTTACCACTGAATCTGAAAATTTTTCTTTGGAAGAACTCCCCTCTATAGAGGAGGAATTCCTTACCCTTGAAACAGAATTTCCTTAATCACTTAGGGAGAACGAGGACCGTTTATCCCACTCTCTCGATTTCGTAGAGGAATGCTTGACCCACTCCTATGATCTGGATGATGAGATGATTATGGAGTTGGATAGTTTGTTAGACACGGTGTAGGTGCCTGAAGAACACCATTCCACTGATTTACACTCTTTACCATTATTTGTGGAAACAATGTGCAATTCTGAATTTGTGGAGGAGACAACCCAAACTAAAGAATACTTAATGAATGTCCCTCCACCATCATGGGTTCTTCAACCCATTGAAAATTCTGATTGGGAGGACCCGTTTTTAATCAATTACAACCCAATTTAGAACTTGAGGAGATATCTTTTTGCTGCTCTTTTCTCATCCTTACATGTGCATGGTGCACACTATGAACACTATGATTGGACCTTCATGAAGAAATGCACCCAGGTATACATTCGAGCAGGACTTTGGATGGTCCTCATGAGAAACCTATTGAAATTCATGAAAGATCCTGCTCAAATTTGAACATGTAGTCAATCGGACTACTCAAAGGTAGGTAGGTAGGTTAGGATTTCTTTTCTACATTTAGGATTGAATAAGTCTCATTAAGACAATGGAAGATGCTAGAATTGATCAACTTGCTACCTTAGGTACTCTTGTTCTCACTCTCCTTTGTTTTATGTCATTGCTCTCATGTCATGCATATTGCATATCCTATTACATTGAGGATAATGTAAGATTTTGGTTGGGGTTGAGATTCCTTAGATGAATCTACTAGTTTTTGTGACATTTCGAGCAATTATGTAGAAAATTTTTGATTTTTCTAAAATTCAAAACTCTTTTGGAAAATGTTGTTTCTATGCATTCAAGATGATACGAGCATAAGAAGAGGAGATACGAAGTGAGTGATGTTGCAAGCTTTGAACTTCTCTTAATATAATGGTTTTATATGTGAATTCCCATATTTATGTGAGTGATAGAAAATTTGAACACTTTTACACCTAGTTCACATTACATGATTTTCATCGGTTGAAAGGATTATGTGATTTGTGGATTAGCTATACTTTGATTTAAGGTGTTGAGAATTGAGAAACCAAGCCGGGGTACTTTGTCCATCCTTGTCCATGGGAAAATAACAAAAGATATGGATTTCTAAAAATCCTATCTAATGTAAAAGAAGAAGGAAAGGAAGGATGAAATTGGGAATGATGGAAAAATGGTGGAAAATTCCGATTAGGGCTACCTACTACCAACCGGGGGATGGTCTACCTGTAACCAAAGCCGGAAATGGGATGTAGTGTGAAAGCCGTCGGAAGGACGGTAAGACAAATTCCTGTCATAGGCTTGTTGTTGCTCTATACACCTTCAGATCTATAGTTTAGTTGATCTATGAAGAAGATAATCTCGAAAACTCATGAGATGAACTTTCACTATGCACACTAGGTTGAATTTATTCAAGTTCTTCTATTTATCAATCAATCAGCGGGATTTTCATACAAACACTTATTATGTTATGAGAGTTTAAGGTTTCAACCTCTATCACCTAATTTCTCTGATTTTTATGCTTGTGTGTCTTGGAATGTATAGAAGAATAGTTTCTAGAGGAGAGTTGGATTTTGGAGAATGAAACTTGTTTCAAGCATGTTTTGCTCGGGACTAGCAAAATGCTGGTTGGGGGGTGTGTTGAGCTCTTAATTGTGCATATTCTAACCCCAATTCATCACTCATTATGCATGGTTTTCATGATTTAAAGGCTAATCTAATGCATAGTTTTGTGGTTGTAGGAATGAAAGAGAGACTTCATCATTCGGATGCTTTGAGACCCTTCTTACATACCTTGACGATCAAAGGAAAGGAATAACAAAAGAGGGAAGAAGAAAGGAAAGAAGAGAAAGAAGAAAGGAAAGAAAAAGGAGCCCCACAAGGTGGTCCGACCGGTCTTGACCGGTTGGCCAATAGATCTCCCCTCTCTTAAAGCTGTTGGAGCAAGGCCAGCCTTGTCCAACCGGTCTTGACCGGTCGGCCAGCCCTGTCCGAACGGTCTTGACCAGTCGGCCATACAATTTTAGGGTTTCAGATTGCAGACAGCAGGCCATTCTCATTTTTGATTTTTCGGACCAGTTTTCTAGGCCCATATTAATGATATTTGAAAATCCAACACATCCATGTCGAAGAGCACCTCGACGCCGAACTAACCCAAGTGGTTTCGTGTCGATCGGATCTACGGATTGATCGTGGTGGCCAAAACAATACGAACTGTCCAGAAAGTTCCAAATTCTGCCTACTCCACTCTGGGCCGGTCCAGGTGGCCCATCATTGATGATATGAAGAATCTACTTTGACCATCTTTTAGACCACATCCATATATGAATAACCACAAAGTTTAGATCAAAAGGTTGTGTGGTTTGATCGTACCTGTTGAAGAAAGATGGACCATCCAGAAAGATTCAACTGCGCAGAGTTTATAAATGCCCTAAGTGTTCTAATTTTTGAACCACATTCTAGGATTGTTTTGAACAATCTAATCCATCTATCATGTAAAGGAGGAAGTTTTCTATTAATGTTCAAAATTTGGGATCAATCCTACATCTGTACACTCCAGAGCGTTGAAAGCAAGATGACTGGTTCTGAAGATACCCGAAGTGCATGATTTTGAAAGGCGGTCGGTGATATGATTGGTGGGCCCATTCAGAGGATAATCTTGGAAATCTAAATCATCTATGAGGAAGATCACATTACAAGGAAGCTATAAATCAATTTTGAAGGCAATCCGACCATTGGTCAAGCCGTACGAAGCGAAACAAAATCTGTTGCGTTGCGGTACTCCTGCTGCACTATAAAAGGGGGTGCTCTCTTCTATTCCAGGGCAACCAAGGACGTGGGGAGCATGGAGTTCAAGTCATAGGAGGCTTCCTAGCCTCCTCTAGCTAGTTTTTCTTCCTTTTCTTAGTTCTAGTTTTACTTTTAATATGCTTTTCATTAGCTAATCTCTTAGCTCGACCTAAGAGGTGAGCTAAGAGGTGAACCTGATAGTTTTCTTAAATTGTTTAATTCGTTTTATTGTTTCAAGTTGGATTTCATGTTTAAGAACAATGGTTTGAAGTTTAATTCAAGTAATAAAGTAGTTTTTCTTAGTCTTATGATGACTCATGGATGTTTGGAAGAATTACTTGAGTTCTTTATGTGTTAGTCTAGACCTGTATGATCCGAGGAATTGGAGTACGCTCTAGTACTATGATCTTCATGTGGGAACTTCCTACCAAAGTTCTACTTTTATGGATTTCTGAAGTATGTTTGAGACTATGTATGTGATTTGAATCAAGTTCAAATCATGATCTAGCTTTGTCTTGTGACAGGACTTAATGATGGTCATGATTGTGAACTTAGTCTATTGGAATTGGGACTGACCTATGCTATTGAGTATGCTCGTTCTAGCTTGCATTGAGTGAATCATGTACATTGATCATACATATGTCAAGTTGATTGTTTTAACCGCTCTATCATCCGACTAGATAGATCTTAATTTCGATTCTAGTTGAGAAAGTGAGAAACCATAGCGAATTATGCATCTAAAGAGAGCTATAAGTGGATCCTTGATGCTCTAGTCATCTTTCCATTATCAGATTTTCTATTTTATGTTCAAAACCAATTTCACAAACCTCTTTAGATTCTAGTTATTAGGATAATTTGCATTGTTTACTTCCTTCCCTATGGATCGACCTCGGTCTTATCGAGATTATTACTACATCGCAACCCTACACTTGGGGAAGCGAACAACAAGCAACAGCCATAAGGATTCTTATAGACTCGAGTCTAGCTATAGGGGCAAATGTTTCATCAAAATTAATGCCTTCAATTTGTAAATATCCCTAAGCAACTAACCGAGCCTTCAAATTTTTCTGACTCAGTTTAAACAGATTTCAATAATGTACATGACCGAGTCAATGGTGCCATAGTTCTGTTTCATCCTGAACGGCCACGTGACACATGGTGGAGGAGCTTGAATTGTTGTGATTTTTAATGACATAGCAGTTGTCTCCTGTGCGTAGACCTTTCATGACTAATTTTTCTGTGGAGTTCAGGATCTTGCACATATCTTTGGAGAAGCTTACTGAGTGCTCTTCATCACAAATCTGTGAGATACTCAGTAAGTTGTGTTTAAGGCCATCAACATACAGCACAGTTTCAATTTCGGGCAAAACTGGCCCCGTGATGGTTCCTTTACCAATAATTTTAGCTATGCTCTCATCACCAAATGTGACAGACCCACCATTAAATTCGTCATATGCACAAAATTGAGATCTATCACCTGTCATGTGTCTAGAGCAACCACTATCCAAGTACCATCTAGGGGTATTCCCAACTTTTAAGGCAGTATGAATGACTAAACACTTGTTTTTTACAACCCATTTAGTTGTTGTCCTTTTATGAGGGGTATTCTTATGGTGAGATTCTCTAGTTTTCTTGGGAGAATCAGATTTTCCTTTTTCACACAAGAGAAGAGCAGTTTTCAAATTCAGCATTTTAACTTGCTCCAATAGTTCAACCATCCTCTTGTCCTTCCTAGGATAATTATTTTGAATGTTTCCTCCTTTTGGTGAAGTATGCATGGGAGGATAATTGTTTCGAATGTTTCCTCTTTTTGGTGAAGTATGCATGGGAGGATTCCAATAAGCTTGCACATTTTTTCCGATCGGTACAAATTTACCTTTCAAGTTTCTGACCGAATTTTTGAACACCATGCACTCAAACTTTAAGTGGCCAATGTCTCCACAAGCATGACAAACAGGAGATGCCTTGGTTTTACTTCCCGATGCACCATGATCTTTTCGTACCATAGGATGGACTGAGGTAGTTTTTGAAATGTGACTGTCATAACCCAAACCTCTTCTGTCCATTGGCGATCTTACCACACCTAGGAGTTTTTCAAGGTTTTCTTCTCCTTGGGCGAACCATCTTCTGGAGTCAACGACTTGACACTTAAGACGATCAATTTCAGTGTTCGCCTCTTTGAGTTCTTTCTCAAGTCTAGCATGCTTGTCTAGAGATTCACCACTTATGAGCTTTTTCTTTTCTTGTTCAAGCTCATCATTCTTCCTTTTCAGTTCTTCTAGATCTTGACCCATCTTTTGATTCTCAATTTTCAATCCGTCAAGATTTTTTGTCAATTGGTCATTTTCAGCCTTCATTTGGCCCAACTTTTTAATGGTATTCATATTTTCAATGTATAGTTGGTTATATACCTCGTGAAGGCCTTCATCCTCATTCTCATCATCACTCAAGGAATCATTTTCAGTGTTAGAGGATTCATGATCATCAATGTCTCCGGTGATCTTTGCAATGGGCTCAATTAGAGGCACAATATCAGTGATGGAGGCCATTAGAATTTTGATTGAACCTTGCTCCTCCTCAATTTGATATATGTATGATTCAGATTCAGATTCTTCAGTCTCATCCCATGTAGCCGCCATTGCCTTTTTCTTGGCTTTATTATCGGTGCACTCGGATGCAATGTGATCAAATCCTCTACACTTGTAGCATTAAGGATCTTTTGACTTAACAAATTTTCCTTTGTTGTTCTTGGAGTCAAAAGGTTTACCCTTCTGGTAGGGTTTCCTTCTAGAAGTATTTCCCCTAGTTTTGAAGAATTTTTAAAATTTCTTGGCCATAAGTGCCATTTCTTCTAAGTCTGGATCTTCCTCACTTTCACATTCAGAATCTTGTTTCTTGTGAGAAGATTTCAGGGCTATACTATTGGATTTGGAGGGAGTTTTGAAACGTAGCTCATAGGTTTGAAGGGACCCTAGTAATTCTTTAACTTTCATGGTATTTAGGTCCCTACATTCTTCTATGGTAGTAACTTTGGAAGAGAACCGTTCCGGTAGGGATCTCAGAATTTTCCTACACAATCTATTCTCCGGAATAGGATCCCCCAAGCCCCACATTTCATTTGTGATCTTGTTCAGTTTGGTATAGAAATCAGTAAATGTTTCGTGCTCCTCCATAGTAATGTTTTCAAATTATGTAGAGAGGCGCTGAAGTTTTGAGTTTTTAACAATGCTTGTTCCTTCATGAGTAACTTCAAGAATGTCCCATACCTGCTTACTGGTTGTGCAATTTTGAATCCGGCCAAATTCATCTTTAGACACTGAACAAAAAATGGCATTCAAGCCTCTGGCATTATGAACACGTTGAGCTTTATCATAATCGGTCCACATCGCCTTATCTCTTGGCCTGAGGACATCCGGTTCACCTTCCTTACATATAGTGTCCATTGGGGGTTTATATCCAATATCATTCATGTCCTAACGTCCGAATCAATAGATTCCAAGAAGATGCGCATTCAGGCTTTCCAGTATAGATAGTTTGAACCATAAAAGAAGGGAGGCTTAGTAACGAATGAAGAGTCCTCTCTAGACATATTTTCAAGTTCTCTTAGGATCTCACTCCGAGTTTTTAAACCTGAACGGAGGAACCCGCTTTGATACCAATTGAAATTGCGATTTTACCGCTTGAAGAGATACTCTGAGATATGCCTAATGTCCTAGAGGGGGGTGAATAGGACTTTTTTGAATTTCCAATTACAATTAAAACTAATCAAGTTAATCTTAGCAAGTAAGATTATCACAATAACATTCAAGGCAATTATATGATGAATTTGTAAGCAAGGACTATCATAAGCATTTCATCAAACAGTTAGCATTCATGATTGACTAAGCCATTCAACACATAGCAATCATTCAAACTCACAATGCACAACGATTTATAGTGGTTCGGTTTCCCTACTCCACTTCCGGTTCACGATCTCAACCTATGAGACCACCGGATTTTACTATAGTCTTGGTTTTAAATCAGGTTAACCATCAACCTTGACATCTTTTGATTTAAGACCGAGTTTACCATCCGCCGATGGCCCAATCCAGGAATTTGACGAGTTTGGATCTCAAATTCTCACCAATCCTAATCCAAGGACGGTCACGTACACTCCCGCCGGAGTTTCCCAATCTAGGGAATAGTGATTCAATAAATAGACTCTCAAATACTAGACATACCTAGACGATTGAGCCCCGATTCGATGCCTTTGATGAGTAGCTTCAGCTCCACGTGCTTCAGCTTCTCTTTGTGCTCCCAAGATCAGCTACCGATGAAAATGATGAGGTTATGTTGATGCCGGGTAGTTGGGAGAGAGTTGGTCAAGTTCCTCTTGCCTATTCAATGCAATGGTAATGAGGGAACTACCAAACTTCAAGCATTCAATGGCTATAAACGACCTCATAAAGATATTCCAAAGGTAGGTCAACCATGAATGAAGGTCTTGAGTTCATACTTTAAACCGAGCTTTGAATACTCATTGATAAGCCATTAATGGCTAGGTTTGAATGATGAACTCAAGAGAGTTAAGAGCAAAGAGGGTAGGAGGATGTGAGTAAAAGCTCTCTCTCTTAGCTCTTGAAGGGTGTTGAATACAAGCCATGAAAGACCACAAGTCATGGCTATATAGAGCCCCAAATGATGGCCCCAACGGAATTAAAACGGTCACGTCCAACCTGTCAGAGAGGGGTCTCAACCGGTTGGACGGACCGGTCGCAATTCAAAAAGGTTGGGCCACATCTGGGACTGACCGACCGGTCAAGACCGGTCGGTACACCTTGCTGGACTGAATGCACTTGCTAGAATGATTTAAACATGCAGGCCGACCGGTCAAGACCGGTCGGCTGCGCTTTTGGAAAATGCAGCACAACTACTGGATTGATTTGAATAACTGGCCGACCGGTCAAGATCGGTCGGCAGTCCAGCTGAATTTCATCCAGCAGGTCTCTAACCAATATTTGCTATTCCTGGCCGACCGGTCTTGACTGGTCGGCTGCCTAGCTGCATTCATCATAGCAAGCTGTGTCTTGAGTTTATGAGTCTCGCCGACTGGTCAAGACCGGTCGGCTGTCTAGACAGTCTTATTACAGCAAGCTTGCTGGAGGATTCTTGAAGTTCTGGCCGACCGGTCTTGACCGGTCGGCTGTATAGATATTCTTGTCACAGCAGGTTTGCTGGGCCAAGTTCTTCAACACAGCAGCGGTTCACTTTCAAGTTATGAAGTGATTTGGTGGATGAAGTCCAATGTTTGGACATATATTCAATTACGATTTGCACCAGTCATGGACCACAAGTCTGATCAACTTGTGCAAGGGTCGAGAGGGAATGGGATAAAATAGGTGAGTCATTACGCCATTCTTTGATGTTTTGGGTTTCCTATGGTCGATCTATATGCAACTTACCTGAGATCTTGTTTCAGCTTGAGCTTGAGCAATGGAAGAAGCATAGTCTTCAAGTCTTTGATCTTCAAATCTTCGACCGGGGCTCACATGACAAGACGCGACCAACCAACACGTCAATTGACAAAATAAAGTGTACTAACACATGAGTCATCATAAGACTAAGAAAAATTACTTAGAACTTGAATTAAACTTCAAACCATTGTTCATAAACATGAAATCCAATCTTAAAACCAACTTTAAACGAATTGAAACATCTTAGATTCACTACAAGCTTCACCTCCTAACCCTAACTAAGAGGTTTAGCTGTTCATGATCCAAGGAAACATGAAACAACTAAGAAAAACATAAGAACAGTAAACAAACTAGAAGGAGTTGTGGAACTCTGAAATCCACTTCCGCCGCCTCCCACCTTGCTCAAACTCGTATAAGATGCCCTAGGAATGATCCCTATGTGTCATTTTATAGTAGGGAGGCTCCACAGCATCAGAATCTTTCAGAAATTGCATAAGCTTACGCAGTGCGCAGAGAAAATAGGGACTTGTAGAACACGCCTCATTACGCAGACTACCGGTCGCACGACCGGTCTGAGCTACTGGACAACCGGTCGCACGACCGGTCTCAAAAGTGAAAAATATGTCCAGAGAGTTTTGGGATTTTTCCACCCAGAAAATAAATTCAAGGACCGGTCGCATGACCGGTCTCAAAAGTGAAAAATATGTCTAGAGGGTTTTGGGATTTTTCCACCCAAGAAATAAATTCAAGGACCAGTCGCATGACCGGTCACAGCAGTGGACGACCGGTCGCACGACCGGTCTTAGACAGTCCAGTGAGTTGTGGCCTTTGGGCCCCTCTGTTGAGTGATCGGACTGGTCGGACGACCGGTCTTGGGTGTCTTTTCTTCATTCTTTTCTTTTCTTCTTTGCTTCTTTCTTCCACCCTTTCCCACTTGGTCCTTTAGTCTTCTTTGCCTCTAATTGGCGTCTTTAAGTCTCCATTTAATGATTCCTCTCTCTCATCCCTACAATCACAATTCCATGCATTAGTTCAGTCTGTAAGCCATAAAATCAAGCATAATGAGTGATGAATTGGGGTTAGAATATGCACAATTAAGAGCTCAACAGTTGGAACTTAATCCATCATTGAAGAAATTTATGATTCGCCAACATTTATAACCATGATGTGGGCAAGTAAGTAGGAGGTCCTTAAACCTTTCCCAACTGTGAAAGAATGACTCATTCTCTTTAACGAAAAAGTTCATTATAGCTCTTCGAAGGGTGTTTGTTTTATGAGCCGGGAAGAACTTTTTCAAGAACTCCTGGGTCATCTCATTCCATGTCCCTATTGAATGTGGTCTAAGAGAATGAAGCCAACCCTTGACTTTTTCTTTTAATGAAAAGGGAAAAAGTTTAAGTTTGATGGCATCTTCTGAAACATTAGCATATTGCAAAATAGCCACAACTTCTTCAAAATCCTTCAAGTGTAGATATGGGCTGTCAGAATTGAAATTGCAGTTTTACCGCTAGTGAGATAAGATAGTATGTCGCAATTATAACTATAAGCTCATGCTAACAAGGAGAGTATAGGGTGCATGAATTTAAAACATGGAGCATGCTAAGGGAACATGAGTTAACAAGAAGATGTAACTATCTAAGCATAGTTAATCATGCAACATTGGTCAAGGATATACATTTGCAATGAAAGCACAAAGGGCTTATAGCCCAATCAACCATCCTCCCCTCATGGTATATCAAGACCAAAACTAAACAAAGATTAGCATTCAATGAAGCATATAACTCAAGATGATCAGCTAATCTAAGCTGGATGATAGCTAGCAAGCAAATATACAAATTTAAGCAAGGCTAAACTATCGAATTTGGACTAATGAGGCTTGAATCCTCTGATTTGCCCATAACAACAAACATGAGGATGAAAACCTTAGATTTTCCAATTGTTCCAAAGAGGCTAAATTCCTCAAGTTCATCAATTTGCTCAAAATGAGACTTGATCCTCAGATATGTATTTGAGCTCAATATGGTCTCCTAAGGTCACCTAACCTAGATCACAACCCCCTTGGGTATGATAAATAGGACCCAACATGCTTGTTGGAGGGAATTCATTTATCCTAGATTTTTCTCCCTTAGGTTCATTCCAAGTAGGAGAGCAATGTTTGGTAGGGGATATGACAATAGTTCCTACCCTAGCTATTGTTGACCTCAACTAATCATTTTACTTATAGTTCAACATGAGGCAACAAGGATTCCCCTTTTTACTCCGTATCATGAACATCCCAAAACAGAAAAAAAAAACACTTACACCCAATTACATGTCAGAACATAATTTATAGAAAAAACTTTACAAAGTGACATGTACTGACACGAAATATCTTCAATTTCTCCCCCTCAACATCTGCACCTAAGAAGGCCTACAAAACAAATTGGCTTCTTGGTGGGATATAGTTCTCCCCCTTTTTGTCAGTCATTGACAAGGGTTAGCTTAAAAAAGATTTGCCTATAAGAGCAGCGAAGCTAAACCATGAATTAGGAGAGATAGATCATGAAACATATGGGAGAATAGAAGCAATACATAGAAACCTGATATACAATAATCATTACGCACAAGAGGGCCTTTCTCCCAATCAACCAACCACCCCAACTGGCATGTATATCAAGAGCAATGAAACACATTTAAGCTATATTAAACAGAACCGTTAGCCATAAGGGCTTAATGCCCAAACCATCCAACCTCCCCCTATCAATATACCAAGAAGAAGCAATAGACTCATAAATATAGTACTACAAAGCATAGAGAATACTACTATCTTCAAAAGATGAATCAATAAAGCTAAAAAAAAGAAGATCCAAACAAGTGATGACATCAATAGATATAACTATAAAGCGCAATCATCCAATGAGTCTAACACTCATCTAAAATAATACAAAACATGACGAGCGACAAGTGTCTTGGTCACCTAAAAAGATACTCCTGACCAAGACACATAATACAATGATGCTAAAAATCAGTCCTGTCGCCTAGATCTGGTGGCGGTGCATCGCCACGAGCAGCTCGCTCCCAAGCCTCCAAACGCCTATCAATTTGGTCAAGGCGAGCTATAATAGCCTCATGCTGCACGAGTAGAGTGGCCTGTCCCTGAAACAGCTGAGACTCGGTCCGCTCCATCCTCTGCTCAATCCGTGTAAGATGGTCCTGAAGCTAGCGTAGCTCAACAGTATAAGCTGAAGAGTCCGCTGCAGGGGAGCTACGTCGGGAGAACGCCCGTGGGGGCGTACTGAAGCGTCCAGGAGCGAAACGAGGATTGATGGAGGGATCGGATGATGTCGCTGCTACTCCAGGCTGTGATGGCTCAGAGGAACCTAGAGGGGCCTCACGCTGCAGCTGAGCCACCTGAAGTCGACGCTGGAGATCCTCTTGTGTCTTGCGCATTTTGGTTATAATAGAGCAATTTAGAATGGGAGGTTTTACGATCACATCTGAGGGATCAACAATTCCTACTGCTTTGGCCAACCTACAGATAAGATGCCCAAAAGGAAGAACCGCTGACAGACCATCAGACACCAAGATGGCGGACCGAATGGCTTTCATAATACGCGAGGGAAGACACATCCTACGGCCCTGACTGACATTATATAGAATAATGACCATGTCTTCGGGAAGGTCGGCCTTGTTGCTCTTCCTTGGGAATACGTTTTTTAAGAATATGTTATGAATAAGACGATAATCCCAAGACATTGACGAGGCACGAAGAGCATTGTTGTTAACCCATCTAGGGCACGCTCCATTGCATAAAGCTCTAGTCATGGTGTCTCAAGAGGCGGGTTCGGTCTCCTCATCATCAGAAAGCTCATCCTCATCAACAACAGACACTCTAGTAGCCTCAACTATGGCAGGAAGACCGAATGTCCAAATCCCGTCAGTGAAATGGACTTCGAAAGAAGAAGAGTCATCGGGAATGATTCGACAACAGGAATAAAATTTTCTGACTACTTCTTTCTGAACGGGACCCCCCATATGGAGCACAGGCTCCCAACCTATTGCATCTAAAAGCTGGACCACCCGATAAGGTTCCAAGTCCACAAGTTTGGCTGATTTTTCACAAAGCACATCACGATTTTTGAAATTGTGCCAATTGGCCAGATGTGATGTGTCTGATGCAGTAGGAGGGGGTTTGGAAGGAGATTTGACAATGAAGCAACCCCTTTTCCTTTGAAAACCGTCTTCTTGGAGGTGGGTTGTGGGGGCCCCTCATCATGTTGGATTTTCGAGCGGCGTTCACGCCGAGGGGATGCATCTTTCCTCCCACGAGAAGACATAGTGGAGCCGAACAATCCACACAAATATGCCCTAGGAATCAAAAGAGAAGGATACAACAAGGAAGAACAAGACTAAAACCCTTACCAATGAAGAAGATGATGATTAGAAGACAATGTACCACGTAGGAGGGCTTTAATCTTCGATTGGAGACCTAGGGAAGCTTGAGGAGGGCAGGTGAGACCTCTAGGATGAAGGAGGAGGAGAAAAAAATGGGAATAGAAGTGATTTGGGGCAGCCTGATTTCTTTTAAACACTTCCAACCCGCGCCCGCTGTCCGGTCCACTACCGGTCCCAAGACCGGTCGTACGACCGGTCGTAGGCCCTAAACTGCAAAAACTGTGTAATTTTTTTTTGAAAATTTGCACAGCTGGATTTACTTTTAAATCTTAAAAATGGGTTTGTTTGTTATGACATTATGCAATTTAGGATGTCAAACGGTCCATCATCAGATCATATCAAAAGCATAGGTTTGGCCATATAATTTTACGAAATTTTGATGCAAAAAATGAACAAAATTTAAGCAAACTGTGATGATGGATCTTATATCTAGATATACCTATTTATGCTCATAATGATGAGGCTAAGAACCTCAAATTTTTCTATAAAATGATAAACCACATTTATCTAAAGGCTAACAACCTGCAAAACAAATAATTTGTTAGCCAATCCCCAATGCACAGCCACCAATGAATTTCCATGATATTACAGATTGATCAAGTTCATGGGGCTTGCATAAGGCTATGAGATTACTTGCCATTCATGACCCTTTTGGCAATAATCTCGGTCTTCATAGTTGGAGTATGTTTCTTTAATACTCAAGGTGTTATGGTCAAATGCTTTCTCCCAAATATATAGATGTAGAGAGAGAAGGGTGATGAAGATTGTCAAGGTTTGCATGATTTCTCGCTCTTTATCACCACGGGATTTAGAATCTAGTTATCCCATTTTTCTAACAAGTCACTCCCAATATGTTATAATAGAGCATGAGGAAGAAGCATGACCATAACCATCTAAATGTGACAAAGATGTTTAATTGAAGGATTTTCATATATTTACACATGCCACAATAAATTCATCAAACCACATCATCTCAGATATAAAGATAAACAAATAATTGCATATGAGATGGCTAACTAAAGAACTCAAGATTAGTTATGCTAATTATGCATACAAGGATAAGTTCGATAGATAGAAAATGTTTAAAGAGGCTAGATTTCCTCAAGTTTACTTATAAAGCACAATTAACAGAATTTTCTCGGCAAGGTTAAACAATTAAGCTTTACTGATATTCAATCAATTCAAGATACACAAACTTAGTCGAGAATGTCACATACTACACATGAAGCATGCAACATATATATGGTCACAAATGAATTTTAACTATTGAGCAAAATTGACAACAATAGGGATTAACAAAGCACACATTCAATCCAAGCTAATCCAAAAGCAATTAGTTCAACTCAAAATGATCTGAGCATGATACACAGGAGTTAGACTAATCAAAAGAGAATGAGGCTTAGTCCTCAAATTCACCAATATGCACAATAGCTAACTACCTGACTAGCCCACAAGGCTACCCATGGATTTCCTAAAATCCAAGGGTCTAAAGATGTCAACTAGCTGTCTCATCTTGGTTGGCGCATAATATTGGTTTTGGGTATATGAACTGCCAATATGATTCTCAAAAACCCTTTGTTGTTTGCCCTTAACCATATTCTGAATTTTCTGGTTCAAATGAGCAACCTGCTTTAGCATCTCCCCCACATAATCATATCTTTTAGAAGGGGATGAAACTTTCTTTTTCTTGCCAACCTTGCGAGATTTTTCCTTATTCTCAACTTTGGTTGAGTTCTTCACAATTGTTGGAGCCTTCCCATGTTGGCTCTTCTTTTCTTGAGTCACTCTTTTAGTCGCAATTGATTTAACTATTTGAGGTCGGACTGAGGTACATGGCGGTCGTTTTACAATTGGGCATTCAAATTTAAAGTGTCCCGCCTCTCCATAAAAGTGGCATGAGAGAGCCGACTTGGATTTGCTCTCAAGTGAAGAAGACTCAACCTCCACAAATACCAGAGAAGGGGTTTTCTTAACATATTTGTAACCCCATTTTTCTCCCAAATCTTTACCCATAATACAAGATTTACTTATTTGAGCATTTTGGGTCTCTTGGTCTTTGTTCTCATTGGTGTAGGTCTTAAGTTGGTTGACCTTAAGTTTTAGAGCTTGATTTTCATATTTAACTGTTTTAAGTGCAAGCTCAAGTTCTTCAATTCTTTTTACTGTCTCTCTCAATTCATTTTGAACATTTTCCTTTTCTTTAGTTAGAGAGACATGGTCAATTTCCAACTTTTGCCTTTCAATCTTTTCTTTATTGAGCTCTTTCATAACTTTTAAATATCACAATAGAGCTCATTATAGACATCTTGTAATTGGTCATCCTCATCATTATCTTCCTCTTCACTACTAGAGGATGTCTCATCATTGCTCATATTCTCCCTTAAATTGACACTTACAACTCTTTCAGTAGAAGGGATGGGCATGGATGAATCAGTTGTGCAAGAATGTTCATAAATAGATTCCAACTTCTCCCAAGCTTGCTTAGCGGATTTGCAAGTAGATATTCTATTTTGTTCCTCTTGGGAGAGGGCACAATGGATTACATCAAGGGCTTCAACATTGCTCATAGAATTGGCCCTTTCTTCTTTACTCCATTTTGATTCATCTTTTGGAGTGGAAGTGGTCGTACCCTTACTTTTAGTTTGAACAATAGGGATCGACCAACCTTTCTCAATTATGTCACATATAGCTGGATCTAGTGACATTAAAAATATGTTCATTCTAGTCTTCCAATATGTAAAATCGGATCCATCAAAGTGTGGAGGACTAGAAATCAAACTTACCTCGGAGTTAAACATATTTACAAGCTCACTTAGGATCTACCTCTAGGCAATTAAGCCCTTAAAGAGGAACCCGCTCTGATACCAATTGAAATTGCAGTTTTACCGCTAGTGAGATAAGCTTGAAGGTATGCTTATGTCCTAAGGGGGGTGAATAGGACTTTTAATTTTTCTTGCAAATTCAAAAGCTCAATTGCATTTATACTATAATCTACCAATTAAGCACATGTAAATGATAGCAATTGATCACCCAAGATCCAACTCAATTTGACAACTCTTCTAAGAGAAGCATTTAGTCAAACAGTTCATATGCATGCTTGTGTCAATCATTCAAAGATGGCATATGAGCATTTTGTCAAACTAAGATGGGCATACAGTTTAGCGCTTATAAGATTGATCAATAAGGAACAAAATAGACAAAATGCATTCACCACATTGCACACGATGTATAGTGGTTCGGTTTCCCTATTCCACTCCCGGTTCCCGATCTCAACCTATGAGACCACCGGATTTCACTATAGTCATGGTTTTAAATCAGGTTAACCATCAACCTTCACATCCTATGATCTAGGACTGCGTTTACCATCCGCCGATGGCCTAATCCAGGGACTTGACGAGTTTGGATCTCAACCTCTCACCAATCCTAATCCAAGGACGGTCACGTACACTCCCGCCGGAGTTTCCCAATCCAGGGAATAGAGATTCAATAAATGGACTCTCAAAAACTAGACATACCTATACGATTGAGCCCCAATTCAGCGCCTTTGATAAGTAGCTTCAGCTTCACGAATGCCTTAGCTCCTCTCCAAGCTCCCACGATCAGCTACCAATGCATATGATGTTCCTAGACTAGTGTCGGGTAGGTGGGAGAAGGTATTGATGTTCCATATGCCTATTACAATGCAATGGATAATGAAGGAACCATCAATTGGATCATTCAATGGCTATAAATGACTTCAAGATGAAGATTGAATGATAGGGACAGCCATGAATGCCATGCTTGAGTTCATTGTTCAAACCGAGCTTTGAATACTCAATGTAGTGCCATTAATGGCTAGGTTTGAAGGATGAACTCAAGTCTATAATGAGCAAAAGAGATTAGATGAAAGCTTTAATAGCCTCTCTTAATGCTCTAAATGGGTGTGCAAGATCTACCCTCAAAGCCCTCGAAATATGCCTTTATAGGCTCCAAGAATCGAGCTCCAACGGATAGAAAACGGTCACGTGCAACCTGTCTAAATAGTTCAATGACCGGTCTTGACTGTGCCTCCGACCGGTTTGACGACCGGTCGTGCGACCGGTCTTGAGACCGATCTCCCTATATGAAAAAATCCCCTGAAGTCTCTGGACATATTTTGGTCCATTTACGACCGGTCATGCGACCGGTCGTGGGAGGTCAACAACCGGTCGTGGGTAGTTAGCGACCGGTCTCACTTTTAAAACGTTTTTCCCATTTGGTCGCTGGACATTTTTCGTCCAAATGCGACCGGTCGTGCGATCGGTCCTAGGAGACCAGCAACCGGTCCTCAGACCGGTCCTCAGCCAGAGAAATAAAATAGTTTTCCTTTCAACAGCTTTCTGACTGAATCCTGCTTCAACCGACCTGTCGCCCGACCGGTCGTCAGGCTCATTTCCTGGCCTGAAATGGGGTGAACTCCCTCGATTTTAACGGTGCACAAAGAGATGGATTTCCTATCTTTTTCAACTGATTGGCACCTACATAATGGAGGTCCAAGACTGATCATCTTGACCTTAAGCCCGTGGATCAATTGGCAAACATAAAATGTGATTCGAATGCCATGGACTTGGATGTTTTGGGATCCTATAGGCTGTCTATATGCAACTTACCTTCCGAGCTTGATTTGGCTTGAATTTGAGTGCGGAAAGCTGCTTTGGTCTTCAAGTCTTGAGTCTTCAATCTTCGTCGGGGCTCACCAGACTTGACTGACTCAATGATCACACAATTGACAATACAATGCACAAATCAGTGTACTAACAAGAATCTAACCCATGAAACTTTTGCAAAAATTGAATTATCCCTGGCTTTATATCAATGTTCCCCCCGATGTTTGGGAGAATCACACACGAAGGTGTAGTTGTATGAGCTAGTTGTAGGTAATCACGTAAAGATCTCATTGGGGGAGCATTCTCTCCTACTCCTTCATGGTTTGCGTTTGTAGTTGGAGTAGGGTGGGGAGGATTCCCTAATAGAGTTTGATTTTGATCCATACTTCTCGAACTTTCACAATGTTCTACGTGTTTTCAGACTCGTCTATGAATGGAGAGTTGTCCAACTAAACCACCTTCGAATTAGAGACGATTGTTGTGGTCACGTTTCCAACGGGACATAAACCACACAATCCAAAATCTAAACTAATACTATATCCTAAAACAAAAATCTGAAAATAAAAAATAAAATTCTAAAAACTGAAAAATAGTTCAAGTTGGAAGGATAGTACCCGATTCGCTTGAACTAAAAGAACTTCCTACAAAACAAAACAAACGTTGTTAGTTCTAAAATTCAAAAAAACTAGTCCTAAGAAAATGGTAAACCCTAACTACTTCTACTTCTATAGCTACTAAAACAATCTAGAACCATTTAACCTAGATTCCCTGGCAACGACACCAAAAACTTGTTCGCTCACCTCAAGTGCAAGACTGCGATGTAGTAATAATTCTCGGTAAGACCAAGGTCGATCCACAAGGAATTAGATAAACAAATTCAAGCTATTCTAGCAACTCAAATCTCAACAATTATAGGATTCAAATTCGAAAACTAACTTAAAACAGTAACTTGTAAAATCTGTAATTTAAATGAAACTAAGGCCTCAAGGATCCACCTATGGTAGCCCCCATGTGAATTGATTCATTCAAGAATAAAAACAACTAAAATTGAAGCTCTATCTCTCTTCTAGTTGGAAGATATCACATTCAAACACAAACAATCCCCACTCAAGTTGAAGAATCAGATTCTAGTTCTAATGAAGCATGTAGAAGTTGAATATGTAGCCTTCGACGACCATGCCAATGGACTATGGTACACTCAGGGATTACTACAATTCGAATCTTAATCAATTCAAGCATGATAATCTTAGAGAATTACAAGGAACTCATCTTCGAAGCACATGAACTCTCATAAAACATAAAAAAAATACCAACTTGTATTCAAACTAGGACTAAAAATCCAACTTAAAGTAAAGTACTTGAATTAAAATGAATTCAATATGATTACTACTCACAAGCTTCGCCTCTTAGCCTTAGCTAAGAGGTTCTAGCCGAGCATTATCATGCTTCAACTAAAAATAATGGAAGACTAATAAAAAGCATAAAAAACTAGAAAAACCCTAATTGGAGGGGTTGCAAATGCTCCACGATGCACTCCTTCAATTCCCACGAACTTAGAATTCTTCTAGGATACCTCAGGAACGTGTTAAAGGTGCCCTTTTATAGTAAAAGACGGCCAGCGACTTGAAATTTTCTGGAATTGCGTAACTCCTTATGCAGCTACACAGACAGGTCCGATTGATCGGAATATGATCTTCGATTGATCGGACGACGATCCGATTGATCGTCAAAGTGTCTAGAGAGTTGCTTTTCTGTCGCTATTTTCGATTGATCGTACGTGATTCTGATTAATTAGACTGCTAGTTTCGATTGATCGAAAATATGCCCAGAGAAATTTGGTATTTCTGGTATGTCCGATGGGTGATCCGATTGATCGAGTACCCATCGGAGCCTCCTCTGATTGATCGGACACCTATTGGCGATCCATCGAAAATTGCTATTTCTTCATTCATTTCTGCATTCTCTTTGGACTTTCTTCGTCATTCTTTGGCCCACCTTTGATCACCAACAAGAAGGCTTCTAAGTGAGTCTTTTAAGTATCAATTGATTGAAGTCTCTCTCTCATTCCTACATTCACAAAACATGCATTAGATGGGTCTTTTAAGCATGCAAACTATGCATATAATGTGATGTAATGGGTTAGAAGATGTATAAATTAGAAGCTCAACAGAGAAGATACCAAATCGAGCACAGATGGATCTGATGGAGGGGATGAGTATTATAGACATAGGCATTCATCATATGGAGTATTTTAAGATATTAAGGTTTGTGCTTTGACTTTGTAGTTTACAAGTAGTTAAATATAATCACTAGTTACTAACTTTTAGTATTTTGAAATTATATACTCAATACATTTTTAGTTGTTTTCATTTGTAGACTTGTACTTGTAGTTATAATTGTAATTGTTTTAGTTTGTGGCTAAACGCTCATATAAAAATAAAAAAAATAAAAACAAAAACAAAAGAAAAAGCTCGGCTTGGCTTGATGAGCTCGATCAGCTTGGCTCAAACAAAGCTCAATCGGCTCGACCAGCAAGCTAAGCTCAAGCGGCTGTTTTGAGCTCGATGCTCAAGCCAAGCCAAGCTCAAGCTCAGTGGGCCACTGATCAAGCCAAGCTCAAGCTTTGTAAAGCTTAGCTTAAGCTCGGCTCGTGTGCAGCTCTAATAAGTTGGGTATTGTGCACCTTATTTATGGTGAGAGAGAGGAGTATGGTGGCTTGCATGTTCCAGTGCGCACCGCACACGGGCTTGGTCTTGGGCACGGGCTCCATTCGAGGGCGTTGGCATTGAGGCAGTGTGGCTGTAGAGGCGCTAGTGACGCACTTTACACTTTGCACGTGCTCATCGTGTAATTACCCATCCAGTAACAGCTGCATGTGGCTAGTTCAACAGTCAGAAAAATGGCTAACTATTGAGTCTAAACAGCCAGCATGTAGGTGTAATTTGTTTGCTAGCCTTAACTGCAAGGCTGCGATGTTGTAATAATTCTCGGTAAGACCGAGGTCAATCCACAGGAAAAGAAGTAAACAATTTCAACTACTCTAATAACAAGAATCTAAGAACTTTAGAAAAACAGTTTTTAACATAAAACAGGAAAATCTAAGATTTTGGAAGAACTAGAACATCAATGATCCACTTGTAGTAGTTCAATACCAATCCATTCATCCAAGCACAACACAATTAGAATCAAAGTCCTATCTCTCATCTAATTGGATGATATAACATTCAAGCACAAACAGTCTCACTTAAATCTGAAAATCATATTTCTAGTTCTAATGAAGCACATAGAACTTGAACTTGTAGCCTTCAAAGTAACACTCATGCTAAGAGACTATTAGCATCCTCCAGTGTTACTACAATTTAAATTCAAACAACTTAATCATTGCAATCTCAGAGAATTGCAAGGAATTCATGTCCGAAGTACACAAACTCTCATAATTCTTCTAAAAATTCAACTTTATTCAAACTAGAAGTTCAAAATCCAAAATTAAGAAAATGATACTTACATAAACGAATTAAAGCATTAAAACTTGAAATTATGTTAGTAGTTTAACATGACACCTTCGTATGTACGGAAGCTTAAGGAGCAATAAGAATTATGGCTAAGTCCTATAGGGGGTGATTAGGACCTTTTGAAATTATTTTCACCTACTTACACAATTTAACAAATTAAACTAAGTAAACAAGAACACTTCAGCTTCCAAGCCTAAGTGGGTCCAATCACAAGACTAGCATATGTTTTATGCAATAAACAACCTAGTCTATGCATGCATAAATAATCAAATGATTTAACTAATCAAGCTCCTAATCTATGCAACCTATGTAGACTTATGAGAATGGATCAATGAGCTCAAGTCTACACTATTAGTGAAAGTATATCTTGTGTGTGAATGTGCCTATCTAGTGCCTAGCATACATTCCTACCAAGCATTCATAATTAACAATTAAACATACAGTGCTAAGATAACAATGTGCTCTAATCAATCACAAACACAAGCATGTATAGTGGTTCGACTTTGGGTCAACTCCACTCCCGGTTCAAGTACTCAACTCCTTTGAGAACACTGACATTCACTATCGGAGGTTTTAAATGAGGTTTACCTCTCAACCTTTACACGAAGGTTTTCCTGGTTCACCTCTTAACCATAACCGGAGTTTTGGACAAAGGGCTAACTCTCAACTCAAACGGAGTTTTGGACATAGGCTAACTCTTAACCCGACGCACGTTGACTCCCGTGTCAGAGGCTCCCCCTTAGAGACTTTGTTTAGGCCCAGCAAATGAGCCAAGGAGCTCCAAACAGCCCCTAGTCTTGAGGCCAACAAACAAGCCAAGGAACGGACAACGTCCCTAGTTCGAGTTTGACAAACAAACTCTACACTCAACTCCCACAGGGAATTGAGTGGATGGACTCTCAACAAAGACAACCTTATGTTCACTCGCCTCAAGTGTAAGGCTGCGATGTAGTAATAAAACTCGGTAAGACTGAGGTCGATCCACAGGAAATTAGAAACAGATCCCAAACTATTCCAGCAACTTAGTTTGCAATGAATAAAAGATTCAATTGAGCAATTAAGCTAAAACAAAAACTTAATGGAAAACAGTATTTTTAAAGACACTAAGGCATTCAAGGATCCACTTGTAGCAATCCCATGTCAATCCAATCAATTCAAGCAAGATACACAACTAGATTTGAAGTCCTATCTCTCATCTAGTTGGAAAATAAAGCATTAAACACATTCAATTCCACTCAAGTTGAACTTCCAAGTTCTAGTCTCATTCAACAATGTAGAATTCGAAATCATAGCCTTTGGAGTAACAGCCATGCCTATGGACTATGGCCTGCTCAAGGATTACTATAATTCGAATCTAAACAAACACAATGTGATAATCTCAGAGAATTACAAGGAATCCATGTCCGAAGCACATGAACTCTCATAAAACATCTAAAACTACCAACTTTAAGAACTACAATAGGTAAAAATCCAAACTTGAAGTAGAGTTACTTGAATTAAAATGAATCAAACATGAAATTGGCTACAAGCTTCACCTCTCAGCCTTAGTTGAGAGATTCTAGCCGAGCATTGTCATACTACAATTAAAACTCATGAAAAAACTAGAAAACATAGAAAAACTGGAGTTTGGAGGGTTGCAGACGCTCCACGACGGCTTCCTTCCTCTCCCATGACGTCCCTTGGCTTCTATGATACCTTAGGAAGAACCCCTTGGTGTCCTTTTATAGTGAGGACACTCGGTTGCGTTGGAATCTTTCAGAAATTGCAAAAGGTTACGCAGTGCGCAACAATTTTCAGAGCCTGAAATAGAAACTTCCTGTTTTGTATGTGGCCAACCGGTCGGACGACCGGTCGGACCTATCTACTTGGGAGTCCAGTGCGCACAAGAGGCTTCCTGCCTTGATGGCCGACCGGTCAAGACCGGTCGGACCATAATGAATTTGAGTCCAGGGAGTTTAACAGGTCCACCGACCTGTTGGCCGACCGGTCCAGACCGGTCGGACCAACTCGTCCCTTAGTCCAGTGGTCTCCAGAGGTGCGGCTGACCAGTCAGGCCTGCTGTTCTTCTTCTTTTTCTTCCTTTCTTTCTTCTACTTTCTTTTCTCGTTGCTTTCTTCTTTCTTTGCTCCTCTTTCAATCTTCATCCCATGCATCTAAATATGTTCTTTTGGTCTCTAATTGGATGAAATCCACTCTCATTCCTACAATCACAAAACATGCGTTAGATGGGCCTTTTAAACATGCAAACCATGCATATAATGTGATGCAATGGGTTATGCAATGTATAAATTGGAGGTTCAACACCTTACTTGTCGGATGAGCCCCTTGATCAGCGCCGGTTCGAGTTACTTGATCTCCGCTCTCCCGTGCTTTAATCAACTTCCCTTGCTCCCCCAATCGTATTGCTGTTACGTCGTCAATACCTCAGCTACACTTGATCAATCACCTTACTTATGATGCCTTTGAGATGCCCAAGGTGATAGGAGGGTAGGTTTGAGAGCTCTACAACTAATAGGAATAGGTTGCCTAGAGTTGCTCACCTACAACGATCTCATCTTAGGTATTTGGATAAGGATATGACTATCAAAGAAGATCCAAACTCTAGAGATCAAGAGGGGATGAAGGTCATCTTCTTCATGAGCTTGGAATGCTCTAATCTTGTGTTAAAGCATAAGGAAGATGCCTTACATAGGTTGGGAATGAGCCTCAAATGGTCTCCAACAATGGTGGCTTCACTCCTCACAAAATTCCTTTGCATTTCCCTCAATATGAGCCAAGCCCCTTTATAAAAAGGTTTGCAACAGACTAAAAAAAGGCAAAAAACAGCTACCGTTGACTTGTCCCGACCGGTCAAGACCGGTAGGCTAGAGGCCAGCCAAGACAGTGAGATTGCTGTCAAGAGGCCAACCAAGACAGTGAGATCACTGTCAGAGGCCAGTCAAGACCGGTTGTCCATTCACTTCAAAACAGTTACCATTTGCCACATTTTCTATCTCGACAACTTCATGAGGAAAGACTTCTTTAACAATATATGAGCCTATCTATCAAGATCTCAATTTTTCTAGAAAAAGATGAAGTCGGGAATTGTACAAGAGCACTTTCTAACCTTCATGGAAAGTTTTTTGGAAGATATGTTTGTCATAAAAGGCCTTCATTCTACTCTTGTAAGTCCTCGAATTCTCATACGCATCATTCTGGATCTCATCAATCTCATTCAATTAGAGTTTGTGAAGTGAGCTAGCCTTGTCGACGTCAAAGTTCAATGCCCGAATTGCCCAATAGGCTTTGTGTTCAAGTTCTACGGGCAAGTGACAAGCTTTCCCATAGACAAGTCTATAGGGGGACATTCCAATGGGGGTCTTGTAAGCGGTACGGTGAGCCCAAAGAGCATCGTCTAATCTAAATGACCAATCTTTGCGATCTAGTCTCACTGTCTTTTCCAAAATTTGTTTAATTTCTTGATTGGAAATTTCAGCTTGCCCACTTATCTGTGGGTGGTATGGGGTACTCACTTTGTGTCTAATGCCGTATTTTTTCATTAAGGCTTCGAAAAACCTATTGCAAAAGTGAGAACCGCCATAACTTATGATGGCTCGAGGTGTTCCAAATCTAAATAATATATTTTCTTTAAGGAACTTTAGAACCGTACGATGATTGTTAGTTTTACATGGGATCGCCTCTATCCAGTTGGACACATAGTCTACAGCGAGTAATATATAGACATGTCCAAAAGATGTGGGGAATGGTCCCATGAAATCAGTGCCCCAACAGTCAAAGACTTCAAGATGTTAAATTGGGTAAGAGGCATCATATTTCGATGGGACAATCCTCTTAACTTTTTACAGCGCTCGCATGCTTTGCAAAACTCATGGGTGTCCTTAAATAGAGTGGGCCAATAAAAACCACACTGCATAATTTTTATAGTGGTTTTCTTAGCAGAAAATAACCCCCACATGCCTGATCATGACAAAAGGAGATGACAGAATTATGTTCATCATCAAGGACACATCTCCTAATTATTTGATCTGGGCAATATTTAAAAAGTAAAAGCTCATCCTAGAAAAATATGCGCACTTCCCTTAGAAATTTTCGTCTATCCTGCTCATTCCATTGAATCGACATCGCACCTATGGAAAGATAGTTTGCAATATCAGCATACCATGGTGGATACATAGCAACAAAGAGTTTCTCATCAAGGAATGAGTCCTCTATAGGTGACTCGTCAATGAAATTCGATAAAACTAAGTGGGATAGATGGTCCACCACCACATTCTCTACTTCTTTCTTATCATTGATCTCTAAATTGAATTCTTGAAGGAGTAGGATCTATCTAAGCAAACATAGCATAGCATCCTTCTTAGAAAGAAGGTATTTCAGTGTCGCATGATCTGTGTAAACTATAACCTTGGATCCTATCAAGTATGCCCTGAACTTATCCTGGAAAAAACAATGGCTAGGAGCTCCTTCTTTGTAGTCGAGTAATTGACTTGGGCAGGATTCAAGGTCCTACTCTCATAGTAAATAACGTGGGGTTTCTTGTCCTTCCTTTGTCCTAACACCGCACCAATAGCATAATCGCTCGCATCTCACATCAGTTCAAAAGGAATGGACCAATCTGGTGGTTGCATGATAGGAGCGGTTGTCAACATATCTTTTAACTTTGAAAAAGCTAATTGACATTTAGCACTCCACTCAAATTGGTTCTCCTTTTGGAGAAGGTTACATAAGGGCCTAGAGATATGGCTGAAATCCTTTATGAACCTTCTGTAAAAGCCAGCATGTCCAAGTAAAGACCACACATCGCGTATGCTCTTGGGTGGTGGTAGGTTGGAAATAATATCGATTTTTGTCCAATCTACCTCTATTCCATTGGACGACATGATGTGTCCAATGACTATTTCTCTTTGTACCATAAAATGACACTTTTCCCAGTTTAAAATAAGGTTCTTCTCCTCACACCTTGTTAAGACCAACTTCAAGTGATCCAAGCATTCTACAAATGTACAACCAAAAACAGAAAAATCATCCATTAAAACTTTGAGAAATTCACCCACCATGTTTGAGAAAATACTTAACACGCAACGTTGGAATGTGGCGGGTGCTGTTCGCTCGCCTCAAGTGTAAAGCTGCGATGTAGTAATAAATCTCGATAAGACCGAGGTCGATCCACAGGGAATTAAAAACAACTTTTAAACTATTCCAACAACTCAGTTTGCAATGGGTATGAGTTTCAATTGAGTAATTAAACTAAAACAGAAACTTAACGGAAAATCAGTAATTTAAGGTACTAAGGCATTCAAGGATCCACTTGTAGCAATTCCATGTCAATTCAATCAATCCAAGTATAGAGCACAACTAGATTTGAAGTCCTATCTCTCATCTAGTTGGAAAATAAAGCATTCAAACACATTCAATTCCATTCAAGCTGAATTTCCAAGTTCTAGTCCCATTCAACACATGTAGGATTCGAAATCATAGCCTTCGGAGTAACAGCCATGCCTATGGACTATGGCTTGCTCAAGGGTTACCTTAATTCGAACCTAAACAAACACAATATGATAATCTCGGAGAATTGCAAGGAATCCATGTTCGGAGCACATGAACTCTCATAAAACATCTCAAACTACCAACTTAACGGACTAAAATAAATAAAAATCCAAACTTGAATTGAAATTACTTGAATTAAACTGAATCAAACATGAAATTAGCTACAAGCTTCACCTCTCAGCCTTAGCTAAGAGATTCTAGCCGAGCATTGTCATACTACAACTAGAACTCATAAGAAAAAGCATAAAAACTAGAAAAATAAAAATTGGAGGGTTGCAGACACTCCACGACAGCTTCCTCTCTCTAGAACCACGTCCCTTAGCTTCTATGATGACCTAGGAAGAGCCCCTAGGTGTCCTTTTATAGTGGGAAAGCCCCCTTGCGTCGGAAACATCCAGAACTTGCGTAAGGTTATGCACTGCGCAGAAATTTCTGGAATCCCGTTTTAGAAACTGCCTGATTTTTAACGTGGCCGACCGATCGGACGACCGGTTGGACTGGCCTAGCCGACCGGTCACGACCGGTCGGACCTGTCTGTTTTTAATCTAGAGGGTTTCCCCAGCATCTACGACCTGTTGGCCGACCTGTGTTGAACCTCCAATTTATACATTGCATTACCCATTACATGACAAGGTTTGCATGATTTCATGGTTTAAAGGCCCACTTAACATATGTTTTGTGATTATAGGGATGAGAGCGGACTTCATTTAATTACAAGCCAAAAGGATGCATTTGGAGCTATTGCGTGAAGTCCTAAGATGGACCAAAGGAAGAAGAAGAAAGAGGGAGAAAAGAGGATGAAGAAAAGAAGAAAAAGTGGAAGAAACACAAGGCAGACCGGTCGTCCGACCGGTCAGCCACATCAAAGGACCAAGTAGAAGAGAGGCCGACCGGTCATGACCGGTAAGCCATGAAAGCTGAATACAAAAGAAGACAGGCCGACCGGTCACGACCGGTCGGCCACGCACTCTGGAAGGCTAAAGGATCAGCCCGACCGGTCATTACCGGTCGGGTATACACGCTGGACTGTGGACAGGTCTGTCCGACCGGTCATGACCGGTCGGCAGCACTCCCTGGACTGTTTTAGAAGCTAGTCCGACTGGTCACGACCTGTCGGCTTTGCGTAACATGATTCCTTTCTAAAGTGGGATTCCGAAAAACGCTGCGCAATGCGTAGTCTTTCGCAGAATCCGACGCAAGGGAGGTTGCTTGCTATAAAAGGCCACCTAGGGGCTCTCCCTAAGGTATCAGAGAGGCTAGGGAACGTGAGTTTAAAGGGCGAAGGCGATTGTGGAGCGGCTGCAACTCTCCTATTCGGGTTTTTCTATTTTTATGCTTTATTTCAGAGTTTTTAGTTGTAGCATGACTATGCTCGGCTAAAACCTCTCAGCTAAGGCTGGGAGGTGAAGCTTGTAGCTAATACTATGTTGATTTCAGTTTAATTCAAGTAATTTGCATTCAAGTTTGGATTTTTGCATGGTTTAGTTCCAAATAATGGTAGTTTGAGATGTTTTATCTGAGTTTATGTGCTCCGGACATGAATTCCTTTTAATTCTCTGAGATTATCATGTTTGTTTATCTAAATTCGGATTATAGTAATCCTTGAGCAGGCCATAGTCCAGAGGCATGGCTGTTACTCCGC
Organism: Liriodendron chinense; assembly: GCA_003013855.2. Lineage (NCBI taxonomy): Eukaryota > Viridiplantae > Streptophyta > Magnoliopsida > Magnoliales > Magnoliaceae > Liriodendron > Liriodendron chinense. The sequence continues at coordinate 442,206 of PVNU02001229.1, read as the reverse complement.
AGGCTATAGTTTGAATTTTGTATTGTTTGAATGGAACTAGAACTTGGAAGTTCAACTTGAATGTGATGGAATGTGTGTGAATGCTTTACTTTCCAACTAGATGAGAGATAGGACTTCGAATCTAGTTGTGTTCTCTATTTGGATTGACTGAATTAACATAGGATTGCTACAAGTGGATCCTTGAAAGCCTTAGTACTTAGTATCTCTGATTTTTCATTAAATTCCTGTTTTAAGTAAGCACTCTTTTAAATCTGATTTCCTTTAAAAAGCCGAGTTGCTGGAGTGATTTGGTAGCTGTTACTATTTCCCTGTGGATCGACCTCGGTCTTACCGAGATTTATTACTACATCACAGCCTTACACTTGAGGCGAGCGAACAAGTTTTTGGTGCCGATGCCGGGGAGATTAGATAACGGTTTTCAAATAATTTCAGTGGCTGTAGAAGTAGAAATAGTTAGGCGTTTTGATTTTCTTAGAACTAACAAGTTTTTCTGTTTTGTAGGAGTTTTTTCTCTAGTTCAAGCGCATCAGGTGATACCCTTCTAACTTAGCTTCTGCAGAATTTTCTTTCAGTTTCAGATTTTAGTTTCCTAGAATAGGATTAGTTTCAGTTTCTGGTTGAGTGGTTTATGTCCCGTTGGGAACGTAACCATTCAAATCGTCTCCAATCTGAAGGTGGTTTAGTTGGACCATTGTCAGTCCATAGACGAGTCCGAAATTATCAAGAGCATTGTGAAAGTTTGGGGAGTATGGATCAAACACCCTTAAGGAATCCTCCCCCCCCCCTACTCCAACCACAAACGCAAATCAGGAAGGAGTAGGAGAGAATGAGGTACATAATGTTCCTCCAATGAGATCACTACGGGATTACCTACAACCTGCTCGTACAATTACACCTTCTTGCATAGTTCTACCAGCTAACGGTGGGACCCTTGACATAAAACCGGGAGTAATCCAACTTTTACCTAAATTCCATGGGCTAGACTCTGACCGCCCATACTTACACTTGCAAGAATTCGAAGAAGTGTTGGCCACCTTGCATTATCCCAATGTTTCTGGGGATACAATCAGACTTAAACTTTTTCCCTTCACTTTGAAAGAAAGAGCCAAAGATTGGCTTCACTCTCTTAGACCATATTCGATTGGGTCATGGGTTGAGATGAACCGGGAATTCTTGAAAAAGTTCTTCCCGGCTCATAAAATAAACACTCTTCGAAGGGCCATAATGAATTTCTCAGCTAAAGAGGGTGAATCATTCTTTCAATGTTGGGAAAGATTTAAGGAACTCCTGCTTACTTGCCCACATCATGGCTATGAGAGTTGGCGAGTTATAATTTTTTTCAATGATGGATTAAGTTCTAATATGCGCCAATTTGTGGAAATGATGTGCAATGGCGAGTTTATGAGTAAAAATCCAGATGATGCTTGGAGTTACTTGGACATGTTGGCTGAAAACGCCCAATCTTGGGATACCTCGGATAAACCCAAGAACCCCAAGCCTACTCAAGAGAAAGGAGGGATATATGTCCTTAAAGAGGAAGACGACGTGAATGTAAGGATAGCCAACCTCACAAGGAAGGTTGAGGCTATGGAACTTAGCAAAAATGGAGTTTCCAAGTCCAAGGAAGCTGTTGAAACCACATGTGGGATTTGTCTCACCGACTTACACGCTACGCAAGATTGTCCCACAATTCCTGCATTTAAGGAAGTGCTGCAAGAGACAGCCAATGCCACATATGGTTATCAACGGCCCTTCAATGGACCGATAGGTAATACATACAATGAGAGTTGGAAGAACCACCTGAATTGCAGTTGGAAGAATGCTCCTACGGGCAATCCTACCAACTCCCAAAGAGGGCCACCCATGCAAAATATGGCCCCACCTCAATTCTCATTGGAGGATACCTTGAGAGCGTTTATGCAAGGGCAAGCACAAATAAATGAATCGAATCAACAATTGTTCCAAGAGCTGAAAGTCTCGGTTGATGAGATTAAGGGACGCTTGAATGCTAGGGAAGGGACCTTTCCGACCCAACCTCAGCCCAATCCAAAGCAAGTACATGAAGTAAGCATCCCTAATCCTTCCAATCAAAACATGGAGCAAGCTAAATCCATTACCACCCTTAGAAGTGGTAAACAAATTGACAAAACTATTCCGGTGAAGGCCGATGAGCCTAATGATCTGATAAATTCTGAGGATGAAAATGGATCTAACTTAGCCCCACAACAACCGGAACGCATTTACAAGCCCATAGCACCATTCCCATCGAGATTGGTTGCCCCAAAATCTCTCCCAAATTCTCAAGATATTCTAGAGATTTTCAGGCAAGTCAAGATCAATATCCCTTTGCTTGATGCCATCAAACAAATTCCCTCTTATGCCAAGTTTCTAAAAGACCTATGCACAACAAAACGCAAATATAATGTGCAGCAAAAGGCCTTCTTAACTGAGCAAGTTAGTGCCATCCTCACTCAAAAGACTCCCCCAAAATTCAAAGATCCCGGTAGTCCCACCGTCTCATGTATCATTGGAGACTACCGGATTGAACGTGCCTTGTTAGACTTGGGGGCGAGTGTGAACTTGATCCCATACTCGGTATATGAGCAATTGGGCTTGGTGAATTAAAACCCACCAAAACCACATTGCAACTCGCTGATAGATCTATCCATGTACCGAGGGGGATAGTTGAGGATGTTCTAGTCCAAGTTGACAAATTCTACTACCCGGTAGATTTTATAGTCTTGGACACACAACCGGTTTTGGATGCTAGCACCCAAATACCGGTGATATTAGGCCGCCCATTCCTTGCCACATCAAACGCAATCATCAATTGCCAGAATTGGGTGATGCAACTATCTTTTGGAAACATGACACTAGAGGTAAATGTGTTTCATTTGGGCAAAAGACATAGGGATGTCGATGATGATGAGTTCTTCGATGTGAACATGCTCGAAACTTTTGAAGAAGAAGAACTCCTCCAACTTGAACCACTAGAAAGCTTGGAGACATGCTTAGCACGTTTCATGGATTCCGAAGATCCCATCAGTAGTGAGATTGTGCAGGCATTAAATATAGAAAGACCGGTAGTTGATACTAGCCGGTGGAGGCCCCACTTTGAAAAATTGCCACCAACCACATCAAGGCCTCTACCGTCTAACATTAAACCACCAAAGCTTGACCTCAAACCGCTACCATCAGAGCTTAAATACGTATATTTGGGTCAAGAAGAAACGTTCCCAGTTGTCATTGCCTCCCACCTAGAGAAAGACCAAGAGCTCAAGTTGATTGAGCTACTCAAAGAACATCGAGAAGCCATAGGTTGGACAATAGCGGATCTCAAAGGGATAGATCCTTCGGTTTGCACTCACCGTATACACCTTGAAGAAGATGCAAAAACGTCTAGACAACCTCAAAGAAGGCTAAATCCAAAAATGATGGAGGTTGTCAAAGCCGAGGTGTTGAAGCTATTGGATGTGGGTATTATCTACCCCATCTCAGATAGCCAATGGGTGAGTCCTACCCAAGCTGTCCCCAAGAAATCCGGTATTACCATCATTGAGAACGCCAACAACGAACTTATACCGACAAGGGTGACAACCGGTTGGCGTATGTGCATTGATTATAGGAAGCTCAATACAGTTACTAGGAAAGACCACTTTCCTCTCCCATTTATGGATCAAATATTGGAGAGGTTGGCAGGCCATTCCTATTACTGCTTCCTAGATGGCTATTTTGGATACAACCAAATTGAGATAGCTCCGGAAGATCAAGAGAAAACCACTTTTACATGCCCGTTTGGCACCTTCGCTTACCGAAGAATGCCATTCGGGTTATGTAATGTGTTAGTGCACTTCAGCCATCCAGCAAAGAGGTCCGACCGGTCATGACCGGTCGGCCTGATGCATTAGGCTTATCCAGCAAGGGGGTCCGACCGGTCATGACCGGTCGGCCAGTATGTTTGGCCTGTTCATTCAGCAAAGGGGTCCGACCGGTCATGACCGGTCGGGGCAGGCCGTTTTATGGCCGTTTTATGACCGTTGGAGCCTCTTTTCTATAAATATGGAGCTCCATTCTTGGGTCAAGTGAGAGAAGTTTTTGAGAGCCCATTCCATACTCATCTTATACATCATTTGGGGCCTCAAAGAGGAGGTTTTCAAGTCATATCCCTTGTGTATCAAACACAAGTATGGGCATTCAAATGCTATCTAGAGATGACTTGATTCCTCTCTCAAATCTAGAGGTGTGACACTATTCCACATAGGTATATCCTTTGTCCAAGACCTCTAGAAGACTCTCTAGGTGAATCTCCTAGTTGGAACAACCTACACATCCCATGTATGAGATTCACCCATTCTCCTAGCACCTTGGGCATTTCAAGGCATCGCATGCAAGGTGTTTGATCGAATGTGGCTGAGGCATTGGCGACGCAACGGCGACACGATCGAGGGAGCAAAGGGAAGCTGATTGAAGCACGGGAGAGCGGAGATCAAGCAACCCATTACGGCGCTAAACAAGGGGCTCATCCGACAAGTAAGTTGTCTCATTTGAGAGTCCATTTTAGAGTTTGTTTGTCAACTCGCCTTAGGGACGTTAGCCGTTCCTTGGCCCGTCAGCCGGGCCTAAACTAAGTCTCCAAGGGGGAGCCTCCGACACGGGAGTAAACGTGCGATAAGGTTGAGAGTTAGCCTATGTCCAAAACTCCGGATACGGTTGAGAGGTGAACCGATAAAACCTCCGTGTAAAGGTTGAGAGGTGAACCTCATTTAAAACCTCCGATAGTGAATGCCGGTGTGCTCAAAGGGGTTGAGTACTTGAACCGGGAGTGGAGTAGACACGTAGTCGAACCACTATACATCCTTGTGTTTGTGATTGTCATTGAGCACATTGATATCTTTGCATTGTTAGTTTAATTGCTTAATTATGAATGATTGATATGAATGCATGCTAGGCACTTTTTAGGCATCCTTGCACAAGATGTACCTTCACTACTTGTGTAGACTTGAGCTCATTGATCCAATCTCATAAGTCTACACAAGGTGCATAGGTTAGTAGCTTAATTAGTTGAATCATTTTCTTACCTATGCATGCTTAGACTAGGTTTGGTTATTGCTTAACTCTTGCTAGTCTTGTGATTGGACCCACCAAGGCTTGGAAGCCAAGGTGTTCTTGCTTACCTAGCTTAAACTTGTTGAATTGTATAAGTAGGCGAAATTTTTTTTAAAAAGGTCCTATTCACCCCCCCCTCTAGGTCCATAGACATATCTCCGAGTATCTCTACAAGCGGTAAAACAAGCAATTTCAATTGGTATCAGAGCGGGTTTCTCTTTAAGGGCTTAATTGCCTAGAGATAGATCCAAAAGAGAAACTTGAAAATATGTCTAGAGAGGGTAGCTAGTTATGCTTTTATTGGTAAATCTGAGGATTTCAGCCTCATTTCTGTGTATATGGGCAAATCGGAGGATTCAAGCCTCATTCGCCCAAATTTTGATAATTTAGCTTTGCTTTTATTGATACATTTGCTTGCTAGATTGTCATCTTGCTTAGATTAGCTAACCATCTTGAGTTTTATGCTTCATATATGCTAATCTTTGCTTTGTATTGGTCTTGATATACCATTAGGGGAGGTTGGTTGATTGGGCTATAAGCCCTTTTGTGCTTCATTGCAAATATATATCCTTGACCAATTGCATGATTAACCTTGGCTGAATAGTTACATTTCTTGTTAATCATGTTTCTTAGCTTGCTCCATGTATTTATGATTCATGCACCCTATACTCTCCTTTTAGCATGTGCTTATAGTTATAACTGCGACACACTATCTCATCTTACCTTAACTTCATTGGTATATCATTAAGGGGGAGAGATTAGTTTGTCAATTGCTAACAAAAAGGGGGAGAAAGATCAAATCCCACCAAAACTAGTTTGCTATGTTTTGTGATGCAGGGATTGACAGGTTGTGGGGGAGCAAACTGAAGCGGAGCAGCATAGTTTAGACATGTCAAGAGTCCTGTAATTTATGCTTTATCATTGTAATATCTTGAACATGTAATTTGTTTTGGTAGGTTAAGTTTTTGTAAGTAATTGACAAAGGGGGAGATTGTTAGTGCACTTTTTTGTGGCATACTAGTGCACCTTGTTTGTCAATCACTTACAGCTGTGAGTCTTGTGTCGGTTGAGCCCAATGAAGACGAAGACCGAAGACTCAAGACGTCCAGCCACATCAAGGAAGAAGATTCAGGTATATGAGATGCCTTGGTGCCTTAACCTCGACCAAAACCTATCCCCTGTGTACTCTTGATGACCATGACCATATTTAGAACCATTTTGTCATCATAGAGTGGCCCTAGGTGTCCCAAAAGAACACCCACACCTTGGCCAATATGGTTGTGCTGAAGAATGCATGGGATTGCAAAGTGTAGGGCTGAACCCAGGCCTGTCCGACCGGTCTAGACCGGTCGGCCAGACCAAACAGCAAGGGCTGTGTGTGCAGACTAGTGGACCGACCGGTCATGACCGGTCGGCCCTCGCAAATGAAGAAGATCAGCTAGCACTGCCGACCGGTCATGACCGGTCGGCCTGGAAAATCTTCAGCCATCCAGCAAAGAGGTCCGACCGGTCATGACCAGTCGGCCTGATGCATTAGGCCTATCCAGCAAGGGGGTCCGACCGGTCATGACCGGTCGGCCAGTATGTTTGGCCTGTTCATTCAGCAAAGGGGTCCGACCGGTCATGACCGGTCGGGGCAGGCCGTTTTATGGCCGTTTTATGACCGTTGGAGCCTCTTTTCTATAAATATGGAGCTCCATTCTTGGGTCAAGTGAGAGAAGTTTTTGAGAGCCCATTCCATACTCATCTTATACATCATTTGGGGCCTCAAAGAGGAGGTTTTCAAGTCATATCCCTTGTGTATCAAACACAAGTATGGGCATTCAAATGCTATCTAGAGATGACTTGATTCCTCTCTCAAATCTAGAGGTGTGACACTATTCCACATAGGTATATCCTTTGTCCAAGACCTCTAGAAGACTCTCTAGGTGAATCTCCTAGTTGGAACAACCTACACATCCCATGTATGAGATTCACCCATTCTCCTAGCACCTTGGGTATTTCAAGGCATCGCATGCAAGGTGTTTGATCGAATGTGGCTGAGGCATTGGCGACGCAACGGCGACACGATCGAGGGAGCAAAGGGAAGCTGATTGAAGCACGGGAGAGCGGAGATCAAGAAACCCATTACGGCGCTAAACAAGGGGCTCATCCGACAAGTAAGTTGTCTCATTTGAGAGTCCATTTTAGAGTTTGTTTGTCAACTCGCCTTAGGGACGTTAGCCGTTCCTTGGCCCGTCAGCCGGGCCTAAACTAAGTCTCCAAGGGGGAGCCTCCGACACGGGAGTAAACGTGCGATAAGGTTGAGAGTTAGCCTATGTCCAAAACTCCGGATACGGTTGAGAGGTGAACCGATAAAACCTCCGTGTAAAGGTTGAGAGGTGAACCTCATTTAAAACCTCCGATAGTGAATGCCGGTGTGCTCAAAGGGGTTGAGTACTTGAACCGGGAGTGGAGTAGACACGTAGTCGAACCACTATACATCCTTGTGTTTGTGATTGTCATTGAGCACATTGATATCTTTGCATTGTTAGTTTAATTGCTTAATTATGAATGATTGATATGAATGCATGCTAGGCACTTTTTAGGCATCCTTGCACAAGATGTACCTTCACTACTTGTGTAGACTTGAGCTCATTGATCCAATCTCATAAGTCTACACAAGGTGCATAGGTTAGTAGCTTAATTAGTTGAATCATTTTCTTACCTATGCATGCTTAGACTAGGTTTGGTTATTGCTTAACTCTTGCTAGTCTTGTGATTGGACCCACCAAGGCTTGGAAGCCAAGGTGTTCTTGCTTACCTAGCTTAAACTTGTTGAATTGTATAAGTAGGCGAATTTTTTTTTAAAAAGGTCCTATTCACCCCCCCTCTAGGTCCATAGACATATCTCCGAGTATCTCTACAAGCGGTAAAACAAGCAATTTCATAATGCACCCGCCACATTTCAACGATGCATGTTGAGTATTTTCTCGGACATGGTGGGAGAGTTTCTTGAGGTATTCATGGATGATTTTTCTGTTTTTGGTTGTACATTTGAGGAGTGTCTCAAGCACTTGAAGTTGGTCTTGATGAGGTGTGAGGAAAAGCAACTTGTATTAAACTGGGAAAAGTGCCATTTCATGGTACAAAGAGGAATAGTCCTTGGACATATCATCTCGTCCAATGGAATAGAAGTAGACTGGGCGAAAATTGACATAATTTCCAATCTACCACCACCCAAAAGCATACGCGATGTGTGGTCCTTCCTTGGACACGCCGATTTTTATCGAAGGTTTATAAAGGACTTTAGTCACATCTCAAGGCCTTTATGAAACCTTCTACAAAAGGAGAACCAATTCGAGTGGAGTGCCGAATGTCAATTAGCTTTTTCAAAGCTAAAAGACATGTTAACAACCGCTCCTATCATGCAACCACCAGATTGGTCCACTCCTTTTGAGTTGATGTGCGATGCAAGCAATTTTGCTATTGGGGAGATGTTAGGCCAAAAGAAGGATAAAAAGCCCCATGTCATCTACTACGCAAGTAGGACCTTGAATCCTGCCCAAGTTAACTATTCGACTACGGAGAAAGAGCTCCTAGCTGTCATTTTTGCCTTGGACAAATTCAGACCATACTTAATAGGATCCAAAGTTATCATTTATACAGATCATGCGGCGCTAAAATACCTTCTTTCCAAGAAGGATGCTAAGCCCCGTTTGCTAAGATGGATCCTACTCCTTCAAGAATTCGATTTGGAGATCAAAGATAAGAAGGGGGTAGAAAATGTGGTGGCGGATCATCTATCCCGCCTAGTCCTACCAAATTCCATTGACGAGTCACCTATTGAGGACTCATTCCCTGATGAGCAACTCTTTGTTGCTATGCATCCACCATGGTACGCTGATATAGCCAATTATCTTTCCACAGGTGCAATGCCGACTCATTGGACTGCGCAAGACAAACGTAAATTTCTAAGGGAAGTGCGCAGATTTTTCTGGGATGAACCTCTATTGTTTAAATATTGCCCAGACCAAATTATAAGGAGATGCATTCCCGATGATAAACACAATTCAGTCATCTCCTTTTGTCATGATCAAGCATGTGGGGGTCATTTTTCAGCCAAGAAAACAACTGCAAAAATTCTGCAGTGTGGTTTTTATTGGCCCACATTATTTAAAGATACCCACGAGTTTTGCAAAGCGTGCGAGCGCTGCCAGAAGTTAGGAGGATTATCCCGTCGAAATATGATGCCTCTCACCCCAATTCAACATCTTGAAGTCTTTGACTGTTGGGGCATCGATTTTATGGGACCATTCCCCTCATCTTTTGGACTTGTCTATATTCTGTTGGCCGTAGACTATGTGTCTAAATGGATAGAGGCTATCCCATGTAGAACTTCCAAGTTCTAGTCCCATTCAACACATGTAGGATTCGAAATCATAGCCTTCGGAGTAACAGCCATGCCTATGGACTATGGCTTGCTCAAGGGTTACCATAATTCGAACCTAAATAAACACAATATGATAATCTCAGAGAATTGCAAGGAATCCATGTCCGGAGCACATGAACTCTCATAAAACATCTCAAACTACCAACTTAAGGGACTAAAATAAATAAAAATCCAAACTTGAATTGAAATTACTTGAATTAAACTGAATCAAACATGAAATTAGCTACAAGCTTCACCTCTCAGCCTTAGCTGAGAGATTCTAGCCGAGCATTGTCATACTACAACTAGAACTCATAAGAAAAAGCATAAAAACTAGAAAAATAAAAAATTGGAGGGTTGCAGATGCTCCACGATAGCTTCCTCTCTCTAGAACCACGTCCCTTAGCTTCTATGATGACCTAGGAAGAGCCCTTAGGTGTCCTTTTATAGTGGGAAAGCCCCCTTGCGTCGGAAACATCCAGAACTTGCGTAAGGTTACGCACTGCGTAGAAATTTTCGGAATCCCGTTTTAGAAACTGCCCGATTTTTAACTTGGCCGACCGGTCAGACGACCGGTCGGACTGGCCTAGCCGACCGGTCACGACCGATCAGACCTGTCTGTTTTTAGTCCAGAGGGTTTCCCCAGCATCTACGACCTGTTGGTTGACCGGTCACGACCGGTCGGACCAAACTGGTCATGTGTCCAGCGAGCTCAACATCAGCACCGACCGGTTGGCCGACCGGTCAAGACCGGTCGGACCAATTGGTCCTTTTTCCAGTGGTGTCCAGAGGCGTGGCCGACCGGTCGGACATGCTTTTCTTGTTCTTTTTCTTCTTTCTTCATTCTATTTTCTCCCTCTTTCTTCTTCCTTCTTTGGTCTACCTTGGACCTTCCTTCAAAGGTTCTAAATGGACCCTTTTTGGTCTCCAATTGAGTGAAGTCTGCTCTCATTCCTACAATCACAAAACATGTGTTAGATGGGCCTTTTTATCATGAAAACCATGCATACAATGTCATGTACTGGGCAATGCAATGTATAAATTGGAGGTTCAACAGGTGCATTACATATTCCAAATGTCATCCTTCGGTATGCGAAGGTGCCAAATGGGCATGTAAAGGTAGTCTTCTCTTGGTCTTCCAAGGCTATCTCAATTTGGTTATAGCTGGAATACCCATTGAGGAAGTAGTAATAAGAGTGACCCACTAACCTCTCTAAAACTTGATCCATGAATGGGAGAGTGAAGTGGTCCTTCCTAGTGACCTGTGTTTAGCTTTCGATAATCTATGCACATACACCAACTGGTGGTCAGTCTAGTTGGTATAAGCTCGTTGTTGGCATTTTCTATGATGGTAATACAGGACTTCTTAAGGACAACTTGGGTAGGACTCACCCATTAGCTATCCAAGATGGGGTAGATGATACCCGCATCTAGTAGTTTTAACACCTCGGCTTTGACAACCTCCATCATATTTGGATTTAGCCATCTTTGAGGTTGTCTAGTCGTTTTGCATTTTCCTCTAGGTGTACACGGTGAGTGAAAAATGAAGAGTCTATCCCCTTGAGGTCCGCTATTATCCAACCTATGGCTCCCTTATGTTCTTTAAGTAGCTCAATCAACTTGAGCTCTTAGTCTTTTCCTAGGTGAGAGGCAATGATAACCGGGAATGTTTCTTCTTGACCCAAATATACATATTTTAGCTTAGATGGCAGTGGTTTAAGGTCAAGCTTCGGCGGTTCGATGTTAGACAGTAGAGGCCTTGATGTGGTTGGTGGCAATCTTTCAAAATGGGGCCTCCACCGGCTAGTACCAACTACCGATTTCTCAATATTCAATGCTTGCACAATTTCACTAATGATGGGGTCTTTGGAATCCTCGAAATTTTCTAAGCATGTCTCTAAGATTTCTAGTGGTTTAAATTGAAGAAGCTCTTCTTCTTTAAAAGATTCGAGCATGTTTACCTCGAAGAGCTCATCATCATCAACATCCCTATGCATTTTGCCCAAGTGGAACACATTCACCTCTAATGTCATGTTTTCAAAGGATAATTGCATTACCCCATTCCGGCAATTTATTATTGCATTTGATGTAGCAAGGAAGGGGTGGCCTAGTATCACCGGTATTTGAGTGCTAGCATCCAATACCGGTTGTGTGTCTAAGACAATGAAATCTACCAGATAGTAGAATTCATCAATGACATCCTCAACAATCCCTGTCAGTACACGGATGGATCTATCAGCAAGTTGCAATGTGGTTTTGGTGGGTTTTAATTCACCAAGACCCAATTGCTCATATACCGAATATGGGATTAAATTTACCCTTGCCCCCAAGTCTAGCAATGCGATAGTCACCAATGATGTATGAAAATGTGGGACAATCGGATCCTTGAATTTTGGAGGGGTCTTTTGAGTGAGAATGGCACTCACTTGCTCATTCAAAAAGGCCTTTTGTTGCACATTATATTTGCGTTTGGTTGTGCATAGGTCCATTAGAAACTTGGCATAAGAGGGGATTTGTTTAATGGCATCAAGCAATGGAATGTTTATCTTGACTTGTCTGAAAATCTCTAAAATATCATGAGAGTTTAGGAGAGATTTTGGAGCAATCAATCTCGAAGGGAATGGTGCTACGGGCTTATAAACGCGTTCCGTTTCTTGTGGGGCTGAGTTAGATCTGTCCTCATCCTTAGAATTTACCGGATCATTAGGCATGTCGGCCTTCACCAGAATAGATTTGTCAATTTGCTTACCACTTCTAAGAGTGGTGATGGATTTAGCTTGCTCGACATGTTGGTTGGGGAGATTAGGGATGCTTACTTCATGCACTTGCTTTGGATTAGGTTGAGGTTGGGCCGAAAAGGTCCCTTCCCTAGCATTCAAGCGTCCCTTAATCTCATCAACCGACAATTTAAGCTCTTGGGACATTTGCCGATTTGATTGATTGATTTGCATTTTCCCTTGCATAAATGCCTTTAGGGTATCTTCCATTGAGAATTAAGGTGGGGTCATATTTTGCATAGGTGGTCCTCCTTAAGAGTTGGTAGGATTGCCCGTAGGAGCATTCTTCCAACTGAAATTTGGGTGGTTCTTTCAAGTAGAGTTGAACGTGTTACCTACTGATCCATTGAAAGGTCGTTGATAATCATATGTGGCGTTTGCTTGCTCTTGTAACAACTCTTGAAACGCAGGAATTGTAGGACAATCTTGCATAGAGTGTATATTAGTGGCACAAATGCCACATGTGTTCTCAATAGCTTCCGTGGACTTAGAAACTCCACTTTTACTTAGTTCCATAGCTTCGACTTTTCTTGTGAGGTTGGCTAGCCTTGCATTCACATCATCTTCATTCTTAAGCATGTAAATCCCTCCTTTTTCTTTTTCTTAAGGAGGCTTGAGGTTACTCGATTTGTCCAAGGTATACCATGATTGGGCACTCTCGGTCAACATGTCCAGGTAACTTCATGCCTCATCTGGATTTTTGCTCATGAACTCACCATTACACATCATCTCTACAAATTGGCGCGTGTTGAAATTTAATCCATTATAAAAGAAGTTGATAATATGCCAACTTTCATATCCATGATGTGAGCAAGTGAGTAAGAGTTCCTTAAACTATTCCCGACTTTGAAAGAACGACTCACCCTCTTTTCCCATAAAGTTCATTATAGATCTTCGAAGGGTGTTAGTTTTACGAGCCGGGAAAAACTTTTTCAAGAACTCCCAAGTCATCTCAGTTTATGACCCTATCGAATGTGGTTTAAGAGAATGGAGCCAACTCTTGGATCTTTCTTTCAATGAGAAAGGAAACAATCTAAGTTTGATGACATCCTCTGAAACATTATTACATTGTAAGGTAGCAACAACTTCATCAAACTCCTTCAAGTGTAGGTATGGGCTATCAAAATCTAACCCATGGAACTTTGGCAAAAGTTGAATTACCCCCGACTTTATATTAATATCCCCCCCGGTGGTTGGTAAGACCACGTAAGAGGGTGTAGTTGTACATGCCAGTTGTAGGTAGTCCCGTAAAGCTCTCATTAGAGGAGCATCATGCACCTCATCCTTTCCTATTCCTTCATGATTTGCATTAGTGCTTGGAGTAGGGTGGGGAGGATTCCCTAATGGAGTTTGATCCATACTGTCCAAATTTTCACGACATGCTACAAATTTTTGAACTCGTCTATGAACAATGAGTGGTTCAACTAAACCACCTTCGGTTTGGAGACAATTATTGTGGTCAGTGTTGAGCACTTAAATGTGTATATTCTAACCCCATTTCATCACTATGCATGGTTTTCAAGCTTAAAGAGTATTCTAATGCGTGGTTTTATGATTGTAGAATGAGAGGGACTTCATTCGATCGATAACTAAAAGACTGTATTTAGGAGCCTTAGATGAAGACCCAAGGTGGGCCAAAGAAAGAAGAAAGCAAAGAGAGAAGAAAGAAAGAAGAAAAATGAAAGAAATCAAGTCTGATCGATCATGATCGGTCAGCCATTCCCTTCTACCTCTCTGAACACTAAACACAAGAGGCCGACCGGTCTTGACCAGTCAGGCAGGACCTACCCCCTCCATCCTGCACGCTGGACACTCGATAGACAAGGCTAGACCGGTCGTGACTGGTCGGCCAGCCCAGTCCGACTAGTCTTGACCTTTCGGCCAGTGTATTACAACAAGATTTCAGGAGCTTCTCTTGGAGCTCTGATTTTTTAGCGCAAGTGCGTAAGAACTACGCAAATCTGGAAGATTCTGAGGCGGTAGAGCCTCTCCACTATAAAAGAGGACCTAGGGATCGTAGCTAGGGCATCCTAGAAGAGATCTACGGAAGCGAGAGGTGGCGGAAGTTAGATTCGGACTTCCACAACTCCCTCTAGTTTGTGTTTTCTAGTTTTATATTTTTAGTCGTTTTCATACTCCCTTGGATCATGAACGGCTAAACCTCTTAGCTAGGGCTAAGAGGTGAAGCTTGTAGTGAATCTAAGATGCTTTAATTCATTTTATTTTGGTTTCAAGTTAGATTTATTGAAGAACAATGGTTTAGAGAAGTTTGAATAAAGTTCAAAGTAGTTTTTCTTAATCTTATGATGACTCAAGGATTTTTGGAAGAATTGCTTTAGTTCTTAATTGTTTTGCACAGTTCTAGACCTATACGTGTTGAACCTCCAATTTATACATTGCATTGCCCACTACATGACATGGTACGCATGATTTTCATGATTAAAAGGCCCATCTAATGCATGTTTTGTGATTGTAGGGATGAGAGCGGACTTAACCCAATTGGAGACCAAAAAACCATGTTTAGGAGCCTTTGATGAAGGCCCAAGGTGGACCAAAGAAAGAAGAAAGCAAAGAGAGAGGAAGGAGAGAAGAAAAGAAAGAAGAAAAAAAGCAAAACTGGGTCCGACCGGTCAAGACCGGTCGGCCAAGAAGGCCCAACCGGTCAAGACCAGTCGGATGCACTCCCTGGACATCTGCAAGGCAGGTCTAGACCGGTCATGACCGGTCGGCCATGCAATTTTGCACTTCCAGATTTCAGGCAGCAAGCTATTCCCGTTTGGGATTTTCGGAACTGTTTTCTGAAGCCATCTTGATGATATTTGAAAATCCAACACATCCATGTCGAAGAGGAGCTCGACGCCGAAATAACCCAAATGGTTTCGTGTCGATCGGAGCTACGGATTGACCGTGGTGGCCAAAACAATATGAACTGTCCAAAAAGTTTTAGATTTCGCTGTTCCACTCTGGGCCGGTCTAGGTGACCCATCATTGATGATATGAAGAATCTACTTTGACCATCTTTTAGACCACATCCATATATGAATAACCACAAAAGTTTTAGATCAAAAGGATGTGTGGTTTGATCGTACCGATTGAAGAAAGATGGACCATCCAGAAAGATCCAACTGCGCAGAGTTTATAAAAGCCCTAAGTGTTCTAATTTTCGGACCATATTCTGGAATTGTTTTGGACAATCTAATCTGTCCATCATATAGAGAAGGAAGTTTTCTACCAATGTTCAAAATTTGAGATCAATCCGACCTCTGTACACTCCGAGGCATTGAAAGCAAGATGACTAGTTCTGAAGGTACCCAAAGTGCGCGATTTTGAGAGGCGGTCGGTGATGTGATTGGTGGGCCCATTTAGAGGATAATCTTGGAAATCTAAATCATCTATTTGGAAGATCACATTACAAGGAAGCTACAAACCAAATTTGAAGGCAATCCGACCATTGGTTAAGCCGTACCAAGCGAAACAAATTCTGCTATGTTGCTGTACTATTGCTGCAGTATAAAAGGAGGTGCTCTCTTCTATTCCAAATCAAGCAAGGACATGGGAAGCAAAGAGTTCAAGTCATAGGAGGCTTCCTAGCCTCCTCCAGCTAGTTTTTCTTCCTTTTCTTAGTTCTAGTTCTAGTTTTAATATGCTTTTCCTTAGCTAACCTCTTAGCTAGAGCTAGAGGTGAAATTTGTAGTTGGTTCCAATGCTTTAATTCTTTTATTTCAAGTATCATTTTCTTAATTTTGGATTTTGAAGTTCTAGTTTGAATAAAGTTTGGATTTTTAGATGAATTATGAGAGTTTGTGTGCTCCGGACATGAGTTTCTTGCAATTCTCTGAAATTACCATGATTGGGTTGTTTGAATTTGAATTGTAGTAACCCTTGAGCATGCCATAGTCCATAGGCATGGCTGTTACTCCGAAGGCTACAAGTTCAAGTTCTATGTGCTCCATTAGAACTAGAAATCTGATTTCCAGATTTAAGTGGGACTATTTGTGCTTGAATGTTATATCTTCCAATTAGATGAGAGATAGGACTTTGATTCTAATTGTATTGTACTTGGATGAATGGATTGGCATTGGACTACTACAAGTGGATCCTTGATACTCTAGTTCTTCTTATTTTCAGATTTTCCTATTTCATGTGAAAAACTACTTTCTTAAACTTCTTAGATTCTAGTTATTAGAGTACTTGGAATTGTTTGCCTCTTTCCCTGTGGATCGACCTCGGTCTTACCGAGATTTATTACTACATCGCAGCCTTACACTTGAGGCGAGCGAACTAGTACGCTCCGAGAAATCGGATTCAATACGTTCTAAACTTGGATTTCCATGTGGGAACTTCAACCAAAGTTCTACCTTTTTGTTCTAATTTCTAAATTATGTGTTGATTGTATATGTGATTTGAATGAAGTTCAAATCATGATCTAATTATGCTTTGTGGCAGAATTTAATGATGATTATGATTGTGATCTTAATCTATTGGAACTAGGATTGACCTATGCAATTGAGTGTGCTCAAGTCCTAACTTGAATTGAGGGAATCATGTAGATAATCACACATATGACAGATTGTGTGTTACAACCGCTCTATCATCCGGCTAGATAGGATTTGATTTCGATTCTAATTGTGTAATTGGAAAACCACAGCGAATTATGCATCAAGGATTGCTACAAGTGGATCCTTGAACCCCTAGTGCATTCTTATATTGATTACATTCACTTTTAGTTTAAGAATCATATCTACATTTAATTCTGGAAATCTGTTTGGTTAGCTTTCAAGTAGAGAGCATTAGAAGTAATTTTGTGAATTCCTAACAAGTCCCTAAGAACGATCTCGGTCTCTACCTAATTATTACTACATTGCAACCCTACACTTGGGGAAGCGAACAAGTTTTTAGTGCCGCTGCCGGGGATTTTCGATGGTTTTTACAAAATTTCTGAAAATAGTTTCTATTTGAGATTTTTAGGAGTCCTACTAACTAAGTTTGTTTGTTTTGTTTTGCTTTATTTGCAGGGATTCTAGGAGTCGAAGAAGTCACTTAATTAGGTTTTTCTAACTCTTTTCAAATTTTTTTTTTTTTTTTACTTTTCTGAAATTTGTATGCCACATTGGGTTCGGGATTCTAATAACCGACTCATTAGTGAATGAGGAATTGCTGAAGGGATTGATAAGGAGTCACGTGCTAAGAAACGTTTAGACTCTCCAATTTTGTCTGATAGTATGGCCGAGAATCAACCCAACCCTATGGTCAATCAAAATTTGGGCCAAACCGAAATGGGTGAGAATGAGGTTGAGAATGTTCCTCGACCTAGAACTATACGTGATTACATGGAACCGGCAAGAGCGAGTACTCCCTCATGCATAATTTTTCCAACCAATGCAGGGAATATTCATCTAAAACCGGGAGTAATCCAACTCCTTCCTAAGTTCCTTGGTTTAGACAGTGAGAGCGCATATCAGCATCTTAAGGAAGTTGATGAGGTGATAGCCACGTTGCACTTTGCAAACATATCTGATGATGTTGTGAGACTCAGGTTATTTTCTTCTTCTCTTAAAAAGAAGGCTAAGGCTTGGCTTCATGCATTAAGGCCAAGATCAATCAGCACATGGACTGAGATGACTAGAGAATTCATTAAAAAGTTTTTCCCTACTCATAAAACAAACATGTTGAGGCGCCTAATCATGAATTTTGCCCAAAAAGAGGATGAGACCTTCTTCCAATGTTGGGAGAGGTTCAAAGACTTATTGAACACATGCCCACATCATGGCTACAAAATTTGGTGAGTAATAAGCTTTTTCTATGAAGGAATGACTTTGCCCATGTGCCAATTCGTAGAGATGATGTGCAATGGAGAATTCATGAATATGGAAGTCGATGAAGCATGGGACTATTTTGATATCTTAGACGAGAATGCACAATCTTGGAATACACTAAACCAGCAAATCCCAAGATAAGCCAACAAAGAGAAAAATGAGGAATTTATGTCCTCTCTAAAAAAAGACAACATAAGTGCATGCGTAGCTAACCTCATAAGAAAAGTTGAGGCCATGGAATTAGGGAAGGGAGAAAAGACTAAGTTGAGAATATTTGTAGAATTTGTTCCGGTAACCAACATGCAACACAGGATTGTCCTACAATCTTTGTATTCCAAGAAGTTCTACAAGAACAATCAAATGCCATAAATAATTATCAACGACCATTTAGCAATCCAAACTCGAACACTCATAATTCTGGTTGGAGGAACCATCTCAATTTTAGTTGGAGGAATGTGTCATCAGAGAATGCAAACAATAACGCAAAAGCTATGCTTGAGGAAGTAGTGGGCACATTCGTCTCGGCCCAAGTTGAGTACAACAAGAATAATTCTCACAAAATCGATGGGTTCATGCAAGAATAACTAAAATTCAACCAGAATTCATCTCAAGCCATTAACGATTTGAAAACTTCAATGGCTAGAGTTGAATCTCATCTTAGTGCTAGGGAGAAAGGCACACTTTTTGCCCAATGTCTCCCTAACCCAAGGACCCAATTTGATATACAAGACCTCAGCCCATCCTCCCAAAATACGGAGCATGTTCAAACTATCACCACCTTGAGGAGTGGCAAAACAATTGATAAATCCAATCCGGTGAAGGCCCCAAAGCCTAATGATCCGAAAATTGCCAATAAGGATGATATCTTGAATAACACTCCACATGAGAAAGAACCGGAAAGGCAATACAAGTTGGTCGCCCCATTTCCCTAAGGGTTGATTTCATCCAAACCTTTAGACAAAAACCTAAAAATTTTAGAGGTTTTTAAGCATGTGAAGATCAACATTCCCTTGTTGGATGCTATAAAACAAATACCATCTTATACCAAATTTCTGAAGGAATTATTTATACTCAAAAGCAACACAGTGTTCTCAACAAAGTACTTTTGACTAAGAATTTGAGCTCCATCATTAAATAAGAGGTGCTAAAAAAAACAAGGATCCAGGTAGTCCTACCATCTCATGCATCATAGGTGACTACCAGATCAAACAAGCTTTACTCGATCTTGGGGCAAGTGTTAACCTCATCCCATACTCGGTCTATTAACAACTTGGGTTAGGTGAATTAAAACCCACCAAAACCACACTTCAACTCGCAGATAGATTTATTCATATACCGAGAGGGATGATTGAAGATGTCCTCGTCCAAGTTGATAAATTCTAATATCTAGTAGATTTTATTGTCTTGGATACACATCCTGTGATCGGAACCGGTGCTCAAATTCTTGTCATACTTGGCCACCCTTTCTTAGCCACTTCAAATTCGATTATCAATTGTAGAAACGGGCTGGTACAAATGTCCTTTGGAATTATGACACTCGAGCTGAATATTTTTTATTTATGCAAACAACCACGGGATGTTGATGACGAGGTCCACGAAATAAATCTGATTGAACCATTCGTGGAAGACAAATGCCTCCTAACATTCTATTCCGATCCCTTGGAGGCATGCTTGGCCCATTCTCATGAGATTGATGATGACATGATAAGAGAGATGGATGCCATTTTAGATTCTATGCCGATACTTGATAATAAAATATGGAAGGCACCATTTGAGCCTTTGCCCTTAAGCGAGAACAAGCCGCTTCCATCTAATATCAAGGCACCGAAGCTCGACCTTAAACCATTACCTACTGAATTGAAATATGTTTATTTAGGTCGAGATGAGACATATCCGGTGGTGATTTTTTCCCATTTGGATGCAGAACAAGAGAGTAGGATGATAACAACTCTAATAGAGCACAAAAGTGCCATTGGATGGTCAATTGCGGATCTCAAAGGCATAGACCCCCTGATTTGTACTTATCGCATACACCTTGAGGAGAATGCGAAAACATCTAGGCAACCGTAAAGATGCCTCAATCCAAACATGAAAGAGGTGGTTAAGGCTGAGGTGTTGAAACTATTGGATGTGAGTATCATTTACCCAATATCCAATAGTCAATGGGTGAGTCCAACTCAAGTGGTACCTAAGAAATTCGGAATAACCATCGTAGCCAATGCCAATAGTGAACTCGTGCCAACCAAAGTCGCTACCAGTTGGAGAATGTGCATTGACTACAGGAAGCTAAACACAGTTACAAGGAAAGACCACTTCCCCTTACCATTTGTTGATCAAATTTTAGAAAGGTTGGCGGGTCATTCCCACTTTTGCTTCCTTGATGGGTATTCAGGGTATAACCAAATAGAGATCACCCTAGAAGACCAAGACAAGACAACATTCACTTGTCCATTCGGCACTTTTGCCTATCGAAGTATGCCGTTTGGACTATGTAATGCCCCTGTCACTTTTCAGTGTTGTATGTTGAGTATTTTTTCTGATATGTTGGGGACGATTCTTGAAGTCTTCATGGACGATTTCTCTATATTTGGTTGTAACTTTGATGAGTGCCTTGTACACTTAAAAACTATTTTAAAAAGATGTGAAGACAAGAACCTTGTGTTGGATTGGGGAAAATGTCATTTTATGATTTAAAAAGGAATTGTCCTTGGTCACATCATCTCACAAAATGGAATTAAGGTGGACAAGGCTAAAATCGATCTTATCTCTAACTTTCCATCCCCCAAAAGCGTACGAGATGTGCGGTCCTTTTTAGGACATGCCGGATTCTATAGACGGTTTATAAAAGACTTTAGTTCACTCTCTCATCCTTTATGTAACCTCCTTTATAAGGAAAACTCATTCGAGTGGAATAAGGATTGTCAAAATACCTTTGACAAACATAAAGGCATGTTGACATGTGCTCCCATAATGCAACCACCTGATTGGAGCCTTCCTTTTGAAATCATGTGTGATGCAAGTGACTACGCTATTGGGGCGGTGTTAGGCCAAAGAAAAGTAGAAGAAGCCTTGCATCATCTACTATGCAAGTAGAACCTTAAACTTGGCTCAAGCAAACTACACGACTACAGAAAATAACTTTTGGCCGTAGTTTTTACTTTGGACAAATTTCAGTCCTACTTGATCAGATCCAAGATCATCATATTCACCGACCATGCAGCGCTTAAGTACCTTGTCTCTAAGAAGGATGCTAAGCCACGCTTGTTAAGATGGATCCTCCTACTCCAAGAATTTGACATAGAAATACGTGATAAGAAAGGAGTAGAAAACATAGTTGCTGACCATCTTTCTAGACTTGTTCTCACCGATTCCCTTGAGACGACCGCGATCAATGACATGTTCCCTAATGAAAAACTTTTTAAAGTCTCCCAATTACCATGGTATGCTGACATTGCTAACTATCTTGCTACAGATACAATTTCGATACATTGAAAAAAGCAAGATAAGGATAAGTTGTTCAACGAGGTGAGAAAATTCTTATGGGACGACCCGTACTTATTCAAGTATTATCCCGATCAAATCATAAGGAGATGTGTGCCGGATGATGAACAACAAAGTATCATCTCCTTTTGTCATTCTCAGGCGTGTGGTGGCCACTTTTCGGCTAAGAAGACCACAACCAAAATTCTGCAATGTTGGTTTAATTAGCCCACCATGTTCAAAGATACTCATGACTTTTGAAAAACATGTGAGCCTTATCAGAAATTGGGAGGAATCTCCCGTAGAAATATGATGCCACTCAATCCCATCTTACTAATCAAAATTTTTTTATTGTTGGGGCATCGATTTCATGGGTCCATTCCCATCTTCTTTTGGAAATCTATATATCTTGCATGTCGTTGACTATGTTACAAAATGGGTCGAGGCGATTCCCTACCAGAACAATGACCATAAAATAGTCATTCATTTCTCAAAAGAAAATATCCTTTCCCGGTTTGGAACACCTTGAGTCATTATAAGTGATGGTGGATCCCATTTTTGTAACCGCCCGTTTGAAGTTTTAATGAAAAAATATGACGTAAATAACAAGGTGAGCATCCCCTATCACCCACAAACAAGTGGACAAGCTGAGATTTTCAACAGAGAAATTAAACATATTTTGGAGAAAATAGTGAACCCCGATCGCAAAGATTGGTCGCTTCGACTTACCGATGCATTCTGGGCTTACCATACCGCTTTCAAGACCCCCATTGGAATGTCTCCCTATAGACTTTTCTTTGGGAAAGCTTGTCACTTGCCCGTGGAGTTGGAACATAGGGCATATTAGGCGCTAAAGAAGATGAATTTTGATTCTGATAAGGTAAGCTCGTTACGCAAACTTCAATTGAATAAACTTGCGGAACTCCGGAACGAGGCATATGAAAATGCGAGAATTTACAAGTACAAGACGAAGGTGTTCCATGATAAGAACATCCTTCGTAAAACCTTTACGATCAATCAAAAGGTCCTTATGTATAATTTTCAGTTATATTTATTTCTGGGGAAATTGAAGTCTCGATGGACGGGTCCTTTCATTATGAAAACTGTTTATCTTTATGGGATCGTTGAGTTGTTGAATCTAAGGAACGGTAATATCTTTAAAGCAAATGGTCAACGCCTAAAGCCGTTCTTTGAGAATTTTTCTTCAGAAGGTATGTCCATACCTCTAACTGATCCTGTGTATCAGGATACTTGATCTCCTAGTCTGATGCAGGTATAGAGTAGTTAGGATTAGGATTTTATTGCCTTTACTTTACTTTTTCATAGGTTTGTTAAAAGGAGGTCAAATTTCAGTTTTTGTTCTCTCAGGTACTCTCATTCCTCACTCCCTTTATTTTATAATTGCTCTCATGTTTTGCCTATTGCATATCTTTTACATTGAGGAAAATACAAGATTTGGTTGGGGGGTGTGTGATCACGAGGATGAATCTTGTGTTTTGTAACATCTCGAGGAACATGAAGAAGATTTTTCATATTTTTTCTAAAAATTCAAAACTCCATTGGACAACTTTGTTTCTATGCATTCGGGATGGTGTAAGTACAAGAAAAAGAGAGGCGAAGTAAGTGATGTTGAATATTTTGAACATTCTTTAAGGTACTAGTCTTGTATGAGAATTTCCCTATTTGTATGAGTGATAGAATTTTTTAATACTTTTACACCTAGTTCACTTCACACGATTCTCATGTTTTGAAAGGATTATTAGATTTGTGGATTAGCAAAGTTTGGATTCGAGGTATTGAGAAACCAAGACGGGGTACTTTGTCCATCCTTGTCCATGGGAAAATAACGAAAGATATAGATTTCTAAACATCCTGTCTAATGAAAAAGAAAACAGGAAAGAAAGGATGAAAATATGGGAATGATGGAGAATATGGTGGAAAATTTCGGAAAGGTTTGCCTATTTAGAACCGGGGGATGGTCAACCCGTAACCAAAGCCGAAATGGGAAGTAGTGTGAAAGCCGTCGAAAGGATGGTAAGGCAAATTCCTGTCAAAGGCTTGTTGTTGATCAGTGCACCTTGAACTCCATAACTTAGCTGAATTATGAAGAAGATAATCTCGAATTCCCATGAGATGAGGATTCACTGAGCACACTAGGTTAAGTTGGTCAAATACTTCTATTTATCAATTAATCAGCGGGAAATCCATGTGAGTACTTGTTATGTTCTTAAAAGTTTAAGGTTTCAACCTCTATCACTTAGCTTTTCTGATTTTTACATTTGTATATCTTTGAGTGTATAGAAGCATAGTTTCTGAAGGAGGGTTGGGTTTTGGAGGAATGAATGGTTTCATGCATTTTTTGCTCGGGACTAGCAGAATAGTGGTTGGGGGGTTTGTTGAGTGCTTAAATGTGTATATTCTAACCCCATTTCATCACTAACTATGCATGGTTTTCAATCTTAAAGACTAGTCTAATGCGTGGTTTTATGATTGTAGGAATGAGAGGGACTTCGTTCGATCGATAGATAAAAGACTGTATTTAAGAGCCTTGGATGAAGACCCAAGGTGGGCCAAAGAAAAAAGAAAGCAAAGAGAGAAGAAAGAAAAAAGAAAAATGAAAGAAATCAAGTCCAACCGGTCATGAACGGTCGGCCAAGAGGGCCACGACCGATCTAGACCGGTCAGCCACTACCTTCTACCTCTCTGAACACTAAACACAGGAGGCCGACCGGTCTTGACTAGTCGGGCAGGGCCTGCCCCCTCCATCCTGCACGCTAGACACTCCATAGAGAAGGCTAGATCAGTCGTGACTGGTTGACTAGCCTAGTTCGACCGGTCTAGAACGGTCGGCCAGTGTATTACAGCGAGATTTCAGGAGCTTCCCCTTAAAGCTCCGATTTTTTATTGCAAGTGCGTAAGTACTACACAACTCTGAAAGATTCTGAGGCAGTAGAGCCTCTCCACTATAAAAGGGGACCTAGGGATCGTAGCTAGGGCATCCTAGAAGAGATCGACGAAGGTGGGAGGTGGTGGAAGTCGGATTCGGAGTTCCACAATTCCCTCTAGTTTGTGTTTTCTAGTTTTATGTTTTTAGTCGTTTTCATGCTTCCTTGGATCATGAACGGCTAAACCTCTTAGCTAGGGCTAAGAGGTGAAGCTTGTAGTGAATCTGAGATGCTTTAATTCTTTTTGTTTTAGTTTCAAGTTGGATTTATTGAAGAACAATGGTTTAGAGAAGTTTGAATAAAGTTCTAAGTAGTTTTTCTTAATCTTAAAATGGCTCATGAATTTTTGAAAGAATTGCTTTAGTTCTTAATTATTTGCACAGTTCTAGACCTATACGCTCCGAGGAATCAGATTTAATACACTCTAGACTTGGATTTCCATGTGGGAACTTCAACCAAAGTTCTACCTTTTTGTTCTAATTTCTGAATTATGTGTTGTTGTATATGTGATTTGAATGAAGTTCAAATCATGATCTAATTATGCTTTGTGACAGAGTTTAATGATGTTTATGATTGTGATCTTAATCTATTGGAACTAGGAGTGACCTATGCAATTGAGTGTGCTTAAGTCCAAACTTGAATTGAGGGAATCATGTAGATAATCACACATATGACAGATTGTGTGTTACAACCACTCTATCATCCGGCTAGATAGGATTTGATTTCGATTCTAGTTGTGTAATTGGAAAACCACAGTGAATTATGCATCAAGGATTGTTACAAGTGGATCCTTGAACCCCTAGTGCTTTCTTATATTAATTACATTCACTTTTAGTTTAAGAATCATATCTACATTCAATTCTATAAATCTGTTTGGTTGGCTTTGAAGTATAGAACATTAGAAGTGATTTTGTGAATTCCTAACAAGTCCTTGAGAACGATCTCAGTCTCTACTGATTCATTACTACATCATAACCCTACACTTAGGAAAGCGAACAAGTTTTTGGCGCCACTGCCGAGGATTTTGGATGGTTTTTACAAAATTTCTGAAAATAGTTTCTATTTGATATTTTTAGGAGTCCTACTAACTCAGTTTGTTTGTTTTATTTTGCTTTGTTTGCAGGGATTCTAGGAGTCGAAGAAGTCACTTCAATTATGTTTTTCTAACTCTTTTTAATTTTTCTCTTTTACTTTTCTGAGATTTGCATGCCACATTGGGTTCGGGATTTTAATAACCGACTCATTAGTGAATGAGGAATTGCTGAAGGGAATGATAAGGAGCCACGTGCTAAGAAACGTTTAGACTCTCCAATTTTGTCTAATAGTATGGCTGAGAATCAACCCAACCCTATGGCCAATCAAAATTTGGGCCAAACCAAAACGGATGAGAATGAGGTTGAGAATGTTCCTCGACCTAGAACTTTACGTGATCACTTGCAACCGGCAAGAGTGAGTACTCTGTTGAGCCTCCAATTTATACATTTGCTAACCCATTACATCACATTATATGCATGGTTTTTATGTTTGAAAGACTCATCTAATACATGTTTTTGTGAATGTAGGAATGAGAGGGAGACTTCACCAATTCATGGGTAAAAGAGTCACTTTGTATGCCTGGAAGATCAAAGAAATAAAGGATATGAGATGGAGGAAAGATGCAATGCAATGGAGGAAGAAAAGTGTGAAAAAGTCACAATTTACAGCCTGACCGGCCGGCCGGTCATAGCCACCGACTGGCAGACCAAACCCTCCAGAAACAGCAAACTCTCTAAACTAATTTTATGAAGGCCGACCTGTGGTCCAACCGATCGGATGACAGGTCAGCCATGCACTTTCTAAAACAAATTTCAAATACAGGTAGTCCTATTTTTAATTTTTCAACCCAGATTTTGGGGACTATCTTGATGATATTTAGAAATCTAACACATTCATGTCGAAGAGGACCTCGACTCTGAAATAACCCAAGTGGTTTCGTATCGATAGGAGCTACAGATTGACCGTGGCGGCCAAAACAATACGAACTGTCCAGAAGGTTTTCAGATTTCGTTGTTCAACACTGGAATGGTCCAGGTGGCCCATCATTGATGATATGAAGAACCTACTTTGACCATCTTCTAGACCACATCTATATATGAATAACCATAAAGTTTCAGATCAAAAGGATGTTTGGTTTGATCATACCGGTTGAAGAAAGATGGGCCATCCAGAAAGATTCAACTGCGCAGATTTTATAAAAGGCTTAAGTGTTCTAATTTTGCATCCAATTATAGAGTTAATTTGTAAAATCTAACCCATCTATCATCCGAGGAGGAAGGTTTCTACCAATGCTCAAAATTTGAGATTAATTCGACCTCTGTACACTTCGTAGCGTTGAAAGCAAGATGACTGGTTCTGGAGGTACCCGAATTACGCGATTTTGAGAGGTGGTCCCTTATCTGATTGGTGGGCCCATTCAGAAGATAATCTTAGAAATCTAAATCATCTATGAGGAAGATCACATTAGAAGAAACCTACAAATTAAATTTGAAGGCAATCCGACCATTTGTTAAGCCGTACGAAGCAAAACAAAATCTGTTATGTTGCGGTACTCTTGCTGTATTATAAAAGGAGGTGCTCTCTTCTATTCCAAGGCAGTCAAGGATGTGGGAAGCAAGGAGTTCAAGTCCTAGAAGGCTACCTAGCCTCCTACAGGTAGTTTTTCTTCCTTTTCTTAGTTCTAGTTCTAGTTTTAATAAAACTTTTCTTAGTTAACCTCTTAACTAGAGCTAGAGGTGAAATTTGTAGTTGGTTTTAATGCTTTAATTCTTTTATTTTAAGTACCCTTTTCTTAATTTTGGATTTTGAACTTCTGGTTTGAATAAAGTTTGGATTTTTAGATGAATTATGAGAGTTTTTGTACTCCGGACATGAGTTCCTTGCACTTCTCTAAGATTGCCATGATGGATTTGTTTCATTCGAATTGTAGTAACCCCAGAGCATGCCATAGTCTCTTAGCATGGCTGTTACTTCGAAGGCTACAAGTTTGAGTTTTATGTGCTTCATTAGAACTAGAAATTTGATTTTCAGATTTAAGTGGGACTGTTTGTGCTTTAATGTTATATCCTCCAATTAGATGAGAGATAGGACTTTGATTTTAATTGTGTTGTTCATGGATGAATGGATTGGTATTGAACTACTACAAATGGATCCTTGATGCTCTAAATCTACCCAAATCTCAGATTTCCTATTTAGTTATTAAAAACTATTTTTCTAAGAACTTCTTTGATTCAAGTTATCAAGTTATTAGAGTAGTTGGAATTGTTTACCTCTTTTCCTGGGGATCGACCTCGGTCTTATCGAGATTTATTTCTACATCGCAGCCTTACACTTAAGGCAAGCGAACAAGTTTTTGACGCCGTTGCCGGGGAAAAGGTTAAACGGTTCTGATTGTTCTAGTAGCTATAGAGTAGTTTTAGTTAGGTAAGATTTTCAGTTTTTCTATAAGTAGGATTTTTTTTCTAGATTACTAACAATTTTTTGTTTGATTTTGTAAGACATTGTTGCTGACATAGATCTAACTCTATTGGGTAAGATCTCCCCATCTCCCTTCTTTTTGTTCTTTTTTCTAGATTAGGGTAGTTTCCAATTCCTTAAAATTTCATCATATATGATTGGACGAATGGTGCATACAATTACCTTTTGGAGGATGAGACATTGGATTGGGGTACCCAAACTCATTGTGATCGGGATCCCTCCAAGCATAAGTATTTTTCTGAGATTCAAAGAACCTCCATTACCCCCCCCCCCCCCCCCCCCCCCCCCCCCCCCCCCCACACACACACACACACACGCAAGACAATGCATGATTACATTAATGAAAGCAATATACATATTGAGACACGACGTAAGACGATGGGGGAATACCGGAACGAAGCAAAATCGAATAATCATCCGGAAAAAACATTACATGATTACCGGATTGAAAATAACATGAGTTTTCATTGGTTATGGTAGGAGGTGCGCAAAAACAAAAGGAATAGGTGAATAGTGGCTGACCGGTTAAGATCATGCGTGATCACTTGTATAGATATGCCTATCAACCATCATATAACTCTTCATCCTACAATGCGTACGGTCTTAATTGGGAAAACCACCATTCACCTTGTTCAAGGGAAGAACGAACCGTGGTTATTAACAATCACCTTAAAATGTCTTCCTCTTGTGATGACATGTATACACAAATTCTTAAGGAAATATATAAAGAGTATGTAGATGAACAATCAAATCAAGCTTATCATCTTGTGAAGACGTTGAGCACAAAATTGAGGGCATCGAATCAATCCCCTTTAATGAGGAGGATGGGGCTACCCAAGTCCCACCTTCTTCAAATTTAATGAATAGACTTTTAGAGGAGATTGATCTCGATGATCCCAATGTCATCATCAATTATGGTGAGTCCACAATCTCTTTTGGATGCTTTGAACTTAATGATGAAGAGATTTCAATGACGATTGATGAACCCGAGGAATCCATTAAATCTGAAAGCAATAGTGGGGTTACTTACAATGAGGGTTCAGTGGATGCTTATGAACCTATGGTTTCTTTTTCCCAAGGGCATAATGATTATGAGTTTCTAGAAGATATGCATGCTAGAGAGATGGTCGATGTTGATATTTTTTAGTCACTCCATCTTTACATGTTTAATTTTAATGTGGAGAATGAGACTCTCATGAGTGAAAATTCAGATTCTTTGGACGAATGCTTGGCTCACTTTGAAAATTCAAATTACCTAATTATTCAAGAGATTGTTAAAGCCTTGCATATTTCCGATTTGGTGTCTCATACTAGTTATGGAGAACCTAGTTTGGAAGAATTCCACTCCATGGAGGGTGAGTCCCTCACCATCGAAACTAAATTTTTGCACTCACTCAAGCAAGATCATGATCCTTTATCTGACTATCTCGATTTCCTACAGGAATGCTTGGCCCACTCTTATGATCTTAATAATATGATTAAGGAGTTGGATATTTTGTTAGACAAGGTGTCGTGCCTAAAGAACACAATTCCATTGATTTATACTATTCACCATTGTTTGTGGAACCATCGTATAATTATGAAATTGTGGAGGAGACAACTTTAACTAATGAAAACTTGATGAATGTCTCTCCACCATCATGGGTCCTTCAGCCCATTGAAAATTCTGATTGAGAGGACCCTTTTTAATCAATCATAACAAAAATCAGAATTTGAGGAGATATCTTTTTGTTGCTCTTATCTCCTTCTATCATGCATGTGGTGCACATAAATATTAGACTTCAATGAAGAAAAGCATCCATGTTTGCTATCGAGCGGGACTTTAGATGATCCTTATGAGAAATTTATTGAAATTCATGAAGATCCTGCTTAAATTTGATCATGTAGTCGATCGAACTAATCAAAGGTAGGTAGGTAGGTTAGGATTTATTTTTCTGCAATTAGGATTGAATAAGTCTCATCGAGACAATGGAAGATGATAGAATTGATCAACTTGCTACCCCAGGTACTCTCGTTCTCACTCTCATTTATTTTATGTCATTACTCTCATGTCATGCTTATTGCATATCTTGTTATATTAAGGACATTGTAAGATTTTGGTTAAGGGTGAGATTCCTTAGATGAATCTACTAGCTTTTGTGACATTTCGAGCAATTATGTAGAAGTAGAAATTTTTTTGAAATTTTTTTATTTTTCTAAAATTCAAATAATACGAGTATAACAAAAGGAGATACGAAGTGAGTAATGTTGCAAGTCTTGAACTACTTTTAATATAATGGTTTTATATGTGAATTCCCCTACTGATATGATTGATAGAAAATTTGAACACTTTTACACCTAGTTCACATTACACGATTCTTTTGGGTTGAACGGATTATGTAATTTGTGGATTAGCTAGACTTTGATTTAAGGTGTTGAGAAACCAAGCCGGGGTACTTTGTCCATCCTTATCCGTGGGAAAATAACGAAAGATATCGATTTTTAAAAATCCTATCTAATGAAAAAGAAAAAAAGGGAAAGGAAGGATGAAAACATGGGAATGATGGAGAATATGGTGGAAAATTTTGAAAAAGGGCTATCTATTACCAATCGGGGGATGGTCTACCCGTAACCAAAGCCAGAAATGGGACGTAGTGTGAAAGCCGTCGGAAGGACGGTAAGGCAAATTCCTGTCATAGGCTTGTTGTTGATCTGTGCACTTTAAGATTCATAGTTTAGTTGATCTATGAAGAAGATAATCCTGGAAACTCATGAGATGAACATTCACTATGCACACTAGGTTGAATTTGTTCAAGTTCTTTATCAATCAATCAGAGGAAATTTCATATGAAACCTTATTATGTTTTGAGAGTTTAAGGTTTCAACCTCTATCACCTAATTTTTCTAATTTTTACACTTATATATTTTGGAATGGATAGAAGCATAGTTTTTAAAGGAGAGTTGCTTTTGGAGATTTGATCTTGTTTCACGCATGTTTTGCTCGGGATAAGCAAAATGCTGGTTGGGGGGTGTGTTAAGCCTCCAATTTATACATTTGTCAACCCATTACATCACATTATATGCATGGTTTTCATGTTTATAAGACTCATCTAATACATGTTTTTGTGATTGTAGGAATGAGAGGGAGACTTCACCAATTCATGGTTAAAAGAGTCACTTTGTATGCCTTAAAGATCAAAGAAATAAAGGATATGAGATGGAGGAAAGAGATGGAGGAAACATGTTTTTGTGATTGTAGGAATGAGATGGAGGAAAGATGCAATGCAATGGAGGAAGGATGCAATGCAATGGAGGAAGAAAAGTGTAAAAAGTCACAATTTACAGCATGACCAGCCGGCCAAACCCTCCAGAAATAGCAAACTCTTTGGACTAATTTTATGAAGGCCGCCGGTCGGATGACAGGTCGGCCATGCACTTTCTAAAGCAAATTTCAAATACAGGCAGTCCCATTTTTTGTTTTCAGCCCAGTTTTCAGGGGCCATCTTGATGATATTTAGAAATCTAACACATCTATGTCAAAGAGGAGTTCGACACCGAAATAACCCAAGTGGTTTCGTGTCGATCGGAACTACGGATTGACCATGGCGGCCAAAACAATACGAACTGTCCCGAAGGTTTCCAAATTTCGCTGTTCAACACTAGAATGGTCAAAGTGGCCCACCATTGATGATATGAAGAATCTACTTAACAATCTTCTAGACCACATCTATATATGAATAACCAAAAAGTTTCAGATCAAAAGGATGTATGGTTTGATCGTACCGGTTGAAGAAAGATGGACCATTTAGAAAGATTCAACTCCGCAGATTTTATAAAAAGGCCTAAGTGTTCTAATTTTCGCACTCAATTCTGGAGTTGATTTGTAAAATCGAATCCATCTATCATCTAGAGGACGAAGGTTTCTACCAAGTTTCAAAATTTGAGATCAATCCGACCTCTATACACTCCGTAGCGTTAAAAGCAAGATGACTGGTTCTGGAGGTACCCGAATTGCGAGATTTTGAGAGGCGGTTGCTTATCTGATTGGTTGGCCCATTCAAAAGATAATCTGTATTATAAAAGGAGGTGCTCTCTTCTATTCCAAGGCAGTCAAGGACGTGGGAAGCAAGGAGTTCAAGTCCTAGGAAGCTACCTAGCCTCCTATAGCTAGTTTTTCTTCCTTTTCTTAGTTTTAGTTCTAGTTTTAATATGCTTTTTCTTAGTTAACCTCTTAGCTTGATCTAGAGGTGAAATTTGTAGTTGGTTTTAATGCTTTAAATCTTTTATTTCAAGTACCCTTTTCTTAATTTTGGATTTTGAACTTCTAGTTTGAATAAAGTTTGGATTTTTAGATGAATTATGAGAGTTTTTGTACTGCAGACATGAGTTCCTTGCAATTCTCTAAGATTGTCATGATGAGTTTGTTTCATTCGAATTGTAGTAACCCCAGAGCATGCAATAGTCTCTTAGCATGGCTATTACTTTGAAGCTACAAGTTTGAGTTTTTTGTGCTTCATTAGAACTAGAAATTTGATTTTTAAATTTAAGTGGGACTGTTTGTGCTTTAATGTTATATCCTCCAATTAAATGAGAGATAGGACTTTGATTTTAATTGTGTTGTGCTTGGATGAATGGATTAGTATTGAACTACTACAAGTGGATCCTTAATGCTCTTGTTCTACCCAAATCTCAGATTTCCTATTTAGTTCTTAAAAACTATTTTTCTAAAAACATCTTAGATTCAAGTTATTAGAGTAGTTGGAATTATTTACCTCTTTCCCTGTGGATCGACCTTGGTCTTACCGAGATTTATTACTACATCGCAGCCTTGCACTTGAGGCGAGTGAACATACTCCCTCATGCATAATTTTTTCAACCAATGTAGGGAATATTCATCTAAAACTGGGAGTAATCCAACTCCTTCCCAAGTTCCTTGGTTTAAACAGTGAGAGGCATATCTGCATCTTAAGGAATTTGATGAGGTGATAGCCACATTGTACTTTGCAAATGTATCTGATGATGTTATGAGACTTAGGTTATTTCCTTTTTCTCTTAAAGAGAAGACTAAGGCTTGGCTTCATGCATTAAGGCCAAGATCAATCGGCACATGGACTGAGATGACTAGGGAATTCATTAAAAAGTTTTTCCCTACTCATAAAACAAACATGTTGAGGCGCCTAATCATGAATTTTGCCCAAAAAGAGGATGAGACCTTCTTCTAATGTTGGGAGAGGTTTAAAGACTTATTGAACACATGCCCACATCATGGCTACGAAATTTAGCGGGTAATAAGCTTTTTCTATGAAGGATTGACTTCGCCCATGTGCCAATTCGTAGAGATGATGTGTAATGGACAATTCATGAATAAGGAAGCCGAGGAAGCATGAGACTATTTTAATATCTTAGCCGAGAATGCACAATCTTGGGATACAACTAAACAAGAAAATTCCAAGATAAGCCAACAAAGAGAAAAATGAGGAATTTATGTCCTCTCCGAAGAAGACAACATAAGTGCATGCGTAGCTAGCCTCACAAGAAAAGTTGAGGCCATGGAATTAGGAAAGGGAGAAAAGACTAAGGAAGTTGAGAATATTTGTTGAATTTGTTCCGGTAACTAACATGCAACATAAGATTGTCCTACAATCTCTGCATTCTAGGAAGTTCTACAAGAAAAATCAAATGCCATAAATAATTATCAACGACCATTTAGCAATCCAAACTCAAACACGTATAATTCTGGTTGGAGGAACCATCTCAATTTCAGTTGGAAGAATGGGTCATCAGAGAATGCAAACAATAACCCAAAAGCTACGATTGAGGAAATAGTGGGTACATTCGTCTCGGCCCAAGTTGAGTACAACAAGAATAATTCTAACAAAATCGATGGGTTCATACAAGAACAACTAAAATCCAACTATAATTCATCTCAAGCCATCAACGATTTGAAAACTTCAATGGCTAGAGTTGAATCTCATCTTAGTGCTAGGGAGAAAGGCATACTTCCTACCCAACCTCTCCCCAACCCAAGGACCCAATTTGAGATACAAGACCTCAGCTCAACCTCCCAAAATACGGAGCATGTTCAAGCTATCACCATCTTGAGGAGTAGCAAAATTGAGGAGTGGCAAAACAATTGATAAATCCAATCCGGTGAAGGCCCCAAAGCCTAATGATCCGAAAATTGCCAATAAGGATGATATCTTGAACAACACTCCACATGAGAAAGAACCAGAAAGGCAACACAAGTCGGTCGCCCCGTTTCCCTAAAGGTTGATTTCACCTAAACCTTTAGATAAAAACCTAAAATTTTAGAGGTTTTTAAGCAAGTGAAGATCAGCATTCCCTTGTTGGATGCTATAAAACAAATACCATCTTATGCCAAATTTCTGAAGGAATTATGTACAGTCCAAAAGGAAACACAATGTTCACAACAAAGTACTTTTGACTAAGAATTTGAGCGCCATCATTAAACAAGAGGTGCCCCAAAAATACAAGGATCCAGGTAGTCCTACCATCTCATGCATCATAGGTGACTACCGAATCAAGCAAGCTTTACTCGATCTTGGGGCAAGTGTTAACCTCATCCCATACTCGCTCTATGAACAACTTGGGTTAGGTGAATTAAAACCCACCAAAACCACACTTCAACTCGTAGATAGATCTATTCGTATACCGAGAGGGATAATTGAAGATGTCCTCGTCCAAGTCAATAAATTCTATTATCCAATAGATTTTATTGTCTTGGATACACATCTTGTAATAGGAACCGGTGCTCAAATTCCTGTCATACTTGGCCACCCTTTCTTAGCCACTTCAAATTCGATTATCAATGGTAGAAACGGGCTGGTACAAATGTCCTTTGGAAATATGGCACTCGAGCTGAATATTTTTTATTTATGCAAACAATCACAGGATGTTGATGATGAGGTTCATGAAATAAATCAGATTGAATCATTCGTGGAAGACAAATGCCTCCTGACATTCTATTCTGATCCCTTGGAGGCATGCTTGGCCCATTCTCATGAGATTGATGATGACATGATAAGAGAGATGGACGCCATTTTAGATTCTATGCCGGTACTTGATAATAAAAGATGGAAGTCACCATTTGAGCCTTTGCCCTTAAGCAAGAACAAGCCACTTCCATCTAATATCAAGGCACCAAAGCTCGACCTTAAATCATTACCCACTGATTTGAAATATGTTTATTTAGGTCGAGATGAGACATATCCGGTGGTGATTTCTTCCCACTTGGATGAGGAACAAGTGAGTAGGTTGATAGCCACTCTAATAGAGCTCAAAAGTGCCATTAGATGGTCAATTGTGGATCTCAAAGGCATAGACCCCCTGATTTGTATTCATCGCATACACCTTGAGAAGAATGCGAAGACATTTAGGCAATGACAAAGACACCTCAATCCAAACAAGAAAGAGGTAGTTAAGGCCGAGGTGTTGAAACTATTGGATGTGGGTATCATTTACCCAATGTCCGATGGTCAATGGGTGAGTCCAACTCAAGTGGTACCTAAGAAACCCGTAATAACCATCGTAGCCAATGCCAATAATGAACTCATGCCAACCAGAGTCGCTACCGGTTGGAGAATGTGCATTGACTATAGGAAGCTAAACACAGTTACAAGGAAAGACAACTTCCCCTTATCATTTTTTTATCAAATTTTAGAAAGGTTGGCGGGTCACTCCCACTTTTCCTTCCTTGATGGGTATTCAGGGTATAACCAAATAGAGATCGCCCTAGAAGACTAAGAGAAGACAACATTCACTTGTCCATTCGGCACGTTTGCCTATCGAAGGATGCCATTTGGACTATGTAATGCCCCTGCCACTTTTCAGCGTTGTATGTTGAGTATTTTTTTTGATATGGTGGTCATGGACGATTTCTCTGTATTTGGTTGTAACTTTGATGATGCCATGTGTACTTAAAAACTGTTTTAAAAAGATGTGAAGACTAGAACCTTGTGTTGAATTGGGAGAAATGTCATTTTATGGTTCAAAAATGAATTGTCCTTGGTCACATCATCTCACAAAATGGAATTGAGGTAGACAAGGCTAAATTCGATCTTGTCTCTAACTTTCCACCCCCCAAAAGTGTACGAGATGTGCGCTCCTTTATAGGACATACTGGATTCTATAGACGGTTCATAAAGGACTTTAGTTCACTCTCTCATCCTTTATGTAACCTCCTTCAAAAGGAAAACTCATTCAAGTGGAATAAGGATTGTCAAAATACCTTTGAGAAACTTAAAGGCATGTTCACATGTGCTCCCATAATGCAACCACCTAATTGGAGCATTCCTTTTGAAATCATGTGTAATGCAAGTGACTATGCTATTGGGGCGGTGTTAGGCCAAAGAAAAGCGAAGAAGCCTTACGTCATCTACTATGCAAGTAGAACCTTAAACTCGGCTCAAGCAAACTACACTACTACAGAAAAAGAACTTTTGGCTGTAGTTTTTTCTTTGGACAAGTTTCGGTCCTACTTGATCGGATCCAAGATCATCATATTTATTGACAATGCGGCGCTTAAGTACCTTCTCTCTAAGAAGGATGCTAAGCCACGCTTGTTAAGATAAATCCTCCTACTTCAAGAATTTGACATAGAAATACATGATAAGAAAGGAGTAGAAAACGTAGTTGCCGACCATCTTTCTAGACTTGTTCTCACCGATTTCCCTTTGACGACCGCGATCAATGACATGTTCCCTGATGAACAACTTTTTAAAGTCTCCCAATTACCATGGTATGCGGACATTGCTAACTATCTTGCTATAGATACAATTCCGACACATTGGAAAAAGCAAGATAAGGATAAGTTCTTCAACGAGGTGAGAAAATTCCTATGGGACGACCTGTACTTATTCAAGTATTGTCCCGATCAAATCATAAGGACATGTGTGCCGGATGATGAACAACAAAGTATCATCTCCTTTTGTCATTCCCAGGCATGTGGTGGCCACTTTTCGGCTAAGAAGACCAGAACCAAAATTCTGCAATGTGGGTTTTATTGGCCCACCATGTTCAAAGATACTCATGACTTTTGTAAAACATGTGAGACTTGTCAGAAATTGAGAGGAATCTCCCGTAGAAATATGATGCCACTCAATCTCATCTTACCAATCGAAATTTTTTTATTGTTGGGGCATCGATTTCATGAGTCCATTCCCATCTTCTTTTGAAAATCTATATATCTTCCTTGCCATCGACTATGTTTCAAAATGGGTCGAGGCGATTTCATGCCAGAACAATGACCATAAAACAGTCATTTGTTTCTTAAAAGAAAATATCATTTGCCGGTTTGGAACACCTCGAGTCGTTATAAGTGATGGTGGATCCCATTTTTGTAACCGCCTGTTTGAAGCTTTAATAAAAAAATATGGCGTAAA
This sequence comes from Liriodendron chinense, assembly GCA_003013855.2. Lineage (NCBI taxonomy): Eukaryota > Viridiplantae > Streptophyta > Magnoliopsida > Magnoliales > Magnoliaceae > Liriodendron > Liriodendron chinense. The sequence goes on along the minus strand of PVNU02001229.1, from coordinate 404,778 downwards.
TCACAAAGTGAGCACCCCTTATCACCCACAAACAAGTGGAAAAGCTGACATTTCCAACAGGGAAATTAAACATATTTTAGAAAAAATAGTAAACCCCGATTGCAAAGATTGTTCGCTTCAACTTACCAATGTACTCTGGGCTTACTGTACCACTTTCAAGACCCCCATTGGAATGTCTCCCTATAGACTTGTCTGTGGGAAAGCTTGTCACTTGCCCGTGGAGTTGGAACATAGGGCATATTGGGCGCTAAAGAAGATGAATTTTGATTCTGACAAGGCTAGCTCGTTGCGCAAACTTCAATTGAATAAACTTGCGGAACTCCGGAACGAGGCATATGAAAATGTGAGAATTTACAAGGACAAGACGAAGGTATTCCATGATAAGAACATCCTTCATAAGACCTTCACGATCAATCAAAAGGTCCTTATGTATAATTCTCGGTTACATTTATTTTCAAGAAAATTGAAGTCTCGATGGACTGGCCCTTTCATTGTGAAAACTGTTTATCCATATGGGACCGTCGAGTTGTTGAATCCAAGGAACGGTAATATCTTTAAAGCAAAAGGTCAATGACCAATGCCGTTCTTTAAGAATTTTTCTTCAGAAGGTTTGTCCATACCTCTGATTGATCCTCTGTATCAGGATACTTGATCTCCTAATCTGATGGAGGTATAGAGTAGTTAGGATTAGAATTTTGTTGCTTTTGGTTTGCTTTTTCATAGGTTTGTTACAAGGAGGTCAAATTTCAGTTTTTGTTCTCTCAGGTACTCTCATTCCTCACTCCCTTTATTTTATAATTGCTCTCATGTTTTGCCTATTTCATATCTTTTACATTGAGGACAATGCAAGATTTGGTTGGGGGGTGTGGGATCACTAGGGTGAATCTAGTGTTTTGTAACATCTCGAGCAATATGAAGATTTTTCAAATTTTTTTAAAAATTCAAAACTCCATTGGACAACTTTGTTTCTATGCATTCGGGATGGTGTAAGTACAAGAAAAAGAGAGGCGAAGTGAGTGATGTTGAATATTTTGAACATTCTTTAAGGTACTAGTCTTGTATGTGAATTCTCCTATTTTTATGAATGATAGATTTTTTTAACACTTTTGCACCTAGTTTACTTCACACGATTCTCATGTTTTGAAAGGACTATTAGATTTGTGGATTAGCTAAGTTTGGATTCGAGGTGTTGAGAAACCAAGCCGGGGTACTTTGTCCATCCTTGTCCATGGAAAAATAACGAAAGATATGGATTTCTAAAAATCCTGTCTAATGAAAAAGAAAACGGGAAGGGAAGGATGAAAATATGGGAATGATGGAGAATATGGTGGAAAATTTCAAAAAGGGCTGCCTATTACCAACTAGGGGATGGTCTACCCATAACCAAAGCCGGAAATGGAAAGTAGTGTGAAAGCCCTCAGAAGGACGGTAAGGCAAATTCTTGGCAAAGGCTTATTGTTGATCAATGTACCTTAAACTCCATAACTTAGCTGAATTATGAAGAAGATAATCCTGAATTCCCATGAGATGAGCATTCATTGAGCACAGTAAGTTAAATTGTTGAAATACTTCTATTTATCAATTAATCAGCCGGAAATCCATATGAGTACTTGTTATGTTCTTGAAAGTTTAAGGTTTCAACCTCTATCACTTAGCTTTTTCGATTTTTACATTTGCATATCTTTGAGTGTATAGAAGCATAGTTTCTGAAGGAGGGTTGGGTTTTTCATGAATGTTTTGCTTGGGACTAGCAAAATGTTGGTTGGGGGGTGTGTTGAGCGCTTAAATGTGTATATTCTAACCCCATTTCATAACTAATTATGTATGGTCTTCAAGCTTAAAGACTATTCTAATGCGTGGTTTTATGATTGTAGGAATAAGAGGGACTTCGTTCGATTGATAGCTAAAAGACTGTATTTAGGATTCTTGGATGAAGACCCAAGGTGGGCCAAAGAAAGAAGAAAGCAAAGAGAGAAGAAAGAAAAATGAAAAATGAAAGAAATCAAGTCCGACTGGTCATGACCGGTCGGCCAAGAGGGCTACGACCGATCTAGACTGGTCGGCCACTCCCTTCTACCTCTCTGGACACTAAACACAAGAGGCCGACCGGTCTTGACCAGTCGGCCAGGGCCTTCCCCCTTCATACTGCACGTTGGACACTCCAGAGACAAGGCTAGACCGGTCATGACTGGTCGGCCAGCCCAGTCCGACCGGTCTAGACCGGTCGGCCAGTGTATTACAGCAAGATTTCAGGAGCTTCCTCTTGAAGCTCCGATTTTTTAGCGTAAGTGCGAAAGTACTACGCAAATCTAAAAGATTCTGAGGCGGTAGAACCTCTCCACTATAAAAGGGAACTTAGGGATCGTAGCTAGGGCATCCTAGAAGATCTACGAAGGTGGGAAGCAGCAGATGTCAAATTCGGATGTTCCACAACTCCCTCTAGTTTGTATTTTCTAGTTTTATGTTTTTAGTCATTTTCATGCTTCCTTGGATCATGAACGGCTAAACCTCTTAGCTAGGGCTAAGAGGTGAAGCTTGTAGTGAATCTGAGATGCTTTAATTCGTTTTGTTTTGGTTTCAAGTTGAATTTATTGAAGACCAATGGTTTAGAGAAGTTTGAATAAAGTTATAAGTAGTTTTTCTTAATCTTATGATGGCTCATGGATTTTTGGAAGAATTGCTTTAGTTATTAATTGTTTTGCACAATTCTAAACCTGTACGCTCCGAGGAATCGGATTCAATACGCTCTAGACTTGGATTTCCATGTGGGAACTTCAACCAAAGTTCTACCTTTTTGTTCTAATTTCTGAATTATGTGTTGATTGTATATGTGATTTGAATGAAGTTCAAATCATATCTAATTATGCTTTGTGACAGAGTTTAATGATGATTATGATTGTGATCTTAATTTATTGGAACTAGGATTGACCTATGCAATTGAGTGTGCTCAAGTCCTAACTTGAATTGAGGGAATCATGTAGATAATCACACATATGACAGATTGTGTGTTACAACCGCTCTATCATCCGACTAGATAAGATTTGATTTTGATTCTAGTTGTGTAATTGGAAAACCACAGCAAATTATGTATCAAGGATTTCTACAAGTGGATCCTTGAACCCCTAGTGCTTTCTTATATTGATTACATTCACTTTTAGTTTAAGAATCATATGTACATTCAGCTCTAGAAATCTGTTTGGTTAGCTTTCAAGTAGAGAAGATTAGAAGTAATTTTGTAAAGTCCCTAAGACCGATCTTGGTCTCTACCGAATTATTACTACATCGCAACCCTACACTTGGGGAAGCGAACAGTCACATTCCCAACGGGACATAAACCACACAATCCACAATCTAAACCAATCCTAAGTCCTAAAAATAAAATCCAAAAATAAAAACTGAAAATTGAAAGAGTTCAAGTTCGAAGGATAGTACCCGCTTTACTTGAACTAGAAGAATTTCCTACAAATACAAAACAAACCTTGTAATTACTTCTATAATTCAAAAAACTAATCCTAAGAAAACAGTAAACCCTAACTACTTCTACTTCTATAGCTACTAAAATAATCTAGAACCGTTTAACCTAGATTCCCTGGCAACGGCGCCAAAAACTTATTCTCTCGCCTTAAGTGTAAGGCTACGATGTAGTAATAATCTCGGTAAGATCGAGGTCGATCCACAGGGAATTAGGTAAACCAATTCTAATTATTCTATCAACTTTAAATTCAATTAATTTAGAAGTTCAAGTTCACAAACTAAATTGAAACAGTAACTTGTAAAATCTGTAATTTAAACGGAACTAAGGCCTCAAGGATCCACTTGTAGTAGTCCCATGTGAATTCACTCATCCAAGCATAAATACAACTAAAATTAAAGTTTTATCTCTTTTCTAGTTGGAAGATTCAATATTCAAACACAAACAATCCCCACTCAAGTTGAAGAATAAGATTCCAGTTCTAATGAAGCACGTAGAAGTCGAATATGTAGCCTTCGAAGTAACGACCATGCCAATGGACATGATACGCTCAGGGGTTACTACAATTCGAATCTAAACAATCCAAATATGATAATCTCAGAGAATTGTAAGGAACCCATGTCCGAAGCACATAAACTCTCATCAAACATCCAAAAATATCAACTTTTATTCAAACTAGAACTTAAAATCCAACTTTAAAAAAAGTACTTGAATTAAAACGAATTCAACATGATGCCTACCCACAAGCTTCACCTCTTAGCCTTAGCTAAGAGGTTCTAGCCGAGCATTATCATGCTTTCACTAGAAACAATGAAAAACTAACTAAAAGCATAAAAAATCGAATTTGGGAGAGTGGTCTTGACTGGTCGGGGGGGGGGGGGGGGGGGAACCTGTTGGCCAAGTGGTCTTGACTGGTCGAACCAGGCTGATACTTATTCCAGCGCTGGTTCAAAGTGGGCAGCAGGGTGGCCAACCGGTCGTGGCTCCCTTGGCCGACCGGTCCCGGTTATGACCGGTCGGACCTCTCTTTTTCACATTTTCTTTCTTCCTTTCTTCTTCTCTCTCCTCTCCTTGCTTTCTCCTTTCTTTGGTCCTCCTTCGATCATTGACAACAGTCTTCTAAATGGGTCTTTTAAGTATTAATTGAGTGAATTCTTTCTTTCAATCTTGCATTCACAAAACATGCATTAGATGGGTCTTTTAAGCATACAAACAATACATATAATATGATGTAATGGGTTGGCAAATGTATAAATTGGAGGCTCAACACTTAGCCATAGTTCTAGTAGCTCTGAAGGCTTTTGTACGCAAAGTGTAGGGTATTGTGTGAGACTACTGACACAATTTCATATACACTTTAAAAAATGTGCATTCTACTAGAGACAACGAAGCAATCCATGCAACCAAATGAGGGGAGCAGGTCCGACTAGGTCACAATTTGCTAAGAGAAAATGAAGCCGCAATCTAAACCTTTGCCTTCGTTTAGACATCATGGGTAGTAATTCTATTATACGAACATCCTCACCTTACAATTCAGCCACCACATCTAGAATTGTCAAGCAACTGGGGTATTAAGAAAGCCCTTGGGAAGTGGTGGGAGATCATAAGGCAGTAAACTCATGGCTGTGGACCCCATTAATGTAACAATGATAAAAACACGGTGGCACCTAGCATAGAATCTAAGAAAACCAAAAAATAACAGAGAACGTATCCAAAGATGGCCGTCGCTGGACGCCCATGAAAATGGGAAGGGAATTTACTGGGGAAGTAATGATAAAAAAAACCCAGAAATGGCCTCTCTTGGATCGTTACTGGTCATTCACGAGACTTTGCCATGCCCCTACATGAGACAAGTGACCAGAACGAGGCCTGCAGCGACAACACGTGTAAAAAACGACCCTTTATGTGGGCTTATTTGGTAAAAATAGCCCATGAAGGACCATTACTGGGTTGTCCTCTACCTAAGCAGTCCTAGGCCATTGAAGCCTATGACGTGAAACAGGAGGCCGTGGGCCCCACTTCCACAATGGCCTAGCAATGACATCCTAGGGAAAGCACAAATCCCAAGGCGATGCCATCCTATATAGTCCTTGAAGACATGTAAAAAATGCAACGACAATGCAAGAGAAATGATGTGCGAAGATCACAAAAAGGTGTATTAAAAAACAGTCAACCTAATGGTAGGAAGCACAATTTCAAAGCTAATAAATAACCGTCCTGTACTAGCAAAAGACATACACATCTTGCTTACAAAAGATAATATACACCCGAACGAAGGTCTATTTGCCTCACTAATGAGGCCAACCATGCTCTGCCATGCATAATATCAGCACAAAATAAAAGGGCCAAGAAGACAACGGGTAAAAGAGGGAAGAAAATGCAATCCACTCTTAAGAAAAAGGATTCTAGTACAGTAAGAAAAGAAATGCAACTACATAGAAAGGCACTAGATCCTAATCATCGCTATCCTCGACCTCCACATCGTACTCTTCACCATTACCACTATCACCATAGTCCTCCTCCTCCTTGTCAGCAGTAGCTCGAGCCCTCAAAGGGCCTGCCCTGGAGTCTCGTGGATGATGGGGAAGTATTGTCACCCCACATTATATGTGGCCAGTCGACGTAGAATAACATATAGGTAAAAACGTTTGTCGACCATATCAGATATACCAATCCTCGTAGGAACAGTCATTGTGGGGCCAGAGGTTACCACTCTATCCGTCTACGACAGTGTCTATCTATTTCGGATGCATCATCCTATGACCAATCTCCATAACCAGAGGATTACGAGGGAGAGAATACGGCTTGATCCGACTTAGCTGCCATAACAACCACTATTCCAGGTACCACTTCATAGCTCGAGGAGACACAAGAATCATGCGTCGAGAGGACAGGGTCATGGCCTCCATCACCTTTGAATCTCTATCGATGTACTGAAGGTAGGGATGCACATGAAGCTGAAACATAGAAGGTATGTTAGAGTATCATTGAAAGAAACATGAAAATATAAAAAGAAATTGGGAAAGGTCATTTAAAATAACAGGAAATAGGTTATCAATGACGATCTCTAATCATCCACGGACACACTGATGGGGTGACACAAGTTCCCAATAATCTATATCTACATCTACATCCTAAGATGAACGAGCCACTTAACATGCATCTCTAGAGTAAGGGTAGGAAAGTGTTGAGTGCTTAAATATTAAGTATTTTTCTCTAATTGTCATTTCTTTCCTTGTAATTCATGGTTAATTCATACTAATTAAGTTTTTTTTTTTTATATGTTACAAGTGATTTGAGAGATGTCCAATGAAATTCAAGTTAAAGGATATAATTTAAAGCTCAAAAGAAACAAAGTTGAAGAAGTGAAGAAAAAGCTTGAAGAAATTAAGTTAAAAAACCTGAATTTGGCCAAGAAAATCAAAGTGCAGAACTATAAGGCCAAAAAGTAGACATCCAGAGAATTTAAGAAATGAGCCTACTATGCTATTTTTGTCCATTTTGACAGGTCAAAGCTCAACTTCGACAAGTCGACAGGTCGAAAATTGGTGAATTTGGGTTGAAACTCTTTGGGCTAGCAAGAGTCATTTCAACCAGTCGAAGGCTATGGTCGACCCGATGATGTCGATGCGAATGTTTTATGCAAAATTAAGAGGCAGTGCTCAACTTTCTTATAAAAGAAGGGCTTCCCTAGGGTTCTAGGGACATCTAAGATGTAATGGAATTGAGGAATTCATCAGTGGCGGAGTTCTACTCTAGATTTTTTTTTTCGTTTTCTCTAGTTTTTAGTTTCTTTTTATATTTTTATAGAGTTTTGTTTAATCATAATGATGGTAAACTAATCCTCTTAGCTAGGGCTAAGAGTTGAAGCTTGTACTTCATTTTTATTGTTTTAGTTTACTTATATTCGAATTTATAGTTTTAATATTGAACAAATTCATTAATACTAGTTTGAATAAAGTTTTAGTTTTAGTTTACTTTGATTCATTGTCGATTATGGTACATTGGATGCTTAAGAAAGCTAAGATAAGTTACTTATCCATTTTGCAAGGGATTGATCTATAAAATTCATTGATCTATCATAGACTATGGGCATGATAGATGCTTTAAATTCCCTGTGATGAGTAACTTGGTGCTTAATGAGGGAACTAAATCAATGAAAGTTCTAATCTATTTTGATTTTGCTAAATTATGAATTAATTGCTCTATTATCTAATTGGATTGGTAGGACTTCAATTCCAGTTGTGTTATTAAATCGAATCAAGTAAATTAGGCATTAAGAATAGCTATCAGTGGATCCTTTGAAACCCTACTATTTATTTTTATTGATTTTTCCTTCACAATTGAAATAATCTATCCTTAATTTAGTTTTAATTTAATTTAGATAGTCTAATTTTAGACCCTAGTTTGCCTTTGAGTGTTTAAACGTATTAACCTTTCAATCTGAATAGTTTTAAGATCATTGGTTATCCTTAGTTGGATCCGTATGTCCCTAGTTAAAGTATTAGTTGTGTTATATAATTGTTGAAATTGGTTCATTATTTTGATAAATATAATGGATTAATTAGGTGATTTATTCCAAAAAAAATACCAATCATTTTCACAAATGTATTCTCAACAAATCATTTAACTTAATATTATCTACTACATATAACATACAACCAATATGGGGTACCATACTATAAGCTACAAGAATATCATGTCCCCCTAAACAAGGTACCCTTCATTGATAACACATACACACATGTATATTATAAGTTGTTTTTCATTCTCAATAACAATTATGATTCATCATCCAACTAACTATAAACCATATTTATAAAAATAAAAGATATCCAACCAACTCTATATAGACACTTGCAACTTAACCTATTGAAAATGTATAAAGGTAGGTGCTTGCCAATATAAGTAGGATTAGGGCTACTTGTGAAATACCAACCACCTCAAATTTTTCAATGAAGAGCCAGAGCCCAAAATATTGCCATTTGGTACTCTGACTAAGTGGCATGGATGATACACAGGCTCTATGAAATTACCTGAAAATTGCACATGTGGCATGCTAGTAGTCAAATTAAACTATTCCCAATAAGGTGCCCAGTGTAGATGTATCATGAACTAAAAATTAAGCTTATTTAATTATCTTACTATTGGATTAGTAAGACATTTATAAGAACTTTAATAAAGAAAAATATCCACAAACCAAAAACATTATTCATAATTTGATGGACCACGAACCAAAACATTATACTAATTTAATTATCTAAATTGCTAATTAATTAGTGGACATTTAATAGATGGTACAATAAAAATATCAAATGAATTTACCAAACATCTACAAAATGACTTTGGGACAATTATCTATTCAGAATGAATTTTCCAATTTTGATAGTTAAAATTGAGTAGTAATAAGTTTTAAATGCTCTAAATGCATGTGTCAAGCTTCATCCTCGGAAATGTATTCATCAACAGTCCAAATCGATCCGTTCATCAAATTTGGTAGTTCTGGATGGTCCAAATTTGGCCATGTGTTAGCCCTACAATGACAATCAATCTTGGATTGATCTTAAGATATTAAAGTTGAGTTAGTAATTATTAAATTCAAACCCCATCTAATTAAAACATTTAAAATAAACTAAAATAAAATAAATAAATAAATCATGCTTAAAACATTTAAATAATATTTAAATAAACTAAACAAATTACCTGAGACAGGGAAGGTGAGGGGGTGGCTGTGAAACGGGGCAGCAAAGGGGATCCGACGATACAGCACAATGGCGATAGCCGATGTGAAGAGAGAGAGAGAGAGAGAGAGAGAGAGAGAGAGAGAGAGAGGGTGGGGTGCAGTTGGCAGGGGAATACCGGCAAGGGGGAGAGAGGGGGGTCAGTTAGGGGGGCATCACGGCTAGGTGGGTGCCGGCGCTGGGAGAGAGAGAGAGAGAGAGGGAGAGAGGGGGGTTCAGGTGGTGGGGCGGCACGACCCAGGTGGGGGGCGGCGCTGGGTGAAGGAGAGAGAGAGAGAGAGGGGGGGGGGGGGGGGGGGGTGGCCGATGGGAGTGTGCTACGATAAGGAGGGAGGGAGAAAGAGATAGATGGGTGTGGACCCTCGCCGTTTCCGCGCTCCCACACGACGTTCTCATCCCTTCCCCTTTCGGGAAAAGAAGGAGAGGATGCGTGAGTGCGAATCACTGTTTGTGCCACTGGCTTGCCTCGTTCTCGAGGGCTTTGTTTGGTAGTTGTGTTTAAGCTGGATGTGTTTAAATGAATTTGTATAAGACCAGAGTCGCCACTAGCCAGTTACTTCGAATTTACAGTCGACTAGACCCCGTAGAAACGTTAGAGAGGGGGATCTGAAGATTCCTTCCTCTAAAATGACTCATTTTTTATCTGCGGCCAGAGATTCGAGGTAAGGGATCACGGTTACAGGGTGGGAAGAGGTTAAGCACCCCACACACTGCCCGTACTGAGGTACGGTCTCTACTTCACAGAATCGGCCTAATACTTGAAAGTCTGTTTTAATCCTCATACATTCTCATTGATGACATGATGCATGAATGCGGGTCTGAACAGTAAGAGTTTCTGATGGGCAGGTTCTAATAACAGGCAAGTCCAGAGCATACGCTCGAACTGACAGGTGCTTAATATAAGACGTATGCAGTGTGTTTAAATAATCAAGGTGCTTTATAGTGAAGCATGAATGCAGGTCTGAACAGTAAGAGTTTCTGATGGGCGGGTTCCAACAACGGGCAAGCCCAGAGCATACGCTCGAACTAACAGGTGCTTAATATAAGACGTATGCTGTGTGTTTGAATAATCAAGGTGCTTGCAGTGAAGCAGGGGGGTTGGAAGAAAAGTAAATGTTGCACTTATGCTAGATGCAAATGAGATGATGCTGGCAAAAGAGTAGCTGGATGGACGGAGGTGTCGCAAGGGTTGGCTTCGAGTGGCTGGATCAAGACTTGGATGGCTTGAGAGACTTGGACCAGTGGTCAGGCTGGGCTGGACCAGGGCTAGGCTCTCCTCACTCGGGCTCTCCTTGGTGGGAAAATGGGCTAAGGGGTGGAGAATGGAACTCGAACGGACGGGCTCTCTCTGGCTGGGTTGCTGTCTTGAAATGAGAAGGGGAGGGGGGTATTTATAGCAGCGGGCAGTGGCAGATTGTGTAAATATTTTTGGGCAGCCCGCTGTGGGCCCCTCGTACGGTCACTCCTCGATTTCCAGCGAGGTACGGTCGTTCCCTCGGGGCTGCTGTTTGGCTCGGTGGGTCGACTTAGTGAGTTGACTCAGCGGGTCGACTAGGTGATTTGACTCGGCGGGTTGACTAGACAGGTTGACTCGGTGTTTTGACTCGATGAGTTGACTCAGTAGGTTGACTCAGTGGGTTAACTCAGCGGGTTGACTCAGTGGGTTAACTCAGTGAGTTTGACTTTTTAAGGATTTTTTGACTGGTTTTTCTTATGGGGGGTTTTTCAGGCTGATGTTTAGGACTGGGTTGACTGGGTTTAGGCTTGAATTGGGCTATGGATTGGGGCTTACAAGGGTGATTTTGGCTGAGTTTGGACTTGGGATTTGGGGGTATGGTTCTCCATTCATCCAGCTATCTCTACCAACAGTGTAGCCGAAGGTGGGGTGTCTACAGATGCCCCTCTTTGGCAGAGGTTGCGTGCAACTGAATGCCAAAGCGAGTGGACACCCCACTTCTGACCCGGTCATTCATAGATCATGGTCTGAAATCTTTACTTGCTTTTGCATCTGCGCCAGTTGATCGTCTGGAAATCGATCACTCGCACATACCGTGGGAGTTTGGAGAAAACGTTGCGATTGTCCCTGCATGCGCTGCAACCTGGGTACCCAATCGCAACCCTTCCATTCCCGATCGGTACTAACATCGGAAAGGTACAGCAGAGACTCTGCGTCGCTAGTCTTACGAGGATACTGACCCTGTGATTGATTGTATGTTCGATGTTTTCCCGGATCACTCGAGGAGTACTTGTTTCGCTTGACTGTCAAAGTGGTTAGACGCCCTACGTCAGATAGTCTTACGAGATTCTACTACGCTGACTTGGACTCAGTCAAGGTACTTCAGGCATCCACGCCTAGGTATGTGCGGGTGGAATCTTTCCACCCGATCTGCTGGTTTCGATGCTTAGTTTGCAATTCATTCTTTCCTTGATTGTGGTCTGGAATCTTTGTTATCCTTTGTATCTAAGTCAGTTGATTGTCTGGAAATTGATAACTCACACATACCGTGGGAGTTTGGAGAAAACATTGTGATTGTCCCTGCATGCGCTGCAACCTGGGTACCCAATCGCAACCCTTCCATTCCCGATCTGTACTAACATCGGAAAGGTACAGCAGAGCCTCTGCGTCGCTAGTCTTACGAGGTTGCTGACCCTGAGACGGATTGTGTGATGTTTGATGTTTTCCCAGATCACTCCAGGAGTACTTATTTCGCTTAACTGTCAAAGTGGTTAGACGCCCTGCGTCAGATAGTCTTACGGGATTCTACTATGCCGACTTGGACTCAGTCAAGGTACTTCAGGCATCCACGCCTAGGTATGTGCGGGTGAACTTTTTCCACCCAATCTGCTGATTTTGATACTTAGGCTACAATTCATCGTTTCCACCTATTCAAATGGTTTCTTTGACCGAGCCTTTTGGCTTTCATTTTTTCATATCTTGGCATGTGGTACAACCGCACTAACACTGGAGTTCAGTTCGACCGTACTTTGAGTGCATTGGATCCAATGGTCTCCGGGGAAACCGTGAGACATTGGATCTTATTTGATTTTTGCGTCGGTTCCTACCCAGAGATATGGAAGATCTCCTGGTGTTTTGGAGGCAGAACGCTCTACTGGGAAAATATTTTTGGACTTTTGAAAAGATACCCACTTTGGGGAGTGATACTCCGTGGGGTTTTTATTTGCAAGTAGAGCTAATTTTTTTCTTTTGTCTTTTTGAAATGGAAATCTGGTTTGCATGCGCCTCCACTAGGGATGCTTGTGGGGTCTTTGGCTAACTGACTTTATTTTGAAAGCAGGTAAACATGATGATTGATGCGATGGATGCTGATGCATGGAGATGCATGATGAATGTATGGCTTTGGCTCATTCTCTTTCAGTTTGATGATTTTGCTTTTGCTGGAGATGCAGAGAATTTTGAGCTTATTGCTTGCGAGGTTGTGGTCCCCTGGGGTTTTTCTTTTTTATACGGGTGTTTAGTCAGCGGGTTGGTCAAGATCCCGACCCGTGGTCGATCAGGTCCATCGTCCCAAGATGCTGTTTCTTTGCTAATGAAAATGTACGAGGATGTTATCTGACTTCAAAATGTTCTTCTGGGCATAAATGCGATTGAGACGGTGCTTGGTCGCCAGTTTTTGTCAAGATTCCAATTTGCGGGCGATTGGATCCATCATCCCAAATTGTGAAGAGAGTGGAGTTCAAGACTCCTGAAGTGTAGTGCTGGGGGCTGGTGACAATTTTGGTGATTTTTGTAAATATGTGGTCCTGATCTTTTACCTGAGTAGTCAAGGTAGAGATCGGTTATTGAAAACCAAGGAAATATTTTTTTGTGTTTTTTGAAAATTTTCTTGAAAGTAAGGAAATCATTTTTTGTGATTTTTGCAAATATTTGATTTGAAAGCAAGGGAAATATTTTTTTTTTGTGATTTTTGCAAATATTTGATTTGAAAGCAAAGAAAATATATTTTTTTGTGACTTTGGCAAATATCTGATTTGAAAGCAAGGGAAATATATTTTTGTGATTTTTGCAAATATTTGATTTGAAAGCAAGGGACATATTTTTTTGTGATTTTTGAAAAGGTGATTTTGCAATGTTTTTGTATTTTGTGATTTTTCTGAAATACAGGGAAAAGTATGGAATTTTCATCCACTTCCAGCTTCTACTGCTGGTAAGGTACCCGATCCATTTTACGTCAACGAGCAAGACGAGTCTCACACAGTTAAGTGCCGTAGTTTTACATCTTCGGATGAGGAGATTGTTGAGGGTTTTCAATCAACACACCCACAAAGTTGCCTGTTCCTCATGTGCAATGCACATAGACTACGTATTGTCCGACGGACTCCTTCGGCCACAAAATGAGCCACATCCTCACATTTCCCTTAGTCAATCCAGTTTGGGGCCTTACGTTGCTCACAATTCCGTGAGGGTGCGCTCCACCTCCCAACAGCCTTAATCCCCTTGATGAGTTTTAGGAACAGGGAACATTCGTCAGATTCAACAGCGACTTCCAAATCAAGGTTGTCTATCACAGTGCGTTCAACACGAACAAGATTGCGGAGTTCTGCCCGCCTTAGCCCTCACCTGTTTAAAAGATTCCGGACACCCGTACGATCAAGTGTCAGCCATGTCCGGAACAGTTTTAGGTCTTCGAACCGCTGGCAATAAATTTGTGCAGTTGAAATTGATGGTGAAATTTTTTTTTATTTTTTTTTTGGAAAAGGTTCTAGAGTTCAACTCAAGTGTTTGGGATTGATACTGGTTTTTATGGAAAACTCAAAAATCTTTTTGGTATTTTTGGAAATGATCCAGGTTATCAGATCCTGGCTTGGACGGCTGGGATTGATGCCGGTTTTTATTAAAAATATCTCGGGATGTTGATCCCGACGTAGTTTAAGGTCTTCGGACCCAAAATTGTACAAGTTGAACATACATTCTTTTTGTGCTTTTTTTTGAAATGATCCAGGTTGTCAGATCTTGGCCTGAGCTGTAACGCCCCAGATTTTCGAGATTTATTTGAAAATTTTTGAAAATTCATTTTTAATTTATTTTTTTATTAATTATCGTACATTTACTGTTGATTTGCGAATAGCGGGACATCCGTAAGAGATCCGATAGGGGACCCTTTATAAAAGTAGCTTAGAATGATCCCATAAACATCGTAGAAAGATCAGATTTCAAAAATCACGCATTTTTCAGATAATTACGAAAATGCCATTAGTTAAACTTAAGTTAAGATGCCATTTTTAAGTATTATAGTTTCTGACGATCACTTTCACGCAAAACCCTAGATTTAAGCTTTTGGACACATATTAACCATACACGTCAAATTTCAGCCCTTAAATCATAGTAGAAGTGGTCCAATTGTCAACTTAGCCCCTTAACCCTTGATTTTCATGTCCATCGAGTGAGGAAAGTAGATGGTTAGTCGTAGTCAAATATTTCTCTTCATATGAGTGACTTGGATTATCTTTATCATGGACCAATAGTGTGATTTGACTGCCCCACCTTGATAAGCATCTTTCTTATGCGCGAAGTTATCCCGGTCTAAAAATTAACGAGTTACCAACTCTTTTTAAATCTGAACCTTTCAATTTACCCACTTCTCACCATCAATCGCTTCTCAAATTTGGACCACTTATTATACTCACATGACTACGAGTTTACACAAAATTTGGACTCCGATCTATAATCCTACACCGTTGAACCGCAAAGCCAGCCCCTTCCTTTTCCGCCAAAAGTTGGAATTTCAGATCTAGGCATTTCTCACCATCAATCAACTACTAAGCTTTGTACAATTGTTTGCCTATCATGACTACATATTTTTCCAAAATTTGGGCCTTGATCATCAAGTGTAGACCGTTAATTGAGATCTAGCCCATTTTGGCACCCATTAGGCCATTTTCAAGGATCGGCCAATCTAGAATGTGGATCATCAAGAAATTTACGTATTCTGACTCTACTCTTCGAGCTTAATAAGATGAACAGATTAGAATTGATCATAGATCATCCGAATATTGAGATTTAAGAAACCCACCTCAAGAAGTTATTACACAAGACCTCGCGTGCACATCCCTCTCCATATTTCTATTACGCACCTCCAAATCCTTCTCTTAACCCTAGCCTCCATGCTTTAGAGAGAGAGAGAGAGAGAGAGAGAGAGAAGAGAAGAGAAGAGAGTTCTTTCTCATAATTTTTCCAGCGGCTAAGATCTTCTACAATTCTCTTCTTCTAAGTCCATCCTAAGGTGAGGTTTTTCCTTCAAGCCTTTCATTAATAATATTATGATTATCATAAGTTTCTTTTGTGGCATGTGAAGTTGTTTTGTTTTGAATTGCTGATCTATATAACATGAAGTTTAATGTAGGATTTGTAATGAATATCATTATATAATGATGTGATTCCTTGTTTAGATTTTTTTTTACTAAGAAACATGTGTATTTGTGTTATTTATCTTTGTGAAATCTATGCCCTTATTTCCTTAATCTGTGTTTTACAAGTAACATTGGTTTTCATATTGTGATATGAACTATGTGTATAAGATCATCATATGGACATCCCATTATTGTATACTCTTTGTCCCTAAGTTGGTAAAATTATTCAATGTAGAGAGATGGAACCCATGAGAGGTGTCCATGATGGAAGAATATCTCTTGACTTAACTGAGAGAATGAAGTGCTTGTTTGTCAATGGATCCTTACATGTACATGATGCTTGATTTGATCCATTTACAGTACATGGGTATTTTAATGAATTTGGTCATGATGTACAACATTGGCTTTTTGGGACATGATGAAATCATAAAACGGGACAATGAGTGGACACTAATGGTATACAAATTCTCATGAGCCGGGGTTGGTGCTATGGACACTAATCTCGTGCTGTCGGCCTATGCTGGGTTGCTTGCGACTCCCCATAGTGACCATTGAGTTTTATTTAAATCGGTTGTATGCGAAAACACTTAAATAAAGGAGAAACTAAAGTCATGCATTCACTTGGCTCGATCTGGGTGTACGGAATTGAGAATAGGCTAGAGCGTCCTACTTCTCCCGTACACTGTCACGTGTAGATTTGGGCTATGAGCGTCCCATTTCTCACGTGGTCCGGCAAAACTATGGGCTTGTGCGTCCCAAGAACCTCTGGTGACTAGTGGCTAGCATGAAGTCGTAATAGGGAGTCTCCCACTTCATGTATTGTGATTCTAGCCAGGGTGCCTTAGCCAGAGCATGCATTCCATGCATCGCATTAACAAAGATTTTTACTTGATTGTTTTGTTTGAATAAAGATATTATTGTGTTGCGTTACTCTGAGTTTTATACATTGTTATTCTTGATAGTCTTGGAGGAAATATTCCCCACTATGATAGTGTTTAACGCTATCCCAAACACAATTTAGGTGATGCAGGTGAAGATCCAGGTATTGAACCCGATTTTTAAGGAGAAGAGTTCCATGGTTCGTATAATCACATGGCGGATGACGATGTTAGATAAACTTAGTTGGTGTTATCATTTATTAAATATTTTTTTGAGTAGTTGATACATTTATGGAATTGTAATAAGTCTTCAAGAGAAGACATGATTTTGTATTTTAATTAATCAGTATGGATATTGGTTGGTTCCCTTATTTAAACATTGACGATGACGTAGTAAGTTTGATAGAATAAGATGATAATTATTTCCATCATTGTGATTAAATGCTATATTTTATTATTTAACAAATCAATTAGTCCATGATTTACTTGGGAATTCGACCGTCGTGTTATACACGAGAGTCGAAAATCTCGGGTCGTTACATGAGCGGCTAGGATCGATGCTGGTTTTTATTAAAATCCCTCGGGATATTGATCCCGACATAGTTTAAAGTCTTCGGACCCAATTTTGTACAAACAGGGCAAACACATTTTTTTGTGATTTTTCGAAAAATGTTCCAGGCTATTAAATCTCAATTTTGAACGGTCAAGATTAACATTAGTTTTTATTGGAAATCTCTCAGGATTTTGTTCCCGATGTAGTTTAAGGTCTTCGGACCCAAAAAAACTTCATGTACATGCTGAAAGTACATTCTTTTTTGTGATTTTTTTCGAAATGATCCAGGTCATCAGATCTTGGCCTGAATGGCTAGGATCGATGCTGGTTTTTATTAAAAACCCTCGGGATATTGATCCTGACGTAGTTTAAGGTCTTCGGACCCAATTTTTGTACATGTAAACAGTAATCAAGGGCGGAGATTCTTGGGATTCTTCTTGGAATGATTTGGATCATCAGGTCGTGCCCTTGGATGGTTGAGATCGCTGTTTGACCAAGTCAATTTTTTTCTTTCTTTTCCTTGAAAATTCCATGGAACTTTTCCACATCATCAAGCCAATTTCCCACGAACTTCTCACAAGATGAGATTTTGGTGAGATTTCTTCCTTTTTCTCTTCATTCTCTTCCATCACTTCATTCTTACATGGAGGTACAAGATTCACTTACAACCACCCTTCCCAAGGAGGAGTTCTTCCCAAGGAGAGAGGAGGAGAGGTCATTTCAACTAGGTGGGAGGTAGGACGGCCCCCTGGGCGCCGCCCGGACCGCCTCTGACCCCTGGTTTCTTCAGTGGGTTGGGTAAAGGGGTGCACCCCCCTTTTCTATATAACATGGGGCACCCTTGCCCCCTCCAACGTGCAATCTCTCTCTTCTCTCTCTCATACTCTCTCTTTCTCAAAGTTTTCTCTCTCCTTTTGGTGGTTCTTTGCTTCTCTCAAGTGGTGGGCCTTAGAGAAGTTTTGGGACAGCAAGGTGGTCCCTCTTTGGTGAGTGGTAAAGGTATGTACCACTCCCTTTCTCTTTCTTGTCCTTTTCCTTCTTCATTGTCTCTCCTCATGACTCTTTTCTTTTTCCATGTAGCTATTCCAAAAGGAGTGAAGGTGGGCCCAAGTATATTTGGCCATTTTCTAGATCTCCAATCTATTTCAAAGTTGGTGCATGGAGAAGGACCTTGCAAGCTTTCCATTTCATTTTTCCTTTTCTTCTTTTCACACTCCCTTCATGTGTATGTAAAGGGTAATTTTGCCATGTCCATTAAGTGTGCATGGCAAAATATACTATCTTTTCCATGGGAGTTGGGCCTCTTTTCATATGTATCAAATGGGCTCAAAGTGAAGTCATGGCCCTTGGTGTATTTGATGGGCCCAATGCTTCATTTTGGGCTCCCTCTTACCTTCTCTTTCTTGTCATTTCCTTTGGAGCTTTCTTTTGTTTTTCATTTTTTCTTCAAGGTTTGGGCCCATGGGAATGGTAGGGCCCACCTCAAGTTTTGGGCTCATGGGGCTCACTTTGGGTGGCCCCATCTTTCTTCACATGTGTATGGACCAAGGTGACTAGCCCATTCTTCACTTGGATCTCACGTGGGCTAGATTTCTTAGTTGGGCCTTTATGGACAAGTAGCCCAAATCTTCCACCATCTCTTGATTATGATGTACATCCTTGTACAAAGTGGTGGGTTCCTTGGAGTTTTTCCATATGGATGGGCTTTTGGGCCTTCATTGAAGCTTGGATTTCTTTGGACCATGTGTGCACCACTACACTTTGTCCATGTAGGCTTTTTTCCTTTCATGCTTTTTCTTTTGATGGATGGAGGACTTGAGTTGCTTGACCATCTACAAGTCCCATGAGTGGGTTGTTTCAACAATCTCACTAAGTTCAAATGGTTTTTCCTTATGGTAGGAAAGTGGTTTCCAAGAGTTTCCTTTAATGTCATCAATCTCAAGTGAATGATTCCTCTTCAAGTGAGCTATCCATGCAACCATAGCTCCTTGAACTTCCTTTTGGGGTGCTTGGTGGGTCATCCACCATCATTCTCAAAGATGAGTGATTTTCCTTTCAATTTGTGAGAAAGAATGATACCCACGAGTTGCCCAATTTTGTCCCATGCTTTGGGACATTTTGGATTTTGATCTTCAAGTGGGTTATGTATACCATTCTTATCCATTTTCATGATGGTTGGGTAACTCATCAAGCCATGCCCTCTTGTGCTCAAATGGTCCCCCTTTTTGGTAAAGAAATTGGTGCACATAAGTTGCCCAAACTTGCCCTTTCATGGGCATTTTCAACTTGGTTCTTCATATGGGATATGTGCATCAACTTTTATACCATTAGCTTCTTTGATTCATATGTTTGTGGGTAGACCGCCATGTTGTACTCTCATGGTCAACACTTTCATCAAGATGGTGCACATAGGGGTGCCCATGATTAACCCATGAATGGGTCCTCATGTCCTTCAAGTGGGCTATGTGCTCCCTTCAATTCATTGAGGTGAGGCATTTGGGTTGCTCTTGGGGGCCCACTTCCTTTCTATCTCCCACTTGTCCATGTACATGTGTAAAAAGATGGAAACATCTTAAGTGAGAATCATGGCCTTGGCATAAAAAAGTGGATCAATCCTTGGCCACATATGGACTTTGAAGAGGAGCTTCTCATGTGAAGTAGGATTCTTATCCTTTGTTGATCTCATGGCACTTGAGTGCATTTGTTGTCCAAAATGTGTCCTTGGATGATGAACTTTTCTTGCCTAAGGCATGCCATGCAACCTTCTTTAAAGTGGGCCTTGCTTTCTTCAATGGGCCCAACACTTGTCCTAGGTAACACATGGAGTTGGACTTTAGATCTTGCATTTGAATGTGAGTCCAATCCCATGGGTTTCCTAGATGATAATTTGGATTTTAACGGATAAGGGATAGGGACTTACCTTGCCAAGCTTGTAGGATTCAATGGCGGATGGTACCAGAGGTCGCCGAGTGATTGATGAGGATGATCCTGCCTTCATCATCCGCCGAGGGGACCACATGTGTTCCTTGGCTATGAAGCATCAACCTCTTCCCGCTATCAAGGGTCGAGGTACCAAGGATCACTGGGACAACTGGGTGAAGGATCCACAGCCCTTGCTTGAACGAGTATTGGCTGGTACTCCTTTTGCTGGCCTCCTTACCTTACGTTTTCATAACGACAGTGCCAACCGCATGATGCTCGCGACCCTTTGCGAGAGATGGCGGGACGAGACCCACACCTTCCAGCTCCCTTATGGTGAATGGGGAATAACTCCCCTGGATATTTATATGCAAATAGGCTTTTCGTTTCATGGGGCAGTTGTTCCCCAAGTCAGCTCTCTGGCTCCCATCACTTCCACTAACTGGCTACGGCTCGTCGGTGATGTCCCACCCGAGGATGAATTCCAAGGCCATCAAGTGAAGATGTGATGGTTCTACAACACTTTTGCCTCCGTCATCCCCACTACTGAGCTAGAGGCCCTCCACAAATCACGGGCCATGATCACTTACGCCTGTGGGTCCTTCCTTCTCTACCACGCTAATGAGAGGTTCGACCCTAAATTTCTTCGCTTGGTTGAGGATCTACACCACCCCTATAACTGGAACGGGGCTATCTTGACTCATATTTTCCAGGGTCTGGATAAGACTTGTCGGAACAGCCGGTCCTACACCGGTTTCTGGCCTGTCGTCGAGGTATTTCTTCATTCACCTTTCTTGGAGACATTTGCCTTCTTTCTCTCTCTGATCATTAGGTGTGCTTTTACTTAGACTTGCTTTTATGACCATTTTCCCCATCTCGCGCCGAGGATGCGGGATGATATTGAGCCCTCTTTGTATCACCACATGTACTGGCACCAACAAAACTGTCAGCGGAACTCCTGAGTTTCTAAGGACAATTGGCGCGCTGACATAGACGGGTTGACCGTTGATGACGTAAGTATTTTGCTTTCCCTACCCCTCGTGCTGCACTGTAACTGATCGTGGTGACCTCATTTACTGTATCTCGCTCGGATGCCGTATGCCAGCTTCCCTCTCTATTACACCCCTCAGCGTGTGGAGGCATATGATGCTTCATGTCTCCGTATCATGCTTTCCGACGCTGAATCTTTTCAGTGGTATCTGGGTGAGAGGTTGCTTCAGCAGGTGTTCACTCCCCAAGTGTAGGGTTGCGAAGTAGTAATAATTCGGAAAGACCGAGTATCGTTCCCACAGAGATTTATGTATGGGTATTCTTAGGATTTAACTAAAACAACTAGTAATTAAGATCCTATTAAGAACTAAAGCTGGAAAACAGTGAATTGTGTTTAAACAGTGAATGGTTAAGGTAATTTTAATCTAAAAAGGCACTAGAGCGCCAAGGATCCACTTTTGATAAGTTTCAATGCATCAACACAACTAGGTCTCACATGACTCAATCGGAATCAAATTCCTTTCTCTATCCGATTGGAATATAGAGCGGTTAAACCAACAATCATCTGGAACAAGTGCTCATTCATTAATTTGATTCCCACAACCATGCTCAGGCCTTGGGCACACTCAATTGTATAGGCCAAGCCTCTTTCCAATCTAGTTGAGATTCATAACCATAGCTTTCACCAAGTCCTGTCACTAGACCTGATTACAACTCATGATTTGAACTCGAATTAAATCAAAATCAATCACTAAGCAACTATTCCAGATTATATACAAAAGATAAGAACTTTAGTTGAATGAGTTCCCACATGAAAATCAGGCCATTGCATACAAGGCAATCAAAGCGTCTACCATGCCTGGAGTCGATGGTAGATCAATGCATTACACAAGCATAAACAATGCTCAAAAGCTAAGATACTAAGCTTAGAATCACTAAGAATCACATGAGCCCGGAGTCATCAAGAGATCAAAGTAAAACCAACTTAATACTTGATTCAAACTCAAATTGAACTAAAATTCATCAATTAAAACATAAAAGGAAACCTAGGTTGCATTAATCCATCAAAAACGAATCAAAAGCTTCACTTCTTAGCCCTAGCTAAGAGGTTTTAGTTCATCTCTAACATCCTTGAACTAGAAGCCTCTAAAAACATGAAAAACTACTAAAACAGGAAGAAAACTAGAGATCCGAAGTAGAATCCGTCTCCTGAGCAATCCCCACGTCGTAGCCTCCTCTGGTATGAAGGGAAGACACCCTTTTATAGCTTGGAGGAGTCCAATACGCAAGAGAATTCCAGAAATTGCGTAATCTTACGCAATTGCGCAGAAAATTCCGGAACCAGTTTTAGAAAGTAGCCTGTTTCGCATGGGCGACCGGTCATGACCGGTCGGACTGGCCTGGCCGACCGGTCACGACCGGTCTGGCTTGAAAATCCTAATTCCAGCATGACCCGTCGGGCTTATTCTCTAATCAATACAGCATCTGTGGCCGACCGGTCTTTACCGGTCGGCATGGACAGTCCATCAGTTTTGTCATTCTCTTGAGTGGCTGACCGGTCTTGACCGGTCGGGCTGGCTTGGCCGACCGGTCAGCCGACCGGTCTGGCTACTCTTTCTTCATTCTTTCTTTCTTTCTTTCTTCTTTTCTCTTCTCTCCTTGCTTGTCTTTCTTTGGTCTTCCTTCATGCTTGATCTAATGGTCTTTAACACTTGTAAGGAGCCTCATTTAGCCTTCAAATGGTGAACTCTCCATCTTGTTCCTACAATCACAAATCATGTATTAAGTTGGTCCTTTGAACATGTATATCATGCACAATGAGTGATGAATTGGGGTTAGAATATACACAATTATGAGCTCAACACACCCCACAACCAGCATTTTGCTAGTCCCGAGCAAAACATGCGTGAAACTAGTTTCATTCTCCAAAACCCAACTCTCCTCTAGAAACTATTCTTCTATACATCCCAAGACACATAAGCGTAAGAATTAGAGAAATTCAGTGATAAAGGTTGAAACCTAAAACTCTCAGAACATAACAAGTATTTATATGAAATTCCCGCTGATTGATTGATAGATAGAAGAAATTGAACAAATTCAACCTAGTGTGCATAGTGAAGGTTCATCTCATGAGTTTCCGAGATTATTTTCTTCATAAATCAACTAAACCATGGATCTCAAGGTGCATAGAACAACAACAAGCCTATGACAGGAATTTGCCTTACCGTCCTTCCGACGACTTTCACAATACGTCCCATTGCCGGCTTTGGTTACGGGTAGACCATCCCCCGGTTGGTAGTAGGTAGCCCTAATCGGAATTTTCCACCATTTTTCTTTCCTTCCCAATTTCATCCTTCCTTTCCTTTTTCTTTTATATTAGATAGGATTTTTAGAAATCCATATCTTTCGTTATTTTCCCATGGACAAGGATAGACAAATTACCCCGGCTTGGTTTCTCAATACCTTCAATCACGGTCTAGTTAATCCACAAATCACATAATCCTTTCAAATCATGAAAATCGTGTAATGTGACTAGGTGCAAAAGGTGTTCAAATTTTCTATCAGTCATAAAAATAGGTGAATTCACATATAGAACCATTATATTAAGAGAAGTTCAAAGTTTGCAACATCCCTCACTTCGTATCTCGTCTTCTTATACTTATGCTATCTCGAATGCATAGAATCAAAGTCTTCCAAAAGAGTTTCGAATTTCAGAAAAATCGAAAAATTTCTACATCTTTGCTCGACAAGTCACAAAAGCTAGCAGATTCATCAATTAAGGAATCTCTCACCCCCCAACCAAAACTCTGCATTGTCCTCATGTAATAAGATATGCAATATGTATGACATGAGAGCAATGACATAAAATAAAGGCGAGTGAGAAAGAGAGATATCACCTGAAGCATACAGTCCATGGCAAGATTAGCTTTTTAAAGATGGATTACTTCACAACTAAATCAACTATCAAAACAAATCCTAATGGGAAAGCATTCTAGCAAATTATCCTCCGTCAGACTAGGAGGTTAATCCCAACAACTCATCCAAAAGCATAAAGTCAAGCAGAATCATTAGATGGATCAAAAGGTTTCGCAGTAAGGTCATCCAATATCCTGCTTTGCAATGTACATGTGTGTGGGTGATTGAGATAAGCCACCTAAAATCCCAAAAAGGACTTTCAGCGGGTTCCTTAATGTTTTCACCACATGTATAAGAGGAGACATCATCAGATTTATTAGGAAAAATATGTCTCCAATCAGATTTTCCTGGGCAATGATATTGCAAGTAAGGATCATCCCAGGGTTGGTGGAGTTCGGTATGCATGATCCACAAAGGTGTGGAAATCTGAATTGATTTTTCAGCGCAAAAAAGTATTGTTTCCACATCCTTCTCTCGGCTAACGTCATATGCCGATACCGACTCAAAAAGTGTGACCATATCCCTTATCCTATCATCGTTCTCATCAAGGGAGTGAGTCACTTCTTCGTCTAAGGGACCGGAGTAAAAAGGTGAGAGGGACTTATCTTCCACGATAGAATTGATCATGTTTATTTCGTGGACCTCCTCATCCTCATCCTCTTGTTGGTTGTCAATATTGAAAGCATTCAACTCAATCGTCATATTGCGAAAAGACATTTGGATGACCCCACTCCTACAATTTATGATAGCGTTTGATGTAGCTAGGAATGGGCGGCCAAGTATGACAGGAATTTGGGGGCCAATATTAACCATGGGTCATGTGTCCAAGACAATAAAGTCTACCGGGTAGTAAACTTTGTCAACTTGGACAAGAACGTCCTCAATCACCCCTCTCGGAATACGAATCGATCGGTCAACAAGTTGTAATGTGGTTTTGGTGGGTTTTAATTCACCTAAACCCAATTGTTCATAAACCGAAAAGGGAATTAAGTTCACACTTGCCCCTAGATCAAGTAAAGCATGTTTCACCTGGTGATTTCCAATCATACATGATATGGTCGGACAACCGGGATCTTTGTATTTCTTGGGCATCCCGTGGTTGATAATTGCACTCACATTCTCTGTAAAAAATGCCTTCTTTTGCACATGTATTTTTCTTTTAACCGTGCAAAGGTCTTTTAAAAATTTTGCATATGACGGTATTTGTTTAATGGCATCCAACAGTAAGATGTTGATTTTGACTTGCTTGAAAACCTCCAAAAATTCCTGATATTTATCTTGAGGTTTGGTTGGAATCAAGCGTTGGGGGAATGGAGCAATAGGCCTATATTCTTTTAATGGCTCTTTTTCAGTCATGGTGATGCTAGGTCCATCATCCTCTTTGGAAGATACCGGATCATTAGGTGCTGAAACCTTCACCGGATCAGATTTTTCAATGATTTTACCACTTCTAAGAGTGGTGATGGCCTTAGCATGTTCCATATGTTGGTTAGAAGAACTAGGCACGCTTATTTCACATTGTTGTTTTGGATTTGGTACGGGTTGGGCTGGAAGCATCCCTTCCCTTGCGTTTAAGCGAGCCTTGATTTCCTCCACCGAACTTTTAAGCTCAAGCATTATCGTATGGTTGGATTGATTAATTTGAGCTTTTCCTTCCATGAATGCTTTCAAAGTATCCTCTATAGGCATTTGAGGTGGGGCTATTTGCATTGGGGGCCCCCTTTGAGGATTACTTTGATTAGCCGTGTTTCCATTTGCCCAATTGAAGTTTGGGTTGTTTCTCCAATTAGAGTTATTCGTGTTTGAATTTGGAGTACTAAAAGGTCGTTGATAACTATTCAAGGCATTCGATTGTTCAAATAAAAGTTCTCGAAATGCATAGATTGTTGGACAATCCGGCATTTGATGCACATTAGAAGCACAAATAGTTTCAACAGCTCCCTTTTGTTGGGTTGTATCCACGTTCTTTAGTTCCATCTCCTCGACCTTTCGTGTGAGCTTAGCCACTCTAGAACCTAGATCATCTTGCCCATCTAAAACATAAATTTCTCCCTTTTCCTTGGCTTGGGGTTGTTTTGAACCTGTTGGCTTAGATGTATCCCATGCTTGTGTATTTTCAGCCAACATGTCGAAATAATCCCAAGCTTCCTCCGTTTCCTTGTTCATGAACTCCCCATTGCACATCATCTCAACAAATTGGCGCATGGTTGAGTTTAATCCATCATAGAAGAAACTAATCAACCTCCACCTTTCATAGCCATGATGTGGAGATGCGTTTAAAAGCTCATTATACCTTTCCCAACATTGGAAAAAGGTTTCTTCTTCTTTTTGGGAGAAGTTCATTATGGCCCTTCGTAGTGCATTGGTTCGATGAGTAGGGAAGAATTTTTTAAGAAACTCCCTAGTCATCTCAGCCCATGTCCCAATAGACCTCGGCCTTAAGGAATGTAGCCATGATTTGGCCTTCTCTTTCAAGGAAAAAGGGAACAATTTAAGTTTTATAGTATCCTTGGTTACGTTGTCATAGTTTATTGTGGCTATAACCTCTTCAAATTCCTTAATATGTAAATAACCGCTTTCAGAGTCAAGTCCATGGAATCTAGGAAGAAGTTGGATCAACCCCGGTTTAAAATCAATATTCCCCACATTGTGAGGGAAAATTATGCAAGAGGGAGTACTCGTCCTAGCTGGTTGTAAATAGTCACGTAAAGTTCTAGGTTGAGGTACATCCCCCATTTCATTCTCATCCAATTCAGTAAGGTTTGGGGCTGGATTTTGATTAACCCCTTGATTTGGTTGATTTTCAGCCATCTCTCTAGTAATTTCAGGAAAACTTTGACGTTTCCTAGCACGAGGCTCTCTATCAATCCCTTCAACAATTACTCCGTCCCTTACAAGTCGGTTATTATAAGTCCTAGCCCAATGTGGCATGTAAAACAAAAAAAAAATGAGTGAAAAGGAAAAAGAATTCTTCCTTCCTTCCTTTACTTCTCTCTAGAACTTAAGCACAAGGTGTCTTGCAATGGCTAAGCCAGAAGCAAGGATAGAGACCGATTTCTCCTGGTCAATAGGGGTTCAAAGAACTCCCCACCCACTCTTTGAGTCTTTTAAGAAAAGTACAGAAAAAGAAGAAAGAGGAATAGGTTGAGAAGAGAAATCTCTGAGCACAAGGTGATCCAAGACGGCAGAGCCGACCAATAGGAATCCAGGTGGCACAAGGCCTACCTTTCAGAGATTCGAAAGGAGTCTCCACCCACTCTACAAGAGATGAATGTGATAGGAATGAGTAGGAGAAGAAGAAGAGTAAGGTTAGAACAATAAAACCTGATTTGTAACTTAAGATGCCTTCTTCTTCTTCAACTTCCTAAAAATCTCTAGATTAGACCTATGTTAGAATCCTGTAAAAATCAAAACAAAGTAAGTTAGTAATTAGAAGAAAACCTACTCTAGAAAGCAAAACAAATCCTAAACCTATCTTAATACAATCTCAACTAAAAGTTATTTCAAAAAATTCTAAAAATACCGCATAGAAATCCCCGGCAGCGGCGCCAAAAACTTGTTCACTCTCCAAGTGTAGGGTTGCGAAGTAGTAATAATTCGGAAAGACCGAGTATCGTTCCCACAGAGATTTATGTATGGGTATTCTTAGGATTTAACTAAAATAACTAGTAATTAAGATCCTATTAAGAACTAAAGCTGGAAGACAGTGAATTGTGTTTAAATAGTGAATGGTTAAGGTAATTTTAATATAAAAAGGCACTAGAGCGCCAAGGATCCACTTTTGATAAGTTTCAATGCATCAACACAACTAGGTCTCACATGACTCAATCGGAATCAAATTCCTTTCTCTATCCGATTGGAATATAGAGCGGTTAAACCAACAATCATCTGGAACAAGTGCTCATTCATTGATTTGATTCCCACAACCATGCTCAGGCCTTGGGCACACTCAATTGTATAGGCCAAGCCTCTTTCCAATCTAGTTGAGATTCATAACCATAGCTTTCACCAAGTCCTGTCACTAGACCTGATTACAACTCATGATTTGAACTCGAATTAAATCAAAATCAATCATTAAGCAACTATTCCAGATTATATACAGAAGATAAGAACTTTAGTTGAATGAGTTCCCACATGAAAATCAGGCCATTGCATACAAGGCAATCAAAGCGTCTACCATGCCCGGAGTCGATGGTAGATCAATGCATTACACAAGCATAAACAATGCTCAAAAGCTAAGATAAAGTAAAACCTGGAGTCATCAAGAGATCAAAGTAAAACCAACTTAATACTTGATTCAAACTCAAATTGAACTAAAATTCATCAATTAAAACATAAAAGGAAACCTAGGTTGCATTAATCCATCAAAAACGAATCAAAAGCTTCACCTCTTAGCCCTAGCTAAGAGGTTTTAGTTCATCTCTAACATCCTTGAACTAGAAGCCTCTAAAAACATGAAAAACTACTAAAACGGGAAGAAAACTAGAGATCCGAAGTAGAATCCGTCTCCTGAGCAATCCCCACGTCGTAGCCTCCTCTGGTATGAAGGGAAGACACCCTTTTATAGCTTGGAGGAGTCCAATACGCAAGAGAATTCCAGAAATTGCATAATCTTACGCAATTGTGCAGAAAATTCCGGAACCAGTTTTAGAAAGTAGCCTGTTTCGCATGGGCGACCGGTCATGACCGGTCGGACTGGCCTGGTCGACCGGTCACGACCGGTCTGGCTTGAAAATCCTCATTCTAGCAGCTATGCCCGACCGGTCATGACCGGTCGGGCTTATTCTCTGATCAATACAGCATCTGTGGCAGACCGGTCTTGACCGGTCGGCGTGGACAGTCCATCAGTTTTGTCATTCTCTTGAGTGGCTGACCGGTCTTGACCGGTCGGGCTGGCTTGGCCGACCGGTCAGCCGACCGGTCTGGCTACTCTTTCTTCATTCTTTCTTTCTTTCTTTCTTCTCTTCTCTTCTCTCCTTGCTTGTCTTTCTTTGGTCTTCCTTCATGCTTGATCTAATGGTCTTTAACACTTGTAAGGAGCCTCATTTAGCCTTCAAATGGTGAACTCTCCATCTTGTTCCTACAATCACAAATCATGTATTAAGTTGGTCCTTTGAACATGTATATCATGCACAATGAGTGATGAATTGGGGTTAGAATATGCACAATTATGAGCTCAACAGCAGGTCACTGGGTTGGCTCGGGTCCCTTGTTCTGCACCTCCTCCAGCTGCTCGGATTCCTGCTGACAAGATGGCTGATGCTCTTGCGGGCTAACCCGGGTTTCGTTTCACGATCCCGAATCGTGACTATGATGAGTGGTATTTGCTGTACGGCCAGGGGCCTCTGCTTCCTTCGCTCTATGTTCCAGGGGGCCGTCGCAGATATGCTGGAGGCTCAGTGACAGCTCCTTTGATGGATCTTTATCGTCGGGAGCGGGATGAGAGGAGGGACGATGACGACTATGTCGGTGACTTGTAGCCTGCTTTTGTGAAGGTGTATTCAGCTTGCTTGATGTACAACTTTTTGCTTTTACCCTCTTTTGTATCAAAATCTTCTAAATGAATATACAACCTTTGACTTGTCTCAGATTCCTTGATGATGTCTGGATGCTTTGACTTCTGACTCGTTCTTTAATGATTCATGGGAGATGAGACTTCTTAACCGCATGGATGATGACTTGAACGGTTCAGATTGCTTGATTTGGCTCTGTGGGCTCCTTCTAGACCTCTGCTTTGCCTTGGAGCACCTTTGCTTGATGTTTTATGAGGTTGAGAAGGCTTCTTATGGTGTGGATGATGACTTAAACGGCTCAGATCGCTTGTCTTGGCCTTATGGGCCGACTTGGTGATCAGATCTTGGACTCTGACCCTTCCTTTGATGATCCAACCTTTGATCTTGCTGTTTGATGGCTCATGTAGGTTCTTCCATAGTTTAGATTATGATGATCTAGTCTTTGAATGACTTGGATTGCTTGTGGCCCCTCTTGATCATCTTTCCTTCTCTTTGACTTAATCAGACCCATTCTAGCCGTAGTGCTTCGTGATTGGACCGGTGGGGTACCTTGCAGATGATCTTGGTCAACCTCAATCGAAATCTGGAGTAGACTGGAGCCTTGAGCGGCCCTCAGGGTGCCATCTGCTGATGTGGACTGTCACCCTCACCTACCAAGAACCCTGGAGCCAATCCTGTGGAGAGAGAGGGAGCGCGTCTGTACCCCTCTTGTGCGGCCTGGGCTGGCTCTGGTTCGGACAGTGAGCATATTCTTCTGGCTACTGTCTCCCTCACCCCTGCATCCGATTCTTCGATTCAGCCATGAATCTCTTCCTTGTCTCATCTTCCTTTCTCCTTTTGTCTTTTTCTTGGCTTGTCTTTTCCTGAGCAATGGACGGTGGAGATTTAGGGGCTGTGGGGGCTGTCCAAGGTGGGTCCCACACTTCAGATTTTCAACTGAGCTTTGATAATGGAGGGATGCCTTTAATGGATGGGGTAGATGGGGTATTAAGAGGGGGTATTGATGAGGGGTTAGGGATGGTGGTTGGTGGAGCTTTGAATGGCCCCATTAATGGCAGCCATGCTGAAATTTCATATTTGAATGGGGCTTTGATTGTGGGAGAAATGGATGGCATGGATGAGATGGGGGGATGGGACATAGGTGAGGCTATGCATCCCTTAAATATGGGCCACATGGATGATGTGGTTGATGGAGGCGATGGGACCATGATGGACATAGATGGACTGATCTCTTGTCTGGATGGGATGGATGGCTCAGATGATACCTTTGACGGTTTGGATGCTCTTGATGAGGGCCAGGATGTGCGGCACACTTGTTTGGGTGGACTTGATGTGATCATTGATGATGTCCCCCTGATGATGGACGGTGTGGATGCCTCGATGATCCCTTTGATCGGCCAGGATGATGATTGGATTCATGATTTCCCGTTGGAGAGAGACGCAGGTCTGGATCTGACCGTTGATTCTTCGATCGGGGTTGCCGGGACCCTTCTTGATGGTTCAGATACATTTTTCGACGGTCAGATTGGCCAGGATGCCACGATGTGTGGTGTGATCTTCGCTGGTAGTCCTTTTGATGGAGGGTGTCGTCCTTCTCTTGATCGTCGGTCTTTTGCGCACTCTGTTCATGAGGTGGGCGAGTCTTCTCATGCGGTTGAGGTTATGATAGTTTCAGACAGTGATGCGACTATATTAGACATAGCCGTTACTGAGGGCAGGTCAGGGGCTATCGAGTCTGCAGAGGTTCCAGCTTTTCCTTCTCCTTCGCCCGTTGATCTTCCGATCCTTGATGAGCTGTCATTGATT
The DNA here is from genome assembly GCA_003013855.2 of Liriodendron chinense. NCBI lineage: Eukaryota > Viridiplantae > Streptophyta > Magnoliopsida > Magnoliales > Magnoliaceae > Liriodendron > Liriodendron chinense. Next base: position 373,621 of record PVNU02001229.1, on the reverse strand, counting down.
TCTGGGCCTTTTGTTCTGGAGGGGGTACCAGTGAGAACTTGTCAGCTGCTTCCTCGTCCTTCTTGCAGGCCACGGCTGCTTGCTTAGCTTGATAGTTTGTCGGCTTATGAGATTCGAGATTTGGAGTCCTACGGCTTCGGCAATCTGATCCATATGGCTAGAGTTGACATTGATTGGAGGATGCTTGGAGCTGCCTTGATTGACTAGGTCCCTTCGTTGAACTTGTTTGCGTTCAATGATATGGAGATGGGACCCTCTTTGGAGGAGCTTGCGCATTTAACAGGCCTACCTTGGGATTATACTCAGTATTTCTTGCCGAAGACATCGCCGAAGGCTGCCACACCGCAAAACTGGTTCGAGATCCCCTATCTTGTTCGGCCTGCAGCTGCCGGCCAGGATGCTGTAGTGTTCTCCTTGGACTTACTGTATGATCTTTTTTCGGGTCCTTAGAGTGTGGCCGATTCTATCCTTGCTCGGAACGCACTGATGTTCTGCCTGATAGCTGAGGTGCTGTTCTCGGGATGGCGCAGGTTCCAGACTCCTTTGCTTTTTGAGGTGATGAGCCGAGCTATCCGACGGCAGGGGATCATTTCTCTCATCTTGGCTAAGCTGTTTAATGGGCTGACCGACTACGCCCTGGGCCGCACTCGTATCCTTCGCGGTTGTTGTGCCTTTCTTCAGGTATCTTTTCTACACCCTTTTCTTCTTGCTTTGTTAGGAATTGCTTTGCTCTAGCTGAGCTTCTTTTCCTTTTTGTGATCAGGTCTGGCTATGGGAGCGTCTTTCTTTGACTGTTCCTGCACCCTTTCCTGGCATTCCTAGCTCTGACGTCATGCGTTATATCATGGAGTTTCTTCCGCATATGGCTAGGATGAGCGAGCCCTTGTATCACAGGATGTTCGCTGAACTTCATGACTGGAATGTTCATTGGGAGTCATCTTGGCTTTCACTTCCTCCAGTGCTTTGCGATGCACACCGCCTTCCTCTGATGTTGGTAGGCTTTCGATCTTACTTTTCTTACCATCCCACTCGGTTCCTGCGGCAGTTTGGGTACGAGCAGGATATTCCTCTTTTCGCTTTCACGGGTATCAAGCGTCGAGCACTTCCATCTAGATCCTCTGACTTTAGGACCCGGGTTGATGGATCTTGGGCGAGTTACTTGACTGCTGATTTGATGGGTTTTGAGCTGCGGACTTTTCCAATGGCGACCGCCCCATATCAGTACTGGGTTGCTGAGCAGTCTTTGTATCGACGTATCTCTTGCTGGCACCAGACTGTTGATGAGGATGAGCAGGATATCCTTGGAGATGCTGGCTCTTCATCTGGTTCATATGAACCTTTTGAGGAGCGCCCATTCATTGATCCTTGCTTCCTTTTGGCCACTCATGGCCATCTTCTGTCTGAGATTTCTGCACTTCGGTATCATTGTGAGATGATGTCGAGGAGATTGGCTGCCGATCAGAGGTTGTCTGACGAGGATACAGCGATCCGTACCCTTGAGCGCGATGAGGCGCATTACCTGCGTATGGAGGTGAGTAGGTTGAGAGCGAGGCTATCCTTTTATGAGTCAGAGGACTTACCTGATGTGGCCGAGGAGGAGGGTAGAGATTGATTGTGTTGCCACCTGCACATTTCTTTTTTGCATATATGATTGATGATGATGCATTGTTTGTATTTTTTTTTGAAAAAGATGACATGATATGTGTAAAAGAAATATGATGCTTTTAATGAAAAAAAGAAAAAAAAACCTTTTTTTGGAATTTATTGTGCCATGAGTTGTTGTTCACTCCCCAAGTGTAGGGTTGCGAAGTAGTAATAATTCGAAAAGACCGAGTATCGTTCCCACTGAGATTTATGAATGGGTATTCTTAGGATTTAACGAAAACAACTAGTAATTAAGATCCTATTAAGAACTAAAGCTAGAAAAAAATGAATTAAGTTTAAACAGTTAATGGTTAAGGTAATTTCAATCTAAAAAGGCACTAGAGCGCCAAGGATCCACTTTTGATAAGTTTCAATACATCAACACAACTAGGTCTCTCATGACTCAATCGGAATCAAATTCCTTTCTCTATCCAATTGGAATATAGAGCAGTTCAATCACAATTATCTAAAACAAGTGCTTATTAACTGATTTGATTCCCACAACCATGCTCAGGCCTTGGGCACACTCAATTGTATAGGCCAGGCCTCTTTCCAATCTAGTTGAGATTCACAACCATAGCTTTCACCAAGTCCTGTCACTAGACCTGATTACAACTCATGATTTGAACTCTAATCAAATCAAAAATCAATTAATAAACAATTATTCCAGACCATACAAAAGATAAGAATTTTAATTGCAGGAGTTCCCACATGAAAATTAGGCCATTGCATACAAGGCAATCAAAGCGTCTACCATGCCCGGAGTCAATGGTAGATCAATGCATTACACAAGCATAAACAATGCTCAAAAGCTAAGATACTAAGCTTAGAATCACTAAGAATCACATGAGCTCAGAGTCATCAAGAGATCAAAGTAAAACCAACTTAATACTTGATTCAAACTCAAATTGAACTAAAATTCATCAATTAAAACATAAAAGGAAACCTAGGTTGCATTAATTTATCAAAAACGAATCAAAAGCTTCACCTCTTAGCCCTAGCTAGGAGGTTTTAGTTCATCTCTAACATCCTTGAACTAGAAGCCTCTAAAAACATAGAAAATAACTAAAACAGGAAGAAAACTAGAAATCTGAAGTAGAATCCGTCTCCTGAGCAATCCCCACGTCGTAGCCTCCTTTGATATGAAGAGAAGATGTTCTTTTATAGCTTGGAGGAGTCCAATACGCAAGAGAATTCCAGAAATTGCGTAAACTTACGCACTTGCGCAGGAAATTCCGGAATCCCAAAATAGAAAGAGCCTATATACGCTGGCCGACCGGTCATGACTGGTCGGACTCCACTTGCAACCATTCCAGGGAGCACAGCCGACCGGTCATGACCGGTCGGAATGGCTCTCCATTGACCCAACAAACATGGCTGACCGGTCATGACCGGTCGGACCAAGCTGTCCATCTTATAGGGTGCATCCAAGGGAATGGCCGACCGGTCTTGACCGATCGGGTGTCTTTGGCTGACCGGTCAGCCGACCGGTCTAGCCCTCTTTCTCCTCTATTTCTTTCTTTCTTTCTTCTTTTTTCTTCTCTCCTTGCCTTGGCTTTCTTTGGTCCTTCTTCAACCTTCATCCTATGGTCTTCAATACTTGTAAGGAGCCTCATATAGCCTTCAATTGGTGAACTCTCCATCTTGTTCCTACAATCACAAATCATGTATTAAGTTGATCCTTTGAACATGTATATCATGCACAATGAGTGATGAATTGGGGTTAGAATATGCACAATTATGAGCTCAACACACCCCCCAACCAGCATTTTGCTAGTCCCGAGCAAAACATGCGTGAAACTAGTTTCATTCTCCAAAACCCAACTCTCCTCTAGAAACTATTCTTCTATACATCCCAAGACACATAAGCGTAAGAATCAGAGAAATTCAGTGATAAAGGTTGAAACCTAAAACTCTCAGAACATAACAAGTACTTATATGAAATTCTCGTTGATTGATTGATAGATAGAAGAACTTGAACAAATTCAACCTAGTGTGCATGGTGAAAGTTCATCTCATGAGTATCCGCGATTATCTTCTTCATAAATCAACTAAACTATGGATCTCAAGGTATATAGAGCAACAACAAGCCTATGACAGGAATTTGCCTTACCGTCCTTCCGACGACTTTCACACTACGTCCCATTTCCGGCTTTGGTTACGGGTAGACCATCCCCCGGTTGGTAGTAGGTAGCCCTAATCAAAATTTTCCACCATTTTCCATCATTCCCAATTTCATCCTTCCTTTCCTTTTTCTTTTATATTAGATAGGATTTTTAGAAATCCATATCTTTCGTTATTTTCCCATGGACAAAGATGGACAAAATACCCCGGCTTGGTTTCTCAATACCTTCAATCACGGTCTAGTTAATCCACAAATCACATAATCCTTTCAAATCATGAAAATCGTGTAATGTGAACTAGGTGCAAAAGGTGTTCAAATTTTCTATCAATCATAAGAATAGGTGAATTCACATATAAAACCATCATATTAAGAGAAATTCAAAGCTTGCAACATCCCTCACTTCGTATCTCATCTTCTTATACCCATGTTATCTCGAATGTATAAAATCAAAGTTTTCCAAAAGAGTTTCGAATTTTAGAAAAATCGAAAAATTTCTACATCTTTGCTCGACATGTCACAAAAGCTAGCAGATTCATCAAAGGAATCTCTCACACCCCCCAACCAAAACTTTACATTGTCCTCAATGTGATAAGATATGCAATATGTATGACATGAGAGCAATGACTTAAAACAAAGGAGAGTGAGAAAGAGAGATATCACCTGAAGCATATATTTCATGGCAAGATTGGCTTTTGGAGATGGATTACTTCACAACTAAATCAACCAGCAAAGCAAATCCTAATGGGAAGCATTCTAGCAAATTATCCTCCGTCAGACTAGGAGGTTAATCCCAACAACTCATCCAAAAGCATAAAGTCAAGCGGAATCATTAGATGGATCAAAAGGTTTCGCAGTAACGTCATCCAAAATCCTGCTTTACAATGTACATGTGTGTGAATGATCAAGATGAGCCACTCAAAATCCCAAAAAGGAATTTCAGCGGGTTCCTTAGTGTTTTCACCACATGTATAAGAGGAGACACCATCATATTTATCAGAAAAAATATGTCTCCATTCAAATTTTCCTGGGCATTGATATTGCAAGTAAGGATCATCCCAGGGATGGTGGAGTTCGGTATGCATGATCCACAAAGGTGTGGAAATCTGAATTGATTTTTCAGTGCAAAAAGGTATTGTTTTCAAATCCTTTTCTCGGCTAACGTCATATGCCGATACTGACTCAAAAAGTGTGACCATATCCCTTATCCTATCATCGTTCTCATCAAGGGAGTGAGTCACTTCTTCGTCTAAGGGACCGGAGTAAAAAGGTGAGAGGGACTCATCTTCCACGATAGAATTGATCATGTTTATTTCGTGGACCTCCTCATCCTCATCCTCTTGTTGGTTGTCAATATTGAAAGCATTCGACTCAATCGTCATATTGCGAAAAGACATTTGGATGACCCCACTCCTACAATTTATGATAGCGTTTGATGTAGTTAGGAATGGGCGGCCAAGTATGACAGGAATTTGGGGGCCAATATTAACCATGGGTCGTGTGTCCAAGACAATAAAGTCTACCGGGTAGTAAACTTTGTCAACTTGGACAAGAACGTCCTCAATCACCCCTCTCGGAATACGAATCGATCGGTCAGCAAGTTGTAATGTGGTTTTGGTGGGTTTTAATTCACCTAAACCCAATTGTTCATAAACCGAAAAGGGAATTAAGTTCACACTTGCCCCTAGATCAAGTAAAGCATGTTTCACCCGGTGATCTCCAATCATACATGATATGGTCGGACAGCCGGGATCTTTGTATTTCTTGGGCATCCCGTGGTTGATAATGGCACTCACATTCTCTGTCAAGAATGCCTTCTTTTGCACATGTATTTTTCTTTTAACCATGCAAAGGTCTTTTAAAAATTTTGCATGTGAAGGTATTTGTTTAATGGCATCCAACAATGGGATGTTGATTTTGACTTGCTTGAAAACCTCCAAAAATTCCTGATATTTATCCTGAGGTTTGGCTGGAATCAAGCGTTGAGGGAATGGAGCAATGGGCCTATATTCTTGTTGAGCTCTTAATTGTGCATATTCTAACCCCAATTCATCACTCATTGTGCAAGGTTTATATGGTTTGTAAGCTAATTCAATGCATGTTTTGTGACTACAGGATTGAGGGTGGACTCTACTCAATTGAAGACATAAAGAGCTCACTTGGGATCATTCTAATGGAGATTACTTGAGGACCAATTACTTGAGGACCAAAGAAGAAAAGAAGAGAGAAAGCGAAAGAAAGAAGCAAGGAAAGAAAGAAAAGGAAGAAATGAAGAAGTATGAAGACTGCCGACCGGTCATGACCGGTCGGCCAAGGAAGCCAGACCGGTCAGCGACCGGTCAGCCATGGTACTGAAGAACAAATAAAGGTGACCGACCGGTCATGACCGGTCGGCTACAGCTGCTGGAGGTCTACTGAAGACGTCCGACCGGTCATGACCGGTCGGACAGGGTTGCTGGAATGTTAATATACATGTCCGACCGGTCTTGACCGGTCGGATGTGCTTGCTGGAGTATTTTCACTTGAGGCCGACCAGTCATGACCGGTCGGCCATGCGTACTGAGTTAGAACGTTCTAAGTTCTTCCCGAAATTCTCTGCGCTGCGTAAGTGTTACGCAAATTTCCGATTCTTCCGACATTGTGGAGCCTCCAGACTATAAGAGGACACCTAGGGATCGTTCCTAGGGCATCCTAGAAGGGTGCAAGCGAGGTTGGAGGTTGTGGAAGTGAAGATTGGAGTTTCACAACTCCTTTTGGTTTGCTTTGCTGTTTTCATATTTTTTTGTAGTTGTTTCATGTTTCCTTGGATCATGAGCAGCTAAACCTCTTAGCTAGGGCTAAGAGGTGAAGCTTGTAGTGAATCCAAGATGTTTTAATTCGTAGTTAAGTGGTTTTAGTTTGGAATTCATGATTATGAACTAAGGTTTGAAGTTTATACAAGTTTTTAAGTAATTTTTCTTAGTCTTGTGATGACTCATGGATGTTTGGATGAATTACTTATCTTCTTAATTTGTTTGCAACGGTATAGACCTGTATGATCCGAGGAATCGGAGTGCGCTCTAGTACTAAGCTCTTCATAAAGGGACTTCAGGCCAAAGTTCTATTTTAGTTGATTTTCTGGAATATGCAAGGACTGTGCTGGTGATTTGAATCTAGTTCAAATCCTAATCTAGCCTTGTCTTGTGAGAGGACTTGGGGATGGTTATGATTGAGAACTGGACCTATAGAAAAGGGGAATGACCTATGCAAGTGAGCATGCTCAGCTCAACCTAGATTGAGTGAATCTTATGCATAGAACTTACATATTATAGACTGTTTGGTTTAACAGTTCTATCATCCGACTAGACAGACAGGAATGTCGGTTCTAGTTGAGAGAATAAGAAACCACAGCGGATTGAACATTAAGGATTGCTACAAGTGAATCCTTGAAAACCTAGTACCCTCTTATAATTACTTACTCTCGATTTAATTCAGCTTTTGTTACTCATATCAACTTTATACATCAATCGGATTAGTAGACTTCAATAGACACTTGTGGATGAATTTGTGAGATCCTACATAGTCCCTGTGGATCGACCTCGGTCTTACCGAGATTATTACTACATCGCAACCCTACACTTGGGGAAGCGAACAAGTTTTTGGCGCCGCTGCCGGGGACCTTGACGGTTTTCACAAATTTCTGAAATTAGTATCTATTTAGGATTTTTTTTTTAGATTTTTAGAACTAACTTAGTTTATTTATTTGATTTTTTTTCTTTTCAGGGATTTCTAGGAAGCTGAAGAAGATACAAGAGTTTCAAGTGCGAATCAGGTTCTATCTTTCTAAACCTTACTCTTCTCCTTCTCCTATTCATTCCTATTCATCTCTTGTAGAGTGGGTGGAGATTCCTTTTGGATCTCTAAAAGGTCGGCCTTTTTGCCACCTGGATTCCTATTGGTCGGCTCAGCCGCCTTGGATCACCTTGTGCTCAGAGATTTCTTTTCTCATCTCTACTCCTCTTTTTCCTTTTTCTGCACTTTTTCGCAAAAGATTCAAAGAGTGGGTGAGGAGTTCTCTGAACCCCTATTGACCAGGAGAAATAGGTCTCTGTCCTTGCTTCTGGCTTAGCCATTGTAAGACACCTTGTGCTTCGGTCTTAGAGAAGAGTAAAGAAAAGGGAGGAAGAATTCTCCTTTCTTTTTGTTTCTTATTTTTGGTTTTGCATGCCACATTGGGCTCGGGATTCCAATAACCGACTCATAAGTGAAGGGGGGATAGTAGAAGGAATTGATAGAGAGCCACGTGCTAGGAGACAGCTAGATTCTCCAATTTTATCTGGAAATATGGCTGCAAATCAACCTAACCCGAACCAAAATCAAACTAAAACTGGGGAGAATGTGGTTGATGATGTTCCCCGACCAAGGACTTTACGTGATTTCTTGCAACCTGCAAGAACGAGCACTCCCTCATGCATAATATTTCCACTAAATGCAGGGAACGTGGATTTGAAACCGGGAGTGATCAATCTTCTCCCTAAATTCCATGGTCTAGACAGTGAAAGTGCCTATCAACACCTTAGGGAGTTTGATGAAGTAATCACCACCATGCACTTTGCAAATGTGACTGAAGATGTAGTAAGACTTAAATTCTTCCCTTTCACTCTTAAGGATAAAACCAAGGGTTGGCTTTATGCATTGAGGCCAAGATCAATTGGGTCATGGAATGATATGCACAGAGAATTTATAAAAAAATTCTTCCCTACTCACAAAACGAACATGCTTAAGCGCCTTATCATGAACTTTGCCCAAAAGGAAGATGAAACCTTTTCCCAATGTTGGGAGAGGTTCAAGGACCTATTAAACGCATGCCCACATCATGGCTATGAAATTTGGCGGATTATAAGTTTTTTCTACGAAGGACTGATTCCATCCATGCGCCAATTTATAGAGATGATGTGTAATGGGGAGTTCATGAATAAGGAAGCTGATGAAGCATGGGATTATCTGGAAGAATTGGCTAAAAGTGCACAATCTTGGGACACATCTAAACCAACAAATTCCAAGATTGGCCAACAAAAGGAAAATGGAGGAATGTATGTCTTATCAGAAGAAGATAGCATAAGTGCACGGTTGGCTAGCCTTACAAGAAAGGTCGAAGCCATGGAATTAAGGAAAGGAGAAACAATCAACTCCACTGAGGTTGAAACTGTTTGTGGAATTTGTGCTGGAAATCAACATGCTACACCAGATTGTCCCACAATTTCAGCAGTCCAAGGCATCTTACAAGAACAAACAAATGCCATAAACAATTATCAGCAGCAATATGGTGCTCCAAATCAAACACGTATAATCCTAATTGGAAGAACCATCCCAACTTCAGTTGGAGGAATGGACCCACTGCAAATGCAAACAACACTCCAAAAGTATCACTAGAAGAGATATTGGGTGCACTCGTATCAGTCCAGAATGAGTATAACAAGACAAATTCTCTAAAAATAGATGGGTTCATGTAAGAGCAATTGAAATTCAATCAAAATTCAAACCAAGCCATTAATGAATTGAAAACATCTCTGGCTAGAGTTGAAGCTCACCTTAGTGGTAGAGAGAAGGGCACACTTCCTGCTCAACCTCTTCCTAACCCAAGGACCCAGTATGAGATACAAGATGCAAGCTCATCCTCCCACCATACGGAACATGTCCAGGCTATCACCACTTTGAGAAGTGGGAAAGAAATTGACAAATCTAATCCGGTGAAGGCCCCAAAGCCTAAGGATCCGGAAATTCCCAAAGAGGATGATAGCCCAAACAATATTCCACAAGAGAAAGAACCGGAAAGGCAATACAAGCCGGTTGCCCCATTTCCACAAAGGTTGATTTCACCTAAACCTTTAGATAAAAATCTGGAGATTCTGGAAGTTTTCAAGCAGGTGAAGATCAACATCCCGCTGTTGGATGCAATAAAACAAATACCATCTTATGCTAAATTTTTAAAGGAATTGTGTACAATCAAAAGGAAACATAACGTTCACAATAAAATGCTTTTAGCTGAGAATTTGAGCGCCATCATCAAACAAGAGGTGCCCCAAAAATACAAGGATCCAGGTAGTCCAACCATCTCATGCATCATAGGAGACTACTAGATTAAACAAGCCCTACTCGACTTGGGGGCAAGTGTGAACCTCATTCCATACTCGGTCTACGAACAACTTGGGTTAGGTGAATTAAAACCCACCAAAACCACACTCCAACTTGCTGATAGATCCATCCGGATACCGAGAGGAATGGTAGAGGATGTGCTAGTCCAAGTTGATAAATTCTACTACCCGGTAGATTTTATTGTCTTGGACACACATCCCGTGATAGGCACCGGTACTCAAATTCCCGTCATACTTGGACGACCGTTTCTAGCTACTTCAAACGCCATTATCAATTGTAGAAACGGACTTGTACAAATGTCCTTTGGAAATATGACCCTTGAGCTTAACATATTTGAGTTATGCAAACAACCGCGGGAAGTTGATGATGATGTCCACGAATTAAACATGATCGAATCATTCGTGGAGGATACAGTCCCCTTATCACTATTTTCCAACCCTTTGGAGGCATGTATGGCCCACTCTCATGAGACAAATGATTACACAATACAAGAGAGGGATGCCATTCTAGATATGATGCTGGTGCTTGAGAATAAAAGATGGAGGGCCCCAATTGAACCTTTGCCTGTAAATGAGAACAAGGCCCTCCCATCCAACATCAAGGCACCAAAACTCGACCTAAAACCATTGCCAAGTGAGCTAAAGTATGTTTATTTATGTCGAGATGAGACATATCCAGTGGTGATTTCTTCCCACTTGGATGAGGAACAAGAGAGTAGGCTAATAGCCACTCTATTAGAGCACAAGAGTGCCATTGGATGGTCAATTACGGATCTCAAAGGCATAGACCCTCTGATTTGTACTCACCGCATACACCTTCAGGAAAATACAAAATCATCCCGGCAACCACAAAGACGACTAAATCCAAACATGAAGGATGTGGTTAAGGCCGAAGTGGTGAAACTATTGGATGTAGGTATCATTTACCCAATATCTGATAGCCAATGGGTGAGCCCAACTCAAGTGGTGCCTAAGAAATCCAGAATAACCATCGTAGCCAATGCCAATAACGAACTCGTGCCAACTAGAGTTACTACTGGTTGGAGAATGTGCATTGACTACAGGAAGCTAAACACTGTCACGAGGAAAGACCACTTCCCCCTACCATTTGTTGATCAGATTTTAGAACGGTTGGCGGGTCATTCCTACTTTTGCTTCCTTGATGGCTATTCAGGGTACAACCAAATAGAAATTGCCCGTGAAGACCAAGAAAAGACTACTTTCACATGTCCATTCGGCACTTTCGCCTATCGACGGATGCCGTTTGGACTATGTAATGCCCCTGCCACCTTTCAGTGTTGTATGATGAGCATCTTTTCTGACATGGTGGGGACCATTCTCGAAGTCTTCATGGATGATTTTTCCGTATTCGGTTGTAGCTTTGATGAGTGCCTTGAGCACTTGAAATCTGTGCTAAAAAGATGTGAAGAGAAGAACCTAGTGCTCAATTGGGAAAAGTGTCACTTCATGGTTCAAAAGGGAATTGTACTTGGTCACATCGTTTCACAAAATGGAATTGAGGTGGACAAAGCGAAAATTGATCTTATCTCTACCCTTCCACCACCCAAAAGCATACGAGATGTGCGGTCCTTTTTAGGACACGCAGGATTCTACAGAAGGTTTATAAAGGACTTCAGTTCACTCTCTCGCCCTTTATGTAACCTACTTCAAAAGGAAAATTCATTCGAGTGGAATGAAGAATGTCAAAAAGCCTTTAACACCCTTAAAGGTATGTTGACATGTGCCCCAATAATGCAACCACCTGATTGGAGCCTTCCTTTTGAGATTATGTGCGATGCTAGCGACTATGCTATTGGGGCCGTGTTAGGCCAAAGAAAAGATAAAAAGCCATGTGTCATCTACTATGCAAGTAGAACCCTAAACTCAGCCCAGGCAAACTACACTACCACTGAAAAGGAACTTTTAGCCGTAGTTTTTGCTTTGGAGAAGTTTAGATCCTACTTGATTGGATCCAAGATCATTATATTCACTGACCATGCCACGCTTAAGTATCTGCTTTCTAAGAAGGATGCTAAACCACGGTTATTAAGATGGATCCTCCTACTCCAAGAATTCGACATAGAAATATGTGATAAGAAAGGAGTAGAAAATGTAGTAGCCGACCATCTCTCTCAACTTGTCCTCACTAATTCTCCTGAAATGACTGCAATCAATGACATGTTCCCTGATGAACAACTTTTTGCTGTTTCCCAATTGCCATGGTACGCAGACATTGCTAACTATCTTGCTACAGGTGCAATTCCTACATATTGGAAAAAACAAGATAATGATAGATTCTTCACGGAGGTGCGGAAATTTCTATGGGACGACCCATACTTATTCAAGTACTGTCCCGATCAAATCATAAGGAGATGTGTCCTAGATGATGAGCAACAAAGTATCATCTCCTTCTGTCATTCTCAATCATGTGGTGGTCACTTTTTGGCCAAAAAGACCACAGCGAAAATTCTGCAATGTGGGTTTTATTGGCCCACCATGTTCAAAGACACACATGAGTTTTGCAAAGCATGTGAACCTTGTCAGAAACTAGGAGGAATCTCCCGTAGAAATATGATGACACTCAATCCCATCTTGATTATCGAAATTTTTTATTGTTGGGGCATCGATTTCATGGGCCCATTCCCATCTTCTTTTGGAAATTTATACATCTTGCTTGCCGTTGATTATGTCTCCAAATGGGTCGAGGCCATTCCTTGCCGGAATAATGACCATAAAACGGTCATTCGATTTTTAAAAGAAAATATTCTTTCCCGGTTTGGAACGCCTCGAGTCATCATAAGTGATGGAGGGTCTCACTTTTGCAATCGCCCTTTTGCAGCCTTAATGAAGAAATATGGCGTTACACACAAAGTGAGCACTCCCTATCACCCACAAACTAGTGGACAAGCTGAGATATCCAATAGGGAAATTAAACACATTTTGGAGAAAACGGTGAATCCCGATCGCAAGGATTGGTCACTTCGACTTACCGATGCGCTTTGGGCTTACCGTACTGCCTTTAAAACCCCTATTGGAATGTCCCCCTATAGACTTGTTTATGGGAAGGCTTGTCACTTACCTGTGGAGTTGGAACATAAGGCATATTGGGCTATTAAGAGGATGAATTTCAATTCTGACAAGGCAAGCTCGTTACGCAAACTACAATTGAATGAACTTGCAGAAATCCGGAATGACGCTTATGAGAATGCGAGAATTTACAAGGACAAGACGAAGATATTCCATGATAAGAATATTCTTCGCAAGACATTCACGATCAACCAAAAAGTCCTCATGTATAATTCTCGCTTGCATCTATTTCCGGGAAAACTGAAATCTCGATGGACCGGTCCCTACATTGTGCAAACTGTTTATCCGTATGAGACTGTCGAGCTGTTGAATCCGAGGAACGGCAACATTTTCAAAGCAAATGGACAGCGATTAAAGCCATTCTTTGAGAAATTCCCTTCAGAAGGTATGTCCATACCTCTGAATGATCCTGTGTATCAGGATGATTGATCTCCTAGTCTGATGGAGGTATAAAGTAGTTAGGATTAGGATTTCGCTGCTTTTGTTTTCTTTTTCATAGGTTTGTTAGAAGGAGGAAGAATTCCACTTTTCACTCTCACAGGTATTATCATTCCCCACTCCCTTTATTTTCAAATTGCTCTCATGTTTTGCTCATTGCACATCTTTTACATTGAGGACAATGCAAGATTTGGTGAGGGGGTGTAGGATCGCTTGGATGAATCCAGCGTTTTGCAACATTTCAAGCAATTATGTGGAAATTTTTCGATTTTTCAAAAATTTGAAACTCTTTTGGAAAACACCGGTTCTATGCATTCGAGTTGATATGAGCATAAGAGGAGGAGATATGAAGTGTATAAGGCTAGATGTCTGGAATTCCTCATAGCATAATGATTTTTATATGCGAACTCCCCTATTTTGTGATTGATAGAAAATCTGAACACTTTTACACCTAGCTCACATTACACGATTTTCATGAGTTGAAGGGATTATGTGATTTATGGATTAGCTAGACTTTGAATTAAGGTATTGAGAAATCAGGCCGGGGTACTTTGTCCATCCTTGTCCATGGAAAAATAATGAAAGATATGGATTTTTAAAAATCCTATCTAATTTAAAAGGAAAAGGAAGGATGAAATTGGGAATGTGGAAAAATGGTGGAAAATTCCGATTAGGGATACCTACTACCAACCGGGGGATGGTCTACCCGTAACCAAAGCCGGAAATGGGACGTAGTGTGAAAGTCGTCGGAAGGACGGTAAGGCAAATTCCTGTCATTGGCTTGATGTGGCTCTATGTACCTTGAGTTCTATAGTCTAGTTGATCTATGAAGAAGGTAATCCTAGAAACTCGTGGAATAAATTTTCACTACCCACACTAGGTTGGATTTGTTCAAGTCCCTCTATTTATCAACCAATCAGTGGGAATCTCATATGAATGCCTATTATGTCTTGAGGATTTACGGTTCCAACCTTTGACGCCTAATCTTTCTGAATCTTACACTTATGAACCTTGGAATGTATAGAAGGATGGTTTCTGAAAGAGAGTTGAGTTTTGAAGAATGAGATTAGCTTCATGCATGTTTTGCTCGGGACTAGCAAAATGCTGGTTGGGGGTGTGTTGAGCTCTTAATTGTGCATATTCTAACCCCAATTCATCACTCATTGTGCAAGGTTTATATGGTTTGTAAGCTAATTCAATGCATGTTTTGTGACTACAGGATTGAGGGTGGACTCTACTCAATTGAAGACATAAAGAGCTCACTTGGGATCATTCTAATGGAGATTACTTGAGGACCAATTACTTGAGGACCAAAGAAGAAAAGAAGAGAGAAAGCGAAAGAAAGAAGCAAGGAAAGAAAGAAAAGGAAGAAATGAAGAAGTATGAAGACTGCCGACTGGTCATGACCGGTCGGCCAAGGAAGCCAGACCGGTCAGCGACCGGTCAGCCATGGTACTGAAGAACAAATAAAGGTGACCGACCGGTCATGACCGGTCGGCTACAGCTGCTGGAGGTCTACTGAAGACGTCCGACCGGTCATGACCGGTCGGACAGGGTTGCTGGAATGTTAATATACATGTCCGACCGATCTTGACCGGTCGGATGTGCTTGCTGGAGTATTTTTACTTGAGGCCGACCGGTCATGACCGGTCGGCCATGCGTACTGAGTTAGAACTTTCTAAGTTCTTCCCGAAATTCTCTGCGCTGCGTAAGTGTTACGCAAATTTCCGATTCTTCCGACGTTGTGGAGCCTCCAGACTATAAGAGGGCACCTAGGGATCGTTCCTAGGGCATCCTAGAAGGGTGCAAGCGAGGTTGGAGGCTGTGGAAGTGAAGATTGGAGTTTCACAACTCCTTTTGGTTTGCTTTGCTGTTTTCATGTTTTTTTGTAGTTGTTTCATGTTTCCTTGGATCATGAGCAGCTAAACCTCTTAGCTAGGGCTAAGAGGTGAAGCTTGTAGTGAATCCAAGATGTTTTAATTCGTAGTTAAGTGGTTTTAGTTTGGAATTCATGATTATGAACTAAGGTTTGAAGTTTATACAAGTTTTTAAGTAATTTTTCTTAGTCTTGTGATGACTCATGGATGTTTGGATGAATTACTTATCTTCTTAATTTGTTTGCAACGGTATAGACCTGTATAATCCGAGGAATCGGAGTGCGCTCTAGTACTAAGCTCTTCATAAAGGGACTTCAGGCCAAAGTTCTATTTTAGTTGATTTTCTGGAATATGCAAGGACTGTGCTGGTGATTTGAATCTAGTTCAAATCCTAATCTAGCCTTGTCTTGTGAGAGGACTTGGGGATGGTTATGATTGAGAACTGGACCTATAGAAAAGGGGAATGACCTATGCAAGTGAGCATGCTCAGCTCAACCTAGATTGAGTGAATCTTATGCATAGAACTTACATATTACAGACTGTTTGGTTTAACAGTTCTATCATCCGACTAGACAGACAGGAATGTCGGTTCTAGTTGAGAGAATAAGAAACCACAGCGGATTGAACATTAAGGATTGCTACAAGTGGATCCTTGAAACCCTAGTACCCTCTTATAATTACTTACTCTCGATTTAATTCAGCTTTTGTTACTCATATCAACTTTATACATCAATCGGATTAGTAGACTTCAATAGACACTTGTGGATGAATTTGTGAGATCCTACATAGTCCCTGTGGATCGACCTCGGTCTTACCGAGATTATTACTACATCGCAACCCTACACTTGGGGAAGCGAACAATTCTTTCAATGGCTCTTTTTCATTCATGGCGGTGCTAGGTCCATCATCCTTTTTGGAAGATACCGGATCATTAGGTGTTGATACCTTCACCGGATCAGATTTTTCAATGATTTTACCACTTCTAAGAGTGGTGATGGCCTTAGCATGTTCCATATGTTGGTTAGAAGAACTAGGCACGCTTATTTCGCATTGTTGTTTTGGATTTGGTACGGGTTGGGCTGGAAGCATCCCTTCCCTTGCGTTTAAGCGAGCCTTGATTTCTTCCACCGAACTTTTAAGCTCAAGCATTATCGTATGGTTGGATTGATTAATTTGAGCTTGTCCTTCCATGAATGCTTTCAAAGTATCCTCTATGGGCATTTGAGGTGGGGCCATTTGCATTGGGGGCCCCCTTTGAGGATTATTTTGATTAGCCGTGTTTCCATTCGCCCAATTGAAGTTTGGGTTGTTTCTCCAGCTAGAATTGTTCGTGTTTGGATTTGGAGTACTAAAAGGTCGTTGATAACTATTCAAGGCATTTGATTGTTCAAATAAAAGTTCTCGAAACGCATAGATTGTTGGACAATCCGGCGTTTGATGCACATTGGAAGCACAAATATCACAAATAGTTTCAACAGCCCCCTTTTGTTGGGTTGTATCCACTTTCTTTAGTTCCATCTCCTCGACCTTTCGTTTGAGTTTAGCCACCCTAGAACCTAGATCATCTTGCCCATCTAAAACATAAACTTCTCCATTTTCCTTAGCTTGGGGTTGTTTTGAATTTGTTGGCTTAGATGTATCCCATGTTTGTGTATTTTCAGCCAACATGTCAAAATAATCCCAAGCTTCCTCCGTTTCCTTGTTCATGAACTCCCCATTGCACATCATCTCCACAAATTGGCGCATGGCTGAGTTTAATCCATCATAGAAGAAACTAATTAACCTCCACCGTTCATAGCCATGATGTGGGCATGCGTTTAACAGCTCATTGTACCTTTCCCAACATTAGAAAAAGGTTTCTTCTTCTTTTTGGGCGAAGTTCATTATGGCCCTTCTTAATGCATTGGCTCGATGAGTAGGGAAGAATTTTTTAAGAAACTCCCTAGTCATCTCAGCCCATGTCCCAATAGATCTTGGCCTTAAGGAATGTAGCCACGATTTGGCCTTCTCTTTTAAGGAAAAAGGGAACAATTTAAGTTTTATTGTATCCTTGGTCACATTGTCATAATTTATTGTGGCAATAACTTCTTCAAATTCCTTAATATGTAGATATGCGCTCTCAGAGTCGAGTCCATGGAATCTAGGAAGAAGTTGGATCAACCCCGGTTTAAAATCAATATTTCCCACATTGTGAGGGAAAATTATGCAAGAGGGAGTACTCGTCCTAGCTGGTTGTAAATATTCACGTAAAGTTCTAGGTTGAGGTACATCCCCCACTTCATTCTCATCCAATTCAGTAAGGTTTGGGGCTGGATTTTGATTAACCCCTTGATTTGGTTGATTTTCAGCCATCTCTCTAGTAATTTCAGGAAAACTTTGATGTTTCCTAGCACGAGGCTCTCTATCAATCCCTTCAACAATTACTCCGTCCCTTACAAGTCGATTATTATAAGTCCGAGCCCAATGTGGCATGCAAAACCAAAAAGAATGAACAAAAAGGAAAAAGAATTCTTCCTTCCTTCCTTTACTCCTCTCTAAAACTTAAGCACAGGGTGTCTTGCAATGGCTAAGCCAGAAGCAAGGATAGAGACCGATTTCTCCTGGTCAATAGGGGTTCAAAGAACACCCCACCCACTCTTTGAGTCTTTTGAGAAAAAGTTCAGAAAAAGAAGAAAGAGAAATAGGTTAAGAAGAGAAATCTCTGAACACAAGGTGATTCAAGGCGGCAGAGCCGACCAATAGGAATCCAGGTGGCACAAGGCCTACCTTTCAGAGATCCAAAAGGAGTCTCCACCCACTCTACAAGAGATGAATATGATAGAAATGAGTAGGAGAAGAAGAAGAGTAAGGTTAGAACGATAAAACCTGATTTGTGACTTTAGATGCCTTCTTCTTCTTCAACTTCCTAAAAATCCCTGGATTAGACCTATGTTAGAATCCTGCAAAAATCAAAACAAACTTAGACCTATGTTAGAATCCTGCAAAAATCAAAACAAACTAAGTTAGTAATTAGAAGAAAACCTACTCTAAAAAGCAAAACAAATCCTAAATCTATCTTAAAACAATCTCAACTAAAAGTTATTTCAGAAAATTCTAAAAAATACCGCATAAAAATCCACGGCAACGGCGCCAACAACTTGTTCACTCCCCAAGTGTAGGGTTGCGAAGTAGTAATAATTCGGAAAGACCGAGTATCGTTCCCACAGAGATTTATGAATGGGTATTCTTAGGATTTAACGAAAACAACTAGTAATTAAGATCCTATTAAGAACTAAAGCTAGAAAACAATGAATTGAGTTTAAATAGTGAATGGTTAAGGTAATTTCAATTTAAAAAGGCACTAGAGCGCCAAGGATCCACTTTTGATAAGTTTCAATACATCAACACAACTAGGTCTCTCATGACTCAATCGGAATCAAATTCCTTTCTCTATCCGATTGGAATATAGAGCAGTTCAATCACAATTATCTAAAACAAGTGCTTATTAACTGATTTGATTCCCACAACCATGCTCAGGCCTTGGGCACACTCAATTGTATAGGCCAGGCCTCTTTCCAATCTAGTTGAGATTCACAACCATAGCTTTCACCAAGTCCTGTCACTAGACCTGATTACAACTCATGATTTGAACTCTAATCAAATAAAAAATCAATTAATAAACAATTATTCCAGACCATACAAAAGATAAGAATTTTAATTGCATGAGTTCCCACATGAAAATCAGGCCATTGCATACAAGGCAATCAAAGCGTCTACCATGCCCGGAGTCAATGGTAGATCAATGCATTACACAAGCATAAACAATGCTCAAAAGCTAAGATAGTAAGCTTAGAATCACTAATAATCACATGAGCCCGGAGTCATCAAGAGATCAAAGTAAAACCAACTTAATACTTGATTCAAACTCAAATTGAAATAAAATTCATCAATTAAAACATAAAAGGAAACCTAGGTTGCATTAATCCATCAAAAACGAATCAAAAGCTTCACCTCTTAGCCCTAGCTAGGAGGTTTTAGTTCATCTCTAACATCCTTGAACTAGAAGCCTCTAAAAACATAGAAAATAACTAAAACAGGAAGAAAACTAGAAATCCGAAGTAGAATCCGTCTCCTGAGCAATCCCCACGTCGTAGCCTCCTTTGATATGAAGAGAAGAGGTTCTTTTATAGCTTGGAGGAGTCCAATACGCAAGAGAATTCCAGAAATTACGTAAACTTACGCACTTGCGCAGGAAATTCCGGAATCCCGAAATAGAAAGAGCCTATATACGCTGGCCGACCGGTCATGATCGGTCGGACTCCACTTGCAACCATTCCAGGGAGCACAGCCGACCGGTCATGACCGGTCGCTGTGGCTCTCCATTGACCCAGCAAACATGGCCGACCGGTCATGACCGGTCGGACCAAGCTGTCCATCTTATAGGGTGCATCCAAGGGAATGGCCGACCGGTCTTGACCGGTCGGGCGTCTTTGGCTGACCGGTCAGCCGACAGGTCTAGCCCTCTTTCTCCTTTATTTCTTTCTTTCTTTCTTCTTTTCTCTTCTCCCTTTGCCTTGGCTTTCTTTGGTCCTTCTTCAACCTTCATCCTATGGTCTTCAATACTTGTAAGGAGCCTCATTTAGCCTTCAATTGGTGAACTCTCCATCTTGTTCCTACAATCACAAATCATGTATTAAGTTGGTCCTTTGAACATGTATATCATGCACAATGAGTGATGAATTGGGGTTAGAATATGCACAATTATGAGCTCAACAGTTGTCTTGTGAGTGTGTCTGGATTTTGTGTCGGGATATAGGAATCAGAACTGGGGCTCGGCCAAAGCTTTGACCGATGTCTCGAGATTTGACTTGTGTGATCCTTTGGTTCCCTAGAGGTGTAGGCAACGGAAACTATTGTCTCTGGAGATTGTCAGAATTTGTAGAGCTCTTTGTTCCTGACTGCACTTCTTCTTGTTCTTGAACTGTGACTGCTTGAACCGATCTGGACCGTTTGATTTCTTAGTACCTGTACTTTTCATTTTTCTTTTTTTTTCATTTGAGTCATTTTTGCCTGTAGCTCTCTTTCGAGTTTTCACTACAGCCGGCCTTTTCCAGTCATTTTTTCCCGTGGCGCCCTTTCGGGTTTTCACCACATCCCGGGTGTTTGATCTTGCCTGCCCCTTGGCAACTATGCTGTTTTTACCCTCACTCCCCTTTCGGGTTTTCACCAAGTCCGCTGTATGCCCACTGTTTTTACTCAGAGCGCCCTTTCGGGTTTTCACTCCGCCCTCTTTGTTTAGGCACACATTTTCTTTTTCCCTTCTTTTTTTTGTAATTCTGAATCTTTGAATAACTGCGACGGCTAGAGGTCGGGAATCCGTCGTTGCCGGCCGATGGCAGTCCTTTAGCCCCTTATCCTGAGTTACGATGATAGAGCTGTCGATCTTAGCTAAAAGACCCTTATGAGATGAATGGATGGATGACTGTGTTTCTTCTTGGGTTGATTTTTCTCAGGTGCCTTACTTTGGCTTCCCTTTTTCTTTTTTTCTTTTTTTTTTCGTATCACCCCCCCCCCCCCCCCCCCCCCCCCCCCCCCCCCTCTCTCTTCTTTTGTATTTTTCTCTTTTTGAATCCCCTTATTTGAAACACTTGTTGGTGGATGAAAATGATTTCTCAGAGGTCTTAGCTTTGACCTCTTGACTTCAGCTCTATTAAAGTAACTCTTGATAAGGTCAGAATGACTTACCCATGAAAGATCTTCACGTTGTCGGCGTTGGTTGGCTCAGGAAGATCCACCCCTCTCATGCTGGTGAGTCTGAGGGTGCCTCCGGGAAGTACTTCTCTGATGATCAGCGGTCCGTCCCACGAGGGTTTGAACTTTCCTCTAGGATCTGGAAGGTGCAACGGTAGGATCTTCTTCATGACCATGTCGCCTATCTTGAAACTTCTTTTTCGGACTCTCTTGTTGTAAGCCCTAGCGATCCTTTTCTGATAGCACTGTGAATGACTTAGTGCACGCATGCGCTTTTCATCTACTAGTTGCAACTGGTCGAATCTGGCCCGTTGTCATTCTCCTTCTTCAACTCCGCTTTCTAGTAACACTCGTAGTGATGGTATTTCCACCTCGACTGGTAGAACTGCTTCCATTCCGTAGGTAAGTTCGAAAGGAGTAACGCCCGTAGCAGACCGTACAGACGTTCGATAGGCCCAAAGTGCATACGGGAGCATATCTGACCAATCTCGATAGGTCACGACCATCTTCTCAAGTATCCTGATGATTGTCTTGTTTGCGGCTTCTACCCCACCATTCATCTGAGGACGGTGGGGCTTGATTGATGATGTTAAATCTTGAATTTGCTGAGGAAGTCATCCATCTTCTTGTTGACGAACGGGGTCCCATTATCTATGATGATAACATTGGGGATTCCATACCGGCATATGATGTTGTTCTTCATGAATTTGATCACCTGAGATGCTGCAGTTGTGGTGTAGGAGGTTGCCTCTACCCACTTGGTGAAGTAGTCGACTGCCACAAGTATGTACTCATGACCGTTTGATGCTTTGGCACTGATCTTGCAGATGATGTCGAGTCCCCACATGGAGAAGGGCCAGGGGGGTGGTCAGGTTGTATAATTCTGATGAGGGGGCATGGATTTGATTCGCATGCTCCTGACACTTGAAGCATTTTCTGACGTGCTGGCAACAGTCTGTCTCCATGGTGAGCCAATAGTAGCCGAGTCGTAGAATCTTCTTTGCCATCATGTGCCCGTTCATGTGTGGGCCACAGATTCCTTCGTGTATTTCTCCCATGATCTTTGCAGCTTCTGTTTCATCGACGCATCGAAGGAGGATGTGATTATAGGATCGCTTGTAAAGAACTTCGCCACTGATGGTGAACTGGCCGGCCAAACGCTGGATGGTTCGGCGAACTGTTGTTGTTGCTGACTCTGAATACTCCTGGGTTTCGAGATATTGCTTGATGTCGGCATACCAGGGTTTGTCAGGGACAGCTTCGGCTTCTTCTATTTGCAGGCAAAAAGCAGGTTCTTCTTGAATTTCGACTGTGAGCTCCCATTCTAAAGCTTCTTTTGGTATCTCGAGCATTGATGCAAGTGTGGCGAGAGCATCTGCAAACTGGTTCTTGGCTCTAGGCATGTATGAGAAGGTGACTTCTTTGAACTCCTCGATCAAATTTTCAACATACACATGATATGGTATCAACTTCTCGTCCTCGGTTTCCATTCGCCATTGGTCTGATTGATGATAAGCTGTGAGTCTCCAAATACTCGTAGCTTCTTGACGCCCAGGATTATGGCTTCCCTTATGCCAACGATGCATGCTTCATACTCTGCCATGTTGTTGGTGCACTCGAATGCTATGCGCCTTGAGATAGGAATAGGGACATCATCTGAAGAGTAGAGGATTGCTCCAATACCGACTTCCTTTAGAATTTGCTGCGCCGTCGAAGAATAACGTCCATTCATCTTTCTTCTTCTTTTCATCCCCTTCAATAAGCAA
Organism: Liriodendron chinense; assembly: GCA_003013855.2. Lineage (NCBI taxonomy): Eukaryota > Viridiplantae > Streptophyta > Magnoliopsida > Magnoliales > Magnoliaceae > Liriodendron > Liriodendron chinense. The sequence goes on along the minus strand of PVNU02001229.1, from coordinate 350,823 downwards.
GAGATCTTCATCAGGGAAGAACGTCTTGAGCGGTTGATAATCCAGGAGGGAGTGGGCCACAAGATGATCGGCGAGGGCCTGCCCCTTGATTGCCTTCTGAGTGACATAGGTGATGTAGAACTCAGACAGGAGTAGCTGCCATTTATCTATCCTTCCAGTGAGTGCCGGTTTCTCAAATAGGTACTTGAGCGGATCCATGTGAGCGAGGAGGAGAATAGGGAATGCAATCATGTATTAACGGAGTCGCTGAGTTGCCCAGACTAGGGCGAGGCAGGTCTTCTCGATCGGGGAATACCTGGTCTCGTAGTCGGTGAACTTTCGGCTCAAATAATATATTGCTTATTCCTTCTTCCCGGTTTCGTCTTGCTGGCAGAGGACACAGCCAATGGCTTCTGCTGCTACCGAGATGTGTAACAATAGTGGTCGTCTAGGAGTGGGCGGCACTAGGACTGGAGGATTTATGAGATATTTCTTGATGTGATCGAAGGCGACTTGGCAATCATCATTCCATTCTTTTGGAACGTTCTTCCGAAGGAGCTTGAAAATGGGCTCACAAATAGGTGTGAGCTGTGCGATGAAGCGACTGATGTATTGAATTCTACAGAGGAAGCCACGAATTTCTTTCTCTGTTCTAGGAAGGGGCATCTAGATGATTGCTCTGGTTTTGGTCTCGTCGACCTTGATGCCATCCTCGCTCACCATAAAGCCGAGGAGCTTTCCTCCCATTGCACCGAAAACACATTTCTGAGGGTTGGGGCGGAACTTGTACTTTTCTAATCTGTTGAATAACTTCTTCAGATCTTCAAAGTGTCCTTCAATTGTGCGGGATTTGATGATCATATTGTCCACATATACTTCAAGCTCTTTGTTCATCATGTCGTGGAATAGTGCTATCATTGCTCACTGATATGTTGCTCCTGCGTTCTTCAGACCGAACGGCATTACCCTGTAACAGAAGGTTCCCCAGGGAGTGATGAACGATGTCTTCTCGCGATCTTCGACGGCCATCTTGATCTGATTGTAACCTGAGAACCCGTCCATCAATGAGAAGACCTTGTATCCAGCAGTGTTGTCGACCAAAGTGTCGATATGTGGCAAAGGGAAGTCATCTTTTGGACTGGCCTTGTTGAGATCCCGGAAGTCGATACACATTCGAACCTTGCCATCCTTCTTTTGTACTAGTACGATATTGGCGAGCCATTCGGGGTAGTTGGAGACTACCAAGAATCTCACGTTGTATTGCTTGATGACTTCATCTCGAACTTTCAGAGCCCATTCTGGCTTCATTCTTCGAAGTTTCTGCTTCACTGGCTTCATATCTGCCTTGGTTGGCAGATGGTGTACAACGAGACCTTCATCGAGCCCCGACATATCTTCATATGAGAACACGAAGTTGGAAAATTTTCTGTTTCATCTCAGGTGGCAACGATTTTCCAATGCGTACTTCCCTAGGGATCTCAGGTGTCCCCAAGTTTACTATCTCGAAATCATCGGCTACAACATTGGCTTTGGATTCAAACTTTTTGAGGAGATCCTCTAATTCGAGGGCCGGATCATCATCTTCCTCATCCCGAGCTTTGTCCAGACCCATGAGCTCGAAGTCTAATTTGATGTCAAAGTCATATGATTCGACTTCAAACTCATGCGACTCTTTAGACGAACTTGGCACACTATTGAATGCAGGAAAAGAAATATTTTTTGGTTTTTGAGATTTTTCTGAAATAGAAATGCTAGATGTTTTTGGCTTTTGAAATTTTTCAATTTTTTTGGCTTTTTGAAATTCACAGGATTTTGAACAAGTGGGCATTACAGACCATGATTGAGCCCAACTTGTTCCAAAGTTTCGGTCGCTGCTTAAACAGGCTTTTTTTTTTAAGTCAGAGCCCTCAGATGGCTCTTTGGCTGATTCAAGAGTTAGGGGAATGGATGACCATTCAGGACCCCACACTTCCTCCCCTGAAGAGGTGGGGGTTGATGATTCGGGCGATGAATCACAGTCTCGCCCAATGACCATGACTTCTCGCTGGTCGGGTTCGAGATCTGAGTCGTACTCAGTCCCTCCCAGATCACTTACTTCGCATTGTAGTTCGTCTGGTTCCACAGTGAGACACATGTTTAGGATCTGGACATCGGACCAATCCAGGGCTGGCCATTTCCCTTTCTTGGTCCAATGGATGGGCTGCTTCTGCCCCTGGGTGATGATTGGTGGTGTTGATTCTGCAGAGATGGGCGAGTCGTGCCCCTTTCTGATTGATGCTGAGATGGGCAAGTTGTGCCCCTGGCTGGCTGAAATTGAAGTGGGCAGGTTGTGCCCCTGGTTGATTGATACTGAAGTGGGCAGGTTATGCCCCTGGTTGGGAGCAGGTATCAGAGTAACCTGGTCCTAAAGCTGCTGTATTTGACTTCCTTCTTCGTCTTCATCATTTCCTTCTTCTTCTGGAGGCTTAGACGGTTCGAGAATCTGATCCCATCGAATGGGGGCCACATGGCCCAAATTAGGCTCATCGGGAGGCCTTTGTGTAGTGTAGTCGGTTGATTCCCTCCTGGGTCTTTGTAAGGTTCTCCTGGCTTGACGAATTGGATGGGTGAGCACCGAAATTTCTTCCTTCTTTTGTCCATGAAGATTGCCCTGTATCCGAGTCCCCATTTACGTTGGTTATATATCAGCGGTACCTTTCTAGACTTGAAATGATTCTTCATTCAGTATTTGAGGCTCAGACATTCTACAGGCGAAAAGACACGGTCCACCCTTACCGGTTCTGGATTGGCGATAGAGTTCACAGTCTCGAATTCAAAACTATGAAACGGGATGTCTTCTTCAGAGTGCTGGATATCGATGATCGAGATGTCTGGTTCAGTGGCAGCAGCATTAGAAGGAATGATGAGCTCTTTCTCTGCATGGATAGAGATTACTTGATTTCCACAGATGTATTTCACTCGTTGATGCAAGGTTGATGGCACAGCTCTAACCTTGTGCAGCCAAGGTCGTCCGAGCAACATGTTGAAAGAGGCTGATATATCCAGAATTTGGAATGTGATAGTGGAGATTTCTGGACCTATTTGTACCTCTATGTCGACCTCCCCTTCCACTGATCGGCGGGTGTTGTCGAATGCTCTGACACATATGGTGTTGGGTCAGAATGAAGAAGGACTGATTCCCAGACGTTTCGCGGTCTTGAGCGGGCAGACGTTTAAGCTTGAGCCATTATTGATAAGGATCAGCGGGACACAGAGGTCTTTGTATCGTAAGGCTATGTTGAGGGATCGCCCATGATCGCGTCCTTCTGGTGGCAACTCATTATCAGTGAAGGTGATGGCACGTGGAGCCAGGAGTTGTCCAATCATCAATGCTATCATCTCTGGTGCCGTATCGGAGGAGACGTGAGCATCGCTCAAGGTTTTGGCAAACATTTCTCGGTGTATGCGAGATGTGCAGAGTAACTCCCATACTGAGATTTGAGCAGGGATTGACTTGAGCTGAGTCGCCACATCGTATGCGGCTTCATTTTTGTTACCAAGGCCTGAGAGAGCACCTTTAGGATCTCCTCTGTTTTGATTATCTCTTCGGATACAATGCCTATTGGGATTCATGTTCCCCACTTCCGCACATTTCGGATAGTGCCATGGGACCTCTTTATAACTTTTCTAACCTTTGCCTTCTATGATCACCGGTTCTTGCAACGATGCTGGTGTGGGTACCAGATCTTCCTCGTATGGAGCTTTTGCCTTGAGAACTACATTGTTGCCTGTGTTGAAGGAGTAATATCGAGGCTTGTCTTCATTGATCACATAAGGTTGCGGTCCTGGCTTGACCGTTCCTGGGGCAGGAGGCTCCCATGGAATGTATACTGGTCCTCTTGATATGGTAGGAGGTTTCTCTGTTCGTCCCAGCTGCCGTAGTGTGATTGACACGCCTCCGGGATTTGCCCCTTGCAATGTGACTGGCTCAACTGGAGGAGCTCCTTCCAAGACAATGGGCTCTTGCTGCTGATGAGTATAATCCCTCATGCGGATTGGATTGTTCTTGAAGTGGAGTGGCCCCTTGCAAGAGGACAGGCTCGTATGTGAGCTCGATGTATGATTGTGCTCCTTCCAGAATGACCGGCTCCCAACATGAATGGCTGTAAGGTGCTCCTTGCATAACTGGCGCATCATATGGAAGTATTCCTTCGAGTACTACTGGCTCGGAGACTGAAGGAGGAAAGGGACTTGCCCCTTGCATGATCGGAGGAGGATTTGTTGGCCCATAAGTGTAGGCATGAATGGACTGGATTGGGGAGAAGAAACGATCGAGGCGTTCTCCTTCTTCTATGCTGTTGACGGTGGGGCCTCGAGATGAACTGGGGTCCGTCTGATGTTGAGGCAGAGAATTCTGAAGAATGTTGGTGAGAGCTGCTGCAGGAGTCCCAGGGACCGAGATGACGATCTTGCGGTCATCAATCAGATCTTATATGGCATTCTTCAAAGTAAAGCATCGATCAGTGGTGTGGCCAAGCCCTTAATGGTAGGCACAATACTCATTTTCTCGATAGTTTAGAGGCAGAGGATGAGGAGGTCTAGGTGCCATTAGAGTGAGTAACTGCTTCTGTACCAGCATAGTCATGACTTGACTAAGTGGTTGAGTGAGTGGAGTGAATTTCCTGAACTCCTTATAATTCTGCCTGTTCTGGTATGAGTATTGACCGTTCCCTCTGAACTGCTGCTTCTGTCGAAGTTGTTGTGGTTGTGGTTGTAGATTTGGTCGTGGTTGATACCTCTGAGGTTGGTGCTGAACCTGATTCCTGCTGATGCTGTTGATGTCCCTGTGGGGGAGCGTATTGATTACCCTAATCAGTGGTGCTGATGTTGTTTACCTCTGTCGGGCGAGGAGGAGAACCGCTACGGATTCTGTTCCCATATCCGATGGGTCTTCCCTCCACTCTATTCCTCTTGACTGGAGTGGCTTGATGAGGCCATGGGGAGATCATCCCGGCACGGATTCCTGCTTCGACTTGTTCTCCAGCAAGGATCAACTGTGAGAAATTTGCGTATGGATGCGAGATGAGATATCCAGATATGCCCGGATGTGTTGAATGAACAATCATGGAGATTTGTTCTTCGTCATCGATAGGTGTTCGCATTCTGGCTGCCATAGCTCTCCAACGTCCCACGTAGGCTGATAGTGTTTCATCACTCCTTTGTCTGAGAGCTGCGAGGTCGGCTCTTCTGGGTGCCATGTTGAGATTGTATGCGAATCTGTCGACGAAAGCCTGGGAAAGCTGTTCCCATGTCCTGATGCGGTGGCAGTCCAATGAGGTGTACCAATCTAGAGCATCGCCTTTTAGAGATTTTTGGAACAAGCGAATGAGGGCCCCTTCATTTCTTGAGATTGCACTCAGCTCTCCACAGAAGGCCTTGAGATGTGCTGTGGGACAACCGCTGCCATCGTATCTTTTGAATTTTGGTATCTCAAAGTTTTGAGGTACTTGAGCATCTGGGAAAGGACACAAGTCTCTGAACTTAGTCGAAGGTAGATCGATTCCTTGTTGTCGCTGCAGCTGATTTTGCAGGATCTGGAACTGCTCCCGCAACTCGTCCAGTCCTGAATGATCTGTTCGAGTGACTGGTGCCTCTTAGAGTAAGGCACGTTCTTCTTCGGCATAGTGGTCGATGTCTTCGACCCTATGGGTCTGCTGAAAAGCAACCGCGGGTTGCTGAAATTGATTTGATGACTGAGCTGGATTCTGATGAACTTGTGCTTGAGAGGATTGTAATTGAATTGGAGACTGTACTAAAGGTTGAACTGGAACTTGCTGGAAATTAACTGGAGATTGCTGAATTAAAGATTGCTGGAAATTAACGGGAATTTGCTGAATTGAAGATTGCTGAAAATTAACTGGAATCCCATCGGCGAGGATGTGCTGGAATTGAAAAGTGCTCCTGTTTGCAGGAGGCTAAGATGCTGGGAAGTGACCCCCTTATTGGGTATTCGCCACTGTCCGCTGATTGATGTGGGCTTGACACTGACCCCCATTATGGGCATTCGCCAGTGCTGTCCCTGTTGCTGGAAATTGAATTGAAATCCCATCGGCAGGGATGTGCTGAAATTGAAAAGGTGTCCCATCGGCTGGGACATGCTGAGATCTACTGAGATTGTTGTTTGCAAGATTAACTGGAAGCTGACTGGAAGTCCCTGCAACGGGAGTGCTCTGAGATGACCCTGTCGTCGCGGGGAGGTATTGAGGAGGATGCCCCATAGCAAAGGGCTGAGACGGCTGTTGTCGGTAGTCTTGGGCAGACTCCGATGGTTGTGCTTGATTTGAACTGGAGGCCGGAAGGGCCCGGTATGGCTGCTGAGATTGCTGAACTGGGCCAACCTGATTGTTGGCTACTGTGGTGGCTTGCGCTTGTATGAATTGTAAGAGCATTTCTTGCATTGCTCTCATTCCTTGTGTCAATTCTTGCATGATTGGCATATTCTCAATTGGTTGTTGCGCTTGAGGTTGCGCTTCGGTCATCTCAGGAGCAGGGAAGAGATGGGTTTCTTCTTCGTGGTTGGACATGGCTTGCTGAGCTCGAGTGCGGATTATGCTGCGGAAGGGAAGTTGCTTCCGAACACGTTGAGCCCGAGGAGGCGCAATGGTGAGGACTATACTCTACTTTTTTTGGGTTTGGGGATTTCTATTTTTTTCTGGTTTTGGGATTTTCTATTTTTTTTTTGTTTGGGTAGAATGCTATGCAGATGAGATTGTATGAGGATTAGTGACTTTCAAGTACGGGAATGATTCTGTTTTTCAAGTCTGATCACGACTAGTGGGACTAGCTCATCCCCAGTGGAGTCGCCATTCTGTGGACCCTCGCCGTTTCCGCACTCCCACACGACATTCTCGTCCCTTCCCCTTTCGGGAAAAGAAAGAGAGGATGCGTGAGTGCGAATCCCCGTTTGTGCCACTGGCTTGCCTCATTCTTGAGGGCTTTGTTTGGTAGTCGTGTTTAAGCTGGATGTGTTTAAATGAATTTGTATAAGACCAGAGTCACCACTAGCCGGTTACTTCGAATCTACAGTCGGCTAGACCCCGTAGAAACGTTAGAGAAGGGGATCTGAAGATTCCTTCCTCTAAAATGACTCCTTTTTTATCTGCGGCCAGAGATTCGAGGTAAGGGATCACGGTTACAGGGTGGGAAGAGGTTAAGCACCCCACACACTGCCCGTACCGAGGTACGGTCTCTTCTTCACAGAATCGGCCTAATACTTGAAAGTCTGTTTTAATCCTCGTACATTCTCATTGATGACATGATGCATGAATGCGAGTCTGAACAGTAAGAGTTTCTGATGGGCAGGTTCCAATAACAGGCAAGTCCAAAGCGTACGCTCAAACTGACATGTGCTTAATATAAGACGTATGCAGTGTGTTTGAATAATCAAGGTGCTTTATAGTGAAGCATGAATGCAGGTCTGAACAGTAAGAGTTTTTGATGGGCAGGTTCCAACAACGGGCAAGCCCAGAGCATACGCTCGAACTGACAGGTGCTTAATATAAGACGTATGCTGTGTGTTTGAATAATCAAGGTGCTTGCAATGAAGCAGGGAGGTTGGAAGAAAAGTAAATGTTGCACTTATGCTAGATGCAAATGAGATGATGCTGGAAAAAGAGTAGCTGGATGGACGGAGGTGTCGCAAGGGTTGGCTTCAAGTGACTGGATCAAGACTTGGATGGCTTGGGAGACTTGGACCAGTGGTCAGGCTGGGCTGGACCAGGGCTAGGCTCTTCTCACTCATGCTCTCCTTGGTGGGAAAATGGGCTAAGGGGTGGAGAAGGAAACTCGAACGGACGGGCTCTCTCTGGCTGGGTTGCTGTCTTGAAATGAGAAGGAGAGGGGGGTATTTATAGCAGCGGGTAGTGGCAGATTGTGTAAATATTTTTGGGCGGCCCGCTGTGAGCCACCCGTACGGTCACTCCTCGATTTCCAGCGAGGTACGGTCGTTCCCTCGGGGCTGCTGTTTGGCTCGGTGGGTCGACTCAGTGAGTTGACTCAACGGGTCGACTCGGTGATTTGACTCGACGGGTTGACTCGGTGTTTTGACTCGACGAGTTGACTCGGCGGGTTGACACAGTGGGTTAATTCAGCGGGTTGACTCAGTAGGTTGACTCAGTGGGTTGACTCAGTGAATTTGACTTTTTAAGGATTTTTTGACTGATTTTTCTTATGGGGGGTTTTTCAGGCTGATGTTTAGGACTGGGTTGACTGGGTTTAGGCTTGAGTTGGGCTATGGATTGGGGCTTACAAGAGTGATTTTGGCTGAGTTTGAACTTGGGATTTGGGGGTACGGTTCTCCATTCATCCAGCTATCTCTACCAACAGTGTAGCCGAAGGTGGGGTGTCTACAATGGGGTCGGGCGTGACTTTTTTAACATAATTCGCACCATTCATCGACTAGGGCCAATAAATTTTAGAGCCTCTTATTCGTCGGCCTTGATTGACGAATTTGTCCTGTCGAATTAAGGACTTTTCATGTGGTGCACCTTTTACAAAAGCCTTACAATTCACATGTAAAAAAGAAAACGAGAATGCCTAAAAATGACCCATGAGGGTCGTTATTAGGTATCTTCAGCCTTTCAAGGCCACAATTGCAAATAGGCCAAGGAACAAAGCGTGAGAGGAGGCAAATGTTGTGGGAATGTTATCTTTGTTGAAGAGCTACTCGAGAGCCGATTCTTGAGTTTAGTTGTAGTTGCGGCGTGCCTTCACTTACTTAAAAGCTATATGTGCTTAAAAACCTATCTAATCATTTTGTCATCTCTAAAAAAGTTCCCTCAACATGGCCACTCTGTCTAATTGAGGTACGAATCATTTGAAGTTAAAGAAGATATTAAAGTCGATAAGAAGGGTGGGAATCCAGGACATGACCATTCCTTTTGACAAAAAGGGACATATGGTTTCCCCTTTTCCTTCTCACATCTTGAATTAAACCATAATCTATTCCACACATATCGAGAATATCAACAACTTCTACGCACACAAATCTCTTTACTATATTCTTCTACTGCTTTTTTTTATATACTTTTCTTTATTTTCCCTACTCACAGTCTCGAAACCCAATACAGTATGGCTTAACATAGTAACATTGAAAGTTCTTTAATTTGAATCCCCTAAAAATCGTAGTCCCGTAAAGTAGAGACCTTGAAACGTAAGAGTGAAAGATGGTGTCTAACCCCTTCCTTTTCTATAACCAAAGCCCTTACTAAGAATCTATAGTGTAGACTAACTAGCTATAACAGTCACTCAAATTGAGGAATCTTATGATTTCTTATCCTCTAAGTATGAAAATGAATTCTTCATATGAGGGAGAAAATACTTATCTTTTTATGAGAATTTGTACATGACATGGGAGAAACCCCTCTTTAATTAAAGAAAATTATATGGGTAATAGTAAACCATAGATTCTGAAGTCATATTTTAGCTAGTAGCAACCAAGTCAATAAAAAAAAAAATACATTCACGCTGGAGCCAGCTCGACATGTATTTCAAACCTGACAAGTACTGCCAAACTAAAAACAGTATCTAGCCAAAGAAAGGACAAGTGAGGGTCCAAGAAAATGTTTCATAAGGTATCCTCATGCTAACTTCCTATTGACAACTCCAAGTCACGGTCCTAGGATTGTTTGAACAATCCAACCTTTTATTCGTGGGCACCTGTCGATTAAGCATGCCCTGCAGATATTTTTCATTTTTAAACGTCCAATAAATGTCCATGATTAGGTAAACATTATTTGGACTGTCCATTTCAATTTACTTGCATGCCAGGTATGTAAATATTTCTAAGTGATTTTTTAAGGGCCTCTGTATCATGAAGCACTCTAGTGTCACTGTTTTTTTATTTTATTTGCTAATAATAAGCCATCGATCCATGGAAGGACACAAAAATACATCCACTGTATTTCCGGCAACCTGTAACTTTGTCAGTTGTATTTTATGCGGTGAACCAGAGGTTTTAAAAGCCCACAAGCTTGTGAGACCTGCATGCCCATCCACACGCACAATTCTATTTGAGTATTTCGTATGTTCACACATGTTGGTCACAACTACCATGACACACGTGAAATAGCTAAATAAGTTCCAAGATGGCATACAGGTAAGGATATGAGATTTCTATCAAGTGGGCCACACTATTTAAATCGTCTGTCATAAATATTAAAAAAAAAAGCGAGAGAGAGAGAAGGGGAGGGGAGGGGAGGGGAGGGGGGGGGGGCGGGCAAAAGGTAGAAAGACCACTAGCCATTTTTTTTTCTAGCTGTTCATGCACTTATCAAATTAATCTTATTTCCTTTTAATATGGATTGGGCACTGCAACTGCCCATGTTGCCATGAGTATACATACAATATGATAGAATTTGATTGGACAGTAGGTTGCTATCAAAGATAAGACACCCAACAGCTTTAAAAAAAATGCTTTGCATGCATGAGCTTCATATCTGACGACAGCATGCTGTACCATTAAATCCTCCCACATAGATACAGGCAACGGCAGTACTGTAGAGAATCCAGCCAGGCTTGGGTAACACGGACTTCCGTTGGGTCGCATTGTGGTGTCATTTCATTGGCACACAAGATACATTCAGGTACATTCTCCAACCAACAATCTTTTAAAAGTTGGTAGGCTCCTCTCTAACAAGTGTCTACTGAACCAATGAAATCATGACTCCACATCATTGTGCTCCTGGGAAGTACCCATCTAAGTCCCTACTTTGGGTGTGTTTGGTAAAGCTTAATTCCATGATTTTTCATTTAAAATTGTTAATTTCAGTGATTTTGTTAATTTAGACCATTTGGTAACTAAAATAAATTAAGTACTCAATTGGAAATATTATTGAAATTTGGTAGGATTTTTTCAGTCATGCCAACTTCACTTAATGCTTATAACTTAATGCAGTAAATGATTCTCTTTGAAATTTTGGATGATTATGGACAAAAGCATCCTTCCTTTATCCCTACTTACTTTTCGAAAGGGTTTGATGGCATAGATCATGGTGGGCCCATCAAGGCTTCAATGGCAGGCAGTCTCATTAACACTGTTCTCTAAGCACTGGATGCATTTATGGACCTTAGCTGGAAATCGGATTGCGTACCGATTCAGTACACTTATCGTACTGGGTAAACTCTGTTGAGCCCTCCGGTAACGTAATATGGTTTATCCACGCCGTCCATCTTCATACTGAGTAAACTCTGTTGGGCCCACCGTTAACGTATGTGGTTTATCCATGCCGTCCAAGTAAACTCTGTTGGGCCTACCGTTAACTTATGTCGTTAATCCACGCCATCCAAGTAAATTCTGTTGGGCCCACTGTTAACACGTGTGGTTTATCCATGCCGTCCATCCCTCTTTCTAGCTCATTTTAGGGGTTGTGCTTTTGAAGCATATCCAAAGCTCAAGTGGACCACACCACATCCAGAGTGGCCCCTGCAGAAAGAGTAACACCCAAGTTATGAAAATCTCCAATCTTGGAGGCAACACGTATTCGTATTTGTACATGATCAGTTTCCAATGCGCATGGGGATGGAAACCTTTTGTCATGACGCTAAGGGATGTCGCTCTCTATGTCACAATATTGGAAATAACTGTTGCTGCTACCTATGGCCTGGAAAAGATAGTGGACAAGGCAGTTGAGAAAAGGTGAAAGATAACGATAAGATACACTTTTGTGACATAACAGCGGGGCTGCTAGTAAATTTTCAGGTACACTCATTTTCTTTGGGTGGCCACGTTGCATGTTAAGAACATCCTATCCATTCAAGAAGCTGGCCATATCACCAAGTCTGAAATTTGAACAGATACATTCATCCACGACAATAAAAACAAAGACCAGGTGTGGCCTGTCCAACCGATCTATATGGGCCCTTCTTTCGGTTGAGATAGTTTGTTTTAAAATATTTTGAAAAAAGTTTTAAAAAAATGGTTTTTTGGATTTGTCCCATATCAAAGAAAGTATTTTTACCACTTTATAAGTAGGGTGTTGTGCACCTTATTTATGGTGGAAGAGAGTAAGTATGGTGGCTTGTATGTTCCGGCGGACGCGCACACGTATGGGCTCGGTCTCGATCTCAGGCACGGGCATGGGCTCGGGCTAGGTGCGAGGGCGTGGGCATGTGAGGCAGTGTGGCTGTAGAGGCGCTAAGATATCTCTCTGGCTTTTATAGAGAGCTGTAGGGCTATTTAGAGGGACCTGTGTAACTGCTCATGTAATAATGATCTAGACCATGCAGTATGTAACGCCCCAAATTTTCAAGATTTATTTAAAAAATTTTGAAAATTCATTTTTAGTTTATTTGTTTTATTAATTATCGTACATTTACCGTTGATTTGCGAATAGCGAGACATCCGTAGGAGATCTAATAAGGGACCCTTTACAAAAGCTGCGTAGAATGATCCCATAAACATCATAAAAAGATCAGATTTCAAAAATCATGCACTTTTCAGTTAATTACGAAAATGCCATTACTTAAACTTAAGTTAAGATGCCATTTTTAAGTATTATAGTTTCTGACAATCACTTTCACGCAAAACCCTGGATTTAAGCTTTTGGACACATATTAACCATACACATCAAATTTCAACCCTTAAATCATAGTAGAAGTGATCCGATTGTCAAATCAACTCCTTAACCCTTGATTTTCATGTCCATCGAGGGAGGAAAGTAGATGGTTAGTCGTAGTCGAATATTTCTCTTCATATAAGTGACTTAGATCATCTTTATCATAGACTAATAGTGTGATTTGAGTGCCCCACCTTGATAAGCTTCTTTCTTATGCGCGAAGTTATCCCGTTCTAGAAATTAACGAGTTACTAACTCTTTTAAAATCTGAACCTTTCAATTTACCCACTTCTCATCATCAATCCCTTCTCAAATTTGGACCACCCATTATATTCATATGACTACGAGTTTACACAAAATTTGGACCCCGATCTATAATCCTACACCGTTGAACCAAAAAGTCAGCCTATTCTTTTTCCGCCAAAAGTTAGAATTTCATATCTAGGCATTTCTCACCATCAATCAACCACTAAATTTTGTACAATTGTTTGCCTATCATGACTACATATTTTTCTAAAATTTGGGCCCAAATCATCAAGCATAGACCATTAATTGAGATCAAGCCCATTTTAGCACCCGTCAGGCCATTTTCAAGGATTGGCCAATCTAGAATGTGGATTATCAAGAAATTTACGTATTCTGACTCTACTCTTCGAGTTTGATAAGATGAACGGATTGAAATTGATTAAAGATCACCCGAATATTGAGATTTGAGAAACTCACATCAAGAGGTTGTTAGACGAGACGCGCACGCCCTTCTTTTCTCTCCCCATGTACGCACATCCCTCTCCACATTCCTACTACGCACCTCCAAGCTCTTCTCCTAACCCTAGCCTCCATGCCCTAGAGAAAGAGAGAAGAGAGAGAGAGAGAGAGAGAGAGAGAGAGAGAGAGAGAGAGAGAAGAGAAAGGAGTTCTTTCTCATATTTTTCTAGCGGCTAGGATCTTCTACAACCATCTTCTAAGTCCAATCTAAGGTGAGGATTTGCCTTCAAGCCTTTCATTAATAATATCACGATTATCATACGTTCTTTTGTGGCATATGAAATTATTTTATTTTTAGTTATTGACCCATATAACATGAAGTTTAACGTAGGATTTACAATGAATATCATTATATAATGATGTGATTCCTTGTTTAGATTTTTTACTAAGAAGCATGTGTATTTGTGTTATTTATCTTAGTGAAATCTATGCCCTTATTTTCTTAATCTATATTTTATAAGTAACATTAGTTTTTATATTTTGATATGAAATATGTGTATAAGATTATCATATGGACATCCCGTTATTGTATACTCTTTGTCCCTAAGTTGGTAAAATTATTTGATGTAAGGAGATGGAACCCGTGAGAGGTGTACATGATGGAAGAATATATCTTGACTTAACTGAGAGATTAATGAAGTGATTGTTTGTTAATGGATCCTTACATGTACATGATGCTTAATTGGACCCATTTACATTACATGAGTATTTTAATGAATTTGGTCATGATGTACAACATTGGCTTTTTGGGACATGATAAAATCATAAAATGGGACAATGAGTGGACACTAATGGTATACAAATTCTCATGAGTCGGGGTTGGTGCTATGGACACTATGCCCGAGCTATCGGCCTATGCTGGGTCACTTGTGGCTCCCCATAGTGTCTAGTGAGCTGCTAAAAATGGTTGTATCTGAAATTACTTAAATAATGGTGAAACTAAAGTCATGCATTCACTTGGCTCCATATGGGTGTACGGAATTGAGAATAGGCTAGAACGTCCTACTTCTCCCGTACACTGTCACATGTAGATTGGGGCTATGAACGTCTCGTTTCTCACATGGTAGGGCAAAACTATGGGCTCGTGGATCTCAGGAACCTCTAGTGACTCGTGGCTAGCGTGAAGTCGTAACAGGGAGTCTCCCACTTCATGTATTATGATTTCTAACCAGGGTGCCTTAGCCAGAGCATGCATTCCATACATCGCATTAACAAAGATTTTTACTTGATTATTTTGTTTGAATAAAGATATCATTGTGTTGCGTTACTCTGAGTTTTGTACATTATTATTATTGATTGTCTTGGAGGGAATATTCCCCACTATGATAGCGATTAACGCTATCCCAATCACAATTTACATGATGCAGGTGAAGGTCCAGGTATCGAACCCGACTTTCAAGGTGAATAGTTCGATGGTTCGTACGATCACATGGCGGATGAAGATGTTAAAGGAATTTAGTTGATATTTTCATTTATTAGACATTTCTTTTGATTAGTGGTTACATTTATAAAAATTGTAATAAGTCTTCAAGAGAAGATGTGGTTTTGTATTTTAATTAATCAGTATGGATATTAGTTGGTTCCCTTATTTAAACATTGATGATGACGTAGTAAGTTTGATAGAATAAGATGATAATTGTTTCCGCCATTGTGCTTGAATGCTATATTTTATTATTTGACAAATTAGTTATTCTATAAATTACTTGAGAATTCGGCCGTCGTGTTATACACGTGAGTCGAAAATCTCGGGTCGTTACAGTTGATATGAGAACACAATCGGGACCTCTGGGTGAGAAGCCCGACCTTTATCATAATGAACACACCCTAGGGCTGAGGTCCCCATGAACTAGAAACAAAAAAAACCTAGGTTCAACCCCTATTGGTTGCTTGTGATGTTATGAACCTAGAATCAAAACTTAGGCCCCTTGAAATCATTAGGATAACAAATAAACGTAGAGATCTTTAAACTTTAGGATTTTTGAGAAGTGAATTCCCACTTTTTGATTGAAGTCTGAGGCTTTCATCAATTCCTCATGTTTAGATCAGCGTTTCGCTGAATTGTGTGATTTATCTCGCTTAAATTTTACGACTATCTATGTAACACCCCGTATTTTCCTATATTTTCCTGTATTTTCCCCCTATTTTTTTGTATTTTTTTTATGCCGCTACTAAAACCCCACTATTTAAATAACCCATTTCCCACAATCAGTTTTTTACCCTAAACTTAGTGTATGGCCTATTTAAAACAAATTAACCGTACACGTCGAAAATCAGACCCCCGATCATTGTGCAAATGCCCTAATCAGAAATTTGATCATAAGTGGCCCACCTTAACTCGAATCTGCCTTATTTTTCTCGTCAGCGGTTATTTTTGTGTTGCCCACTTATTGGACGGAGCAAATGGTTCAGATCCACCATAGTGTACCCCACTCATGAGGGTAGTAGAGGACAGTGTGTGTACGTGCGATGCACGTTATCTAAGGAAGAAAGATTCCTCCTCCTTCACGTCTTCTTCTCCAGCGGCAATAGCGTGGTTCGCTGTCCATCCGTGCGCCCCACACCGTCCATCAAAGTGGACCCCATTGCCAAATCCACTCCGTCCATCGTGACAACGCCCCATCCAAACCTAGTCATTCAACGTTTTATTGTCATTCGTCGCTTGTGCAATCCAATCCAAACCACCGTTCAAATGAAGACTTATCAAGATCGGGCCCACCGCTTCGCATGGGCACTTCAAACTTCACCCATAGCTTTGTGTGGACCCCACCTAGCATCTCAACGATCCTCATGCCATGTAAAACCTTCTTTGCAATCCGTTTCCAACTCCAACTCCCGAGCCATTCCTTCCGCACCAAGCAACCAGCCGACCTCCCGAGTCTTTCACATTACAAAACCCTACCATTCGTCTGCGCCTGCTCTCTCCAGGAAACCCAACGCCAGAGAGAGAGAGAGATCGTGGGTGAGAGAGAGAGAGAGAGAGAGAGAGAGAGAGAGAGAGAGAGATCGTGAGAGGAGAGAGAGAAAGTGAAAGTTATTTGGGAGAGAGAGAGAGGAAGAAAGAGGGCCCACCATTTTTCTGTTGCTGCTGGGAAGTCCTTCCAGGGAAAGAAGAAGAAACAGGAATGAAGGAAGAGGACGAGAGAAAGGAGAAGAAACTGAGTCGAGCCGAGTCGACTCGAATGAGATTCCGAGTTTAGCCACCATTGAAGAGGTAAGACCATCCAACCATGATTTTTGTTTCCTAGATCTAATCTAAACCCTAACTTTAGGTGTAGATCTAACCCTAGTTTGTTGTGGCAATGAAAATCATGCATATTTACACCCTAATCTCATATTTTTCCCATTCAACTATGTAGGTATGAATCCAAGTTTGATTTCGCAACCCTAGCAACGTCTCAACCCATCCACTATCATAAGGTGAGGATTTCTTTTAAGCCCATCCACGATAATATTAAATTATATGTTGATTTATGCTTATAAATTAGGATTTTGTTATGTGACTTTCTGAAATCGTGCCTATTGAAATCTTTTCATGTAATTATGAATTATATGATGTTCCTTATTGTGTATATTGAATTTTGAGATATGAATTATGCTTAAGTAGTTGGAAAAGGAATTGTTATGATGTACATGCTCATATGGAAACCATGTTCGATTTACGTTGTCACGTGCTTATGATGATTGATATATTGTTTGCTTTGAGAGATTGCATATGGACGTTACGTTAATGAAAACTCCTTGGCCCCATACTGATGTAACCGTTGATGTAAGAGAAGAAGCCATGCGAGGCCTTGTTACGTTCGCATTACCATGTGGAGATTTTGGATGAATATGCCTTATTGAGAAAGTTAGCATTACCGTGTGTCTTATTGAATAAATGTGCCTTGACATTGAGGATTTGGTATTGGCATTACCATGTATGTGTTGTTGATTTCATATGCCAGGATGTTAAGTTTGGCACTACCGTGTGCGTATTGTTGTTTACGTGCCAAGGGATCTTTATTGATTCGTTACCTGTGATGGATCCATGGAAGTATGGAATTGATGAATGTAGGGACTCTTAAATTGATTGGGGTAAGGAGTGATCATTAGTCGTGAACATCATTTAATGGGCTGAATGCTAAACTGACTTAATTAAAGGTGAAACTAATCATGCATTCACAGGACCCGGCTTGGTGGGTCAGCCCCTCGGGCGTTTGAGAAAGTGTGCATGGGCCCATTTCTCTCTCGCTATCTAGTGAAAGTGTGCGTGGGCCCGTTTCACTAGTTGGGTTTTGGTGCATGGGAAGAGTGGAGTGATCCCGTCCTAGCTAGAACCTCTGGTGACTAGTGGCTGGTGAGAAGAGTGGAGTGATCCCGTCTCATTTGGTCAGGGTGCCTTAGCCAGAGCATGCATGTCATGCATTGCATTAACCAAGATTTTTTATGGAATTGTTTTGATTTGATTAAATGATAATATCCTGCTTGCGTTTACTCCGTGCCATTATTATCATGATTGTTTTAAAGGGATATTCCCCACTATGATAGCGTTTAACGTTATCCAACCACATCTCAGATAATCCAGGTGAAGATCCATTAAGAGAATCGAACACTACGACGAGGTGCTCGAAGGCTCGTGGCAGCAAGTGACGGACGATGAAACCGAAGCGGCCTAAAGATGGATTATATTTATGATCTTTGTAGAGTCTATTTATTTTCATGTAACTTGTAATAAGCCTCTCATTGAGACTAGGAAGTAGAATATTATGTAATTTGGATGGTTTAAGGACATTATCTTGATAACGTAGAGTAGAAAAACTTTAAATAAGAACTTAAATTTCCGTCATTATGCTATGTATGCCATGAATGTATGGAATTACAGGTGAGTGTGTGGAAATGTAACTCTGACACACATGAGTTAACACCCGGAAGCTCGACCCATTGTGTTGTCCACGAGAGTCGAAATTTCGGGGCGTTACAAATTGGTATCAGAGCATGAACGGGACCTCTGGGTGTGAAGCCCAACCCATCGCATAATGAATTCACCCTAAGACTTAGGCCCCTGAAACTAGTAATAAATTAAGTTAGGAACGACCATGAATGATTGTATGTGATGTTATGAATGTAGAGACCCATACTTAGGCCCCTTGATATTGTAGGGTAGTCGATAAACGTAGAAATCTGAAAATTTTAGGAATTTTGGGAAGTGCATTCCCACTTTTGTCTATAAATTGGGGCTCTTATCCATTCCCCATATTTATTTCAGCAATCCGCTGACTTGTGTGATTTATTCCCCTCGAATTATATCATTAGCTATTTCATTTAGAATTATCAAAGTTAGGCTAGATTTTTCGAACCAGCAGTAGTACCACTATTAGAAATAGTACTTTTAGACTTAGAAAATTTTCGTAAATTTTTCTAGAGACTCCTGCCTCATTTCCCAGCATCCTCATAAAATTTTAGATCAATCCAATGGATGGATAAATCAGGAAAATTCCGCCAGTAGAGAAAATCCTGCATAAACTCTTGCTGACCTGCCGCATTTTTCGAAATAGATTAGGGTATAAACATATGTTATCGTAGGAATCTTAACCTGAGAAAAATTACGGTTGTTCCCCACCTAACCGATAACCTACTTGCCAAATTTCAGGTGAAACTAATATCCGATTTGAGAGTAATAATTCTAAGAATACTTGTAGGTCCTGCATTCCAAATTTGGTGCCACATTAGTTCCCTTAGCCTTAAACCCTGGAACCCATTTGATTAGGATTAATTTTCATAAGCCTACACCCTTAGGAGTGTTCCTCAATATTTGATTTTATGTTCCTACGTATTTTTTTTTTCTTCTTTTTGCCCAACTCGGTACCTTAGGTAAGTTATTATAACCATAAAACGCCATAACGAACCCCACGTAGATCTTTAACCATGTATGACAACGAAAGTAAATAGGACCTTGTAATGTTCTGATTTGTTGTAATGATGGGTTTTATTTTGCATGAACTTATTGATTACTTTATGCCATTTGGGAGAATACATGAAGGTCCTCCTGATGTCAAGCTAAACGGCCACACGGAAGAACGGAACTGTACCTGATATGTTGTGTAAACGATTGGATCTAAGTTCAAATCCCGAGGGTCGACACTCGGAATTTCGAATAGATACTAAAGAACTTAATGCTCAACTGTGAGTAAAAGATCTAAGTATTAGATTCCAATCTACTTGAACCGTTCGCCCGTGATGCCATCACTACATGAAATGTATTTATGGCTTAGCTTGGGGATAATTGTGCATTCTCCTAGATGTATGTATGTGTGTTTCTTGTATGATGACTAGAGTGAAATAGACGTATAAACAACCGTAGAACGTGGATACTAAACCGTTTAGATCCTAACATGAGTTAAACTACGGTACCCCTAGTCTCACCTTCCCATCACACCTTTAGCCTTTCAATGACCATTAACGATATCTCATCCGCTTAGTTACGCGCCTGTTGTCTACCCTTCTAATTGACCATTTGATCTTGCCGACGTAATCCAACTCAGATCTATCCTCTAAACTCCCGATCAACCGTTCCGCTAGGGACCAGATATCTCTGATAATCATCTAACCTAATCAACCTCCTAGACCTTCAGTTTTAAGTAGCACTCCTAAACTCGAGACATATCAAGAGTTAGATGACCAACTAGTGTAGAGGACCTATCGATGTATAGAGAACCATCTAGGAATCAGAGTGCGCAGTGGAAGCATGCTAGACCAGAGATTTAGAAATCAACTTCTATGGTAGAGCCTTGTTTTTAAGGAGGGTGGAGTGACCACAACTAACCCAAAATGAGATCAGGGTAACTAGAAACACAAGGAAAAGGATGGGGATTGACCATTACCGACGCCTAGGAAACTTCGAGGACGAAGTTTGTTTTTAAGGGGGGTGGATTGTAACACCCCGTATTTTCCTATATTTTCCTGTATTTTCCCCCTATTTTTTTGTATTTTTTTTATGCCGCTACTAAAACCCCACTATTTAAATAACCCATTTCCCACAATCATTTTTTTACCCTAAACTTAGTGTATGGCCTATTTAAAACAAATTAACCATACACGTCGAAAATCAGACCCCCGATCATTGTGCAAATGCCCTAATCAGAAATTTGATCATAAGTGGCCCACCTTAACTCGAATCTGCCTCATTTTTCTCGTCAGCGGTTATTTTTGTGTTGCCCACTTATTGGACGGAGCAAATGGTTCAGATCCACCATAGTGTACCCCACTCATGAGGGTAGTAGAGGACAGTGTGTGTACGTGCGATGCACGTTATCTAAGGAAGAAAGATTCCTCCTCCTTCACGTCTTCTTCTCCAGCGGCAACAGCGTGGTTCGCTGTCCATCCGTGCGCCCCACACCGTCCATCAAAGTGGACCCCATTGCCAAATCCATTCCGTCCATCGTGACAACGCCCCATCCAAACCTAGTCATTCAACGTTTTATTGTCATTCGTCGCTTGTGCAATCCAATCCAAACCACCGTTCAAATGAAGACTTATCAAGATCGGGCCCACCGCTTCGCATGGGCACTCCAAACTTCACCCATAGCTTTGTGTGGACCCCACCTAGCATCTCAACGATCCTCATGCCATGTAAAACCTTCTTTGCAATCCGTTTCCAACTCCAACTCCCGAGCCATTCCTTCCGCACCAAGCAACCAGCCGACCTCCCGAGTCTTTCACATTACAAAACCCTACCATTCGTCTGCGCCTGCTCTCTCCAGGAAACCCAACGCCAGAGAGAGAGAGAGATCGTGGGTGAGAGAGAGAGAGAGAGAGAGAGAGAGAGAGATCGTGAGAGGAGAGAGAGAAAGTGAAAGTTATTTGGGAGAGAGAGAGAGGAAGAAAGAGGGCCCACCATTTTTCTGTTGCTGCTGGGAAGTCCTTCCAGGGAAAGAAGAAGAAAGAGGAATGAAGGAAGAGGACGAGAGAAAGGAGAAGAAACTGAGTTGAGCCGAGTCGACTCGAATGAGATTCCGAGTTTAGCCACCATTGAAGAGGTAAGACCATCCAACCATGATTTTTATTTCCTAGATCTAATCTAAACCCTAACCCTAGGTGTAGATCTAACCCTAGTTTGTTGTGGCAATGAAAATCATGCATATTTACACCCTAATCTCATATTTTTCCCATTCAACTATGTAGGTATGAATCCAAGTTTGATTTCGCAACCCTAGCAACGTCTCAACCCATCCACTATCATAAGGTGGGGATTTCCTTTAAGCCCATCCACGATAATATTAAATTATATATTGATTTATGCTTATAAATTAGGATTTTGTTATGTGACTTTCTGAAATCGTGCCTATTGAAATCTTTTCATGTAATTATGAATTATATGATGTTCCTTATTGTGTATATTGAATTTTGATATATGAATTATGCTTAAGTAGTTGGAAAAGGAATTGTTATGATGTACATGCTCATATGGAAACCATGTTCGATTTACGTTGTCACGTGCTTATGATGATTGATATATTGTTTGCTTTGAGATATTGCATATGGACGTTACGTTAATGAAAACTCCTTGGCCCCATACTGATGTAACCGTTGATGTAAGAGAAGAAGCCATGCGAGGCCTTGTTACGTTGGCATTACCATGTGGAGATTTTGGATGAATATGCCTTATTGAGAAAGTTAGCATTACCGTGTGTCTTATTGAATAAATGTGCCTTGACATTGAGGATTTGGTATTGGCATTACCATGTATGTGTTGTTGATTTCATATGCCAGGATGTTAAGTTTGACACTACCGTGTGCGTATTGTTGTTTACGTGCCAAGGGATCTTTATTGATTCGTTACCTGTGATGGATCCATGGAAGTATGGAATTGATGAATGTAGGGACTCTTAAATTGATTGGGGTAAGGAGTGATCATTAGTCGTGAACATCATTTAATGGGTTGAATGCTAAACTGACTTAATTAAAGGTGAAACTAATCATGCATTCACAGGACCCGGCTTGGTGGGTCAGCCCCTCGGGCGTTTGAGAAAGTGTGCATGGGCCCATTTCTCTCTCGCTATCTAGTGAAAGCGTGCGTGGGCCCGTTTCACTAGTTGGGTTTTGGTGCATGGGAAGAGTGGAGTGATCCCGTCCTAGCTAGAACCTCTGGTGACTAGTGGCTGGTGAGAAGAGTGGAGTGATCCCGTCTCATTTGGTCAGGGTGCCTTAGCCAGAGCATGCATGTCATGCATTGCATTAACCAAGATTTTTATGGAATTGTTTTGATTTGATTAAATGATAATATCATGCTTGCGTTTACTCTGTGCCATTATTATCATGATTGTTTTAAAGGGATATTCCCCACTATGATAGCGTTTAACGCTATCCAACCACATCTCAGATAATCCAGGTGAAGATCCATTAAGAGAATCGAACACTACGACGAGGTGCTCGAAGGCTCGTGGCAGCAAGTGACGGACGATGAAACCGAAGCGGCCTAAAGATGGATTATATTTATGATCTTTGTAGAGTATATTTATTTTCATGTAACTTGTAATAAGCCTCTCATTGAGACTAGGAAGTAGAATATTATGTAATTTGGATGGTTTAAGGACATTATCTTGATAACGTAGAGTAGAAAAACTTTAAATAAGAACTTAAATTTCCGTCATTATGCTATGTATGCCATGAATGTATGGAATTACAGGTGAGTGTGTGGAAATGTAACCCTGACACACATGAGTTAACACCCGGAAGCTCGACCCATTGTGTTGTCCACGAGAGTCGAAATTTCGGGGCGTTACAAATTGGTATCAGAGCATAAACGGGACCTCTGGGTGTGAAGCCCAACCCATCGCATAATGAATTCACCCTAAGACTTAGGCCCCTGAAACTAGTAATAAATTAAGTTAGGAACGACCATGAATGATTGTATGTGATGTTATGAATGTAGAGACCCATACTTAGGCCCCTTGATATTGTAGGGTAGTCGATAAACGTAGAAATCTGAAAATTTTAGGATTTTTGGGAAGTGCATTCCCACTTTTGTCTATAAATTGGGGCTCTTATCCATTCCCCATATTTATTTCAGCAATCCACTGACTTGTGTGATTTATTCCCCTCGAATTATATCATTAGCTATTTCATTTAGAATTATCAAAGTTAGGCTAGATTTTTCGAACCAGCAGTAGTACCACTATTAGAAATAGTACTTTTAGACTTAGAAAATTTTCGTAAATTTTTCTAGAGACTTCTGCCTCATTTCCCAGCATCCTCATAAAATTTTAGATCAATCCAATGGATGGATAAATCAGGAAAATTCCGCCAGTAGAGAAAATCCTGCATAAACTCTTGCTGACCTGCCGCATTTTTCGAAATAGATTAGGGTATAAACATATGTTATCGTAGGAATCTTAACCTGAGAAAAATTACGGTTGTTCCCCACCTAACCGATAACCTACTTGCCAAATTTCAGGTGAAACTAATATCCGATTTGAGAGTAATAATTCTAAGAATACTTGTAGGTCCTGCATTCCAAATTTGGTGCCACATTAGTTCCCTTAGCCTTAAACCCTGGAACCCATTTGATTAGGATTAATTTTCATAAGCCTACACCCTTAGGAGTGTTCCTCAATATTTGATTTTATGTTCCTACGTATTTTTTTTTCTTCTTTTTGCCCAACTCGGTACCTTAGGTAAGTTATTATAACCATAAAACGCCATAACGAACCCCACGTAGATCTTTAACCATGTATGACAACGAAAGTAAATAGGACCTTGTAATGTTCTGATTTGTTGTAATGATGGGTTTTATTTTGCATGAACTTATTGATTACTTTATGCCATTTGGGAGAATACATGAAGGTCCTCCTGATGTCAAGCTAAACGGCCACACGGAAGAACGGAACTGTACCTGATATGTTGTGTAAACGATTGGATCTAAGTTCAAATCCCGAGGGTCGACACTCGGAATTTCGAATAGATACTAAAGAACTTAATGCTCAACTGTGAGTAAAAGATCTAAGTATTAGATTCCAATCTACTTGAACCGTTCGCCCGTGATGCCATCACTACATGAAATGTATTTATGGCTTAGCTTGGGGATAATTGTGCATTCTCCTAGATGTATGTATGTGTGTTTCTTGTATGATGACTAGAGTGAAATAGACGTATAAACAACCGTAGAACGTGGATACTAAACCGTTTAGATCCTAACATGAGTTAAACTACGGTACCCCTAGTCTCACCTTCCCATCACACCTTTAGCCTTTCAATGACCATTAACGATATCTCATCCGCTTAGTTACGCGCCTGTTGTCTACCCTTCTAATTGACCATTTGATCTTGCCGACGTAATCCAACTCAGATCTATCCTCTAAACTCCCGATCAACCGTTCCGCTAGGGACCAGATATCTCTGATAATCATCTAACCTAATCAACCTCCTAGACCTTCAGTTTTAAGTAGCACTCCTAAACTCGAGACATATCAAGAGTTAGATGACCAACTAGTTTAGAGGACTTATCGATGTATAGAGAACCATCTAGGAATCAGAGTGCGCAGTGGAAGCATGCTAGACCAGAGATTTAGAAATCAACTTCTATGGTAGAGCCTTGTTTTTAAGGAGGGTGGAGTGACCACAACTAACCCAGAATGAGATCAGGGTAGCTAGAAACACAAGGAAAAGGATGGGGATTGACCATTACCGACGCCTAGGAAACTTCGAGGACGAAGTTTGTTTTTAAGGGGGGTGGATTGTAACACCCCGTATTTTCCTATATTTTCCTGTATTTTCCCCCTATTTTTTTGTATTTTTTTATGCCGCTACTAAAACCCCACTATTTAAATAACCCATTTCCCACAATCATTTTTTTACCCTAAACTTAGTGTATGGCCTATTTAAAACAAATTAACCGTACACGTCGAAAATCAGACCCCCGATCATTGTGCAAATGCCCTAATCAGAAATTTGATCATAAGTGGCCCACCTTAACTCGAATCTGCCTCATTTTTCTCGTCAGCGGTTATTTTTGTGTTGCCCACTTATTGGACGGAGCAAATGGTTCAGATCCACCATAGTGTACCCCACTCATGAGGGTAGTAGAGGACAGTGTGTGTACGTGCGATGCACGTTATCTAAGGAAGAAAGATTCCTCCTCCTTCACGTCTTCTTCTCCAGCGGCAACAGCGTGGTTCGCTGTCCATCCGTGCGCCCCACACCGTCCATCAAAGTGGACCCCATTGCCAAATCCACTCCGTCCATCGTGACAACGCCCCATCCAAACCTAGTCATTCAACGTTTTATTGTCATTCGTCGCTTGTGCAATCCAATCCAAACCACCGTTCAAATGAAGACTTATCAAGATCGGGCCCACCGCTTCGCATGGGCACTCCAAACTTCACCCATAGCTTTGTGTGGACCCCACCTAGCATCTCAACGATCCTCATGCCATGTAAAACCTTCTTTGCAATCCGTTTCCAACTCCAACTCCCGAGCCATTCCTTCCGCACCAAGCAACCAGCCGACCTCCCGAGTCTTTCACATTACAAAACCCTACCATTCGTTTGCGCCTGCTCTCTCCAGGAAACCCAACGCCAGAGAGAGAGAGAGATCGTAGGTGAGAGAGAGAGAGAGAGAGAGAGAGAGAGAGAGAGATCGTGAGAGGAGAGAGAGAAAGTGAAAGTTATTTGGGAGAGAGAGAGAGGAAGAAAGAGGGCCCACCATTTTTCTGTTGCTGCTGGGAAGTCCTTCCAGGGAAAGAAGAAGAAAGAGGAATGAAGGAAGAGGACGAGAGAAAGGAGAAGAAACTGAGTCGAGCCGAGTCGACTCGAATGAGATTCCGAGTTTAGCCACCATTGAAGAGGTAAGACCATCCAACCATGATTTTTGTTTCCTAGATCTAATCTAAACCCTAACCCTAGGTGTAGATCTAACCCTAGTTTGTTGTGGCAATGAAAATCATGCATATTTACACCCTAATCTCATATTTTTCCCATTCAACTATGTAGGTATGAATCCAAGTTTGATTTCGCAACCCTAGCAACGTCTCAACCCATCCACTATCATAACTTGGGGATTTCCTTTAAGCCCATCCACGATAATATTAAATTATATGTTGATTTATGCTTATAAATTAGGATTTTGTTATGTGACTTTCTGAAATCGTGCCTATTGAAATCTTTTCATGTAATTATGAATTATATGATGTTCCTTATTGTGTATATTGAATTTTGATATATGAATTATGCTTAAGTAGTTGGAAAAGGAATTGTTATGATGTACATGCTCATATGGAAACCATGTTCGATTTACGTTGTCACGTGCTTATGATGATTGATATATTGTTTGCTTTGAGATATTGCATATGGACGTTACGTTAATGAAAACTCCTTGGCCCCATACTGATGTAACCGTTGATGTAAGAGAAGAAGCCATGCGAGGCCTTGTTACGTTGGCATTACCATGTGGAGATTTTGGATGAATATGCCTTATTGAGAAAGTTGGCATTACCGTGTGTCTTATTGAATAAATGTGCCTTGACATTGAGGATTTGGTATTGGCATTACCATGTATGTGTTGTTGATTTCATATGCCAGGATGTTAAGTTTGGCACTACCGTGTGCCTATTGTTGTTTACGTGCCAAGGGATCTTTATTAATTCGTTACCTGTGATGGATCCATGGAAGTATGGAATTGATGAATGTAGGGACTCTTAAATTGATTGGGGTAAGGAGTGATCATTAGTCGTGAACATCATTTAATGGGCTGAATGCTAAACTGACTTAATTAAAGGTGAAACTAATCATGCATTCACTAGACCCGGCTTGGTGGGTCAGCCCCTCGGGCGTTTGAGAAAGTGTGCATGGGCCCATTTCTCTCTCGCTATCTAGTGAAAGTGTGCGTGGGCCCGTTTCACTAGTTGGGTTTTGGTGCATGGGAAGAGTGGAGTGATCCCGTCCTAGCTAGAACCTCTGGTGACTAGTGGCTGGTGAGAAGAGTGGAGTGATCCCGTCTCATTTGGTCAGGGTGCCTTAGCCAGAGCATGCATGTCATGCATTGCATTAACCAAGATTTTTATGGAATTGTTTTGATTTGATTAAATGATAATATCCTGCTTGCGTTTACTCTGTGCCATTATTATCATGATTGTTTTAAAGGGATATTCCCCACTATGATAGCATTTAACGCTATCCAACCACATCTCAGATAATCCAGGTGAAGATCCATTAAGAGAATCGAACACTACGACGAGGTGCTCGAAGGCTCGTGGCAGCAAGTGACGGACGATGAAACCGAAGCGGCCTAAAGATGGATTATATTTATGATCTTTGTAGAGTCTATTTATTTTCATGTAACTTGTAATAAGCCTCTCATTGAGACTAGGAAGTAGAATATTATGTAATTTGGATAGTTTAAGGACATTATCTTGATAACGTAGAGTAGAAAAACTTTAAATAAGAACTTAAATTTCCGTCATTATGCTATGTATGCCATGAATGTATGGAATTACAGGTGAGTGTGTGGAAATGTAACCCTGACACACATGAGTTAACACCCGGAAGCTCGACCCATTGTGTTGTCCACGAGAGTCGAAATTTCGGGGCGTTACAATCTATTTTATTTTGAATTTTTTCGTTAGGTCAGATTTTCAAATCCCGCAGCAGTACTCCCATTAGAAAATGTACTTTCAGACTTACAAACTTTTTGTAAATTTTTACAGAGACTCCTAACTTATCTCTTAGAACTTTCATAAAATTCCATATCAATCGAACATGTAGATAAATCAGGAAAATTCTGATAGTAGTGAAAATCTTGCATAAAATTTTGCCAACCTGCTGCACTTTTTGGACTTAATTAGGCCCAAAACATGTGTTACCATAGAAATATTGATCCAACAAAAATTAGGTATGTTCTACACCTAACCTACAGCTTACCTTCTAAAGTTTAGGAGAAACCGATGCCCGATTTGAAAGAAAGAATTCTAGGAGTGCTTATAAGTCCTGCGTTCCAGATTCGGTGCTACCCTAGTCCTTAGCCTCGAAACCCCTTTGATTAGACCTAGTTTGTAAGCATGCTCTCTTAGAAGTGTTTCCTAACATTTTCTTATACGTCCTTACGAATTTTGGACCCAACTCAGTTACCTTAGGTAGGTTATCATGACCATAGAATGCTACTTACCAACTCCCACATAGACCTTTGACCATGACTAACAACGGAAGTAAATATGACCCCGTAAGGTTGTGATGTTTTGTATTGATGAATTTCTTTTGGATTTTATTTGTTGATGTTTGCTTTGTGGGAAAGTGTATAAATGTCCCCACGATGTTAGACTAAATCGGCCACATGGGAGAGCTGAACCGTATCTTATGCGATGTGTAAGCGATTGGATCCAAGTTCAAATCCCGAGGGGCATCACTCGGAATTTCGAATGAATACTAAAGAACTCAATGCTCAAATGCAAGTAGAAGATCTAAGTATCGGATCCCAATGTACTTGAACCGTTCGCCCGTGATGTCGACACTATACAAATCGTATCCTTGTTCTAACTGGACAACTTTTGTGCATTCTCTTGGAATGTGTGTGATTGTTTTCTTTGGATGACTATAATAAGATAGATGTATAGACGACCCTAGGACGTAGAAGCTTAGCTACTTAGACCCTATAAAGAGTTAAAATATGGTATCCCTAACCTCATCTTTCCGTCGCACCTTCAGCTATTAAAGGACCATCGATGATATCTCATTCACTTTGTTATCTGCTTGTTTATCTACTCATTCAAGTGACCATCCGATCATGCCAACCTAATCAAACTCAGATCTATCCTCTAAACTCTTGATCAGTCATTTCGTTAGCGATCAGACATCCTTGATAACTATCTAACCCTAATCATCTTAGATCATTGACTATAAGAGCACCCACCCAAACCTGAGAAATATTAAGCCACTAGATGATTGAATGATTTGAGAGATCAATTAATATATTCAGAACCATCTAGGAATCAGAGTGCGCAGTGGAAGCATGATAGGACAGAAAT
Organism: Liriodendron chinense; assembly: GCA_003013855.2. Classification (NCBI taxonomy): domain Eukaryota; kingdom Viridiplantae; phylum Streptophyta; class Magnoliopsida; order Magnoliales; family Magnoliaceae; genus Liriodendron; species Liriodendron chinense. The sequence continues at coordinate 321,495 of PVNU02001229.1, read as the reverse complement.
TAGGGAGAGGTTGTAAAAATCGATGTCGAGTACGGATTTATTTTTAAGGGGGGTGGATTGTAATCGCGTCTGACCCAGAATAGTTCAGAAAGTTTGACGAGCAGTCATAAAGTGAGATTGCCCTCAATCTTTTATCGACGATGCTTAGAAAACTTCGGGGACGAAGTTTGTTTTTAAGAGGGGTGGTCTGTAACGCCCCAGATTTTTGAGATTTATTTGAAAATTTTTGAAAATTCATTTTTAGTTTATTTGTTTTATTAATTATCGTACATTTACCGTTGATTTGCGAATAGCGAGACATCCGTAGGAGATCTAATAGGGGACCCTTTACAAAAGTTGCTTAAAATGATCCCATAAACATCATAGAAAGATCAGATTTCAAAAATCATGCACTTTTCAGTTAATTACGAAAATGCCATTACTTAAACTTAAGTTAAGATGCCATTTTTAAGTATTATAGTTTCTGACGATCACTTTCACGCAAAACCCTGGATTTAAGCTTTTGGACACATATTAACCATACACATCAAATTTCAACCCTTAAATCATAGTAGAAGTGATCCGATTGTCAAATCAACTCCTTAACCCTTGATTTTCATGTCCATCGAGTGAGGAAAGTAAATGGTTAGTCGTAGTCGAATATTTCTCTTCATATGAGTGACTTGGATCATCTTTATCATGGACCAATAGTCTGATTTGACTGCCCCACCTTGATAAGCTTCTTTCTTATGCGCGAAGTTATCCCGTTCTAGAAATTAACGAGTTACTAACTCTTTTTAAATCTGAACCTTTCAATTTACCCACTTCTCACAATCAATTGCTTCTCAAATTTGGATCACCCATTATACTCATATGACTACGAGTTTACACAAAATTTGGACCCCGATCTGTAATCCGACACTGTTGAACCCAAAAGCTAGCCCCTTCCTTTTCCACCAAAAGTTGGAATTTCATATCTAGGCATTTCTCACCATCAATCAACCACTAAATTTTGTACTATTGTTTACCTATCATGACTACATATTTTTCTAAAATTTGGGCCTAGATCATCAAGCATAGACCATTAATTGAGATCAAGCCCATTTTAGCACCTGTTAGGCCATTTTCAAGGATTGGCCAATCTAGAATGTGGATCATCAAGAAATTTATGTATTCTGACTCTACCCTTCGAGTTTGATAAGATGAACGGATTGAAATTGATCAAAGATCACCCGAGTATTGAGATTTGAGAAACCCACCTTAAGAGGTTGTTACACAAGACGCACATGCCCGTCTTTTCTCTCCCCATGTACGCACATCCCTCTCCACATTCCTACGCACCTCCAAGCCCTTCTCCTAACCCTAGCCTCCATGCCCTAGAGAAAGAGAGAAGAGAGAGATAGAGAGAGAGAGAAAAGAGAAGGGAGTTCTTTCTTATATTTTTTCAGCGGCTAGGATCTTCTACAACCATCTTCTAAGTCCATCCTAAGGTGAGGATTTGCCTTCAAGCCTTTCATTAATAATACCACGATTATCATACGTTCTCTTGTGGCATATGAAATTATTTTATTTTGAGTTATTGATCCATATAACATGAAGTTTAACGTAGGATTTACAATGAATATCATTACATAATGATGTGATTCCTTGTTTAGATTTTTTACTAAGAAGCATGTGTATTTATGTTATTTATCTTTGTGAAATCTATGCCATTATTTCCTTAATGTATGTTTTATAAGTAACAATGATTTTTGTATTGTGATGTGAAATATATGTATAAGATTACCATATGGACATCCCGTTATTGTATACTCTTTGTCTCTATGTTGGTAAAATTATTTGATGTAGGGAGATAGAACCCGTGAGAGGTGTCCATGATGGAAGAATATATTTTGACTTAACTCAGAGAATGAAGTGATTGTTTGTTAATGGATCCTTACATGTACATGATGCTTGATTGGACCCATTTACATTACATGCGTATTTTAATGAATTTGGTCATAATGTATAGCATTGGCTTTTTGGGACATGATGAAATCATAAAATGGGACAATGAGTGGACACTAATGGTATACAAATTCTCATGAGTCGGGGTTGGTGCTATGGACACTATGCCCGAGCTATCGGCCTATGCTGGGTCACTTTTGGCTCCCCATAGTGTTCAGTGAGATACTAAAAATGGTTGTATCTGAAATTACTTAAATAATGGTGAAACTAAAGTCATGCATTCATTTGGCTCCATGTGGGTGTACGGAATTGAGAATAGGCTAGAGCGTCCTACTTCTCCCGTACACTGTCATGTGTAGATTTGGGTTATGAACGTTCCGTTTCTCAGCAAAACTATAGGCTCGTGCGTCCCAGGAACCTCTGCTAACTAGTGGCTAACGTGAAGTCGCAACAGGGAGTTTCCCACTTCATGTATTATGATTTCTAGCAGGGTGCCTTAGCTAGAGCATGCATTCCATGCAACGCATTAACAAAGATTTTTACTTGATTGTTTTGTTTGAATCAAGATATTATTGTGTTGCGTTACTCTGAGTTTTGTACATTATTATTATTGATTGTCTTGGAGGGAATATTCCCCACTATGATAGCATTTAACGCTATCCCAATCACAATTTATATGATGCAGGCAAAGATCTAGGTATCGAACCCGACTTTCAAGGTGAAGAGTTCGATGGTTCGTATGATCACATGGCGGATGAAGATGTTAAAGAAATTTAGTTGATATTTTCATTTATTAGACATTTCTTTTGATCAGTGGTTACATTTATAAAAATTGTAATAAGTCTTCAAGAGAAGATATGGTTTTGTATTTTAATTAATCAGTATGGATATTGGTTGGCTCCCTTATTTAAACATTGATGATAACGTAGTAATTTTGATAGAATAAGATGATAATTGTTTCCGCCATTGTGCTTGAAAGCTATATTTTATTATTTGACAAATTAGTTATTCCATAAATTACTTGGAAATTCGACCGTCGTGTTATACCCGAGAGTCAAAAATCTTGGGTTGTTACACAGTAACAGCTGCATGTGGCTAGCCCAACTGTAAGAAACGGCTAGCCATTGAGTCTAAACAGCCAGCATGCAAGTGTATAAGTCCCACATACACAGCAGTCAGAAACTTCAAAAAAAAAAAAACAGCTAGTTTCTCACAACAGCCAGAAAACAGCAAGTGTCATTATGGCTCTAAACCAAAACTGCCAACCACCCTTGCCTATATAAACCGGACAGGTCTGATTCATTTCAACATAACAACTGCAATTACAACCATCTCTATTGAACCAGCAACCATCTGAGTCTATTAGCCTCTCGATTTAGTGGATAAAACCAAACCACTTAGACCAGCGTAGTGGTCTACTGCTGCAAGAAGAAGACCGTCATTCCTTTTCTTTCTTTCTTTTCATCATCTGCCAGATATTATTACTGAGTTCCATAGTGATTCCTTCGTTTCTTGCTGAACGCAGAACCACATAAGGCTCGTCATATCTTGGAAGCAATCCGCCTGCAACCTATCAGCAGACTCAAAATAATTTGAGTAGGGACGAATTACGCTTTAAGCATAGCGTGTTTTTTCACGTGCTTTAGCTTGTCCTTATTTCTCAATTTTTCCAAATTAAATTATTTTCTAAGATCAGAAATTCTCAACAATCTTAAAGCATAATGTTTTCTAATATGAAAACCGAAGGGGTATCATCAATCAAACTGATGAACCAGGATCTGATTCGTCTGGACCAGTTCGATGGAACCAATTTCACCAGATGACAGTATAAGATAAAGTTCTTGCTTACGGCGTTGAAGATATTCTATATTTTAGACCCGAACTTGAAGCTGTTTCCTTCACTTATTGATAAAGACATGACTGAGCAGATCAACGCATGTATCAAAAGAGAAAAAGATAATCTTCTATGTTGAGGACAGATCCTGAACACGCTATCTGATCATCTGTATAATCAATACATTAGAACTAAGTCTAGCCAAAAAAAATTGGACCGCTCTCGAGTTCAAATTCAAGGCCGAAGAAGAAGGTACGAACAAATATTTCATAGCTAGCTATTTTGACTGCACCATGGTAGATAACAAATCGTTGTTAGCCCAAATCGAAGAACTACAGCTAATTGTTAGTAAAATTAGTACCTTAAAAATTGATATCCCTGAAACTTTCCAAGTCGGGGTTATTATCACAAAATTGCCCCCGAGTTGGATAGAATATAGGAAGAAATTGCTATATAAAATCGAGGACTATTCATTGGAACAAATCCAAAAATATCTCCGAATAGAGAAAGAATCCCAAAACTGTGAAAAGAAAAATGAAAATGGAAATTCCTCGTCCAAGGTGCAAGCAGTAGAAAGTACCCAAAACAAGAATCCCGATAAGAACGGTTCCCTGAAACCCAATAAAGGGAAATTTAAGAAACCACAGAAGAAGAATGGAAAGTTCAAAGGACCTTGCCATGTCTGTGGAAAACCGGGCATTACGCTCAAGTATGCCGACTTCGAAAATTGAAGAATGAGGGAAGTACAGTTGAAGAAGACATAGTTACCATGATCACTGAGGTAAATATGATCCAAGGCAAAGTATCCGATTGTTGGTATGATACAGCTGCCATAGTCCATGTAAGCTATGACAAATCAGCCTTTAAAACTTATGAGGACGTGACCGATGGTCAAGAGGTCCAAATGGATAATAAAGTATGATCGAAGGTTGTAGATAAAGGAGCCGTGGAACTAGTCTTTACCTCTGGAAAGAAAGTGATTCTAACTAATATATTGCACGTCCCTAACATGAGACGAAACTTAGTTTCTGGGGATCTTCGGAAAAATATGGAATACGGGTAGTATTTGAGTCAGGAAAACTAATTCTGTCAAAGAATAGAAACTTCGTTGGTAAGGGATATGCTTGTAATAGAATGATAAAAATTTTCTTAATTGAAAGTAGCTCTTTTGCGTATATGATTGAATCTGTAGCATTGTGACATGGTAGATTAGCACATATAGGTTATAGCACCTTAAAATCCAATCTAAGAATGGCTTAATCTCATACACAGATAATCAAAATGACAAATGTGAAGTGTGCACAAGGTCCAAATTTTAAAAAAATATTTTCCTAGTGTTGAGAGATCATCTCAAATACTGGACCTAATACATACTGATATTTGTGAGTTAAATGACATTCTTACACGTGGAGGAAGAAGATACTTTATAACCTTCATCGATGATTGCTCTAGATATGTATATGTATACCTTCTAAAGAATAAAGATGAAGTACTCAGCATGTGCAAGATATATAAAGCAGAAGTGGAAAATCAACTAAACAAGAAAATAAAATTTCTTCGTAGCGACAGAGGAGGAGAGTATTTTTCAAATGAATTCTCTAACTTGTGTGAAGAACATGGCATAATACACCAATGCACTGCATCGTACACACCACAACAGAACGGTATAGCTGAACGAAAAAATAAAACCTTAGTAGAAATGGTCAACTCAATACTAATACAAGCAGAGTTGCCACTAGGACTTTGGGGAGAAGTACTTCTCACAGTATACCACATCCTAAATAGGGTTCCTTCTAAGAAGTTTAACACTTCACCATATGAGGTATGGAAAGGTAGAAAACCTAATCTAGGATATCTTAAAGTGTGGGGGTGCCTCGTATATTGTAAAAAACATAATCCCAAAAGAACTAAATTAAGATCCAAAGCTATTAAGTGTATCTTTGCAGTGTATGTACAAAATAACAAAGCATATAGACTCCTAGACTTAGAATCTAATACAATCATAGAGTCTAGAGATGTTGAGTTCTTTGAAAATTCACTATCCTTAGACTCAAAGGATAATGAAATCTAAACTTCAACAGAGAAATTTATGGTAGAAGCTCAACAAGAAGTTGAAGCCCCAATAGAACCACATAGGAGTCAAAGGATAAGAGTAGAAAAGAGTTTTGATCCTGAACAGATAGACTCTCAGCGTATCTCTTTTCATCTCGTAGAAGGAAATAGAGAGAATGTCATTAGAAAGATACCTATAGTTATGACTATAGAAGATGATCTAACAACCTATAGAGAAGTTATAACTTCTACAGATTCAGCTTTTTGAAAAGAAGCTATCAATGATGAGATGGACTCGATTATGTCAAACTAAACCTGGGCACTGGTGGATCTACCTCCAGCTTTTAAACCTATAGGGTGTAAGTGGGTATTTAGAGAGAAATATCACACTGATAGAACTATTCAAACCTTTAAAGCTAGATTAGTAGCTAAAGGATTCAGACAAAAAGAAGGAATAGATTATTTGACACATACTTACCTATGACGAGAATAACATCTATTAGAATTATGTTTGCTCTAGTATCCATACACCAACTGTATATTCATCAAATGGATGTAAAGACTGCTTTCCTGAATAGAGACCTCGACGAGGAGGTATACATGGAACAACCTGAAGGGTTCGTTCTGCCAGGAAATGAGAAGAAAGTCTGTAAATTAATTAAATCATTGTATGGACTAAAACAGGCACCTAAATAGTGGCATGAGAAGTTTAATTCTAAAATACTTTCTCATGGTTTCATGCATAATGTAGTAGACAAATGCATATATTCCAAAACAAGTAGTAACTAATTATTGTTATTTGTTTATACGTTAATAACATGTTAATAATAAGTAACAAGATGGAAGGTGTAACTGAAACAAAAAAGTTTCTGTCTTTCGTATTTAAAATGAAGGATCTTGGACAAGTTGATACCATTCTAGGTATTAAAATAAAAACTCATAGTAGGGGTTATGCACTATGCCAATCTCCTTATATTGAGAAAATAATAAACAAGTTTAAACACTTGAATATTAAAGAAGCGAAAACCTCATTTGATCCAAGTATCAAGTCAAATGAAAATACTGGAAGAATATTTTGCACAATTAGAGTATACAAGTGTTATAGGAAGTCTAATGTATGCAATGCAATGCACTAGACCAGACATTGCATATGCTATGAGTAAACTAAGTAGGTTTACTAGTAATCCCAGTGTAGAACACTAAAAGGCAATAGGAAGAGTACTTGATTATTTAAAAGCAACCAAAGATTTAGGGCTATTTTACTCAGAATTTTCAGCTGTACTGGAAGGATATGCCGATGCAAATTGGATATCGAGTGCAGGTGATAACAAATCCACTACTAGATGGGTTTTTACCTTAGGAGGTACAGCTGTATCTTAGGGATCCAAGAAACAAATCTGCATAACTCACTCAACTATGGAGTTTAAGTTCATAGCCCTTGCTGCAACAGGTAAAGAGGCTGAGTGACTTAGGGATCTTCTTTTAAAAATTTTATTCTATGCGAAGCTGATACCGACTGTTTCGTCACATTGCGATACTGAAGCCATATTAACTAGAGCCTACAATGGCACGTATAATGGGAAATCCAGACATATAAGTCTGAGACTTGACTATGTAAGACAACTAATTCAAGATGGAATCATTGCAATTTCTTATGTAAAGTCAAGTAATAACTTAGCTGATTCTTTTACTAAACCTCTAACGAGAGAGGTAGTAAGGACAACATCCAGAGGGATGGGATTGAAACTCTTTTTAAAAGATTTCACCAATGATGGAAACCCAACCTAAAGTTATATCTATGTAAGGGTTCAATGGGTAAAAACAAGTCACTGATATGTGAAAAGTTTCAGCACTAAATTATAAATACATATCTCATCTAGGATTATAATGCTAGCCGTTACAAATAGAGGGTTGAGTCTTACAAACTCTTAATACATTCTAGTCTTAAGGACAAGTGTCTGAGAGTAACGAAGACACTAAAAGAACTTCACCTATATGAATGTGGAGGTGGTGCTGCCGCTCATGAGAATGAGAGTTTTCTCATAATTATTCATGAAACAGGATAAGCACAAGGCCATTAAATGTGCTGAGCAAGAATTGTGTGAACTCAAACAAATACTTAGAAAGTATGTGTGTGGTATTTTCAGTTCTATTATCTAAAAATAACTGGTTCAAAGCTGCGGCTACCAGTAATTTTGATAGGTCTTTGAAATACTTACACTAAGAAAGGATTCAAATCGAAAGATATCTTTCTTTATGCATATAATATTTTATACTCTGACAGATATCGATTTTTCTATTTTAAATTATTTTAAACCAAGTGGGGGATTGTTGAAATAGTTTGTTTTAAAACATTTTGAAAAAAGTTTAAAAAAATGATTTTTTTGTTTTGTCCCATATTGGATGGGAGAAAATATTTTTACCTCTTGATAAGTAGGGTGTTGTGCACCTTACTTATTTATGGTGGAAGAGAGGGAGTATGGTGGCTTGCATGTTCCAGTGCAAAGCACTTGAACACCGCGCACACTCACATGCACGGGCATGGGCTCGGTCTCAGTCTCGATCTCTGTCTCAGACTCGGACTCAGTCTCGGTCTCGGTCTCGGTCTCGGGCACAGGCACGGGCTCGGGCTCGGACTAGGTGCGGGAGAGTGGGCATGTGAGGGAGTGTGGCTGTAGAGGCGCTAGTGGCGCACTTGGCACTTCGCATATGTGCATCATGTCGTAGATGGGTCATGACCTTGCGGACCGGAGCAAGACTGGTGCGACAGAGGCTAGGAAGTATGTCAGGTGATTGAATTCGGAACAGAGAAGGTATTGTGGGTGGGAGGTCTGACAGAGAGACCTCTGTACTTTTTATAGAGATTTGTAGGGCTATTTAGAGGGACCTGCATAACTGCTCATGCAGTAACGGTCCAGACCATGCAGTAACAGCTGCATGTGGCTAGCCCAACAGTCAGAAACGGCTAGCCATTGAGTCTAAATAGCCAGCATGCAGGTGTGTAACTCCCACATGCACAATAGTCAAAAACTGCAAAAAACGGCTAGTTTCTCACAACAGCCAGAAAACAGCTAGTGTCATTATGGCTCTGGATCAAAACTGCCAGCCACCTTTGCCTATATAAACCGGATAGGTCTAGTTCATTACAACATAACAACTGCAATCACAACCATCTCTACTGAACCTACAATCGTCTGAGTCTATTAGCCTCTCGGTTTGGTTGATAAAACCAAACCACTTAGACCAGCGTAGTGGTCTACTGCTATAAGAAAAAGACCGCCATTTCTTTTCTCTTTCTTTTCATCATCTTCTAGATAGAGTTACTGAGTTCCATAGTGGTTCCTTCGTTTCTTGTTGAACGCAGAACCACATAAGGCTCGTCGTATCCTGGAAGCAATCCGCCTGCAACCTATTAGCAGACTCAAAATAATTTGAGTAGAGGTGAATTATGCTTTAAGGACAACGTGTTTTTTCACATACTTTAACCTGTCCTTATTTCTTGGTTTTTCCAAATTAATTTATTTTTTGAGATAAGAAATTCTCAACATCTTCCGGATCATATGTAATGAGGTCTCAACTCCAACCGGTGGTAAGTTACGATTCATCCAATGGATAACTTCCAATATTTCATATGTGTGCAACATCCAATCCATACAACAATTTGGCACATGTGCAACGAGGATTTTCGTATGAAAAAAATCAGCCCCATCCGCATAGTGAGTGACTAAGCTTGTATTTTTCTATTTATTAATGAACAGACATTGTGTTTTTTATGGTATAGCCCACCTGATAAGTACATATGACTGATTTTTACACTAGGTGTCCTAATGGGGTGGCCAACAAATTGGAAGGGTTAGATGTCGCTATAGGTTGGTAGTTATCCTCTAGGTGAACCATAGGACTTGAGACCTCTTGTGTAATTGGCTCAATCTTTTTTTTTTTTTTATGTTTTATGTATGCTAAGAAATGGAACCAACAAAACTAGGTTAGCACTTCATGGCATTTATCTGCCCAAAACCATAGATTTAGTGTGGTGGCGCCAATGGTAGTGCCGTGAATATTCATGTCTAACGTTACAGTACACTCGTTTGGCATTTCTACTCTGATCTAATAAGTGCTTTTCAAATAAAACCTACTTTAATAAGCTCTTTTATTCTAGCTCTTGTTTTAAATAAGTTCGTTTGATAAAATTGGGTTTTGAAATAAGCACATTTGGTAAAACATTTAAATAAGAGTTATTTTTAGGAGTATTTGATGTCATTCTTAAAGATTACATTAATGTCCACTGTCCACCACATGGAATCCACATTTGATGTTACCATTGTGTGGGCCCCACCTTCGAAGTGGGTTATCCATCACATGTGGCCACTTTTGAGTTCCATCATCCATTGTGTGGGTCGCACCTTCTATGTGGATCATCCATCATGTTGGGCTACTTTGGATATCAATCGTCCATCATGTGAGACCTTGGATGTGGACCGTCCATTAGGCAGGGCCCACTTAATATGGATTGTCCATCACACTTTTGATTTCCATCATCCATTGTGTGGGTCGCACCTTCTATGTGGATCATCCATCATGTTGGGCTACTTTGGATATCAATCGTCCATCATGTGAGACCTTGGATGTGGACCGTCCATTAGGCAGGGCCCACTTTGATGTGGGTCATCCATCATGTGTGGCCCACTTCGTCCATTATACGGGCCACCTGATGTGAACCATTCATTTTGTGAACCCCACTTCAATACAGATCATTCATCACATGGGCCCACTATGATGCCAATCATCCATCATGTGGGCCCACTTTTGATGTCCACAATCCATTATGTGGATCCCACCTTTGATGTCAACCATCCATAAGTAGGGCCCACTTAACGTGGATGGTCCATCATGTTGGGCCACACTTTGATGTGGGTCACCCATCATGTGGGGTCCATCTTTGGTGTGAACCATGCATTATGTAGGTCCACCTTTATTTGGACCATTCATCATGTGGGGGGCACCTTCAATATGGATTGTTCATCATGCGGACCCAACTTTGATGTCTACCATTCATCATGTGGGTCCCCCCTTTACTATGGACCGTCCATCATGTCGGGCCCACTTGATGTAGATAGTCCATCATGCGGGGGCCACATTTTGATTTGGACCATCCATCACGTGGAACCCACCTTTGATGTTCACCATCCATCATGTGGGGCCCAAACATTAATTAATACGATCGTTCCTCATGTGGACCCACCTTTAATGTCAACCTTCTATTATATGGTCCCACCTTCAATGTCCACCTTTCATAATATGGGTCCCACCTGTGGGTCATCCATCATATAATGTGGGGCATCCAGCATGTGGGGCCTACCTTTGATGTGACCAGGCATTATGTGAGCCCGCCTTGATGTGGACCATTCATCATGGGGAGCTCCACCTTCAACATGGGTTGCTCGTCATGTGGCTCCACCTTAGAGAGATTGTAAAGAAAAAAGAGGAGGGTAAGATGGAAATTACTTGAAAAGTTTAAGGATAAACTTGTCCAAAAATTAGCCAAAGATGTCTATCTGCTTAAGTGAAATGAGCTCTAAAAGAAAAAGTGACCTCCCCATCACTTATTATTTAAGAGCTTTTTTACTAGTTTTTAAAAGAATAAGCTCTAAAATTAGAGCTTTACTGAACAAATTATTTAAAAATTAAGAGATTATTTTTTTAATAAGCAAATAAGCTCTTATTAATAGAGATGCTAAATGGTACTCAATTTATTCATGTGGTACAAGGCACGAAGGAGGGCGGCATTAGCATCAAGGTGGTAAAAAGAAAAAGATGAAAGAAAAAGAAAGTGTACGAAGAGAGACAAAAAGACAAAACTAGTTTATTTAAAATGTAAAAAAGAGAGCTTATGGAGGATTTCTATCGCATCGGTTAAGCATATCTCTAGTATAGAATCATCCTACAAAATCATCAATCTTCTCATAGAAGGATCCATACGATGTCGATCAAGCATATATCCATGGTGGAATCATCCTCAAGAATAATTGATCTCCTCTTGAAGATCCCTACAATGTCGATTGGGCATATATCGATTGCAGAATAATCTCCCATCATTCGTAAGAGCCCATTGGGCACCTTCTCTATTCTCATCCAGTAAGATCGAGGTTAGCACTTCCCAAGAAGATGGCAATGGGAAAATTGACTAAGTCATATCCACACTCATTTAAAGCAGGTGAACCTCACTTGTGCAGAGGGATGTTGGTCATTGCCTTTCTTTATGAAGGGTTGTAGTCGTGCCCTTGGAAGAGGAATGCTAGTTGCGCCCACATAATGAAAACTTATAACTGTCAAGGAGCTTCCCTACATGCTTGGTAGGTCTACGCACCTATGGCTGCTGAATGCTGGGATCCTGCTCACCGGTGACCCATTTTCAGGCTTTGGCAAATGTGCTTGGTTTTATTCAAGATATGAAATATTTGAATTAAAGTCGCCACAAATTAGTAACTCATATTTTTACGGTCTACTAGACCTTACAAAATCTTTAGAAATTTGTGAATCCAAAGATCTTCTATTTTATAATGACTCCTAATCTGTAACCTAAGGTTCTGAGTAAGAGATTTAGTGATGAAGAAGGAAGATGTTAGGCATCCTCTTCACCCACAATTGATTGGGACCCTACTTTGTGGGATTTACAAATTTCAAGGGATTTGATTAGTCTAATTGTAACGCCTTGAAAATCGGCACCTGAGTATAAAGACTCTGATCTCGAGTTTTCAGATGTTAACTAAGTAAAATGTTTGTTTAGGAATGCTGCACATGGAGAAATGTACCCAAGTGAGTCCTCAATCGGATATATATTCATTCCAATTACAAATAAATTAGAGTAACGCATTTCAACTAACGGATTAAAAGAAAAGTGAAGATAACTAAATCTAGAAATAAAGGCTAAGAGCTAAAAGGTTATAGTTCAAATGCAGTGTCAGCCCATATAAGAATTATACAAATCACAATAGATGTAACATTAAGGGAAAATATAACTACCAAAGGGATGCAGTTAATATACTACTGCGATGCTCCAAGTGCACCACCATCTAGTCCTATTCCGGGGGCATCTGCACATGTCAAATGGAAGGCGTTAAATGCCAACATAGTGAAGAAATATCCCTAAGATTATACTCATAATCTTTTAGTTATAAACATTTTCATGACGAATATATATATATATATATATATATATATATATATATATATATATATATATATAACTTTAACACATAAATATTAAGCAAGTTACACATATTATCCACATAAAGCATGCACAGTCAATGATAGCATAACAATGCAAACGGTTTCCTAAACTAGTTGATTAATGCAAGAATGCATAGCGTGCAAATAAAATAAAATGATGTGTTAGTCTTTCTAACAATCGATCAACCGGCCTACAAGTGCATGATGTTCCTAAGAAAATCATAGTAAATTGTGAGCTGATCTTTCTAACAGTCGATCAGCCACCCACAAATGCAAGGTCGTTCTTCAGTATACTAGCCTTTCTAACAGTCAAACAAATACTTGGAACGTCAATGTCGTGTATGCATGATTAGTTCAACGTTTATTAATCATTTTACATATAGCAAGATTGGCGAAGCTGGAATACCATTATGATATCACAAGTCTAATTGAAACCATCTAGTTCCCTACAATGCGTTGTCGATAATTGCAACTAACCTCTTGATCCAAGGTTTGAGTTATCCTTCCATGAAAGCATGGTTTTCCCGTGACTCGTCAACCACACCCAAATTAAGCGAAAGGGCTAGTTACCCAAGTATCAAATACAATTAATTAATTTAGAAGTGCGGGTGTGTCACTCGGAATTAAACCAATGCACACCCAGGTCGTTGTCACCTCTGTCAATGCTCACTGGTCACTATATACTATTCACTTGCCTCAAGTGCAAGGCTGTGATGCAGTAATAATTCTCGGTAAGACCGAGGTCGATCCATAGGGATTGTCATAACAATTCTAAAATTTATAACTAGGATGGTCTAAATTCGGATTTATATTGATGGATGGAAATTAAGAACATAAAACTATCTATTTTAAACTTAAATCAGGGAAATAAACACTGAAGCGCCAAGGATCCACTTATAATTATTCACAATGCCAATTCAAATCATTTAAACTAATAACTCAATTGGAATCGGAGTTCTATCCCTATCCAACTGGAATATAGAGCAATCAAATCATCATAATGCATCTAACATAGATGGATCATCCACTGATATGGTTCTCTCATAAACAACTAAGGCATTGGGTGTATGCAACCACACAACCCAATCCTTTACAAAACAATTAAGATCACATTCATGATTCTTCCTCAAGCCTTGTATTAGATTTGATTTACAATAATGAATTGAACTTCTATTGAACCAAAATCAATATATAAACACTCATCTCAAATCCAATCAAAAGATAAGAACTTCTAGTTTAGTTCTAGATAAGTACTTAGGAAACTTAGTTTGTAAAATCCCCCAGCATCCAACACATCATGATGGATCTAAGATCTCTATAACCCAAAATCTTATCAATCAACACCCCATTAAGCAATCTCAGTAATCAAAACATCACATGTAAGAAAAATCATAATAGGTAGAAGATTAACTAAAAATACTAACTTTATTTCAAACTATAACTAGAAGTGTTCTTCATTAAACCAAAAAGTATTTGAACTAATTCGAATTAAATATTGTAAACAACTAAAAGCTTCATCTCTTAGCCCTAGCTAAGAGGTTTAGCCAACCATTAATAGGTTAAACTAAAACTCAAAAGAAAACTAATGAAAAATATAGAAAAACATAAAACCTTAGTTGGAGGAGTTGCGAATGCTCCACGACGCTCCTCTCCACCACCCACGAACTTTCTAGCCTTCTATGATCCATTAGGAAGGGAGTGGAAGTAGTCTTTTATAAGAGAAATCCTGTACTGACTTAGAAACTTCGAGAATCCGCTAAGTGTTTTATACTTGAGTAGACAGTTCCGATTGATCGGAATTATCTCCGATGGATTGGAGCACCCCCTTCCGAAGGATTAGAACTCCTCCGATTGATCGGAAATATGTCCAGAGACTTATGAAAAAATTTGTAATTCCGATGGGTCTCCGATATGACTCCGATGGATCAGAGGTAATTCCAATGGGACTCCGATAAGACTCCAATGGATCAGAGGTAATTCCAATGGGACTCCGATAAGACTCCGATTGATCGAAATTTTGTCCAGCAGCAACCTAGGGCTATTTTTTGTATTTTACTTTTATGGCCCTGCAGCTCTACATTTTGCTTTTTTAGGACAATTCAGGACTTTAACTTGATTCCTTAGAGGCTTTTTCTCCATTTCTTTGGCTTATCAAAGCTTGGTCTTTTAATCACTCCAAATCCTCCAAATTAGCATTAAATACATGACATCTTTCTCTTTTACCTACAAACACAAAAACAAGCATAAGTCCTTAACTTTAATAACTTAGACTATGCAATTGTGCTACGAATTGGGGTTCAAATATGCACAATTCATGGCTCAACACATATGGGGAGGCTCGCCACCCTAGCATAGGCTGATAGACACGGTAACCCATACCACCATGCTTGGCTCATGAGATTTAGTGGATCTTGTCGCAGTACAGTTTTAAGTGGACTGTTTACAATAGGAATGATGGTATTCTAGATTCCATAAGGAGTAATTTAACAATCAAACATAAGAACGATTAATTCTTATTAGAAGTTATTTGGCGGATTGACAAACCAACAGTGGCTACTATAAATCGATTGTGTCCCTCTTGGTCGATCGAATGAGTTTGTGACGACTGACCAAAGAGTAGGCAGTACACTAGTCAAACGGTTGTCAGAGCTTAATCTAAAGCAACACTAAGCAAATTCAACCACACGATATATTAAAGCATCTGCTCCAATCGATCCAAAAGGACCCAGATGACATAGTCCGGATGGCACAGGGCGTCACATACATTCACAAGCATAGACACATTCCAATATATAATTCATACCATTTAGGCATTTCATCGATCATGTTATCAAGCAAACAACAATTAATATATAGATTATAATATTAAAGTAACTCTAGCATTTATACTATAATTAAATTCACCAAATTCAAGCAATTATTAATTAAAATTTGTCGAGAAGAAGCTTGAGGGTAGATCTTCACCTTAGAGTCAAAATTCCTCGATTGGGATGCGTCCCTAATGTCAAAAATTTCGAAAAAACCTCAAACACCTCTATTAAATCACAATTCTATAGTCAAAAGCTTAAGATTTTATTTTAATCAAATGTCTAATTAGGATTTAGGTTTTAGATACCTCGAATTTGGAAAAACCCAAATTGATTCAATAAATCGAGGCTCAAGTGCGGCGTACAACAGAAACCCTAGAGGAGCCAAACTCAATTATGGCTCCGGCAGTAGCGAACGCCGCGCCCAAATGACCAATAGAGGTCCAAGGCCTAGCATATACGAAAATCCTAATGTTACGATTTTTTTATTTTTTCAAAAATGAAAAGGAGTTCTAACCCTAATGTCTCAAATAAGCGAAATACAAAAGGGATATAGAAAGAATAGCTAAGGAACCACTTACCTAGCAAAGGAGGAAAGATCCGACTCGAGGTTGACGACTTTCAACTGAGGAAGATGTAGAAGAGCTCCAAATGGTGACGCGAGAAGTATATCGACGAGCACGGGGACAGACGACGCGATCGAGCACTAAGCCCCAAATCTCTCTCTCTCTCTCTCTCTCTCTCTCTCTCTCAATTCTCTTCCTCTCTTCCTCTATTATCTTCTCTTTCTATTCCTTAGGGAAATTCAAATTTGGGGAGAAAGCCCCAAATGGACTCTATTTATAGTCCCAGATGTGGTCTAAATAGCCCAAAGAGCTAGGCCTTTAGTATTATGACCCTATGGGAGATCGTTTCCCACTGTTGGGGCCCACTAGAAGTTACATGGGTGGATCTAGGTCATGGGATAGGTGAACCTAGTAGTGATCTACCTAAGGATATGATTATTCGCATTTTAGATGTAACGATCTATGGTTATGACGTATTGTTCGTTCAACGGTCACCGATCATCGAACGGGGTTGCTGCTTTATGGATTGTTGCAGGAAAATGTTTGAAATTGAGATCCTAAGTTTCATTGAAATTTAACGGCTCAAAATCTACAACTTTGTGTAAGTTCGAGTGGACATAATTAATTTAAATTTTGAAAATTTTATAGTAGATTCACACACTACATGTGCTACCCTTTCAACTTCAAGTTGAACGATTTGGTGCACAAACTTTGCTCAACGTCTCGTGAGGGTCGTCAAGCCCGCTAAAATAGATGATTTTCCATAGTCTCGAGTTTAGTGGCCCACTAACGATCGGTTGGGAGCTTATTCGGATAATCTGGACATTTATTTAATAAACTAGGCAGTGAGATTTCTTATGTGTGACAATTAGTGTTTGGATTAGCTAAGTTCAATGTGTGACCTATTCACAATTAGAGAAAATGGTGATTCAGTTCCAATTGCCCAAATCAAGAGTCTTAATTCGACTAAATTACTATCTGAAATAACACAATGTATAATTTAAATAAATAAAATATTAAAAAACTAAATTAATTACCTAAGATGATTCCTGATATTATTAGAAGAAATTTTTAAGAAAACGTTGAATACTAAAACTTGGCGATGAAGAAGAGACGCCCGGCACAACAACAACTTACCATTGCAGAAATTTTAGTTTCAACATGCTCGCTTTGTGCCATGTTTTTTGGAACTTTTATCTAGTAAATTATTTTTATTATTTTTATGATGATTCTTCATTAAGAATACTTTTATTCTATAAAATTTTACCTCATTCTGAGTCCTTTAAAAATTACTAAAATTTTGTAAGTATACACTGCCTGAAACCGACGACTTTCTAGATAGTTTCTAAATCTTCCCAAAATAAATCTTATTATAATATTTATTTTATTTTTATATATTTTTTTATATGAAATTAGACTCTTTAAGCTTCAAACTTATTTTTGCATCACCTCAATTAAAGTTATAATGATTGAGATATGAATTTTCAAACTTAACATACTAAAGATGATAAATCTTCTCAATGCGTCGAAGCCTTCTTCAGCTTGGACCGAAGCCCGCTGGACAAATCTTCAGCATGCCGAAGGTCTCCTTTAGTGTGTTAAAGACCTAATTCCAAAACCCCATTTGGTACGTGTTCGCTTCCCCAAGTGTAGGGTTGCGATGTAGTAATAATCTCGGTAAGACCGAGGTCGATCCACAGGGAAGGAAGTAAACAATTCCAACTTATCCTAATAACTAGAATCTAAAGAGGTTTGTGAAATTGGTTTTGAACATAAAATAGAAAATCTGATAATGAAAAGATAACTAGAGCATCAAGGATCCACTTATAGCTCTCCTTAGATGCATAATTCGCTATGGTTTCTCACTTTCTCAACTAGAATTGATATTAAGATCTATCTAGTCGGATGATAGAGCTATTAAACCAAACAATCTGTCATATGTAAGTTCAATGCATAGGATTCACTCAATGTAGGCTGAGCTGAGCATGCTCAATTGCATAGGTCATTCCCTATTCCAAAAGGTTCAGTTCACAATCATAACCATCCTCAAGTCCTGTCATAAGACAAGGCTAGATCATGATTTGAACTTGATTCAAATCACATGCACAATCCATACATATTACAGAAATTCAGAGAAGTAGAACTTTGGTAGGAAGTCCCCACATGAAGATCATAGTACTAGAGCGCACTCCAATTCCTCGGATCATACAGGTCTAGACTGATGCAAACCAATTAAGAATTTAAGTAATTCTCCCAAACATCCATGAGTCATCATAAGACTAAGAAAAACTACTTAAAGCTTGTATAAACTTCAAACCATAGTTCATAATCATGAATTCCAACTTTAAAACCAATAAAACGAATTAAACAATCTAAATAAAACTATAAGGTTCACCTCTTAGCTCTAGCTAAGAGATTAGCTAATGAAAAGCATATTAAAAATAAAACTAGAACTAAGAAAAGGAAGAAAAACTAGCTGGAGGAGGCTAGGAAGGCTCATATGACTTGAACTCCTTGCTCCCCACGTCCTTGCTTTTTTTGGAATAGAAGAGAGCACCTCCTTTTATAGTGCAGCAATAGTACAGCAACATAGCAGAATTTGTTTCCTTGGTACGGCTTAACCAATGGTCGAATTGCCTTCAAATTTGATTTGTAGCTTCTTTGTAATGTGATCTTCCTCATAGATGATTTAGATTTCCAAGATTATCCTCTTAATCGGCCCACCAATCATATCACCGACCGCCTCTCAAAATCGCGCACTTCGGATACCTTCAGAACCAGTCATCTTGATTCCAACTCTCCGGAGTGTACAGATGTCGGATTGAGCCCAAATTTTGAACATTGGTAGAAAACTTCCTCCTCTACATGATAGACGGATTAGATTGTCAATATGGTCCGAAAATTAGAACACTTAGGGCTTTTATAAACTCTGCGCAGTTGGATCTTTCTGGATGGTCCATCTTTCTTCTACCGGTACGATCAAACCACACATCCTTTTGATTTGAAACTTTGTGGTTATTTATATATGGATGTGGTCTAAAATATGGTCAAAGTAGATTCTTCATATCATCAATGATGGGCCACCTGGACCGGCCCAGAGTGGAACAGCGAAATCTAAAACTTTCTGGACAGTTCATATTGTTTTGGCCACCACGATCAATCCGTAGCTCCGATCGACACGAAACCACTTGGGTTAGTTCGGTGTCGAGCTCTTCTTCGACATGGATGTGTTGGATTTCCAAATATCATTAAGATGGGCCCAGAAATCAGGTCCGAAAAATCAAAAACGGGAGTGGCCTGCTGTCTGCAATTTGGAAACTGAAATTTGCATGACCGACCGGTCAAGACCGGTCGGACAAGGCTGGCCTTGCTCCAGCAGCATGTGAAAGGAAGAGTAGTGTTGGCCGATCGGTCAAGACTGGTCGGGGCCCATTTTCTGCATTATTTCTTCTTTCTTTTCTTTCCTTCTTTCTTCCTCATTCTCCTCTCTTTCTTCATCATTCTTTGGTCCACCTTGGGCCTTCATCAAAGACTCCTAAATGTACCCTTTTGGTCACCAATTGAGCCAAGCCACTCTCATTCCTACAATCGCAAAACATGTATTTGATTAGTCTTTAAATCATGAAAATCTTGCATAATGAGTGATGAATTGGGGTTAGAATATGCACAATTAAGAGCTCAACACACCCCCCAACTAGCATTTTGCTAGTCCCGAGCAAAACATGCGTGAAACAAGGTTCATCCTCCAAAATCCAACTCTCCTCTAGAAACTATTCTTCTATACATTCCAAGACACACAAGTATAAAAATCAGAGAAATTAGGTGATAGAGGTTGAAACCTTAAATTCTCAGAACATAATAAGTGTTTATATGAAATTCCCGCTAATTGATTGATAAATAGGAGAACTTGAACAAATTCAACCTAGTGTGCATAGTGAATGTTCATCTCATGATTTTCCAGGATTATCTTCTTCATAGATCAACTAAACTATGAATTTCAAGGTGCACAGAGTAACAACAAGCCTATGACAGGAATTTTTCTTACTGTCCTTCCGACGACTTTCACACTACATCCCATTTCCGGCTTTGGTTACGGGTAAACCATCCCCCGGTTGGTAGTAGGTAGCCCTAATCGAAATTTTCCACCATTTTTCCATCATTCCCAATTTCATCCTTCCTTTCCCTTTTTCTTTTACATTAGATAGGATTTTTAGAAATCCATATCTTTCGTTATTTTCCCATGGACAAGGATGGACAAAGTACCCCGGCTTGGTTCCTTAACACCTCAAATCTAAGTCTAGCCAATCCAAAAATCACATAATCCTTTCAAATCATGAAAATCGTGTAATGTGAACTAGGTGTAAAAGTGTTCAAATTTTCTATCAATCATATGAATAGGGGAATTCATATATAAAACCATTATATTAAGAGAAGTTCAAAGCTTGCAACATCACTCACTTCGTATCTCCTCCTCTTATACTCATATCATCTTGAATGCATAGAAACAACGTTTTCCAAAAGAGTTTTGAATTTTAGAAAAATTGAAAATTTTCAACATAATTGCTCGAAATGTCACAAAAGCTAGTAGATTCATCTAAGGAATCTCACCCCCCAACCAAAATCTTACATTGTCCTCAATGTAATAAGATATGCAATATGCATGACATGAGAGCAATGACATAAAACAAAGGAGAGTGAGAACGAGAGTACCTGAGGTAGCAAGTTGATCAATTCTAGTATCTTCCATTGTCTCAATGAGACTTATTCAATCCTAAATGCAGAAAGAAATCATAACCTACCTACCTACCTTTGATTAGTCTGATCGACTACATGATCAAATTTGAGCAGGATTTTCATGAATTTCAATAGGTTTCTCATGAGGACCATCCAAAGTCCTGCTCGAATGTATACATGGGTGCGTTTCTTCATGAAGGTCCAATCATAGTGTGCACCACACGCATGTAAGGAGGAGATAAGAGCAGCAAAAAGATATCTCCTCAAGTTCTGAATTGGGTTGTAATTGATGTCCTCCCAATCAGAATTTTCAATGGGTTGAAGAACCCATGATGGTGGAGAGACATTCATTAAGTATTTTTCAGTTTGGGTTGTCTCCTCTACAAATTCAGAATTGCATGGTGCTTCCACAAACAATGGTAAAGAGTGTAAATCAGTGGAATGGTGTTCTTCAGGCACCGACACCATGTCTAACAAACTATCCAACTCCTTAATCATCTCATCATCTAGATCATAGGGGTGGGTCATGCATTCCTCTAGGAAATCGAGAGAGTCGGATGAAGGGTCCTCGTTCTCCCTAACTAATTGAGAAAATTATGTTTCAAGGGTAAGGAATTCCTCCTCTATAGAGGGGAGGTCTTCCAAAGAAAATTTTTCAGATTCATTGGTAAGCACATCATGTAGCATTGGTTGATCTAAAATTTCAGATTGTACCACCACATCATCCAAAGAAACAGAATTTTCAACCCAAGGGAGTTCTTCCACAATAGAATCCGACATGTGTTGTTGGTGGAAGGACTCAAAAATATCAACTTCGGCCATCTCTCTAGCAAGAATATCTTCTGGCGACTCATAAACATTCGGCCCTTTAGAAGAAGAAATCATGGGCTCACAATCATCCACGGAACCCTCATTGTAGGCAATCTCACTATCACTTTCAGATTTTATGGCTTCCTCATGTTCGTCAACCGTCATTGAAATCTCTTCATTATTAAAATCGGAATAGCTAAAAGAGATAGTTGATTTACCATAATTGATGGTAATGGTAGGATCACTGAGATCTACATCCTCTAAAAGTTTAGTCATCAAATCGGAAGAGGGTTGGGCTTGGATAGCCACATCCTCCTCTATGTTGGGGATTGATTCGGTGTTCCCAATGTCGGGTTCAGAATTTTGAGATGGTGAGAGGTTTTGTATGCATTGCTCAGTTATTTCCATAAACTCTCGCAGCATATCCTCAAGAGTTTATGTCGGTTGCGGCTCATGAGAAAGAAACTCTTGAGGATAATTGTTGGCATCCATGGTTGCCTCATCTTCCAAGTTAAAATTTTGATGCTCCCACCAATTTGGATTATGCATGTCATATGTTGGGCTTTTAGATGGTTGTTGATATGTGTAACCATACAAGTGATCATACATTGTCCTAACCGGTGGAACATTATTCATCTCTTTCCGATACTCTCCCATTGTCTTACGTGGGGGAGTATTAGAAGAAGATTGAGTCTTACAAAAATATTCATGCTTGTAATGGTTCCAATCATAATGATTTTTTATTTGGTTCATCCTCTCATCTTCTAAAAGGTATTTAGACAATCCACCAATCCAATCATTCATAATGAAATTATAAGAAGTTGAAATAATCCCTAATCTAGGAAGAAAAACAAAAAGAAGAAAGGGAGATGGAGAGATGTTACCCGTGAAGGTGAGAGCTATGTCAGCAACAATGTCCTACAAAATCAAACAAAAAATTGTTAGTAATCTAGAAAAAAAAAATCAGAAAATCTACTCTATAAAAACTGAAAATCCTACCTAATTAAGACTACTTAATAGCTACTAGAACAATTAGAACCGTTTAACCTCTTCCCCGGCAATGGCGCCAAAAACTTGTTTGCTTCCCCAAGTGTAGGGTTGCGATGTAGTAATAATCTCGGTAAGACCGAGGTCGAT
This sequence comes from Liriodendron chinense, assembly GCA_003013855.2. Lineage (NCBI taxonomy): Eukaryota > Viridiplantae > Streptophyta > Magnoliopsida > Magnoliales > Magnoliaceae > Liriodendron > Liriodendron chinense. Next base: position 298,399 of record PVNU02001229.1, on the reverse strand, counting down.
CCACAGGGAAGGAAGTAAACAATTCCAACTTATCCTAATAACTAGAATCTAAAGAGGTTTGTGAAATTGGTTTTGAACATAAAATAGAAAATCTGATAATGAAAAGATAACTAGAGCATCAAGGATCCACTTATAGCTCTCCTTAGATGCATAATTCGCTATGGTTTCTCACTTTCTTCTACCAGTACGATCAAACCACACATCCTTTTGATTTGAAACTTTGTGGTTATTCATATATGGATGTGTTCTAAAATATGGTCAAAGTAGATTCTTCATATCATCAATGATGGGCCACCTTAACCGGCCCAGTGTGGAACAGCGAAATCTGGAACTTTCTGGACAGTTCATATTGTTTTGGCCACCACGATCAATCCGTAGCTCCGATCGACACGAAACCACTTGGGTTAGTTCGGCGTCGAGCTCCTCTTCGACATGGATGCGTTAGATTTCCAAATATCATTAAGATGGGCCCAGAAATCGGGTCCAAAAAATAAAAAACGGGAGTGGCCTGCTGTCTACAATTTGGAAACTGAAATTTGCATGGCCGACCGGTCAAGACCGGTCGGACAAGGCTGGCCTTGCTCCAGCAGCATGTGAAAGGAAGAGTAGTGTTGGCCGACCGGTCAAGACCGGTCGGGGCCCATTTTCTGCATTATTTCTTCTTTCTTTTCTTTCCTTCTTTCTTCCTCATTCTCCTCTCTTTCTTCATCATTCTTTGGTCCACCTTGGGCCTTCATCAAAGACTCCTAAATGTACCCTTTTGGTCACCAATTGAGCCAAGCCACTCTCATTCCTACAATCGCAAAACATGTATTTGATTAGTCTTTAAATCATGAAAATCTTGCATAATGAGTGATGAATTGGGGTTAGAATATGCACAATTAAGAGCTCAACAGTACGATCTCGTCTAGTCAGCTCAGCCCGAAGGCAAACTTCGGTGTGCTGAATCCTGCTATTCAGAAATTTTTTTGTTGGCCTATTCTTTCTAGAAGTCCACAGTTCCAATGACTTCTCTAGACAATGTCCACTTATTTAGACGAAATAACATTTAAGTAAATTTTCACGTTTTCATTTACTTTAAGTTATTTCATGTAATAAGAAAGTACCCCTCATTTGAATTCAATAAAAATATATAAAAAATTAAATTTTCAATAATAAAAATTTTAATTTTTCATTCCTAGTACAAATTGTGACTTTTTGGCATTTTTGAAAAGTAGCGCCTTTTTAAATATAGGATATTTTTAAATCTTAATAGTTCATAATTTTTTATAAATCAATACTATGTCAAAACACCAAAGTCTGCTAAAAAAATATTTTGGATGTATGGGTGATGCATAGTGTTGTACACGAGCGAAGCCAATCGGTCAAAAAACTCTTCGGCTCACCAACTCATTGGTCTAAAAACACTCGAGGCCATGATTCCCCATACCTCCACATATAAGCTCTAGTCTACCTAGTTAAGCAGTTCGAGGTCAGACTCACATGCAACAAGGCACTCTTACTCAGTGCAACCGAACCTTGTATCCATTCTTACTAAAATTCACTCTTTCCACTTGGTGGGACCGAATCCCACCGACTCATATGGTCTAATACTCTCCCAACTTTGGGATTTTCTAACTCCTAGGCCAATTCCTTCCTCTCCTTGGCAAAGTCACTCATCTTGGTCCCAAACACGTGCGAATACAGACACTCTAATTGAAAAATCAAGGGTAATGCCCAAGGATTTCCAATTCCCAAGTTAACGAAAATATGGAGCATTACACTAATACTTATGTATATTGGGAATGAAATGAATAGTGCTTAACTTAGGATTGGGAATGAGAGATCATCAGAGGAGACTTGCCAGCACCTCTTTACTTAAGAAAGATGAAAATGAAAGGAAATGAATAAATGAATGATGAGTGTCCAACTCAAGATTAAGAGTGAGAGATCAACGTAGGTGATCTACCAATACGCATTTACTTGAGAGAAATGGAAAGAAAGAAAGAATGAATAACGAGTGTCCAACTCAAGATAGTGAATGAGAGATCAACGCAGGAAATTTGCCAATACATGTTTACCTGAGAGAGATGAAAAGAAAGAAAAATGAATGAATGAATAAATAAGCATCTAACTTAGGATTGAGATTGATCATAAATTGACGCAGGCGATCTGTTAGTACCCATTTACTTGAGAGAGATGAGAAAGAAAAGAAAACAATCTTGGCAGAATCCAAAATAATTTGGCAATATACTTAAATAGAAAAAAGAAGCCAGAAGAGGGGGAGGGGGGGATGTAATGTTGCGAACAATTATAGGCAAAATATAATGCAATAAATGATGCCACCAAATATGGCAAAAAAATAGAGATGTGGGAGAGGGAAGAGGAGACCCAACACTCTTTGTAGAAGAGATGGTAAAATATTCTCAACTGTGACTATATTCTATAATTAAGGTTAAGACTGATGAGATGACTTGTATTGGTTAGATGATAGTTTTAAACAGGTTAAATTAACTTATATATAACCTAAGGGTTGGATGAATGGCTTGGCTTCAATTGGATGTGCTTAATGAGAGAGGTTAGTTAAGTAGGATGGGTTAAGCGTAGAAAAAGATGGACTAGATTGGCTATGACGGTTAGGCATGATGGGCTAGATTGGATGGGTTTTATTGTATGAATAACTTAGATTAGATGAAGTAGGCTACTTGAGTTGAGCTTGAGAAGGAGTGGCTAGGTTGGATGAGACCCCTCTCTCACCTCACCTATATGGTGTCTGTATAAATGGAGTGAGATGTACTTATAGGTGAGGGAGTAGCAATAGTGTAGTTTGAAATGGTTTAGAGGGCAAAATGACAAGTGGATGTCACATCTCAAAATTTTGAAAGTGAATACTCTTAACTCACTCACCAAGTCAAGGTGTGAGTCAAGGATATTAGATATTAATAACCATTCAAATTGCACATTTTAATGCCACATTACTATAATATACACGGATAAAAAACCCAAATAATATTAATAAAAAATATTGGATTGTACATGTTGACAACCCCAAGTATAGGGTTGTGCTGTAGTAATAATTCGGTAGAGACCGAGATTGTTCCTCAGGGATTGTAGTAACAATTCTAAATAGTAGTAACTATGGTGTTTACATCGATTTTTGTAACAGGATCCTCCGAAAGGTTACCTTCTCTCCAAGAGATTTCTTACTTGGACCTGAAAAGAAACAGAAAGCATTTAAGGGTGGCTGGCGTCCAGCCGTTAGCCCTCTGATGTTTAAATTAGATAAGATGAGGTTAAAAAGAGAAGGAATGATCAATCGGATTTAAAGATTGAGTATCGTGTACCTTTATCATTAGTAGAGTCATCTATTTATACAGATCTCAATGATCCAATCCACTACGCAAGCTGTTAGATTAACATTGATTTCATGGGAGAGGGAGCTTATCTCGCTTAATCCTTGAATAAAGATGTAGTCAAAACATCCTAGACGTCTAGCTGATTACGTCTCTAGATATTAGGAGCTAAGAATAGATACGAACCAAAACTGGCCTATACGGGCTGCTGGTACTAGTAGACGAAGGCCTTCCACCCCAGAAACCAGGAACCACGATCACTCAGATGGCGGGAGCTGCTCATATCTAGAATGCTCGCATTTAGCATACGGAATGCGACCCCTTTCGTCGAGCCCAAGCTGGGCTGCTCGCATTCTGGATGTGCGACCCCTTTCGTCGAGCCCGAGCTGGGATGCTCGCATTCTGAATGTGCGACCCCTTTCGTCGATCCCGAGCTGGGCTGCTCGCATTCTGAAAATACGAGCGCGATTCCTCACATTCCTTTTACACGCCAAACTTATCTACAACAGATGCCCCCCAAAACCCTTGGCGTTAAGAAGCTATGCCAAGGGTTTTGTTTGTATGTGTAGCTGGCGGCTGGGAGAGAGTGCGCATGATCTCGCATTTATGATAGCCAGCTTTACACAGCCTTTTCTGCCGCAAGGAATGAGACGTCGGTCGCCACGTGTCTCCGTATTTAATGCTCGTGCCTATTCGTATATCTTGCCGGATGAGAGGCTACCGCGTGTCCACCAAATCAAATGGAATGATTGCGTATAAATATCAAATCCTACAGAAACTCTTCCATTTTCGAATTCTATCTGCTGCGGAGCTTTCCTTCTTTCTCCTTCTTTTGTTTTCGGAGCAAAAACCTCTTTGCAGAGGTATTCTTCCTTCTTACTTACTTCTACCATCTCACTTTTTCCTTGTAATGGCGGAGGTCTCTGATGAAGAGATTGTTCCTCTGGGAGACGAAACCCTGGATTCTTCTGAATCTAACAACGCCAGAGTACTGGCTGGGAGATATTCCGCCTCCGGTTACTCCTCCATATTGACGGAGGAAAGGCTTTCTAGCCTTAGAGAGACATATCGGGTCCCAGACTCTGTTTCGTTCAGATTACCTGGGAGAGGGGAGACAGCCGATGCACCACCACCAGGGTGCGTGGCTTTTTATGAGTATTTTTTCAAAGTGGGCGTGAGTCTTCCCCTCCACCCTTTCATACGAAATTTCCTCCGTCTCTACAAGATTGCCCCGGGCCAACTAATAGTTAATGGCTGGCGGGTGCTTCTAAGGCGTGCGTCTTCCCCTCCACCCTTTCATACGAAATTTCCTCCGTTTCTACAAGATTGCCCCGGGCCAACTAATAGTTAATGGCTGGCGAGTGCTTCTAAGCGCTTTTGTCCTCTAGAAGCAAGCAGGTAACGATGAGTTAACCGCTGAGGAGTTTTTAAGGTTATTCCAGCTGAAGAAGGCGCCAGCTAGTGAGGGTTGGTACTACCTATGCTTCTGGCACCGGAATAACTTTATCTTGGGAAACCCTTCTTCCAACTGCCCGGGGTGGAGAAAAAAGTGGTTCTATGTCTCCGGCAACTAGGAGTCCGAAATGGGCTCCGACCCCAAAGGCCATAACTTTAATCGCCATTTTGGCAAAGGTGGGTTAAATGTTTGTTTATCTGTCTGAAAGAAACAATGCCTTTACTCCATGACGATTTAATGTGCCTTCTTTTTTTTCGTAGGGATCCCAACTGGTGTGAAGCCAAAATTGCGAGGAGGACTCAACGAGAAGTTAGTTAAAGTCTACAAGCTCCCCGCGGCTACACGCCACGTCAACGTTGCATTAGAACCTCGTTATCTCTGTGCGGCGGGTCTCATCTTCCGAGAAGAGATGACAAACATTGGAGATAAGAGAGGTGCACTGGGGGTACTTCCCCGTCTGAAGGGTACGGCCTCGAAGAGGCAAAAGAAAACCACGGGGGGTCCTTCAAATGCGCCTGCTCCAGCAGAGGGGTCTGCTCACGGCGCACAATCGTGTGTGGCTGCACCGAGAGGGGTCGCTACGACCTCTCGTACGACCGCGACCCCTTTATCAACTGCGACCCCTCCGGCTGACATTCATGGTCAGCCAATCATCAAAGTTGTCGATAACTCCCCGAAAGGCGATCGAAGAGGAGGAGGACTCCCTCCATGGGGAGCTACGTGTGAGCCTGCTGTTGCTCGTAAATTGCTAACACCCGCTTTAGGTACAGCGGGTGCTCGCGAGGCGGGCTCGAAGGAGATGGTTGTGGCCCAACCTTCTGGGTCGGGAACTTTTGTCATCCCACCGCACTTGCATCCAATATGTGAGTTCATGTTTGACAAAATATCTCCTAACTCCTTCGAAGGCCTCCCCGAACCGAGCCCAGAAGCTCTCTCCACCGATATCAGGGTGAGATTGCTACAGGTAACCAACCTTATACCGTCTTTCCTTATTATTATTATTTTTTTTATTACTAATATGGCAGGCTGCTCTGATTTTTCTCCTCTCCCCCTTTTTTTTATAGATCCTGGATCTCACGCTTCGAGTCAGACGTGACATCGAAGCAGCCCGCCGCAGCGTGGAGGATGCGGAGAAGAAGAAGAAGACTATGGAAGCCGAGGTCCAAGGGCGGGACCATTTGGTGAAGGCTTTGGAAGCCCAAATCGCCAAGTTGGACGAAGAAAAGAGGATTCTCCTTGCCAAAATTCAATCCATGACTGATCGCTTTCAGTCACTGGATCTCCAACTCGCGAAGCTTCAAGAACTTCATACTAAGAGCGAGAGGGAGAGGGAGATCTTCCACCAAGACAAGATCCAGCTTGGAGAGCAGCTCAAGGACGCTCAGACCAAGCTCGAGGAGGCCCAGCAGCAACTTAACCAGCTGAAGGATGACTCCATCCACTGGGAAGAGGAGCGGGTGGCTCTCGTCCAGATGGTATCTGACTAGGGCCCTCGCGCAGTCCAGGAATTTTGAACCTCTCAACTTTATGACGAGGAGCGATATGAAGCGTATATCGCTGGTCATGATTTTGCGGTCAGAGTTATGCAGCAGATCGCTCCGACCTTTAATGTTGAGGAGTTCGACAGGATGGCTTTCGAGGTTGCAGCTAGAGAACGAGCTGCCGCTGAGAATGAAGTCACTGGAGCTACAGATGTTGCTCCTGCTCTCGAGACTGGTCCTAAAGCTGAGAGTCACGAGCCTGCTAAAGAGGGGGATGACCAGCCTTGACTTTGTTGCCTTCCTTCGTCTATATCGTGTATTTTTTATATCTCTTTTTTTTTTATATACTCTTGAGAAGAAATTTGTATGTAATGACTTGACCTTTTGGTCCATTATAATGAACATCCATTTCTTCAATGTTGTGTATTTTCCCTAGTTTTTATTTTTGCCTTGTATCAATCATATACTGACTTATTAAGGGATGCAACCCCTTACTTCGAGCACGAGCTGAGCTGCTCGCATTTAGAAGATGCGACCCCTTAATTTGAGCACCAGCTGAGTTGCTCGCATCTAACTCATGAAAAATTGAATTAGACTCAATCCGGGGGTCGTATGACCGTGTCCGCGTTGAGATAGACTGGTCTATTGATTGAGATTTTGATTCCACCAAGGGCAGAAGATTGGTCAAGAGAGCACGTATGCTCTCTTCAGGGCTATTTTTGATCCATAGAATGGAGAAGCAACCAACTAGTAATAATTTCAACCTTACCAAGGGTAGGTAATTGGCCAAGAGAATGTATATATTCTCTTCGGAGCTATTCGAGTCCAAGTAAATGGAGTAGCGACCAAAAGATGGTTTTAAACCTACTAAAGGTAGGCGATTGGCCAAGAGAATGTATGTATTCTCTTCGGGGCTATTCGATTCCAAGTAAATGGAGTAGCGACCAAAAGATGGTTTTAACCCTACCAAAGGTAGGTGATTGGCCAAGAGAATGTATGTATTCTCTTCGGGGCTATTCGATTCCAAGTAAATGGAGTAGCGACCAAAAGATGTCTTTAACCCTTAATTCATTCGAATATCGTTAAGATTTACATCGCATCAAGGGAAGTATTGCAACAAGTGTTCCACATGCCAAGGGCGACGTACAGGTCTTCCTTGCATATCTTCAAGATAGTAAGTACCGGGTCGCACAATTTTGATGACTAGATACGGGCCTTCCCAATTCGGATCAAGTGATCGAGCAGGGACCCCAAGGTTTTGTCTGAGAACCAAATCACCTAGTTGGAAAGCTTTAGGCCAAACTTTAGCATTACGATAGCGAGCAATGCGCTGCTGATACGCTGCTGCTCGCATCTGAGAGGAAATCCTTCGTTCTTCCGAGAGATCGAGGTGAAGTCGAAGATTCTCTTGGTTACAAGTGGGATCGTACTGTTCGGCCTGGTACGAGGGTATTTGAATCTCAACTGGTACTACCGCATCGGTACCGAACGCCAAGGAGAAGGGGGTTTCGCCCGTAAACATACGAGCCGTAGTCCTATATGCCCATAAGACTTCTGGCAAGAGTTCTGGCCACATGCTCTTACACTCACCGAGCTTGGTTTTCAAATGATGCTTGATGATTTTATTCACTGCCTCGACTTGCCCATTTGCCTGAGGATGATACGGAGAGGTGCGGAGGTTACATATCTTCCACTTTTCACAAAATTCGTCAAAGGCTGTGTTGTCGAATTGCATTCCATTGTCGGTAATTATAGTGTGGGGGAGTCCATAACGGCATATGATATTTCTTCATATGAACTTAGTAGTTTGTTTCTCAGTAATCTTGGCTAATGGTTCTGCCTCGGCCCATTTGGTGAAGTAATCGACCCCTACTATCACGAATCTGTTTTGTCCTTTTCCAGTAGGCAAGGGCCCAATGATATCGACCCCCCATTGCGCGAAAGGCCAAGGGCTATCAACTGGAGTCATTTGCTCAGACGGTGCGTGAGGTATAAGAGAGTATCGCTGGTACTTGTCACATTTTTTAGAGAGTTCAATCACGTCTGCCTTCATAGTGGGCCAATAGTATCCTTACCTCATCGCTTTATATGCTAGGGATCGACCCCTTGGGTGGTTACCACATGCCCCCCGGTATATTTCATCCAGAACATGATGTGCTTCTTCTGGGTGAAGACACCTTAAATAAGGCAAAGAAAAACTTTTACGTAATAGGATCCCATTCTATAAAGTGTACCTGGCAGATCGATATCGGATTTGTCGTGCGGATTTTTTGTCGTCTGGAAGAACTCCATCTCTAAGATAAAGGGTGATGAGATCCATCCAACATGGAGACGGATGTATTACAACCACCTACTCGAGAGTGGCTTGGTCGATACTTGAGTTTTGAAGATACTCAATAGGAATCGAATATGGTAACTCAGATTCTGATGCAGAGGCGAGCTTTGCCAGTGAATCAATGAGTTTATTCTCCTGCGGGGGATGCGGATTATTTCGTAATTCTTTAGTTTTGCGAGCAAAATGAGAACTCGAGATTTGTACAAGGCCATCCTTTCTTCTTTAGCCTCAAATTCACCGAGAACCTAATTGACAATAAGCTAAGAATCGCTGTGAATGAGTAGATTTTGAATCGAGAGGACGTTTGCTAGTTCGAGGGCAATGATCAGGGCTTCATACTCTGCTTCATTATTTGAGATGCGGGAATCAAAGTGTAATGCATATTGAAAATGCGACCCCTCTGGGGCGACTAGAATAAGGCCCGCTCCACTACCCGTGGCCCGTGAGGACCCGTCCACGAAGAGTGACCAGGAAGGCTGGTCGCTGTTCGCGGTACTTTCATCGGAAGAAAAATATGTGAATTCGACGATAAAGTCAGCTACGGCCTGGCCCTTGATTGCAGTCCTGGGGCAGAACGATATGTCGTGCTCGCTAAGCTCGACCGCCCATTTAGTTAATCGTCCTAAAGCTTCAGGTTTCTGAAGGATCTGCCGTAGCGGATGATTCGTTGGTACTAAAATTACGTGGGCTTGAAAGTATGGTCGCAACTTTCGAGCTGCCGTGACTAGAGCCAGAGCCAGCTTTTCCATATCAGAGTACCAAGTTTCAGTATCTACCATTGCTCGACTGATATAATAAACGGGCCTTTGTATCCCGGAATCTTCTCTTATTAATGCGGCGCTAACTGCCGTGGAGGATACAGATAAATAAAGGATAAGTTGTTCGTGCAACACAGGTTTAGATAAAACGGGGGGTGTACTCATATATTGCTTCAGTTGTTGAAAAGCTTCTTCGCATTGTGATGTCCATTTCCAATCAGACTTGGCTGTGGCACGGAGGAGCTTGAAGAAGGGTAAACATTTGTCAGATGCTCGCGAGATGAACCTATTAAGTGACGTAATGCGACCAGGCAGACGTTGGACGTCCTTAAGGGTGGTTGGGGATTTCATCTCTATCAATGCTTTTATTTTTTCAGGATTTGCCTCAATTCCTCGTTGGCCGACCATAAACCCAAGAAATTTTCCAGTAGACACTCCGAACGCACATTTTTCTGGGTTCAGCTTCATCTGATATTTCCTCATCAGGTCGAAGGCTTCTCGAAGATCTGACAGGTGATCGTCTTCTGTGACACTTTTCATGAGCACGTCATCCACATATATTTTCATATTCCTGCCAATTTGTGCGGCGAATATCTTGTTGACGAGACGTTGATAAGTGGCCCTTGCATTTTTAAGACCAAACGGCATTACCTGGTAGCAATATAGACCTCGGTCGGTGACGAAGGCAGTATGTTGGCTATCGGGCGGATGCATCATGATCTGGTTATAACCAGAACAAGCGTCCATGAAACTGAGCAGAGCATGTCCGGCTGTTGAATCAACCAACTGATCGATTCGCGGGGTCGGAAAGCTATCTTTAGGGCACGCTTTATTCAGATCTGAATAATCGACACACATTCTCCATTTGCTATTGGATTTTCGAACGAGAATTACATTTACGACCCATTCTGGGTAGTCCGCTTCTTTTATGAAATTAACCGTAAGCAGCTTCTCGACTTCGGCCTTGATTGCCATTTGCCTTTCCGCAGTGAAGGCACGTTGGCGCTGGTGGACGGGCTTAAACTTCGGATCGATGTTCAGATGGTGTGCAATGACACTAGGGTCAATGCCAAGCATGTCTCGGTGAGACCAAGCAAACACATCTTGATATTTAGTGAGAAGGCGGATTAAATCTTCTCGAATGGCATTTCTCAAAGAGGATCCCACGAAGACAACTTTGGATGGGTCATCTCCATTTAAACGAATCGCTACTGTCTCTTCCCCAGGAGTTCTTGATTGGAGAGCACCCTCTCTTGGATCCAGTGAGGTATCCGTTGGGGGGTTGGATGAAGTTTGTGTTTCCATCATAACCGACGTTGCTTGTACTTTCTTCCTATCTTGTAGGGCTATTTCGTAACAAGACCGAGCTTCTTTCTGATTTCCTCGTACGACCCCAACGCCATTCGACGTAGGAAATTTGACGCACAAATACAAGGGATGTAAAGCTGCCCCAACCCTATTGAGAGATGGTCGCCCCAAAATGGCATTGTATGCTGATCTTCGATCCACCACGAGGAAGTTTATGAAGATGGTCGTCTTGGCTGGACTCTCCCTAAAGGTGACTGGAATGTCAATGCTTCCTTCAGGTGTCACGACTTCGCCCCCGAAGCTGATAAGGGGGGTTGTGACTGGCTTCAGTAGACTTCTGGCAAGTGCCATTTTGTTGAAAGCCTCCAGGTATAAAATATCAGCAGAGCTACCTGTATCCACCATAATACGATGAGTCAAATAATTTGATACCTTTAGTGCAACCACGATGGAGTCTTCGTGAGGGAAGTGAACTCCCTCAGCGTCTTCGAGGGAGAAGGAAATTGGAGGGTGACTAGTTCTTGATGCGTTGGGCGTCTATTCCAGCCAATAAATATGTTGGGGCTTCTTGGACGCCTTACGAGCGTATGCCTTTCTTGAAGCTCGAGAATCTCCCCCGCAAGCCGGTCCCCCGGCGATGGTTCGTATCTCCCCGATGGGCTCAATGTCTTCTTGCAGAGTACGTTGATGAGGTGATTTCTTCTGTTGTTTCGAGGCTTCCCCCCTTTTTGGGGAGCGACCTTGCCGGGCAACATAATCTTGAAGATGACCTTTCCGAATAAGAGCCTCGATGTGGTCACGTAGGGTTATGCAGTCTTGGGTAGTGTGCCCATGATCTTTATGAAAATAACAAAACTTGCTCTTCTCTCTTTTCTCAGGATCAGATTTTATTTTTACGGGCCACTTCACATATGGTTTATGCTTAATCTCCATTAGCACCTTTTCTAGAGGCCGATTAAGAGGGGTGTAGTTATGGTACTTACTGGAGAAAACTTTCTTGGGAGAACGATCTCGCCGATCGCGCCTATACTTCTTATCTGAAGAAGAGGCTTCCTCCAGCTTGCGTTTCTTGCCTTGTATACCATGACGTGCTAATGCTACCTCTTCAGCATTGATATACTTCTGAGCTTTAGCTTGGAATTCTGTCATAGTTTTAGGAGGATTCTTATCTAGAGCGAATCTGAATTTTTCGCTGGTGATTCCAGCTATTAGGGCGGTGAGGCCCTTCTCTTCATTATACCCTTCGGTTTGGACTGCTTCAGTTGTGAACCGCACTGTAAACTCCTTTATCGTTTCCCCATGCTGTTGTTTCAAATCCATTAGGTGAGACGTCGGTTTTTTGGTACGGATGCTTCCTATGAATTGGGAAAGGAACAGCTCCGATAACTGTGAAAAGGATCCAATAGATCGAGGTTCCAATCTCCGGAACCAAGTACGGGCTGCTTCTTTTAAAGTTAGGGAGAAGGCCCTACACATGATTTCTGACCCATGTCCCTCCAGCTCCATAAGAGACCTATAGGTTTCCAAATGTTTGAGAGGATCGCCGGTACCCGTATATGGGGTGATGACGAGTGTACGATACTTTCTTAGTAAAGGTGCTTCCATGACTTCACTGGTGAAAGGGGACTCAGATCGATGTATCGACGCCATGGCGGTTGATGGTCGATTCGCCTAATATCGTTGCTCCATACAATCAAAACGATTATGGATCTTTTTGAGATCTCCTTCCCATGGTAGAGTATAACCGGAAGCTTCAATAGTGGAACCATGAGATTGTTGTTGGCGAGAGGTACTGGAATGTACGGAATGTGGGGATAATACGGGGGGCTGGTTGCCAATCGGCACTCGGTTCGATGGAGGATGATTTGGTTGAACCTGTGGTTCATCCACAGAGTGTCTGGAAGCCATCGGTATGGGCTGTGCCGGCAACCCTCCGGAAGGTGGCTTCTGAGGTTCCAGGAAATGTTGATCAAGCCGGTTAGACAGGGCTTGAAACCCAGCATTGAGAGTTAGAAGGGTGTTTCCCAAGAAACGCATGACATCTTCTTGACTTCCGGAAGCCTCAAGTAACGGGTTCGCCGATGGCACGCTTGGAGCTCCTTGAGGGATGTTTATTGAAACAGTTTGAGGAACAGGAATTGATTCCGTCACGTCAGGAGGAGGTAATGTTTGCCTTGATGTGGAAGGATGAATTGCCTTCTTAGGAGGCATGTTCGCTTCCCTAAGTGTAGGGTTGCGAAGTACTAATAAACTCGGTAAGACCGAGGTCGATCCACAGGGAAGGAAGTAAACAATTCCAACTATCCTAATAACTAGAATCAAAGAGGTTTGTGAAATTGATTTTTAACATAAAATAGAAAATCTAATAATGAAAAGATAACTAGAGCATCAAGGATCCACTTATAGCTCTTCTTAGATGCATATTTCGCTATGGTTTCTTACTTTCTCAACTAGAATCGATATTAAGATCTATCTAGTCGGATGATAGAGCTGTTAAACCAAACAATTTGTCATATGTAAGTTCTATGCATAGGATTCACTCAATGTAGGCTGAGCTGAGCATGCTCAATTGCATAGGTCATTCCCCTTTTTAAAAGGTCTAGTTCACAATCATAACCATCCTCAAGTCCTGTCACAAGACAAGGCTAGATCAGGATTTGAACTAGATTCAAATCACATGCACAGTCCATACATATTCCAGAAAAACAGAAAAATAGAACTTTGGTAGGAAGTTCCTTTATGAAGATCATAGTACTAGAGCGCACTCCGATTCCTTGGATCATACAGGTCTAGACCGTCACAAACCAATTAAGCAATTAAGTAATTCTCCCAAACATCCATGAGTCATCATAAGACTAAGAAAAACTACTCAAAAACTTGTATAAACTTCAACCCATAGTTCATAAGCATGAATTTCAACTTTAAAACCAATAAAACGAATTAAACAATCTAAGAAAACTATAAGGTTCACCTCTTAGCTCTAGCTAAGAGATTAGCTAATGAAAAGCATATTAAAAATAAAACTAGAACTAAGAAAAGGAAGAAAAACTAGTTGGAGGAGGCTAGGAAGCCTCCTATGACTTGAACTCCTTGCTTCCTACGTCCTTGGTTGCCCTGGAATAGAAGAGAGCACCCCCTTTTATAGTGCAGCAATAGTACAGCAACATAGCAGAATTTGTTTCGCTTGGTACGGCTTAACCAATGGTCGGATTACCTTCAAAATTGATTTGTAGCTTCCTTGTAATTTGATCTTCCTCATAGATGATTTAGATTTCCAAGATTGTCCTCCGAATGGGCCCACCAATCACATCACCGACCGCCTCTCAAAATCACGCACTTCGGGTACCTTCAGTACCAGTCATCTTGCTTCTAACGCTTCGGAGTGTTCAGAAGTCGGATTGATCCCAAATTTGGAACATTAGTAGAAAACTTCCTCCTCTACATGATAGATGGATTAGATTGTCCAAAACAATCCCAGAATGTGGACCGAAAATTATAACAATTAGGGCTTTTATAAACTCTGTGCAGTTGGATCTTTCTGAATGGTCCATCTTTCTTCAACCGGTACGATCAAACCACACATCCTTTTGATCTGAAACTTTTGTAGTTATTCATATATGGATGTGGTCTAAAATATGGTCAAAGTAGATTCTTCATATCATCAATGATGGGCCACCTAGACCGGCCCAGAGTGGAACAGCGAAATCTGGAACTTTCTGGACAGTTCGTATTGTTTTGGCAACCACGATCAATCCGTAGCTCCGATCGACACGAAACCACTTGAATTAGTTCGGCGTCGAGCTCCTCTTCGACATGGATGTGTTGGATTTTCAAATATCATTATGATGGCTTCAGAAAAGTGGTCCGAAAAGTGAGAAACGGGAATGGCCTGCTGTATGCAATCTGGAGTCTGAAACTTGCATGGCCGACCGGTCACGACCGGTCGGACAGGGCTGGCCTTGCTCCAGGGAGTGCATCCGACCGGTCATGACCGGTCGGGCCTTCTTGGCTGACCGGTCTTGACCGGTCGGACCCAGTTTTGCTTGTTTTTCTTCTTTCTTTTCTTCTCTCCTTCCTCTCTCTTTACTTTCTTCTTTCTTTGGTCCACCTTGGGCCTTCATCAAAGGCTCCAAGGCCCCTTTTTGGTCTCTAATTGAGTGAAGTCCGCTCTCATCCCTACAATCACAAAACATGTATTTGATTAGTCTTTAAATCATAAAAATCTTGTATAATGAGTGATGAATTGGGGTTAGAATATGCACAATTAAGAGCTCAACAGCGGAAGGATTTTGATCAGTGGTAGAACGATTAACTGTGATGATCAAATCGTTCCCACAGACGGCGCCAAACTGTTTACGTCAATTTTTGTAACAGGATCCTCCAAAAGGTTACCTTCTCTCCAAGAGATTTCTTACTTAGACCTGAAAAGAAACAGAAAGCATCTAAGGGTGGCTGGCGTCCAGCCGTTAGCCCTCTGATGCTTAAATTAGATAGGATGAGGTTGAAAAGAGAATGAATGATCAATCGGAGTTAAAGATTCAGTCGTGTACCTTTATCATCAGTAGAGTCATCTATTTATACAGATCTCAATGATCCAATCCACTACGCAAGCTGTTAGATTAACACTGATTTCATGGGATAGGGAGCTTATCTCGCTTAATCCTTGAATAAAGATGTAGTCAAAACATCCTAGACGTCTAGCTGATTACGTCTCTAGATATTAGGAGCTAAGAATATATACGAACCAAAATCGGCCTATACGGGCTGCTGGTACTAGTAGACGAAGGCCTTCCACACCAGAAACCAGGAACCACGATCACTCGGATGGCGGGAGCTGCTCATATCTAGAGTGCTCGCATTTAGCATACGGAATGCGACCCCTTTCGTCGAGCCCGAGCTGGGCTGCTCGCATTTTGGATGTGCGACCCCTTTCGTCGAGCCCGAGCTGGGCTGCTCGCATTCTGGATGTGTGACCCCTTTCGTCGAGCCCGAGCTGGGATGCTCGCATTCTGAATGTGCGACCCCTTTCGTCGAGCCCGAGTTGGGCTGCTCGCATTCTGAAAATACGAGTGCGATTCCTCACATTCCTTTTACACGCCAAACTTATCTACAACATATGGCTATCTAAATTCAAATTTATATGATGGTTCGAAAAACATAAACAGTAAATTCAAAGAGTAAATTCAAAAAACTACACACTAGGGATTCAAGAACCCACTTATAATCATCCACAATGCTAATCCATTCATTAAAGTTAATAACTCAATTGGATTCAAATTCCTATCTAATAAGCCAAACATGATATGAACTTCCATAGATCGATTCTAGATGAAGCATATAGTACTTAACTTATAGGATTACAAAGCATTCATCATGATTGTGATGAATCTTAAAATTCCACAAATTAAAACTCATAATCAACCCTTTGATCAATCTCAGTAAATCAAAACATCTTATGTAATCTCATTCATAACAGATGGAAGATTAAACTAAAAGTATCAATCTTATTGAAACTAAAAATCATGAATTGGTCATCAATAAAATCAAAGTACTTGAACTAAATAGATTAAAGTATTCTGAACAACTATAAACTTCCCCTCTTAGCCCTAACTAAGAGGTTTAGCCAACCATAGAGATGGTTGAGCTAAAACTAAAAAAAAAGAAAGAAAAACATGAAATAGAATTAGAAAAACCTGAAATCGAAATTGTGGAAGCTCCCCTTTGATCTTCTCCACCTCTAGCATGACTGAGACTCTTTTAGAATGCCTTAGTAAGAGACTAGATGTGTTCTTTTATAGCAAAAATCGCACACCACCTCTAATTTGCATAAGTTTTACGCACTTATGTCAGCTTGTGACGAGTCTCAGCTCCTTGTCCACCGATCGTAGTTTAAATCTCAACGAAAATAATCGAAATTTGAAGCAGATTTCCATAACTAGCGACCAGTTGCAAATGCACTTTGTTAAGACAGCAAGTTTAAGCCTAAATTCAGCCAAAATTCAACCTATCGCAAGTTGCTAGCGACCGATCGCTTGTGGTCAGTGGCCGGTCACAACTGTCCAGCAAGGTCATTTTCTAAACTCTCTGCATTCTGTTTTTGTAGCCTTGCAGCTCTGCATTCACTTTTTTGGCCAATTCAGGTCTTGTAACTTGATTTTTTTCGTATTTTTTCTTTATAATTCTTTTTTAGCTTTAATTTCTTCATTTTGGCATAAATTTTATCTTGATCTTCAAATCATTACTTAGACCTACAACACATATAATTAGGACTAATTAGTTTAATGTGTATAATAAAATCAATACTAAGTAGGGGATAACTATGCAATATTTAGGCCTTAATAGTACACGACTTATTAACAAGTTAAAACTAAACTTATTATGAAGTTCCTAAAAAATTCATAAAATAAAGTCAATATTTGAAATCTTTAATTCTTTCTAAGAATTAAGCTCTACATGTCCTAGAGTCTTACTTTTTCATATTCTTCCATCACAATACTTATCCTTTTTGCTTCCTCTAGAGGAATGTTATCGAATTCATTAAGTCATTCTCATAGGCAACGAACGCACTCCTTATCCTCAATAGTCAACTTCTCAATAGAATTAGCTATTTAAGCTTATTAATCAATTACACGCATACTTTCACAACTTATGCGTGTAACAAGTATCATTCTCGTATAATATTCACAATATATATATATATATATATATATCAAAGCACAAGTAATTGAATACATGAGATTTTCCCACCACATTATATGCATTGTTAACCATTTGAACCACCAGGGCCTAGTTTATTTTACCTTGGCCTGTCAACAGCCACCTTGCATGCATAGTTCAATCCCTATCTTGAGTGGTGGTCTAAATACCACGAGTAAAAGCCCCATGTATCAACTAACCCTTCCACTATAGGTAATCACTGAACCTCGCTCAACGGGTAACCATAATGAGCTAGTTAGACTCCTTCCCCACGCGGCCCTCAGTTCGTGATGAAGCCCAATTAGTATAAATTAGGGTTGGGGATTCACATCTTAGTACCTCTCCTCTCATCCATTTAAAAGATGTATCACTTACCGAGTTGTCCAGTGTTCACACTTATGAAATACGACTCCTCATTCCTCCATCTTTTCTCAAATTAATACTTGTGAATGGCATTCTAATTCAAGATACGATCACTACTACGAATGCAAAGTAATGGAATGCATATGTAAGAAACTATCTATATAAATTATAAGTTCCTTGGATTATCAATCATGTGAGTTTGTGTGCCTTGAGTTGGTTAAGCCCCATTGGAAGATGAAGACAGCCGAAGACTTGAAGATGTGCAGCATCAAGACATGAAGACATAGGTAAATTTAGGTGCCTTGGAGAACCAAGCCTTTAACCCCTTTAATTTCAAAATAACCTACCTCTAAAAGATTCTCTTTAATAGGAAAATAATTTATTCATCATTCCAAGCCTTAGACTTAAATATGAACAAGATCAACTAGGCTTATAGAGGTGCAGAACTTCTAATAAACAGAAATCAAATGCCTATCGATCAAATCGACAGTTCCATCGATTCGAGTCAATCGAATTAACAGATCCTATTGATCGAATTCAAAGTGGGTAAAACTATCCAACAAGCAAATAAGAAAAATCAGTGATATGTTGATTGAATCGACAATATCGATTCGAGTCGATTGAATCAACAACTAGCTGTTAAAATCAATCAGAGCCTTTTTCTATATAAATTCGGCACTCGGACCTTTGCAAATGAGATGAATTTTTTTTTATCATTTTAGAGGCCTTATACATACAACTTCTATTTGTTACTCCTAGGCTCTGAACCATTGAGTTCATGTCATCTTCCTTGTAATTTATCACTCTATATGAGCATTCCAAACTCACCTTGAAGACGTACATGTTCTCTTGCATTCTCTAGAGGTTTGACACTAATCCTATGGATAAATATCCTATGTCTATCATCCTCTAGAATGCCCATCTAGGTGAATCCACAATTGCAACCAATTATACCATTGGTTGTAGGAGATTATACCAACCAGCTCTCTCATTATCTTGGCGCTCTCAATAGGAAGACAATTGCAATATAGTCGATCATAAGAGTTGAAGAAGATCCACTTCAAAGATTGGGGGAGCTAAAGAGAAGCCAATTCAAGTGTGAAGAAGCATCTCAAGTGTGCTATCAATGGGGCTTATCTAACTAGTATGAGTTTTATTTAGAATCCTTAGTATACACAAGTCTTGTGTAGATTTGAGTATGGAGTTTGAAATCTAAAATTAAAATTAAGTCTCTATGTGAGTCACCAACGAGTGTGTACATGTAAGTCTCTGTGTGAGTCTCCGACGGGAGTGTACATGAATTAGTTCTTATGTAAGAGTAATCGAGTAAGACTTGTGTAGGCCACCGACGGGTGTGTATGTGGATCCTTGTGTAGGATTGTAACGGTTTGTGGTGAACTTATAGAAAACCGTATGAGATAGTGAAATTCGAAAAATTCAAGTTTTAGTTCGTCCTCCAGGAATGGAGTAGGCAAGTAGCTAAACCGCTATACATCATTGTCTTTGAGATTGTTTGATGTGTATGTAATTCTATTTATTCTTGTGATTTGAGTTTTTATTTTATTTGGATACATGAATAAATTAGATGCTAGGTGTTTAGTTTAGTGCACACACACTTGATATTCATTTTTCACTTGATAGACTACTTTGCACATCTAATTGTATTTTCATAGTCTATGATCTCTTCACCTTATAGTATAATTATTTTAGTCGGTAAGTAATTATAAAAGGTTCTATTTACCCCCCCCCCCCCCCCCCCCCCCCCCCCCCCAATAGGGTTTGGGAGATCATAAACGAAGGATGGCATATACCAGTTGAACAAGTCGTGATTAACGATGTCACCACTACAACTCTCAAAGATAAATATAAATGAAGTGTTAATGAGAGGGCTAGATATGGCTATGATGCAAAAGCTCTCAATGTTATATATTGTGCGGTTTTTCAAAATGAATTTAAAAGAATGTGTTCATGTGAAACTAGTAAACAAGATATTTTGAAAGCCACCCATGAGGGAACTAGCATAATTAAGTTATCCAAGCTTCATCTCTTAACCACACAATTTGAAAATATTAAAATGGAAGAGCATAAAATTTTATGGAATTGCATTCTAAATTAGATGATATTTGTAACTCCATGTGGGGTTCAGGAGAACAAGTCCCCGAGGGTCGTATTTGTAGGAAAATCCTTAGATCTCTACCGGAGAGATTCACATCCAAAATAAACTCCATAGAAGAGTACAGGGATATAGATAGCATGAAAGTAGAATAACTTGTAGGTTCTCTACATACATTTGAACTACACCTTAAGACCCCCTCTAAGAAGAAACTCACTGTCCTAAAATTTCACATTAGCACAAAAGATGAAGACCTAAACCATTAAAGAATTCATGAAGTTCTTTAAGAATAATAGAGGAAAAGGTTATGACAAAAATGGTAAATCTTTTGACCCCAAGCACATAGGTAAATCTTTTAAAAAATTGAGAGAAACCCAAGGTTATTTTGTATAAATTTGTGCTAACCTACAATATTTTTCAACCTTAAGTGAGGAAGAAGCCTAATCTATTTTGTGAATTTACATCTGTAAAATTTAGGGACGATACCCATCCAATCAGTAACCTATGTTTTAAATTTCAGAAGCATCGGATATCAGGGTTAAGAGATAAAATTTTAGGAGCGCTTGTTGGTTCTGATTTCTAGATTTTGTGTTTTATTAGTATCTTAGCCTAATGACCCCTTATATAGATTGTTCTTGAATAACTTTGGTATTCATTCCTGAATCTCTCTGAACTTTAGATTCCACTCCATTGTTTTATATGGATTCTTATAGCTATAGGATGCTACTTATCACCCCTTACCTAAGTCTTCTGTATGTTTAGTGATGAAAAAGTAGGTAGAACTTCATAATTTATTATGCTTTATTATCAATTCATTTCCATTGCTTATTTTGGGTGATTGGGTTTTAATGTCTACTTTATACATATTTAGGGAGAGTGAATAATGGTCCCCACAATATTAGAATAATTAGCCACATGGAGGTGCGGAACCATGCCTTATGCGATATGTAAGCGATTAGATCCAAGTTTAAATCTCGATGGTCGCCACTCAAAATTCCAGATTGATACTAATAACCTCAATGCTCAAATTTAGGTAGAAGATCTAAGTATTGGACCCGAATTTACTCAAATCGTCCTTCCATGATGCTAATACCATATGAAACGATTTTAATTGAGGGATATTTATGCATTCTCCTAAAATTTGTGCATGTTTATTTTTCTCCATGTTAAATGACAAGAGTGAGATATACATATAAGCAACCTTATGGTGTAGAAATTTAGTCGCTTAAAATCTAATAAAAGTTAGGTTGCAGTATCATCAACACCATCTATCTGTTAAACCCCCCATTGTACTATTAGCCATTAGGGGATCATCGAATACATCTAATCCATTTGTTTATCAACTTGTGTATCTATCCCCTTATGACTGATCAATCACACCTTATCTTGATGAATGACCATTAATTTTATAACCCAAATATCAATAATATCTTATCACTAAAATTTACTTTTCATCTCACCATTCAATTAACATCTCACCCATATATTTGATCGATCATATATATATCCAACTAAACCTAAGCCTATCCTTTTGAAGCTCAAGATCAGTTATCTTAGACATCGAACTAGTATCCTTGGTAATTATTTATCCCTAATTATCTTTCTAAATCACTCGATTATAGGAAAATCTCCAGGATTGAGTGTATGATTAGAGCAAAGACCTCCATGGTAGGTTGTTACCCTTAACTGAGTAAGAAATGTAGAGAGCTGTGTCTTTGCTAACACTAAGACCTAGCTCAACTCTAGGGATCTAAGGTTTAGATGTGAATCGCAATAATAATATTTGATGAGTTATGATGGTCATAAGGTAGATAAAAGAGTTCATAGATGAGGGTTATAAATCTCCTAAACTTCAGTCATTCTACCTTATCTTTCCAAATAGTCTTTTCTTTGTAAAGTACCGCATGCAAGAAATAGAATCCGCCCAAGATTACTAATTAACGATAAGAAGGTAAGTGTTTAATTTTGTTTTGATGATCCATAGCCAAATACATGAGACATGATAGAATCAGAGTGCGTAGTGAAAGCATGCTAGGCTAGAACTCATGAAGATTGTAGAACTGATTTTCAAGGATAATTTTTTTAAGGGGGGTGGAGTGTAATAATCCTAAATTTTAGCTAAACACCAAAATGGATCAAAGATAATTAAAGATGAGAAGTATATTACGAGCATGTATTTTAAATTTCAGGAATAGCATAAACGATTTCATTTCACTCGCTAAATCCAATGGTAAAGTATTTCTGGACGTTCTTATCATGCACCGCATGGTTAGGAAAATGTTGACAAGGAAATTTAAAAGGATTAAAAAATTTGCAAGCCATTCCCTTAGTTATAATCCTCTGGCCATTTAATGAAAAAGAAGAAGTGACGTGGGAGGGTTAAGATGATTTGAGAGAGAAATACCCTTAGTTTCATGACATCGCACCTCAAATAAACTTCAGAGACGAAGATTGTTTTTAAAGGGGTAGATTGTAACATCCTGGATGTTACTGTATTAGCTTAAGTTTACTATGTTGCTTGTTAAATGTGTTTTCCCTAATTAACATGAATTTTAACTTATTTTGTTAGTAACTCATTACCTATAAATATTTAAATAAGGATTCTTTAATAAGATTTGCTTAGAATCATACCTAGAATCATGTAAAACCATTAGATTTTCAAAAACTCTCAAATAAAAAGTATTTATGAAAATGCCATTAACTTAGACCCTTGATTCGTAGATCATATGGTTATCATGATCCGTTTGAACTGAGATTTTATCTCGTGCCTATATAACATAAATTAACCGTACACATTTAATATTAGCCCGCACATTATAGGAGAAGTGGCCTAGTTGTCAATGACATTGCGTCGGGTAGTCTAACACGACACCCTATGCATATGCGTGCGGAAGCTTGAAGAGCAACTAGAATTATGGCTAAACCTATAGGAGGGGGTGACTAGGACCTTTTCAAATTCTTTTCGCCTACTTATCAGATTTAACAAATTAAACTACGTAAGCGATAAACACTTCGGCTTCCAAGCCTAAGTGGGTCCAATTAATAGACTAGCAAAAGATAAAGCAATTAACAACCTAGTCTAATCAACTCATGTGGACTAGAGAGGATGGATCAAGAAATGCTCAAGTCAACATGAGGTAGTGAAAGTACATCTTGTGAGTGTGGATGTGCCTATCAAGTGCCTAGCATACATTCCTATCTAAGCATTCATAATTAATCAATTAAACATAATGCATAAAGAGAAATGTGCTCAAGAACAATCACAAACACAACGATGTATAGTGGTTCGACTACTTGTCTACTCTACTCCCGGTTCAAGTACTCAACCCCTTTAAGCACACCGGCATTCACTGGGGAGTTTTAAATCTGGTTCCTCCCAACCAAGGTGTTTTAACTCAGATCCACCCAACCGGGGAGTTTACAAGTTCCTCCCAACCTACACGTTTGCACCCATGTTGGTGGCTCCCCCTTGGAGACTTTGTTTTAGGCCCGACTAACGTGCCAAGGAACGGCTGACGTCCCTAGATTTTAGGCCCAACTAATAGGCCAAGGATCGGCTAACGACCCCGGGTCGAGTTTGTCAAACAAACTCTACACTCAACTCCCACAGGGAATTGAGTGGATGGACTCCTAACAAGACAACCTTACTTGTCGGATTGAGCCCCTTGATCAGCGCCGGTTCGGGTTGCTTGATCTCCGCTCTCCCGTGCTTCAATCAGCTTCCCTTGCTCCCTCGATCGTGTTGCCGTTGCGTCGCCAATGCCGCAGCTACACTCGATCAAACACCTTGCATGTGATGCCTTTTGAGATGCCCAAGGTGATAGGGAGGATGGTCGAATCTCCTACAGTGATATGTGGCTTGATCTAACTAGGAGATTCACCTAGAGGGTCTTCTAGAGGTATTGAACAGGAGATATAACTATGTGGTATAGTGTCTCACCTCTAGAATTGAGAGAGGAATCAAGTCATCTCTATGTTTGCATTTGAATGCCCTCGCTTGTGATTTAAACACAAGGGATATGACTTGAATCTCCTCCTCTTTGAGGCCCCATATGATGTACAAAAGGTATGGCAAATAGGCTCTCAAAACCCTCTCTAAATGCCCAAGAACCAAGCTCAATATTTATAGAGTTCGAGCTCTAACGGTAAAAAAACGGGCAGATTCTCGTATCTCCAATTGATTGGAAATATGGTCCGATTGATCAGAGACTAGTCCGATTGATCGGAGTCATGTCCGATTGATCGGAGTTTAGTCCAGAGAACTCTCTGGAGGTTTTTCCGATTGATCGGAACATGGTCCGATGGATCGGACGGACCCCTTCCGATGGATCGGAAGATTGTCCGATTGATCAGAAATATGTCCAGTGGATTTTCAATGTTTGCTGGAACAATTTTCGATTGATCGGAGCTTCTGTCCGATTGATCGAAGTCCTATCGGAGCCAACGTCCGATTGATCGGAGATCAATCAGAAACTGCTGTTTGAGCTGTTTTATTTATAACAGCTTCCACCTCTTAAATTAGTCTAACTTATCATGTTTTTCATGGAGTTCTAAGACTAATGATGATGACTAAGGGTATACCTAGTTGGTCCAAGTCATCTAAGAGGTTATGGGTTAGGTTTTGGTCAAGGTTAAGGCACACCAAGGCATCACTTTTACCTGTTTCTTCTTCCTTGATGCAGCCGGTCCACTTGAGTCTTCGGTCTTCATCTTCATTAAGCTCAACCGACACTAGACTCATTGACCTAAGTAATTGACAAACAAGGTGCACTAGTATGCCACAGAAAAGTGCACTAACAGTCAAATCATCCCCTTAACCCTTGATTTTGGTGGCCCTCATGAGAGAAAACTTGACCATCATTTGTAGTCACTTATTCCCTATCTAGTGAATATTTTAGATCCCAAAACATTTGGTCAAATTCAAAGAATTCATCATCCAAGAGGATTTTTGTGCGATTAGGAAACTAACCACCAAATCCACATTAAATTCACATTAAATTACTAATTAATTAAATTTGGGTTAATTTCAATTACTTAGTTACCAAGTTACCTATTGTTGAGCTTCCAATTTATACATAATCTAATCCCAATTCATCACACATTATGCATGGTTTGCATATTTAATAGACTATTCTAATGCATGCTTTGTGATTGTAGGAACAAAACGGAGACTTCACTAATTTGCTGCTTAAAAGGTCACTTTGTACACATTGAAGATCAAAGGAATACAAGACCAAAGGTGGAGTAAGGATGCATTGAAGACAGCGGAAGAAAAGCTGAAAATCAGCAATTTTACATGCTCACAGCCACCGGCCGGCCACAGCCACCGGCCGGCCGGTCAAACCCTCTAGAAACAGCGAATTCGCTGTACAATTTTTATGAAGGCTGGCCGTTTTCTCTAAAATGTGTTTAATCTCCCTATTGGATATCTCAGCTTGTCCACTAGTTTGTGGGTGATAGGGAGTGCTCACTTTGTGTGTTACGCCATATTTCTTCATTAAGGTTTCAAAAGGGCGATTGCAAAAGTGAGACCCTCCATCACTTATGATGACTCGAGGCGTTCCAAACTGGGAAAGAATATTTTCTTTTAAAAATCGAATGACCGTTTTATGGTCATTATTCCGGCAAGGGATGGCCTCGACCCATTTGGAAACATAATCAACGGCAAGCAAGATGTATAAGTTTCCAAAAGAAGATGGGAATGGGCCCATGAAATCGATGCCCCAACAATAAAAAATTTCGATTATTAAGATGGGATTGAGTGGCATCATATTTCTACGGGAAATTTCTCCTAATTTCTGACAAGGTTCACATGCTTTGCAAAACTCATGTGTATCTTTGAACATGGTGGGCCAATAAAACCCACATTGAAGAATTTTCGTTGTGGTCTTTTTAGCCGAAAAGTGGCCACCACATGCCTGAGAATGACAGAAGGAGATGATACTTTGTTGTTCCTCATTCGGCACACATTTCCTTATGATTTGATCGGGACAATACTTGAATAAGTATGGGTCGTCCCATAGGAATTTCCGCACCTCCGTGAAGAATTTATCTTTATCTTGCTTTTTCCAATATGTAGGAATTGTACCTGTAGCAAGATAGTTAGCAATGTCCGCATACCATGGCAATTGGGAAACAGCAAAAAGTTGTTCATCAGGGAACATGTCATTGATCGCCATTGTTTCAAGGGAATCAGTGAGGACAAGTCAAGAAAGATGGTCAGCTACTACATTCTCTACTCCTTTCTTATCACGTATTTCTATGTCGAATTTCTGGAGTAGAAGGATCCATCGTAACAACCGTGGTTTAGCATCTTTCTTAGAAAGAAGATACTTAAGCGCGGCATGATCAGTGAATATAATGATCTTGGATCCAATCAAGTAGGACCTAAACTTGTCCAAAGCAAAAACTACGGCTAAAAGTTCTTTTTCAGTAGTGGTGTAGTTTGCTTGGGCTGAGTTTAGGGTTCTACTTGCATATTAGATGACACATGGCTTTTTCTCTTTTCTTTGGCCTAACACGGCCCCAATAGCATAGTCACTAGCATCGCACATAATTTCAAAAGGAAGGCTCGAATCAGGTGGTTGCATTATGGGAGCACATGTCAATATGCCTTTAAGGGTGGTAAAGGCCTTTTGACATTGTTCATTCCACTCGAATGAATTTTCCTTTTGAAGTAGGTTACATAAAGGGTGAGAGAGTAAACTGAAGCCCTTTATGAACCTTCTGTAAAATCCCGCGTGTCCTAAAAAGGACCGTACATCTCGTATGCTTTTGGGTGGTGGAAGGTTAGAGATAAGATCAATTTTCGCTTTGTCCACCTCAATTCCATTTTGTGAAACAATGTGTCCAAGTACAATTCCCTTTTGAACCATGAAGTGACACTTCTCCCAATTGAGCACAAGGTTCTTCTCTTCACATCTTTTCAGCACAGACTTCAAGTGCTCAAGGCACTCATCAAAGCTACAACCAAACACGGAAAAATCATCCATGAAGACTTCGAGAATGGTCCCCACCATGTCAGAAAAGATACTCATCATACAACGCTGAAAGGTGGCAGGGGCATTACATAGTCCAAATGGCATCCGTTGGTAGGCGAAAGTGCCGAATGGACATGTGAATGTAGTCTTTTCTTGGTCTTCACGGGCAATTTCTATTTGGTTGTACCCTGAATAGCCATCAAGGAAGCAAAAGTGGGAATGACCCGCCAACCGTTCTAAAATTTGATCAACAAATGGTCAGGGGAAGTGGTCTTTCCTCGTGACAGTGTTTAGCTTCCTGTAGTCAATGCACATTCTCCAACCGGTAATGACTCTAGTTGGCACGAGTTCATTATTGGCATTGGCTACAATGGTTATTCCGGATTTCTTAGGCACCACTTGAGTTGAGCTCACCCATTGGCTATCAGATATTGGGTAAATGATACTTACATCCAATAGTTTCACCACTTCGGCCTTAACCACATCCTTCATGTTTGGATTTAGTCGTCTTTGTGGTTGCCGAGATGTCTTCGCATTCTCCTCAAGGTGTATGCAATGAGTACAAATCAGTGGGTCTATGCCTTTGAGATCCACAATTGACCATCCAATGGCACTTTTGTGCTCTAATAGAGTGGCTATTAGCCTACTCTCTTGTTCCTCATCCAAGTGGGAAGAAATCACCACTGGGTATGTCTCATTTCGACCTAAATACACATATTTCAGCTCACTTGGTAATCGTATTAGGTCGACTGTTGGTGCCTTGATGTTGGATGGGAGGGCCTTGTTCTCGTTTACAGGCAAAGGCTCAAATAGGGCCCTCCATCTTTTATTATCAAGCACTGGCATCATCTCTAGTATGGCATCCATCTCTTGTATCGTGTCATCATTTGTCTCATGAGAATGGGCCACACATGCCTCCAAAGGGTCGGAAAATAGTGATAAGGGGACTGTATCCTCCACAAATGATTCAATCATGTTTAATTCGTGGACATCATCATCAACTTCCCATGGTTGTTTGCATAAATCAAATATATTAAGCTCAAGGGTCATATTTCCAAAGGACATTTGTACAAGTCCGTTTCTACAATTGATAATGGCATTTGAGGTAGCTAGAAATGGTCGTCCAAGTATGACGGGAATTTGAGCACCGGTGCCTATCACGGGATGTGTATCCAAGACAATAAAGTCTACTGGGTAGTAGAATTTATCAACTTGGACTAGAACATCCTCTATCATTCCTCTCGGTATACGGATGGATCTATCAACAAGTTGGAGTGTGGTTTTGGTGGGTTTCAATTCACCTAACCCAAGTTGTTCGTAGACCGAATATGGAATGAGATTCACACTTGCCCCTAAGTCAAGTAGGGCTTGTTTAATCCGGTAGTCTCCTATGATGCATGAGATGGTTGGACTACCCGGATCCTTGTATTTTTGGGGCACCTCTTGTTTGATGATGGCGCTCAAATTCTCGGTCAAAAGTACTTTGTTGTGAACATTGTGTTTCCTTTTGACTGTACACAATTCCTTTAGAAATTTGGCATACGATGGTATTTGTTTTATTGTATCTAACAACGGGATGTTGATCTTCACTTGTTTGAAAACTTCTAAAATCTCCAGATTTTTATCTAAAGGTTTAGGTGAAATCAACCTTTGTGGAAATGGGGCAACCGGCTTGTATTGCCTTTCCGGTTCTTTCTCTTGTGGGGTATTGTTCGAGCTATCATCCTCTTTAGAAATTTCCGGATCCTTAGGCTTTGGGGCTTTCATCGGATTAGATTTGTCAATTTATTTCCCACTTCTCAAAGTGGTGATAGCTTGAACATGTTCCATGTGGTGGGAGGATGAGCTTGCATCTTGTATCTCAAACTGGGTTCTTGGGTTAGGAAGAGGTTGGGCAAGAAGTGTGCCATTTTCTCTAACACTAAGATGAGATTCAACTCTAGCCAGTGATGTTTTCAATTCATTGATGGCTTGAGTTGAATTTTGGTTGAATTTTGGTTGAATTTCAATTGTACTTGCATGAACCCATCTATTTTTAGAGAATTTGTCTTGTTATACTCAGCCTGGACTGATACGAATGCACCCAACATCTCCTCTAGTGATACTTTTGGAGTGCTGTTTGTATTTGCAGTGGGTCCATTCCTCCAATTGAAGTTGGGATGGTTCTTCCAATTAGGATTAAACGTGTTTGAGTTTGGAGCACCATATTGTTGTTGATAACTGTTTATGGCATTTGTTTGTTCTTGTAAGATGCCTTGAACTGCTGAAATTGTGGGGCAATCTTGTGTTGCATGTTGATTCCCAGCACAAATTCCACAAACAGTTTCAACATCAGTGGAGTTGATTGTTTCACTTTTCCTTAATTCCATGGCTTCAAGCTTTCTTGTGAGGCTAGCCAATCGTGCACTTATGCTATCTTCTTCTGATAAGACATACATTCCCCCCTTTTCCTTTTGTTGGCCAGTCTTGGAATTAGTTGGTTTCGATGTGTCCCAAGCCTGTGCATTCTCAGCCAATTCTTCCAAATAATCCCATGCTTCATCAGCTTCCTTATTCATGAACTCCCCGTTACACATCATCTCTACAAATTGGCGCATGGGTGAAGTCAGTCCTTCATAGAAAAAGCTTATAACCCGCCAAATTTCATAGCCATGATGTGGGCATGCATTTAATAACTCCTTAAACCTTTCCCAACATTGGAAGAAGGTTTCATCTTCCTTTTGGGCAAAGTTCATGATAAGGTGCTTCAACATGTTTGTTTTGTGAGTGGGGAAGAATTTTTTTATAAATTCTCTGTGCATATCAGTCCATGCACCAATTGATCTTGGCCTCAATGCATAAAGCCAACCCTTGGCTTTATCTTTAAGAGTGAAAGCGAAGAATTTGGGTCTTACTACATCTTCAGTAACATTTGCAAAGTGCATGGTGGTGATTACCTCATCAAACTCCTTAAGGTGTTGGTAGGCACTTTCACTGTCTAAACCATGGAATTTAGGGAGAAGTTGAATCACTCCCCGGTTTCAAATCCACATTCCCTGCATTTTGTGGAAAAACTATGCATGAGGGAGTGCTCGCTCTTGCGGGTTGCAAGAAATCATGTAAAGTCCTACGTCGGGGAACATTCTCAATCACATTCTCCCCTGTTTCAGTTTGGTTTTGGCCCGGATTAGGTTGATTTGCAGCCATATTTTCAGACAAAATTGGAGAGTTTAAATGTCTCCTAGCACGAGGTTCTCTGTCAATTCCTTCTACTATCCCCCCTTCACGTATGAGTCGGTTATTGAAATCCCGAGCCCAATGTGGCATGCAAAACCAAAAAAATAAGAAACAAAGAGAAAGAAGAATTCTTCCTCCCTTTCTTTACTTTTCTCTAAGACCGAAGCACAAGGTGTCTTGCAATGGCTAAGCCAGAAACAATGATAGAGACCGATTTCTCCTGGTCAATAGGGGTTCAGAGAACTCCCCACCCACTCTTTGAATCTTTTGAGAAAAAGTGCAGAAAAAGGAGAAAGAGGAGTAAAGATGAGAAAAGAAATCTCTGAGCACAAGGTGATCCAAGACGGCAGAGCCGACAAATAGGAATCCAGGTGGCAAAAAGGCCGACCTTTCAGAGATCCAAAAGGAGTCTCCACCCACTCTACAAGAGATGAATATGATAGGAATGAATATGAGAAGGAGAAGAGTAAGGTTTAGAAAGATAGAACCTGATTCGGCACTTGAAATCCTTGTATCTTCTTCAGCTTCCTAGAAATCCCTGAAAAGAAAAATCAAATAAACAAACTAAGTTAGTCCTAAAATTTAAAAAAAATCCTAAATAGATACTAATTTCAGAAATTTGTGAAAAACCGTCAAAATCCCCGGCAACGGCGCCAAAAACTTGTTCGCTTCCCCAAGTGTAGGGTTGCGATGTAGTAATAAACTCGGTAAAACCGAGGTCGATCCACAGGGACTTATGTAGGATTTCACAAACACATCCAAAAGCGTCTATTGAAAGCTAATAATCAGATTTTGAATAGAATTGATGTGAATAATAGTTTTAAACTAATTTGAATGTAAACAATTATAAAAAGGCACTAGGGGTTTAAGGATCCACTTGTAGCAATCCTTGATGTTCAATCCGCTATGGTTTCTCATTTTCTCAACTAGAATCGACATTAAGGTCTATCTAGTCGGATGATAGAGCTGTTAAACCAAACAATCTGTAATATGTAAGTGCTATGCATAAGATTCACTCAATGTAGGCTGAGCTGAGCATGCTCAATTGCATAGGTCATTCCCCTTTCCAAAAGGTCTAGTTCACAATCATAACCATCCTCAAGTCCTGTCACAAGACAAGGCTAGATCAGGATTTGAACTTGATTCAAATCACATACACAGTCCTTAAATATTTCAGAAACTCAGTAAAATAGAACTTTGGTAGGAAGTCCCTTCATGAAGATCATAGTACTAGAGCGCACTCCGATTCCTCGGATCATACAGGTCTAGACTGATACAAATCAATTAAGAAATTAAGTAATTCTCCCAAACATCCATGAGTCATCATAAGACTAAGAAAAAGTTACTTAAAAACTTGTATAAACTTCAAACCATAGTTCATAATCATGAATTCCACACTTAAAACCAGCTAGCTACGAATTGAAACATCTTGGATCCACTACAAGCTTCACCTCTTAGCCCTAGCTAAGAGGTTTAGCTGCTCATGATCCAAGGAAACATGAAACAACTAAAAAGTTCATAAAAAACAGCAAAAACAAACTCCAAGGAGTTGTGGAACTCCAAAATTCACTTCCGCCGCCTCCAAGCTTGCTTCAACCCTTCTTAGATACCCTAGGAACGATCCCTGGGTGTCCTTTTATAGTCTGGAGGCTCCGCAACTTCAGAAGAATCGAGAAACTGCGTAAGAGTTACGTAGTGCGTAGAGGAAATTGGGCCGAAGATAGAAATTTTTAATTTTTCATGTGGCCGACCGGTCTGGACCGGTCGGACTGGGCTGGCCGACCGGTCCAGACCGGTCTGGCCTCTTCAACAGTGGTCCAGCAGGCATGGCCGACCGGTCAAGACCGGTCAGGCCTATTCATCATTGATCCAGCAACCATGTTCGACCGGTCCAGACCGGTCGGACATCTTTAGCCTTAGTCCAGCATGAACAGCTGACCGGTCAAGACCGGTCTGGCTCCATTAGCCGACCAGTCAAGACCGGTCGGCAGTCTTCCTGCTTCTTTATTTCTTCCTTTTCTTTCTTCCCTTGCTCCTTTCTTTCACTTTCTCTCTTCTTTTCTTCTTTAGTCCTCAAGTAATCTTCATCAGAATAGTCCCAAATGAACCCTCTTTGTCTTCAATTAGGTGGAGTCCACTCTCAATCCTGTAGACACAAAACATGCATTAGATTCATCTATAAACCATGCAAACCTCGCACAATAAGTGATGAATTGGGGTTAGAATATGCACAATTAAGAGCTCAACACCTACAATTCCTACATTCTAAGAGGTGTTACAAGAGCAAGCAAATGCCGAATATGGGTATCAAGGCCTTTTCAATGGACCGGTAGGTAACACGTACAACTCTACTTGGAAGAACCACCCAAATTTCAGTTGAGGAATGATCCAACGGGCAATCCTACCAACTCTCAAGGAGGGCCACCCATGCAAAACATGGCCCCACCTCAATTCTCAATGGAGGATACTCTAAAGGCGTTTATGCAATGGCAAACGCAAATTAATCAATTAAATCAACAAATGTTCCAAGAGCTTAAGGTCTCGGTTGATGAAATTAAGGGATGCTTGAATGCTACGGAAGGGATCTTTTCAGCCTAACCTCAGCCCAATCTTAAACAAGCCCATAAAATAAGCATCCCTAATCTTCTCAACCAACATGTAGAGCAAGCCAAATCCATCACCACTTTTAAAAGTGGTAAACAAGTTGACAAATCTATTCTAGTGAAGACCGACAAGCCTAATGATCCGGTAAATTCTAAGAATGAGGATAGATCTAATTCAGCCCCACAAGAAACAGAACATGTTTACAAGCCCGTAGCACCATTCCCTTCGAGATTGGTTGCTCCAAAATCTCTCCCAAACTTTAAGGATATTCTAGAGATTTTCCAGCAAGTCAACATCAACATTCCATTACTCGACGTCATTAAACAAACTCCTTCCTACACAACCAAATGTAAATACAGTGTGCAACAAAAGGCCTTTTTGAATGAGCAAGTGAGTGTCATTCTCACCCAAAAGACCCCTACAAAATTCAAGGATCCCAGTAGTCCTACAATCTCATGTATCATTGGTGACTATCCGATTGAGCGTGTATTATTAGACTTAGGGGCAAGCGTAAACTTAATCCTGTACTTGGTCTACGAGCAATTGGGTCTTGGTGAATTAAAACCCACCAAGACCACGTTGCAACTCACTGATAGATCCATCCGTATATCAAGAGGGATAGTTGAGGATGTATTGGTCCAAGTCGACAAATTCTACTACCTGGTGGATTTCATCATCTTGGACACGCAACCAGTTATGGATGCTAGCACTCAAATACCGGTGATTTTAGGTTGCCCATTCCTTTCTACATCAAACGCAACCATAAATTCAGAAACGGGGTGATGCAACTGTCTTTTGGAAACATGACATTGGAAGTGAATGTGTTCCACTTGGGCAAAAGGCATAGGGATGACGATGACGAGCTCTTCAAGGTAAACATGCTCGAATCCTTTGAAGAAGAGGAGCTCCTCCAACTTGAGCCACTAGAAAATTTAGAGACATGCTTGGCACATTTTTAAGATTTCAAAGACCCCATCATTAGTGAAATTGTGCAAGCATTGAGAAGTGAGATACCGGTAGTTGATACTAGCCGATGGAGGCCTCATTTTGAAAAATTGCCACCAACCACATCGAAGCCTCTACCGTCTAATATCAAACCACCGAAGCTTAACCTTAAACCTTTACCATTCGAGCTGAAATATGTATTTTTGGGTTAAGTGAAAACATTCCTAGTTGTTATTGCCTCTCACCTAGGAAAATACCAAAAGGTCAAGTTGATTAAGCTACTCAAAGAACATAGAGGAGCCATAGGTTGGACAATAGCGGACCTCAAAGGGATAGACTCTTCGATTTTTACTCATCGTATACACCTCAAAGAAAATATAAAAATGACTAGACAACCTCAAAGGAGGCTAAATACAAATATGATAAAGGTTGTCAAGGCCGAGGTGTTAAAGCTACTAGATGTGAAAATCATCTATCCCATCTTGGATAGCCAATGGGTGAGTCCTACCGATGTTGTCCCTAAGAAGTCCGACATTACAATTGCAGAAAACGTCAATAAAGAGCTTATACCGACTAGAGTGACTAACAGTTAGTGTATGTGCATAGATTATCGGAAGTTAAACACGGTCGCTAGGAAGGACCACTTCCCTCTCCCATTTATGGATCAAATCTTAGAGAGGTTAGCGGGTCACTCCTATTATTGGTTCCTCAATGGCTATTCCGGCTACAACCAAATTGAGATAGCCCTGGAAGACCAAGAGAAGACCACCTTTACATGCCCGTTTGGCACCTTCGCATATCGAAGGATGCCATTTGGACTATGTAATGCACCCACCACATTCCAACAATGCATGTTGAGTATTTTCTCAAACATGGTGGGTGAATTTCTCAAGGTAATCGTGGATGATTTTTCTATTTTTTGTTATACTTTTGATAAGTGCCTTAATCACTTGAAGTTGGTCTTGACAAGGTGTGAGGAAAAGAACCTTGTCTTAAACTAGGAAAAGTGTCATTTTATGGTATAAAGAGGAATAGTCCTTAGACATATCATCTCGTCAAACGGAATAGAGGTAGGCCGGGCCAAAATCGATATCATTTCCAACCTACCACCACCTAAGAGCATAGGCAATGTGCGGTCCTTCCTTGGACACGCTGGTTTTTACAGAAGGTTTATAAAGGATTTTAACCATATCTCTATGCCCTTATGCAACCTTCTCCAAAAGGATAACCAATTCGAGTGGAGTGCCGAATGTCAATCAGCTTTTTCAAATCTAAAAGATATGTTGACAACTACTCCTATCATGCAACCACCGGATTGGTCCGTTCCTTTTGAGTTGATGTGCAATGCGAGTGATTATGCTATTGGGGCAATTTTAGGACAAAGGAAGGACAAAAAACCCCACGTTATTTACTGTACGAGTAGGACCTTAAATCTTGCCTAAGTTAATTACTCAACTACGGAGAAGGAGCTCCTAGCCATTGTTTTTGCTTTGGACAAATTCAAGGCATACTTGATAGGATTCAAGGTCATAATTTATATGGATCATGTGGCACTAAAACACCTTCTTTTTAAGAAGGATGCTAAGCCCCACTTACGAAGATGGATCCTACTCCTTCAGGAATTTGACTTAGGGATTAAAGATAAGAAGGGAGTAGAGAACGTGGTGGTAAATCATCTATCTCACCTAGTCCTACCCAATTTCATTGACGAGTCACTTATTGAGGACTCATTCCCTGATAAGCAACTCTTTATTGTTATGCATCCACCATGGTACGCTGATATTGCAAATTATCTTTCTACTGGTGCAATGCCGACTCATTGGACTACGCAGGATAAATGAAAATTTCTAAGGGAAGCACACATGTTTTTCAGGGATGAACCATTACTTTTTAAATATTGCCCAGATTAAATAATTAGGAGATGTGTTCTTGATGATGAACAAAATTTTATCATCTCCTTCTGTCATAATCAAGCATGTGGTGGTCATTTTTTCACCAAAAGAACACTGCAAAAATTCTGCAATGTAGTTTTTATTGGCTTAATTTATTTAGAGACACTCATGAGTTTTGCAAAACATGCGAGTGCTGTCAAAAGCTAGGATGATTGTCCCGTCGGAATATGATGCCCCTTAATCCAATTCAACATCTTGAAGTCTTCGATTCTTGTGGCATCGATTTCATGGGACCATTCCCCTCATCTTTTGGACATGTCTATATATTTCTTGCCGTAGACTATGTGTCCAAGTGGATAGAGGCTATTCCATATAGAACTAACGATCATCTTATGGTCCTAAAGTTTCTCAAAGAAAACATACTTTCTAGATTTGAAACGCCTCGAGCCATCATAAGTGATGGTGGTTCTCACTTTTGTAATATGCCCTTTGAAGCCTTAATGAAGAAATATGGCATTAGACATAAAGTAAGTACCCCATACCACCCACAGATCAGTGGGCAACCTGAAATTTCCAATCAGGAAATTAAACAAATTTTGGAAAAGACGGTGAGACCGGATCGCAAAGATTGGTCGCTGAGATTAGTCAACGCTCTTTGGGATCACCATACCACGTACAAGACCCCATTGGAATGTCCCCTTATAGACTTGTCTATGGACAAGCTTGTCACTTGCTTGTGAAACTTGAACACAAATCCTATTGGGCAATTTGGGCATTGAACTTTGACGTTGACAAGGTTAGTTCGCTTCACAAACTCCAATTGAATGAACTTGACGAGATCTGAAACGATGCTTACAAGAACTCAAGGATTTACATGAGTAAGATGATGTCTTTCATGAGAAACGCATCTTCAGAAAATCTTTCCATGAAGGTCAGAAAGTGCTCTTGTACAATTCCCGACTTTATTTTTTTTCAAAAAAATTAAGATCTCGATGAACTGGCTCATATATTGTTAAAGAAGTTTTTCCACATGGGGCTATCGAGATAGAAAATGCGGCGAATGGTAACTATTTTAAAGTGAACAAACAATGCCTTAAACCATTCATTGAGAAATTTGATTTAGAGGACATGTCCATCACTTTGGATGATCATGTGTATCAGGATGATTGATCTCCTAGTCTGAAGGAGGTATAGAGTAGATTAGGTTTAGTTTGTTTTTCTTTTTTTATTGCTTCAGTAGATTTTGACACTGAAGGTAGACTTCCATGATCGACTCTCTCAGGTACTATCGTTCTCACTCTCTTTTACTTTACCATTGCACTCATGTTCATGCTTGTTGAGCTCTTAATTGTGCATATTCTAACCCCAATTCATCACTCATTATGCACGGTTTACATGTTTAAAGGACTACTTTAATACATGATTTGTGATTGTAGGGACAAGATGGAGATTTCACTGATTCAAGCTAAATAGAGCCCCTTACAAAGCATTGAAGACCACAAGATCAAGTATGAAGGAGGACCAAAGAAAGACAAAGCAAGGATAGAAGAGAGAAGAAGAAACAAAGAAAGAAACAAAGAAAGAAATGAAGAAAGAATAAGGTCCGACCAGTTGTCCGACCGGTCGGCCACCCCACTACTTGCCTAGAAGAGTTACTGGACAAAGGAAATATAAGGTCCGACCGGTCGTGACCAGTCGGCCAGACCAGTCCGACCGGTCAAGACCGGTCGGCCAACGGATCACACCCCTTTCAGAGCTCGCTGGACTGATGGACTAACAGGTCCGACCGGTCGTGATCGGTCGGCCAAGCCAGTCCGACCGGTCGTCCGACCGGTCGGCCATGCGTAAACAACAGTTTCTATTTTGGGGCGTCGAAATTCTCTGCGCAAGTGGGTAATTCCTTGCGCAATCTGGAATTTTCTTACGCAATGGACACCTCCAAGCTATAAAAGGACTTCTTCCCTTCATACCAAGGCATGCTAGGACATGGGGATTGCCTAGGAGACAGATTCTACTTCGAGTTTCTAGTTTTCTTCCTATTTTAGTAGTTTTTATGTTTGTTTCGAGGCTTCTAGTTCAAGGATGTTAGAGATGAACTAAAACCTCTTAGCTAGAGCTAAGAGGTGAAGCTTTTGATTCGTTTTTGATGGATTGATGCAACCTAGGTTTCCTTTTTATGATTAAATTGAAGAATTTTAGTTAATGTGAGTTTGAATCAAGTACTAGTTTGGTTTTACTTTGATCTCTTGATGACTTTGGGCTCATGTGATTCTTAGTTTTTCTAAGCTTGGTAGCTTACCTTCTGAGCATTGTTTATGCTTGTGTAGTTCATTGATCTATCATCGACTCCGGGCATGGTAGACCCTTTGATTGCCTTGTGTACAATGGCCCGATCTTCATGTGGGAACTTATTCAACTAAGTTCTTATCTTTTGTTATAATCTGAAATTACTTTTTGTTGGTTGATTTTGATTTAATTAGAGTTCTAATCATTAGTTGTAATTAAGTCTAGTGACAGGATTTGATAAAGGCTATGGTTATGAATCTCAACTAGATTGGAAAGAGGCTTGGCCTACACAATTGAGTGTGCCCAAGGCCTAAGCATTGTTGTGGGAATCAAATTAATGAATAAGCACTTGTTTTGGATAATTGCTGATTGAACCGCTCTATATTCCGATCGGATAGAGATATAAATTCGATTCCGATTGAGTTATGAGAGACCTAGTTCTGTTGATGCATTGAAACTTATCAAAAGTGGATCCTTGGCGCTCTAGTGCCTTTTTAGATTGATATTACATTACACATTCAGTGTTTAAACCCAAATCACTATTTTCTAGCTTTAGTTCTTAATAGGATCTTAATTACTAGTTGTTTTAGTTAAATTCTGAGAATACTCATTCATAAATCTCTGTGGGAACGATACTCGGTCTTTCCGAATTATTACTACTTCGCAACCCTACACTTGGGGAGTTAACAATGCTCATTGCATATCTTTTTACATTAAGGACAATGCTGAAAGTACGTTGGTAGTCTAACACGACACCCACGTATGTGCAGAAGCTTAAAGAGAAACTAGAATTATGGCTAAACTTATAGGAGGGGGTGATTAGGACCTTTTTTAAAATTCTTTTCGCCTACTTATACAATCAAACTAAGTAAGCAAGAACACTTCGGCTTTCAAGCCTAAGTGGGTTCAATCACAAGACTAGCATATGGTTAAGCAATAAACAACCTAGTCTAGAGCATGCATAGGTAATCACAAGATTTACCTAATTAAGCTCCTAACCTATGCAACCTATGTAGACTTATGAGAATGGATCAGTGAGCTCAAGTCTACACAACTAGTGAAAGTACATCTTGTGTGTGGATGTGCCTAATTAGTGCTTAACATACATTCCTATCAAGCATTCATAATTAGACAATTAAACTAACAATGCTAAGATATCAATGTGCTCAATTCAATCACAAACATAAGCATGTATAGTGGTTCGACTTTGGGTCTACTCCACTCCCGACTCAACTCCTTTGAGCACACCGGCATTCACTATCAGAGGTTTTAAATGAGGTTCACCTCTCAACCTTTACAAGGAGGTTTTACCGGTTCACCTCTCAACCATAACTGGAGTTTTGGATAAAGGGCTAACTCTCAACCCAAATGGAGTTTTGGACATAGGCTAACTCTCAACCTGACGCACGTTTGCTCCCGTATCGGAGGCTCCCCCTTGGAGACTTAATTTAGGCCCGGCTAACGGGCCAAGGAACGGCTAACGTCTCTAGATCGAGTTTGACAAACAAACTCTAAATGGACTCTCAAAAAGGACAACCTTACTTGTTGGATGAGCCCCTTGTTCAGCGCCGGATTGGGTTGCTTGATCTCCGCTCTCTCGTGCTTCAATTAGCTTCCCTTTGCTCGCTCGATCGTGTTGCCGTTGCGTCGTCAATGCTTCAGCCACACTTGATCAAACACCTTACATGTGATGCCTTTGAGATGCCCAAGGTGCTAGGAGGGTAGGTTTGAGAACTCTACAACTAATGGAAATGGGTTGCCTAGAGATTCTCTCCTACAACGATCTTATCTCAGAGTTTTGGACAAGGATTTATCAATCAAGAAGGTTCCAAGCTCTAGAGATCAAGAGGGGATGAAGGTCATCTTCTTCATGAGCTTGGAATGCTCTAATCTTGTGTTAAAGCACAAGGAAGACGCCTTGCATAGGTTGGGAATGAGCCTCAAATGGTCTCCAACAATGGTGGCTTCACTCCTTCCGAAATCACTCTTTTCACTCCTCAAAACAAGCCAAGCCCTTTTATAAAAGGATGCACAACGGATACAAAATGGGCAAATAATGGCTAGTGCCGACCAGTCGTGACCGTTCGGCAAGGTGGTCCATGACCGGTCGGCCATAGGCCAACATAAGACAGAAAGCTTGTTGTCTCGTGGAGGAAGACTGTCCGACCGGTCACGACCGGTCGGACCAGCCCAACCGACCGGTCTTGACCGGTCGGCCCCAGTGGCCTGCACACTCCAGCACCCCCTGATCTCTCTGCACCTCAGTCCGACGATCTTAACCGGTCGTGACCGATCGGTCAGGCCTGAGTTCAGCCTGATGGTTGCTGACCCAAGTGCTCTTCAACCCACTTGCTTAGGCCACGATTTGGGTGATGTTCAGGGACACCTAGGGCCACTCTAAGATGACTAAGGGTTTTCCTAAGATGGTCAAGGTCATCAAAGAGGTTAAGTGTTGGGTTTTAGTCAAGGTTAAGGCACCAAGGCATCACTTTTACCTGATTCTTCTTCCTTGATGCAGCGGGGCCACTTGAGTCTTCGGTCTTCATCTTCATTAAGCTCAATCGACACTAGACTCACTGACGTAAGTGATTGACTAACAAGGTGCACTAGTATGCCACAGAAAAGTGCACTAACAATCTCCCCCTTTGTCAATTACTTACAAAAAAACTAACCTACCAAAACAAAATAAATGTTCAAGATATTACATTGATCAAGCATTAAATACAGGACTCTTGACATGCCTAATCTAAGCTGCTCCTCTTCAGATTGCTCCCCCATAACTTGTCAATCCCTGCATCACAAAACATAGCAAACTAGTTTTAGTGGGATTTGAGCTTTCTCCCCCTTTTTGTTAGCAATTGACAAACTATTCTCTCCCCCTTAATGATATATCAATAAGATTAAGGTAAGAGTAGATAGTATGTCGTAGTTATAACTATAAGCACATGCTAACAAGGAGAGTAAAGGGTGCATGAACATAAAAACATGGAGCATGCTAAGGAACATGATTAACATAGTTATAACTATCTAAGCATAGTTAATCATACATAATTGGTCAAGGATATACATTTGCAATAAAAGCACAAGGGCTTATAGCCCAATCAACCAACATCCCCTATCGGTATATCAAGACCAATACTAAGCAAAGATTAGCATACAATGAAGCATAAAATTCAGAAAAAAAAACTAGCTAATCTAAGCATGGAGATAGTCTAGCAAGCAAATATGTAAGATGAAAGCAAGGCTAAACTACCAAAATTGGGCTTATAAGGCTTGAATCCTCTGATTTTCCCATACACATAGACATGAGGCTGAAATCATCAGATTTTCCTATTTAAGCATATCTACCTACCCTTACTATTATATGTTTAGATTGAAAAGCCTAAGGGTAATTAATTTCCTCAACACCCTCATAAAATGTAGCATGAGGTGAGGGGTTGGGAACTCCTTCTTCACCTAGAAGGGATAGCGGTTGGGATCTCCTCTTAGATAAGCTTGAAGAGGGGTTGTGGTGGAGGCCGAGAAAGCAAGAACTTTATGTTGGCTCTCATCACAAGCGGATTCTCCAGATTCGGACTCCTCCGTATGATCCCAAGTGGCAGCCATTATCTTTTTACCTTTTGGTTTAGGCCCTTCCGAACATTCCGGAGCAATATGGCCATGACGACCGCAACCGTAACAACGGACGGATGAAGGTATGGATGATTTTCCTTTATGTTTATCACCCTTCTTGTCCTTCTTGTCACGGCTACTCCCTCTACTAAATTTGAGGAATCTCTTGAATTTTTTGTTCAGTTTCTCTTCCTCATCATCCTCATCATCACTATCTTCCTCTGACTCACTCTTAATTTTCTTATGTTTGTGAGAGGACTTAAGAGCGATGCTTTTCTTCCTAGAGGGGGCCTTAAAGTGTAGTTCATGAGTTTGTAGGGAACCTATGAGTTCTTCAACTTTCATGTTATCTATGTCTCTACACTCCTCTAAGGCAACTATCTTGGAGTCAAATCTATCCGGGAGGGACCTAAGTATTTTTCTACAAATCCTACCATCCGGAACCCTGATCACCCAAGACAAACATGGAGTTGGAAATATCTGACAATTTAGTATAAAACTCCATGAAAGTTTCAGACTCTTCCATCTTAATGTTTTCAAATTTGGTGGTTAAGAGCTGAAGCTTCGAGCGTCTTACTATGCTAATTCCCTCCTGGGTAACCTCAAGTATATCCCACGCTTCTTTTACAGTGGCGCATGTGAGAATGCGCTGAAATTCGTCCGGGGAAACCACACAGCAAACCGCATTGAGAGCTTTGGCATTCGCCATGTATTGTGCTCTCTCTGTGTCATCCCATTTGGAATCATCTTTGGGAATGACAATGCATTTCCCAGTCAACCTCCACTTGCACGATGGGCAAGGTGTATCCATTTTGTGTTCTTAGCCACACCGGACGGTCAATGAATTGGAGAAAAATTCTCATTCTAGCCTTCCAATAGGCATAGTTGGACCCGTCAAAGAATGGTGGACGGTTGGTGGTACTCCCATCTCGGTTAGACATCATGTTAGTGCTCCGGTACCGAATCTTACTCTAGACGGTTACGTCCTTGAAGAGCAACCCGCTCTGATACCAATTGAAAGTACGTCGGTAGTCTAACACGACACCCACGTATGTATGGAAGCTTAAAGAGCAACTAGAATTATGGCTAAACCTATATAGGAGGGGGTGATTAGGACCTTTTTTGAAATTCTTTTCGCCTAATTATATAATCAAATTAAGTAAGCAAGAACACTTCGGCTTCCAAGCCTAAGTGGGTCCAATCACAAGACTAGCATATGGTTAAG
The DNA here is from genome assembly GCA_003013855.2 of Liriodendron chinense. Lineage (NCBI taxonomy): Eukaryota > Viridiplantae > Streptophyta > Magnoliopsida > Magnoliales > Magnoliaceae > Liriodendron > Liriodendron chinense. Next base: position 255,797 of record PVNU02001229.1, on the reverse strand, counting down.
CAATAAACAACCTAGTCTAAAGCATGCATAGGTAATCAAAAGATTTGACTAATCAAGCTCCTAACCTATGCGACCTATGTAGACTTATGAGAATGGATCAATGAGCTCAAGTCTACACAACTAGTGAAAGTACATTTGTGTGTGGATGTGCCTAATTAGTGCCTAGCATACATTCCTATCAAGCATTCATAATTAGACAATTAAACTAACAATGCTAAGATATCAATGTGCTTAATTCAATCACAAACACAAGCATGTATAGTGGTTTGACTTAAGGTCTACTCCACTCCCGGTTCAAGTACTCAACTCCTTTAAGCACACCGGCATTCACTATCAGAGGTTTTAAATGAGGTTCACCTCTCAACCTTTACACGGAGGTTTTACCGGTTCACTTCTCAACCATAACCGGAGTTTTGGACAAAGGGCTAACTCTCAACCCAAACGGAGTTTTGGACATAGGCTAACTCTCAACCCGATGCACGTTTGCTTCCGTGTCGGAGGCTCCCCCTTGAAGACTTAATTTAGGCCCGGTTAACAGGCCAAAGAGCGGCCAACATCCCTAGATCGAGTTTGACAAACAAACTCTAAATGGACTCTCAAAAAGGACAACCTTACTTGTTAGATGAGCCCCTTGTTCAGCGCCGGATTGGGTTGCTTGATCTCTGCTCTCCCGTGCTTCAATCAGCTTCCCTTGCTCCCTCGATCGTGTTGCCGTTGCGTCGCCAATGCTTCAGCCACACGTGATCAAACACCATGCATGTGATGCCTTTGAGATGCCCAAGGTGCTAGGAGTGTAGGTTTGAGAACTCTACAACTAATGGGAATGGGTTGCCTAGAGGTTCTCTCCTACAACGATCTCATCTTAGAGTTTGGACAAGGATTTGCCAATCAAGAAGGTTCCAAACTCTAGAGATCAAGAGGGGATGAAGGTCATCTTCTTCATGAGCTTTGAATGCTCTAATCTTGTGTTAAAGCACAAGGAAGATGTCTTGCATAGGTTGGGAATAAGCCTCAAATGGTCTCTAACAATGGTCGCTTCACTCCTCTCGAAATCCCTCTTTTCGCTCCTCAAAACAAGCTAAGCCCTTTTACAAAAGGATGCACAACGGACACAAAACGGGCAAATAACGGCTAATGCCGACCGGTCGTGACCGGTCGGCCAGGGGTCCACGACTGGTCAGCCATAGGCCAACATAAGACAAAAATCTTGCTGTCTCGTGGAGGAAGACTGTCCGACCGGTAGTGACCGGTCAAACCAGCCCAGCCGACCGATCAGCTGACTGGTCGGCCCCAGTGGCCTGCACACTCCAGCACCACTGATCTCTCTGGACCTTAGTCCGACCGATCTTGACCGGTCGGTCCAGTCCATCCGACCGGTCGTGACCGGTCGGTCAGGCCTGGGTTCAGCCTGATGGTGGCTGACCCAAGTGCTCTTTGACCCACTTGCTTAGAGTTCGCTCGCCTTAAGTGTAAGGCTGCGATGTAGTAATAAAACTCGGTAAGACCGAGGTCGATCCATAGGGAATTGGAAAACAGGTTCCAAACTATTCCAGCAACTCAATTTTCAATAGACAAGAGATTGAATTGGAATATTTATGCTAAAACAGTAACTTAATGAAAATCAGTAGTTTAAGGTACTAAGGCATTCAAGGATCCACTTGTAGCAATCCCATGTCAATCCAATCAATCCAAGCAAGATACACAACTAGATTTGAAGTCCTATCTCTCATCTAGTTGGAAAATAAAGCATTAAACACATTCAATCCCATTCAAGTTGAACTTCCAAGTTCTAGTCCCATTCAACACATGTAGACTTCGAAATCATAGCCTTCGGAGTAACAGCCATGCCTATGGACTATGGCCTGCTCAAGGGTTACCATAATTCGAATCTAAACAAACATAACATGATAATCTCAGAGAATTGCAAGGAATCCATGTCCGGAGCACATGAACTCTCACAAAACATCTCAAACTACCAACTTTTGGAACTAAAATATGTAAAATCGAAGCTTGAAATAGAACTACTTGAATTAAATTGAATCAAATCATGAAATTAGCTACAAGCTTCACCTCTCAGCCTTAGGTGAGAGATTCTAGCTGAGCATTGTCATACTACAACTAGAACTCAAATAAGAAAACATAAAAACTAGAAAAACCGAAGTTTGGGGGGTTGCAAATGCTCCACGACGGCTTCCTCACTCTAGCACCACTGTCCCTTAGCTTCTATGATACCCTAAGAAGAGCCCCTAGGTGTCCTTTTATAGTGAGGACGCTCGGTTGTTTCAGAATCTTCCAGAAACCGCGTAAGCTTACGTAGTGCGCAGTATTTTTCGGACCCGGAAATAGAAATTGCCTGATTTTTAGCATGGCCGACCGGTCGGACGACCGGTCGGACTGAGCTGGCCGACCAGTCAAGACCGGTCGAACTACATGTACTTTTAGTCCAGAGTGTTTCCCAGCAGCCACCGACCTATTGGAAGACCGGTCACGACCGGTCGGACCACTCTGGTCAAGCGTTCAGCGAGCTCAGCAGCGGCATCGACCGGTTGGCCGACCAGTCAAGACCGGTCGGACCAACTGGTCCTTCTTTCAATGGTGTCCAAAGGTGTAGCTGACCGGTTGGACTAACCATTCTTCTTCTTTTTCTTCTTTTCTTTATTCTCTTTTCTCCCTCTTTCTTCTTCCTTCTTTAGTCCACCTTGGACCTTCATTCACAGGTTCTAAATGGACCCTTTTTGGTCTCCAATTGAGTGAAGTCTGCTCTCATTCCTAAAATCACAAAACGTGCATTAGATGGGCCTTTTAAACATGAAAACCATGCATATAATGCGATGTAATAGGCAATGCAATGTATAAATTGGAGGTTCAACACACCCCCTAACCAGCTTTTTGCTGGTCCCGAGCAAAACATGCGTGAATAAGTTCAAACCTCCAAACCCAACTCTCCTTCAGAACCAATGCTTCTATCCATTCCAAGGCATACAAGTATAAAATTTGGAGAAACTAGGTGATAGAAATTGCAAACTTAAACTCTCAAAGCATAATAAGTGTCTACATGAAATTCCCGCTGATTGATTGATAAATAGAAGAACTCGAACAACTTTAACCCAGTGTGCATAATGAAAGTTCATCTCACGAGTTTCTGGGATTATATTCTTCATACAACTAAACTGTAGATCTCAAGGTGCACAGAGTAGCAACAAGCCTATGACAGGAATTTGTCTTACCGTCCTTCTGACGGCTTTCACACTATGTCCCATTTCCGGCTTTGGTTACGGGTAGACCATCCCCCAGTTGGTAATAGGTAGCCCTTTTCGGAATTTTCCACCATTTTTCCATCATTCCCAATTTCATCCTTTCTTTTCCTTTTTCTTTTAAATTAGATAGGATTTTTAAAAATCCATGTCTTTCGTTATTTTCCCATGGACAAGGATGGACAAAGTACCTCGGCTTGGTTTCTCAACACCCTAAAATCCAAGTCTAGCTAATCCACAAATCGCATAATCCTTTCAACCCATGAAAATTGTGTAATGTGAACTAGGTGTAAAGGTGTTTAAATTTTCTATCACTCACAACAATAGGGGAATTAACATATAAAACCATTATGTTAGGAGAAGTTCAAGACTTACAACATCACACACTTCGTATCTCCTCTTCTTATACTCATATCATCTCGAATGCATAGAAATAAGGTTTTCTAAAAGAGTTTTGAAATTTGAGAAAATTCAAAAAAAATTCCGCATATGAGGCTCGAAATGTTGCAACATGCTAGATGAAGGATCTCATCCCCCCCCCCCCCCCCAAACAAAATCTTGCATTGTCCTCAATGTGAAAAGATATTGAATGAGCATGAACCTGAGAGCAATGGTAAAATATACGAGAGTAAGAAGAATAGTACCTGAGTGAGCGATCATGGAAGTCTACAACCCAACAACTAAAGCTACTAAAACAGTAAAACTAAATAAAACTAAACCTAATCTACGGAAAGCAATAAAGATAACTAACCCGTCCTTGTAAAAAGAGGATCTCCATCAGACTAGGAGATCAATTATCAGTATAACATCCAAAAGGAGAAAGTTGAGCAGGATCATCAAGTGGTGTAACAAATTTTTCAGCAAAACTATCCACCATCCTGCCTTGGAAAGTACATTAATGACATTGATCATTTTATCCCATGGAAAATCCGGCTGAAAAATTCCAGCAAGTTCTTCAACAAAATGGTCACATGTACTAGGAAAGGAGAGTTACATTGTTTGTAAATCATTAAGTATGGATCTCCTTTCCTTCTTGTCTGGGCAAAATTTTTTCAAGTATGGGTCATCCCAGAAGTGTTCTTCAGTTTGAACAAACCAAAGAGATGTGGAGACTTGTATTTCTTCTTCACAAGTCGATATGATCTCCACAAAATCAGAATTCACCGGTGCTTCTACAATTGATTTTTCATTTTAGCACTTTGTGGAAGGTGTTCGCTTCCCCAAGTGTAGGGTTGCGATGCAGTAATAATCTTGGTAAGACTGAGGTCGATCCACAGGGACTTATGTAGGATTTCACAAACACATCCAAAAGTGTCTATTGAAAGTTAATAACCAGATTTTTGTATGATTTTGATGTGAGTAACAAAACTGAATTAAATTGAAAGTAAATAATTATAAAAAGGCACTAGGGGTTCAAGGATCCACTTGTAGCAATCCTTGATGTTCAATCCGCTGTGGTTTTTCATTCTCTCAACTAGAATCGACATTAAGGTCTATTTAGTCGGATGATGGAGCTGTTAAACAAAATAATTTGTATTATGTAAGTTCGATGCATCAGATTCACTCAATGTAGGCTGAGCTGAGCATGCTCAATTGCATAGGTCATTCCCCTTTCCAAACAGTCCAATTCATAATCATAATCATCCTCAAGTCCTGTTCACAAGACAAGGCTAGATCATGATTTGAACTAGATTCAAATCACATGCACAGTCCCTTACATAACCCAGAAAATCAGAAAAATAGAACTTTGGTAGGAAGTCCCTTTATGTAGATCATAGTCCTAGAGCGCACTCCGATTCCTCGGATCATACAGGTCTAGACTGATACAAACCAAATAAGAAATTAAGTAATTCTCCCAAACATCCATGAGTCATCATAAGACTAAGAAAAATTACTTAAAAACTTGTATAAACTTCAAACCAATGTTCATAACATGAATTTCATACTTAAAACCAACTAACTACGAATTGAAACATCTTGGATCCACTACAAGCTTCACCTCTTAGCCCTAGCTAAGAGGTTTAGCTGCTCATGATCCAAGGAAACATGAAACAACTAAAAAGTTCATAAAAACAGCAAAACAAACTAAAGGGAGTTGTGGAACTCCGAGATTCACTTCCGCTGCCTCCAAGCTTGCTTCAACCCTTCTTAGATACCCTAGGAACGATCCCTAGGTGTCCCTTTATAGTCTGGAGGCTCCGCAACTTCAGAAGAATCGAGAAACTGCATAAGAGTTACGCAGTGCGCAGAAGAAATCGGGCCAGGAATAGAAGTTCTGATTTTTCACATTGGCCGATCGGTCTGGACCGGTCGGACTGGGCTGGCCGACCGGTCACGACCGGTCTGGCCCTCTTCTGGCAGTAGTCCAGCAACCATGCCCGACCGGTCAAGACCGGTCGGATGTCTTCAGCTCTGCCCCAGCAGGTAGGGCTGACCGGTCAAGACCGGTCGGACGTCTTCAGCTTGGTTCCAACAACCATGGCCGACCGGTCAAGACCGGTCGAACCATCCCATTCCTTCTTTTTCTTTCTTTTCTCTCCTTGTTCTTGTTTCTTTCTTTCTTCCCTTGCTTCTTTCTTCCTTCGGCCAACCTTTGGGTCTTCATCCAAGGTCCTAAACAAGCTATCTTCATCTTCAATTAGGTGGAGTCCACTCTCAAACCTGCAATCACAAAACATGCATTAGATTAGTCTATAAACCATGCAAACCTCGCACAATGAGTGATGAATTTGGATTAGAATATGCACAATTAAGAGCTCAACCCCCCCCCCCCCCCCCCCCCCCCCCCCCCCCCCCCCCCCCCCCCCCCCCCCCCCCCCCCCCCCCCCCCCCCCCCCCCCCCCCCCCCCCCCCCCCCCCCCCCCCCCCCCAACCAGCATTTTGCTAGTCCCGAGCAAAACATGCGTGAAGCTAATCCCATTCTTCAAAACTCAACTCTCTTTCAGAAACCCTTCTTCTATACGTTCCAAGACATACAAGCATAAGATTCAGAATTATTAGGCGACAGGGGCTGAAACCGTAAGCTCTTAAAACATAATAAGCATTCATATGAAATTCCCGCTGATTGGTTGATAAATAGAAGAACTTGAACAAATTCACCCTAGTGTGGATAGTGAAAAATTCATCTCATGAGTTTCTAGGATTATCTTCTTCATAGATCGATCAGACTTATAGATCTCAAGGTATATAAAGCCACATCAAGCCAATGACAGGAATTTGCCTTACCGTCCTTCCGACGACTTTCACACCACGTCCCATTTCCGGCTTTGGTTACGGGTAGACCATCCCCCGGTTGGTAGTAGGTAACCCTAATCGGAATTTTCCACCGTTTTTCCATCATTCACAATTTCATCCTTCCTTTTCCTTTTTCTTTTAATTAGATAGGATTTTTAGAAATCCATATCCAGTATTGTTTTCCCATGGACAATGATGGACAAAGTACCCCGGCATGATTTCTCAATACCTTAATTCAAAGTCTAGCTAATCCATAAATCACATAGTCCCTTCAACCCATGAAAATTGTATAATGTGAACTAGGTGTAAAAGTGTTCAGATTTTCTATCAATCACAGAAATAGGGGAATTCACATATAAAACCATTATGCTATGAGAAATTCCAGACATACAGCCCCATACACTTCATATCTCCTCCTCTTAGGCTCATATCATCTGGAATGCATAGAACCGATGTTTTTCAAAGGAGTTTCGAATTTTTGAAAAAATTGAAAAATTTCCACATAATAATTGCTTGAAATGTTGCAAAACGCTGGATTCATCCAAGTGATCCTACACCCCCTAACCAAATCTTGCATTGTCCTCAATGTAAAAGATGTGCAATGAGCAAAACATGAGAGCAATTTGAAAAAATAAAAGGGAGTGAGGAGTGATAGTACCTGAGAGAGTGAAAATTGAAATTCCTCCTCCTTCTAATAAACCTAAGCAAAAGTAAACCAAAGCAACAAAATCCTAATCCTAACTACTCTATACCTCCGTCAGACTAGGAGATCAATCATCCTGATACACAGGATCATTCAGGGGTATGGACATACCTTCTGAAGGAAATTTCTCAAAGAACGGCTTTAATCGCTGCCCATTTGCCTTAAAAATGTTGCCGTTCCTCGGATTTAATAGCTCAACAGTCCCATATGGATAGACAGTTTGCACAATGTAGGGACCGGTCCATCGAGATCTCAATTTTCCCAGAAATAGATGTAAGCGAGAATTATACATGAGGACTTTTTGATTGATCGTGAATGTCTTACGAAGAATATTCTTATCATGGAATATCTTCGTCTTGTCCTTGTAAATTCTCGCATTCTCATAAGCTTCATTCCGGATTTCTGCAAGTTCATTCAATTGTAGTTTGCGTAACGAGCTTGCCTTGTCAGAATTGAAATTCATCTTCTTAATAGCCCAATATACCCTATGTTCCAACTCCACAGGCAAGTGACAAGCCTTCCCATAGACAAGTCTATAGGGAGACATTCCAATAGGGGTTTTAAAAGCAGTACGGTAAGCCCAAAGCGCATCGGTAAACCGAAGCGACCAATCCTTGCGATCGGGGTTCACCATTTTCTCTAAAATGTGTTTAATCTCCCTATTGGATATCTCAGCTTGTCCACTAGTTTGTGGGTGATAGGGAGTGCTCACTTTGTGTGTTACGTCATATTTCTTCATTAAGGTTTCAAAGGGCGATTGCAAAAGTGAGACCCTCCATCACTTATGATGACTCGAGGCGTTCCAAACCAGGAAAGAATATTTTCTTTTAAAAATCGAATGACCTTTTTATGGTCATTATTCCGGCAAGGGATGGCCTCGACCCATTTGGAAACATAATCAACGGCAAGCAAGATGTATAAGTTTCCAAAAGAAGATGGGAATAGGCCCATGAAATCGATGCCCTAACAATAAAAAATTTCGATTATTAAGATGGGATTGAGTGGCATCATATTTCTACGGGAGATTCCTCCTAATTTCTGACAAGGTTCACATGCTTTGCAAAACTCATGTGTATCTTTGAATATGGTGGGCCAATAAAACCCACATTGCAGAATTTTCGCTGTGGTCTTTTAGCCGAAAAGTGGCCACCACATGCCTGAGAATGACAGAAGGAGATGATACTTTGTTGTTCCTCATCTGGCACACATCTCCTTATGATTTGATCGGGACAATACTTGAATAAGTATGGGTCGTCCCATAGGAATTTCCGCACCTCTGTGAAGAATTTATCCTTATCTTGCTTTTTCTAATATGTAGGAATTATACCTGTAGTAAGATAGTTAGCAATGTCCGCATACCATGGCAATTGGGAAACAGCAAAAAGTTGTTCATCAGGGAACATATAATTGATTGCAGTCGTTTCAGGGGAATCAGTGAGGACAAGTCGAGAGAGGTGGTCAGCTACTACATTCTCTACTCCTTTCTTATCACGTATTTCTATGTCGAATTCCTGGAGTAGAAGGATCCATCTTAACAACCGTGGTTTAGCATCTTTCTTAGAAAGAAGATACTTAAGTGCAGCATGGTCAGTGAATATAATGATCTTGGATCCAATCAAGTAGGACCTAAACTTGTCCAAGGCAAAAACTACGGCTAATAGTTCTTTTTCAATAGTGGTGTAGTTTGCTTGGGCTGAGTTTATGGTTCTACTTGCATAGTAGATGACACATGGCTTTTTCTCTTTTCTTTGACCTAACACAGCCCCAATAGCATAATCACTAGCATCACACATAATCTCAAAAGGAATGCTCCAATCAGGTGGTTGCATTATGGGAGCACATGTCAACATACCTTTAAGGGTGGTAAAGGCCTTTTGACATTCTTCATTCCACTCGAATGAATTTTCCTTTTGAAGTAGGTTGCATAAAGGGCGAGAGAGTGAACTGAAGTCCTTTATGAACCTTCTGTAAAATCCTGCGTGTCCTAAGAAGGACCGTACATCTCGTATGCTTTTGGGTGGTGGAAGGTTAGAGATAAGATCAATTTTCGCTTTGTCCACCTCGATTCCATTTTGTGAAACGATGTGACCAAGTACAATTCCCTTTTGAACCATGAAGTGACACTTCTCCTAATTGAGCACAAGGTTCTTCTCTTCACATCTTTTCAGCACAGACTTCAAGTGCTCAAGGCACTCATCAAAGCTACAACTAAATACGAAAAAATCATCCATGAAGACTTCGAGAATCGTCCCCACCATGTCAGAAAAAATACTCATCATACAACGCTGAAAGGTGGCAGGGGCATTACATAGTCCAAACGGCATTCGTCGGTAGGCGAAAGTGCCAAATGGACATGTGACTATAGTCTTTTCTTGGTCTTCATGGGCAATTTCTATTTGGTTGTACCCCGAATATCCATCAAGGAAGCAAAAGTGGGAATGACCCGCCAACCGTTCTAAAATTTGATCAACAAATGGTAGGGGGAAGTGGTCTTTCCTCATGACAGTGTTGAGCTTCCTGTAGTCAATGCACATTCTCCAACCGGTAGTGACTCTAGTTGGCACGAGTTCATTATTGGCATTGGCTACGATGGTTATTCCGGATTTCTTAGGCACCACTTGAGTTCGGCTCACCCTTTGGCTATCGGATATTGGGTAAATAATACCCACATCCAATAGCTTACCACTTTGGCCTTAACCACGTCCTTCATATTTGGATTTAGTCGTCTTTGTGGTTGCCTAGATGTCTTCGCATTCTCCTCAAGGTGTATGCGATGAGTACAAATCAGTGGTTCTATGCCTTTAAGATCCGCAATTGACCATCCAATGGCACTCTTGTGTTCTAATAGAGTGGCTATTAGCCTACTCTCTTGTTCCTCATCCAAGTGGGAAGAAATCACCACTGGATATGTCTCATCTTGACCTAAATAAACGTATTTCAGCTCACTTGGTAATGGTTTTAGGTCGAGTGTTGGTGCCTTGATGTTGGATGGGAGGGCCTTGTTCTCGTTTACAGGCAAAGGCTCAAATAGGGCCCTCCATCTTTTATTATCAAGCACTGGCATCATCTCTAGTATGGCATCCATCTCTTGTATTGTGTCATCATTTATCTCATGAGAGTAGGCTACACATGCCTCCAAAGGGTCGGAAGATAGTGATAAGGGGACTGTATCTTCCATGAATGATTCAATCATGTTTAAGTCGTGGACATCATCATCAATCTCCCGTGGTTGTTTGCATAAATCAAATATGTTAAGCTCAAGGGTCATATTTCCAAAGGACATTTGTACAAGTCCGCTTCTACAATTTATAATGGCATTTGAAGTAGCTAGAAACGGTCGTCCAAGTATGACGGGAATTTGAGCACCGGTGCCTATTATGGGATGTGTATCCAAGACAATAAAGTCTACTGGGTAGTAGAATTTATCAACTTGGACGAGAACATCCTCTATCATTCCTCTCGGTATACGGATGGATCTATCAGCAAGTTGGAGTGTGGTTTTGGTGGGTTTCAATTCACCTAACCCTAATTGTTCGTAGACCGAGTATGGAATGAGATTCACACTTGCCCCCAAGTCAAGTAGGGCTTGTTTGATCCGGTAGTCTCCTATGATGCATGAGATGGTTGGACTACCCGGATCCTTGTATTTTTGGGGCACCTCTTATTTGATGATGGCGCTCAAATTCTCAGTCAAAAGAACTTTGTTGTGAACGTTGTGTTTCCTTTTAACTGTACACAATTCCTTTAGAAATTTGGCATAAGATGGTATTTGTTTTATTGCATCCAACAACGGGATGTTGATTTTCACCTGCTTGAAAACTTCTAAAATTTCCCGGGTTTTTATCTAAAGATTTAGGCGAAATCAACCTTTGTGGAAATGGAGCAACCGGCTTGTATTGCCTTTCCGGTTCTTTCTCTTGTGGGGTATTGTTCGAGCTATCATCCTCTTTAGAAATTTTCGGATCCTTAGGCTTTGGGGCCTTCACCGGATTAGATTTGTCAATTTCTTTCCCACTTCTCAAAGTGGTGATAGCTTGGACATGTTCCGTATGGTGGGAGGATGAGCTTGCATCTTGTATCTCAAACTGGGTTCTTGGGTTAAGAAGAGGTTAGGCAGGAAGTGTGCCCTTCTCTCTAACACTAAGATGAGATTCAACTCTAGCCAGTAATGTTTTCAATTCATTGATAGCTTGAGTTGAATTTTGATTGAATTTCAATTGCTCTTGCATGAACCCATCTATTTTTAGAGAATTAGTCTTGTTATACTCAGCTTGGACCGATACGAATGCACCCAACATCTCCTCTAGTGATACTTTTGGAGTGTTGCTTGCATTTGCAATGGGTCCATTCCTCCAACTGAAGTTGGGATGGTTCTTCCAATTAGGATTAAACGTGTTTGAGTTTGGAGCACCAAATTGCTGTTGATAACTGTTTATGGCATTTGTTTGTTCTTGTAAGATGCCTTGAACTACTGAAATTGTGGGGCAATCTTGTGTTGTATGTTGATTTCCAGCACTAATTCCACAAACAGTTTCAACATCAGTGGAGTTGATCGTTTCACTTTTCCTTAATTCCATGGCTTCGACCTTTCTTGTGAGGCTAGCTAACCGTGCATTTATGCTATCTTCTTCTGATAAGACATACATTCCCCCATTTTCCTTTTGTTGGCCAGTCTTGGAATTAGTTGGTTTCGATGTATCCCAAGCCTGTGCATTCTCAGCCAATTCTTCCAAATAATCCCATGCTTCATCAGCTTCCTTATTCATGAACTCCCCGTTACACATCATCTCTACAAATTGGCGCATGGTTGAAGTCAGTCCTTCATAGAAAAAGCTTATAACCCGCCAAATTTCATAGCCATGATGTGGGCATACATTTAATAAATCCTTAAACCTCTCCCAACATTGGAAGAAGGTTTCATCTTCCTTTTGGGCAAAGTTCATGATAAGGCGCTTCAACATGTTCGTTTTGTGAGTAGGGAAGAATTTTTTTATAAATTCTCTGTGTATATCAATCCATGCACCAATTGATCTTGGCGTCAATGCATAAAGCCAACCCTTGGCTTTATCCTTAAGAGTGAAAGGGAAGAATTTGAGTCCTACTACATCCTCAGTCACATTTGCAAAGTGCATGGTGGTAATTACCTCATCAAACTCCTTAAGGTGTTGATAAGCACTTTCACTGTCTAATCCATGGAATTTAGGGAGAAGTTGGATCACTCCCGGTTTCAAATCCACATTCCCTGCATTTTGTGGAAAAACTATGCAGGATGGGGTGTTCGCTCTTGCGGGTTGCAAGAAATCACGTAAAGTCCTAGGTCGGGGAACATTCTCAACCACATTCTCCCCTGTTTTAGTTTGGTTTTGGCCCAGATTAGGTTGATTCGCAGCCATATTTTTAGACAAAATTGGAGAGTTTAGATGTCTCCTAGCACGTGGTTCTCTGTCAATTCCTTCTACTATCCCCCCTTCACTTATGAGTCGGTTATTGGAATCCCGAGCCCAATGTGGCATGCAAAACCAAAAAATAAGAAACAAAGAGAAAGAAGAATTCTTCCTCCCTTTCTTTACTTTTCTCTAAGACCGAAGCACAAGGTGTCTTGCAATGGCTAAGCCAGAAGCAAGGATAGAGACCGATTTCTCTTGGTCAATAGGGGTTCAGAGAACTCCCCACCCACTCTTTGAATCTTTTGAGAAAAAGTGCAGAAAAAGGAGAAAGACGAGTAGAGATGAGAAAAGAAATCTCCGAGCACAAGGTGATCCAAGACGGCAGAGCCGACCAATAGGAATCCAGGTGGCAAAAAGGCTGACCTTTCAGAGATCCAAAAGGAGTCTCCACCCACTCTACGAGAGATGAATAAGATAGGAATGAATAGGAGAAAGAGAAGAGTAAGGTTTAGAAAGATAAAACCTGATTCGGCACTTGAAATCCTTGTATCTTCTTCAGCTTCCTAGAAATCCCTGAAAAGAAAAATCAAATAAACAAACTAAGTTAGTCCTAAAATCCTAATAAATCCTAAATAGATACTAATTTCAGAAATTTGTGAAAAACCGTCAAAATCCCCAGCAACGGCGCCAAAAACTTGTTCGCTTCCCCAAGTGTAGGGTTGCGATGTAGTAATAATCTCGGTAAGACCGAGGTCGATCCACAGGGACTTATATAGGATTTCACAAACACATCCAAAAGTGTCTATTAAAAGTTAATAACCAGATTTTCGTATGATTTTGATGTGAGTAACAAAACTGAATTAAATTGAAAGTAAATAATTATAAAAAGGCACTAGGGGTTTAAGGATCCACTTGTAGCAATCCTTGATGTTCAATCCGCTGTGGTTTTTCATTCTCTCAACTAGAATCGACATTAAGGTCTATCTAGTCGGATGATAGAGCTGTTAAACAAAACAATCTATATTATGTAAGTTCGATGCATCAGATTCACTCAATGTAGGCTGAGCTGAGCATGCTCAATTGCATAGGTCATTCCCCTTTCCAAACAGTCCAATTCATAATCATAATCATCCTCAAGTCCTGTCACAAGACAAGGCTAGATCATGATTTGAACTAGATTGAAATCACATGCACAGTCCCTTACATAACCCAGAAAATCAGAAAAATAGAACTTTGGTAGGAAGTCCCTTCATGAAGATCATAGTCCTAGAGCGCACTCCGATTCCTCGGATCATACTGGTCTAGACTGATACAAACCAAATAAGAAATTAAGTAATTCTCCCAAACATCCATGAGTCATCATAAGACTAAGAAAAACTACTTAAAAACTTGTATAAACTTCAAACCAATGTTCATAACATGAATTCCATACTTAAAACCAACTAACTACAAATTGAAACATCTTGGATCCACTACAAGCTTCACCTCTTAGCCCTAGCTAAGAGGTTTAGCTGCTCATGATCCAAGGAAACATGAAACAACTAAAAAGTTCATAAAAACAGCAAAACAAACTAGAGGGAGTTGCGGAACTCCGAGATTCACTTCCGCCGCCTCCAAGCTTGCTTCAACCCTTCTTAGATACCCTAGGAACGATCCCTAGGTGTCCTTTTATAGTCTGGAGGCTCCACAAGTTCAGAAGAATCGAGAAACTGCGTAAGAGTTACGCAGTGCGCAGAAGAAATCGGGCCAGGAAGTTCTGATTTTTCACATTGGCCAACCGGTCTGGACCGGTCGGACTGGGCAGGCCGACCGGTCACGACCGGTCTGGCTCTCTTCTGGCAGTAGTCCAGCAACCATGCCCGACCGGTCAAGACCGGTCAGACGTCTTCAGCTCTGCCCCAGCAGGTAGGGCTGACCGGTCAATACCGGTCGGACGTCTTCAGCTTGGTTCCAGCAACCATGGCCGACCGGTCAAGACCGGTCGGACCATCCCATTCCTTCTTTTTCTTTCTTTTCTCTCCTTGTTCTTGTTTCTTTCTTTCTTCCCTTGCTTCTTTCTTCCTTCGGCCAACCTTGGGTCTTCATCCAAGGTCCTAAACAAGCTATCTTCATCTTCAATTAGGCGGAGTCCACTCTCAAACCTACAATAAAAAAACATGCATTAGATTAGTCTATAAACCATGCAAACCTCGCGCAATGAGTGATGAATTTGGGTTAGAATATGCATAATTAAGAGCTCAACAGAAGGAAGCTTTTTAAGCACCGGGGGGGGGGGGGGGGGGGGGGGGGGGGGGGGGGCGCTCTCTCAAAGCATGTACAATGTCCTGAATCATGGGGTCATCCCAATCCTCAAAGTACGTTAGGCACTCCTCAAGTGTATAGGAGACCTCATCGGAGGAAATTTTCAGATTTTGACCCTTTATGTCTTCCTTCTTCTCATAATTTTGTGTAGGTTGGAGTGGGTCCTCAACCTCTACACTTTCAGAAATTGACATCTCTGTAGGCAAGTCGAGCGCCAATTCTTCCAAATCCTGCATAACAAATTTGTGTAAATCAGAAATTGACGACTTGTCAAATAAATTTTCAGAAATTAGCACTTCCAAGGTCTTATTAAAATTAGAATTGAATTCATCATTAGAATGTGTCAAACATGTCCCCAAGCTTTTAAGTAGATCATGTTGGAAAAACCCCTCATCTTCCATAGATTCTATCATGTTTACCTCATGGGGGCCATCATTATCGTCCTAATCCTCAAAGGGATCAAAGCTAACAACATCTAGAGGATCAAAATTCTGCCTTAAAGTGAACTCTTCTTCCATGATTGAATCAATCATATCAACCTCGTAGACATCATCATCATCCCTATGCCTTTTGCCTAAGTGGAACACATTCACCTCCAACGTCACGTTCCCAAAGGACATTTGCATCACTCCATTCCGGCAATTTATAATTGCGTTTGATGTAGCAAGGAATGGGCGGCCTAGAATCACCGGTATTTGGGTGCTAGCATCCATGATTGGTTGTGTGTCCAAGGCGATGAATTCTACCGGGTAGTAGAATTTATCCACTTAGACTAGCACATCCTCAACTATCCCTCTCGGTACACGGATGGATCTATCAACGAGTTGCAATGTGGTTTTAGTGGGTTTTAATTCACCAAGACCCAATTGCTTGTATACCGAGTATGGGATCAAATTCACGCTTGCCCCCAAGTCTAGTAATGCACGCTCAATCCTGTAGTCTCCAATGATACATGAGATTGTGGGACTACCGGGATCTTTGAATTTTGAGGGGGTCTTTTGAGTGAGAATGGCACTCACTTGCTCATTTAAGAAGGCCTTTTGCTGCACATTATATTGTCGTTTGGTTGTGCATAAGTCTTTCAGAAACTTGGCATAGGAGGGGACTTGTTTGATGGCATCAAGCAAGGGAATGTTGATCTTGACTTGCCTAAAAATCTCTAGAATATTATGAGAGTTTGGGAGAGATTTTAGGGCAACCAATCTCGAAGGGAATGGTGCTAGGGGCTTGTAAACGCGTTCCATTTCTTGTGGGGCTAAGTTAGATCCATCCTCATCCTCATAATTTACCGGATCATTAGGCTTGTCGGCCTTCACCAGAATAGATTTGTCAATTTTTTTACCACTTCTAAGAGTGGTGATGGATTTGGCTTGCTCCATGTGTTGGTTGGAAGGATTAGGAATGCTCACTTTATGTACTTGCTTTGGATTGGGCTGAGGTTGGGCTGGAAAGGTCCCTTCTCTAGCATTCAAGCATCCCTTAATCTCATCAACCGAGACTTTAAGCTCTTGGAACATTTGCTGATTTGTTTGATTGATTTGCGTTTACCCTTGTATAAATGCTTTCAAGGTATCCTCCATTGAGAACTGAGGTGGGGCCATATTTTGCATGGGTGGCCCTCCTTGAGAGTTGGTAGGATTGCCCGTGGGAGCATTCTTCCAACTGAAATTTGAGTGGTTCTTCCAACTAGTATTGTACGTATTACCCACCAGTCCATTGAAAGGCCGTTGATACCCATATGTGGCATTTGCATGTTCATGTAATACCTCTTGAAATGCAGGAATTGTGGGACAATCTTGCGTAGCGTGTAAATTGGTGTGACAAATCCCACATATGGTCTCAATAGCTTCATTGGACTTTGGAACTCCACTTTTACTAAGTTCCATGGCCTCGATCTTCCTTGTGAGGTTGGCTATCCTTGCATTCACGTCGTCTTCCTCCTTGAGGATATAAATCCCTCATTTCTCTTTCTCTTGAATAGGCTTGGGATTATTGGGTTTATCCGAGGTATCCCAAGATTGGGCATTTTCAGCCAACATGTCCAAATAACTCCAAGCCTCATCTGGATTTTTGCTCATAAACTAGCCATTGCACATCATCTCTACAAATTGGCGCATATTGGAATTTAATCCATCATTAAAAAAAATTTATAATTCGCCAACTCTCATAGCCATGATGTGGGCAAGCAAGTAGGAGATCCTTAAATCTCTCCCAACATTGGAAGAAAGATTCACCCTCTTTAGCTGAGAAATTCATTATGGCTCTTCGAAGGGTGTTTGTTTTATGAGCCAGGAAGAACTTTTTCAAGAATTCCCAGGTCATCTCATTCCATAACCCAATCGAGTGTGGTCTAAGAGAGTGAAGCCAATCTTTAGATCTTTCTTTCAATGAAAAGGGAAAGAATTTAAGTTTGATGGTATCTTCTGAAACATTGGTGTATTGCAAGGTAGCCACCACTTCTTCGAATTCTTTCAAGTGTAGATATGAGCGGTCAGAGTCTAGCCCATGGAACTTTGGTATAAGTTGAATTACACCCGGCTTTATGTCAATGTTTCCCCCGTTTGGTGGTAGAACCACGCAAGAGGGTGTAATTGCACGGGCTGGTTGTAGGTAATCCCATAGTGATCTCATTGGAGGAACGTTATGTACCTCATTCTCTCCTACTCTCTCTTGATTTGTGTTTGTAGTTGGAGTAGGGGGGAGGATTCCTTAAAGGTGTTTGATCCATACTCCCCAAATTTTCACAATGTTCTTAGTAGTTTCAAACTCGTCTATGGACTGACAATGGTCCAACTAAACCACTTTCTGATTGGAGACGATTAGAGTGGTTACGTTCTCAACTGGGACATAAACCATTTAACTAAAACTAAGCTATTCCTAAATCCTAGAAATCTGAAATTAATCTGAAAAATTGGAAAAAAATCTGCAAAAAGCTAAGTTAGAAGGATATTACCCGATGTGCTTGAACTAGAGAAGAAATCCTACAAAACAAACAATTTTGATTAGTTCTAAGAAATCAGAAAAAACCCTATCTAATTCTACATTTACAGCCACTAAAACAATTTGAAAATCGTTATCTAAATTCCCTGGCAATGGAGCCTTTAACTTGTTCGCTCGCCTCAATGTAAGGCTGCGATATAGTGATAAAACTCGGTAAGACCGAGGTCGATCCACAGGGAATTGGAAAACAGGTTCCAAACTATTTCAGCAACTCAATTTTCAATAGACAAGAGATTGAATTGGAATATTTATGCTAAAACAGTAACTTAATGAAAATCAGTAGTTTAAGGTACTAAGGCATTCAAGGATCCACTTGTAGTAATCCCATGTCAATCCAATCAATCCAAGCAAGATACACAACTAGATTTGAAGTCCTATCTCTCATCTAGTTAGAAAATAAAGCATTAAACACATTCAATCCCATTCAATTTGAACTTCCAAGTTCTAGTCACATTCAACACATGTAGACTTCGAAATCATAGCCTTCAGAGTAACAGCCATGCCTATGGACTATGGCCTGCTCAAGGGTTACCATAATTCGAATCTAAACAAACATAACATGATAATCTCAGAGAATTGCAAGGAATCCATGTCCGGAGCACATGAACTCTCATAAAACATCTCAAACTACTAACTTTTGGAACTAAAATATGTAAAATCGAAGCTTGAAATAGAACTACTTGAATTAAATTGAATCAAATCATGAAATTAGCTACAAGCTTCACCTCTCAGCCTTAGCTGAGAGATTCTAGCCGAGCATTGTCATATTACAACTAGAACTCAAATAAGAAAACATAAAAACTAGAAAAAACGGAGTTTGAGGGTTGCAGACGCTCCACGACGGCTTCCTCACTCTAGCACCATGTCCCTTAGCTTCTATAATACCCTAGGAAGAGCCCCTAGGTGTCCTTTTATAGTGAGGACGCTCGGTTGCATCAGAATCTTCCAAAAACCGCGTAAGGTTACGTAGTGCGCAGTATTTTTCGGACCCGGAGATAAAAATTGCCTGATTTTTAGCATGGCGGATGGTTGCTCGCCTCAAGTGTAAGGCTGCGATGTAGTAATAAATCTCGGTAAGACCGAGGTCGATCCACAGGGAATTAGCAACAACTTTCAAACTATTCCAGCAACTCAGTTTGCAATAGATATGAGATTTAATTAGAATACTTATGCTAAAACAGTAACTTAATAAAAACCAGTAATTTAAAGTACTAAGGCATTCAAGGATCCACTTGTAGCAATCCCATGTCAATCCAATCAATCCAAGTATAGAACATAACTAGATTTGAAGTCCTATCTCTCATCTAGTTGGAAAATAAAGCATTCAAACACATTCTATTCCATTCAAGTTGAACTTCCAAGTTCTAGTCCCCATTCAACACATGTAGAATTCGAAATCATAGCCTTCGAAGTAACAGCCATGCCTATGGACTATGGCTTGCTCAAGGGTTACCATAATTCAAATCTAAACAAACACCATATGATAATCTCAGAGAATTGCAAAGAATTCATGTTTATAGAGTACATGAACTCTCATAAAACATCTCAAACTATCAACTTAGGGGACTAAAAGATTAAAAACCCAAACTTGAATTGAAATTACTTGAATTAAACTGAATCAAACATGAAAATTAGCTACAAGCTTCACCTCTCAGCCTTAGCTGAGAGATTCTAGCCGAGCATTGTCTTACTACAACTAGAACTCAAATAAGAAAACATAAAAACTAGAAAAACCGGAGTTTGGAGGGTTGCAGAAGCTCCACGACGACTTCCGTCCTCTCCCATGACGTCCCTTGGCTTCTATATGATGACCTAGGAAGAGCCCCTAGGTATCCTTTTATAGTGGGAAAGCCCCTTGCGTCGGAAACATCCAGAAATTGCGTAAGGTTACGCACTGCGTAGAAAATCTCAGAGCTTCACGGAGAAGCTTTGTTATGCAGACTGACCGGTCGCACGACTAGTCTGAGTCCCTGATGACCGGTTGCACGACCTGTCGCAAAACATTTGCCAAAAATCCGATTTTAACTTTTAATTCAAGGACTGATCGCATGATCGGTCTGGGCATCAGACGACCGGTCGCACGACCGGTCGTGAATGATCCAGTGGCCTTCTGTGAAAAGTTCTTCTTCTATAAACAATCGGACTGGTTGGACGACCGGTCCCGGCGATGGAAATCCGGTCGCACGACCGGTCTTGGCTTCTGTTTCCTGCTTTCTCCTTGGACTTCTTTCTTCCTTTCTTCTCCTCTCTTTCTACTTTCTTTAGTCCTTCTTCAATCTTCATCCAATGGCTTCAATTGACTCTTTTTAGTCCCTAATTTGCTGAAGTCCGCTCTCATCCCTACAATCACAAAACACACATTAGATGGGCCTTATAAACATGAAAACCATGCATATAATGTGATGTAGTGGACTATGCAATGTATAAATTGGAGGTTCAACAGCCGACCGGTTGGACGAACGGTCGGATTGAGCTGGCCAACCGGTCAAGACCGGTCGGACTATATGTATTTTTAGTCCAAAGGGTTTCCCAGCAGCCACCGACCTATTGGCCGACCGGTCACGACTAGTTGGACCGCTCTAGTCATGCGTCCAGCGAGCTCAGCAGCGGCACCGACCAGTTGGCCGACCGGTCAGACCAACTAGTCATTCCAGTGGTGTCCAAAGGTGTAGCCGACTGGTCAGACGACCGGTCGGACTAACCATTCTTCTTCTTTTTCTTCTTTTCTTTATTCTCTTTTCTCCCTCTTTCTTCTTCCTTCTTTAGTCCACCTTGGACCTTCATTCACAGGTTCTAAATGGACCCTTTTTGGTCTCCAATTGAGTGAAGTCTGCTCTCATTCCTAAAATCGTAAAAAAATGCTTTAGATGGGCCTTTTAAACATGAAAACCATGCATATAATGCAATGTAATAGGCAATGCAATGTATAAATTGAAGGTTCAACACTTAGGCCACAATTTGGGTGATGTTCAGGGACACCTAGGGCCACTCTAAGATGACTAAGGGTTTTCCTAAGATGGTCAAGGTCATCAAAGAGGTTAAGGGTTAGGTTTTGGTCAAGGTTAAGGCACCAAGGCATCACTTTTACCAAATTCTTCTTCCTTGATGCAGTGGGGTCACTTGAGTCTTCGGTCTTCATCTTCATTAAGCTCAACCGACACTAGACTCACTGACGTAAGTGATTAACAAACAAGGTGCACTAGTATGCCACAGAAAAGTGCACTAACAATCTCCCCCTTTGTCAATTACTTACAAAAAACCTAACCTACTAAAACAAAATACATGTTCAAGATATTACATTGATAAAGCATTCAATACAAGACACTTGACATGCCTAATCTAAGCTGCTCCTCTTGAGATTGCTCCCCCATAACCTGTCAATCCCTGCATCATAAAACATAGCAAACTAGTTTTGGTGGGATTTGAGCTTTCTCCCCCTTTTTATTAACAATTGACAAACTATTCTCTCCCCCTTAATGATATATCAATAAGATTCAGGAAAGAGTATATAGTATGTCGCAGTTATAACTATAAGCACATGCTAACAAAGAGATTAAAGGGTGCATGAACATAAAAACATGGAGCATGCTAAGGAACATGATTAACATAGTTATAACTATCTAAGCATAGTTAATCATGCATAATTGGTCAAGGATATACATTTGCAATAAAAGCACAAGGGCTTATAGCCCAATCAACCAACCCTATCGGTATATCATGACCAATATTAAGCAAAGATTAGCATACAATGAAGCATAAAATTCAGAAAAAAATAGCTAATCTAAGCATGGAGATAGTTTAGCAAGCAAATATGTAAGATGAAAGCAAGGCTAAACTACCAAAATTGGGCTTATGAGGCTTGAATCCTATGATTTGCCCATACACATAGAGATGAGGCTGAAATCCTCAGATTTTCCTATTTAAGCATATCTAACTACCCTTACTATTCTATGTTTAGTTTGAAAAGCCTAAGGGTAACTAATTTCCTCAATACCCTTATAAAATGTAGCATGAGGTGAGGGGTTGGGACCTCCTTCTTCTCCTAGAAGGGATAGCGGTTGGGATCCCCTCGTAGATAAGCTGGAAGAGGGTTTGTGGTGGAGGCCGAGAGAACAAGATCTTTATGTTGGCTCTCAACACAAGCAGATTCTCCAGATTCGGACTCCTCCGTATAATCCCAAGTGGCAGCCATTGCCTTTTTACCTTTTGGTTTAGGCCCTTCCGACATTCCTGGGCAATATGGCCACGACGACCGCAACCGTAACAACGAACGGATGAAGGTATGGATGATTTTCCTTTATGTTTATCACCCTTCTTGTCCTTCTTGTCATGGCTACTCCCTCTATCAAATTTGAGGAATCTCTTGAATTTTTTATTCAGTTTCTCTTCCTCATCATCCTCATCATCACTATCTTCCTCCGACTCACTCTTAATTTTCTTATGTTTGTGAGAGGACTTAAGAGCAATGCTTTTCTTCCTAGAGGGGGCCTTAAAGTGTAGTTCATGAGTTTGTAGGGAACCTATGAGTTCTTCTACTTTCATGTTATCTATGTCTCTACACTCCTCTAAGGCAGCTGTCTTGGAGTCAAATCTATCCGGGAGGGACCTAAGTATTTTTCTACAAATCCTACCATCCGGAACCCGATCACCCAAGACAAACATGGAGTTGCAAATATCTGACAATTTAATATAAAACTCCATGAAAGTTTCAGACTCTTCCATCTTAATGTTTTCAAATTTGGTGGTTAAGAGCTGAAGCTTCGAGCGTCTTACTGTGCTAGTTCTCTCGTGGGCAACCTCAAGTATATTCCACACTTCTTTTGCAGTGCGCATGTGAGAATGCGCTAAAATTCGTTTGGGGAAACCGAACTGTAAATCGCATTGAGAGCTTTGGCATTTGCCATGTATTGTTCTCTCTCTGTGTCATCCCATTTGGAATCATCTTTGGGAATGACAATGCATTTCCCATCAACCTCCACTTACACGGTGGGCAAGGTGTATCCATTTCGTGTGCTTAGCCACACCGGACGGTCCATGGATTGGAGAAAAATTCTCATTCTAGCCTTCCAATAGGCATAGTTGGACCCGTCAAAGAATGGTGGACGGTTGGTGGTACTCCCATCTCGGTTAGACATCATGCTAGTGCTTCGGTACCGGATCTTACTCTAGACGGTTACGTCCTTGAAGAGAAACCCGCACTGATACCAACTGAAAGTACGTCGGTAGTCTAACACGACACCCACGTATGTGCGGAAGCTTAAAGAGCAACTAGAATTATGGCTAAACCTATAGGAGGGGGTGATTAGGACCTTTTTTAAAATTCTTTTCGCCTACTTATACAATCAAACTAAATAAGCAAGAACACTTCGGCTTCCAAACCTAAGTGGGTCCAATCACAAGACTAGCATATGGTTAAGCAATAAACAACCTAGTCTAAAGCATGCATAGGTAATCAAAAGATTTGACTAATCAAGCTCCTAACCTATGTGACCTATGTAGACTTGTGAGAATGGATCAATGAGCTCAAGTCTACACAACTAGTGAAAGTACATCTTGTGTGTAGATGTGCCTAATTAGTGCCTAGCATACATTCCTATCAAGCATTCATAATTAGACAATTAAACTAACAATGCTACGATATCAATGTGCTCAATTCAATCACAAACACAAGCATGTATAATGGTTCGACTTTGGATCTACTCCACTCCCGGTTCAAGTACTCAACTTCTTTGAGCACACCGGCATTCACTATCGGAGGTTTTAAATGAGTTTCACCTCTGAACCTTTACACGGACGTTTTACCAGTTCACCTCTCAACCATAACTGAAGTTTTGGACAAAGGGCTAACTCTCAACCCAAACGAAGTTTTGGACATAAACTAAGTCTCAACCCGACGCACGTTTGCTCCCGTGTCGGAGGCTCCCCCTTGGAGACTTAATTTAGGCCCGGCTAATGGGCCAAGGAATGGCTAACGTCCCTAGATCGAGTTTGACAAACAAACTCTAAATGGACTCTCAAAAAGGACAACCTTACTTGTCGGATGAGCCCCTTGTTCAGCGCTGGATTGGGTTGCTTGATCTCCGCTCTCCCGTGCTTCAATCAGCTTCCATTGCTCCCTCGGTCGTGTTGCCGTTGCGTCGCCAATGCTTCAGCCACACTTGATCAAACACCTTGCATGTGATGCCTTTGAGATGCCCAAGGTGCTAGGAGGGTAGGTTTAAGAACTCTACAACTAATGGGAATGGCTTGCCTAGAGATTCTCTCCTACAACGATCTCATCTTAGAGTTTTGGACAAAGATTTGCCAATCAAGAAGGTTCCAAACTCTAGAGATCAAGAGGGGATGAAGGTCATCGTCTTCTTGAGCTTTGAATGCTCTAATCTTGTGTTAAAGAACAAGGAAGATGCCTTGCATAGGTTGAGAATGAGCCTCAAATGGTCTCCAACAATGGTGGCTTCACTCCTCTCGAAATCCCTCTTTTCGCCCCTCAAAACAAGCCAAGCCCTTTTATAAAAAGATGCACAACGGATACAAAACGGGCAAATAATGGCTAATGCCGACCGGTCGTGACCGGTCGGCTAGGGGTCCACCACCGGTCGTCCAGGGTCCACGACCGGTCGACCATAGGCCAACATAAGACAGAAAGCTTGCTGTCTCGTGGAGGAAGACAGTCCGACCGGTCGTGACCGGTCGGCCCCAATGGCCTGCACACTCCAGCACCCCCTGACCTCTCTGGACCTCAGTCCGACCGGTCTTGACTGGTCGGTCCAGTCCATCCGACAGATCGTGACCGGTCGGTCAGGCCTGGGTTCAGCCTGATGGTTGCTGACCTAAGTGCTCTTCAACCCACTTGCTTAGGCCACAATTTGGGTGATGTTTAGGGACACCTAGGGCGACTCTAAGATGACTAAGAGTTTTCCTAACATGGTCAAGGTCATCAAAGAGGTTAAGGGTTGGGTTTTGGTTAAGCTTAAGACACCAAGGCATCACTGTTACCTGATTCTTCTTCCTTGATGCAGCGGGGCCACTTGAGTCTTCGGTCTTCATCTTCATTAAGCTCAACCGACACTAGACTCACTAACGTAAGTGATTGACAAACAAGGTGCACTAGTATGCCACAGAAAAGTGCACTAACAAATGCAAGATTTGGTTAGGGATGAGATGAGATTCCTCATCTAGCAGTTTGTGGACATTTAGAGCAAGGTTGTGTAGAAATTTTTTAATTTTTCTGAAACACCGAAACTCTTTTAAAAAACTTTGTTTCTATGCATTTGAGATGTCATGAGTATGAAAGGATGGAAGATGAACTGATATAATTTTGAAATCTCTAAATTAACTTAAACATGATAGTTTTATATGAAAATGCGGTATAAGTTTGATTACCACTGTTGTAGAAGCAAGAAACAAGTTATCTTGTCCTAGAGGGGGGTGAATAGGACACTTTTTCAATTTCTCAATACAAAGTATTCTTAGAGCACTTTCATCAAACACAAGATATGCAAAATATAAATCAATAAAAGCACATGTGAAAGAAGTAAATCAGTTCATCCACTCACCACACAACAAGAGATTTTTATAGTGGTTCGGTTATGTACCTACTCCACTCCCGGCTGATCCACTCACTCCTTGAGTGGCCGGATTTCACTATCACTATGGTTTTAAATGAGGTTAACCATAAACCTTAACAGCCTACAAAAGGACTTATGACTCAACACATGGATTCATCCTTCCATAGGACTAATCCATGACCACTTAGTCCTACACAAGGGCTTGTCCTACTCAAGGACTTGTCCTACGCAAGGACTCTACCGAGTTTGGGTCTTCAAACTCTGAAACCCAAATCTCTACTTGAGGAGGTTTCTTGGACTCGAAAGACTAAATATACTTAGCTGATTGAGTCCCTTGATGATGCCTTTGTTGAAGAAGCTTCGGCTTGTACGGAAGACGTCTTCTTCAGCTCCCTCGATCAGCAACCTTGCTCCGGATGACCATTGTAGATTCCAAGGTGAGGGATAGAGGTTAGGTTGAGGCTATTTTGGGATATGGCTTTTATATGAGGAAAGCTTCTACCTAAACCACCATTAATGGCATTGATGACAAGAGAATGTCTATGAGAGGTAGGTCAAGATGCCATTAAAGAGGGGTTGAGTTCATGATTCAATCCAAGCTTTGAATGCTTAATCAATGTTGGTCAGATCAACATGGATTGAAGTATGAACTCAACAAATCTAAGGGTTTGGAAGAAGGGGATCTCAAGAAGAAGGCTCACTCAAACCCTAGATGATGCTCAAGGTGTTTTGGGCAAGATCCAACCGAGTTCTATAAATAGATTATGCCATACAACGGTCAGAAAACGGTCAGCTCGATAGGTTCCGATCGATCGGACATAAGTTTTAGTCAAATTTGAATTTTGCTTGAAAACAGGTTCTCCGATTGATCGGACTCAGTTCCGATTGATCAGAATACCCTGTCCGATTGATCGGAATTTCTTCCAGAGAGTTGATGTAATTTTTCTGAAAATTCCTCCGATGGATCGTATCTATGTCCGATGGATCAGAGAGCCCTGTCCGATGGATCGGACAGTCCTCCGATTGATCGTAAAAGAGTCCAGACAGTTTTTCATATATTTGCTAGACAATTGTACGATTGATCGGACATACTGTCCGATTGATAGGAACACACTGTCCGATGGATCGGACAGACCTCCGATGGCTCGGAAAAGTGTCCAGAGAGTTTACAATGTAACTGGACTATTCTCCGATGGATCGGACACAATGTCCGATTGATCGGACATCTATCGGACTATTCTCCGATGGATCGAGTATGTATCGGAGAGAGCAGACTTATAGTTTTTCAATTTTAAAGCAACTTCTGCTACCAAGAACCTTTCCATTGCTGATCTTAATGGAAGGTGGGCTATAGATGGTGCTAAGGGTGTGCCTAGAAAGGATTTGGGCCATCTATAAAAGGTTTTGGGATCAAAGGTTTGAGTGGAGAGGCTTGAAGCTGACTTGATCTTTGAGAAGCTTCTGTCTTCAGCCGCAAGGAAAACTGTCTTCAGCTGCAAGGGGACTCGACGACACAGTAACCATGGTAATTGACAAATCTTTGCATTAACAATCTCCCCCTTTGTCAATTACCAGACAAAACCAAACCTATACAAGTCTTAGTCCATACCACAGACTTATCCTAGATACCAAAACCAAAATACATCATGTCGAAAGAATAAAAACTTTATACATAGACATGACTAATTACAAACAAAATGTACAAACTCAATGTACAAACTAGGCTTCACTTGAACTCCCCCTTTGTCCCTGCACACAAAAGATCAACAAAAAAAGATAACCTGGATCTTTTGGTGGGATAAATTCTCCCCCTTTTTGTCAGTGATTGACAAAGGTTAGTGAAATGAGAATGCAGCACATATGTCATAGACTAAAGGAGGAAATAAACATGATCGTGCCGAGAGAGGAAGCCAACACACACATGGTCATGCAAGGATATACAAGTATATGACAGTAAGCACAGTGGGCTTATAGCCCAAGCAACCAACCTTCCCTCCTGAAATGTATATCATGACCAATAAACCATATATACAAAATCCAAAAGAGGGCAAGAAGCCCAACAAGGATAAGCAATTTCGCACAATTATATGTATATATGCACAAGATAGCCAAAGAGAATGATCATCAGACATAATATCATAACAAGAAAAACATAATGACCATCAGAATATCCAGATATAGGGCATAGCAGAATATCCAAAAAAATATCCAAAAAAAATATATCCAAAAAGTATAACCATCTGACGAACCAAAAAGGTGTCAAAGAAAAGATGCATCAATCAATACAACTATCAACGTCGCTCCAAAAAGATATCTGCGACGACTAGACACTAGGGACCCTAACTGAAAAGATAGGCAGCTATGGAGCAGGGCCAGCGACGTCATCTCGACGGCATGATAGAGCTGAGGTGAGGCTCTGGACAGCATCATGAATGGTCTGCATCAAGCTCTCGAGTCGCGACAGCCGCTCACCATGCTGTGCAAGGGCACCCTCCACTCGATCTAGCTGAGCAGTGATCTGCTTCATGCTGGGAGGAGGAGGTGCCGAAGAGGCGTCAGACTGAAGTCGCCGCTTGACTGAGCGACGAGCTGGGGCAGGCGTTGGTGATGGAGTTGAAGACCTGCTGTGGGTGTCAGCCGACACCTATGTGGGAGTGTGCGAGAAATCCCGATCTTCTACGTCATCCTCTTTTGAAAGGGTCATCTTCTTGATATTGAGGTCCCTGAATGTGCGGCAAGGAATAGGGTGGACCACAATATCTGAGAACCCGCACTCGTGCCCTAATCTGGTAATGAGCCAGCCGAACGGAATGGTGTTGCGGTTGTGTGGCAGAGCGTCCAGAATATGATGCAAAATGATGGATGGGAGACACAGGCGCGTCCCATGACCAACGTTATACAGCAGATTGACCATATTGGCAGTAAGGTCGGACTTGTTGGTACTGCGGGGGTAGACATTGGTGCTGAAGATCTGGTGGAGCACTCGAAACCTGTTAGACATTTCAGATGCCCGTAGTGCACTACCGTCGATCCACTCCGGATTTGGACCCCGACATAAGTATCGAGTCCAATCAGCCCTAAGAGAAGTATCAAGAAGATTGTCATTTGGTTGTGGGGCTGTGGACACGGGAACACCAATCAGGGCGGCTATTGTGTGGGCTGTGACCTGGACGACCCGGCCTCCGACAATAACTTCACATGAGGGAGGGTTTCCAACGGGGTTGATGATTTTAGATAGAAATGTATAAACAACCTCGGGATGGGCTACGCCGCCAAATTGAAGTACAAGCATCCCACCCAATCTGTGCAAGAAGAGCGGGAATGCCAAAGGGCTCCACACATGACTCAGTGACCACTCTCTCATATATAATGGTGCGAGATTGAAACCGAGAGAGAGAGGCTGGACTCTCAGGCTGGGCAAGAGGAGCAGCAGGAGGAGGAGAGCCCTGAGAGGGTCGAGAAGTTTGCAGCTTCTTGGTCCTGGCAGTGGTGGATGGCCCAGCAGCCATCTTGGACTTGCCTTCCGGATCTTTAGGCATGATGTAGCAAGTTTAGAAAGAGGATTTAAACAATGCAGATACCAAGATGGACAGGAAACACTTCAAATCCCTACAAATGATAATCTGATAGAGGAGAGGGACAGAAGAAACCGATCGGATCAAAAAAATCGAACTGACAACTTGGAAGATCTTACCTAGGAGACACGAAGACCCGTTGTTGCTGCAAAGAAGGATCAAGGGAAACCCAGCTGAGCTACAGACCGATCGGATGGGGATGCCCTAGCAAAAGGGTCTGAGAGAAGAGAGGAATAGGGCAGAAATGAAGACCAAATGAATAGGACTCGCGTATTTAACTGTTGAACTCCCGATATTTCCGATTGATCGGACGATGTGTCCGATCCATCGGAAATGCCCCTAGTGAGATTTTAACACTAAACATTTCCTCCCTTCAGCAAATGATTCCCAGCTAATTTAATAAGAGTGTGAGCATGAGAATATCAATAATCACTCAAAAAAATGAGGCTAATTCCTCAGATATACCTATATGCACATGAGTTTCCATTTGGCTAGAATGAGCACACACCGATAGACTTCCGAAGGTGTTCAAACCTTGTGGAATCTAACGGCTTGGTAAGGATGTAGGCCAATTGCCGCTCAGTTTGAATGTATTCAAGATTAATCAGTTTTTCCTCAACGAGTTCTCTTATAAAGTGGTGCCGGATGTCGATATGCTTGGTTCGAGAATGTTGAACCGGATTTTTTGAGATATTAATGGCGCTTGTGTTGTCACAAAAAAGCGTCATTTCATCCTGATTAAGACCATAATCCTTCAACATCTGCTTCATCCAAAGTAGTTGAGCACAGCAACTACTGGCAGCAATATATTCAGCTTCAGCGGTGGACAAAGAGATGGAGTTTTGCTTCTTGCTATGCCAAGCAACTAAGCAGTTTTCGATGTAAAAACAGCCACCGCTAGTGGATTTTCTGTCATCCATATTTCCGGCCCAATCGGCATCGGAGTACCCCGCAATGATGGTTGAGGTGTCAAAGGGGTACCACAAGCCATATTCAGTGGTGCAGGCCACATATCTAATCACTCGTTTTACAGCAATGAGGTGTGATTCCTTAGGATCGGCTTGAAATCTAGCACATGCCCCTACACTAAAGGCGATATCGGGTCTACTTGCTGTGAGGTAGAGAAGACTCCCAATCATACTTCTATATAAATGTTGATCAACACTATTGCCAGATAAGTCTTTAGAAAGTTTAATGGTGGTGGCCATAGGCGTGGTGTGTGATCGACCCGAGTCTAGCCCAAATCTCTTGACCAAGTCTTTTGCATACTTAGTTTGGTTGATAAAGATTCCATTTTTCAGCTGTTTAACTTGCAATCCTAGGAAAAAATTTACTTCGCCAACCAAACTCATCTCAAATTCAGATTTCATTAGTTCAGCAAATAAGCCAGAGAATTCTTCACAGTTAGACCCAAATACAATATCATCTACATAAATCTGAGCAATGAGAAAGGAATCAGCCGTCCTCTTAACAAATAGGGTTTTATCAACACTCCCCCTAACAAACTGGTGAGCAATAAGAAATTGAGTAAGGCGTTCATACCATGCTTGTTGAACCTCCAATTTATACATTGCATTGCCCATTACATGACATGGTTTGCATGATTTTCATGATTTAAAGGCCCATCTAACACATGTTTTGTGATTATAGGAATGAGAGCGGACTTTACTCAATTAGAGACCAAAAAGGGGCCATTTGGAGCCTTTGATGAAGGCCCAAGGTGGACCAAAGAAAGAAGGAAGCAAAGAAAGAAGAAAATAGAAGAAAGAATGGAAGAAAATAAGAAAAAAAAAGAGACCGACCGGTCTTGACCGGTCGGCCATGCTTGCTGGAGTAATACCAAAGAGAGCCTGACCGGTCATGACCGGTCGGCCAGCCCTGTCCGACCGGTCGTGACCGGTCGGCCATGCAAGTTTCAGATTCCAGATTCTAAAACAGCAATGTACTCCCGCACCTGATTTTTCGGACCAGTTTTTTGAAGCCATCCTGATGATATTTGAAAATCCAACACATCCATGTCGAAGAGGAGCTCGACGCCGAACTAACCCAAGTGGTTTCGTGTCGATCGGAGCTACGGATTGACCGTGGTGGCCAAAACAATACGAACTGTCCAGAAAGTTCCAGATTTCGCTGTTTAACTCTGGGCCGGTCCAGAGGACTCATCATTGATGATATGAAGAATCTACTTTGACCATCTTTTAGAACACATCCATATATGAATAACCACAAAAGTTTCAGATCAAAAGGATGTGTGGTTTGATCGTACCGGTTGAAGAAAGATGGACCATCCAGAAAGATCCAACTGCGCAGAGTTTATAAAAGGGCTGAGTGTTCTAATTTTCGGACCATATTCTGGGATTTTTTTGGACAATCTAATCCATCCATCATGTAGAGGAGGAAGTTTTCTACCAATTTTCAAAATTTGAAATCAATCCGACCTCTGTACACTCCAGGGCGTTGAAAGCAAGATGACTGGTTCTGAAGGTACCCAAAGTGCGCGATTTTGAGAGGCGGTCGGTGATGTGATTGGTGGGCCCATTCAGAGGATAATCTTAGAAATATAAATCATCTATGAGGAAGATCACATTACAAGGAAGCTACAAACCAAATTTGAAGGCAATCCGACCATTGGTTAAGCCGTACCAGGCAAAACAAATTCTGCTATGTTGCTGTACTATTGCTGCACTATAAAAGGAGGTGCTCTCTTCTATTCCAAATCAACCAAGGACGTGGGAAGCAAGGAGTTCAAGTCCTAGGAGGCTACCTAGCCTCCTCCAGCTAGTTTTTCTTCCTTTTCTTAGTTCTAGTTCTAGTTTTAATATGCTTTTCCTTAGCTAACCTCTTAGCTAGAGCTAGAGGTGAAATTTGTAGTTGGTTTCAATGCTTTAATTCTTTTATTTCAAGTACCCTTTTCTTAATTTTGGATTTTGAATTTCTAGTTTGAATAAAGTTTGGTTTTTTAGAAGTTTTGTGAGAGTTTGTGTGCTCAGGACATGAGTTCCTTGCAATTCTCTAAGATTACCACGATTGGGTTGTTTGAATTCGAATTGTAGTAACCCTTGAGCATGCCATAGTCCATAGGCATGGCTGTTACTCCGAAGGCTACAAGTTCAAGTTCTATGTGCTTCATTAGAACTAGAAATCTGATTTCCAGATTTAAGTGGGATTGTTGTGCTTAACTGTTATATCTTCCAATTAGATGAGAGATAGGACTTTGATTCTAATTGTGTTGTACTTGGATGAATGGATTGGCATTGGACTACTACAAGTGGATCCTTGATGCTCTAGTTCTTCTTATTTTCAGATTTTCCTATTTCATGTGAAAAACTACTTTCTTAAATTTCTTAGATTCTAGTTATTAGAGTAGTTGGAATTGTTTACTTCTTTCCTTGTGGATCGACCTCGGTCTTACCGAGATTTATTACTACATCGCAGCCTTACACTTGAGGCGAGCGAACAAGTTTTTTTGGCGCCGCTGCCAGGGAAAAAGTTAAACGGTTTTAATTGTTCTAGTAGCTATAGAGTAATCTATAGTTAGGTAGGATTTTCAGTTTTTATAGAAGTAGATTTTCTGATTTTTTTTTACTAACAATTTTTTGTTTGATTTTGTAGGACATTGTTGCTGACATAGATCTCACTCTATTGGGTAACATCTCCCCATATCCCTTCTTTTTGTTCTTTTTTTTTTTATATTAGGGTAGTTTTCAATTTCTTAAAATTTCATCATGTATGATTGGACAAATGGTGCATATAACCATCTTTTGGAAGATGAGATGTCAGACCATGAAATTGAAAGTCTTTATGATTGGGACCATTATAAGCATAAGTATTTTTCTAAGGTTCAATCAACCTCCACTGCCGCCCCACGTAAGACGATGCGTGATTACATTAATGAAAACAATACACATATTGAGGCACAACGTAAGATAATGGAAGAGTATCGGAAAGAGATGAATAATGTTCCACCGGTTAGGACAATGTATGATCACTTGTATGGCTACACATGTCAACAACCATCTAAAAGCCCAACATATGACATGCATAATCCAAATTGGTGGGAGCATCAAAATTTCAACTTGGAAGATGAGCCAACCATGGATGCCAACAACTATCCTCAAGAGTTTCTTTCTCATGAGCCGCAACCGACACAAACTCTTGAGGATGTGCTGCGAGAGTTTATGAAAACAACTGAGCAATACATACAAAACCTCTCGCCATCTCAAAATATTAAACCCAACATTGGGAACACCGAATCAATCCCCAACAATGAGGAGGATGAGGCTATCCAAGTCCCACCTTCTTCGGATTTAATGGATAGACTTTTAAAGGAGATTGATTTCGATGATCCCAATGTCATCATCAATTATGGTGAGTCCACTATCTCTTTTGGATGCTTTGAACTTAATGATGAAGAGATTTCAATGACGGTTGACGAACCCGAGGAATCCATAAAATTTGAAAGTGGTAGTGGGGTTGCCTACAATGAGGGTGTGGTGAATGGTTATGAACCTATGGTTTCTTTTTCCCAAGGGCATAATGATTATGAGTCTCTAGAGGATATGCATGCTAGAGAGATGGCCGAAGTCGATCTTTTTGAGTCATTCCACCAACAACACATGCCAAATTCTAGTGTGGTAGACCTCCCTTTGATTGAAAATTCTATTCCTTTGGATGATGAGGTGGCACAATCTGAAATTTTCAAAGATCAACCAATGTTAAATGATGTGCTTACCACTGAATCTGAAGAATTCTCTTTGGAAGACCTCCTCTCTATAGAGGAGGAATTCCTTACCATTGAAACAGAATTTCTTCAATCATTAAGGGAGGATGAGGACCCTTCATCCGACTATCTCGATTTCCTAGAGGAATGCTTGGCCCACTCTTATGATCTTGATGATGAGATGATTAAGGAGTTGGATATTTTGT
Source organism: Liriodendron chinense (assembly GCA_003013855.2). Classification (NCBI taxonomy): domain Eukaryota; kingdom Viridiplantae; phylum Streptophyta; class Magnoliopsida; order Magnoliales; family Magnoliaceae; genus Liriodendron; species Liriodendron chinense. The sequence continues at coordinate 221,849 of PVNU02001229.1, read as the reverse complement.
TAGACACGGTGTCGGTGCCTGAAGAACACCTTTTTACTGATTTACACTCTTTACCATTGTTTATGGAAACACCGTACAATTCTGAATTTGTGGAAGAGACAACTTTAACTAATGAAAACTTGATGAATGTCTCTCCACCATCATGGGTCCTTCAGCCCATTGAAAATTCTTATTGGGATGACCCATTTTTAATCAATCATAACCCAAATCAGAATTTGAGGAGATATCTTTTTGCTGCTCTTATCTCCTCCTTTTATGCATGTGGTGCACAATACGATTGGACTTCAATGATAAGAAGCACACATGTTTACTGTCGAGCAGGACTTTGGATGGTCCTCATGAGAAATTTATTGAAATTCATGAAGATCCTGCTCAACTTTGATCATGTAGTTGATCGGACTAATCAAAGGTAGGTAGGTAGGTTAGGATTTATTTTTCTGCAATTAGGATTGAATAAGTCTCATCGAGACAATGGAAGATGCTAGAATTGATCAACTTGCTATCTCAGGTACTATTGTTCTCACTCATATTTTACCATTGCTCTCATGTTCATGCTAATTGCATATCTTTTTACATTGAGGACAATGCAAGATTTGGTTGGGGGGTGAGATGAGATTCCTCATCTAGCATGTTGCAACATTTCGAGCCTCACATGCGCAAATTTTTTTCGAATTTTCTAAAATTTCAAAACTCTTTTGGAAAACCGTATTTCCATGCATTCGAGATGATATGAGTATAAGAAGAGGAGATATGAAGTGTGTGATGTTGTAAGTCTTGAATTCTCCCAACATAATGGTTTTATATGTTAGTTCCCCTATTGTTGTGATTGATAGAAAATTTGAACACCTTCACACCAAGTTCACATTACACGATTTTCATGAGTTGAAAGGTTTATGTGATTTGTGGATTAGCTAGACTTTGATATAAAGGTGTTGAGAAACCAAGCCGGGGTATTTTGTCCATCCTTGTCCATGGGAAAATAATGAAAGATATGGATTTTTAAAAATCCTATCTAATTTTAAAAGAAAAAGGAAAGAAAGGATGAAATCGGGAATGAAGGAAAAATGGTGGAAAATTTCGAAAATGGCTACCTATTACCAACCGGGGGATGGTCGAACCGTAACCAAAGCCGGAAATGGGACGTAGTGTGAAAGCCGTCGGAAGGACGGTAAGGCAAATTCCTGTCATAGGCTTGTTGTTGCTCTGTGCACCTTAAAATCCTTGGTTTACTTAATCTATGAAGAAGATGATCCCAGAAACTCATGAGATGAACTTTCACTATGCACACTAGGTTGAATTTGTTCGAGTTCTTCTATTTATCAATCAATCAGTGGGAATTTCATGTAGACACTTATTATGTTTTGAGAGTCCAAGATTTCAGCTTCTATCACCTAATTTTTCCAAATTTTATACTTATACACCTTGGAATGGATAGAATCATGGGTTCTGAGGGAGAGTTGGGTTTGGAGGTTTGAAATTGTTTCACGCATGTTTTGCTCGGGACTAGCAAAAAGCTGGTTGGGGGGTGTGTTGAACCTCCAATTTATACATTGCATTGCCCATTACATGACATGGTTTGCATGATTTTCATGATTTAAAGGCCCATCTAACACATGTTTTGTGATTATAGGAATGAGAGCGGACTTTACTCAATTAGAGACCAAAAAGGGGCCATTTGGAGCCTTTGATGAAGGCCCAAGGTGGACCAAAGAAAGAAGGAAGCAAAGAAAGAAGAAAATAGAAGAAAGAATGGAAGAAAATAAGAAAAAAAAAGAGACCGACCGGTCTTGACCGGTCGGCCAAGGAAGCCCGACCGGTCTTGACCGGTCGGCCATGCTTGCTGGAGTAATACCAAAGAGAGCCTGACCGGTCATGACCGGTCGGCCAGCCCTGTCCGACCGGTCGTGACCGGTCGGCCATGCAAGTTTCAGATTCCAGATTCTAAAACAGCAATGTACTCCCGCACCTGATTTTTCGGACCAGTTTTTTGAAGCCATCCTGATGATATTTGAAAATCCAACACATCCATGTCGAAGAGGAGCTCGACGCCGAACTAACCCAAGTGGTTTCGTGTCGATCGGAGCTACGGATTGACCGTGGTGGCCAAAACAATACGAACTGTCCAGAAAGTTCCAGATTTCGCTGTTTAACTCTGGGCCGGTCCAGAGGACTCATCATTGATGATATGAAGAATCTACTTTGACCATCTTTTAGAACACATCCATATATGAATAACCACAAAAGTTTCAGATCAAAAGGATGTGTGGTTTGATCGTACCGGTTGAAGAAAGATGGACCATCCAGAAAGATCCAACTGCGCAGAGTTTATAAAAGGGCTGAGTGTTCTAATTTTCGGACCATATTCTGGGATTTTTTTGGACAATCTAATCCATCCATCATGTAGAGGAGGAAGTTTTCTACCAATGTTCAAAATTTGAGATCAATCCGACCTCTGTACACTCCAGGGCGTTGAAAGCAAGATGACTGGTTCTGAAGGTACCCAAAGTGCGCGATTTTGAGAGGCGGTCGGTGATGTGATTGGTGGGCCCATTCAGAGGATAATCTTGGAAATATAAATCATCTATGAGGAAGATCACATTATAAGGAAGCTACAAACCAAATTTGAAGGCAATCCGACCATTGGTTAAGCCGTACCAGGCGAAACAAATTCTGCTATGTTGCTGTACTATTGCTGCACTATAAAAGGAGGTGCTCTCTTCTATTCCAAATCAACCAAGGACGTGGGAAGCAAGGAGTTCAAGTCCTAGGAGGCTACCTAGCCTCCTCCAGCTAGTTTTTCTTCCTTTTCTTAGTTCTAGTTCTAGTTTTAATATGCTTTTCCTTAGCTAACCTCTTAGCTAGAGCTAGAGGTGAAATTTGTAGTTGGTTTCAATGCTTTAATTCTTTTATTTCAAGTACCCTTTTCTTAATTTTGGATTTTGAATTTCTAGTTTGAATAAAGTTTGGTTTTTTAGAAGTTTTGTGAGAGTTTGTGTGCTCAGGACATGAGTTCCTTGCAATTCTCTAAGATTACCACGATTGGGTTGTTTGAATTCGAATTGTAGTAACCCTTGAGCATGCCATAGTCCATAGGCATGGCTGTTACTCCGAAGGCTACAAGTTCAAGTTCTATGTGCTTCATTAGAACTAGAAATCTGATTTCCAGATTTAAGTGGGATTGTTGTGCTTAACTGTTATATCTTCCAATTAGATGAGAGATAGGACTTTGATTCTAATTGTGTTGTACTTGGATGAATGGATTGGCATTGGACTACTACAAGTGGATCCTTGATGCTCTAGTTCTTCTTATTTTCAGATTTTCCTATTTCATGTGAAAAACTACTTTCTTAAATTTCTTAGATTCTAGTTATTAGAGTAGTTGGAATTGTTTACTTCTTTCCTTGTGGATCGACCTCGGTCTTACCGAGATTTATTACTACATCGCAGCCTTACACTTGAGGCGAGCGAACAATGCTCGGGGGGCTTGTTTTAACCCATAGAGAGCCTTTTTCAATCGGTAGACTCTTTGAGGGTAACTAGGGTCCACAAACCCTTTCGGTTGTTCAACATAAACCTCCTCATCAAGTATACCATTTAGAAAGGCACTCTTCACGTCCATTTGAATAATTTGAATTTGAGAGCACATGCTATGGACATGAGAATTCGAATAGATTCGAGTCTAGCTACCGGGGCAAAAGTTTCATCAAAATCAATTCCCTCAATTTGAGAGTACCCTTGAGCTACAAGACGTGCTTTGTTTCGAATCACATTGCCAGATTCATCTGTTTTGTTTTTGAAGATCCATTTGGTTCCAATGACATTTTTCTCATTTGGTCTTTCAACTAGAAACCAAACATCATTTCGGGTAAACTGTTGAAGTTCCTCTTGCATTGCAAGTATCCAAAACTCATCATTGAGAGCCTCATTTATATTTTTTGGTTCAATTTTTGAAGTGAAGCACACATGACTGTTGATGGCCTCAAGTTGTCTTCTAGTCTTGACTCCAACATCCGGATCTCCATTGATTTGATTGAGGGGATGATCCTTGATATGTGGAGCATTTCCCGAAGCTATTGAGGCATTGGGAGTGGGAGATTTTTCATCAGGTTTACCTATGTGGCACGGTTCTCCCACTTCATCATCATCCAGTCTTGTGTCTTCTTTGGATTAGTCATCAATGACAACATTTATGGATTCTTGAGTTGTTTTAGTCCTTGTGTTGTACACTCTATAGGCCCGACTATCAGAAGCATATCCTAGAAATATTCCCTCATCGCTCTTAGAGTCAAATTTTCCTAAATTTTCTCTATCTCGAAGGATGTGACATTTGCTACCAAAGACCCTAAAGTACTTGATGTTTGGGACTTTTCCATTCCACAGCTCATATGGGGTCTTATCTAGGCCGGCTCTCAAATAAACTCGGTTAATGATGTGACAAGCTGTATTCACTGCTTCGGCCCATAGATTTTGAGCTATATTTTTACTGTTCATCATGACTGTGGCCATGTCGAGTAGTACTCTGTTTTTCCTTTCTGCTACTCCATTTTGTTGTGGAGTTTTTGGGGCCGAGAATTCATGTTTGATGCCTAAATTTTCACAGAATAGTTCAAAGCGCCCGTCCTCAAATTCCCCCCCATGATCACTCCTAATACGTTTTACTGTGCATTCTTTTTCATTGTGGAGTCGTTTCATGAGTTTCTCAAACTCCTCAAATGTATCCGACTTTTCTTTCAAGAATACAACCCATGCATATCGGGAATAGTCGTCAACAATAACGAAGAAATACCTCTTACCACCTTGACTCATTACTCTTGTGGGGCCTACAAGGTCCATGTGGAGTAGATCAAGAGGTTTTGATGTAGCAATGATGGATGTCTTCTTATGTGCAACTTTGATTTGTTTACCTTTCAAGCATTCAGCACATACTTCTTTTGGTTTCTTCCCAATCTTTGGTAATCCTCTCACCAATTTCTTTCTACTCAACCTAGCAAGGTTCCTGTAATGGACATGACCAAGCCGTTGATGCCATAATTCAGTATCATCATTAATAGCCATGTGGCATACGGCAGATGGTCCCTCATCACCCTTGTTTTCAATCACATAGCAGTTATCTCCAGTGCGAAACCCTTTTAATATTAATTTTCCAGTTTGGTCCATAATTTCGCACATTTCTTTGGAGAATTTCACGGAATGCTGTTCATCACATATTTGAGAGATGCTTAACAGATTATGTTTCAAACCGTCAACACATAGTACATCCTCAATTTTGGGCAATCCTGGCCCAGTGATGGTTCCCTTTCCAACAATCTTGGTAATACTTCCATCTCCAAAGGTAACAGACCCACCATCAAATTCAGCATAATCACAAAACTGAGTCTTGTCACCTGTCATGTGTCGGGAGCATCCACTATCAAGATACCACCTAGTGTTTCTTCCGGCTCTAAGGGCTGTATGAATAACTAAGCATTTGTTCTTTACTACCCATTTAGAGACTATCCTTTTTGGAGAACTAGGTTTCTTGGTTGATTCTAGGGATGTCATTGTTTGGGCATAAGTTGTTGAGGCTTTCTCTTTCATCAGCTCCATGGTTCTTTTGTTCAACTGTTTTACCATTTCTAGGAGCTCTTCCATTCTTTTGTCTTTCTTTGGTGGAGTGGGATAATTTTTCCTCATGTTTGGAGTTTGTTTAGGAGGACTCCACATCTGATTCATCCTTTTACCGGTAGGTACAAATTTACCTTTCAAGTTCCGAACCGGATTCTTAAGGACCAAGCATTCAAACTTTAAATGTCCAACATCTCCGCATGCATGACATATAGGTGAATTTTTCTTAGTAGTGCTTCCTGATGCATTCCTGATCTTTTTAGGTTCTGGGTTACTAACCTTAGTTGGCTCATTATAGCCTAGCCCTCTTGTGTTCCTACAAGGCTTACCTGACTTAAGGATATCATCAAGTTTTTCTCTACTTTGGGCAAATCTTTCATTGAGTTGACTTTCTTGATTAAGCTGCAAGACTAAACACTGATTTGTAGATTTTGCCTTTTTCAGCTCATCTTCTAGGGTATTAATTTTGTCTTGAGCTGCTTTGTTTTTCTTTTCCAATTCACAGATCTGATGGTAAAATCCGTGGTTTTCTCTCTTCACTTCTTGCATTTCATCAGCCAATTTTTTGTTTTCAATATTAGCTTGGCTCAACTTCTTGGTAAGAAGGATGCTTTGACGGAATAGCTCATCATAGGCAACTTGCGAACCTTCATTATCATCCTCGTCATCATCGGAGGATGTCACATTGTGTTCTGATTGCTCATGATCATCATTGTCTCTTTCGCCTTGTAAGTCTGGGACAATCTCAGAGATAGAGGCCATCAGAATTTTAACTGATCCTCTCTCATCACTTTGATCTTCTTCTGTTTCTGAATCAGTACTCCCAAGGTTGTCCCCTGTGGCTGCCATAGCTTTCTTTTAAATTTTTCTTTGGCAGGAGCTTGGCATTCAGAGGCAATATGACCATAGCGACCACAGTTGTAGCACTTGGGATCTTTTGGCTTGTTGTAAGATTTTCCTGTATAGCGCTTTTTGTCAAAAGATTTGCTATTCTTGTCAACCCTCTTTCCTTTGTTTTTGAAGAATTTTCTAAACTTCTTGGCCATAAGAGCCATTTCATTCATATCCAATTCTTCATCACTATCAACTTCAGATTCTTGTGTAGTGTGCGAAGTTTTCAGCACGGTGTTTCTACTTTTTGGGGATTTCTTGAAATGAAGTTCATGGGTCTGTAGAGATCCTAGTAAATCTTCTATTTTCATAGTATCAATATCTCTACATTCCTCAATAGTTATGACCTTGGAAGAGAATCGTTCGGGTAAGGATCTTAGAATTTTCCTACAAATGCGCGGATCCGAAATTCTCTCCCCCAATCCCCACATAGCATTGGTGACATCACTCAGCCGGGTGTAAAAGTCCATGAAATTCTCATGTTCTTCCATTTTCATATTCTCAAACTGAGTTGTCAAGAGCTGAAGTTTTGACCTCTTGACTGTACTAGTCCCTTCATGTGTAGTTTCAAGGATGTCCCAAGCTTCTTTGGATGTTGTGCAATTACAAATTCTTTTGAACTCATCCGCTGAAACGGCACAAAAAATAGCATTGAGTGCCTTTGCATTGCTAATGTATCTCAGTTTTTCAAGATCAGTCCATAAGTCATCAGGTTTGACTGTGGTGGTGGTGACACCCTCTGTGGTAGTGTTCAAGAGGGGTATTTCATATTTGATTTCCACAGACCTCCATGTTGCATGATCCAATGATTGCAAGAAAACTCTCATTCTTGCTTTCCAATATGCGTAGTTTGATCCATCAAAATATGGAGGTTTGGAAACCATACTAGAATCCCCTTTTGACATGATTTCAAGCTTCTAGAGACGGATCACACTCCGGTCGGTTACGCCTTTGAGGAGGAACCCACTCTGATACCAATTGAAAATGCGGTATAAGTTTGATTACCGCTGTTGTAGAAGCAAGAAACAAGTTATCTTGTCCTAGAGGGGGGTGAATAGGACACTTTTTCAATTTCTCAATACAAAGTATTCTTAGAGCACTTTCATCAAACACAAGATATGCAAAATATAAATCAATAAAAGCACATGTGAAAGAAGTAAATCAGTTCATCCACTCACCACACAACAAGAGATTTTTATAGTGGTTCGGTTATGTACCTACTCCACTCCCGGCTGATCCACTCACTCCTTGAGTGGCCGGATTTCACTATCACTATGGTTTTAAATGAGGTTAACCATAAACCTTAACAGCCTACAAAAGGACTTATGACTCAACACATGGATTCATCCTTCCATAGGACTAATCCATGACCACTTAGTCCTACACAAGGGCTTGTCCTACTCAAGGACTTGTCCTACGCAAGGACTCTACCGAGTTTGGGTCTTCAAACTCTGAAACTCAAATCTCTACTTAAGGAGGTTTCTTGGACTCGAAAGACTAAATATACTTAGCTGATTGAGTCCCTTGATGATGCCTTTGTTGAAGAAGATTCGGCTTGTACGGAAGATGTCTTCTTCAGCTCCCTCGATCAGCAACCTTGCTCCGGATGACCATTGTAGATTCCAAGGTGAGGGATAGAGGTTAGGTTGAGGCTATTTTGGGATATGGCTTTTATATGAGGAAAGCTTCTACCTAAACCACCATTAATGGCATTGATGACAAGAGAATGTCTATGAGAGGTAGGTCAAGATGCCATTAAAGAGGAGTTGAGTTCATGATTCAATCCAAGCTTTGAATGCTTAATCAATGTTGGTCAGATCAACATGGATTGAAGTATGAACTCAACAAATCTAAGGGTTTGGAAGAAGGGGATCTCAAGAAGAAGGCTCACTCAAACCCTAGATGATGCTCAAGGTGTTTTGGGCAAGATCCAACCGAGTTCTATAAATAGATTATGCCATACAACGGTCAGAAAACGGTCAGCTCGATAGGTTCCGATCGATCGGACATAAGTTTTAGTCAAATTTGAATTTTGCTTGAAAACAGGTTCTCCGATTGATCGGACTCAGTTCCGATTGATCAGAATACCCTGTCCGATTGATCGGACAGATGGTCCGATTGATCGGAATTTCTTCCAGAGAGTTGATGTAATTTTTCTGGAAATTCCTCCGATGGATCGTATCTATGTCCGATGGATCGGAGAGCCCTGTCCGATGGATCGGACAGTCCTCCGATTGATCGTAAAAGAGTCCACAGAGTTTTTCATATATTTGCTGGACAATTGTACGATTGATCGGACATACTGTCCGATTGATCGGAACACACTATCCGATGGATCGGACAGACCTCCGATGGCTCGGAAAAGTGTCTAGAGAGTTTACAATGTAACTGGACTATTCTCCGATGGATCGGACACAATGTCCGATTGATCGGACATCTATCGGACTATTCTCCGATGGATCGGGTATGTATCGGAGAGAGCAGACTTATAGTTTTTCAATTTTAAAGCAACTTCTGCTACCAAGAACCTTTCCATTATTGATCTTAATGGAAGGTGGGCTATAGATGGTGCTAAGGGTGTGCCTAGAAAGGATTTGGGCCATCTATAGAAGGTTTTGGGATCAAAGGTTTGGGTGGAGAGGCTTGAAGCTGACTTGATCTTTGAGAAGCTTCTGTCTTCAGCCGCAAGGAAAACTGTCTTCAGCCGCAAGGGGACTCGACGACACACTAACCATGGTAATTGAAAAATCTTTGCATTAACATTATATGTGAATCTCCCTATTTATATGATCGATCGAACATTTGAACACTTTTGAGTCTATTTCACAGTACATGATTCTCATGATTCGAAAGGATGAGTTGATTTGTGGATTGGTTACATTGAGATTTAAGGTGTTAAGGAACTAAGCCGGGGTACTTTGTCCATCCTTGTTCAAGTGAAAATAAGAGAAAAGAACAAAAGATATGGATTTTTAAAAATCTTATCTAATACATGATAAAAGAAAAGAAAAGAAAAAGAAAAGAAAAGAAAAGAGAAAGAAAAAAAGAAAGTATGGGTATTATTGTATATTTGTGAAAAATTTCAAAAAGGGCTACCTATTACTAACCAGGGGATGGTCTACCCGTAACCAAAGCTAAAAATGGGAAGTAGTGTGAAAGTCGTCGAAGGAACGATAAGGCAAATTCCTGTCATAGGCAATTGGTTGATCTGTACACTCTTAGATTCTTAGTTTAGCTGATTTATGAAAAGGTAATCCTGGAAAGTCATGAGATGAATATGCACAATGCACACTAGACCATACATGTTCGGATTCTTCTATTTGTCAAAAAAAATCAATGGGGATTCTATGTGAACACTTATTATGTTTGGAAAGTTTGGGACTTCAATTTCTCATTATTTTATTTTTCTAAATTTTGCACTTATATGTCTTAAAGTCTATAGAAACATGGTTTCCAAGAGAGTGTTGAGTTTTTAGAGAAGTGGATTGTTTTATGCTTTTTTTGCTCGGGATTAGTAAAATGTTAGTTGGGGGGTGTGTTGAGCTTCTAATTTATACAGGTCTAACCCCAATTCATCACACATTATGCATGGTTTGCATGTTTATTAGACTATTCTAATGCATGTTTTGTGATTGTAAGAACGAGACGGAGACTTCACCAATTTAATGCTTAAAAGGTCACTTTGTACACAATAAAGATCAAAGGAATACAAGACCAAAGGTAGAGTAAGGATGCATTGAAGACAGAGGAAGAAAAGATGAAAATCAGCAATTTCACATGCCCACTGGCCGACCGGCCAAAACCTCTAAAAACAGTGAATTCGTTGTACAATTTTTGTGAAGGCCGGCCACTTGACCGTCCGGCTAGTGGGTCGGCCAATGCAAATAAAGGTCTAGAGGTTTTGGGGTTTTAAGGCACTTTCTCCGGCCGGTCGGCTGGTCAACACCTAAAAACTTCTAGAACTCCGAAATTCTCTGCACAAAATGCTATTTTTACGGGATTTCTCGAAGATTCTTCGCAGATAAGACTCAAAACCTATCAAAGGATTCTTCTACCTTGCTCCTAAGGTATCCTAGAAGAAGTCGTAGAAGGCAAAGGAAAGCTCCGTGGAGCGTCTGCAACTCTGATTTTTCTAGTTTACATGTTTTTCTTTAGTTTTTCTTTCAATTCTAGTTGTAGTATGACAATGCTCGGCAAGAACCTCTCAACTAGGGCTGAAAGGTGAAGCTTGTAGTTAATTTCATGTTTAATTCAGTTTGATTCAAGTACCTTTTCTTCAAATTGGATTTTTGAATGTTCTAGTTTGAATAAAGTTGGTATTTTTATAAGTTTTATGGGAGTTCATGTACTCCGAACATGGATTCCTTGTAATTCTCTGAGATTATCATGAGTGTCTTAATTAGATTCGAATTGTGGTAATCCTTGAGCATGCCATAGTCCATAGGCATGGTTGTTACTCCAAAGGCTACATATTTGAATGCTGTGTGTTTGAATAGGACTAGAACTTGAATTCCTAACTTAAGTGGGATTGAATATACTTCAATGCTTTATCTTCCAACTAAATAAGAGATAGAACTTCGAATTTAGTTATGTTTTATGCTTGGATTGAATGGATTAACATGAGATTGCTATGAGTGGATCCTTTAAGCCTTAGTTTCCCCTCTCACATTAATCAGACTTACTGTTTTAAATTGTTGTTTAGTCTTAATCTTCATAATTGATATCCTAAACTGTTTGAATTAAAGTTGCTGAATTAAGTTAGGATTGTTTACCTAATTCCCTATGGATCGACCTCGGTCTTACCAAGATTATTATTACATCACAGCCTTGCACTTGAGGCGAGCGAACACCTATGTTCTGAAATTTTATGTGATGGAAGATCTAGTGAGACTAGGTGAAGAAAATGGACCCAATCACTGTATCGTAACTGTTAATCAAGTCATTTTCAAGATCAGTCAATCTAGGTAGTGAATCACCAAGAAAATAGTGTATCCCGACTTTATTGTTCAAGTTAAACACGTTGAACAAATAAGAATATGAAAAAGATTAGCCCTTGATCATGTTTTTAAGAAATCCAATCAAAGTGGGAGGTGTGGACGTCCACTCTTCCTATTCCCCTATTAGCTCACACATCCCCCACCTAAATTCTAGCCCTAAATGTCCTTAAAGGGGGGGGAAGGGGGGGGGGGAGAGAGAGAGAGAGAGAGAGAGAGAGAGAGAGAGAGAGAACCATGGATGTCTATTCCCTTAGGCGACATCCACCTCCTTAAGCTTTGCACGTGTGGCCCCTCTCTACTAGCCCTTGATCGTGTACACGCATGCTCCATCCTTCAAGTTCAACCTAGGGTTCATTTAAGACTAAGGTGAGGAATCCCTGTAGGCTTATATACAATTCTAATTAGTTTTCTCTTAAAATCTAGGCACAAATTTATTATTGTTTCAATTCATAAAACCCTTGTTAATTCTCTATTTTATTGAGTTTAATTGTTGTAAATTTAATGGTGATTGGTTGAATGCATGATTGGATAAGGTTTAATGGAGAATCGACCCATGAATAAGCTTATACCCTAACTACATCATGCTGGGTTCATAAACTATAAAGATGTGTTAGTGGAAACCCCATCCAGGGTAAGCCATGTGGACCTATGGTTCCTAAATTGAAGTCATATGTTGAAGGATCTCATGGAAAAGTATAGATCAATGAGTTAACCCATTGTGACGAGCTAACCGGCCGAGCCTATAAGGTATGCCTACTAGGTTAGCCCATATGGAGGCACTGATAATTTTGTTTGTGTGAAGAGATACCTTTACTTGAATACAACATGATTGAAGTCTCGCCACCACTTTGGGTTCTTCAACCCATAGAGAATCATTACTGGGAAGATCAATATTTTGTTAGTGCACTTTTCTGTTGCATGCTAATGCACCTTATTTGTCAATTACATAGGTCCTTGTGTCTAGGTGTTGGTTAAGCCTAAAGAAGATGAAGACCGAAGACTAAGTGGACTAGCTACAACAAGGAAGAAGAAACAAGTATATGAGATGTCTTGGTGAGCCAAAACCCTTGAATCTAAACCAAAACTAAACCTTTAAATGACTTGACCTAATAGATAAACTTTTAATCATCCTAGAATGGCCTTAAGAATCCCAGAAGACTAAGCATTAGAATGCCTAAGAGGTTCATGATCTAATGTAAACAAACACATTAAACAACAGAACTCATGTGTTTGGCGACTGGCTAGAGACTAATCGTAGGCAACATGCGACCGGATGTAGGTACCAAGTGACCAAACGTCAGAGGCCCAAATCAGGACAGCAAGTGACTTTACTAATTAGATCAGTCGCTGGAAAATCAACTTGTCACAGGTCATTTGCAATCGGTCGCAAGACCCGTGCGACTTGTCACCTGAGGCCCATATTAGGTCAGCAAGTAGACTTTGATTCTAGCCTAAATTAGACGAATCGTAGCTTAAATGCGACTGGTCATTGACCCATAGTGACCAATCGCAAGCACTAAGCGACCGATCGACATTTAGCTGTTGGCTGCCGTTTTTCAACCGTTGGAGCTTTTCTATACAAAGACGGCGCATGGTTTAAGGGCAGCAGAGAGAGAATTTAGTGCATTAGAAGCCACTCACATTTCTCATATCATTAGGCTCTAATCTTATCCATACCCAAGTCATCTTCCTTATGATTTATCACAAATTGGAGCATTCAAAGTTCAAATGAAAATGAACTTGCTGTCTCTTAATCTCTGGATATTTTAGAAACTTACACCATAGGTATATCCTTTGTCTGAACCTCTCTAGAGATCCAAATAGGTAAATCCTTCTAGGCTTTCAATATACAACTAGCTGTAGAAGATTCATCCTATCTCCTGACACCTCGGGCATCTCTTGAAGCATCAAATGCAAGGTAGCTGATCAGTCAAGCTGAAGCCTTAGCAAAGCATCGACAACATGATCGAGGGAAAAAAGGAGAGCTAATTGAAGCACAAGAGAGCAGAGATCAAGCAACCCAAGAAGGCACTACACAAGGGGTTCAATCTAACAAGTGTCATTGTAAGAGTCCAGTTGCACTCTTTCCTTGTAGAGGATTGAGTGTGAGAGTTTAGAATTAAACTTGACCAAGTCTCCAAGGGGAGCCTCCGACAGAAGTGTACGCTAGGTTCTTGAGTAGGACCGAAGGGTTAGGAGGAACCTATAAACTCTTGGGTTTGAAGGAACCCGTAAACATTCAGGTTGAGTGATTATCCTGTAAAATCTTAGTCATAGGTTGGTAGGAACCTTATCAAACTCCTCGGTAGAGTGGAACTGATTTAAAACACCTAGGTTGGGAGGAACATAATTTAAACTCCCTTAGTGAAATTCGGTGTACTGAAGGGGTGAGTACGGCAAGCAGGAGTGGAGTAGGAAAATCGAACCACTATACATCATTGTGTTTGTGATTGTCATTTAAGCACTCTTTTATTCATGAATTGTCTATTTAATTGTTGAATTCTATTAATGTTTAAATGAGTTAAATGTTATGTGTTAGATAGGTACAATCACACACAAGATGTATGTTTACTAGGCTTGTAGACATAAGTTCATCATAATGGATCTCATATTGTCTACATAGCTTTTTAAACTAGTTGCTTAATTAGGATTATCTGTTATAGCTCAGATATTTACAAAATGATTAAAAGTTCAACATGTTTCATCATTTATAATCTATGTGCTTAGGTTAGTTTATTTAATTGTTTAATCTTTTGTAGCCTTTGTGATTGGACCCACTTAAGCTTGGAAGCTAAGTGTTACTTGGTTAATTAGTTTATAACTACTAATTAGTTTAATTACGCAAGAGTTTTTTTAGGGATTTAAAATGGTCCTAATAAACCCCCCCCCCCCAAAGGACTTAGCCATAGTTCTAGCCAGCTCCACCAAGCTTCTACGTGCAGCGTGCAGATGTGGTGTTAAACTACCCACGCGATTTTATATTTGAATATCAATTCCCTAAACAATTCATTTAGGAGATGCCTTTTTTATGATCCTATCTCCTTTCCTCATACATGTGGTGATACTTACTTCTGGCCTTTAATGATGATGAGCACCCACGTATATTGTCGAGTAGGACAATAGATGGTCCCAATGCATAATTTGTTAAAATTCATGATGATCTTGCTCCAATCTAACCATGTGGAAGATCTGAATAAAGTAGAGTAGGTTAGGTAGGTTAAGTTTTATTTTCTACATTAGGTTTGTTTTTTTAGGTTGAATAAGTCTCCTAATTTGACGGAGATATTGAATAAGTCGCCCCTTAAATAAGTTTCTCTTTGGGGTACTTTCTCTCACTCACTCTTTATTTTTCATGGCTCTCATGTTGCTTGTATTACATATTTTTCTTACATTGAGGACAATGTAAACTTTAGGTTGGGGGGTAAGATTCATGTGGAATCACTAGTTATTTTACAAGTTTTAAGCAATTTCAACAAATGAGCAAAATTTGAATTCACAATTTTTTTTTTTTAAGTTTTTAAATTTTTAGATTTTAAACTTTCTTAGAATTTTGGATTTTTGTGTACTTAAGTGCATATGATTGTGAAATGATGAGATGTATACTATAGGTCTTTTGAAACCTAGAATCTATCTAAATAGTAGTTGTTGAATGAGTTCTTTTATTAATTAATTAGAATAAAATTTTAAACATTGATTGAGCTTAGAATTCACAATTCACATCTAGCTTGTAAGTTCTCTAAAAGGTAACCTGAAATTCATAAGTTATGTAGATGATTACTTAAAGGTGCAAGGATCCAAGCCTGTGGAGTTTGTCCATCATATTCAAGAGAGGTATTGGAAAAAGAAAAAAAAAAGAAAAGAAAAAGAGTACTGGGAAAAAAAGTGAATGAGGAATTGAAAAAGAAAAGAAAAGAGAAAAAGAAATCAGCTAAACATAGTTGTATCAAAAAGGGCTATCTATGACAATAAAAAATTAATGAGATTAACGTGAAAGTCATTGATGAAAAATCCAAAGCTAAAAAATTCTCATTGATCAGTAAGACAAGTTTTGGTTTAGGCTTGTGTTCATCTTACCACTTCATAGTGATTTTTTTTTTGATAACTCTGTAATGGAAAGTTGACCTTTATTAACTAATGAGTTAAAATTCATCGAGCACTTTGGGAACTAGATGTTTGAATGAGTTCTAGTGATTAATTAATGATTTGAAACATGGTTTGATTACTTGTTGATTATATTAGAGTCTAGGTTGTCAATTATCTTATTACTTAAGTCTTTATGTTCATCTTTTTTTTATCTTGAGTTACACAGAAACCATCCTTCTGAGGTAGGATAGAATTTAGAATTTGGGAATGTCTTTCCCATGTTTTGCTTGAGGATTAGCAAAATGATGGTTGGGGTGTGTGTTAAGCCTAAAATTTTACATATTTATCTCGTACTTAGCATTGATTTTATTATATACATTAAGTTAATTAGTCTTAATTATGCATATTTCATATGCAATGAATGATTAAACGACTAAGACCAAATTCATGCTAAAAAATATTAAAGCCTAAAAGGAATTTAAAAGAAAAATCTTAAAGAAATCAAGTTATAAGACCTGAATTGGCCAGAAAGGCGAAAATCCAGAACTGCAGAGCCAGAAAAGCAAAATCTAAAAAGTTCAAGAAATGACCCTACAAGTTGTTGTTTCACTGTAGGGTGGTTCGACAATGCAGTTAACTTTTCAATTTTCATAGTCGAACAGTCAAACCAATCTATAAGACGATCCAACAATGTGCGGGACTAAGTTAGTTTGCGATTTCTTACGCAATTTAGAGGCATTGCTTGCGGTTTTTCTATAAAAGGAGGTGTTTTAAACACTCCAAAGCAATCCAAGGATGAAGCAAGGAAACTTCGGGCCATCCTTCTTCTAGTTTTTCTTCTCTTTTAGTTATAGTTCTTAGGTTTTTATGTTTTTTATAGCTATACTTAGCTAATCTCTCAGCTAAGGCTAAGAGGTGATACTTCTAGTTTATTCTTAAAGTTCTAATTCAGTTTGATTTTGGATTTTTTTAATGGTGAACTATGCACTGATTAGTTTGAATAAAGTTGAAGATCTCTTGTGATTGAAGATACATGGAATACTTATGAGTTTCTGAGAATGATCAAAATAGTTTATAGGGTTTTGATTTCTGAAAACCCTAAGATTCATCATGATACGATGAATACTTCGAGTTCTCTATGAGTTGAAATAGTCAATTTTTAATTAGAACTAATCTAATGAAGTTCATAATCTGTTTTGTTCTCATTTAATGAGAATAATTCATTGAATTGAGTTTGAATGAAGTTTTGGTTTGGTTCTGCTTTGATCTAGTGACATGATACTTAGGAAGGCCAAAGTTATGATCTTGCATGTTTAGTAAATGATTGATCTGTATAATTCATGTTATGGATTCCCTACGATCAATAACTTAGTATTTAATTAGGAAACTAGATCGATGGATGTTTTCATATATTGGATTGTTGAATTATGATTTAACCGCTCTATTATCCAGCTGGATAAGATAAGATTCCGATTCCAGTTAAGTTATCAATCGAATCAATTGAACAATGCATTATGAATAACTAGAAATGGATCATTGATGCTCTAGAGTTTAGTTTATTAATTTTCTCTTTCATAATTGATTCATTTATCCTCGATTCAAATTCTATTTAATTTAGTTAGTTTAGTTTTAGACCCTATATAACCTTTAAGTGTTTAGACCTATTTTCCTCTCCGTGGATCGACCTCGGTCTCGCCGAGATTATTACTGCTTCGCAACCCTACACTTGGATTTGTGAAGAGGCAGACAATTTGAGCAAAAGAAGGGAAAGTCTCAATTTAGATCCAAGTTAAAAGGCAAAGGTAAGTTGAAGTGTTGGAATTGTGGGAAATTGGGACACATGAAAAATGATTGTCGGAACCCTAAAACCCGGAAGGAGGAGATGTTATAGGCAAAATTAGTTGTGGAGGGGTCGCATCTCCTGGATGCGAGCGGCTCGGCTCGTGGTCGTCAGGAGAGGTCGCATCTCCTGGATGCGAGCAGCTCGGCTCGTGGTCGTCAGGAGGGGTCGCATCTCCTAGATGCAAGCAGCTCGGCTCGTGGTCGTCAGGAGGGGTCGGATGCGAGCAGATCGGCTCGTGGTCGTCAGGAGGTGTTAACGTCAGATTTTGTAACAGGACCCTCCGGTCGTTCACCTTCTCTCCAACAGGGATTTCTTCCGCCTGGACCTGTAAGAAGACAGAAAGCAACTAGGGGTGGCTGGTGTCCAGCCGTTAGCCCTCCGATGCTTAAGTCAGGCAAAGCAAGAAGAAGAATATCCAAGCAAAACGAGGCTAGACATTGAATATTGTGTACTTGTCTCTTAATGGAGTCATCCCTTTATATAGATCTGAAGTGATCCAATATGTTACGTAAGATATCGAGATCCCGCTGATTTCGTGGGATAAGACTCTTATCCTTAGATAGAGGAGTGATTTAATCCAACAACTCATCCGTCAGTTACGTTCCTTGAGAGTAATCCCTTGAGATACGGAACCATTGAAGAAGATAAGTCGGAATCGGCCTATACGGGCTGCTGGAACTATTATACGAAGACCGTCCAAACCAAAAGCAAAAACTCATGACTGCACAGATGTCGGGAGCTGCTCGTGTCAGGAATACTCGCATTCAGAAGGCACGACCCCTTCTGCCGAGCGCGAGCCGAGCTGCTCGCATCCAGGAATGCGACCCCTCCTGACGACCACGAGCCGATCTGCTCGCATCTGACCCCTCCTGACAACCACGAGCCGAGCTGCTCGCATCCAGGAGATGCGACCCCTCCTGACGACCACGAGCCGAGCTGCTCGCATCCAGGAGATGCGACCCCTCCTGACGACCACGAGCTGAGCTGCTCGCATCCAGGAGATGTGACCCCTCCACAACTAATTTTGCCTATAACAGATGCCCCCTCAAAACCCTTGGTATTGGAGAGAGCTATGCCATGGGTTTTGTCTATATGTGGAGCTGGCGGGTAGAAGAAAAAATGCATCATTCACTTAACGTGTTTCCGCATTTATGATGGCCAGCTTTTTCGCAGCTTTTCCAACCGCCAGAAATGAGGCGTCGGGTGCCACGTGCCTCTGTAATTAGTGCTAGCGCTCGTTCGTCTGGTGTGCCTGATGAGAAACTGCTGCGTGTCTAGCAAATCAAACGGGATGATTGCGTATAAATACCGGACTTAGAAAAAATTCCTTCATTTTCGAATTTTCTGCTTGCGGGGCTCTTTGCTTTCTTCTTCCTTTGCTTCTGGTGCGAAAAACCTCTTCACAGAGGTAGTCCTTCTCCAACTTTCTCCCTTCATTTCTGCTCCCTTCATCTTTCTTTCTTGCTTTTCTATTTGTAATGGCAGGGATCCTCCGATGAAGAGATTGTTCCCTTGGGAGATCACACCCCTGATTCTTCCGAATCCAACAACGCGAGAGTACCGGCGGGGAGATATTCTGTCTCCGGCTATTCTTCCATTTTGACGGAGGAAAGACTCTCTAGCCTTAGAGAGACATATCGGGTCCCAGACTCTGTTTCGTTCAGATTACCTGGGAGAGGGGAGACAGCCGATGCACCGCCACCAGGGTGTGTGGCTTTTTACGAATATTTTTTCAAAGTGGGCGTAGGTCTTCCCCTCCACCCTTTCATACGAAATTTCCTCCGTCTCTACAAGATTGCCCCGGGCCAACTAATAGTAAACGGCTGGCGGGTACTTCTGAGTGCTTTCGTCCTTTGGAAGCAAGCGGGTAACGAGGAGTTAACCGCTGAGGAGTTTTTAAGGTTATTCCAGCTGAAGAAGGCGCCAGCTAGCGAGGGTTGGTACTACCTATGCTTCTGGCACCGGAATAACTTTATCTTGGGGAACCCTTCTTCCAACTGCCCGGGACGGAGAAAAAAGTGGTTCTACGTTTCTGGCAACTGGGAGTCCGAATTGGGCTCCGACCCTAAAGGCCATAACGTTAATCGCCATTTTGGCGAAGGTGGGTTAAGTGTTCGTTTATCTGTCCGAAAGAAATAATGCTTTTGCTCTATTGACAATTTAATCGTGCCTTCTTTTTTGTTCGTAGGAATCCCGATTGGTGTGAAGCTGAACCTGCGAGGAGGACTCAACGAGAAGTTAGTTAGAGTCTACAAGCTTCTCGCGACCACACGCCACGTCAACGTCGCACTAGAGCCTCGTCATCTCTATGCAGCGGGTCTCATCTACCGAGAAGAGATGACGAATGTTAGAGACAAGAGAGGTGCATTGGGGGTACTTCCCCGTCTGAAGGGCGCAGCCTCGAAGAGGCAAAAGAAAACCGCGGGGGGTCCTTTTAATGCGCCTGCTCCAACAGAGGGGTCATCTCGCGGCCCTCAACCACGTGGGGCGGCTTCGGGAGGGATCGCTATGACTTCTCGTACGACCGCGACCCCTCCGGTCAACGCTACCCCTCTATCCACCGTGCCCCCTCCAGCTGACCTGCCTCGTCAGCCAATTATCAAAGTAGCCGACAACTCGCCGAAAGGCGATCGAAGAGGAGGGGGACTCCCTCAAAGGGGAGCTACGTGCGAGCCGGCTATTGCTCGCGAATCGCTGACCCCCTCTCTGGGTACAGCGGGTGCTCGCGAGGCGAGCTCGAAGGAGATGGTGGTGGCCCAACCTTCTGGGTCGGGAACTTTTGTCATCCCACCGCACTTGCATCCCATATGCGAGTTCATGTTTGACAAAATAACTCCCAACTCCTTCGGAGCTCTCCCCGAACCAAGCCCGGAAACCCTTTCATCAGATATCAGGGGTGAGATTGCTGCAGGTAACCATCCTTACATTGTCTTACTTTTTCATATATATGTGTATATATATTTATTGATATGGCGGGCTACTCTAATTTCCCTTCTTTCTCACATTTTTTATAGAGCCTGGATCTCACGCTTCGAGTCAGACGTGACATCGAAGCAGCCCGCCGCAGCGTGGAAGATGCGGAGAAGAAGAAGAAGACGATGGAAGCAGAGGTCTAAGGGCGAGACCGCTTCGTGAAGGCTCTGGAAGTTCAGATCGCCAAGCTGGATGAAGAGAAGAAGATTCTCCTCGTCAAAATCCAATCCCTGACTGAGCGCTTTTAGTCAGTGGACCTCCAACTCGCAAAGCTTCAAGAGCTTCATACTAAGAGCGAGAAGGAGAAGGAAATCTTCCACCAGGACAAGATCCAGCTTGAAGGGCAGTTCAAGGACGCTCGGACCAAGCTTGAGGAGGCCCAGCAGCGGCTTAAACAGCTAAAGGATGACTCCATCCACTGGGAAGAGGAGCGGGTGGCTCTCGTTCAGATGGTATCTGACGAGGGTCCTCGCACCGTCCAGGAGTTTCGTACTTCTCCACTTTATGATGAAGAGCGATATGAAGCGTATATCGCTGGTCGCGATTTCGCAGTCAGAGTTATGCAGCAGATCGCTCCGACTTTTAATGTTGAGGAGTTCGATAAAATGGCTTTCGAGGTCGCAGCTAGAGAACGAGCTGCTGCCGAGAATAAAGTCACCGGGGCTACAGATGTTGTTCCTGCTCCTGAAGCTGGTCCCGAGGCTGAGAGCTGCAAGCCTGCGCAAGATGGGGATGATCAACCTTGACCTCAGCACCCTCCTATGTCATGTATTATATTTTTCTTTCTTTTTTTTTGTATGCTTTTGAGAAGAAATTTGTAACTGTCTTGACCTTTTGGTCATCATTTTAATGAACATCTATTTCTTCAGTGTTGCGTATTCTCCTTATCTTTCATTTTTGCTTTGTGTTGATCACATGTTGACTCATCAGGGGATGCGACTCCTTAATTCGAGCACGAGCTGCGCTGCTCGCAGTTAGGGTGAATGACTGTGACCCCTTAATTCGAACATGAGCTATGCTGCTCGCATTTAGGAGGTGCGACCCCTTATACGAGCACGAGCCAAGCTGCTCGCATTTAGGAGGTGCGACCCCTTTCATCGAGCGCGAGCATCTAACTCCGAAAAAAGTGAATCAGACTCAATCCGGGAGTCGTGTGACCGTGTTCGCGTTGAGATAGACTGATCTATCGATTGAGATTTTGATTTCACCAAGGGCAAAAGATTGGTCAAGAGAGCACGTATGCTCTCTTCGGGGCTATTCGAGTCCAAGTAAATGGAATAGCGACCAAAAGATGGTTTTAACCCTACCAAAGGTAGGCGATTGGCCAAGAGAATGTATGTATTCTCTTCGGGGCTTTTCAAGTCCAAGTAAATGGAATAGCGACCAAAAGATGGTTTTACCCTACCAAAGGTAGGCGATTGGCCAAGAGAATGTATGTATTCTCTTCGAGGCTTTTGAGTCCAAGTAAATGGAATAGCGACCAAAAGATCCTTAATTCATTTGAACATCGTTTAAGAGTCACATCGCATCAAGGGAAGTATTGCAACAAGTGTTCCACATGCCAAGGGCGACGTACGGGTCTTCCTTGTATATCTTCAAGATAGTACGTGCCGGGTCGCACGATTTTGACGACTCGATACGGGCCTTCCCAATTCGGGTCAAATGATCGAGCAGTGACCCCAAGGTTTTGTCTGAGAACCAAATCACCTAGTTGGAAAGCTCTGGGCCTAACTTTAGCGTTACGATAGCGAGCGATGCACTGCTGATATGCTGCTGCTCGTATTTGAGAGGCAATCCTTCGTTCTTCCGAGAGATCGAGATGAAGTCGAAGATTCTCTTGGTTACAAGTGGGATCGTATTGCTCAACCCGGTACGAGGGTATTTGGATCTCAACTGGCACTACCGCATCGGTACCGAATGCTAAGGAGAAGGGAGTTTCGCCTGTGGACGTACGAGCCGTAGTCCTATAAGCCCATAAGACTTCTGGCAAGAGTTCTGGCCACATGCCCTTACACTCGCCGAGCTTGGTCTTCAAATGATGCTTGATGATTTTATTCACTGCCTCGACTTGCCCATTTGCCTGAGGATGATACGGAGAGGTGCGGAGGTTACGTATCTTCCATTTTTCACAAAATTCGTCAAAGGCTGCGTTGTCGAATTGCGTTCCATTGTCGGTGATTATAGTGTGGGGGAGTCCGTAACGGCATATGATATTTCTCCATATAAACTTAGTAGTTTGTTTCTCAGTAATCTTGGCTAATGGTTCTGCCTCGGCCCATTTGGTGAAGTAATCAACCGCCACAATTGCGAACTTATTTTGTCCCTTTTTCATGGGCAAGGGCCCAATGATATCGACCCCCCACTGAGCGAAAGGCCAAGGGCTATCAACTGGAGTCATCCGCTCGGACGGTACATGAGGTATAGGTGAGTATCGCTGGCACTTGTCACATTTTTTGGAGAATGCAATTGCATCTGCTTTCATAGTGGGCCAATAATATCCTTGCCTCATCGCCTTATACGCTAGGGATCGCCCCCTGGGGTGGTTACCACATGCCCCCTGGTGTACTTCGTCTAGAACACGAAGTGCTTCTTTTGGATGAAGACACCTTAAATAAGGCAAGGAAAAGCTCTTACGTAACAGTATTCTGTCTTGCAAGGTATACCTGGCAGCTCGAACACGAATTTGTCTTGCAGCTTTCTTGTCCTCTGGTAAGCATCCGTCTCTGAGATAAAGGATGATGGGATCCATCCAGCATAGAGATGATTGTACCGATATAACTTGTTCAAGAGTCGCTTGGTCGATACTCAGGTTCTGACGATGCTCGATGGGGATCGAATGTGATAACTCAGATTCTGGTGCAGAGGCGAGCTTTGCCAGGGAATCGGCAAGTTGGTTCTTCTCGCGAGAAATATGAATTATTTCATAAGTCTTTAGTTTCGCGAGCAGGATGAGGACGCGAGACTTGTATAAGGCCATCCTTTCTTCTTTGGCCTCGAATTCACCAAGAACTTGGTTGACAATGAGTTGGGAGTCGCTATGAATTAATAGATTCTGAATGGCAAGGACAATGGCCAGTTCGAGGCCGACGATCAGGGCCTCATATTCTGCTTCATTATTTGAGACGTGAGAATCGAAACGCAGAGCATATTGGAAATGCGACCCGTCGGGAGCCACTAAAATCAGGCCCGCTCCACTGCTCGTAGCCCACGACGACCCATCCACAAAGAGTGACCAAGGAGGCTGGTCGCTAGTCATGGTATTATCATCGGAAGAGTATGTGAATTCGGCGATAAAGTCAGCCACGGCCTAGCCCTTGACTGCAGTCCTAGGACAGAATGAAATATCGTGCTCGCTGATCTCGACCGCCCATTTAGTTAAGCGTCCGGAAGCCTCAGGTTTTTTAAGGACTTGCCGTAGTGGATGATTTGTTGGTACTAGAATAGCGTGGGCTTGAAAGTATGGTCGCAGTTTCCGAGCTGCCGTGACTAAAGCTAGAGCCAGCTTTTCCATATCAGAATACCTAGTTTTTGCATCAACCATTGCTCGACTGATATAATAAACGGGCCTTTGCAACCCAGAATCTTCTCTTATCAAAGCGGCGCTAACGTCCGTAGTGGACACAGAAAGATAAAGAATGAGTTGCTCATGTGCTACAAGTTTAGATAAAATGGGAGGTGTGCTCATGTATTGCTTCAGTTGCTGAAAGGCTTCTTCACACTGTGGTGTCCATTTCCAATCAGACTTGGCCGTTGCACGAAGGAGTTTGAAGAATGGTAAGCATTTGTCAGACGCTCGCGAGATGAACCTGTTCAACGATGCAATGCGACCAGCCAAACGTTGGACGTCCTTAAGAGTGGTCGGGGATTTCATCTCCATCAATGCTTTAATTTTTTCAGGATTTGCCTCAATTCCTCGCTAACCGACCATGAATCCGAGGAACTTTCCAGCAGATACCCCGAATGCACATTTTTCTGGATTCAACTTCATCTGATATTTCCTCATCAGATCGAATGCTTCTTGAAGATCAGGAAGATGATCATCTTCCACGATGCTTTTCACGAGCATGTCATCGACATAAACTTCCATATTTCTGCCGATTTGGGCAGCGAATATTTTGTTAATGAGGCGCTGATAGGTGGCCCCTGCATTTTTAAGACCAAACGGCATTACCTAGTAGCAATATAATCCCCGATCTGTGATGAAGGCGGTATGTTGACTATCAGGTGGATGCATCATGATCTGGTTGTAACCAGAATAAGCATCCATAAAACTGAGCAGAGCGTGTCCAGCTGTTGAATCGACCAACTGATCGATTCGCGATGTTGGGAAGCTATCTTTGGGACATGCTTTGTTCAAATCTGAATAGTCGACGCACATTCTCCATTTGCCATTAGCTTTCTGGACGAGAACTACATTCGCGACCCACTCTGGGTAGTCAACTTCTTTTATGAAATTGACCGTAAGTAGCTTCTCGACTTCAGCTTTGATCACCATTTGCCTTTCTGTAGTGAAGGCACGTCGACGCTGGTGTACAGGTTTATACTTCGGGTCGATATTGAGACGATGTGCGATAATATTGGGGTCGATGCCTGGCATATCTTTATGAGACCAAGCGAACACGTCCTGGTATTTGGTGAGGAAACGGATCAAATCTTCACGATAGACACCAGTTAAAGAGGATCCAATGTATACGACCTTGGACGAGTCGTCTTTGGTTAAGTGAATCGCCACTGTCTCTTCCCCAGGAGTTCCTGATTGAAGGGCGTTTTCTCTCGGATCTAACGAGGTGTTGGTGGACAAGTTGGGTGAATCTTGTGCTATCTCCATAACGGGTGTCGCTTGAGCTTTCTTTCGATCTTGTAGGGCTATCTGGTAGCAAGACCGAGCCTCCTTTTGATTTCCTCGCACAACCCCAACACCATTTGGGGTAGGGAACTTGACGCATAAATAGGATGGGTGTAAGGCTGCCCCAACCTTATTAAGCGATGGCCGCCCCAAAATGGCGTTATATGCTGATTTACGATCCACCACGAGGAAGTTCACGAAGATGGTAGTCTTCGCTGGACTTTCTCCAAAAGTAACTGGGAGATCAATGCTTCCTTCAGGTGTTACCACCTCACCTCCGAAGCCGACGAGAGGAGTCGAAACTGGTTTTAGTAGGCTTCTGGCGAGTGCCATTTTGTTGAAAGCCTCTAGATACAGAATATCCGCTGAGCTACCTGTATCCACCATAATTCAATGAGTCAGATAATTCGATACCTTTAATGCGACTACGATGGAGTCTTCGTGAGGGAAGTGAATTCCTACCGCATCTTCGAGGGAGAAGGAAATTGGGAGATGGCTGGCCTTTGACGCGCTAGATGCCTGTTCCAGCCAATAAATATGATGGGGTTCTTTAGACGCCTTCCAAGAGTACGCTTTCCTTGAAGCTTGTGAGTCGCCCCCGCAAGCTGGTCCTCCGACGATGGTGCGGATTTCTCCAGTTGACTCAGTGTCCTCTTGGGCAGTATAATGATGAGGTGGTTCCTTTTGGCGTGGTGAGGCTTTCGCCCTTTCTGGTGATCGATTTTTACAAGCGACATAATCCTGGAGATGGCCTTTTCAAATAAGGGCTTCAATGTGGTCTCGTAGAGAGATGCAATCCTGGGTTCTATGCCCGTGATCTTTGTGGAAGTAACAGGACTTACTCTTGTCTCTCTTTTCGGGATCGGATTTGATCTTTGCAGGCCACTTTACATATGGCTTGTGTTTAATCTCCATTAAAACCTTTTCATGAGACCGATTAAGAGGAGTGTAGTTATGATATTTACCAGAATAAGGCTTCTTGGGGGAACGGTCGCACTGATCACGACGATATTTTTTATCTGCAGTAGAGGTTCCCTCTGGCTTGCGTTTCTTACCCTGTACTCCATGACGTGTCAATGCGACTTCTTCTGCATTGATATATTTCTGAGCTTTGGCTTGGAATTCTGCCATAGTTTTCGGTGGGCTTTTATCTAAGGCGAACCTGAATTTCTCGCTCGTTATTCCTGCTATGAGGGCTGTGAGACCTTTTTCTTCAGTATAACCTTCAGTTTGAACGGCTTCTGCAGTGAACCGTACTGTGAACTCATTTATTGTCTCGCCATGCTGCTGTTTCAGATTCATTAGATGGGAGGCTGGCTTCTTAATGCGAATGCTTCCCATGAATTGAGAAAGGAATATCTCCGATAACTGTGAAAAGGAGCTGATGGAATGAGGCTTTAATCTCCGGAACCACGTACGGGCTGCTTCCTTCAATGTTAGGGAAAATGCCCTACACATGATTTCTGAGCCATGTCCTTCCAACTCCATAAGAGACCTATATGTTTCCAGGTGTTCAAGAGGATCACTGATACCTGTATACGGGGTGATAACAGGCGTTCGATACTTTCTAGGTAACGGTGCCCCCATAACCTCGCTGGTAAAGGGGGACTCGGATTGATGTATTGCCGCCATGATGGCAGATGGCCGATTTGCTTGATATTGCTGTTCCATGACGTCAAAACGATCATGGATTCTTTTGAGATCTCCTTCCCAGGGTAAGGTATAGCCTGATGTTTCGGCGGTGGAGCCCTGAGGTTGAGGTTGTCGAGACGAACTAGAATGTATAGAATGTGGAGACGACGCAGGGTGATGGTTGCCGAGTGGTGTTCGGTTTGATGGAGGATGGTGTGGTTGAACCTGTGGTTCATCCACAGAATGTCTGGAAGCCACCGGAATGGGTTGCGTTGGTAACTCTTCGGCGGGTTGTCTCTGCGGTTCAGGGAAATGCTGGTCAAGCCGATTCGACAGGGCCTGAACTCCGACATTTAGAGTTAGAAGAGTATTTCCGAGGAAACGCAAGACATCGTCTTGATTTCCAGAAGCCTCCAATAATGGGTTTGCTGATGGCATATTTGGGGCTCCCTGAAGGATATTCGTCGAGGTGGTTGGAAGGACAGGTACGGATTCCCTCTCATCGGGCGGAGGTGGTGCCCGCCTCGATGTGGAAGGATGAACACCTTTTTTAGGAGGCATCGAAGAAGGATTTTGATCAGTGGTTAGAACGATTAACTTTGACGATCAAGTCGTTCCCATAGACGGCGCCAAACTGTTAACGTCAAATTTTGTAACAGGACCCTCCGGTCGTTCACCTTCTCTCCAACAGGGATTTCTTCTGCCGGACCTGTAAGAAGACAGAAAGCAACTAGGGGTGGCTGGTGTCCAGCCGTTAGCCCTCCGATGCTTAAGTCAGGCAAAGCAAGAAGAAGAATATCCAAGCAAAACGAGGCTAGAGATTGAATATTGTGTACCTGTCTCTTAATGGAGTCATCCCTTTATATAGATCTGAAGTGATCCAATCTGTTACGTAAGATATCGAGATCCCACTGATTTCGTGGGATAAGATTCTTATCCTTAAATAGAGGAGTGATTTAATCCAACAACTCATCCGTCAGTTACGTTCCTTGAGAGTAATCCCTTGAGATACGGAACCATTGAAGAAGATAAGTCGGAATCATCCTATACGGGCTGCTGGAACTATTATACGAAGACCGTCCAAATCAAAAGCAAAGACTCATGACTGCACAGATGTTAGGAGCTGCTCGTCTCAGGAATACTCGCATTCAGAAGGCACGACCCCTTCTGCCGAGCGCTAGCCGAGCTGCTCGCATCCAGGAATGCGACCCCCCCTGACGACCACGAGCCAATCTGCTCGCATCCGACCCCTCCTGACGACCACTAGCCGAGCTGCTCGCATCCAGGAGATGCGACCCCTCCTGACGACCACGAGCCAAGCTGCTCGCATCCAGGAGATGCGACCCCTCCTAACGACCACGAGCCGAGCTGCTCGCATCAAGGAGATGCGACCCCTCCTGACGACCACGAGCCGAGCCGCTCGCATCCAGGAGATGCAACCCCTCCACAACTAATTTTGCCTATAACAGGAGGGGTCGCATTCCTGGATGCGAGCAGCTCGGCTCGCGCTCGGCAGAAGGGGTCGTGCCTTCTGAATGCGAGTATTCCTAACACGAGCAGCTCCCGACATCTATGCAGTCATGAGTCTTTGCTTTTGGTTTGGACGGTCTTCGTATAATAGTTTCAGCAGCCCGTATAGGCCGATTCCGGCTTATCTTCTTCAATGGTTCCGTATCTCAAGGGATTACTCTCAAGGAACGTAACTGACGGATGAGCTGTTGGATTAAATCACTCCTCTATCTAAGGATAAGAATCTTATCCCACGAAATCAGTGGGATCTCGATATCTTACGTAACAGATTGGATCACTTCAGATCTATATAAAGGGATGACTCCATTAAGAGACAGGTACACAATATTCAATCTCTAGCCTCGTTTTGCTTAGATATTCTTCTTCTTGCTTTGCCTGACTTAAGCATCGGAGGGCTAACGGCTAGGACACCGCCACCCCTAGTTGCTTTCTGTCTTCTTACAGGTCCAGCGGAAGAAATCCCTGTTGGAGAGAAGGTGAACGACCAGAGGGTCCTGTTACAAAATCTGACGTTAACAGGAGACATCAGAGATTCGCCGAGGAAAGGCAACGCAGTAGAATCTAGTAAGGAGATGGGTGGTTGTGACGTAGTGACCATATCCAAATCTGGGTATCTCTATAACGAGTGGTTTTGGATTCTAGGGCCTCATACCACGTGTCCTCATCGAAGTTGGTTTACCACATATAACGAGTATGATGATGGCCTGGTTTTTATGGAAAATAATCATGCATATAAGATGGTTGGTATTGGTTCGGTGCACTTCAGGATGTTTGATAGGATGGAGTGTACTCTAACAAATGTGAGGCACGTTCCGGATCTAAAGGAGAATTTGTTATCTCTGGGGGTTCTCTCAAGGTACCTGGGTGCAAGTTCACCAGTTATGATCATATACTAAAAGTTTCGAAAGGGGCACTCATTGTTATGAAGGCACAAATGAACGATAATCTCTACAAGCTTATTGGGAATACCATATCGGGTGGAGCTATAGCGATTTTAGTAGAGTCCACATCGGCATGTTTGTGGCACGTGCGCCTAAGGTGTGCTTGATTATGTACATTCGGAAGTGTGAAAGTCGTCACCCATGGTTTCTGGAGGAATGTCATAATATTTTATCACATTCATAAACAATTTCTCTAGAAATGTTTGGATTTATTTAATTAAGCATAAATCCAATGTTTTCGCCACCTTCAAGATGTGAAAGGCGATAGTGAAAAAGCAGACAAGGCAGAAGGTAAAAGTGTTAAGGAGAGATAATGGTAGTGAGTTTATTGCAAATGAATTTAATTAGTTTTGTAAGGACGAAGAGATCGTGGGCACAACACAGTAAGGCATAAACTAGAACAAAATGGTGTAGTTGAAAGTATGAATCGGACTCTCTTGGAGAAGCCTTGAAGTATGTTAAGTAATAATATATTGGGCAATGAGCTATGGACTAAGGCCGTCAATATAGCTTGTTATTTAGTGAATCAATCCCCGTCTACGATCATTGATTGTAAGATTTCAGAGTAAGTATGGAGTGGTCGGGAAGTATACTACTCAAGGTTGCGTATATTTTGTTCTGATGCTTACTCTCATGTATCATCAGTTAAGGGAGATAAGCTAGACCAAATGGCAAAGAAGTATACCTTTGTTAGCTATGGTGATGATGTGAAAGGATACAAGCTGTATGACCAGGTCACACAGAATATCATAGTTAACTAGGATATCAAGTTTGACAAGGGTTCATTATTCTGTAAAGATAAACATATGGAAACAAAAAAGTCAGTAATGATTTATGTTAAAATTGACAAGGGGAGACACAGATAGAAGTTGAGCCACAGGAAGAAGCAGGTGGAGCAGCCACCTCTTAAGATAAATATACCGAGGGATTGCAGGTTACCGGTAAGATACATAAATGACTCAAATATTGCATTCGCTCTCATTACAGATGATGGGAATCCGCCTACTTCTTAGGACGCTCTTGATGACGTAGATGCAAAAAAGTGGATAGCGGTGATGAATGATGAGATAAATTCTTTGTACAAGAATGAGATGTAGGAGCTTGTGAAGCTTCCCGTTAGGCAAAAAGCGATCAGTTGTAAGTGGATCTATTAGAAGAAATAAGATAGGTATAAGGTCCGATTGGTAGCGAAGGGCTATGTGCAGGAGGGTATCGACGTCAGCGAGATTTTCACTTTTGTGGTCAAGCAGGCATTTATCAGATTTGTTTTAGCACTGGTTGCCCAATACAATATAGAGTTGGAACAATTGGATGTGAAGACTTCTTTCCTACATGGAGAATTAGAAGGGCGGATTTACATGAAGTAACTAGAAGGGTTTGAGGTACTAGGTCAGAGAATAAGGTTTGCAAGTTGAGAAGTTCATTGTACAGCCTGAAACATTCGCCTAGGCAGTGGTATAAAAAGTTTGATTCTTTCATGGTGAATTAGCAGTTTACTAGGAGTGAATTCAATTATTATGTCTACTTTAGATCATTGAGTGATGGAAATTCATTATACTGGTATTGTATGTTAATGATATGCCTATCGTCAGTCATGGGATGTATAAGATCAACATATTGAAGGCTCAGTTATCCAAGACATTTAAGATAAAAAAATCTGGGGGCTGCAAAAAAGATTCCCAACATTGATATGCACAAAGAAAGGGAAAGGAGTGGGTCATAGTTGTCTCAGGTAAAATACCTTGAGAAGGTATTAATCAACTTTAGGATGGACAAGGTTAAACCGGTTAGCACACCCCACGCTGCTCACTTTCAGCTTTCTTCAGAGCAATGTCCTACTTTAAATGAAGAAAAGTAGTATATGTCTCGTGTGCCCTACTAGACCGGATATTTTACATACAGTGGGTGTTGTGAGTAGATACATGTCAAATCTTGGCAAGCAACATTATGAGGCAGTGAAATTGTTCCTTTGGTATCTATGAGATACAAAGGATTATATCTTGACATTCAAAAAATTAGAGAATAAACTTGTAATCTATTTGGATTCTGATTACATAGGCAATATGATAAGAAAAGGTCGACTTCCGGTTATTCATTCGTATTTGCAGGTAGAGTAATTAGTTGGATATCGAAGCTTCAGTCTGTGGTTTCTCTTTCCACTACCAAAGCTAAGTATATAACAGTGATGGGGGGGGGGGGGGGGGGGGGGGGGGGGGCATTCAAAGAAGTTGTTTGGTTAAGAGGAATGATGGATGAGTTGGGGCTTCAATAGGAGGCCGTGCCAGTGAATTGTGACAGTAAAAGTGCGATCAATTTGGCGAAGAATTCAGTATACCATTCCCGTATTAAACATATTAATGTTTGTGATCATTTTATCCGACAGGTGCTAGATGAAGGCAATTTTACTTTTGAGAAGATCCACATGAGCATAAATCCGGCTGATATGCTTACGAAAGTTGTTCCTATATAGAAGTTCAGATTCTGTTCGACTTCTCTAGACTTGGCATTGATGAGGTGAAGATGGAATGTGCACAATAAGCAAAGATGAAGCTATTATGGAAGCAATTAGAGATGGAGGAAGTAGCTTGAAATAGTGGAGCATAGAGATTAAAGCCACAATTGAGATTGTTAAAATCGGGTCCCTTTAATCTATGTTGAAATCAGGTATGTCAATAGGATCAACAAATTGCTCAATACTATCAAGAAATTCTCTAAAATCCTAATTTACTTATTAGGCTGTTTTTGGGTCATGTTCAATTCTATCTAAGGAGGCTTTGATCATGTCGATAGGCCATTAATGGTTCTCGAGGGTTTTAAAGGGGGGTAGGTTTTCTACTCTAGGGTTCGTATGTAAGTTGATTCCATCCCTTGCAATTTTGTTTACATAGAGGATTGTTTGTCACTTTGTGCCATTGTTTTTTCTCGTAGGGGTTTTTCCAAGAAAATTTGTGTATTCTTTGTGGTTGCTTTATTTGCGCTTCTCTTTCATTTGTGTGATTCAACTCTAAGGTTGCTTCCCCACCCCCAACACTCTTTAGTTCTTTACTTATTATGATTCTAATTGAGTTGGTTGTCACAAGACACAATGCTCTACTACAGAATACTTTACCATACTTGGTTAAAACACTTTTCTTAGTAAACAAAAAATAGACTACCACTTCAAGGTCATTTGTTGATGTTGAATATTGTGTCATAGCTGATACTACTAATGAACTCGTTTGGCTCAAAGCTCTTCTTTAAGAACTTGAAGTTTAATGTTCCCAATGCATACAACTTTATTATGCTAATCAAGTTGCTTTTCACATTACCAACAATCAAGTTTTCCATAATCTACCAAACATATGGAATTTGATTGTCACATTATCCGGAAATAAAAAAATAAAAAATAAATTGTAGGATTCTCAACACCTCTTATATGCCTACTCAACATCAACTTCCAGACATTTTTTGAAAAGCACTTGATCAACACTATTTTCATCTTTTACTTGGCAAGCTAGGCTTCGTGGTTCTGCATGCACTAACTTGAGGGGAGGGAGAGTATTACGAAACCCTAATCAATTTCTAGAATCCCAACAATCTGCTGTAATATATATATATATATATATATATATATATATATATATATATATATATATATATATATATATATATATATTCTGTTTCATCAATCTAGGAGCTAGAATATTTCCCTGTTCAATAAATATACAATGTATTGTACGGAAAAGATACACAGCGAAAATTAACGGTTAGAAGTTTTCAATGGTATGGCCCAGCTAATGAGTGGAACCTATTGGAACCGTTGGATGTGTTGGAAGTCAGATGTACATGATAGGATGGAAGTTATTTGCTAGGTGGACCATAAATTGTGGTCCAACTAGTTAGACATGAGACCTCTTGATGCAGGATGCCCTAATTATGATGCATGTTCATGGACACAATTAAATCAGCAGAATTTAACAGCAATAACAATATAAAATCTAACAATCATCATCATGAACTAAGAAGATCACAAGGAACATGCAATGGAACGGGCCATTCATCACAACCATGAAGTATGAGATTCAAGTATCACTATGGTTGGATTCGGCGAGGGATGGAACCTCCCGATCTTGCATGGCTATAACTCAATCAATTAAAAGGAATCTCTAATCCAGAAAATCAGGAGATTTTGGATTAGGGATTTGAAATTCTAAAAATTAGGGTTTCAGGATCAAATCATAATTTGAGGACTGTGGGAATTGAACAAATAAGTTAGAAGGGATAGATTTACCTGGAAGAAGGTTAGAGGGGCATAAGAAGTAGTTAGAAGAAAAGAGGTTCAGGGAAGAGGAAGAAGCATCACCATGAGAGAGAGAGAGAGAGAGAGAGAGAGAAGAAGAGGAAAACTCCAAGAGGCTTTTCATTAATCAAATCAATAGCTAATTTTCGTATTTAGGGCCTAGCCCACTTAAATAAACAAGTAAAACAAGTAAAAAGTCCAAATTACTCCTAAAACTAAGCAAAACACGCAAAATAATATAAGTGCGGGAAAGTTCGGGCGCTCGGTTGGGCGCCCGATCAGGCGCCCGAAGACGTCCAAAAACGTCCAGAGAGTTTCGGGCGCTCGAGAGGCTAAGTTCGGGCGCCCGAAGACAGTGGTCGGGCGCCCGATCGGAGCCCGAAGTCTTCAGCTCTTCGGTCTTGTTTCTCCCTTCTTCCTTCACACGTGTCCTCCCTAGATGGGGTCTTCTATGTGTCTGATCACATGTGAAGGGTCTTCACCTCTTCAATAGTCGCCTATCCACAAGGATGGTACGTGTGGTTGGCGCTTTCTTCGTTGGTACACTTGAAATGGTCTTGTGTCCCCATCAACTCCCCTCGGGTGAGAAAAGCTCGACTCTGACGAGTTAAAACTCTTGTGGCGCTCTAGTAAGTCTGGATCAACACGCTGCACTTCCGCTTCAGTCAACCACGTAGATTCAGAAGGTGGTTTGTTCCTCCATTTGACAAGATACCTCTGGAAACTTCCATCTCTCGTAGATACTCTCTCCTCATCCAAGATCTCCTCAATTTCTTCTTTATGGGTAATGGGTAAAGGAATGGGTGGAAGGGGTTGGGAAGCAAAGTCAGAGTGAGGCCATGAGAGCGACGATAGATCGACAATGGGAGCATGGGAACGGACTAGATCT
Organism: Liriodendron chinense; assembly: GCA_003013855.2. Classification (NCBI taxonomy): domain Eukaryota; kingdom Viridiplantae; phylum Streptophyta; class Magnoliopsida; order Magnoliales; family Magnoliaceae; genus Liriodendron; species Liriodendron chinense. Next base: position 187,341 of record PVNU02001229.1, on the reverse strand, counting down.
TCCACATTAAAAGTTGGATTAATGTTCATGTTAGGTGGAAGGTTAATCCGATACGCGTTGGACCCAACCTTTCGTAATATCTTAAATGGTCCAGTACTGCGTGCTTGTAACTTCTTAACAACTCCTTGAGAGAATCGCTCTGGCCTTACTCGCACCATTACGTAGTCTCCTTCCTGAAATTCTTGCGCTCTACAATGAGAATCAGCAGAAATTTTATAGTCATCATTGCTCTTATTTATCCGCTGTCTAACATGTGTATACAAATCATGAATATGGCATGCAAATGCATCGGCTGATTCAGAAGACCTTTGGGGAACAGACATAGGTAAGAGATCTATGGGCATTTTAGGTTTGTAACCACTTACAATTTTAAAAGGACTCAACCCTGTAGACCTATTAACTGACCCATTGTAAGAAAGATCAGCAGTTGGTAAAATTAGGTCCAAAGTCTTAACATGTTCACCCACTAGACAACGTAGAAGATTTCCAAGACTACGGTTCACCACTACAGTTTGACCGTCTGTTTGTGGGTGGTAAGCAGTAGAGAATTGCAGACGAGTTCCCATAATGTGCCACAGTGTCTTCCAAAAATAGCTAGTAAATCGAACATCATGATCAAACACTATGGTTTTAGGTAACCCATGGAGACGCACCACACCATCAAAAAAGATACGAGCTACATGAGACGCATCCGACGTTTTCGCACAGGAGAGGAAATGAGCCATTTTAGAAAAACGGTCCACCACGACAAAAATGGAATCGTGCTTTTTTATTGTCTTGGGAAGCCCAAGCACGAAGTCCATACTAATGTCCTGCCACGGAGCATGTGGCACTGGCAATGGCGTATACAGCTCGGTATTTTGCTTTTTCTGCTTTGCTAGTTGACATGTACGACACTGCCCTAAAACTTTGGCTACGTCTCGCTTAAGACTTGGCCAATAGAAACGATCTTCCACAAGGACAAGGGTCTTGTCACGACCAAAATGGCCAGCTATCCCTCTTGAATGAAGCTCCCAGATGAGGAATTCACGAAGGGATATACAGGGAATACAAAGTTTGTCTTCCTTGAAAAGGAAGCCATCTTTAAGAACATATTCACCCATAATATGCTGGTCACTGGAGAGCGACGCGTAAGTACCCCTAAAATCAGGACATGTGGGGTATTCGTCTTTTAGTTGCTCAAACCCGACTACCTCTACACTCAAGGAGTTGAGCAATGCCACTCTTCTACTAAGGGCATCCACTGGTTTGTTTTCAACCCCGGCCTTGTGTTTCAAAACAAACAAATATTCCTGAAGAAACGCTACCCACTTGGCATGCCTTGGGTTGAGTTTCTTCTGAGAATGCAAATATCTCAAAGTCTCATGGTCAGAAAACAAGACGAATTCCTGCGGTAAGAGATAGTGTCGCCAATTTCTCAAGGATTGCACTATCACATAAAATTCTTTGTCGTAAGTGGAGTATTTTTGTTTTGCCTTATTCAGCTTCTCACTGAAATAGGCCACTAGGTGTCCTTCTTGACTCAACACTCTACCTATACCGACACCAGACGCATCACACGCTACTTCAAAGACTTTAGAAAAGTCAGGTAGACGCATGACAGGAGCTTCTACCATTTTGCCCTTAATCTCCTTAAAAGCCTTGACTACGGCTTTAGACCACACGAATTCTCCCTTTTTCATGCATACTGTAATGGGAGCCATGATCGTGCTAAAACCCCTAATGAACCGACGATAGAAAGTTGCTAGGCCGTGAAAGCTTCGCACTTCATGAATGTTCCTCGGTTCTGGCCACTCAACTATGGCCCTGACCTTTTCAAGGTCTGTGCGCATCCCTTCAGATGACACTATAAATCCTAAAAACACAACTTGGCTAGACATGAATGCGCATTTCTTAAGATTAGCATACAACTTTTCCTTCCTAAGGACGCTACAAACCTTCTTTAAATGTTCAAAGTGTGATTCCTTAGTGGTACTGTAAATAACCCAACTCTTTCTATCTTACGCTCAGTGTTGGTCCAAAAGAGTTTGGCTTGACCCACAAGCTTCATCTTAGCAAACCGCATTTGACAGTTTTCTTACATGCCATACCACTTAAAGTAGTGGTCCATGTCAGCAACCCAGTCAAGGAATGCCTTGGCGTCCAAGCTCCCATCAAAACTCGGGGCCTCGACTCTAACACTCTTCATCGCACGCTCATCTGGATCATAGTGGTCTTAATGATCATATGTGGCTCGTGCCTCTCGCACAACACCACGACCGTTACCACGATCTCTATCTTCACTACCTCCACGTGTGGCAGCGCTCTCTTCAATGATTCCTCCCACTTGAGAGTGCGCATCATCCCCAACAGCGGGGTTTTCCTTTTGGGACGCCTCTAGTTGCTCGACCTTGGTCAGAGTAGTGGTGATCGGGTTCTCAAGGCAGGCAAATCACGCTTGTGACCTACCTCTAGGGCGGTTATCTTTTGTATCAATTGAGCAAGTTGCTCAGATAACTGCTCGTTATTCATGGTAGGTTGAAGTCCGAAACCTCTACCTCTTCTCGTGGGCATACACTTAACACTTGAACCAAAACTCTACCCAACTAGACCACTAGGTGTTTTGACTTACAAGATGAATGCGATGAATGCAAAACTAATATGAACTGACACAATTAAATTAAAACAGGAAACAACTCAAATCTGGAAATTTTCCAAATTAGGAAACTTTCTAAATTTGAAAAGTTTCTAAAATTGAAAACTTTCTAAATCTGGAACTTTTCTAAATTAAGCCTAAAAATCAAAACCCTAATTTGATAACTCAATCTAAACACAAACCATACAAGCCTATGCTCTGATACCAAATTTGATGCAGGATGCCCTAATTATGATGCATGTTCATGGACACAATTAAATCAGCGGAATTAAACAGCAATAACAATATAAAATCTAACAATCATCATCATGAACTAAGAAGATCACAAGGAACATACAATGGAACGGGCCATTCATCACAACCATGAAGTATGAGATTCAAGTATCACTATGGTTGGATCCGGCGAGGGATGGAACCTCCCGATCTTGCATGGCTATAACCCAATCAATTAAAAGGAATTTCTAATCCAGAAAATCATGAGATTTTGGATTAGGGATTTGAAATTCTGAAAATTAGGGTTTCAGGATCAAATCAGAATTTGGGGATTATGGGAATTGAACAAATAAGTTAGAAGGGATAGATTTACCTGGAAGAAGGTTAGAGGAGCATAAGAAGCAGTTAGAAGAGAAGAGGTTCAGGGAAGAGGAAGAAGCATCACCATGAGAGAGAGAGAGAGAGAGAGAGAGAGAGAGAGAGAGAAGAAGAAGAAGAAGAAGAGGAGGAGGAAAGCTCCAAGAGGCTTTTAATTAATCAAATCAATAGTTAATTTTCGTGTTTAGGGCCTAGCCTACTTAAATAAACAAATAAAACAAGTAAAAGGTCCAAATTAGCCCTAAAACTAAGCAAAACGCGCAAAATAACATAAGTGCGGGAAAGTTCGGGCGCTCGGTTGGGCGCCCGATCGGGCGCCCGAAGACGTCCAAAAACGTCCAGAGAGTTTCAGGCGCTTGAGAGGCTAAGTTCGGGCGCCCGATAGGCCGCCCGAAGGTAATGGTTGGGTGCCCGAAGTCTTCAGCTTTTCGGTCTTGTTTCTCCCTTCTTCCTTCACACGTGTCCTCCCTGGATGGGGTCTTCTATGTGTCTGATCACATGTGAAGGGTTCAGCTCCTCAATAGTCGCCTATCCACAAGGATGGCACGTGTGGTAGGCGCTTTCTTCGTTGGTACACTTGAAATAGTCTTGTGTCCTCATCACCTCTTTTCTTATTGTCCCAAAGAAAAGCGGAAGCTACCATGGACTTGGCTGGCCCACCATGGGTAAATCCAGCCCTATCTGAGCTGGGTCTGGGCTTAAGCCTCAAAGGCCATGGTTAGACCATCTTCGAAGTTTTAGGCATGATAATTAATTAGGCCAAACCGGGATTGCATCCGCCTAGTGACCAACTTACACTTGATGGGGAATATCATCATAAACCCAATCGGGCTGGACTGGTCCTTGACTCAGGTGCCCAGAGAGAGAGAGAGAGAGAGATGCTCCACTGCCCTAAGAGTAGGGATGACAATGGGCTGGGCTTGGTCTTAGGCTAGGGTTTGCATAGGCCCAGCCCATCAGCCTGGCCCATTGACAGCCCAACCTCCGAGCACTATTAACTTACAGTGCTCCTAGTGTCCAATCCATTGATCTAGACTGTTCATTAGGTCCACCGAATTCATGGGCTACCATGCACCGACCACGCAGATCTGACAAAATATTAACAATTTGATCAGTGGTCCTTAATATGGACTGTCAATATCATTTACACGAAAGTAGGTCCCATCAACCATCTGATCCATCTATTTGTTAGGGACTATGCTGGATTGCTCATGATTCTAGACAATCACTTTTTGTTAGGCAATCATGGCTATCCCATCTATTGCTTAGGAAATGGATGAGTGTAGAAAATAAGGCCAAATCGAGGATGGGTTGGATCATCCAATGAGTCCCATTTTTTTGCAGGGTAGACTGTGCAGGGAGCTGATTAAGTGTGGGCCGGCCTCACCCAAGACAGTGCGGCCCTTACCATGAACCCCACCTTGAGGTATGTATTCTACATCCAAGCCATCCATCCGTTTTGCCATATCATTTTAGTACATAAGCCCAAAAACAAATCACATCCAAATGTCAGATGGACCACACCATAGGAAACAATGGTGATTGAACACCTCACCATTAAAAACATCCCAAGGCTCGCCGTAATGTTTATTTTCCATCCAACCTGTTAATATATATATATATATATATATATATATATATATATATATATATATATATATATATATATATATATATATACACCAATCACCATGGTTTCCTATGGTATGGTCCACCTGGATTTGGATGTGCTTCTTTTTTGAGCTCATGCACTAAAATGATATGGCAAATCAGATATAGAATACATACATCAAGGTAGGCCCCATGGCAAGGGACGCACCTAACCGGCTCCTGCCTGTGAAATGTCTTCTATTCTCATTTCTCAATGAGGGTTTCAGATTAATCTATTGAACTAAACCGCACCTAATCGGCTCTTGCCTGTAAATGTCTTCTATTCTCAATGCGGGTTTGCGGCCTTGCCTCGTTGGTACCAACTGCGGAGTTTCAACAAGGGGTCTCGGTCATTGGTGAAATTCCATGCTGCTGACAGCACCAGTGGGTGTGTTGCATGATTGACTGGGTCGTTGGGTAGCATGACTGACCCAAAAAAAAAAAAAAAAAAAAAAAAAAAAAAACCCAATTTATGGATCCAGGAGAATTTTAACTTATAGATATCAGCACCTGACCATTTACCAAAGGTGGGAAAATAAACCAATTTTGCCCAAGCCCGGCCCTTCTGTTTCAATCATGAAACTTGGACCCAGCTCATCATATGGCCCTTAAAATCAGGCATAAGGCCCAATGCATGCCGGCCAAAAACCAGCCTAAAAACAAACACCCGTAATTGAAATTTCTGACAAATCTCGGATGGGCCCACCCCATAGAGGTCAGGCGCAACCCCATTATACAGGCCACAAGTCAAGGCCTCAAAATGACCGCGTTACAGGCTGGCCATTGAAACCCAAAAGAAAAGCACCATCATCTGCGCATGGTGTTGTCCACTGACGTAGCGTCATCATCAACTACCATCTCAGATTTCTTAGCCATTTGAAGCTCAAATGTTTGATTTCAAACCACTGGAAAAGTGTTTAAAGGAAATGCTATCCTCTTTTCTCATTTCTAGCATTAACTTGTCATGTTGTTAGTAAAAATAAAGGAAATGATATTCTCTTATCTCATTTTTAGTATTAAAAATAGACACAAGTTATTTAAAATTTAAATTATTATTACTATTTAAAAATAGCATATATTGATTTATGTGCCTTACATCCACACCGTCGATCCATTTTGACAGCTCATTTTAGGGCATGATAAAAAAAAAATGAAGTAGATCCAAATCTTAAGGGGACTACACACCATAAGAAACAGTCATGAAGGAATCCCCATCATTAAAAACTTCACAGAGGCCACCGGAATGTTTATGTTCCATCCAACCTGTTGATAAGGTCACGAAGATATGGATGAAGAGACCACACAAATATCAGCTTGATCCAAAACTTTTGTGGCCCACAAGAAGTTTTTAATGGTCAATTACCACAGTTTCATGTACTATAGTCCACCAGAATCTGCTTCATTTCTGGGATCTCCCTAAAATACGTTTTCAAAACAGATGGACCGCGTGGATGCAAGGCACATGCATCACGGTGGGCCCCACAAAGGGATCCACCAATGACGCACCCAAGATATCCAGAGCACTTTCCATCCACGGTGGGTCCCAGCGGACCAACGGATAGGATTACTGCAACCATACGCCTCACTTTTCCAAACTGAGAACACAATTATACCATGCAAATCGTGAGGATCGTCCTAATGTCTCATGGTGCATCAGTTATGAACTTATGATGCACCAGGTGGTAGAAAGCATAGTTTGCAAACCAGGTGGGTCAACACGGCACATGCCCGACTCAACCTGGCCAGGTCATGGGCCTGATCAGTGGGTTGGTGAAACCAGGCATGCCCTGGTTTGCAGGTAACTCACCCTTGTTTTCCCGGGTCAACTCAAAATTTGGCTGAGTGAAGATCAAGGTATCCCAAAACGGATACGTATAGGCCGATATGCATCAGAAACGGCCCGACCCATTACCCCATACAAGGTCAACACTGAGGTCATGGTATCGATTCCCATAGTGGGGGTGGCTAACATTGTGATGTGACTAACAGGTAGGTGGGTGGACTAACAATGGGGTGTGTGAACTAACCCACAAAAAAATAAAAAAATAAAAGACTTAAAATTTGGCTAACACGGCCTGGTTTCAACTACTCAGATAAGTCAAAGAAACAGCATTTATGTAAATTCCAGGAGGAGAAGAAGATGGTCATACAAAAATCAATTATTATTATTATCTATGACCCACCTGGTTGACTCGGCAGTTGGTGCGTCAATTCGACTCAGTGAGTGACAGAATCATGATCCAAGACTGGTTTGCAATTGACTTTGGATTACACTAAGGCCATGTTACTTTCACCGGTAATCCCAGTAATGGAAAGGAAAAGTGTTATCAGTATTACCATCAGACACAAGAATTGTTGATCAACTGCAGATGAATTCAGGAGATGGGTAAAAGAATTTGTAATGATTAAACTTTTTCATCTTAATAATATGAAAATATCAAATCTAAACAGCGATATCAATGTATTTATCACAGATAAGATAAACTAAACAAGAATCAGAGGTTAAATGCAAATGTTGTCAAGAGGCCTATTTGGATTGCAAATTACTATCTGTAATGTATCATAAAAGTACAATGATAACAAATTACTATACCCGTCTCTTTGAAAACAGGTAATTTAACCCACAATTCTCATGATTGAATAGGCATGGTAAAATCCTAGTGATGATACTTTTACATTACTTCAATGTCAAATCATAGAGAAAAATACACTTATATGTGTTTGGATAGGAGAATTCAATTGAAGTATAATGCAAAATTATAATTATTACAAATTCCTTTGCATGTCTCCTATTATATCCACATTTGACCACCGAATTATGTATTTAAACAAACTCGTAATGACAGCACTTTTACATTACATTATCAATATAATTCGCAATCCAAAAAGGCTAAGGTAATTTGTAATTATTGCACATTTTACCATGCTAATTGGTGAAACAAGTAGACCCTAAAAGTGCATTGCGTTTGGATCCAACATTGAATTGAATTGCGATTTCCTCCGCATTCATATGGAGGGACTCGGCTCCAACTTTCAACTATAGACACACTCAAGATGGAAGGAATATACCATTAATTTGGGGTCTACTTCCTACCTATCAATGCTAGGAAACATCATTAATTTTCCCATTTCCTTCTCATGTAGAGCCCAAAGCTTGCAATTCAGTTCACTTGTACATCCAAACACAACCTAAGTAGATTAGCAGTACTGCTATTGATTTGTCAAGATCAAAAAGTCTGATTCCCATGCAAGGACCAAATGTACAAGCAATCCCTTTCCTACAAGGTATCAATCACCCATATTAGAGCAAAAAAAAAGAGAAGCATGGAACCGCAACAGTTTGAATCAGCACTAGAGAATAACAATTCAAGTTGATACTGTTTTTCGCAATATTCCAAAACCAACACTTTCAAGAAAACTCGCAGTTAATCAATTAGAACAACTCCATGTTTGCATCAACATCATAGTTCTTTGTCGGTAGACTACCAAATATATTTCAATGGAATAACTAAAGGTGAAGAGACACCATGTTTGCGATTAGTCGACATATAAAACCGCTAAACATCATTCTATCAGCAACTATAGCGCCATTTAGGTTGGCAATCCTGCAACATCGGGATTAAGTGGTGGGCCGCTTTCCATCCAAGGCAGATTTGTGTCCAATAAATAAATAAAAAGCAGAGCCATCTTCCACCTAATCACATTTTGGGAACAGTTCAATAATGGTGTGGGGCCCGCCCAAATCAAGATTAAGGCAAAATCCTGATTTTGGGGATCCCAAACTCATGAGTGCATAAAATCGTGATTGAAATCTCAAAGGATATAGATCAAACAACCAATTCAAGCAAACGTTGGGAAGAATTGCCACTTGGGTAGTTATAGAAGGCAAAACATTAAGGATGTGTTTGGATGTGAATTGAATTCAGAACATTCAATTCAGTCAACTCGCAGGTTTGTCTCTCAAGTCGCCGAAACCATCGGCGTGCACACCAGTGAAGGAAATCACCATTTGGTCAATTCCAATTTATTAGACTAATTGCAATTCAATTCGTGGTGCATCCAAACACACCAAAATCCCGATTTTGGAGATCCCCAAATCAGAAGCACACGATACTGTGATTAAAATCTTATAGGAAATAACTCAAATGAGCAATTCAATTAAGCATCACAAAGAACTATCACTTGGGTAGTTTTAGATAGGAAAACATTAAGTTTGTGTTTGGATGCACAAGTGAATTGAATTGAGAACACTTAGTTCTGCCCAGAGGAGATGACAAAAGATAGTGATGTTTCCGTAGAATTGCAGGTTTGCTTCTTCAAAGTCACCCAAACAATCAGTGTGCAAGCCAGTCAAGGAAATCACAATTTGGTCATATTTCCAATTTATTAGACTAAATGTAATTCAATTCGATTGTGCATCCAAACACACCCTTAATAAATATAAAGCTTATAAAGCATTAGGAAAGGGATATGAACAACACCAAAGACTCAGAAAATCTATTAAACAAGCAATGAAAATGGAAATATTATATACAGTGTATAACCATAAGCAAGCATCATCACATGATAAGATCTTCAGAAACTTACAGTATTCATCCTAATCTCCCAACTACGATTCTCGTAGGATTATTTGGCCTACGCCAAAGACGAAGCATGCAAGGGCGACGGATTGGAACTCACCGGAATCCCGACCACGACCGCTGGGCTCTCCCTCAATTCGAACCCAACCCCACCCAAACGGTTCGGACTGAAAACATCAAAGCCTTCCCGAGAACCTGCGCCAGCTCGGCAGATCGGGCAAACGGGTGTCTTCAAGAGCCACGAATCGACGCAATGCGCATGGAAGCTGTGGTTGCACACCGGCAGCAGCCGGCACTTATCGCCCATCTTGAAGTTCTCCAAGCAAACAGCACAATCCACAGGGCTACTCCCTTTTTCTCTAGCCTTGAAATCAAAGCAAGGGAGCTTCTCTAGATCATCAAGGGACATGCCATTGCTACTGTCATTCGCCCCTCTCTCTCCTCTATTGCTAGCATTGAAACCTCTCCTGAAAGCCCTCCCAACAATACAGACATGAATCAGAACCAAAACTCCAATGCCCACAAACAGCAACACCACAGAGATGACAATGGCCATCACCATAATCTGTGTAGCAACACCCACAACACTGCTACTCATTCCAATCTAAATGGATGCCAAAATCCTATTTCTCATCCCAAACAACCCCCAATACCCAAAACTCAATTTCCTCCCATCTTGCTGGAAATCAGAACAAAATACCCACTTTTGTACACTGAAACCTCCTTAAAAAAATCCCCAAACACCCAAAACTCAAGATCTTTCCAATCCTAAATAGCAAAAAAAACCCAAATTGACCCAAATGCTCATTCGGTGTTTCAAGACTCCCCAAGTGCCCAAAACACCATTTTCTCAATCCAAACAGCCTAAAAGCAAAACCCAATCAGTCCTATCCGATCCCCCAACCAAATATCTCAGTAAGCGAAAGTCATCTGTCAGATCTAATGAAGTGGTGGGTGGGCTTGCATTGTTTGGGTTCTTAAGAGGTGGATGATTCTTCCTGACAGCATCAGGACTCACTCAGCAGAGGTGGCCCAGTGAGTCTGTGGATTGATTTAGGTGGATATTAAATAGAAAGCAGGGCGAGGTGCGGTGTATCTTTTGGTGGAGTGGGTGAGAATGAGCCAAGAGATTGTAGCATGGGGTCAAGAACCCATTTAAGAAAATATAGGAAGATTTTAAGACTTGTCTTCTGCTTCTGTCGCCACTTTCCAGGTGTGATGGAGATTCATACGCTACACGTGACGTACGTGTATGGCCGTATAGATCATGAAAACGGTGGGCTCATTTTGATCTGACATCTGTGACGAAAGCTACGACATAAGTTGGACATCAGCAGCCAACCTTACACAACCCGCCTTGATTATCGGGGTTAGACTGGGACAGGTAATGAGAACTCGGGGAGCTTTGCAAACCTGAAAACTCGACTAGACTCGATGTCCAGCTGCGTTGAGTTAACTCGAAGACATGACCGACTGAACTCTATATTTAATAATTATAAATTAAATTAAGAATAAGAGTAGGCCTTTAACATAGTGCAAAACTGAGTGGTTGAGTCGACTCAATGAGTCATTCATAGTCGCAGTTGAGTTAGTCCAAGGACTAAGTTTCCAAGCGAGTCAGCTTAGAAATCTCACTAAGCCACTTAGCTACTTTCTAAGCCGACTCAGCGAGTTTTGGAATATTTATGTTGAGACTTATAGAAGCAACACAGAGAAGAATTAAACAAAGCACTCCAATCACATAAGCAAATTCACACAAATAAACGTGTAAAAACCTTCGTAGGAAAAAACTACAACACAAAGTGATAATGCATTATGAAAGACAAAGTTATAAGAGATGAAACCTTACCCGGATCTAAGCCTCAAGAGTTTCTCTCTTCAAAACTCTCTCAACCCTTAAAAATGTCTTATCATAACCCTAATCCCAATTACACTCACTTATATAGCATATAACCAAAATTAAGAACAAATAGCACAAAACCATGCTAAACAGCACACATCATCGATCAGTCAGTTGACCAGTCGAGATGAGTCGAAACCATCCTCGACTAGTCAATGACACAAGTTCGACCAATCGAACCTGTAAAAAACCGTCCAAAAAGTTTCATCCAAAATTCTAAATATTGTCAACCGATTGAGCCCCAGAAGTCAACTAGTCAAACCCCTACAAAATTGTCCAGAGACATGCCTGTGTAATTCCAAGCATGCTCAACCTGTTGACTAGGGTTGTCGACTAGTCGAACATCCTATTTCCTACACAAATTGAAGGCTCCATCCAACAATCTCCACATAGGCTTTAATCATCGATTTCATTTATTCTTTTTCCTCCATCTCTACTTTGTCTCCATTATATCTCCACCGCTTTTCATGTATACTTTATCTTCACTTCATCTTCACCAGAGCAATAAAAGTCGAACAAAATTTGAACTTCTGTGAGGGAATGTTCACTCACCTTAAGTGCAAGGCTGCGATGTAGTAATAGATCTCAGTAAGACCGAGGTCGATCCACAGGGAATTAGAGAACAGCTTCTAAGCTATTCCAGCAACTAAGATTGCAATAATTAAGGGATTCAATTGAGAGAATTAATTGTGTTAAAACAGTAACTTAAGAAAAATAATAATTAAGGAACTAAAGCTTTCAAGGATCCACTTGTAACAATCCCATATTAATCTAATCAATCCAAGCATAAACACAACTAGAATTGAAGTTCTATCTCTCATTTAGTTGGAAGATGCATTAAACACATTCAATCCCACTTAAGTTAAACTTTCAAATTCTATTCCTATTCAACCACATGGAGCATTCGAAATCATAGCTTTCGAAGTAACAACCATGCTTATGGACTATGGCATGCTCAAGGATTACTATAATTCGAATCCAATCAAGCAAAACATGATAATCTCAGAGAATTGGAAGGAATCCATGTCCGAAGCACATGAACTCTCATAAAACCTCTAAAAATATTAACTTTATGTGAACTAGAATATTCAAAACTCAAACTTGAAATGAAACTACTTGAATTAAACTGAATTAAGCATGAAATTTGCTACAAGCTTCACCTCTCAGCCTTAGCTGAGAGATTCTAGCCGAGCATTGTCTCACTACAACTAGAACTCAATAAAAAGCATAAAAACCTGAAGTTGAGAGGGTTGTCAATGCTCCACGACGGCTTCCTTCACTCCCCACGAAGTTCCTTGGCTTCTATGATGCCTTAGGAAGAGATCCTAGGTGTCCTTTTATAGTGGGGAAGCTCTATTGCGTCGAAATCTTTCAGAATTTGCATAACCTTACGCACTTGCGCAGAAAATCTCAGATGTCGAATTAATAGGTTGCTGTTTACACAAGGCCAACCGGTCGTGACTGGTTAGACTGGGCTGGCCGACCGATCTTGACCAGTCGAACCTATTGGAATTGAGTCCAGCGCACAAAATAGAGGGCCCGACCTGTTGGCCGACCGGTCTTGACTGGTCGAACCATACTGGTCCTTGCTCTAACGTCCAGAGAGGGGAATTGTAGGGTGGCCGACCGGTCAGGACTGGTCATGGCTCCCATGGCCGACCGATCAAGACCGGTTGGATCTTTGTTTTCCAACTTTTCTTCTTTCTTTCCTCATCTCTCTCTTCTGCTTGCTTTCTTCTTTCTTTTGTCCTCCTTCAATCTTCATCCAATGGCTATAAATGGATCCTTTTGGTCACCAATTGGGCGAAGTCGCTCTCATCCCTACAATCACAAATCATGCGTTAGATGGGCCTTTTAAACATGCAAACCATACATATAATGTGATGTAGTGGGCTATATCATGTATAAATTGGAGGTTCAACACACCCCGCAACCAGCTTTCTGTTAGTCCCGAGCAAAACATACGTGAAACAAGTTCAAACCTCCAAAAACCATTTCTCCTTCAGAAACTATGTTTCTATCCATTCCAAGACATACGAGGATAAAATTCAAAAAAAAATTAGGTGATAGAAATTGGAACCTTAAACTCTCAAAACATAATAAGTGTCCATATGAAATTCTCGCTGATTGATTGATAAATAGAAGAACTCGAACAAATTCAACCTAGTGTGCATAGTGAAAGTTTTTCTCATGAGTTTCTGGGATTATCTTCTCCATAGATCAACTAAACTATGGATCTCAAGGTGTACAAAGCAACAACATGCCCATGACAGGAATTTGCCTTACCGTCCTTCCAACGGCTTTCACACTACGTCCCATTTCCGGCTTTAGTTACGGGTAGACCATCCCCCGGTTGGTAATAGGTAGCCCTTTTCGGAGTTTTCCACCATGTTTTCCATTATTCTCAATTTTCATCCTTTCTTTTTCCTTTTTCTTTTACATAATCCCTTCAAACCATGAAAATCGTGTAATGTGAACTAGGTGTAAGAGTTTTCAAATTTTCTATCAATCACATATAAATAGGGAAATGCACATATAAAACCATTATATTAAGAGAATTCAAGACTTGCAACATCACTCACTTCGTATCCCCTCTTCTTATACTCGTATCATCTCAAATGCATAGAAATAAGATTTTCTAAAAGAGTTTTGAATTTTTTAAAAATTCAAAAAAAATTGCACATATGATGCTCGAAATATTGCAAACTGCTAGATGAGGAATCTCATCTCACCCCCAACCAAATCTTGCATTGTCCTCAATGTAAAAAAGATATGCAATCAGCATGAACATGAGAGGAATGGTAAAATACAAGAGAGTGAGAACAATATCACCTAAGAGAGTCGATCATGGAAGTCTGCAACTCCGACAACTAAATCCACTAAAACAGTAAAACTAAAATGGAAAAAGCAACAAAACCTAATCTACGCTATACCTCCATCAGACTAGGAGATTAATCATCCGGATACACAGGATCATTCATAGTGATGGATATGTCCTCTAAATCAAATTTCTCAATAAATGGTTTAATGCGTTATCCATTAACTTTAAAACAGTTACCACTTGCGGCATTCTCTATCTTGATAGCCCCATGAGGAAAATTTTCTTTAACAATATATGAGCCGGTCCATCGAGAACTCAATTTTCTCGGAAAAAGATGAAACCAAGAATTGTACAAGAGCACTTTCTGACCTTCATGGGAAGATTTCCTGAAAATGTGCTTGTCATGAAAGGCCTTCATCCTACTCTTGTAAATTCTCGAGTTCTCGTAGGCATCGTTCTGGATCTTGTCAAGCTCATTCATTTGGAGTTTGCGAAGCGAGCTAGCCTTGTCAACATTAAAGTTCAATGCCCGAATTGCCCAATAGGCTTTGTGTTCAATCTCCACAGGCAAGTGACAAGCTTTCCTATAAACAAGTCTATAGGGGGACATTCCAATGGGGGTCTTGTAAGCGGTACGGTGAGCCCAAAGCACATCATCTAATCTCAGTGACCAATCTTTGCGATCTGGCCTCACCGTCTTTTTCAAAATCTGTTTGATTTCCCGATTGAAAATTTCAACTTGCCCACTCGTCTGTGGGCGGTATGGGGTACTCACTTTATGCCTAATGCCATATTTCTTCATTAATGTTTCAAAATGCCTATTGCAAAAGTGAGAACCACCATTACTAATGATGGCTCGAGGCGTTCCAAATCCAAAAAGTATGTTTTCTTTGAGGAACTTTAGAACCGTACGATGATCGTTGGTTTTACATGGAATGGCCTCTATCCATTTAGACACATAGTCTACAGCAAGTAATATATAGACATGTCCAAAAGATGAGGGGAACGGTCCCATGAAATCGATGCCCCAACAGTCAAAGACTTCAAGATGTTGAATTGTGGTAAGATGCATCATATTTCAACGGGATAATCCTCATAACTTTTGGCAATGCTCGCATACTTTGAAAAACTCGTGGGTGTCCTTAAATAAAGTGGGCCAATAAAAACCACACTACAGAATTTTTGTAGTGGTTTTCTTGGCGGAAAAATGACCCCCACATGCTTGATCATAGCAAAAGGAGATGACGAAATTATGTTCATCATTAGGGACACATCTCCTAATAATTTGATCTGGGCAATATTTAAACAGTAAAGGTTCATCTCAGAAAAATCTGCGCACTTCCCTTAGAAATTTTCATTTATCCTGCGCAGTCCGATGAGTTGGCTTCGCCCCTGTAGAAAGATAATTGGCTATGTCACCGTACCATGTAGATACATAGCAATAAAGAGTTGCTCATCAGGAAATGAGTCCTTAATAGGTGACTCGTCAATGGAATTAGGTAGAACTAGGCGGGATAGATGATCCGCCACCACATTTTCTACTCCCTTCTTGTCCTTGATCTCCAAATCAAATTCTTGAAGGAGTAGGATCCATCTAAGCAAACGGGGCTTGGCATCCTTCTTAGAGAGAATATGTTTCAGCGCCGCATGATATGTGTAAACAATGACCTTGGATCCTATTAAGTAAGGCCTGAATTTGTCCAAGGCAAAGATGACGGCTAGGAGCTCTTTCTCCGTAGTCGAGTAATTGACTTAGGAGGGATTCAAGGTCCTACTAGCATAGTAGATGACATGGGGCTTCTTATCCTTCTTTTGGCCTAACACTGCCCCAATAGCATAATCGCTCGCATCACACATCAACTCAAAAGGTATGGACCAATCCGGTGGTTGCATGATAGGAGCGGTTGTCAACATGCCTTTTAGCTTTGAAAAAGCTAATTGACATTCGGCACTCCACTCAAATTGGTTCTCCTTTTGAAGAAGCCTACATAAGGGCCTTGAGATATGACTAAAATTCTTTATGAACCTTCTATAGAAACCCGCGTGTCCAAGGAAGGATCGCACATCACGTATGCTTTTGGGTGGTAGTAGATTTGAAATTATATCGATTTTGGCCCAGTCTGCCTGTTCGCTTCCCCAAGTGTAGGGTTGCGATGTAGTAATAATTCGGTAGAGACCGAGATCGTTCTTAGGGACTTGTTAGGTATTCGCAAAATTACTTCTGATATTCTCTAATTGAGAGTATCCAAACAGATTTCTAAAATTGAATGTATAGAGAATTCTTAAACTAAAAGTGAATGTAATCAATATAAAAAGGCACTAGCGGTTCAAGGATTCACTTGTAGCAATTCTTGATGCATAATTCGTTATGGTTTCCCAATTACACAACTAGAATCGAAATCAAATCCTATCTAGTCGGACGATAGAGCGGTTGTAACATACAATCTATCATATGTGTGATTATCTACATAATTACCTCAATTCAAGTTAGGACTTGAGCACACTTAATTGCATAGGTCAATCCTAGTTCCAATAGATTAAGATCACAATCATAATTATCATTCTACTCTGTCACAAAGCACAATTAGATCATAATTTGAACTTCATTCAAATCACATGTACAATCAACACATAACTCAGAAATAGAACAAAAAGGTAGAACTTTAGTTGAAGTTCCCACATGGAAATCCAAGTCTAGAGCGTATTGAATCCGATTCCTCGGAGCGTACAGGTCTAGAACTATGCAAAACAGTTAAGAACTAAAGAAATTCCCCCAAAAATTCATGAGCCATCATAAGATTAAGAAAAACTACTTAGAACTTTATTCAAACTTTTATAAACCATTGTTCTTTAATAAATCCAACTTGAAACTATCACAAAATGAATTAAACCATTTCAGATTCACTACAAGCTTCACCTCTTAGCCCTAGCTAAGAGGTTTAGCCGTTCATGATCCAAGGAAGCATGAAAACAACTAAAAATATAAAACTAGAAAACACAAACTAGGAGGAGTTATGGAACTCCGAATCTGACTTCCGCCTCCTCCCACCTTCGTAGATCTCTTCTAGGATACCTTAGCTATGATCCCTAGGTCCCCTTTTATAGTAGAGAGGCTCTACCGCCTCAAAATCTTCCAGATTTACGTAGTACTTATGCACTTGCACTAGAAAATTGAAGCTTCAAGAGGAAGCTGCTGGAATCCTGCTGAAATTACACTGGTCGACCGGTCTAGACCGGCCGGACTGGGCTAGCCGATCGGTCACGACCGGTTTAGCCTATCTGTGAAGCGTCCAGCGTGCATAAGTGAGAGGGACAAGCTCTGGCCGACCGGTCAAGATCGGTCGGACTCTTGTTTTCTTCCTTTTTCTTCTTTCTTTCTTCTTTCTTCGATCTCCTTACTTTCTTCTTTCTTTGGCCCACCTTGGGTCTTCATCCAAGGCTCATAAATGCAATCTTTTAGCTATTGATCGAGTGAACTTCCTCTCATTCCTGCAATCACAAATACATGCATTAGAATAGTCTTTAAGCTTAAAAACCATGCATAGTTAGTGATGAAATGGGGTTAGAATATACACATTTAAACACTCAACACTACCTCTATTCCATTAGACGAGATGATATGTCCAAGGACTATTCCTCTTTGTGTAACACCCCAAGATTTCGGCTCCCGTGTATATCACGACGACCGAATTTCCAAGGTTATTTGGAATGTGTGAGGGTTATACCCCTTACATAATTTTTACACAAACATGCACATTTCATACTATTTGAAAAATCATGAGCAAGACGGTGAAACCAAACTTATATATTATTTCATTAACTAAACTAAATCATCAAACCATGTAACCATCATTCAATAAAACACCATGTTCATAACTACGTCCTCCCATTGGGACTTATTACAATTTCAAATACTAAATAAATGCTAGAACTATGAATGATTATGCGGTCTCGTCTTCCACCATCTGCTCCCACGAGCCATCATAATCGTCTCCTTGAGGCTCAGGCTCCTGAGGATCGTTACCTATATATTCTAAATTATTTCCACAAAACACCGTCAAAAGCGGCATAGTGAAGAACTACTTTAAGGTTAGAAATAATAATCACATAAAAATCATAACAAAACATCCATTACTCTTTCTTAATGCAATGCATGATAATGCATGACCCAGCGTAGAAATCCTTAGACATGCCGCCAGGGGTTTTGGGACACACAAGCCCATAATTTTGCCCGACCACGTGAGAAACAAGACGCTCATAGCCCAAATCCACACGTGACAGTGTATGGGAGAAGTAGGACGCTCTAGCCTATTCTCAATTCCATACACCCACATAGAGCCACGTGCATGCATGAATTAGCCATTCTTTATTATTATTACCAATTTACACCAAGCCACTTATTATCTAACCAACCTTTGGTACCACCACATCCTTCCTTATGGTTCATCACTTATCAAAATAGTCGTAACCGATGCATCACATCCTAGGATGGCGGCCCGTACTACTAAGCTTCATAACAACCATACTCAACTATCGTCTTATGGAGATCCTTAACAACTTTAGGAATAATAATAATAGTAAATATAGTAGTAATAATAAATGGATTTAACAACCACTTAATCGAGCGATCTTGATACCACCACCACAGATCAGGGTGGCCACTAAAAGCATCGTCTCAGATTATGGCAACCTCTTAACCGGGTGTTCCGATATTCATCACCACAGATCAGGGTCCATCCATATATATAAAAGGAATATATAGCAATATAAGAATCTCCATTAGACAGTCACAACTATTCTTTATACAGTATAGAAAGAAAGGTGGTCCCTTTAAAGATGGTTATACAAATCTTATATGTGCAACAAACATAATTCTATTCCTTACTAGTTCTCTAAGTCCAATGAATATCCTCATCACCATGAGATGGAAAAAAAAGTATCTAAAAGCATTCGTATATAGCTAACTAAGGAGAGAATAAATAAACACATGTAAACAAAAACACATAAGAATTATCAACCTACAAAACATGAAATTATTAATCCAATCTTAAAGGAGTTCTCACCTTATGATCTTCGACTTATTAGAGATATAAGATGATGAAATAGCAAGATGGTACTCCTTCTTTCTCTTACCTCTCTCTCTCTCTCTCTCTCTCTCTCTCTCTCTCTCTCTTTCTCTCTCTCTCAAATTCGTGGGTGGGGGTCACCTTTGGCTAAGAGAGGCCTCTATATAGAGGTAGGGTTGGAATTAGGGTTTGGAGGTGCGTAGTAGAAATATGGAGAGGGATGTGCACGCAGGGTCTTGTATAACCTCTCGAGGTGGGTTTCTCAAATCTTAATATTCGGATGATCTTTGATCAATTCCAATCCGTTCATCTTATCAAGCTCAAAGATTAGAGTCAGAATACGTAAATTTCTTAATGATCCACATTCTAGATTAGCCGATCCTTAAAAATAGCCTAACGGGTGCTAAAATGGGCTATATCTCAATTAACGGTCTACGCTTGATGATCAGGGCCCAAATTTTGAAAAAATATGTAGTCATGATAGGCAAACAATTGTACAAAGTTTAGTGGTTGATTGATGGTGAGGAATGCCTAGATATGAAATTCCAACTTTTGGCGGAAAATGAAGGGGCTGGCTTTGTGGTTTAATGGTGTAGGATTGTAGATCGGGGTCCAAATTTTGTGTAAACTCGTAGTCATATGAGTATAATGGGTGGTCCAAATTTGAGAAGCGATTGATGGTGAGAAGTGGGTAAATTGAAAGGTTCAAATTTGAGAAGAGTTGGTAACTCGTTAATTTCTAGAACGGGATAACTTTGCGCATAAGAAAGAGGCTTATCAATGTGGGGCAATCAAATCACACTATTGGTTCATGATAAAGACGATCTAAGTCATTCATATGAAGAGAAATATTCGACTACGACTAACCATCTACTTTCCTCACTCGATGGACATGAAAATCAAGGGTTAAGGGCTGATTTGACAATTTGACCACTTCTACTATGATTTAAGGGCTGAAATTTGATGTGTATGGTTAATATGTGCTCAAAAGCTCAAATCCAGGATTTTGCGTGAAAGTGATCGTCAAAAACTATAATACTTAAAAATGGCATCTTAACTTAAGCTTAACTAATGGCATTTTTGTAATTTTTGCAAATATTCGAGTTTAACAAAATCTAACTCTTTTAAATTGTTAATGAGGTCATTCTAAGCAACTTTAATAAAGGGTACTCCATATGATCTCCTACGGATGTCCCGTTATTTGAATTTTAATATCAATGGCTGGTATTTAATATAAAAAAAATAGAAATAAATTTCAGAAAATTTTAAAATAATTACGGTAAATTCGGGGCGTTACACTTTGTATCATGAAATGGTACTTTTCCCAATTTAAAATGAGGTTCTTCTCCTCGCACCTTGTTAAGACCAAGTTCAAGTGATTGAGGCACTCATCAAAAGTACAACCAAAAATAGAAAAATTGTCCATGAATACCTCGAGAAATTCACCCACCATGTCCGAGAAAATACTCAACATGTATCGTTGGAATGTGGCGGGTGCATTACATAGCCCGAATGGCATTCTTCGGTATGCGAAGGTGCCAAACGACCATGTAAAAGTGGTCGTCTCTTGGTCTTCTAGGGCTATCTCAATTTAATTGTAACCGGAATAGCCATCTAGGAAGTAATAATAAGAATGACTCGCTAACCTCTCCAAAATTTGATCCATGAATGGGAGAGGGAAGTGGTCCTTCTTAGTGATCGTGTTTAGTTTATGATAATCAATGCACATACGCAAACCGGTGGTTACTCTAGTCAGTATAAGCTCGTTGTTGGCATTTTCTATGATAGTAAAACTGAATTTCTTAGGGAAAACTTGGGTAGAACTCACCCATTGGCTATCCGAGATGGGGTAGATGATACCCACATCTAGTAGCTTTAACACCTCGGCTTTGACAACCTCCATCATGTTTGGATTTAGCCTTTTTTGATGTTGTCTAATCGTTTTCGCATTTTCTTCGAGGTGTATACGGTGAGTACAAACCGAAGAGTCTATTCCCTTAAGATTCGCTATTGTGCACCCTATGGCTCCCTTATGCTCTTTGAGTAGCTCAATCAACTTGAGCTCTTGGTCTTTCTCTAGGTGGGAGGCAATGACAACTGAGAATGTTTCTTCTTGACCCAAGTATAAATATTTAAGCTCGGATGACAATGATTTAAGGTCAAGCTTCGGTGGTTTGATGTTAGACGGTACATGCCTTGATGTGGTTGGTGGCAATCTTTCAAAATGTGGCCTCCACCGGCTAGGATCAACTACTAGTTTCTCAATATTCAGTGCTTGCACAATTTCGCTAATGATGGGGTCTTTGGAATCCTCGAAATGTGACAAGCATGTCTCCAAGCTTTCTAGTGTTTCAAGTTGGAGGAGCTCTTCTTTTTCAAAAGATTTGAGCATGTTTACCTCGAAGAACTCGTCGTCATCAACATCCTTATGCCTTTTGCCCAAGTGGAACACGTTCACCTCTAATGTCATGTTCCCAAAGGATAATTGCATCACCCCGTTCTGACAATTGATGATTGTGTTTGATGTAGCAAGGAACGGACGTCCTAAAATCACTGATATTTGAGTGATATCATCTATGACCAGTTGTGTGTCCGAGACGATAA
The DNA here is from genome assembly GCA_003013855.2 of Liriodendron chinense. NCBI lineage: Eukaryota > Viridiplantae > Streptophyta > Magnoliopsida > Magnoliales > Magnoliaceae > Liriodendron > Liriodendron chinense. The sequence continues at coordinate 165,494 of PVNU02001229.1, read as the reverse complement.
AATCTACCAGGTAGTAAAATTTTTCAACTTGGACTAGAACATCCTCAACTATCCCTCTCGGTACACGGATGGATCTATCAGCGAGTTGCAACGTGGTTTTGGTGGGTTTTAATTCACCAAGACCCAATTGCTCATATACCGAGTACGGGATCAAGTTTATGATTGCCCCCATGTACTTGCTTTGGATTGGGCTGAGGTTGGGCCGGAAACGTCCCTTCCCTAGCATTCAAGCATCTCTTAATCTCATCAACCGAGACTTTAAGCTCTTAGAACATTTGCTGATTTGTTTGATTGATTTGCGTTTGCCCTTGCATGAACGCTTTTAAAGTGTCCTCCATCGAGAATTGAGGTGGGACCTTATTTTACATGGGTGGCCCTCCTTGAGAGTTGGCAGGATTGCTCATGGGAGCATTCTTCCAACTAAAATTTGGGTGGTTCTTCCAAGTAGAATTGTACGTATTACCCACTGGTCCATTAAAAGGTCGTTGATAACCATACGTGGCATTTGCATGTTCATGTAACACTTCTTGAAACAGGAATTGTAGGACAATCTTGCGTAGCGTGTAAATTAGTAAAACAAATCCCACACGTGGTCTTAACAGCTTCATTGGACTTTGAAACTCCACTCTTACTAAGTTCCATGGCCTCGATCTTCCTTGTGAGGTTGGCTAACCTTGCATTTTCATCATCTTCCTCCTTGAGGATATAAATCCCTCCTTTCTCTTTTTCTTGAGTAGGCTTGGGGTTATTAGATTTATCCAAGGTATCTCATGATTGGGCATTCTCAGTCAACATATCCAAATAACTCTAAGCTTCATCTGGATTTTTGCTCATAAATTCGTCGTTGCACATCATCTCTACAAATTGACGAATATTGGAACTTAATCCATCATTGAAGAAGTTTATGATTCGCCAACTTTCATGTGATGTGGGCAAGCAAGTAGGAGGTCCTTAAACATTTCCCAACATTGGAAGAATGATTCACTCTCTTTAGCCGAAAAATTCATTATGGCTTTTCGAAGGGTGTTCGTTTTATGAGCTGGGAAGAACTTTTTTCAAGAATTCTCGGGTCATCTCGTTCCATGACCCTATTGAATGTGGTTTAAGAGACTGAAGCCAACTCTTGGCTCTTTCTTTCAATGAGAAGGAAAAAAGTTTAAGTTTAATTGCATCTTCTGAGACATTAGTGTATTGCAAGATAGCTACCACTTCTTCGAATTCCTTTAAGTGCAAATATGGGCTTTTAGAGTCTAGCCCATGGAACTTTGGTATAACTTGAATCACACCCGGCTTTATATCGATGTTTTCCCTGGTTGGTGGTAAGACCACTCATGAGGGTGTAGTTGCACGGGCCGGTTGTAGGTAGTCCCGTAATTATCTCAGTGGAGGAACGTTATGTACCTCATTCTCTCCTACTCCCTCTTGATTTACGTTTGTAATTGGAGTAGGGGGGGAGGATTCCTTAAAGGTATTTGATCCATACTCCCCAAACTATCACAATGCTCTTGGTATTTTCGGACTCGTCTATGGACTGACAATGGGCCAACTAGACCACCTTCGGATTGGAGACGATTGGAGTGGTCACGTTCCCAATGGGACATAAACCACTCAACTAAAAACTAAACTAATCATAAGTCCTAAAATTTAAAATTAATCTAAAAATTGAAAATCTGCAAAAAGTACTAAGTTAGAAGGATATTACCCGATTCGTTTGAACCAGAGAACAAATCCTACAAAGCAAAACAATGCATTAGTTCTAGGAAATTAGAAAAACCTATCTACTTCTACTTCTACAACCACTAAAACAATCTAGAACCATTATCTAAATTCCCCGGCAATAGTGCCAAAAACTTGTTCGCTCGCCTCAAGTGCAAGGCTGCGATGTAGTAATAAATCTCGGTAAGACCGAGGTCGATCCACAGAGAATTAGAGAACAACTTCTAAGCTATTCCAGCAACTAAGATTGCAATAATTAAAGGATTCAATTGAGAGAATTGTGTTAAAACAGTAACTTAAGGAAAAAATAATTAAGGAACTGAGGCTTTCAAGGATCCACTTGTAATAATCCCATGTTAATCCAATCAATCCAAGCATAAACACAACTAGAATTGAAGTTCTATCTCTCATCTAATTGAAATATAAAGCATTAAACACATTCAATCTCACTTAAGTTAAACTTCCAAGTTCTAGTTCTATTCAACCACATAGAGCATTCGAAATCATAGCCTTCAGAGTAACAGCCATGCCTATGGACTATGGCATGCTCAAGGATTACTATAATTCGAATCCAATCAAGCAAAACATGATAATCTCAGAGAATTGCAAGGAATCCATGTCCGAAGCACATGAACTCTCATAAAACTTCTAAAAATATCAACTTTATATGAACTAGAATATTCAAAACTCAAACTTAAAGTGAAACTACTTGAATTAAACTGAATTAAACATGAAATTGGCTACAAGCTTCACCTCTTAGCCTTAGCTGAGAGATTCTAGCTGAGCATTGTCTCACTACAACTAGAACTCAATAAAAAGCATAAAAACCCGGAGTTGGGAGGGTTACAAACGCTCCACGACGGCTTCCTTCACTCCCCGACGAAGTTCCTCGACTTCTATGATGCCCTAAGAAGAGATCCTAGGTGTCCTTTTATAGTGGGGAAGCTCTATTGCGTCGGAATCTTCTAGAATTTGCGTAACCTTACACACTTGAGCAGAAAATCTTGGATCTCGAATTAGTAAGTTGCTATTTACACAAGGCAGATCAGTCGTGACCTGTCGGACCTATTGGAATTGAGTCCAGGGTGTAAAATAGAGGGCCCGACCTGTTGGCCAACCAATCTTGACCGGTCGAACCATACTGGTCCTTGCTCTAGCGTCCAAAGAGGGGAATTGTAGGGTGGCCGACCGGTCAGGACAGTTCGTGGCTCCCATAGCCGACTAGTCAAGACCGGTCGGACCTTTGTTTTCCAGCTTTTCTTTTTGTCTTTCCTCATCTCTCTCTTCTACTTGCTTTCTTCTTTCTTTGGTCCTCCTTCAATCTTCATCCAATGGCTCTAAATGGATCCTTTTGGTCACCAACTGGGCGAAGTCGCTCTCATCCCTACAATCACAAATGATGCATTAGATGGGCCTTTTAAACATGCAAACCATGCATATAATGTGATGCAGTGGGCTATATCATGTATAAATTGGAGGTTCAACAGGGAACCACTTTCGTAAGCATGTCGACTGGTTTCACGCTCATATAGATCTTCTCAAGAGTCATAACACCTTTCTCCACTACCTATTAGATAAAATGATGATACACATCAATATGCTTAGTTCTAGAATGGTAAACCGAGTTCTTCACCAAATTGATCGTGTTTTTGCTGTCACAATTAATTGGTATGGCCTAATGTTGAAGTCCCAACTGATTTATCATTCCCCATAACCAAACTACTTCTTTGAATGCTTCCATCACTATCATATACTCCGCTTCTGGTATTGAAAGAGCCACCACAGATTGAAGCTTCGACATCCAACTGATGGCTCTACCCACTTACACAAATAAGTAACCGAAAGTCGGTCTTTTATTGTCCACGCTACTCCCGTAATCTGAATCCACATCGCCTATAAACTTATCCCATGATTTATCAAATGTCAAAACGTAGTCTTGCGTGCTTTGAATATATCAAAGTAGTCATTTCACTGCCTCTCAATGTTACTTGCCAAGGTTAAATATGTATCGGTTAACAACACCCACTGCATATAAAATATTCAGTATCATACATACCATAACATACATCAAACTACCAACTACTCTCGAATAAGGCACACGAGACACAACTTGCTTTTTTTTCTTCTATTTCAGGATACTATTCCAAAGAAAGCCGAAAATGAGCAGCGTAGGGAACGCTGACTGGCTTAGCCTTGTCCATCCCGAACTTCACCAATACAGTCTCAAGGTATTCTGCCTGAGATAACCATAACCTACTCAAGGTATTCTACTTAAAGTATTCTGCCATAACACTGATTGGCTTAGCCTTGTCCATCCCGAACTTCACCAATACATTCTCAAGGTATTCTACCTGAGATAACCATAACCTACTCACTTCTATGTCTTTATGTATATCAATGTCGAGAATCCTCTTTATAGCCCCTCAATCTTTAATCTCAAATGTCCTTGATAATCAAGCCTTCAGTATGTCGATCTCAAATACGCTATTGCTAGTGCACTTTTCTGTGGCATACTAGTGTACCTTATTCGTCAATCATGTGCACCTTATTCATTAATCATGTACGTCCATGTGTTGTAATGTCGGTTGAGCCATGAAAAGCTGAAGACCAAAGATTCAGGTGGACAAGCATCATCAAGGAAGAAGAAATAGGTAAATGAAATGTCTTGGTGACCCTAACCTTTAGAACCAAAACACCTAAACCTCTAAATGACTTGGACCAAATAGGAAAACCCTTAGTCATCTTCATTAGCATTAGAACACTTAGAAAAACATGATAAGTTAGGGTAATAAAAGAGGTGCAAGCTGTTGTAATTAAATTAGTTCAAACAGCAATTTTTGATAGGACTTCGATCCATCGAGTTTAGTTTTGATGGGACTTCGATCCATCGGAAACCAGTTTGCTCTGTCGAAAATTAGTCCAGCAAGATTGTGAACTCTCTGGATAGTTTTTCGATCCATCAGAGTGGAGATTTCGATTAATCAGAGAATGGTTGGATCAATCGAACTGGATGTCCAGTAACTACATAAACTCTCTAGACAGTTTTTCGATCTATCAAAGTGGGATTTTCGATCCATTGAAGATACCTTCTATCCATTTGATCAATCAAAAATTTACGAATCTATTCATTTTTTTACCGTTGGAGATTTATCTATAAAAGCGGGGAGTTCGTTTTTTGGAACAGAGAGAGGAAATTTAGTGAGTTAAAAGCCACCACTGTTGCAAACCATTCGGCTCTCTAATCCTAACCCATTCAAGACATTCTTCTTATGATTCATCACAAGTATTGAGCTTTCAAAGCTCAAATGAGAATGAACTTGTTCTCTCTTGATTCCTAAGAATTTAGACACCTTGATAATAGGTAGAACATTTGTTTAAATACCCCCTAGGAATCCAATTAGGTGTATTCCTCTTGAAAATTCATTTCCTACTATTTGTAGAGGATTCACCACCTCTTAGCACCTTGGGCATCTCAATTGGAGCAACTAATGTAAGGTGATTGATCGTTGGAGCTAGAGCAGTGGCGAAGCATCGGCATCAGTGTTCAGGGGAGCAAAGGGTAACTAATTGAAGCACGAGAGAGCGGAAATTTAACAACCCGAAGTAGCGCAGCAATGATGCTCAAATCTAATAAGTAAGGTTGTCATTTGTGTTGAGTTTATCTACTCTCTTTTCATGGGGAATTGAGTGTAGAGTTTGATTTCCAAACTCGATAGGTTCGGTTGTAGGACCTAAATTCGGTTGTAGGGCTGAATCAAGTCTCCAAGTGGGGAGCCTCCAGCAGGAGTATACGCTAAGTTTGGTTATAGGACTTTGGCTCAGTTGTAGAGCCTAAATTCAGGTTTGGTTGTAAGACCTTAGCTTGGTTGTAGAGCTTAAATTTAAGTTTGATTGTAAGACCTTGGCTCAAGTGTTGAGCCTAGAGATAGGTTCTTGTGTAAGACCACAAGGTTGGGTGGAACCTATAAACACCTGGGTTGGGTGGAACCCATAAACACCTTGGCAGAGTTGAACCAATTTAAAATACCTAGTTTGGGAGGAACCTTATTTAAACTCCCCTGGTAAAATCCAATGTGCTTAAGGGGTAAGTACTTGAACTGGGAGTGGAGTAGACATGTAGTTGAACTACTATACATGCTTGTGTTTGTGATGTATTTGAGCACATTGTTGTCTTAGCATTGTATGTTTAATTGCTTAATTATGAATTCTTGATAGGAATGTATGCTAGGCACTATATAGGCACATTCACACACAAGATGTGTTTTCACTAATTAGTATAGACTTGAGCTTATATGATCGATTCTTATATAGTCTACATAGGTTGCATAGGTTAGGTGCTTGATTAGTTATATCATTTGTTAATCTACACATATTAGACTAGGTTGCTTAATTATATAATCAATCTCTAGTCTATGTGATTGGACGCACCAAGGCTTAGAAGTAGAAGTATTATTGCTTACTTAACTTAAATTGCAGATTAATTTAAGTAGACGAAAAGAATTTTAAAAAGGTCTTAATCACCCCCTCTCCCTCTAGGACTTAATCATTATTCTAGTAGCTCTGTCAAGCTTCCGTGCATATCATAGGATGTCGTGTTAGATGATCCGAAGCAATTTCAATTATGACTGGCGATAAGCATATCATCAACATACAATACTAAGATATTGAAATTCCCATCACTCAGTATCTTAAAATAGACACAATAATCATATCCACTTTCGTAAACCACTTACTCATCATAAAAGAATTAAATTTCTTGTACTACTACCTTGGCTACTGTTTCAGGTTGTACAATGACTTCCTCAACCAGTAAACGTTATTCTTTATCCCTTTTATCTTAAACCATTCTAGTTGCTTCATGTAGATCTGCTCATCCAATTCCCCATACAAGAAAACAGTCTTCACATACATTTGTTCCAGTTCAAGGTTGTATTGGGCAACCAATGCCAATACGAACCAGATAGATATTTTCTTCACCACAGGTGAGAAAATCTCGATGAAGTCGATACCCTCCTGCATATGCCCCTTACCTTATACCTATCATATTTCTTCATAAAAATCCACTTACACCCGATTGCTTTATGCCCAACAAGAAGCACCACCAACTCCCATGTCTCATTCTTATACATGAAGTCCATCTTGTCATGTATTGTTGTTGAGCTCTTAATTGTGCATATTCTAACCCCAATTCATCACTCATTATGCACGGTTTACATGTTTAAAGGACTACCCTAATGCATGATTTGTGATTGTAGGAACAAGATGGAGATTTCACCAATTAAAGGCTAAATAGAACTCTTTACGAGCATTGAAGACCATTGGATGAAGGATGAAGGAGGACCAAAGAAAGACAAAGCAAGGAGAGAATAGAAAAGAAGAAACAAAGAAAGAAAAAAAGAGAAGAAAAGGGTCCTAGACCGGTCAAGACCGGTCGGGCAAAGGAAGCCCGACTGGTCGTGACCGGTCGGCCACATCATTGAAAGACTGCTGGAGGAAGAATTATACAATCCGACCGGTCAAGATCGGCCAACAGGATTGAGGTTTTCCAGAGCACGCTGGACTGAACCAGAACAGGCCAGACCGGTCGTGACCGGTCGGCCAGCCCAGTCTGACCGGTCCAGACCGGTCAGCCCTGCGTAAACAGCGAGCTTTCCAAATTGGGCGTCGAAATTCTCTGAGCAAGTGCGTAATTTTACACGCAATCTGGAAGTTTCTTACGCAATGGACGCCTCCAAGCTATAAAAGGACTTCTTCCCTTCATACCAAAGTAGGCTAGGACGTGGGTATTGCTTAGGAGACGGATTCTACTTCGAGTTTCTTAGTTTTCTTCCTGTTTTAACTATTTTCATGTTTTTTAGGCTTTTTAGTTCAAGGATGTTAGAGATGAACTAAAACCTCTTAGCTAGGGCTAAGAGGTGAAGCTTTTGATTCGTTTTTGATGGATTGATGCAACCTAGGTTTCCTTTTTATGATTTAATTGATGAATTTTAGTTAATATGAGTTTGAATCAAGTACTAATTTGGTTTTTTACTTTGATCTCTTGATGACTCCGGGCTCATGTGATTCTTAGTGATTCTAAGCTTAGTATCTTATCTTTTGAGCATTAGTTATGCTTGTGTAGTTCATTGATCTACCATCGACTCCGGGCATGGTAGACGCTTTGATTGCCTTGTGTACAATGGCCTGATTTTCATGTGGGAACTCATTCAACTAAAGTTCTTATCTTTTGTAGTAATCTGAAATAGTTGTTTATTGATTGATTTTGATTTAATTAGAGTTCTAATCATGAGTTGTAATCAGGTCTAGTGAAAGGATTTGATGAAAGCTATGGTTATGAATCTTAACTAGATTGGGAAGAGGCTTGGCCTACACAATTGAGTGTGCCCAAGGCCTAAGCATTGATGTGGGAATTGAATCAATGAATAAGCACTTATTATGGATAAATGTTGATTGAACCGCTCTATATTCTGATCGGATAGAGATATGAATTCGATTTCGATTGAGTTATGAGAGACCTAGTTGTGTTGATGCATTGAAACTTATCAAAAGTGGATCCTTGGCGTTCTAGTGCCTTTTAGATTGAAATTACCTTACACATTCACTGTTTAAATCCAAATTGCTATTTTCCAGCTTTAGTTCTTAATAGGATCTTAATTACTAGTTGTTTTAGACAAAATCTGAGAATACCCATTCATAAATCTCTGTGGGAACGATACTCGGTCTTTCCGAATTATTACTACTTCGCAACCTTACACTTGGGGAGTGAACAATTGTCACCTTCCACTTTTCCGCATCTACGTCATCAAGAGCCTTCTAAAAAGTAAACGGATTCCTTTCATTTGTGATGAAGACGAATGCAACATTTGAATGATCATCTCTATATCTAGCCGGTAACCTGCGATCCCTTGGTGGATTCCTTCTCACAGGTAGCTGCTCCACCTAATCATGTACTTATGTCTACATTTTATCCTTAACATGTGTCTCATCTCTTCCTATTTCTACATCAACAGCCGACTTCTCTGTTTCCTTGTATTCAACCTTACAGAATAAGGATCTTGTTAAGCCTTGAATTATGTATATTTATCCCCAATTCTATGCTTAAATTACATAAAACAATGCGCTTAAAGACTGACTTTAATATGTTTTTGTAATTATAAGAGAAAATGAAAGATGTGAATGAAAAGAGTTCAATAGGCAACAAATGAACAGCAAGTGTACTTGGAACTTTAAAGGAAATCGAGTTATAAGACCAGAGGCTGGATCACTTTCTACGATGGAAATGAAGACTTAAAGCTAGAAGACCTCACCAAGATCACACATCTTAGAGATTGAGAGACATGTTTTAGGTGGTCTTGAAGTAAGCAGTCACATATGATGGGTTGTCCACATATGCCACACATGTAGTCCATCACAAAAGGCCCCAGCTTCAAGCCTTCAACAACCAGTATCATAGCTTCCATCTCCAACTCGTCCACCAACCTGACGTCTAGCAGTTGGCTCATGGCTGATTGTCCAAACTCCTGCACAAGCTGCAATCAAATGGACATTTTTATTACATCAGCAATGGACCTCACACATTAACCACATCCAACGTGTCCAGTAAATGTGTACAACTGTCAAAGCAAGCAAGAGAAAGAAGAAAAAAAAGGAAACAAGGAAATTTTCGGTTTTACGTTTAAACCAGAAATAGAAACAGCAAGGCTATTGTCGTTTTGAGATTTTTGACCAAGTTCGTGGGGCCCATGTTGATGATATTTAAATATCTAGTTCTTTTACATCCAAGAGGAGCTTGATGCTAAAAAATACAAGTGGTTTCGTGTCGATTAGAGCTATGGATTGACCGTAGCGGCCAAAACAATACGAACTGTCTAGAATGTTTCTTGATTTCACCTATTCAACTCTAGAATGGTCCAAGTGCTCCACTACTACTGATATGAAGAATCTAAGCTGACCATCTTCTAGAGCACATCGATATATGAATATCCACAAAGTTTTAGGTCAAATGGAAATGTGGTTTGATCGTACCGGTTAAAGAAATATGGACCATCCTAAAAGATTCCAACTGCATAGATTTATAAAAAGCTCTAAGTATTCTAATTTTTCGAACCCAATTATGAAATCATTTTGGATAATCTAATTCATCTATCATATATAGGAGAAGTTTTCTACCAATGTTCAAAATTTGAGACCAATCCGACCTCTGTACACTTCCTACCGTCAATTATAAGATGACTAGTTTTGAAGGCACCCAAATTGTGTGATTTTGAGAGACGGTCACTAATCTGATTTGTGGGCCCACTCAGAAGATAATTTTAGAAATCTAAAATATACATGAGAAAGTTCATATGTCAGGGAAGCTACAAATCAAATTTTAAGGCAATCTGACCGTTTGGTAACCCGTACCAAGCGAAATAAAATCTGTTATCTTGTTGTCCTATTGTCTACATTATAAATATGAGAGCTTCTCTCTCTTCTTGGAAGTCAAGGACGTGGGGAGCAAGGAGAGCAAGACCAAAGAGGCTCCAAGCCTCTCTTTTCTAGTTTTTCTTCCTTTTCTACTTCTTACTTTTCATGTTTTTCTTAGGCTAACTCTCAGCTAGAGCTGAGAGGTGATACTGCTACTTGTTTAATGATGTTCTAGTTCTTTTGAATCGAAATTTATACTTTAAAGAAGAACATAGTTTGATTATAATTTGATTAAAGTTCTAATTCTATTTCTTTTTTGATCTTTTGATGACTATGGGCTCATGAGATGCTTAGATGTTCTAAAACTAGTTTCTTACATGTTTTGCAATATTTAGACTTGTGCACTTCCTTAATCTACCATAGACTACGGGTATGGTAGATGCTTTGAATGTCATATGCTCTAGATGATTAATCTTAATGTGGAAACTACATCAAACTAAAGTTCTAATCTCTTGTGTTGATCTGAAGTAGCTGTTACGTATTGATGTTGGTTTGATTAGAGTTCAAATCATTAGTTATAGTCAAGTCTAGTGACAGGATTTGATGAAGGCTATGGCTGTGATCTCAACTAAATTAGAAAGAGGCTTGGCCTATACAATTGAGTGTGCCCGAGGCCTAAGCTTTATTGAAGGAACCAAATCAATGAACACTCATCTATTCCAGATTGTCTGTGTGCTATGATTGTTATATCTCTCAGCTAGATAGAGATAGAAATTCGATTCTAGTTGTGCTTTGAATCGAATTAATGGATTGAGCATAGTTGAGACTAGAAGTGGATCCTTGATGCTTTAGTCTTTCTTATTTCTCAAATTTTCTCTACTTAGTTTACTGTTCTTACTTAGTTTCTAAAACTCTGAATTTTCTAAACTTCTTATATTCTAGTTATTAGGATAATTCGAATTCGTTTACCTCTTTCCATGTGGATCGACCTCGGTCTCACTGAGTTATTACTACATTGCAGCCTTGCATTTGAGGCAGGCGAACAGATCCCTCGTCAAATTCGACGTCATGACTAAGGAAGATTTTCTGTGTGACTCGGTCATATAGCATGTACCCCTTCACACCATCACCATAGCCAACAAAGATGTACTTTTTAGCCTTTTGGTCCAGCTTATCTCTCTCAACTGATGATACGTGAGAGTAAGCATCACAACCAAATACTCGTAACCCCGAGTGGTCTACCTGCTGAACACTCCACACTTTCTCTAAAATTTCACAATCTATAATCATAGAAGGGGACCGATTCATCAAGTAACAAGTCGTGTTAACGGCCTTAGTCCACATTTCCTTGCCCAACTCAGCATTACTTATCATGCATTAGGCCCTCTCCAAGAGAATCTGATTCATCCGCTCAGCTACACCGTTTTGTTCTAGTGTGTGGTGCATTGTGTTGTGCCTCACGTTCCCTTCATCTTTATAAAATCAATGAAATTCCCTAGAAGTGAATTCTCTATAATTATTTGTCATCAATACATTCACCTTTCGCCCTCACTGTTTTTCTACCATCGCCTTCTACTGTTTTAAGGTGATGAAAACATCAAATTTATTTTAAAAAAATAAACCCACACCTTTCTGAAATAATCGTCAATGAATGTGAAAAACTATGACGATCCTCCACCAGAAACTATAGGCGACGACCTCTATACATCAGAATGTAGATAATCCAGCACCCCCTTACATACATATTTTCCAAACTTAAAAGATAACCTTGACTGTTTACCATATATATATATGCTTACATATAATAAAATCAATACTTTTAAATGCAAGAATTAAAGAATGATAAAAAAAGTACCTTTATGCCCCGCTCACTTATGTGGCCTAGGCGCGCATGCCACATACGTACAAACGTGGAATCCGCTATAGATGATGTAGCTCCACCCGATCAAGTGCTTCCAATCAACCTATAAAGGTTATCGCTCCTTTATACTTCATGACTACAAGTGCTCCATTTGAAACTTTAAGGACACAATTGAACCCAGTGAATTTGCACCCAAGTGACTCGAGTGCTCCTAGAGATATCAAACTCTTCCTTAGCTTCAGAACATGTCTCACATCGGTCAAGACACGCTCCACATCATCAAACATCTTAATGCGCACCGATCCAATACCAACAACATTACATGCATCATCATTGTCCATAAACACTTTGCCACCATCGCACTCACTATAACTAGTAAACTAACTCCTATGAGGGGTCATGTAATACGAAGCCCCCTATCCAAAATCCACTCATTACTGAGATACCCGAATATTGATGTGGTCAACATGTCATTATCACCCGCCTCCTCACTTGATTCCGCAGTGTTGGCCTCTTTAGAAGATCTCTCTTATTTGTCCTGCTTCAATTTAGGATTCGTATAATCCTTTTCATGTATCATGTCATGCCACAATTCCAACACATTAACTTTCCTTTGCCCTTACCCTTAGATTTTGATTTACAACATGAAAATCCTTTATCCCTCTCAGAGTCCCTCCCTCTCGTAAGTATTGCATCTGTAAAAGCACCCACATCACTGCAATTTTCTTTTTCATCACCTTCAATTAAAGAGTTGAGATAACGATCTTAACGCTAATGGTCGTCCTACCGGTGCACAAAGAGTCTTTGAAAACTCGTATAATTCTAGAAGATAATTTAACAGAATACATGCTTGATCTTCATCCTTCATAGCCTCATCCACATCCAAAAATTTACAAACAAGCCTATTGAAGTTACTAATGTGAGTATCAATATTAACCCCCTCTGTCATTTTTCAGATTGAACAACTATAGCTTCAGATACAAATGATTCGTAAGAGAATTCATCGCATAGATGTTTTCTAACTTCACTTATGTATTAGCCGTAGTTTTCTCTCTCATAACATTGTAGAGGACCCCATCTATTAGGCACAATTGATTGAGATATTGGCATTTTGATCTAACTTGTTCCACTCTTCTTCTTTCATAGTTTTCAGTTACTTTCCAAGGAGTTCATCTTTCAATCTTTGCTGAATTAGAATGCCCTTCATCTCACTTTCCATAGTTCAAAGTTATTTTTCCTACAGTACCTCTTCACATCGAACTTCATGTAGATGTCATTGATACATTGTCTTCATATTGGTCTGCCTCTCAACGTTATCTTTAACACCACTTATTGGGACCCGTGGAAGTAACACAGGGAAGAATCAAACAAAGCACTCTAATTACATAGCAAATTCAAAAAGATAATACACCAGATTTACATGGAAAACCCTTGTAAGAAGAAACTATGGGACAAAGCGATAATGCACTATGAAATACAAAGTTACAAGAAATGAAACCTTACCTGGATCTAAGCCCCAAGAGGAAGACCCTAAAATTTTCTCTCTTCAAAACTCTCTCAACCCTTCAACACGTCTTAGCATAACCTTAAATTCCGATTACATACTCTTATATAGTATATAACTAAAATTAGAAACAAATCGCGCAAAACTACGCTAAACAACGCACATCGTCGATCGGTTGGTCAACCAGTTGAGACCATCCTCAACTAGTCGATGACACAGGTTTGACCAATCCTGTAAAAAAATTGTTGTTGAGCTTTTAATTGCGCATATTCTAACCCCAATTCATCACTCATAATGCAAGGTTTTCATGATTTATAGACTAATCTAATGCATGGATTTGTGATTGTAGGGATGAGAGAGAGGATTCATCGATTGGAGACTTAAAGACGCCATTTACAAGCAAAGAAGATCAAAGGACTAAGCGTCAAAGGATGAAAGAAAGAACTCAGAGAAAAGAAGAAAGAAAGAAGAAGAATGTGCCCAAGACCGATCGTCCATAGCCCAGGACCGGTCGTCTGACTGGTCCGATCACTCAATAGAGGGGCCCTGCGGCCACAACTCACTGGACTGTCCAAGACTGGTCGTACGACCGGTCGTCCACTGCTCAGACCAGTCGTGCGACCGGTCCTTGAATTAAATTTGTGGGCTCGAAATTTCCAAAACTCTCTACACGTTTTTCGCACTTTTGTGACCGGTCGTCCAGGAGCTTAACCGGTCGTGCGACCGGTCGTCTGCGTAACTGGGCGTATTTTACAAGCTCCGGATTTTTCTGCGCACTGCGTATCCTTATGCAAATTCTGAAAGATTCTGACGTTGTGGAGCTTCCCCACTATAAAAGGACACCGAGGGATCATTCCTATGGTATCTTAGAAGGGATTGAGCACGGTGAGAGACGGTGGAAGTCAGATTTGGAGTTATACAACTCTTCTTAGTTTGCTTTCTAGTTTTATGTTTTATTTAGTTGTTTTCATGTTTCCTTGGAACATGAACGACTAAACCTCTTAGCTAGGGCTAAGAGGTGAAGATTGTAGTGAATCTAAGATGTTTCAATTCGTTTGATTTGGTTTTAAGTTGGATTTCATGTTTAAGAACAATGGTTTGAAGTTTAATTCAAGTGCTAAGTAGTTTTTCTTAGTCTTATGATGACTCATGGATGTTTGGAAGAATTGCTTGAGTTCTTAATTGTTGTAAACTAGTCTAGACCTGCATGATCTGAGGAATTGAAATACGCTCTAGATTTATGATCTTCATGTGGGAACTTCTTACCAAAAGTCTATTTTTTTGGAATTTTGAAGTCTGTGAGACTGTGTATGTGATTTGAATCAAGTTTAAATCATGATCTAGTTTTGTCTTGTGACAGGATTTAATGATGGTTATGATTGTGATCTTAGCCTATGAGAATTGGGACTAACCTATGTAATTAAGTATGCTCGTCCTAGCTTGCATTGAGTGAATCATATACATTGATCTTACATATGGCAGATTGTTTGGTTTAACTGCTCTATCATCCGACTAGATAGATCTTAATTTCGATTCTAGTTGAGAAAGTGAGAAACCATAGCGAATTGAGCATCAAGGATTGCTACAAGTGGATCCTTGAACCCCTAGTGCCTTTTAATTAATTGATTATCTTCAGTTTAGTTCAAAATTATTATTTACATCAATCTTCTACAAATCTATTTGTTAGCTTTTCAGTAGAACTATTGGAAGTGTTTTATGGATTCCTACGTAAGTCCCTGTGGATCGACCTCGGTCTTACCGAGATTATTACTACATCGCAACCCTACACCTGGGGAAGCGAACAATTGTCCAGAGAGTTTAACCCAAAATTTTGAATATTGTCGACCGATTGAGCCCTAGAGGTCAACTAGTCGAACCCCTCCAGAATTGCCCCGAGACCTGTCTCTGTAATTCCAAGCATGCTTGACCGATCGACTAGTCGAACATCCTTTTTTCTACATAGATTGAAGGCTCCATCCAATAATTTATAGTTGTTAATTTTATGTTTATTAATTGGATTATTTGAATCTTGCAATTAAGGGGCTCCAGGCTATGTTACATGGTCCATGGTGGTCCATGGTGTGGATGGTCTGGATAAATAAGGCACATGTAGAATGGTTAAACTCACACCATGGTCTCATCCATATGTTTTGTCTAGGCTATCCCCTTTCGGACTAGTTCTTCCTAATAGAGCATGTGGAAGAAGGTTATTTTACAAGCTTTGTGTGGGCCCACCACCAATGCGTATTTATTTTCACCCTAAAAACTTGAGGTTATTTAGCGAATGTGGCCACCATATGAATTTGGAGGTTTTAGATAGTTGTCCTATGTTTTCTATGATGAGGCCCACTATAATTGTGCATTTGCCATTTAACACTTGCATTACTTAAAGGCCCTTATGATGCTGAGATGAACTAAAGACCAAATACAAAGTTCTCGAGGACTACTAGAGAAATTACTCCTCAATAAATTCAATGATGGTAAGACAAGAGCAATACTAAATCGTTCTAAGGTGCATCACAAGCCCAATATAGGATCAACAGCTAAAATCTACCCAATCACATCCATGCAGCTAGTGGATAAGGGCACGAATAGTTTTCTAAAGAACTAACTCCAATAGGAACATACTATAGACACTACAAGAAAACGGTGTTTTACCGACGAAAGTATTACCGACGAAATTATTTTCGTCGGTAAAAAGCCATTTCCCCGACGAAATGAAGTATTCGTCGGTAAAATACATACCAGCACACCCTTTTACCGACGAAATCATGATTTCGTCGGTAAAAAGTTTATTACCGACGAAATTACCCGTCGCTAAAGAAAAAAGTAAGAAATTTGGCTTTTACCGACGAACATTTTCGTCGGTATAAGTCTTTTTTTGGCGACGATTATTGTCTGTCGGTAATAATGTGTGGTATCTGCGTTAGGTAAGGAAGATGCCTTTTACCGACGAAATTTTTCGTCGGCAAAAGTCATTTTTACCGACGAAACTGTTCGTCGGTAATAATATTGATGTTTCCCGCCCAAGTGAAAAAGAGGACTTTTACCGACGAAAACTATGCTTTTACCGACGAAAATTTTCGTCGGTAAAAGTCTTTTATTTCACTTACCCGATCGGCCTCCCTCATTTCTCTCCTCTCTCTCACTCTCGCTCTGTTCTCTCTCCTCTCTCTCTCGCGCGCGCTTCCGGCCGGCCCACCCATCTCGGCTCTCCCTCATCTCCGACCGCCGGCCGTCAACGTCACCGGCGGCCCACCGCCTCAGCCGACCACCCCCCCCCCCCCCCCCCCCCCAGCCGACCAGTGTCGCCGGTCGCCACTCGCCTCCACCGACCTCCGTACGCCGCCGCCTCCTCCGGTAAGCCTCTCCCCCTTTCTTCTTGCTCCATTTCCCCTCTCTCCCTCTCTCCTCGTTGTTGATTGTGGGGCCCACTCCCAAAATCCAATGCATGTGGGTCCCACCATCGCTGTCCAATGCATGTTGGTGGGTCCCACCGTCGCTTTCTATTTGCATGTGGGTCCCACTATCGCTTTCCATAGTGCATTGCATGTGGGGTCCACCTTAGCTGTCTACAATTTGGCGGGGCCCACTGATTTATTAAATCCCTAATTAGGGATTTCGAAATTAAAATTCCCTAATTAGGGATTTCAATATTAAAATCCCTAATTAGGGATTTAAAAATTTAAAATCCAAAATTTTGTTTTACAAATTAAAAAAAAAATGAAATACGTAATTGTGGGGCCCACCGTTGCTGTCCACTGGCTGTGGGGCCCATGTCGCTGTCCAGTGCCTGTGGGGCCCACGGTCGCTGTCCACTGGCTGTGGGGCCCACGTCGCTGTCCAGTGCCTGTGGGGCCCACCGTCGCTGTCCACTGGCTGTGGGGCCCCCGAAGATGGGAACCGCTGGTGCCAAAAAATGAAGCATATCAAAATCTAAAGTGGACCACAGCACAAGTGTGAACTGAATGTCTATCATTGAAAAATTCTTAGAGGACACAGAAGTTTTGGATCAAGCTGATATTTGTGTTTTCCCTTCATCCATATCCATGTGATCTTATGAACAGGTTGGATGACAAATAATGATCACTGTAGGTCCTGGGAATGGTGGAAATCATTATTCCCACGATTTCCCATGGCATGGTCCACTTGAGATTTGGATATGCTTAAATTTTGGGCTCAACCACTAAAATGAGCTGAAAAAACATAAGGACGGAATAGATAAATCACATACATTCTAGGTGGGCCCAACTGAATTTACTCTACATGCCCATGGTGGGCCCCATACATACTTATTTGTTGAGAAAGTAGCAGTCATTAGGTATTTGATTAGACTTGATTCATGGTGTTGATGATTCTGTCATTTTATGTGCTTGTGTATCTGGAATTGATGGAGCAAACCCGGGATGTGTGTTGGAGCTACCCGTGGTTGATTTATGTGGATGTATGTTGTGGATGTATTTGGCTTATTATTAATAGTTATTTTTTGTCCACAAATGGTAGTATAATAGAATCAGTTAGCCCATTTGGAGATTTCTATATTGACGAGCATAGATAAAGTGTGTTTTGGAGGTATAGAAATCTGCCAAATTGTCCTGTTGGACAGTCCAAGGTTGGATAGATTGGAATGTTATCGTTGTTTGTCATTTACATGCTCTGTCATTAGTTTCGTGCGGTAACTCTCCTATTCTCTCTGGATATGTTTCTTATGTTTAATTCCATTGTCAATTTAATCCACACAATGTGTGGATAGTTGACGTGGAAATTAAATGTAAGATAAATATATCTGGAGAGATAGGGGGAGATGCTGTCGAAATTTAGGCTTGGGCATTTAAATGGAAATAATGATAGCATTTCAATCTATCCATCCTTGGATGGGCGACTGATTTTATTATATTATCATTTAGTGGCAAATTAGATGACGAACATGATACTTGTGATTAAGAGTAGTTGATTGATGTTGATGTTGAGCGGGGGTCCCTGGAAGGTGGGAACCACGGTTTAGACCATGATGATGAAGCTGTCCATTTCCTATGGACAGCAATATGGGTGGCTTGGCCATTTGGACAGGCCCGTGTTTATGTATTAGCTCGAAATTAATGGAGCAGACCCGGATGTGCGTCGGAGCTATCCGGGTGTTGAGCGGGGGTCCCTGGAAGGTGGGAACCGCTGTTATGACCATGATGATGAAGCTGTCCATTTCCTATGGACAGCAATATGGGTGGCCTGGCCATTTGGACAGGCCCGTGTTTATGTATTAGCTCGAAATTAATGGAGCAGACCCGGATGTGCGTCGGAGCTATCCGGGTGTTGAGCGGGGGTCCCTGGAAGGTGGGAACCGCTGTTATGACCATGATGATGAAGCTGTCCATTTCCTATGGACAGCAATATAGGTGGCCTGGCCATTTGGACAGGCCCGTGTTTATGTATTAGCTCGAAATTAATGGAGCAGACCCGGATGTGCGTCGGAGCTATCCGGGTGTTGAGCGGGGGTCCCTGGAAGGTGGGAACCGCTGTTATGACCATGATGATGAAGCTGTCCATTTCCTATGGACAGCAATATGGGTGGCCTGGCCATTTGGACAGGCCCGTGTTTATGTATTAGCTCGAAATTAATGGAGCAGACCCGGATGTGCGTCGGAGCTATCCGGGTGTTGAGCGGGGGTCGGAAGAAGGTGGGAACCGCTGTTATGACCATGATGATGAAGCTGTCCATTTCCTATGGATAGCAATATGGGTGGCCTGGCCATTTGGACAAGCCCCTGTTTATGTATTAGCTCGAAATTAATGGAGCAGACCCGGATGTGCGTCGGAGCTATCCGGTTGTTGAGCGGGGGTCCCTGGAAGGTGGGAACCGCTGTTATGACCATGATAAAGCTGTCCATTTCCTATAACTAAAACCCGAAACCATAAACCTAAAACTAAAACCTATAAGCTATACCTAAACCGAAACCTAAACTCAATTCATCTAACTCTAAACTGGGGCCCTATAAGCTACGAAAATGCGTCCCTAAACCCGATCCCGAACCCGCAAATCCAAACCTATGCCCTAAACCTAATCTCATGTCACCTAACCTAAACCTACACCTATTCCTAAATCCATTCACCTAACCTAAACCTAGACCCAAACACGAGAACCAAACCCGAAACCCGATCCCGAACCCGCAAATCCAAACCTATGCCCTAAACCTAATCCTAAACTCATGTCATCTAACCTAAACCTACACCTATCCCTAAATCCATTCACCTAACCTGAACGACCCAAACACGAAAATGCGACCCTAAACCCGATCCCGTACCCAAAAATCTCAACCTATGCCTAAACCTAATCCTAAACTCAAATCTCCTAAACTAAACCTACACCTATTCCTAAATCCATTCACCTAACCTAAACTTAGACCCAAACATGAAAACCTAACCCGAAATCCAATCCCGTACCCGACTATCTCAACCTATGCCTAAACCTAATCCTAAACTCAAATTACCTAAACTAAACCTACACCTATTCCTAAATCCATTCGCCTAACCTAAACTTTAACCCAAACACGAAAACCTAACCCGAAACCCGATCCCGAACCCGAAAATCTCAACCTATACCTAAGCCTAATCCTATATTCAAATCACTTAAACTAAACCTACACCTATTCCTGAATCCATTCACCTAACATAAACCTAGACCCAAATATGAAAACCTAACCCGAAATCCAATCCCGAACCCGAAAATCTCAACCTATGCCTAAACCTAATCTTAAACTCAAATCTCCTAAACTAAACCTACACCTATTCCTAAATCCATTCAGCTAGCCTAAATTAGACCCAAACACGAAAATGCGACCCTAAACCCGATCCCGTACCCAAAAATCTCAACCTATGCCTAAACCTAATCCTAAACTCAAATCTCCTAAACTAAACCTACACCTATTCCTAAATCCATTCACCTAACCTAAACTTAGACCCAAACATGAAAACCTAACCCGAAATCCAATCCCGTACCCGACTATCTCAACCTATGCCTAAACCTAATCCTAAACTCAAATCTCCTAAACTAAACCTACACCTATTCCTAAATCCATTCACCTAGCCTAAACTTAGACCCAAACACGAAAATGCGACCCTAAACCCGATCTCGTACCCAAAAATCTCAACCTATGCCTAAACCTAATCCTAAACTCAAATTACCTAAACTAAACCTACACCTATTCCTAAATCCATTCGCCTAACCTAAACTTTAACCCAAACACGAAAACCTAACCCGAAACCCGATCCCGAACCCGAAAATCTCAACCTATACCGAAGCCTAATCCTATATTCAAATTACTTAAACTAAACCTACACCTATTCCTGAATCCATTCACCTAACATAAACCTAGACCCAAATATGAAAACCTAACCCGAAATCCAATCCCGAACCCGAAAATCTCAACCTTTGCCTAAACCTAATCCTAAACTCAAATCTCCTAAACTAAACCTACACCTATTCCTAAATCCATTCAGCTAGCCTAAACTTAGACCCAAACACGAAAATGCGACCCTAAACCCGATCCCGTACCCAAAAATCTCAACCTATGCCTAAACCTAATCCTAAACTCAAATCTCCTAAACTAAACCTACACCTATTCCTAAATCCATTCACCTAACCTAAACTTAGACCCAAACATGAAAACCTAACCCGAAATCCAATCCCGTACCCGACTATCTTAACCTATGCCTAAACCTAATCCTAAACTCAAATCTCCTAAACTAAACCTACACCTATTCCTAAATCCATTCAGCTAACCTAAACTTAGACCCAAACACGAAAATGCGACCCTAAACCCGATCTCGTACCCAAAAATCTCAACCTATGCCTAAACCTAATCCTAAACTCAAATTACCTAAACTAAACCTACACCTATTCCTAAATCCATTCGCCTAACCTAAACTTTAACCCAAACACGAAAACCTAACCCGAAACCCGATCCCGAACCCGAAAATCTCAACCTATACCGAAGCCTAATCCTATATTCAAATTACTTAAACTAAACCTACACCTATTCCTGAATCCATTCACCTAACATAAACCTCGACCCAAATATGAAAACCTAACCCGAAATCCAATCCCGAACCCGAAAATCTCAACCTATGCCTAAACCTAATCCTAAACTCAAATCTCCTAAACTAAACCTACACCTATTCCTAAATCCATTCAGCTAGCCTAAACTTAGACCCAAACACGAAAATGCGACCCTAAACCCGATCTCGTACCCAAAAATCTCAACCTATGCCTAAACCTAATCCTAAACTCAAATTACCTAAACTAAACCTACACCTATTCCTAAATCCATTCGCCTAACCTAAACTTTAACCCAAACACGAAAACCTAACCCGAAACCCGATCCCGAACCCGAAAATCTCAACCTATACCGAAGCCTAATCCTATATTCAAATTACTTAAACTAAACCTACACCTATTCCTGAATCCATTCACCTAACATAAACCTAGACCCAAATATGAAAACCTAACCCGAAATCCAATCCCGAACCCGAAAATCTCAACCTATGCCTAAACCTAATTCTAAACTCAAATCTCCTAAACTAAACCTACACCTATTCCTAAATCCATTCAGCTAGCCTAAACTTAGACCCAAACACGAAAATGCGACCCTAAACCCGATCCCGTACCCAAAAATCTCAACCTATGCCTAAACCTAATCCTAAACTCAAATCTCCTAAACTAAACCTACACCTATTCCTAAATCCATTCACCTAGCCTAAACTTAGACCCAAACACGAAAATGCGACCCTAAACCCGATCTCGTACCCAAAAATCTCAACCTATGCGTAAACCTAATCCTAAACTCAAATTACCTAAACTAAACCTACACCTATTCCTAAATCCATTCACCTAACCTAAACTTTAACCCAAACACGAAAACCTAACCCGAAACCCGATCCCGAACCCGAAAATCTCAACCTATACCTAAGCCTAATCCTATATTCAAATTACTTAAACTAAACCTACACCTATTCCTGAATCCATTCACCTAACATAAACCTAGACCCAAATATGAAAACCTAACCCGAAATCCAATCCCGAACCCGAAAATCTCAACCTATGCCTAAACCTAATCCTAAACTCAAATCTCCTAAACTAAACCTACACCTATTCCTAAATCCATTCAGCTAGCCTAAACTTAGACCCAAACACGAAAATGCGACCCTAAACCCTATCCCGTACCCAAAAATCTCAACCTATGCCTAAACCTAATCCTAAACTCAAATCTCCTAAACTAAACCTACACCTATTCCTAAATCCATTCACCTAACCTAAACTTAGACCCAAACATGAAAACCTAACCCGAAATCCAATCCCGTACCCGACTATCTCAACCTATGCCTAAACCTAATCCTAAACTCAAATCTCCTAAACTAAACCTACACCTATTCCTAAATCCATTCACCTAGCCTAAACTTAGACCCAAACACGAAAATGCGACCCTAAACCCGATCTCGTACCCAAAAATCTCAACCTATGCGTAAACCTAATCCTAAACTCAAATTACCTAAACTAAACCTACACCTATTCCTAAATCCATTCGCCTAACCTAAACTTTAACCCAAACACGAAAACCTAACCCGAAACCCGATCCCGAACCCGAAAATCTCAACCTATACCTAAGCCTAATCCTATATTCAAATTACTTAAACTAAACCTACACCTATTCCTGAATCCATTCACCTAACATAAACCTAGACCCAAATATGAAAACCTAACCCGAAATCCAATCCCGAACCCGAAAATCTCAACCTATGCCTAAACCTAATCCTAAACTCAAATCTCCTAAACTAAACCTACACCTATTCCTAAATCCATTCAGCTAGCCTAAACTTAGACCCAAACACGAAAATGCGACCCTAAACCCGATCCCGTACCCAAAAATCTCAACCTATGCCTAAACCTAATCCTAAACTCAAATCTCCTAAACTAAACCTACACCTATTCCTAAATCCATTCACCTAACCTAAACTTAGACCCAAACATGAAAACCTAACCCGAAATCCAATCCCGTACCCGACTATCTCAACCTATGCCTAAACCTAATCCTAAACTCAAATCTCCTAAACTAAACCTACACCTATTCCTAAATCCATTCACCTAGCCTAAACTTAGACCCAAACACGAAAATGCGACCCTAAACCCGATCTCGTACCCAAAAATCTCAACCTATGCCTAAACCTAATCCTAAACTCAAATTACCTAAACTAAACCTACACCTATTCCTAAATCCATTCGCCTAACCTAAACTTTAACCCAAACACGAAAACCTAACCCGAAACCCGATCCCGAACCCGAAAATCTCAACCTATACCTAAGCCTAATCCTATATTCAAATTACTTAAACTAAACCTCCACCTATTCCTAAATCCATTCACCTAACCTAAACTTAGACCCAAACATGAAAACCTAACCCGAAATCCAATCCCGTACCCGACTATCTCAACCTATGCCTAAACCTAATCCTAAACTCAAATCTCCTAAACTAAACCTACACCTATTCCTAAATCCATTCACCTAGCCTAAACTTAGACCCAAACACGAAAATGCGACCCTAAACCCGATCTCGTACCCAAAAATCTCAACCTATGCCTAAACCTAATCCTAAACTCAAATTACCTAAACTAAACCTACACCTATTCCTAAATCCATTCGCCTAACCTAAACTTTAACCCAAACACGAAAACCTAACCCGAAACCCGATCCCGAACCCGAAAATCTCAACCTATACCTAAGCCTAATCCTATATTCAAATTACTTAAACTAAACCTACACCTATTCCTGAATCCATTCACCTAACATAAACCTAGACCCAAATATGAAAACCTAACCCGAAATCCAATCCCGAACCCGAAAATCTCAACCTATGCCTAAACCTAATCCTAAACTCAAATCTCCTAAACTAAACCTACACCTATTCCTAAATCCATTCAGCTAGCCTAAACTTAGACCCAAACACAAAAATGCGACCCTAAACCCGATCCCGTACCCAAAAATCTCAACCTATGCCTAAACCTAATCCTAAACTCAAATCTCCTAAACTAAACCTACACCTATTCCTAAATCCATTCACTTAACCTAAACTTAGACCCAAACATGAAAACCTAACCCGAAATCCAATCCCGTACCCGACTATCTCAACCTATGCCTAAACCTAGTCCTAAACTCAAATCTCCTAAACTAAACCTACACCTATTCCTAAATCCATTCACTTAACCTAAAGTTAGACCCAAACATGAAAACCTAACCCGAAATCCAATCCCGTACCCGACTATCTCAACCTATGCCTAAACCTAATCCTAAACTCAAATCTCCTAAACTAAACCTACACCTATTCCTAAATCCATTCACCTAGCCTAAACTTAGACCCAAACACGAAAATGCGACCCTAAACCCGATCCCGTACCCAAAAATCTCAACCTATGCCTAAACCTAATCCTAAACTCAAATCTCCTAAACTAAACCTACACCTATTCCTAAATCCATTCACCTAGCCTAAACTTAGACCCAAACACGAAAATGCGACCCTAAACCCGATCCCGTACCCAAAAATCTCAACCTATGCCTAAACCTAATCCTAAACTCAAATCTCCTAAACTAAACCTACACCTATTCCTAAATCCATTCACCAAACCTAAACTTAGACCCAAACATGAAAACCTAACCCGAAATCCAATCCCGTACCCAAAAATCTCAACCTATGCCTAAACCTAATCCTAAACTCAAATCTCCTAAACTAAACCTACACCTATTCCTAAATCCATTCAGCTAGCCTAAACTTAGACCCAAACACGAAAATGCGACCCTAAACCCGATCCCGTACCCAAAAATCTCAACCTATGCCTAAACCTAATCCTAAACTCAAATCTCCTAAACTAAACCTACACCTATTCCTAAATCCATTCACCTAGCCTAAACTTAGACCCAAACACGAAAATGCGACCCTAAACCCGATCCCGTACCCAAAAATCTCAACCTATGCCTAAACCTAATCCTAAACTCAAATCTCCTAAACTAAACCTACACCTATTCCTAAATCCATTCACCAAACCTAAACTTAGACCCAAACATGAAAACCTAACCCGAAATCCAATCCCGTACCCGACTATCTCAACCTATGCCTAAACCTAATCCTAAACTCAAATTACCTAAACTAAACCTACACCTATTCCTAAATCCATTCGCCTAACCTAAACTTTAACCCAAACACGAAAACCTAACCCGAAACCCGATCCCGAACCCGAAAATCTCAACCTATACCTAAGCCTAATCCTATATTCAAATCACTTAAACTAAACCTACACCTATTCCTAAATCCATTCGCCTAACCTAAACTTTAACCCAAACACGAAAACCTAACCCGAAACCCGATCCCGAACCCGAAAATCTCAACCTATACCTAAGCCTAATCCTATATTCAAATCACTTAAACTAAACCTACACCTATTCCTGAATCCATTCACCTAACATAAACCTAGACCCAAATATGAAAACCTAACCCGAAATCCAATCCCGAACCCGAAAATCTCAACCTATGACTAAACCTAATCCTAAACTCATGTCACCTAAACTAAACCTGACTCTAATCTTTGCATTGTAGATATGGATAAGAGTTGGATGCAAGCTAAGAATCGGTTTGGCCCAGAGTATAAAGAAGGTGTTAAGGAGTTCATGGAATTTGCGAGAGATCGGGCAGATTCAGGTAATAGAATTAGGTGTCCATGCCGAAAATGCAAGAACATGATTCACAAGACATTGGACAAAGTGGAAGATGATTTGTTCATAGTTGGGATTGACCAGGGTTACACTTGGTGGATTCATCATGGTTTAGACTTCCACCAAAGAGTTGAGGCCACTGAAGTCCTTGCTGACCCAATTGTGCGTAATGACGAGGATGAAGATATTGACGATATGCAAGATATCATTGGGGATGTGTTAAGGGAAACAATTGCGGATACTGATTTTGCAGCGACAAGTACTAGCCAGGATATTCCTCCTATGGGTGATGCCGAATCAGAAAAGTTTAGTAGGTTGTTGAGGGATGCGCAACGTCCACTCTATCCGGGGTGTCGGAACTTCTCCAAGTTGAATTTCCTTACAAGGTTACTTCATTTAAAGACAATAAATCGTTGGAGTAACAAATCGTTCGACATGTTACTTGGCTTGTTGAAAGAAGTATTACCTGAAGGTGAGACATTGCCTAAGTCTCATTACGAGGCAAAATCGTTAATGCGAGACTTGGGCCTTGGTTACATCCTCATACATGCATGTATAAATGATTGTGTATTGTATTGGAAAGAACATGAAAATGTTGAGGAGTGTCCACAATGTGGAGAGTCTAGGTGGAAATATGACGAAGCTAAGCGTAAGAAAATTCCACAAAAGGTGTTAAGGTACTTTCCATTGAAACCCAGATTACAAAGATTGTTTACGTCGAGCAAGACGGCTGAAGATATGAGGTGGCATAAGGAGAAACGCCTTCATGATGATAATACATTGAGGCATCCCGCTGACTCTGAAGCCTGGCAACATTTTGATAAGCAATATGACTGGTTTGCAGAGGATTCTCGCAATGTTCGGCTAGGTCTTGCAAGTGATGGTTTTAATCCATTTGGTAATATGAGTAGCTCGTACAGTATGTGGCCAGTGATACTTATGCCCTACAATTTACCTCCTTGGTTGTGTATGAAGGAATCATTTTTTATGATGTCGTTGCTTATTCCTGGACCAAAGTCACCGGGGAATGACATTGATGTGTATCTCCGACCGTTAGTAGATGAGTTAAACGAGTTGTGGAGTCAAGGTGTCCAGACGTATGACACTTTTGCAGAACAGACGTTTCGATTGCACGCAACGGTTTTGTGGACAATAAATGACTTCCCTGCATATGGAAATTTGTCTGGGTGGAGCACGAAGGGAAAGTTGGCTTGTCCTACATGTAGTACTGAGACTTGTTCATTGTCATTGAAGCATGGTAAGAAAACGTGTTATATGGGCCATCGTCGCTTCCTTCCGAGGGATCATAATTGGCGCAGGAAGACGGTAATCTTTGATGGCAAACAAGATCATAGGCCACCACCGAAAGAACTATCTGCAGAAGATGTGTTACAACAGCTGAGTAACATTGAAGAAGTTAGATTTGGTAAGGCACCGCACTTGAAGAAGAGAAAACGTACAGTATTGGAGTACAACTGGAGGAAGAAGAGCATTTTTTTTGAGTTGCCTTATTGGAGTCATCTGAAATTACGACACAACTTGGATGTCATGCATATTGAGAAAAATATATGTGACAATGTCTTTGGAACATTGATGAACATAGAGAAGAAAACAAAAGATAGTTTTAAGGCTCGATTGGATCTACAAGCAATGGGTTTAAGGAAAGAGTTGCACTTGCAACCACATGGAAATTCATATACTATACCAGCAGCATGCTACACATTGACAAAACTAGAGAAAAAACGTGTATGTGAATGGTTGAACAGGGTGAAATTTCCAGACAGGTATGCATCGAATATCTTTCGGCGCGTCAACATTATGGACTGTAAGGTAATAGGAATGAAAAGTCATGACTGTCACGTCCTTCTTCAACGCCTACTATCGGTTGCGATTCGTGGATTCCTTAACAAGGATGTCAGTGCTACGCTGATTGAGTTGGGGATATTCTTTAAGGATTTGTGTTCGAAATCTTTAAATGTAGAGGTTATTAAACGACTGGAGAAGGATATTGTCGTAATCCTTTGCAAACTTGAAAGAATTTTTCCACCTGCGTTTTTCGATGTCATGGTACACCTAGCGATTCACTTACCGCAAGAAGCGAAGCTTGCAGGCCCAGTACAATATCGTTGGATGTATCCGATCGAAAGGTGATAGAACAATGATCATAAATTTTTTTTCATTCCATAAACTACATATATCCATGTTTTCATGTCTTAAACATATTGATTTTGTGTACAGATACCTTCACACATTAAAACAATATGTGAGGAATAAGGCACGTCCAGAGGGATCCATTGCTGAGGCGTACATTGATAATGAGTGCCTGACATTTTGCTCCATGTATCTTCGTGGCATAGAGACTAGATTCAACCGAGAAGATCGTAATGCCGATGCAGGGCAGGAGCATGAACAAGGACTCATATCTGTATTCGCACATAACGTCCGTCCTTTAGGATCGCCGACGTTTCAGGATATGGACCCTCGGGATCTTACGAAGGCGCGGTGGTATGTGTTGCATAACTGTGAAGAAATAGAGTCGTACTTGGAGTAAGTCTTCGCACATAATTATTGTATATCTACAGACAGTTTTAATCTCAAAATTTCTTGCTTACAACGTACCAATTGTGTATAGCGAACACATCGAGGAGATGAAGTCCCAATACCCTACAAATTATGATCGAATGCATCAGGATTTGTTTCCAGAATGGTTTGCAAAACGTGTAAGCTTAATTTACCTTCTATCTCATCACACTTACAATATTGTTGTATTGCACAATATTTACACGTAATTTTAAATGCCTAAACGTACATTTATATTCTGTACGTGATGATAGATGAAGATGTTGTGCACTAGCAACTCTGCGGATGCATCTGATGCGCTCTAGTCACTGGCGTGTGGCCCTGATAGACGTGTATTTAGATATACAGGTTGTATTGTAAACGGGATTCGGTTCCACACTGAGGAGCGTGAGAAATATAGGACCACACAAAATAGTGGTGTGGTTGTGAAGGGAACACATGAGGAGGTCGAAATTGATTTTTATGGCGTTTTGACGGATATTATTAAGCTGAGTTATTGTATGAGAAAGCGGGTGTACTTATTTAAATGCGATTGGTGGGACATTGGAAATAAAAAGTTGGGAATACAGACTGATAATTACTTCACGAGCGTAAATTTATCTCGGAAGTGGTTTAAAGATGACCCATTTATCATAGCCGGCCAAGCCGAACAAGTATTCTACCTCGCTGACACCAAGTTAGGCGGCTCTTGGCACGTGGTGCAGAAAATAAAGCCCAGGAACATATTTGACGTTCCCGAAGTAGACGTTGAAGATAACGATGAAGGGAGTAATAGAACGTCGTCAGTTGAACAAGCATACCAAGAAGACATGCCATCTTGGGATAGAGGGAATGATCCAAATGTTGATATTGATGTGGTGCAATTGAATAGAGATGATGTGCCACCTGATCATGTTGATGCCTCAATCATAAATGACATTGTTAGAGATGATAGCGCTTTCATCGATGACAATGTTGCAGACGATGAAGAGGAAATTCTGATCAGCGATAGTGATGGTGAAGAAGAAAGAGTCCTAAGCGATAATGATTCAGACGACGATTATTAAATGTATACAAGATTTACATGTAATTTTTCAATTCGATTAATTTGATTATTACATGTATATATGTTTTACAAGTCATGATTTTTTTCCTGAATTGACTTGTTGATAATCTACATTTACAGTTAAGTCACTTTCTGATCATGTCCTCCACAAATTGGAGCGCAGCGGAAGCACGCAGCATACTTCATCAGCTGTTGTGGATGGACTTTCCGGCCCTATATTCTTCTGGTATGGCCAGAGAGATACCCGGTCTGGTCGAGATATGTAGGAAGGAAGACGATGACTCAGATGAAAGATTATACAATCTCAAAGAAATTTCGGACCTGATTGAGGAATATAATGGCGGAAAACTTCGTATGGAAGATACGACATTATCACTTGTACATCTGAATGGAGTCCCGAGAGATCAGATTTCTCCTATTGTGACTGGCATGTTGGCTGTAACAATGTCGAGTGCTTTATACAGCATCGAATATACATCTGCAGCGTACGATAACTTACGCAGGGAGTATTTCGGATAGTTGATCCGAAGTTGATTTGTATTACAATGAGATATATGTATTTAATATAGAATGACAATGTGTAATGGATTTTTCAACTTTTATATTCTGTTTACGGTTTTATTATATCCTGCTTGCATTATAGTGTAATGGTCTAATCATATTTTTATCATTTCTCTAAGCATAAGCACAAATTCACTCTGCAATGATGTTCATAAACTTGCATTGACATTGTTTAAATTTATAAGTTTGTATTTCAGATATATTCAGTCATGGCACCAGGTGGGAGATCAGGTCGTTCGCGCACTGGATCTACCCCTTCCACCCGTGATGCGACGCAGACAGCATCGACGTCGCACGGTGCATCACAGTCATCTGATCCTTCGGTTCAGCATACACCGGGCACTGCATGTAAGTCTAGACATTTATTTAGTGATTTCTGTTTATATTGTTACTTACATATATCTTTTCGCAGCAGCATCTTCTACCAGCCGACGAGGACGTGGACCCACGCGTGGGTTAGTTTTAGAGCGACTTACGCGTGAGGGTAGGGTGGCAGTAGAGTTCCCACAGGACTGCCTTAGACCTGTTGGGGACAGTGCCAGATTGTTTACGTCTGAGGTCGGTGTCCTATGCCGATCTCTGATCCCCGCCACCACCCCCCGTTGGACTGACGTGACAGATGATGTGCGACAGCTCATCCGTCAGCGCCTTCAGGTAAAGTTTAGTAAATTGAAATTTTCTTTTGTGAAAGTTCATTTACGGTTAAGTCCTATTGTTAATAAGTTTATTCCCTTAATTTATTATTTACGAAACTGCAGGATAAATTTGAATTCGATTTGAATGTTCCCTACATTTCTCATTCCGTCGACGACATGATTAGGGAGCGGTTCAAGGAGTACCGCGGAGAGTTGCACCAGCGGTACAAGCGGTGCAGGACACACGATGAGGCCGTACAGTCCGCACCGCCACACGTTAGTACAGACGACTGGCGGATACTCTGCGAGAGATTTTCGTCGGAGGCTTTTCAGGTAATATTTACATGTACGATATCTTACGGTAACAATTAAATTCGCAATTAATTTTGTAATTAATAGAAATGTATTTTGTATAATGTGTTCAGAAGAGGAGCAGAATAAATTCTGCGAACAGGGAAAAGTTAGAAGTGAACCACGTAGCTGGTTCAAAGTCATTTGTACGACATCGTTACGACATGGTAAGAAATTATTGATGATTATTAAGTTAATATATTATTTTGATTGGCATTTATTATAAGTCTTTTTTCCTTTCGATTGCGCAGCGGGATTCCGTCACCGGCCAGGAGCCTGGACCAGTAGACCTCTACAGAGGGACTCACTGTCGGCAGGCGACGGGATCTTGGGTTCATCCTAGAGCTAGTGAGCATTGGGTAAAAATCATTACTTTGTTAAATTTAATTGCGCATTGATTGATAATAATGTCATTCATGTCATTTTTTATGAAATTTCATATCTTTTCATTACAGGCGGCGATGGACACCATACGCAATCAGCCCACTCCCGATGGTAGTCAGCGGAGTGAGCCAGAAATCCTGAGCGAGGTGCTTGGCACCCGTTCTGGATATGTGCGTGGGCTTGGCCATGGTGCTAAGCTCATGGCACAAACTAGAGCTGGCTCCAGCCGATCCGTAGCTGGTGAGAGCGCTCAACGCCGAGCTGACATCGCAGAGAGAGAGAGGTTCAGCAGCTACGGGTCGTCGTCGATGGGATTCGGGAGCAGCTGGAGAGGCAGAGGGAGGAGGAGGAGAGGCGACGGGAGGAGCAGGAGAGGAGGATCGAGGAGTTGCGGCAGGACCATGAGCGACGGATGCAGGAGATGTTTCAGGCTCTCGCTGCACGCTTTGGCGCCGATGCCCCGCCACCCCCCCCCTCCGCCTTCATCTTCCTGATTATTTTTTTTTAATATACGACTTTTAACTTGTATATATTTGTGTGTGGATGAATATTGTTTGTTTGTGGATGTGGAATGGATTATTTGTGTATGGATGATGTACTTTTTGTTTGTTTGTATGTTTGTGCATGTGAGTAGGATTCAAAATGTATAGGTTTTTTTACAGGTGTATATCAGGAATTTTTCTGAATTTTTGAAAACAAATGGAACCGAGACAGGAAAAACTTTTACCGACGAAATATTTCGTCGGTAAAAGAAAGGAAAAACTTTTTACCGACGGAATATTTCGTCGGTAAAAAGTTCTTAGATGCTTTTACCGACGAATTATTCCGTCGGTAAAAGTTTTATCATGTTTTTACCTACGCATTATTTCGTCGGTAAAAAGTTTTTTTTCTTTCTTTTACTGACGAAATATTTCGTCGGTAAAAGTTTAACATGTTTTTACCTACGCATTATTTCGTCGGTAAAAGTTTTTTCACCGACGTATCATTTTCAATCCCGACAAAATTCATATGTTTGGCCGACGAATAATTTCGTCGGTAATGGTGCAATTATTACCTACGAAAAATTATTTCGTCGGTAAAAACCTTTACCGACGGCCTTTCTGCGACGATGTTAGCCGCGAAAAATTTCGTCGGGAAAAACATTTCCCGACGAAATTTTGCTGATTACCGACGAAATCATTCGTCGGTAAAAATGAAATTTTTTGTAGTGAGAAAACAACGAAAAACCTTGTAAAAACCTCAAGATTAATAGGGTCACGTATGACAAGAATGACTCAATGGAGGGCTTGGATCAATTAGGTAAAAAAAAATTTTAAAAAATGGCTTAAACGAGCACTATACTTGTTAGTGGCCATAACCTTATAATTGGTTATTTGTTTTACGCATATAATATATTATTGGAAATCTTTTATCAAGTTTTATCTCTTTACCGATTACTCAAAGTTTATTGGCCCCAAATAATTTCATAAAATTCAATCATTCTCGGTAGTTAGAGTTTTATTTTTTAAAATTTTACTCAATTTCAAATTTTTTTTTTTTTTTAGAGCTTAAAAAGTGCGAATGTGGTCCAAAATCCTTATTTTTGTAAACCAATAGTTGTTTACAAGTTTCAATATAATTAAACACCTTTTTACTAGTTTAATAATTTTTCGTAGCTTGGAATGGTATCTTGTTTGGATTGAAATTAGGTTCTAAGGTTTATTTTACATATATATAAGGCAATTGGATGGGTTGTAAGCAATAGTTTATGATCTCTTCTCCTTTATCCAGGCACCTATTTACATTTGCTTACATTATATGGTCCTCCATGTCGTAATTGGATGGACCTGATTTTGGGATATCAATTTTCATGGTTTGATGGCCCACTTGAGTATTGGGTTTAAACCATATGGGCACTCCAAAGACGGATGATAAGTCGTGACCCGCAGCAAATGCATGAGTTCGTGATGCTTTCAGTTCCGTCCATGTGGGCCCCAACTGTTTGGGTGGACCTGACCATCTCATGGGAATGCCTAAGAATCTCTTGATTTTTGTGCTTTCTTTCATGACCGTCTATTCCAGCGCCACTGGTTGTAGGACTGGGATCTTATTACCCATCAGATGAATGGTAACGATGAAATGCGGGCCCCACTTGTATGGAATTCGGACCTTCGGAGGATTATAAACTGGTTATCTCGCAACCCTTATAATTCCTCACGAGGCCTCAAGTGACAAGTCCAACCGGTTGTACCAAAGTTATGGTACACATGATCATAACTTCAAACCTATTAATTTATTCCACGTCCAATCCATCCAATTGGTTGACTCCACCATGAAGGTTACCTTCAGCCAGAGCCACTTATTCAGTAGGGTACACGTATTTTCTATTTAACAACGGCTAGCTATTGTTTACTCTGGTGTGGCCCACTTGACATGTCGATAGTACTAATTTCTTTAATAGGTTAACCTCATAGTGGATACAAGCTACTGGAAGGTTGAGATATTACATGAACGTAACTGGTTTGAAGTTATTCTCGGGATGGATCGTAAGGTTGGCCTTGAGACCTCATTCCGTATTTAATATTTCATTTATGTCCATTCCGAGCTTTGGTAATCCACAGTGTATTGGACAGCCCTCCTCGCCAAATGTGCTGATGTGTCACATAGACATTTAAGCCAAGATGCGGATTGCCTACTCAGCGAAGTGGCTGCTAGACTGTGCTCTCTGGCCCCACCATGATGTATGTGTTTTATCTAAGCAGTCTAGATCAATTTAGGGCATGAGCTCAAGTCCAAAAATGAAGTAGATATCCAAATCTCAAGTAGACCACACCACAAGAAAATAGTAGTGATTGACTACCCACCATTAAAACTTCCTAAGGCCCATTGTAATGTTTATTTGCTATCTAACCTGTTGATTAAGTCATATAGACCTAGAGAACATGAAAACAGAAATATCAGCTTCATCCAAAACTTTATGTAGACAGCAAGAGCAATCAATTACTACTACCCAAAACTTTAGTAGACTGCAGGAAGTTTTTAACGTGAGCAATACGTGATAAATTACCACTGTTTCTTGTAGTGTTGTCCATATGAGATTTGGATCTACCTCATTTTTGAGCTCATACCCTAAAATGATATGAGAAAAATAAATGGCCAGTGTAGATAAAACAGATAAAGAAAAAATGGATGGATGGCATGGAAAAACACAACATCATAGTGGGGCCCACAAAGCACCATGGCGTCGGTAGGCAATCCGCGTTCTGGCTTAAATGTCCATTCATTTGTTCCTATTTTAATTAGTGGAGCTTTAACATATGTGTTCACAGTACTCGTTGTTATATTACGTAGAGTTCCTTTATTTATAAACTTATTCCTATTTTAATTAGTTGAGCTTTAATTGCCCTTGGCCGTCCATTTGGGGCCGACGAAACTGATGATTGTTTGATTTCCTTCAAGTGCGGAGGTTCAATTGTAATATTCCTGTGAGTAGAAGGTCGATCCTACGAAGACAGTCTACTGAGAAAGCTTCTTACAGATCAACTAAACAGGTAATGAAAATAGATATCAAAGGATCTATCCCAAATAGATTAAGGATTTAGATTGATATGGAAAAATCAAACCAAAGCATCGAAGTTCCACACACGGATTTAACAAACCATCTATCATGATTGATAATGATAACTCAACTAGATCAGAACACTATGGTTTGTCTAGTCGGAATGTTTAACAATTAAAGCATGTAAAAAAGGAGTAGAAAACTGTCAAAGATTAGAAATCTCAAGTTTTACATCATTAAAACATACCTATGAGCTCCAGAGATTGTAAGGATTTGAGATCCATGAGATCACAAATCAAATAATGTGGAAGGTCAAAAGCCTCTCCAATCTAAGAAATCTGTATTAGCTAGATCTAAGCATCCACCATACGGTTCTCACATGATGGATCGAAGATTTTCCTAATACATGATAACATGTATCAATCTTAAGATCCCATCATGAAATCATTAAGGAATCATCATGATGGATAATCTATTGAATTCATGTGCTTCCCTTCTAGCTCTGACTAGAAGAGAATTAGAAGCATATATTTAAAAATAAAAAGGGACAAGAAAAGAATAAAGAAAAAAGGAGAAGAATTGCAGTAATAAAAAAAGAACTTGAATTAATCTAAAGAAACTAATACCTTAATGAACTTGCATGAATTGAAATTAAAATAAAGAATCAAGAAAAAAAATCTCTCTCACTCTCTCCCTCTCTCTGGAAACTTGTAAGAAAGAAATCTAAAAGAAAAGGAAAAAATGGGAATACAATTTGTGAAATTTAGTTCCCCTTTTATAGACTTGCACCAGTCTCGAAATTCACAATTTAACAGCCACAGGGCTATTTCTGTACTTTCTGCATATTGCTTTTCTAGCCCTGCAATTATGGATTTAGACTTTTCAGGATATTTTCTGCACCATTCAAGCATCGTATCACCATCCTTGGACTTTAAATCACCTTTTTAGCTCGAATTTATCATAATTCACACAATCACTATTAAACATGAAAACACGTGTAATTAGAACACTTTAGCCACATAATTCATTTAAATGCAGGATGAACGTGGGGTTAAACATGCAAAATTTGTCACTCAACACACCCCTCAACCAACATTTTGCTAGTCCTCGAGCAAAATATGTGAAATTTATATTAAAAAATAATTAAAAAAAAGTATACCAAACCTATCAATGAAATACATTAGAGTTCTAGAATAAGTTACACATAACCTAGGTAGAATAATGAAAATGTATTCCAATTCCTTAATTAATTCCAATAAATTGAGTTAGCTAGATTCCTCAAAATTTAGAATAATTATGATTTAACACTCACTTATACATGATGATACTGGAGTACCTAAAGTTAACGGTTGCGTAAGTTAGTCTATTCACTCACCTCCAATCATCCTTATGTTCACAGGGTCACCTCGAACACCAGCTCACCCGCCTAATCTTAACATCACGCATTTGATTTTTTTTTTTTTGTTTCAATTCTCATAGATATAACATTATTCTCTCACCCTACTTCATTGGACAGCTGAAGAAACCAAAAGGCTTACTTCAGACTGACTAAAACACAACAATAGTAACAACTCAAGATCAAGTCCTAGCCCCAGATTGCCAGTTCTCCTACGGCTGACTGATTTTTTTCTCATAATGTTTTTTTTTTTTTTTTTTGCAACATTTTTAGGCTTAAGCTTACTAGGGCCTTAGTTTACTTATAAACTTAAGGCTGTGAAGTTTATGATTCAATAACTACACTTCCATTAACTTAAGCCTCAAGTGTGTTATGTGAAAAATGAGTGTCAAGTTCTAATATATTCTAACTTATTGATTAATCTAGTTAACTTATCAATGAAAATTTTCAATCCTTGAAATTTAAATTCATTAAATGCCTTTGTTTGTTGTAAACTACATTCTGGAATCCATGTATCCTTTTAACAAGTCATACTACAAAATTTCTGAAAAATATTTGAAACAAAATTTTTTTACACATTTTAGGTATGTATGATGACTTAAACTCACAAAAGTGAAAATAAAATGACTCAAAGAAATCTAAAAATTGACTCAATTTGCAGATTCATGGTATACTCTTCACCCCCCATCCTAAAATTTACAATATCCACAATGTAAATGATAAAGCATATAATGCAAAATAAATGAACAAAGTAAAAACAAAGTGAAATGGATGAGTATCACCTGAAAATGAAGAACCATCTGCATAACACTAGCAAAAGAAAAGTAAAAAAATAAAAAAAAAAATTGAATTAAAATGCACTAGCGAAAGAAAACTAGCCCCAGTCCTAAACTAGCCTAAAATTATTCTTCTATGAAATTGTTTGAGGTCAATCAGAGTATTTTGGCTCATGGAGAGTGATGGACTCCTCTCCCAAATGAAAGTTTTCCACATATGGCTTTAATCTTTGGCCATTCACTTTGTATATGTTGCCATTATGTGGATTTTTAATTTTAATGGCCCCATGAGAATGAGCATTTTTCACTATGAATGGGCCTATCCATCTTGATCTCAACTTACCCGGAAAAAATTGCAGTCTAAAATTATAAAGTAGGACCTTTTCTTGAGGTTCAAAGGTTTTCCTCAGAATGTTTTTATCATGAAAGGCCTTAGTCCTTTCCTTATAAATTTTAGAGTTTTCATAGGAGTCTATTCTCAGCTCCTCCAACTCATTTAACTCTAATTTCCTTTGCCCACTTGCTTGGTCCATGTCAAAGTTGAATATCTTAATTGCCCAATATGCCTTATGCTCTAATTCAACAGGCAAGTCGCATGCCTTCCCATACATTATACGAAGACATTCCAATCGGGGTCTTATAAGCAGTCCTATAAGCACAGAGAGCGTTAGATAGTCTAAGTGACCAATCCTTCCTATCCGGTATTATAGTCTTTTCCAAAATTCGCTTAATCTCCCAATTCGAGACTTCGGCCTGTCCACTTATTTGTGGATGGTATGGGGTACTCACTTTGTGCTTTATGCCATATTTCTTCATCAAGGTTTCAAATGACTTATTACAAAAGTGAGACCCGCCATCATTAATGATGTGGCACTCTACCTGTCATAAGATAATTTACTATATCTGCATATCAAGGGAGGTGGGAGACTACAAATAACTGCTCATCAAGGAATTTGTCATGGATATGTGTCTCCTTAATGAAATCATCTAGGACCAATCGGGAAAGATGATCGGCCACTACGTTTTCTACTCCTTTCTTATCTTTAATTTATAAATCAAATTCCTGGAGTGGGAGGATCCATCTCAAAAGTATTGGCTTTGTATCTTTTTTAGATAACAAATATTTCAAAGTCAAGTGATCGGTGAACACAATTACTTTGGATCCTAACAAGTATAACCTAAACTTATCCAAAGCGAATACTACTACGAGCAACTCTTTTTCAGTTGTTGAGTAGTGTTCGCTCGCCTCAAGTGTAAGGCTGCGATGTAGTAATAAAACTCGGTAAGACCGAGGTCGATCCACAGGGAAAGAGTAACAGCTTCCTAAATACTCCAGCAACTCAGTTTAATAGAATAAATTCAATTTCAATGAGATGTTTAATTAAAACGGTAACTTAATGAAAAATCAGAGATATAATGTACTAAGGCTTTCAAGGATCCACTTGTAGCAATCCTATGTCAATTCAGTCAATCCAAGTATAGAACACAACTAGAGTTGAAGTCCTATCTCTCATCTAGTTGGAAAGTAGAGCATTCACACACATTCATCCAATTCAAGTTGAACTTCCAAGTTCAAGTCCATTCAATCAATGTAGAATTCAAATTCATAGCCTGCGGAGTAATAGCCATGCCTATGGACTATGGCCTGCTCAAGGATTACTATAATTCGAATCTAAACAAGCAACCTGTGATAATCTCAGAGAATTAAAAGGAATTCATGTCCGGAGCACATGAACTCAGATAAGACATCTCAAACTACCATCTTTTGGACTGAACATAAGAAAATTCTAACCTTGAATTAAAAATACTTGAATCAAACTGAAATTAACATAGAACTGGCTACAAGCTTCACCTTTCAGCCTTAGCTGAGAGATTTTAGCCGAGCATAGTCATGCTACAACTAAAAACTCAAAAATAAAGCATAAAACTAGAAAAACCCGAAAATAGATGTTGCAGACGCTCCACAGTCGCCTTCAGCCTCCAAACTCACGTTCCTTCTCTTCTCTGATATCTTAGGGAGAGCCCCTAGGTGGCCTTTTATAGCAACAATCCTCCCTTGCGTCGGATTCTGCGAAATCCTACGCCTTGCGCAGCAATTTTCGGAGTCCCGAATTAGAAAGGACTCCTTCTTACGCAGAGCCGACCGGTCGTGACCGGTCGGCCTGGCTTTTCAAATACTCCAGAGAGCACAGCCAACCGGTCATGACCGGTCGGCATGGACTGTCCATTGTTCCAGCGTGCATGCCCGACCGGTCATGACCGGTCGGGCTGTTTTATCCTTCATCCAGTGCCTATGGCCGACCGGTCATGACCGGTCGGTCCCAATGCAATGTGTCCAGCCTTCCTGGCCGACCGGTCAAGACCGGTCGGCCTCCTTCCATTTACATCTTTTATGTGGTTGACCGGTCGGACGACCGGTCAGCCTTGTTTTTCTTCCACTTTTTCTTCTTTTCTTCATTCTCTTTTCTCCCTTTTTCTTCTTCTTTCTTTGATCCATCCTAGGACTTCATGCAATGTCTTCAAATACATTCTTTTAGCTCCAATTTGATGAAATCCACTCTCATCCCTACAATCACAGAAACACGTGTTAGGTGGGCCTTTAAACCATGAAAATCATGCAAACTATGTAGTGTAATGGGCAATGCAATGTATAAATTGGAGGTTCAACACACCCCCCAACCAGCTTTTTGCTAGTCCCGAGCAAAACATGCGTGAAAATAATTTCAACCCTCCAAATCCAACTCCCCTTTAGAACCCATGATTCTATCCATCCCAAGATGTATAAGTGAAAAATTTGGCAAAATTAGGTGCTAGAAGCTGAACCTTGGACTCTCAAGACATAAGGAGTGTCTACATGTAATTCTCGCTGATTGATTGATAAATAGAAAAACTCGAACAAATTCCACCTAATGTGCATAGTGAAAGATCATCTCATGAGTTCCTGGAATCATCTTCTTCATAGATTAAGTAGACCTAGGATTTTAAGGTGTACAGAGCAACAGCAAGCCTATGACAGGAATTTGCCTTACCGTCCTTCCGACGGCTTTCACACTACGTCCCACTTCCGGCTTTGGTTACGGTTCGACCATCCCCCGGTTGGTAATAGGTAGCCCTTTTTCGAAATTTTCCACCATTTTTCTTTCCTTCCCGATTTCATCCTTTCTTTCCTTTTTCTTTTAACTTAGATAGGATTTTTAGAAATCCATATCTTTCATTATTTTCCCATGGACAAGGATGGACAAAATACCCCGGCTTGGCTGCTCAACACCTCTAAACCAAAGTCTATCTAATCCACAAATCACATAAACCTGTTACTCAGGAAAATCGTGTAATGTGAACTTGGTGTAAAGGTGTTCAAATTTTCTATCAATCACAACAATAGGGGAATTAACATATAAAGCCATTATGTTGGAAGAAATTCCAAACTACAACATCACACACTTCGTTTCTCCTCCTCTTCTACTCATAGCCTCTCAAATGTATAGAAACAAAATTTTCTAAAAGAGTTTTGAGATGTTAGAAAATTCGAAAAAAATTTGTGCATATGAAGCTCGAAATGTTGCAATATGCTAGATGAGGGATCTCATCTCACCCCCCAACCAAATCTTGCATTGTCCTCAATGTAAAAAGATCGTCAATTAGCATGAACATGAGAGCAATGGTAAACAATGAGAGAGTGAGAACAATAGTACCTGATAGAGCGATCATGGAATTCTCCAACCCAACAACTAAAACCTATTAAAACAGTAAAACAAAACTAAACCTACCTATGCTATACCTCCATCAGACTAGGAGATCAATAATCCTGATAGACAGGATCATTCAAGGAGATGGACATGTCCTCTGAATCAAATTTCTCAACAAATGGTTTAAGGCGTTGTCCATTAACTTTGAAACAGTCACCATTTGCTGCATTCTCAATCTCAACAGTCCCATGAGGAAAAACTTCTTTAACAATATATGGGCCGGTCCATCGAGATCGTAATTTTCCCGGAAAAAGATGAAGTCGGGCATTATACAAGAGCACTTTCTGTCCTTCATGGAAGGATTTTCTTAAGATGTGCTTGTCATGAAAGGCCTTCATCTTGCTCTTATAAATCCTCGAATTCTCATATGCATCGTTCCGGATCTCTTCAAGCTCATTTAATTGAAGTTTGCGAAGTGAGCTAGCCTTGTCTATGTCAAAATTTAGGGCCCGAATTGCCCAATAGGCTTTGTGTTCTATCTCCACAGGCAGGTGACAAGCTTTCCCATAGACAAGTCTATAAGGGGACATTCCAATGGGTGTCTTGTAGGCAGTACGGTGAGCCCAAAGTGCATCATCTAATCGTAGGGACCAATCCTTGCGATCCGGTCTCACCGTCTTTTCTAAAATCTGTTTGATTTCTCTATTGGAGATTTCAGCTTGCCCACTTGTTTGTGGGTGGTATGGGGTACTCACTTTGTGCCTAATACCATATTTCTTCATCAAAGTTTCAAAAGGTCTATTGCAAAAGTGAGCACCACCATCACTAATAATGGCTCGAGGCGTCCCAAATCTAGAAAGTATGTTTTCTTTGAGAAACTTGAGAACCGTACGATGATCATTGGTTCTACATGGGATAGCCTCTATCCATTTAGACACATAGTCTACGGCAAGCAGAATATAGACATGTCCAAAAGATGAGGGGAATGGTCCCATGAAATCGATGCCCCAACAGTCAAAGACTTCAAGATGTTGAATTGGGGTGAGAGGCATCATATTGCGACGGGATAATCCTCCTAACTTCTGGCAGCGCTCGCATGCTTTGCAAAACTCGTGGGTATCTTTAAATAATGTGGGCCAATAAAAACCACACTGCAGAATTTTTGCAGTTGTTTTCTTGGCTGAAAAATGACCCCCACATGCTTGATCATGACAAAAGGAGATGACTGAATTGTGTTCATCATCGGGGACGCATCTCCTTATAATTTGGTCTGGGCAATATTTAAACAATAGAGGTTCATCCCAGAAAAATCTGCGCACTTCCCTTAGAAATTTACGTTTGTCTTGCGCAGTCCAATGAGTCGGCATCGCACCTGTGGAAAGATAGTTGGCTATATCAGCGTACCATGGTGGATGCATAGCAACAAAGAGTTGCTCATCAGGGAATGAGTCCTCAATAGGTGACTCATCAATGGAATTTGGTAGGACTAGGCGAGATAGATGATCCGCCACCACATTTTCTACCCCCTTCTTATCTTTGATCTCCAGGTCGAATTCTTGAAGGAGTAGGATCCATCTTAGCAAACGGGGCTTAGTATCCTTCTTAGAAAGAAGGTATTTCAGCGCCGCATGATCCGTATAAACAATAACTTTGGATCCTATTAAGTATGGCCTGAATTTGTCCAATGCAAAGATGACAGCTAGGAGCTCTTTCTCCGTAGTTGAATAATTAACTTGGGCAGGATTCAAGGTCCTACTTGCGTAGTAGATGACATGGGGCTTTTTATCTTTCTTCTGGCCTAATACCGCCCCAATAGCAAAATCGCTAGCATCGCACATCAACTCAAAAGGCATGGACCAATCTGGTGGTTGCATGATAGGAGCGGTTGTCAACATGTCTTTTAGCTTTGAAAAAGCTAATTGACATTCGGCACTCCACTCAAATTGGGTCTCCTTTTGTAGAAGGTTGCATAAAGGCCTTGAGATGTGACTAAAGTCC
Organism: Liriodendron chinense; assembly: GCA_003013855.2. Lineage (NCBI taxonomy): Eukaryota > Viridiplantae > Streptophyta > Magnoliopsida > Magnoliales > Magnoliaceae > Liriodendron > Liriodendron chinense. The sequence goes on along the minus strand of PVNU02001229.1, from coordinate 122,306 downwards.
TTTATAAACCTTCGATAAAAGCCGGCGTGTCCAAGGAAGGACCGCACATCGCGTATGCTTTTGGGTGGTGGTAGATAGGAAATTATGTCAATTTTCGCCCGGTCTACCTCTATTCCATTGGACGAGATGATGTGTCCAAGGACTATTCCTCTTTGTACCATGAAATGGCATTTTTCCCAGTTTAATACAAGCTGTTTTTCCTCACACCTTATCAAGACCAACTTCAAGTGCTCGAGACACTCATCAAATGTACTACCAAAAACAGAGAAATCATCCATGAACACCTCAAGAAACTCACCCACCATGTCTGAGAAAATACTCAACATGCATCGTTGGAATGTGGCGGGTGCAGTACATAATCCGAATGGCATCCTTCGGTAAGCGAAGGTACCAAACGGGCATGTAAATGTGGTTTTCTCTTGGTCTTCCAGAGCTATCTCGATTTGGTTGTATCCGGAATAGCCATCTAGGAAGCAATAATAGGGATGGCCTGCCAATCTCTCCAAAATTTGATCCATAAATGGGAGAGGGAAGTGGTCTTTCCTAGTGACCGTATTGAGCTTCCTATAATCAATGCACATACGCCAACCGGTGGTCACCCTAGTCGGTATAAGCTCGTTGTTGGCGTTTTCAATGATGGTAATTCCGGATTTCTTGGGGACAACTTGGGTAGGACTCACCCATTGGCTATCTGAGATGGGGTAGATGATACCCACATCCAATAGCTTTAACACCTCGGCTTTGACAACCTCCATCATGTTTGGATTTAACCGTCTTTGAGGTTGTCTAGTCGTTTTTGCGTTTTCTTCAAGGTGTATACGGTGAGTGCAAACCGAAGGATCTATCCCTTTGAGATCCGCTATTGTCCAACCTAAGGCTTCCCGATGTTCTTTGAGTAGCTCAATCAACTTGAGCTCTTGGTCTTTCTCTAGGTGAGAGGCAATGACAACTGGGAACGTTTCCTCTTGACCCAAATATACGTATTTAAGCTCGGATGGCAATGGTTTGAGGTCAAGCTTCGGTGGTTTGATGCTAGACGGTAGAGGCCTTGATGTGGTTGGTGGCAATTTTTCAAAATGGGGCCTCCACCGGCTAGTATCAACTACCGGTCTTTCTATATTTAATGCCTGCACAATCTCACTACTGATGGGATCTTCGGAATCCATAATATGTGCTAAGCATGTCTCCAAGCTTTCTAATGGTTCAAGTTGGAGGAGTTCTTCTTCTTCAAAAGTTTCGAGCATGTTCACATCGAAGAACTCATCATCATCAACATCCCTATGTCTTTTGCCCAAATGAAACACATTTACCTCTAGTGTCATGTTTCCAAAAGATATTTGCATCACCCCATTCCGGCAATTGATGATTGCGTTTGATGTGGCAAGGAATGGGCGGCCTAATATCACCGGTATTTGGGTGCTAGCATCCAAAACCGGTTGTGTGTCCAAGACTATAAAATCTACCGGGTAGTAGAATTTGTCAACTTGGACTAGAACATCCTCAACTATCCATCTCGGTACACGGATAGATCTATATGCGAGTTGCAATGTGGTTTTGGTGGGTTTTAATTCACCAAGGCCCAATTGCTCATATACCGAGTATGGGATCAAGTTCACACTCGCCCCCAAGTCTAACAAGGCACGTTCAATCCGGTAGTCTCCAATGATATATGAAACTGTGGGACTACCGGGATCTTTGAATTTTGGGGGAGTCTTTTGAGTGAGGATGGCACTCACTTGCTCAGTTAAGAAGGCCTTTTGCTGCACATTATATTTGCGTTTTGTTGTGCATAGGTCTTTTAGAAACTTGGCATAAGAGGGAATTTGTTTGATGGCATCAAGCAAAGGGATATTGATCTTGACTTGTCTGAAAATCTCTAGAATATCTTGGGAATTTGGGAGAGATTTTGGGGCAACCAATCTCGATGGGAATGGTGCTGTGGGCTGGTAAATGCGTTCTGGTTGTTGTGGGGCTAAGTTAGATCCATTTTCATCCTCAGAACTTACCGGATCATTAGGCTCATCGGCCTTCACCGGAATAGTTTTGTCAATTTGTTTACCACTTCTAAGGGTGGTAATGGATTTAGCTTGCTCCATGTTTTGGTTGGAAGGATTAGGGATGCTTACTTCATGTACTTGCTTTGGATTGGGCTGAGGTTGGGCCGGAAAGGTCCCTTCCCTACCATTCAAGCGTCCCTTAATCTCATCAACCGAGACTTTCAGCTCTTGGAACATTTGTTGATTTGATTCATTTATTTGCGCTTGCCCTTGCATAAATGCTCTCAAGGTATCCTCTAATGAGAATTGAGGTGGGGCCATATTTTGCATGGGTGGCCCTCTTTGGGAGTTGGTAGGATTGCCCGTTGGGGCATTCTTCCAACTGAAATTCGGGTGGTTCTTCCAACTCTCATTGTACGTATTACCTACCGGTCCATTGAAGGGCCGTTGATAACCATATGTGGCATTGGCTGTCTCTTGCAGCACTTCCTTAAATGCAGGAATTGTGGGACAATCTTGCGTAGCGTGTAAGTCGGTGAGACAAATCCCACATGTGGTTTCAACAGCTTCCATGGACTTGGAAACTCCATTTTTGCTAAGTTCCATGGCCTCAACCTTCCTTGTGAGGTTGGCTATCCTTGCATTTACGTCGTCTTCCTCTTTAAGGACATATATCCCTCCTTTCTCTTGAGTAGGCTTGGGGTTCTTGGGTTTATCCGAAGTGTCCCAAGATTGGGCGTTTTCTGCCAACATGTCCAAGTAACTCCAAGCATCATCTGGATTTTTACTCATAAACTCGCCATTGCACATCATTTCCACAAATTGGCGCATATTAGAACTTAATCCATCATTGAAAAAATTTATAATTCGCCAACTCTCATAGCCATGATGTGGGCAAGCAAGCAGGAGTTCCTTAAATCTTTCCCAACATTGAAAGAATGATTCACCTTCTTTAGCTGAGAAATTCATGATGGCCCTTCGAAGAGTGTTTGTTTTATGAGCTGGGAAGAACTTTTTCAAGAATTCCCTGTTCATCTCAACCCATGACCCAATCGAATATGGTTTAAGAGAGTGAAGCCAATCTTTGGCTCTTTCTTTCAAGGTGAAGGGAAAAAGTTTAAGTCTGATTGTATCCCCAGAAACATTGGGGTAATGCAAGGTGGCCAACACTTCTTCGAATTCTTGCAAGTGTAAGTATGGGCGGTCAGAGTCTAGCCCATGGAATTTAGGTAAAAGTTGGATTACTCCCGGTTTTATGTCAAGGGTCCCACCGTTAGCTGGTAGAACTATGCAAGAAGGTGTAATTGTACGAGCAGGTTGTAGGTAATCCCGTAGTGATCTCATTGGAGGAACATTATGTACCTCATTCTCTCCTACTCCTTCCTGATTTGCGTTTGTGGTTGGAGTAGGGGGGGAGGATTCCTTAAGGGTGTTTGATCCATACTCCCCAAACTTTCACGATGCTCTTGATAATTTCGGACTCGTCTATGGACTGACAGTGGTCCAACTAAACCACCTTCAGATTGAAGACGATTTAAATGATTACATTCCCAACGGGACATAAACCACTCAACCAGGAACTGAAACTAATCCTATTTTAGAAAACTAAAATCTGAACTAAAAATTCTGGAAAAAAAAAAAAAACTAAGTTAGAAAGGTATAACCTGATGCGCTTGAACTGAAAGAAGAATTCCTACAAAACAGAAAACTATGTTAGTTCTAAGAAAAATCAGAAAAACCTATCTACTTCTACAGCCACTGAAACTATTTGAAAACTATTATCTAATTTCCCCGGCAGCGGCGCCAAAAACTTGTTCGCTCGCCTCAAGTGTAAGGCTGCGATGTAGTAATAAAACTCGGTAAGACCGAGGTCGATCCACAGGGAAAGAGTAACAGCTTCCTAAATACTCCAGCAACTCAGTTTAATAGAATAAATTCAATTTCAATGAGATGTTTAATTAAAACGGTAACTTAATGAAAAATCAGAGATATAATGTACTAAGGCTTTCAAGGATCCACTTGTAGCAATCCTATGTCAATTCAGTCAATCCAAGTATAGAACACAACTAGAGTTGAAGTCCTATCTCTCATCTAGTTGGAAAGTAGAGCATTCACACACATTCATCCAATTCAAGTTGAACTTCCAAGTTCAAGTCCATTCAATCAATGTAGAATTCAAATTCATAGCCTGCGGAGTAACAGCCATGCCTATGGACTATGGCCTGCTCAAGGATTACTATAATTCGAATCTAAACAAGCAACCTGTGATAATCTCAGAGAATTAAAAGGAATTCATGTCCGGAGCACATGAACTCAGATAAGACATCTCAAACTACCATCTTTTGGACTGAACATAAGAAAATTCTAACCTTGAATTAAAAATACTTGAATCAAACTGAAATTAACATAGAACTGGCTACAAGCTTCACCTTTCAGCCTTAGCTGAGAGGTTTTAGCCGAGCATAGTCATGCTACAACTAAAAACTCAAAAATAAAGCATAAAACTAGAAAAACCCGAAAATAGATGTTGCAGACGCTCCACAGTCGCCTTCAGCCTCCAAACTCACGTTCCTTCTCTTCTCTGATATCTTAGGGAGAGCCCCTAGGTGGCCTTTTATAGCAACAATCCTCCCTTGCGTCGGATTCTGCGAAATCCTACGCCTTGCGCAGCAATTTTCGGAGTCCCGAATTAGAAAGGACTCCTTCTTACGCAGAGCCGACCGGTCGTGACCGGTCGGCCTAGCTTTTCAAATACTCCAGAGAGCACAGCAGACCGGTCATGACCGGTCGGCGTGGACTGTCCATTGTTCCAGCGTGCATGCCCGACCGGTCATGACCGGTCGGGCTGTTTTATCCTTCATCCAGTGCCTATGGCCGACCGGTCATGACCGGTCGGTCCCAATGCAATGTGTCCAGCCTTCCTGGCCGACCGGTCAAGACCGGTCGGCCTCCTTCCATTTACATCTTTTATGTGGCTGACCGGTCGGACGACCGGTCAGCCTTGTTTTTCTTCCACTTTTTCTTCTTTTCTTCATTCTCTTTTCTCCCTTTTTCTTCTTCTTTCTTTGATCCATCCTAGGACTTCATGCAATGTCTTCAAATACATTCTTTTAGCTCCAATTTGATGAAATCCACTCTCATCCCTACAATCACAGAAACACGTGTTAGGTGGGCCTTTAAACCATGAAAATCATGCAAACTATGTAGTGTAATGGGCAATGCAATGTATAAATTGGAGGTTCAACAAGTAGTTCACTTGGGTCGAGTTTAAGGTTTTACTCACGTAGTGGATAACATAGGGCCGTTTATCTTTCCTTTGGCCTAAAACTGCCCCTATTGAAAAATCACTTGCATCACACATCAATTCAAAAGGAAGTGTCCAATCTGGTGGTCGCATAATGGGTGCAGTGGTAAGAGATATTTTTAATTTATCAAATGCACTTACACAATCATTCGTCCACTCAAATGGGGCATCCTTTTGAAGGAGGTTACTTATGGGTTTAGCAATGGCGCTGGAATCCTCAATGAACCTCTTATAAAAGCTAGCGTGCCCAAGGAATGATCGCACGTCTCTAACTGATCTAGGGGTAGATAGATTGACAATGATATCTACTTTTGAATGATCTACCTCAATTCCATTTTCAGAGATGACATGGCCTAAGACGATTCCCTTTTGGACCATGAAATGACATTTCTCCCAATTTAACACAAAGTGCTTCTCTTTGCACCTAGACAAGACTAGAGACAAGTTATTCAAACATTCTTCAAAACCAGAACCAAATATAGAAAAATCATCCATAAAAACCTCCAAAAAATGCCCAACCATATCAGAGAAAATGCTCGTCATACATTGTTGGAACGTGGCTGGGGTGTTGCACAGTCCAAATGGCATTCGTTTGTAGGCAAACGTGCCAAATGGACATGTGAATGTAGTTTTCTCTTGGTCTTCTAGGGCGATTTCTATCTGGTTGTACCCAGAATATCTATCCAAGAAGCAGTAGAAGGAATGACCTGCTACCCTCTCTAAGATCTGATCAACAAATGGTAGAGGGAAGTGGTTCTTCTTAGTGACCAAATTAAGCTTCCTGTAGTCAATGCACACACGCCAACCCATGGTGACACGTGTTGGTATGAGTTCATTGTTGGAGTTTTGCACAACGGTTATTCCAGATTTCTTCGGAACCACTTGGGTTGGACTCACCCACTGGCTATCGGATATTGGGTAGATGATACCCACATCCAACAGCTTGATCACCTCATTCTTGACAACCTCCATCATATTTGGATTTAATCTTCTTTGAAGTTGTCTAATTGGTTTGCCATCCTCATCCAAGTGAATGCGGTGGGTGTTGAACCTCCAATTTATACATTGCATTGCCCACTACATAACATTGTATGCATGGTTTTCATGATTAAAAGGCTCATCTAACGCATGTTTTGTGATTGTAGGAATGAGAGTGGACTTCACTCAATTGGAGACTAAAAAGATTCATTTAGAACAATTGGATGAAGGTTGAAGGAGGACCAAAGAGAGAAGAAGAAAGAGAAGAAGAAAAACATAGAAGAAATCATGTTAAAAGACTTGGCAGGGCCAGAAAAACTGAAGTGCAGAGCTGCAGGGTCATAAAAGTAAAATGTAGAAAGTTGCAGTTTCTGAAAATTGATCCAGAGATTGATCCGTCGATTGATCGCTCAGCCTGAGCGATTGATCGACAGACTTGAGCGATTGATCGCTCACAGCAGAAATTTGAGAGAATGTTGCTGGAGTGAAGTGAAGAATTGCGATTGATCACCCGACCTGAGCGATTGATCGCCCATCCCATAGATCAATCGCCAGAATGCAGATTTTTAAGAAATTTGGAAAAAACTCTCGGGACACTTTTTGCACCCTCCGATTGATCGCTGGACACTAATCGATTGATCGCCAGAAGTGACCGATTGATCTCTCAGCCAGTCGATTAATCGCCAGATCCAAAAGATGCAGTTTATACAGTTATTTGAACTAGCGATTGATCGCCCGGTCTGAGTGATCAATCGACAATGCGCCCAGATTAGAAATTTCTAAGTCTGGCTCCGATTTTCTCTGCGTAGTGCATAACTTTACGCAGGTTCTGGAAGATTCTTACGCAACAGAGCTTCCCCGCTATAAAAGGACACCTAGGGGCTCTTCCTAAGGTATCATAGAAGCTAAGGGACGTGGTTCTAGAGAGAGGAAACTGTCGTGGAGCGTCTGCAACCCGCCAATTTTCGGTTTTTCTAGTTTTTATGCTTTTTATTATGAGTTCTAGTTGTAGTATAACATTGGTCGGCTAGAATCTCTCAGCTAAGGCTGAGAGGTGAAGCTTGTAGCTAATTTCATGTTTGATTCAGTTTAATTCAAGTAATTTTCAATTCAAGTTTGGATTTTTCATATTCTAGTTCTTAAGTTGGTAGTTTGAGATGTTTTATGAGAGTTTATGTGCTACGGACATGAATTCTTTGCAATTCTCTGAGATTATCATATGATGCTTGTTTAGATTCGAATTATAGTAATCCTTGAGCAGGCCATAGTCCATAGGCATGGCTGTTACTCCGAAGGCTATGATTTTGAATTCTACATTGATTGAATGGGACTAGAACTTGGAAGTTCAACTTGAATGGGATTGAATGTGTGTGAATGCTTTATTTTCCAACTAGATGAGAGATAGGACTTCAAATCTAGTAGTGTTCTCTACTTGGATTGATTGGATTGACATGGGATTGCTACAAGTGGATCCTTGAATGCCTTAGTACCTTAAATCACTGATTTTTCATTAAGTTTCTGTTTTAGTTTAATTACTCAATTGAATCTTATTTCTTGCAAAACTGAGTTGCTGGAATAGTTTGAAAGTTGTTTCTAATTCCCTGTGGATCAACCTCGGTCTTACCGAGTTTTATTACTACATCGCAGCCTTACACTTGAGGCGAGCGAACAAGTTTTTGGCGCCGTTGCCGGGGATTTTAGATAACGGTTTTCAAATTGTTTTAGTGGCTTTAGAAGCAGAAGTAGATAGGTTTTTTTATTTTTCTAGAACTAACAAATTGTTTCTTTTTATAGGATTTCTTCTCTAGTTAAAAGCGCATCAGGTGATACCTTTCTAACTTAGCTTTTTACAGATTTTCTATTTTCAGATTAATTTTAGATTTCTAGGATTTAGGACTAGTTTAGTTTTTGTTGAGTGGTTTATGTCCCGTTGGGAACGTAACCACTCAAATCGTCTCCAATCTGAAGGTGGTTTAGTTGGACCATTGTCAGTTCATAGACAAGTCCGAAATTACCAAGAGCATTGTGAAAGTTTGGGGAGTATGGATCAAACACCTTTAAGGAATCCTCCCCCCTACTCCAACTACAAACGCAAATCAAGGAGTAGGAGAGAATGAGGTGCATAATGTTCCTCCACTGAGATCATTGCGGGATTACCTACAACCAGCCCTTGCAATTACACCCTCTTGTGTGGTTCTACCACCAAACGGGAGAAACATTGACATAAAGCCGGGTGTAATTCAACTCTTACCAAAGTTCCATGGGCTAGACTCTGACCGCCCATATCTACACTTGAAAGAATTTGAAGAAGTGGTGGCTACCTTGCAGTACGCCAATGTTTCAGAAGATACCATTAGACTTAAACTTTTTCCCTTTTCATTGAAAGAAAGAGCCAAAGATTGGCTTCACTCTATTAGACCACATTCAATTGGGTCATAGATTGAGATGACCTGGGAATTCTTGAAAAAGTTCTTCCCGGCTCATAAAACGAACACCCTTCGAAGAGCCATAATGAATTTCTCGGCTAAAGAGGGTGAATCTTTTTTTCAATGTTGGGAGAGATTTAAGGACCTCGTACTTGCTTGCCCACATCATGGGTATTAGAGTTGGCGAATTATAAATTTTTTCAATGATGGATTAAGTTCCAATATGCACCAATTTGTAGAGATGATGTGCAATGGCGAGTTTATGAGTAAAAATCCAGATGAGGCTTGGAGTTACTTGGACATGTTGGCTGAAAATGCCCAATCTTGGGATACCTCGGATAAACCCAATGACCCCAAGCCTATTCAAGAGAAAGGAGGGATCTATATCCTTAAGGAGGAAGACGACGTGAATGCAAGGATAGCCAACCTCACAAGGAAGGTTGAGGCCATGGAACTTAGTAAAAGTGGAGTTCCAAAGTCTAATGAAGCTATTGAAACCATATGTGGGATTTGCCTCACCGATTTACACGCTACGCAAGATTGTCCCACAATTCCTGCATTTCAATAGGTATTACATGAACATGCAAATGCCACATATGGGTATCAACGACCTTTCAATGGACCGGTGGGTAATACGTACAATGAGAGTTGGAAGAACCACCCAAATTTTAGTTGGAAGAATGCTCCTACGGGCAATCCTACTAACTCTCAAAGAGGGCCACCTATGCAAAATATGGCCCCACCTCAGTTCTCAATGGAGGATACCTTGAAAGCGTTTATACAAGGACAAACGCAAATCAATCACACAAATCAGCAAATGTTCCAAGAGCTTAAAGTCTCGGTTGATGAGATTAAGGGACCCTTGAATGCTAGGGAAGGGACCTTTCCGGCCCAACCTCAGCCCAATCCAAAGCAAGTACATGAAGTGAGTATTCCTAATCCTTCCAACTAACACATGGAGCAAGCCAAATCCATCACTACTCTTAGAAGTGGTAAAAAAATTGACAAATCCATTCCGGTGAAGGCCGACAAGCCTAATGATCCGGTAAATTCTAAGGATGAAGATGGATCTAACTTAGCCCCACAAGAACCGGAACGCATTTACAAGCCCGTAGCACCATTCCCATCAAGATTGGTTGCCTAAAAATCTCTTCCAAACTCTCATGATATTCTAGAGATTTTCAGACAAGTCAAGATTAATATCCCTTTGCTTGATGCCATTAAACAAATACCCTATTATGCCAAGTTTCTAAAGGACCTATGCACAACAAAACGCAAATATAATGTGCAGCAAAAGGCCTTCTTAACTAAGCAAGTGAGTGCCATTCGCACTCAAAAGACCCCCCCAAAATTTAAAGATCCCGGTAGTCCCACCGTCTTATGTATCATTGGAGATTATCAAATTGAGCGTGCCTTGTTAGATTTGGGGGCGAGTGTGAACTTGATCCCATACTCGGTATATGAGCAATTGGGTCTTGGTGAATTAAAACCCACCAAAACCACGTTGCAAATCGCTGATAGATCTATCCGTGTACCGAGGGGGATAGTTGAGGATGTTCTAGTTCAAGTTGACAAATTCTACTACCCGGTAGATTTTATCGTCTTGGACACACAACCGGTTTTGAATGCTAGCACTCAAATACCGGTGATATTAGGCCGCCCATTCCTTGCCACATCAAACGCAATCATCAATTGCCGGAATGGGGTGATACAACTATCCTTTGGAAACATGAGATTAGAGTGAATGTGTTTCACTTGGGCAAAAGGCATAGGGATGATGATGATATCCACGAGGTTGATTTGATTGATTCAATCGTGGAAGAGGAGTTCGCTTTAAGGCAGAATTTTGATCCTCTACATGTTATTAACTTTGATCCCTTTGAGGATTGGGATGACAATGATGGTCCCCATGAGGTAAACATGATAGAATCCATGAATGATGGGGGTTTTCCCAACATGATCTACCTGAAAGTTTGGAGACATATTTGACACATTCTAAGGATAAATCTAATTCTCATTTTCTTAAGACATTGGAAGTGTCAATTTCTGAAAATTCAATTGACAAGTCACCAATTTCTGATTTGCACAAATTTGTTGTGCAGAATTTGAAAGAGTTGGTGCTTGATCTGCCTACAGAGAGGCCAATTTTTGAAAGTGTAGAGGTTGAGGACCCACTCCAACCTACACAAAATTCTGAGAAGGAGGAAGACATAAAGGGTCCAAATCTGAAAATTACCTCCGATGAGGTCTCTTATACACTTGAGGAGTGCCTAACGTACTTTGAGGATTGGAATGATCCCATGATTCAGGATATTGTACATGCTTTGAGAGAGACCTCCCCGATGCCTAAAAAGGTTCCTTCCATAGAACACCAAACTGAAAATTCAATTGTGGAAGCACCAGTGATATCTGATTTTATGGAGATCATATCAACTTGTGAAGAAGAAATACAAGTCTCCACATCTCTTTGGTTTGTTCAAACCGAAGAACACTTCTAGGATGATCCTTATTTGAATATTTTTTGCCCAGACTAGAAGGAAAGGAGATTCATATTCAATGATTTTCAACCAATGCAATTCTCTTTTCCTAGTACATGTGACAATTTTGTTGAAGAACCCGCTGAAATTTTTCAGCTGGATTCTCAATGGGTTAGAATGATCAATGTCACCAATGTACCTTCCAAAGCAAGATGGTGGTTAGTTCTACTGAAAAATTTGTTACACCACTTGATGATCCTGCTCAACTTTGTCCTTTTGGATGTTATACTGATAATCGATCTCCTAGTCTGATGGAGATCCTCTTTTTAAAAAGGGACGGGTTAGTTATTTTTATTGCTTTTCGTAGATTAGGTTTAATTTATCTAGTTTTACTGTTTTAGTAGGATTTAGTTATTGGAGTTGCAGACTTCCGTGATCGCTCTCTCAGGTAATATTGTTCTCACTCTCGCATATTTTACCATTGCTCTCATGTTCATGCTCATTGCATATCTTTTTACATTGAGGATAATGCAAGATTTGGTTGGGGGGTGAGATGAGATCCTTCATCTAGCATGATGCAACATTTCGAGCCTCATATGTGCAAATTTTTTTGAATTTTCTAAAAGTTCAAAACTCTTTTAGAAATCCTTATTTCTATGCATTCAAGATGATATGACTATAAGAAGAGGAGATACGAAGTGTGTGATGTTGTAAGTCTTGAATTTCTCCCAACATAATGGTTTTATATGTTAGTTCCCCTATTGTTGTGATTGATAGAAAATTTGAACACTTTTTACACCTAGTTCACATTACACGATTTTCATGAGTTGAACGGTTTATGTGATTTGTGGATTAGCTAGACTTTGATTTAAAGGTGTTGAGAAACCAAACCGGGGTATTTTGTCCATCCTTGTCCATGGGAAAATAACGGAAGATATGGATTTTTAAAAATCCTATCTAAATCAAAAGAAAAAGGAAAAGAAAGGATGAAATCGGGAATGAAGGAAAAATGGTGAAAAATTCCGAAAAGGGCTACCTATTACCAACCGGGGGATGGTCGAACCGTAACCAAAGCCGGAAATGGGACGTAGTGTGAAAGCCGTCGGAAGGACGGTAAGGCAAATTCCTGTCATATGCTTGTTGTTGCTCTGTGCACCTTAAAATCCTTGGTTTACTTAATCTATGAAGAAGGTAATCCCAAAGACTCATGAGATAAACTTTCACTATGCACACTAGGTTGAAATTGTTCGAGTTCTTCTATTTATCAATCAATCAACGGGAATTTCATGTAGACATTTCTTATGCTTTGAGAGTTTAAGTTTGCAATTTCTATCACCTAGTTTCTCCAAATTTTATACTTATATGTCTTGGAATGGATAGAAACATGGTTTCTGGAAGAGAGTTTGTTTGGAGGTTTGAAATTGCTTCACGCATGTTTTGCTCAGGACTAGCAAAAAGCTGGTTGGGGGGTATGTTGAACCTCCAATTTATACATTGCATTGCCCACTACATGACATTGTATGCATGGTTTTCATGATTAAAAGGCCCATCTAACGCATGTTTTATGATTGTAGGGATGAGAGCGGACTTCACTCAATTGGAGACTAAAAAGATCCATTTATAACAATTGGATGAAGGTTGAAGGAGGACCAAAGAGAGAAGAAGAAAGAGAAGAAGAAAAACACAGAAGAAATCATGTTAAAAGACCTGGCAGGGCCAGAAAAACTGAAGTGCAGAGCTGCAGGGCCATAAAAGCAAAATGCAGAAAGTTGCAGTTTTTGAAAATTGATCCAGAGATTGATCCGTCGATTGATCGCTCAGCCTGAGCGATTGATCGACAGACTTGAGTGATTGATCGCTCACAGCAGAAATTTGAGAGAATTATTGCTGGAGTGAAGTGAAGAATTGCGATTGATCGCCCAACCTGAGCAATTTATCGCCCAGCCTTAGCGATTGATCGCCCATCCCATAGATCAATCGCCGGAATGCAGATTTTTAAGAAATTTGGAAAAAACTCTCTGGACACTTTTTGCACCCTCCGATTGATCGCTGGACACTGATCGATTGATCGCCAGAAGTGACCGATTGATCTCTCAGCCAGTCGATTAATCGCCAGATCCAAAAGATGCAGTTTATACAGTTATTTGAACTAGCGATTGATCGCCCGGTCTGAGCGATCAATCGACAATGCGCCCAGATTAGAAATTTCTAAGTCTGGCTCCGATTTTCTCTGCGCAGTGCGTAACTTTACGCAAGTTCTGGAAGATTCTTACGCAACAGAGCTTCCCCGCTATAAAAGGACACCTAGGGACTCTTCCTAGGGTATCATAGAAGCTAAGGGACGTGGTTCTAGAGAGAGGAAACTTTCGTGAAGCGTCTGCAACCCTCCAATTTTCGGTTTTTCTAGTTTTTATGCTTTTTATTATGAGTTCTAGTTGTAGTATAACATTGGTCGGCTAGAATCTCTCAGCTAAGGCTGAGAGGTGAAGCTTGTAGCTAATTTCATGTTTGATTCAGTTTAATTCAAGTAATTTTCAATTCAAGTTTGGATTTTTCATATTCTAGTTCTTAAGTTGGTAGTTTGAGATGTTTTATGAGAGTTCATGTGCTCCAGACATGAATTCCTTGCAATTCTCTGAGATTATCATATGATGCTTGTTTAGATTCGAATTATAGTAATCCTTGAGCAGGACATAGTCCATAGGCATGGCTGTTACTTCGAAGGCTATGATTTTGAATTCTACATTGATTGAATGGGACTAGAACTTGAAAGTTCAACTTGAATGGGATTGAATGTGTGTGAATGCTTTATTTTCCAACTAGATGAGAGATAGGACTTCAAATCTAGTAGTGTTCTCTACTTGGATTGATTGGATTGACATGGGATTGCTACAAGTGGATCCTTGAATGCCTTAGTACCTTAAATCACTGATTTTCCATTAAGTTTCTGTTTTAGTTTAATTACTCAATTGAATCTTATTTCTTGCAAAACTGAGTTGCTGGAATAGTTTGAAAGTTGTTTCTAATTCCCTGTGGATCGACCTCGGTCTTACCGAGTTTTATTACTACATCGCAGCCTTACACTTGAGGCGAGCGAACAGTGTGTGCATATAGAAGGGCTTATACCCTTTATATCAGATATAGTCTAACCTAGGGCACCTTTATGGTTCCTTAGAACATTCAACAACTTCATCTCTTGCTCCTTATCTAGGAGAGAGGAGATCACCACTGGATATGTTTCATTTTAACCTACATAAGCATACTTGAGCTCATTGGGCAATGGTTTTAGATCAAGTCTAGGAGCATTGGTCAGCAACGGTAGAGGTCGCAAGTCCTCAGTGGTTTGGACTTCATAATGCGGCCTACATCGGTATATACCAATGTCTTGAGTGGTGTTTCTCTCAATGGTTTCACAAAATTCAGCAACAACATTTTCAAAATCAGATTTTTTCAATTTTCCAACAGCATCATTTAACTCCTCAGATAGGCTAAACTTACATTCCCCTTCATCTAACAAGCAGTCCACAAAATTCAGCTCATGTATTTCATTTTCACCCACGGGCTACTTGCATAGATTGAAAATATTCAATTCCAATGTCATGTTGCCAAATGATAGTTTCATCATTCCATTCCTATAATTAATAATAGCATTTGAGGTGGCTAGGAATGACCGGCCCAAAATAATGAGAACTTGAGTGCTAGAGTTCACACATGGCTCAGTGTCAAGCACAATAAAGTCCACGGGGAAATAAAACTTTTCAATTTGGACTAACACGTCCTCTACTATTCCCCTTGGTACCTTAATTGAGCGGTCGGCGAGTTGTAATGTGATTGTGGTTGGTCTTAACTCACCCAACCCCAATTGTTAATAGACCGAAAATGGCACTAGATTGACACTTGCACCCAAATCTAGTAGTGCATTCTCAACCCGAAAATTTCCAATTATGCAAGGGATAGTGGGGCTTCCCGGATCCTTATATTTGGGTATGGCCTTGTGTTGAATTATTGCACTCACTTTCTCAGTGAAGAAGGCCTTCTTATGCACATTTAATTTACATTTCACAGTGCATATGTCTTTCAAATACTTGGCATACGATGAAATTTGTTTCATCGCATCCAAAAGAGGAATGTTCACTATCACCTTTTGGAGAACATTCAAAACATCCCGATACTTCATGGGGATGGTTAGGTTTTGAAGCCTAGATGGGAAGGGGACTGGAGGCTCATATGACTTAGTCTTTTCCTCTTGTTGTGGCGTATGAACACTAGCCGGTTCACTATTATCTTGAGAAGATAGCTCATCATCTGGTATTTCTACCAGTTGTGGAATATTATTTTCAATGATTTTGCCATTTCTCAAGGTGATAATGGACTTGGCATGTTCATGGTGGGGCTCAGATGAACTTGATTCTCCTACAAAGTGCACATTTCTAGGATTAAGCACTGGTTGAGAGGGAAGAGTACCTTTCTCCCTAGCGTTGAGTTAAGTCTCAATTCTAGCCATCGCCGACTTAAGTTCTTGGTTCGCTTGGAACAAAGACTGATCGATTTGAGCCTGTGTATTCATGAATGCACTCAATGCATCCTCCACAGATAATCTTTTTTGTGGGGAATGTATGGTGTATTGTTGTGTGCCCCAAAGAAATTGTTTTGTGGAGGCCCTTGGGGTGCATTGGGCGCATTAATTTATGGTCCATTTCGCCAGCTGAAGTTAGGGTGATTCCTCCAGTTAGGGTTATATGAATTCCCTAGAGGTGGAGCAGGTGGCCTTTGGTAGTTATTGACTACATTTGCTTGGTCAGTGACCATGTCTTGAAAAGCAGAAATTGTTGGACATCCTTGTGGGTCATGGTTACTTCCCCCACAAATGCTGCAAAAGCTACTAGAGGGCCCACTTGATTTGATCATATTCACTTTACCAATTTTCATAGCCTCGATCTTTCTTGACAAGCTAACCACCCTGGCTTGCAAATCCTCTTCTGGGTTGATCAAATACATCTCTCCTCTCTCTTTTTGGACGGGTTTGGCAATTTCAACTTTTTGGGAAGTACTCCATGATTGGGTACTTTTTGCCAATTTATGTAGGAAGTCCCAAGCCTCTTCAGGCTCGGTGTCAAGAAAACGACCTCCACATATCATTTCTATGAACTGACGTGTGTCATAATTGACACCATTATAAAAAAAACACTAAGCACTCGCCAGATCTCATAGCCATGGTGTGGACAGGTTACGAGTAATTCCTTGAATCTTTCCCAAGACTGGAAAAATATTTCGTTCTCTTTTTGGGAGAATGTCATAATGTTCTGTCTGAGTGTATTCGTTTTGTGTGTGGGAAAGAATTTCTTTAAGAATTCTTGGCTCATGGTCTGACAAGAATCAATGGTCCTGGGCCTCAATGAATGAAGCCATGCCTTGGCCCGGTCCTTGAGAGAGAACGAAAATTTTTTGAGGTGGATATGATCAACATTAACATTATTAACTTGCAGTGTTGCCACCACCTCCTCAAATTCTTTGAGGTGGAGGTATGGGCTTTCAGATTCAAGCCCATGGAACTTGGGTAGAAGTTGAATAATACCTGGCTTGAAATCTATATTTCCAGCGTTAGCTGGAAGTACGATGCATGACGGTGTGGTTGTGTGAGCCGGTTGCAGATAGTCACGCAAAGTCCTATGGTCTGCTGGTCTATTTACAATGTCATTTTCATCCTCAAAAAGAGGATTCTCCCTACCATTCAAATTAGCTGAATTTGGAATTGAATTTTTAATTGAATTGTTCTCTCGATCTTCACCATCCGCCATGTTGTCCAAAATATTTTGTGTTCCTCTTCTAGATGAATGTGAAAGGCCTGTGATTAGTCCACCTGAAGTTGTAAGTCGATTGTGTTGGTCCCGAGTCCAATAGGACATAAACTAACCACACTACTCAATCACTAAGATTAAACTACTACACAATGTTCAAGTATGCCCAATTTAACTCAAAATGAAAAATATTCAAAAACTACACTAATCAATCAATTTACACTACAAGACTTGAGCCAATTTTTCTTTTCATAGGTTGTAGGACAACTGTATCACTTGGATGCACCAAGCAGGGCAAGCTTATGTCACGATCTTCCGGGGTATTTCAAAGATTGAAAAAGAAATAATAATAATAATAATAATAATAATAAACTAAATAATCAAACCAAAATTATAAGGCAAAGGCGGCTCAGCCTACCATTTAATGTCCACAACCAAATAATACCAAAAAATAAAAGAAATACTCTACCGCAATGATTTTCAACCACTTAAGGGAAACCAAATCTCAGAGGCGACTTAGCCGACCATGGAGAGATCTCTTGAATCACTTAATTGGAAGAGAAAACAATAAAGTAATGAAATAAAATGAATATATAGAAGAGTTGAGGAAGAAAATTACCCGATTAGTTGACTTGTACAAACTTTCAATACCAACCCCGACAACGGCGCCAAAAATTTATTTGATTTTCTTCAAGTGCAGAGTAATATTCCTGTGAGTAAAGGGTCGATCCTATAAAGACAGTCTACTGAGAAAGCTTCTTACAGATCAACTAAACAGGTAATGAAAATAGATATCAAAGGATCTATCCCAAATAGATTAAGGATTTGGATTGATATGGAAAAATCAAACCAAAGCATTTAAATTCCACACACAGATTTAACAAACCATCTATCATGACTGATAATGATAATTCAACTAGATCAGAGCACTATGGTCTGTCTAGTCGGAATGTTTAACAATTAAATCATGTAAAAAATGAGTAGAAAACTGTCAAAGATTAAAAATCTCAGGTTCTACATCATTAAAACATACTTATGAGCTATAGGGATTGTAAGGATTTAAGATCCATGAGATCACAAATAAAACAATGTGGAAGGTTAAAAGCCTCTCCCATCTAAGAAATTCGTATTAGCTAGATTTAAGCATCCACCATACGGTTCTCACATGATGGATCAAAGATTTTCCTAATACATGTTAACATGTATCAATCTTAAAATCCTATCATGAAATCATTAAGGAATCATCATTGATGGATAATCTATTGAATCCATGTGCTTTACTTCTAGATCTGGTTAAAAAAGAATTAGAACACATGTTAAAAAATGAAAAGTGACAAGAAAAGAATAAAGAAAAGAGGAGAAGAATTACAGTAATAAAAAAAGAACTTGAATTAATGTAAAGAAATTAACACCTTAATGAACTTGCATGAATTGAAATTAAAATAAAGAATATATATATATATATATATATATATATATATATATATATATATATATATATATATATATATATATATATATATATCTTTCTCTCTCTGGAAACTCTTAGGAAAGAAATCTAAAAGAAAAGGAAAAAATAGGAATACAATTTGTGGAATTTGGTTCCCCTTTTATAGACTTGCACCGTCTCGAAAATCACAATTTAACAGCCACAGGGCTATTTCTGCACTTTCTGCATATTGCTTTTTCAGCCCTGTAGTTATGGATTTGGACTTTTCAGAACATTTTCTGCACCATTCAAGCATCGTATCACCATTTCTTGGACTTTAAATTATCTTTTTAGCTCGAATTCATCAGAATTCACACAATCAATATTAAACATGAAAACATATGTAATTAGATCACTTTAGCCACGTAATTCATATAAATGCAAGATGAACGTGGGATTAAACATGTAAAATTTGTCACTCAACAATGACCATAATAGCTGTCCATTTCGTTGGTGGTCGATTACATAATAGCATCTTCAAACAACAGTACGTTCTGGCAGCGTGATTTCCCCACTTAACATTTATACGTTCAAACCATCTGTACAATGGCCATTAATCCAGTGGATCAAATCGTACAATCTATGAGATATTCATACAGCCATCCATCCAATGCAGTGTTCTTTAGATGGACGGTTCATACCATCCATCCACGCAGCCATTTACAACCATCACGGATCGGCCCAGCAATTGGCCCCTAGACGCGATTGATAAAGTTGCTCAGTTCAAGTATGGAGTATTTATCATATAAGATGGTGCTTTAGCAAGTACGTACTCTTCGTTGAAAGCAAACGTTTTCACGAGAAATAATCCGGTGCATTCATAGTACTGTAAGTTACAGTGCTCCTAGATTTCTCAAGGCACTTGGCCAGTCCAAACGATCGATCTGGACCGTCCAGAAGGTCCCTTGTACACTTCATGTTATCCATGAAAATCTTACCGATGATTCTATCCATCCAATCGATAGAAACGATACAGATGGTCAATATCTGTGATGGAAAAATAGGTCCAATAAAAGCCCTTCATTTGTTGCTGAATCACTCAAGAAGTCTAAACAGTTGCTTTCACAATATAATCCTAACCATCAAATTCCGTGTTGCGAAACGGATGGGTTAGAAAAAAGGAGTAAACTTAAGGATGGATCAGATCATCCTATCAGTGTGATCTTTGAGAGGTAGCCCATGAGATCTGTGATGTACCTAATGGTACAGTCAGATCGAGCGATGGGATTGAGCAACTGTCCTGATACAACTAGGTGTACTGTAACTGAAAAATACTCCCACGGCACGTTGAAAGCTCAGTAAATGGTCTAAACGTGGCAGATGGGCTATCATGAAAGATTTTAGGTGAGAAATACTTTGATACTCTGTCAGAGTGCCACGGATGATACGCAGGCAGTTAGAAATTAATGAGAAATGGAATACACAGAATATAATAAATTCAGATTAACCGTCCAAATTTTGAGCACATATTTAGATGTGTAACTCACAAAATATTATCATTATCTGGTTGTATAGCTATTCGATTTCTGGACTTTTATTAGACGGTTAAAATGAAAAACACCCTACGGTCTTATATCAAATGTATGGCCACGAATCAATGGCTAGGATGGTTCGATTAATCTAATTTTTAGGTTTTAACTTAGTATTAGTGTATTGAATAATTTAATCGGTTTTACTTGAATTAATATATGCCACGTGTATCATTTCTACTTACCTGAGTATCAAGTGTCATAGGCAGCAAGAGTAGTTGGCAAGAGAATTGCATTATTTTGGGTTGCAAGTCTCATCACAGAGATTAGTTGTGCTTTAACAACCCCAAAAAATAATTATTCAAAAGAGCTTGTTTAATGGCGGATTAGGACGTGTGGACAGGGAAGTGGACGTCATGGATTCATCCCTTCTAAACCATCAGTAAAAAATAGAAAAAAACATTTTCAAAATGGTGGTGTCTCTTTTCTCAGACTCATCACATGTGGCACTGATATACTCCTATCCAGACCATCAAAATTGTGGCGCACGGTGTAGATGGAGACTTGAAGTAAATCACACCAATTAATCAATCCCAGCCGTCCAATAACGGCTATCAGATGGATGGTTAAAAGTAAAATTGTTATATGGATGGCTATCATATGTCTAAATTCATCACCATTTCTTAAATGGTGGTGATTTATCGTATCAGTCAAATCCCTAAAAAAATCGATAGGAGTTGTTTGATACCCTGGAAGAGTGTAATGCTTGATACACTGACATTTAGAAATTATACGAGTAGAATATATTAACTCAAATTAAAGTGAATAACTTGAGAAACCCACTAAGGTAAGTCACAGTCTCAAAATCAGATTGATTGAACAATCGTATCCTTTGATTCCTGGACACTTTTGTGTTGAAATTGGACCATTGCACATTTTTTTCATTTGAACCTCTAATAAATGTCTACCAATCCAATAGTCATATAATCAAATAATCTTAATGTTCGGTTCATGACACATCTAAACTGGAACCTCTAATGTGGACAGTTTAATTTAAATAACCCATATGCCAAGCATGCAATTTCTAACCAGTTTCTGAGTGCCTGAGTATGATCCTTAATACTCTGCCTGAGTATCAAAGTTTTCTCAAAATCCAAGAGATATTAATTATTTTAATCAATTTTAGGTTTCCTTTTTATTG
Organism: Liriodendron chinense; assembly: GCA_003013855.2. Taxonomy (NCBI): domain Eukaryota; kingdom Viridiplantae; phylum Streptophyta; class Magnoliopsida; order Magnoliales; family Magnoliaceae; genus Liriodendron; species Liriodendron chinense. The sequence continues at coordinate 101,167 of PVNU02001229.1, read as the reverse complement.
ACATTTACCACCATCTAATCAGAATTAGAATGGTTGCACGGTGGGGTGCAGCATGCGATCATCGTACAAAAAGTTGCTTTAATTCGACGTCACATGTCTACTTGGACAAGGAAGGGATTGCAAATTGAGTAGTGGATCCCACAATGATGTATGTGTATTATCCATCCCGACCATCTGCTTTTCCAGCTCGTCATAGGGCACGAAACCAAAATTAAAGCATATCCAAAACTCAAGTGGAGCACATCGCAGGAAACCGTGGGAATTGAACGCCTGTCATTGAAAAGTTTTGGAACAAGCTGGTATTTTTGTTTTCCCTTCATCCATATCTGTGTGACCTTATGAACAGTTTGGATGACAATTAAACATCACTGTGGGCCCTAGGAAGGTTTCAACAGTCAACGTCATTATTCCCACTGTTTCCTCTGGTGTGGTACACCTGAGCTTTAGATATGCTTCAATTTTGGGGCTCATGCACTAAAATGAGGTGGAAAAATGGATTGATGGTGTGGATAAAACACATACATCACTGTGGGCCCCACAGAGTTTACTAAGGGCGTGTTTGGCATAGCGACTTCAACAGGATTAGGTGGGATGGGATTGTAACATCCATTGTTGTAGACACCCCACCTTCAGCTATAATATTGGTAGAGATAGCTGAATGAATGGAGGACCATACCCCAAATCTCATGTCCAAACCCAGCCAAACTCACTTGTGTAAGCCCCAATTCATAGCCCAGCTCAATCCTGAACCTAGTCGACTCACCCCCCCCCAAAATAAAAAAACAAGTAAAAAATTCTTAAAAAAGTCAAACTTGGTGAGTCAACCCGCTGAGTCAAATCACCGAGTCAACTCACCAAGTCAGTTCAGCCCTTGCACCCAGTCAACTCACCGTGTCAATCCATCTTTCAAACCCAGTTAACTCACCTGGTTCCGGGCCACAGCTTCGGAGTAGCTCCGAACCTCGAACCTCAGACTTTTCTGCTTCAGGTTCGGGGCCGTAGGCTCCGAAGCTAGAGCAGTGCGTCCGTACGGGAGCTGCCACTACTCACAGCTATAAATACCCCATTCCCTCTCTTGTTTTAACATCCAGAAAAAATCCCTCAACGTCCAGACATCTCGAGTCCAACTCCATCCCTTTAGCCCATTCCTCCACCAAGGAGAGCCCGAGTGAGAAGAACCTAGCCCTGGTCCAGCCTAGCCTGACCCTGGTCCAAGTCTCCCAAGTTACCTAAGTCCCAATCTTAGCCACTCGAAGCAAACCCTTGCGACACCTCCGTCCATCTAGCTACTCTTTTATTAGCATCGTCTCGTTCGCATCTAGCATAAGTGCAACATTTACTATTCTTCCAACCCCCCTGCTTATCATATTACTGCAAGCACTTTGATTAATCAAATACACAGCATACATCCCGCATAAAGCACCTGTCAGTTCAAGCGTATGCTTTAGGCTTGCCTGTTAATGGAAACATGCCCATCAGAAACTCTTACTGTTCAAACCTACATTCATGCATCATATCATTCATGAGAGTGTATGAGGATTAAATTAGACTTTCAAGTATTAGTTCGATTCTGTGAAGTAGAGACCGTACTTCGGTACGGGTAGAGTGGATGCCTAACACCTTCCCACCTTGAAACCGTGATCCCTTACCTCGAATCTCTACCCGCAGATTAAAAGGAGTCATTTTAGAGGAATGAATCTTAGGATTCCATTCTCTAACGTTTCTACAGGGTCTAGCCGACTGTAGATTCAAAGTAATTGGCTAGTGGTGACTTTGGTCTTATACGAACTCATTCAAACATATTCAATTTAACACGACAACCGAAAAAGACCCTCGAGAATGAGGCGAGCCAATGGTATAATGGCGATTCGCACGCACATCCCCCTTTTTCGAAAGGGAGGGTCGGGAACGCGGAAAGGCGAGCGTCCACAGAATGACGACTCTGCTGGGGAGATGTTAGTCCCACTAGTCATAATCCAACTTGAAAAACAGAATCCCTCATATACTTGAAAGTCATTAGTCCTCATACAATCTCATCTGCATAGCACTCCATCCAAAAACAAAAACAAAAATAGAAAATCCTAAAACCTAAAAAAAAGAGTAGAGCATATTCTTCACCATTGTGCCTCCTTGAGCTCAACGTCTTCGAAAACAACTTCCCTTCTGCAGCATAATCCGCACTCGAGCTCAGCAAGCCATGTCCGACCACGAAGAGGAAGCTCACCTCTTCCCTGCCCTCGACATGGCCGAAGCACAACCTCCAGCACAACAGCTAAGTGAGAATACACCAATCATGCAAAAATTGGCAAAAGGAATGAGAGCAATGCAAGAAATGCTCTTGCAATTCATGCAAGCACAAGCTACCGCAACAATCAACAATCAAATTGGTCCAGTTCAGCAATCTCAGCAACCATGTCGGGTCCCTCCGGCCTCCAGTTCAAACCAAGCACAACCATCGGAGTCTGCCCAATACTACCAACAACAACCATCTCAGCCCTTCGCTATGGGGCATCCTCCTTAATACCTTCCTGTGATGACAAGACCGTCTCAGAGCATTCCTGTCGCAGGGACTTCCAACCAACTTCTAGTCAATCTTGCAAGCAACAATCTCAGTAGATTCCACCACGTCCCCGCCAATGGGACCCCTTTCTTTTCTCAGCATGTCCCCGTCGATGGAACCTTTACTCAATTTCAGCACATCCTCACCGATGGGATTTCAATTCAATTTCCAGTAGCACGGACAACACTGGCGAATGCCTACAATGGGGTCAGTGTCAAGCCCACATCAATCAGCGGACAGTGGCGAATACCCAACAAGGGGGTCACTTCCCAGCATTTCAGCCTCCTACAAACAGGAGCACTTTTCAATTCTAGCACATCCCCGTTGATGGGATTCCAGTTAATTTCCAGCAATCTTCAATTTAGCAAGCTTCAGTTAATTTCTAGCAAGTTCCAGTTCAACCTTCAATACAGTCTCCAACTCAATTACAGTCATTTCAAGCACAAGTTCATCAGAATCCAGTTCAATCATCGAATCAATTTCAGCAACCCATAGTTGCTTTTCAGCAAGCCCATAGGGTTGAAGACATCAACCACTATGCTGAAGAAGAACTTGCCTTACTTCGAGAGGCACCAATCGTTCGAGTAGATCATGCAGCACTGGACGAGTTGCGGGAGCAATTCCAAATCTTGCAAAATCAACTTCAGCGATAACAGGGAATCGATCTACCTTCAACCAAGTTCAGAGACTTGTGTCCTTTTCCAGATGCTCAGATACCTCAAAACTTTGAGGTACAAAAATTCAAAAGATACGATAGCAACGGTTGTCTCACAGCACATCTCAAGGCTTTTTGTGAAGAGCTGAGTGCAATCTTAGGAAATGAAGGAGCCCTCATTCACTTGTTCCAAAAATCTTTGAAGGGCGATGCTTTAGATTTGTACACATCATTGGATTGCCATCGCATCAGGACTTGGGAGCAACTCTCCCAGGCTTTCATCGACAGATTCGCATACAATCTCAACATGGCACCCAGGAGAGCCGACCTCGCGGCTCTCAGGTAAAGGAGTGACGAAACATTATCAGCTTATGTGGGACGTTGGCGAGCTATGGCAGCCAGAATGTGGACACCTATCGACGACGAAGAACAAATCTCCATGATTGTTCAGTTAACATATCCTGGCATATCTGGATATCTCATCTTGCATCCATATGCGAATTTCTCACAGTTGATCCGTGCTGGAGAGCAAGTCGAAGCAGGAATCCGCGCAGGGACAATCTCCCCATGGCCTCATCAAGCCACTCCAGTCAAACGAAACAGAGTGGAAGGAAGACCTATTGGATACGGTAATGGAAACCGCAGCGGTTCTCCTCCTCGCCCGACAGAGGTAAACAACATCATCGCCACTGCTCAGGGCAACCAATATGCTCCCTACGGGGACGTCAATCATATCAATAGAATCAGGCTCAGAATGAACCTCAGAGGTATCAGCCACAACCACCCCTACCACAACCAAATTGTCAACCACAACCACCCCGACAGTAGCAACAGTTCAGGGGGAACAGCCAATACTCATATCAGAATAGGTAAAATTACAAGGAGTTCAGAAAATTCACTCCTTTCACTCAACCACTCAGTCAAGTCATGGCTATGCTGGTACAAAAGCAGTCACTCACTCTAATGGAAACCAGGCCTCCTCTAAGTCCTTTGCCTCCGAACTACCGAGAAGATGAATATTATGCCTACCATCAAGGGCGTGGTCACACCACTGATCGATGCATGACTCTGAAGAATGCAATACAAAATCTGATTGACGACCACAAGATCGTCATCTCAGTCCCTGGAACTCCTCCAACATCTCCTACTAACATCCTTCAAAATCCTTTACCTCAGCATTTAAAGGACCCCAGTTCGTCTCGTGGCTCTGCCGTCAACAACATAAAAGAAGGAGAGCATCTCGATCACTTCTTCTCCCCTTTCCAATCCATTCATGCTTACACTTATGGGCCAACAAATTCTCCTCCGATCTTGCAAGGGGCAAACCCCTTTCCTCCTTCAGTCTCCGAGCCATTAATACTCGAAAGAGGCACCTCCATATGATGCACCAGTTGTTCAAGGGATTGTCCCCTTGCAAGGGGCACCTTATAGCCATTCATGTTAGGAGCCGGTCATCCTGAAAGGAGTACAATCATACATTGAGCTCGCATACAAACCTGTCATTTTGCAAGGGGCGATTACAGCTCAGGAACAATCCAATCCGCAATGGAGGGATTATACTTATCAGCAGTAAGAACCCATTGTCTTGGAAGGGGCTCCTCCAGTCAAGCCAGTCATATTGCAAGGGGCAAGTTCTTTCCCCAAGCCACAAAGACGTCCTGGAGGCATATCAATTACACTACAATTGCTGGGCCGAACAGAGAAACCCCTCGCCATATCAAGAGGACCAATGTTCATTCTATGGGAACCTCCAGCTCCAGGAATAGTCAAGCCAGGACCACGACCTTATGTGATTTATGAAGACAAGCCTCGATATTATCCCTTCAGCACAAGCAACAATGTAGTCCTTAAGGCAAAAGCTCCATATAAGGAAGATCTGACACCCACACCAGCACCGTTGCAAGAACCAGTGGTCCTAGAAAGCAAATGAGAGGGAAATTATAAAGAAGTCCCGTGGCATTATCCAGAATGTGCAGAGGTAGGAAACATGAATCCCAATGGGCGTTGCACCCGAAGAGATAATCAGAACAGAGGAAATCCTAAAAGCACTCTCTCAGGTCTCGGCAATAAAAACGAAGTTGCATATGATGTGGCGACTCAGCTCAAGTCAATCTCTACCCAAATCTCAGTATGGGAGCTACTTTACACATCTCTCCTCCGATACAGCACCTGAAATGATAGCATTGATGATCGGACAGCTCCTGGCTCCACGCACCATCACCTTCACTGATAATGAGTTGCCACCAGAAGGGTACGACCATGAGCGATCCCTCAATATAGCCTTACGATATAAAGACCTTTGTGTCCCGCTCGTCCTTATCGATAACGGCACAAGCTTAAATGTCTGCCCGCTCAAGACTATGGAACTCTTGGGAATCAATCCCTCCTCATTCCAACCGAGCACCATGTACGTCAGAGCATTCGACAATACCCGCCTATTAATGGAAGGAGAGGTCGACATAGAGGTACAGAAGGTCTAAAAATCTCCACCATCACATTCCAAATCCTGGATATATCAGCCTCTTTCAACATGTTACTCGGACGACCTTGGCTACACAAGGTTGGAGCTGTGCCATCAACTTTGCATCAACGGGTGAAGTATATCTGTGGAAATCAAGTGATCTCTGTCCATGCAAAGAAGGAGCTCATCATTCCTTCCAATGTTGCTGCCACTGAACCAGATATCCCTATCATCGACATCCAACACTCTGAAGAAGACGTCCCATTTCATAGTTTTGAATTCGAGACTGTAAACGCTATCGCTAATCTAAAATCGATAAGTGTAGATCGTGTCTTTTCACCAGAAGAATGTTTGAGCCTCAAGTATCGGAAGAATCATTTCAAGTTTAGAAAGATGCCGCTGGTATATAATCAATGCAAATGGGGACTCGGGTACACGTTAGTCATCATGGACAAAAGGAGAAAGAAATGTCGGTGTTCACCCATTCAATTCATCAGGCCAGGAGAGCCTTACAGAGATCCAAGAAGAAATCAACCAACTGTACTACACAAAGGCCTCCCGATGAGCCTAGCTTGGGCCATATGGCCTCCCATTCGATGGGACTGGATTCTCGAAACATTTAAGCCTCCAGAAGAAGAAGGAGAGGATGAAGACAATGAAGAAAAATAAATACAACAGCTTCAGAACCAGGGTACTCTGATACCTGCTCTCAACCAGGGGCACAACCTGCTCACTTCAATTCCAGTCAACCCGGGGCACAACCTGCCCACTTTAATTTCAGCCAACCAGGGGCACAACTTGCCCATCTCAGCATCAATCAACAAGGGGAACGACCGGCCCATCTCTGCAGAATCAACATCATCAACCATCAGCCAGGGGCAGAAGCAACCCATCCATTGGACCAAGAAAGGAAAATGGCCAGCCCTGGATTGGTCCAATGTCCAGATTCCGAACTTGTGTCTTGTTGTGGAACCAGACGAACTACAATGCAAGGTAAGTGATTCGGGAGGGACTGAGTACGACTCAGATCTCAAACCCAACCAGCAAGAAATCATGGTCATTGGGCCAGACTGTGATTCTTTGCCAAATCATTAACCCCCACCTCTCCAGGGGAAGGAGTGTAGGGGTCCTGAATGGTCATCCGTTCCCTTGACTTCTGAATCAGCCAAAGAGTCATCTGAGGGCTCTAGCTTCTAAAAAAATGCCGATTTTAGTAGCAAGCGATACTCTGGGACAAGCTGGGATCAATCATGGTCTGCAATGCCCGCTTGTTCAAGGTCCTGGGAATTTTAAAAATAGAAGAAAATAAAAAACTTTCAAAAGCCAAAAACATCTAGCATTTCAATTCCAGAAAATTCTCAAAAACCAAAAAACATTTCTTTTCCCGCATTCAATAATGTGCCAGGTTCATCTAAAGAGTTCATGAGTTTGAAGTTGAATCATATGATTTTGACATCGAATTAGACTTCGAGCTCATGGGTCTAGACGAAGCTCGGGATGAGGAAGATGATGACCCAGCTCCCGAACTAGAGGATCTCCTCAAAAAGTTTGAATCTAAGGCCAATGTTGTAGCCGATGATTTTGAGGTAGTAAACTTGGGGACACTCGAAATTCCTAAGGAAGTACGCATTGGAAAATCGTTGCCACCAGAGATGAAGCAGAGGATGATAGAATTCCTAGCTCCATGACTGTCCAACTTCGCATTCTCATATGAAGACATGCCGGGGCTCGATGAAGAGCTCGTTGTACACCATCTACCAACCAAGGTAAATTTGAAGCCAGTAAAGCAGAAACTTCAAAGAATGAAGCCAGAATGGGCTCTGAAAGTGCGAGATGAGGTCATCAAGCAGTACAATGCGGGATTCTTAGTAGTCTTCAACTACCCTGAATGGCCCGCCAACATCGTACCAGTACTGAAGAAGGATGGAAAGGTTCAAATGTGCATCGACTTCCGAGATCTCAACAAATCCAGTCCTAAAGATCTTCCCTTTGCCACATATCAACACTTTGGCCGACAACACTGCAGGGTACAAGATCTTCTCATTCATGGATGGATTCTCAGGTTACAATGAGATCAAGCCAGCGGGCAATGACAGCATTATTCAACGATATGATGAACAAAGAGCTTGAAGTATATGTGGACGATATGATCATCAAATCTCGCACAATTGAAGGACACTTTGAAGATCTGAAGAAGCTATTCAACAAATTAGAAAAGTACAAGCTCCGTCTCAACCCTCAGAAATGTGTCTTTGGTGCAACTGGGAGGCAAACTCCTTAGCTTTATGGTGAGTGAAGATGGCATCAGGGTCGACGAAACTAAAACCAGAGCAATCATCGAGATGCCCCCTCCTAGAATAGAGAAAGAAATCGGTGGTTTCCTCAGCAGAATTCAATACATCAGTCACTTCATCGCACAGCTCACACCTATCTATGAACCCATATTCAAGTTCCTTCGGAAGAATGTTCCAAAAGAATGGAATGAAGATTCCCAAGCTCTTTCGACCGTATCAAGAAGTATCTCATGAATCCTCCAATTCTAATGCCGCCCACTGTCGGACGACCACTATTGTTATACATCTCGGTAGCAGCAGAAGTCATTGGCTATGTTCTCGACCAGCACGACGAGACCGAGAAGAAGGAACAAGCAATATACTATTTGAACCGAAAGTTCACCGACTACGAGACCAGGTATTCCCCGATTGAGAAGATTTGTCTTGCCCTAGTCTAGGCAACTCAGCGACTCTATCAATACATGATTGCATTCCTTATTCTCCTCCTCGCTCACATGGATCTGCTCAAATACCTATTAGAGAAACCAGCACTCACTGGAAAGATAGCTAAATGGCAGCTACTCTTGTCTGAATTTGACATCACCTATGTCACTCAGAAGGTAATCAAGGGGCAGGCCCTCGCCGATCATCTTGCCGCTCACTCTCTCTTGGATTATCAACCGCTGGAGACATTCTTCCCTGATGAAGATCTCTTGCTCATTGAAGGTGAAGAGAAGAAGAAGAAAGATGAGTGGACGCTATTCTTCAACGGCGCAGCAAATTCTAAAGGAAGTGGTATCGGAGCAATCCTTTACTCTCCAGATGATGTCCCTATTCCTATCTCAAGGCGCATAGCATTCGAGTGCACCAACAACATGGCAGAGTATGAAGCATGCATTGCTGGTCTAAGGGAAGTCATAATCTTAGGTGTAAAAAAGCTACAAGTATTTGGAGACTTACAACTTATCATCAATAAGACCAATGTCGAATGGAAAACCAAGGATGAGAAGTTGATACCATATCATGTGTACCTTGAAAATCTGATCGAAGAATTCAAAGAAATCACCTTCTCATACATACCCAGGGCCAAGAATCAGTTTGCAGATGCTCTTGCTACACTTGCATCAATGCTTGAGATCCTGAAAGGAGCTTCAGAATGGGAGATCACAGTCAAAACCCAAGATGAACTCGCTTTCTGCCTGGAAATAGAAGAAGCAGAAGCTGCCCCTAATAAACCCTGGTATGGTGACATCAAGCAATATCTCGAAACCCAGGAATATCCGGAGGCAGCAAAAGCAACAGATCGCCAAACTCTCCAGTGTTTGGCCGGCTAGTTTACCATCAATGGCGAAGTTCTTTACAAGCGATCCTATAATCAAGTCCTCCTTCGATGCGTCGACGAAACGGAAGCTGCAAAGATCATGAAAGAAATACACGAAGGAATCTGTGGCCCACACATGAATGAGCACATGATGGCAAAGAAGATTCTATGACTCGGCTACTATTGGCTCACCATGGAGACAGACTGCTGCCAGCATGTTAGAAAATGCTTCAAGTGTCAAGAGCATGCGAATCAAATTCATGCCCCCTCCTCAGAATTGTATAACCTGACAACTCCCTAGCCCTTCTCTATGTGGGGACTCAATATCATTGGGAAGATTAGTCCCAAAGCATCAAACGATCATGAGTATATGCTTGTGGCAATCGACTACTTCACCAAGTGGGTATAAGCAGCCTCCTACACCACGATTGCAGTATCTTAGGTGATCAAATTCATAAAGAATAGCATCATATGCTAGTATGGAATCCCTAATGCTATCATCACAGATAATGGGACCCCGTTCGTCAACAAGAAGATGGATGACTTCCCAAGCAAGTTCAAGATTCAACGTCATCGATCGAGCCCTTATCGTCCTTAGATGAATGATGGGGTAGAAGCCACAAACAAGACAATCGTCAGGATACTCGAGAAGATGGTCGTGACTTATCGACATTGGTCAGATATGCTCCCATATGCACTTTGGGCTTATTGAACATCTGTACGGTCTGCTACAGGCGTTACTCCTTTCGAGTTTACTTACGAAATGGAAGCAGTTCTACCAGTCGAGGTGGAAATACCGTCACTAAGGGTGTTACTGGAAAGCGGAATTGAAGAAGGAGAATGGCAACGGGCCAGATTCGATCAGTTACAGCTAGCAGATGAGAAGCGCATGTGTGAGTTAAGTCATTCCCAGTGTTATCAGAAAAGGATCGCTAGGGCCTACAACAAGAGAGTCCGAAAAAAAAGTTTTAAGGTGGGCGACAAGGTCATGAAGAAGATCCTACCATCACACCTTCTGGATCCCAGAGGAAAGTTCAAACCCTCATGGGACAGACCGCTGATCATCAGAGAAGTACTTCCTAGAGGCGCCCTTAGACTCACCAGCATGAGAGGGGTGGATCGTCCTAAGCCAATCAATGCCGACAAAGTGAAGATCTTCCACGGGTAAGTCATTCTGACCTTATCAAGATCTACATTAGTAGAGCTGAAGTCAAAAGGTCGAAACAAAAACTTTTGAGAAATCATTTCCTTCCACCAATAAGTGTTAATGCAAAGATTTGTCAATTACCATGGTTAGTGTGTCGTCAAGTCTGCCTGCGGCTGAAGACAGAAGCTACTGAAGAAGATCGCTCATCCAGTCAAGCTTCAAGCCTCTTCATCCAAACCTTTGATCCCAAAAACCCCTCTATAGATGGCCCAATCCTTCCTAGTTGCATCCTTAGCCCCATCTATAGTCCACCTTCCATAAAGATCAGCTATGGAAGTGTCTATTATGGCAGTTGTTGCTTAAAACATGAAAAATATTATATCTGCTGTCTCCGATAGGCGTCCGATCCATCGGAACTGTGTCCGATAGGTGTCCGATCAATCAAAAGTCATGTCCGATCAATCAGAAGCTTTGTCCAACAACTTTGAAAAACTATCTGGACGTTTTTTCGATCACTCATAGGACTGTCCGATCAATCGGACAAGGCATTCCGATCAATCAGAGAATGATCTGATTCATCGGACGAAAAATCCAGAAAATCACATAACTCTCTAGAAGAAATTACGACTAATCGGACCATCTGTCCAATCAATCGGACAGGGTCCTCCTATCAATCGGAAGGACATCCGATCCATCGGAGAAGTGTCCAGCAACATTTCGATTTTTCTCTGGACATTCTTACAATCAATCGGGAACTCTCTCTGATCCATCGAAGATGGAGTTCCGATCAATCGGAACTAAGTCCGATCAATCGGAGAACCTATTTTTCAGCAAAAATTCAAAATGAGCTGATACTTATGTCCGATCAATCGGATCCTATCGAGGTGACCGTTTTCTAACCGTTGAAAGTCATCTCTATATATGGAACTCGGTTGGATCTTGAGAGAGTCACCTTAAGCATCATCTAGGGTTTGTTTGTGCTTCCTCCTTGAGATCCCTTTCTCTCATTCCCTTTGATTTGTTGAGTTAATACTTCAATCCAAGTTGATTTGACCAACATTGAAGAGCATTCAAAGCTTGGATTGAATCATGAACTCAACCCCTCTTTAATGGCATCTTGACCTACCTCTCAAAGTTATAATCTTGTCATCAATGCCATTAATGGTGGTTTAGGTAGAAGCTACTCCTCATATAAAAGCCATATCCCAATATAGCCTCAACCAAACCCTAATCCCTCACCTTGGAATCTACAAGAAGTCACCCATAGCAAGGTTGCTGATCGAGGGAGCTGAAGAAGATATCTTCCGTGCAAGCCGAAGCTTCTTCAACAAAGGCATCATCAAGGGGCTCAATCAGCTAAGTATATTTAGTCTTTCGAGTCCAAGAAACCTCCTCAAAGTTGAGAGTTGGGTTTCAGAGTTTGAAGACCCAAACTCGGTAGAGTCCTTGCGTAGGACAAGTCCTTGAGTAGGACAAGCCCTTGTGTAGGACAAAGTGGTTCATGGATTAGTCCTATGGAAGGGATGAATCCATGTGTTGAGGTCTAAGTCCTTTTGTAGGCTGTTAAGGTTTATGGTTAACCTCATTTAAAACCATAAAGATAGTGAAATCCGGCTACTCAAGGAGTGAGTGGATCAGCCGGGATTGGAGTAGGTACATAACCGAACCACTATAAAAATCTCTTGTTGTGTGATGAGTGGTTGAACTGCTTTACTTCCTTCACTTGCATTTTTATTGATTAATATTATGCATATCTTGTGTTTGAAGTAAGTTCTCTAAGAATACTTCGCATGTTTGCAAGTGTGTAATTTGGTGATTTTAAAAAGTGTCCTATTCACCCCCCTTTAGGACAAAGAAACCTGTTTCTTGCTTCTATAAAAGCGGTAATCAAACTTATACCACAATTTCAATAAGTATTTCAAATAAAGGGATTCAAAAGAAAAACGAGAGAAGAAAATGACACAAAAAAAGAAGGGAATACAAAGAAAAGAACAAAAAAGAAAGAAAATAGAAGCAAAAAATAAGGCACCCAATAAAAAAAATAACCCGAAAGGAAACACAGTCACCCATCCACTCACCTCAGAAGAGTCCGTAGCTAAGACCGACAGCTCTACTATTGTAACTTAAGATAAGGGCTGAAAGGCTACCATCAGCCGACAACGACGGATTCCCGACCTTTAGCCCCTGCGGTTATCCAGAAAAAGCCCAACAAAAATGTGTCCCTAAGCAAAGACGGCGGAGTAAAAATCCGAAAGGGCGCTCCGAGTAAAAACAGTGGGCATACAGTGGACTTGGTGAAAACTTGAAAGGGCGCCGAGGGTAAAAATAGCATAGCTACCAAGGGGCACGCAAGATCAAATACCTAGGACATGGTGAAAATTCGAAAGGGCGCCACGGGCAAAAATGACAGCAAAAGGCCGGCTGTGGTGAAAACTCGAAAGAGCACTACAGGGAAAAATGGCTCGAATAGAAAAATAAAAATAAAAAGTGCAGGTACCAAGAAACCAGACGATCCAGATCAGCTCAAGCAGTTACAGTTCAAGAACAAGAAGAAGTACAGTCGAGAACAAAGAACTCTACAAACCCTGACAAAACTCCCTGGAATTAACAGTTTCCATTGCCTACACTTCTAGGGAACCAAAGGGATCTCACACAAGTCAATCTTGAGACGTCAGTCAAAGCATTGGCTGAGCCTCAGTTCTGATTCCTATGTCCCGGCACAAAATCCAAACACACACTCACAAGACAACTCATGGCATAATAAGTTCTCAAAAAAGTTTTTTCTTTCCATTAATGCATCGTATTTCTTTTACATATATCATATCATCTCTTTCAAAAATACAAAAAAAATGCATCATCACCAGTCATGTACTATGCAAAAAGAGACATACAGACAGCCGGCACAACCCTAGAAAGAAAAAAATCAATCTCTACCCTCCTCGGCCATGTCAGGAAAGTCTTCTGACTCATAATGAAATAGCCTCGCTCTCAACTTGCTCACCTCCATGCGCAGGTAATGTACATCATCTTTCTCAAGGCTACGGATCGTCGTCTCCTCATCGACAACCTATAATCAGCGGTCAATCTCCTCGACATCATCTCACAATGATACCGGAGTGCAGAATCTCAGACAACAAGTGGCCATGAGTGGCCAAGAGGAAGCCGGGATCGATAAATGGGCGCTCCTCAAAGGGCTCATATGAACCAGATGAATAACCAGCATCACCAAGAACATCTTGCTCATCCTCATCAGCGGTCAGGTGCCAGAAAGGAATGCGCCGATACAGAGACTGCTCAGCAACCCAATGCTGGTATGGGGCAGTCGCCATCGAAAAAATTCGCAACTCAAAACCAAGCAAATCAGCAGTCAGGTGACTCTCCCAGGACCCATCAATCCGAGTCCTTAAGTTAGATGATCTGGCCGAAAGAGATCGACGCCAATACTCGAGAAAGCAAAAAAAGGAACATCCTGTTCATACCTGAATTGCCGTAGGAACCGGATAGGGTAATAAGAAAAGTAAGAGCGAAAGCCTACCAGCACTAGAGGAAGGCGATGAGCATCACAAAGTACTGGAGGAAGTGAAAGCCAAGATGACTCCCAACGAACGTTCCAGTCACGCAACCCAGCAAACATCCTGTGATACAAGGGCTCGCTCATCCTAGCTGTATGCGGAAGAAACACCATGATATATCGCATGAGATCAGGGCAACGAGTGCCGAGAAATGATATAGGAACAGTCAGCGAAAGACGCTCCCATAGTCAGATCTGATCATAAGAAAGTAAAGAGACTCAGCTAAAATAAAGTAGTTCCCAAAAGAAAAGAAAGGAAAAGAAAGTACGAAAGGGATACCTGGAGAAATGCATAGCAGTCACGAAGGACACGAGTGAGGCCTAGGGCACAGTCAGTCAGCCCATTGAACAGCTCAGCCAAGACAAGAGAAATGATCCCCTGTCGTCGAACAACTCGACTCATCACCTCGAATAGCAAAGCAGTCTGAGATCTGCGCCATCCCGAGAATAACACCTCAGCTACCAGACAGAACATCGGCGCATTCCGAGAAAGTAGGGACCCTACCACACTCCGAGGGCTCGAGAAAAGATCATACAACGAGTCTAAAGAGAAGACCACAGCATCCTGACCGTCAGCTACAGGCTGAATAAGATATGGAATCTCAAACCAGTTCTGTGGAGTGGCAGTTTTCGGCAAAGTCTTCAGCGAGAAATACTGAGCATAATCCTAAGGAAGACCTGTCAAGCGCGCAAACTCCTCCAAAGAAGGTCACATCTCCATATCATTGAATGCAAATAAGTTCAATGAAGGGACCCAGTCAATCAATGCAGCCCCGAGCATCCTCCAATCAATGTCAACCCTAGCCATATGGATCAAACCGCCAAAGCCATAGGACTCCAACTCTCAAATCTCATAAGCTGACAATCTGTTAAGCCAAGCAAGCAGTCATGGCGAACAAAAAGGACGAGGAAGCAACTGGCAAGTCCTCATAGGAATCCCCTCAAGAACAAAAGGCCCAGGAATCGATGACAGCTCATCAAGGATCGGAAGATCAACCGGTGAAGGAGAAGGAAAAGTTGGGACCCCTGCAAACTCGACAGTCCGTGACATATCCCCAGTAGCGACTATGTCTGATATAGTCGCATCGATATCCGAAACTGTCACGACCTCAGCGGCATGAGAAGACTCGCCCACCTCGTGAACCGAATGCGTAAAGGGTCGACGATCAGGAGAAGGTTGGTACTCTCCATCAAGAAGGCTATCAGCAAAGATCACGCCACACATCGTGGCATCCTAACCAATCTGACTGCTGAAAATGCATCTGAGCCATCAAGAAGGACCTCAGCAACCCCATTGAAGAATCTATGGTCAGATCTGGACCTGCAGTCCTCTCCAACATAAAGTCAGGAATCCAACCATCACTCTGTTCAGTCAAAGGGATCATCGGGACATCCACACTATCCATCATCAAGGGGACATCGTCAATAATCACATTAAGTCCGCCCAAACAAGTGTACCACACATCTCGGCCGTCATCAAGAGCATCCAAGCTGTCAAAAGTATCATCTGAACCATCCATGCCATCTAAACATAAGATCAGCCCATCTATGTACATCATAACCCCATCATCACCATCAATCACATCATCCATGCTGCCCCACACTAAAAGGGTGCATAGGCTCACCTATGGCCCATCTTCCCATCCCATCCATACTATCCATTCCTCCCATGGTCAATGTCCCATTCAAGTCAGAATTTTCAGCAATCCCACCATTAATGGGGGTATTCAAAGCTTCCCCAACAACCACCCTTAATCCACCATGAATGGCCTCATTTAAAGCTCCATCTACACCATCAATCAAGAGCATCCTACCTTCATTAAAGGTCCCACCATTTTCTAAAACATAGGACCCACCAACCTCTCCCTCAATGGCCCCCAAGCCATCATTAATGGCTGCCCAAGAGGGAATAAGAAGAGAATAAGACAAAACGAGAAGGAAAGTAAAGACAAAGAGAGGAATCATGGCTGGAATCGAAAAGCCTGGCACAGGAAATGTAGAGATGGCAATAGAAAGTAAGGGAGGAATGTCCGAACCAGAGCGCGCACGGACCGCACATGAGGAGAAATCTAGGCGGCCCCCTAGGCGCCGCCAGTACGGACGATCTCCCTCTCTCTCCACGGGATTGGCCCCACAACCTCTGGTAGGTGAGACTGTCAGTCCACGTCAGCAGTTGGCCGTCGAAGCTCCAATCGACTCTGAATTTTGACCAAACCTGATCTAAACCACCGGAAGGTGCTCCACCTGTCCAATCATGAAGAACTACGACCAAAATGGGTCTGACCAAGTCAAAGAGAAGAAAATTTGATCAAGAATGGCCCACAAGCAATCTGAACCATTCAAAGGCTAGATCATCATGATCCAAACCGTGAAAGAGCTTAATGAGTCATCAAATGATAAGATCAAAGGATGGATCGTCAAAAAGAAGGTCAGAGTCCAAGATCTGATCATCAAGTGGGTCCACATGGCCAAATCAAGCAATCTGAACCGTTCAAGTCATCATCCATGCAGTTGAGAATCCTATCTTCCACAAAGCATCAAAGAATGGAACGAAAATCAAAGCATTCGAGCATCATCAAGAAATCCAAGGTAAAACAGAGGTTGCATTTCATTCAGAAAGTTTGGGACAAAAGCAAAGCAAAAGGCTTTAAAAATGTCAGAAGGCCATACATCAATAAGTTGAATACATCCTCAGAAAAGCAGGCTACAGATCACCAACATAATCATCATCATCCCTCCTCTCATCCCGCTCCTGACAGTGAAGGTCCATCAGAGGAGCTGTCACTGATCCTCTAGCATGCCTGCAGCGACCCCCTAGAATGTATAGTGAAGGAAGAAGAGGTCCCTGTCCATACAGTAGATACCACTCATCATAGTCACGATCCGGGATCATAAAAAGAAATACAGGCTGACCCTCGAGAGCATCGGCCATAGCATCAGCAGGAATCTAAGCAGCCGAAGGAGGTGTAGAATAAGGAACCCCGGCCATGTCGGTGATCTGTTGGAGCAATCTCTCTCCCAGATACCATTGAAATGATTCAGCATTAGAGAGCATGATCCAGAGACATGAAGAGTCATACGCCTCCATGTGTTGAGGAGTACAGTAAAGGGGAAAGCAAGCATATGGCATCCAAGCAAACTACAAGAAAGAAAATCACCACAGTCAGTTGCAGAGCAGCACAACGGATAAGGAAAGCAAGATACTTACATCCTCGGTAGTCAATCCATCTGCGTCAGCACACCAATTATCCTCAGACACTTGAGTTCGCTGACGATTTTTCTTACGCCAATGCATAAAGCGATACAAGGATGGTTCAACATCATCTCGTATCCTTGGCGACAGGTGAGCAAAATGATCATAGAAACAGGTCTGGACAAGGGCAAACACAATGATCAGATGAAGAAAGAAGACAAACATCGCCAAGGGAGGTCAAAGAGAATACCTCCACGACAGGCCAGAAACCTGTAAAAGACCTGCTACTCCGAGAGGTCTTATCCAAGCCTTGGTAAATGCGAGTCAATATGGCCCCATTCCAATTATATGAATGGTGAAGATCCTCAATCAAGCGAAGAAATCTAGGATCGATCCTCTCATTCGCATGATAGAAAAGGAATAAACCGAAGGTGTAAGTAATCATAGCACGCGCTTTATGAAGGGCTTCCAACTCAGTAGTAGGGATGACAACAACGAAGGTATTGTGAAACCACCGTAGTTTCACGTGGCTACTCTGAAACTCGCTCTCGGGTGGGATGGCTCCCACAAGCCGTATCCAGTCATTAGGCGTAATGGGGGCAAGAGAGCTCGCATGGGGAACAACTGCCCCATGGAATGGAAAACCTATTTAAGGTCTCGGGCGCCCCAACCTTTTATGGAAGGAAGAAGATGGTGTTCCTTGGCTAAAGAACACATATGGTCCCCGCGACGAATAATGAAGGCAGGGTCATCCTCATTAACCACTCTACGCCCCCTCGTGCCATCCGCCATCAAGTCCTACAAGCTTGGCAAGGTAAGCTCCTATTCTTTACCAGTTAAAATCCAAATCATTATCCAAGAAACCCATGGATTTGGACTTACATTCAAATGCAAAAATCCAATGTCCAACTCCATGTGTTGCCTAGGATATGTGTTGGGCCCATTGAAGAAGGCAAGGCCCACCTTAAAGAGGGTTGCATGCCATGCCTTAGATAAGGAAAATCCAGCATCCAAGGACACAATTTGGACAACAAATGCACTCAAGTGCCATAAGATCAAAGTGGGATAAGAATCAAGCTTCATATGAAAAATCCCTTTCCAAAGTCCATGTGTGACCAAGGTTTGGTTCACTTTCCATATCAAAGCAATGAGTCTCATTTAAAATGTTCCCATCTTTTTACACATATACATGGACAAATGGGGAATAGGAAGGAAATTGGTCCCCAAGAGCAACTCAAATGCCCCTCCTCAATGGATTGAAAGGAGCACATAGCCCACTTGAAGAACCATAAGAACCCATTCATGGGTTAATCATGGGCAACCTATGTGCATCATCTTGATAAATGTTTTAACTATGAGAATACAATATGGTGGTCTACCCACAAACATATGAGTCAAAGAATGCCAATGGTAAAAAAAAATGATGCACATAGCCCACATGAAGAATCAAAGTTAGAAATGTCCATGCAGGGGCAAGTTTGGGCAACTCATGTGCACTAATTTCTTTACCAAATAGAAGATCACTTGAACACAAGAGGGCATGGCTTGATGAGTCATCCAACCATCATGAAAATGGTTAAGAATGATATACATAGCCCACTTGAAAATCAAAATCCAAAATGCCCCAAAGCATGGGACAAATTTGGGCAACTTATGGGTATCATTCTTTCCTACAAATTGAAAAAAATCACTCATCCTTGAGAAGGATGGTGGGTGACCCACCAAATGCCCCAAGAAAAGTTCAAGGATCTATGATTGCATGGATATCTCACTTGAAGAAGGGTCATCCATTTGAGGGTGGTAACATTAAAGGAAACTCTGGAGAACCACTTTCCTACAACATGAGAAAACCATTTGAACTTAATGAGATTGTTGAAACGACTCACTCATGGGACTTGTAAATGATCAAGTAACCCAAGTCCTCCATCCATCCAAAGAAAAGGCATGAAGGGAAAGAATCCTACATACACAAAGTGTAGTGGTGCACACATGACCAAAAGAAATTCACAAGTTTCAATGAGGGCCCACAAGCCCATCTATATGGAGGAATTCTAAGGAGCCCACCACACTTTGTGTATAAGGATATACATCATAATCAAGAGATGGTAGAAGATTTGGGCCACTTGTCCATAAAGGCCCAACTATAAAATTTAGCCCACTTGAGATCCAGATGAAGAATGGGCTAGTCACTTTCGTCCATACACATGTGAAGAAAGAAGGGACCATCCAAAGTGAGCATTATGAGCCCAAAACTTGAGGTGGGCCCTACCAATCTCATGGGCCCAAACTGTCATGCCACGAAAACCAGGTGTCGGGCAGTCCGCGGCTCCTGACTCTTTCGAGATGACTATTTTATGGAAGTATAGTTTAATGGCACAAATCCATGGCATCAGCTCATCAATAGAGATTTAAGCTAAATAGTGTACAATATAGTCTGAATTAAAGTGTAAATACATACAATCATTCACACAACTAAGGAGTCCACTCAACTAGGGCTCAATATATACATGTACAATGAAATCTTTACGAATATCGACCCAAGACGTCCAATTCAAGGCAGAAAATGAAACGCAAGACATAAGTAAGCAAACAGGTCATGCATCTCATGCATCAAGTGGCAGCAACTCTTGTATCAAAATAATTGGTTGGTGTTTTAAAACACCCCCCAGGCGGGAGTGAGTAATCATACTCAGTGTTACCATTCCCTAGGTTAAACATATCGTCAAAACAAACAAGTACAAGTAGTGAAGCATAAAAAATGGTGGGGCTCTCACACCTACCACCTCAAAATCAGTAGATAACATAACTTCACAATCAAGTTTCTGTTCTAGTTGAATAATGCATACAACTATGATATGCAAATGTTATATTCCAAAAAAATAAACGGTAGGGTTACCACCAAGCAGCAGCATCAGACTAATGCACGTGAAAATGTGATGCATGCATGTTTACCAAGTATTTATTTAATCCCGTATTCAATCAGCAATATTGGCGAAGTCAGAATACCTAAATTTTATCAAGAGTCTATTAAACAGGAACACGACCGAGAGGAACATAGTCGAACACTGGACAGTGAGGAAAGCCAGACACTGGCCAGTGGTCTTACTGAACACTGGATAATGCTAGGTTTGGGTACCCTCTACCAGGCTGTGGCCCACCGCCAGTCCAGGGCGTCCTATGCCTGACTCCTGGAATCCAAATTTGGGTCCGTCACCCAACATAACTGAATAATGAATAAATCGTTAAGGGTCTCGATGCCCTAGAATGTCATATGCATAGTAATGGGTCATCACCCAAGATTAATGATGGTAGGCTCGTCACCTAGCATCGGTGCTTAAGACTCTCGATAAGACCATCAAGATCAATACCGGTCAAAGACAGCACAAGCACAGTTACCCATATACCACGCATGGCCCATGAGCTTCAGTATGTAAGATTCAATGCTCAAGGCTATTGGAGGGCTCATCACCCACACCAGCCAAAGACAGCACAAACACAGTTACCCATATTTCATGTCTGACTCATGAGACTTGATACGTACAGTTATAAATGACTACACAACAATGGTAATTGTGGTATTCGAGATTCTACAGAATATGTAACAATGATCAAACAAATATGATTAACCCTGAAATTGACTAATTTGGTAGGACAAGTGAAATATCAACGAAACTGGCGTAGCTAGGGTCGGTTGACCATGTTACTCTCAACTCAACCAAACAAGTCCGTGCTGGCCAAACCCAAGTAGGCAGTCCATAAATTGTGATTTTCAGGGATTAATCCCAATCATGTCAATTAAATAATATACTAAGGATGTTGTGAGAGGAATAGAACATCATAGCATTCATTGTCTCAATCAGGCATTGTTCGCTTCCCCAAGTGTAGGGTTGCGATTTAGTAATAATCTTGGTAAGACCGAGGTCGATCCACAGGGACTTATGTAGGAATTCACAAAATACGTCTAATAGTTTCTATTGAAGAGCTAACTAACATATTTGTAGAAGATTGATGTAAACCGTAACTTTGAATTAAACTGAAGGTAAACAATTAATAAGAGGCACTAGGGGTTCAAGGATCCACTTGTAGCAATCCTTGATGCTCAACTCGTTGTGGTTTCTCACTTTCTCAACTAGAATCGAAATTAAGTTCTATCTAATCGGATGATAGAGCAGTTAAAACAATTAATCTGTCATATGTATGATTCATGTACATAATTCTCTCAATTCAAGCTAGGATTTGAGCACACTCAATTGCATAGGTCAATCCCAATTCCAATAGGTTAAGATCACAACCATAACTATCATTAAATCCTGTCACAAGATAAAACTAGATCATGATTTGAACTTGATCCAAATCACATACACAATCTTACATACTTCAAAATTTCCAGAAAAATAGACCTTTGGTAAGAAGCTTCCACATGAAGATCACAGATCTAGAACGTATCAAATCCAATTCCTCGAATCATACAGGTCTAGACTAGCTTAAAATAATTAAGAACACAAGCAATTCTTCTAAACATCCATGAGCCATCATAAGACTAAAACAAACTACTTTGAACTTTATTTAAACTTCAAACTATTATTCTTCACTAATAATCTAACTTGAAACCAAATCAAACAAATTGAAACATCTTAGATTCACTACAAGCTTCACCTCTTAGCCCTAGCTAAGAGGTTTAGCCGTTCATGATCCAAGGAAACATGAAAGCAACTAAATAAAACATAAAACTAGAAAAACAAACTAGGAGGAGTTGTGGAACTCCAAATCTGACTTCCGTCGTCTCCCACCGTGCTCAATCACTTCTAGGATGCCTTAGGAAGAAGCCCTAGGTCTCCTTTATAGCATAGTGCGGAAGGTTCCAGATTGCGCACGAAATTTCTGAATTGCGCAGAGAAAATCGGAGCTTGTAGAACACGCACTGTTACGCAGGCAACTGGTCGTACAACCGGTCTGAGCTCCTGGACGACCGGTCTCAAAAGTGCAAAATCTATCCAGAGAGTTTTGGTAATTTCAGAACCCAAAAATTTAATTCAAGGACCGGTCACACGACCGGTCTGAGCAGTGGACGACCGGTAGCACGACCGGTCTTGGATGGTCCAGTGAGATTTGCAGTATGGCCTCTTATGTTGAGTATCCGGACCAGTCGGACGACCGGTCCTGGGCTATGGACGACCGGTCGGACAACCGGTCTTGAATGCTTTTTCCTGGCTTCTTTTCTATCTACTTTTGTTACCTTCTTCCATCCCTTGATGCTTGATCTTGTGATCTTCAATGCCATAATTAGAGTCTTTAAGTCTCCGATTTATGAATCCAATCTCTTATCCCTACAATCATAAATTCATGCATTAAATTAGTCTTTAAATCATGAAAACCTTGCATAATGAGTGATGAATTGGGGTTAGAATATGCACAATTACGAGCTCAATGTTGAACCTCCAATTTATACATTGCATTGCCCACTACATGACATTATATGTATGTTTCTCATGATTAAAAGGCCCATTTAATGTGTGTTTTATGATTGTAGGGATGAGAGCAGACTTCACTCAATTGGAGACCAAAGAGGGACCATTTAGAACCTGTGAATGAAGGTCCAAGGTGGAACAAAGAAGAAAGAGGGAGAAAAGAGAATAAAGAAAAGAAGAAAAAGAAGAAGAATGGCAAGTCCAACCGGTCGTCCGACCGGTCGGCCACACCTATGGAAACCATCGGAAGGACCAGTTGGACCGACCGGTCTTGACCGGTCGGCCAACCGGTCGGCATCTCTCTGGAAGCTCGCTAGACTCAAAATCAACTGAGGTCTGACCGGTCGTCATCGGTCGGTCAACCCAGTCCGACCGGTCTTGACCGGTCGGTCATCAAAGTGGGAAATCCATTGAACTCCCTGGACGGTTGAACAGACTAGTGCGACTGGTCATGACCGATCATCCGACCAGTCGGCCACATAGAAAAAACAGGCAGTTTCTAAATCGGATTCCAGAAATTTCTAGGCAGTGCGTAACCTTACGCAATTTCTGGATGTTTCCGACGCAAGGGGGCTTTTTCACTATAAAAGGACACCTAGGGGCTCTTCCTAGGTGATCATAGAAGCTAAGGGACATGGTTTTAGAGAGAGAAAGCTGTCGTGGAGCGTTTGCAACCCTCCAATTTTCGATTTTTCTAGTTTCTATGCTTTTTATTATGAGTTCTAGTTGTAGTATGACAATGCTCGGCTAGAATCTCTCAGCTAAGGCTAAGAGGTGAAGCTTGTAGCTACTTTCATGTTTGATTCAAGTTAATTCAAGTAGTTTTCAACTCAAGTTTGGATTTTTATTTATTTTAGTCCCTTACGTTGGTAGTTTGAGATGTTTTATGAGAGTTCATGTGCTCCGGACATGGATTCCTTGCAATTCTCTGAGATTATCATATTGTGTTTGTTTAGGTTCGAATTATGGTAACCCTTGAGCAAGCCATAGTCCATAGGCATGGCTGTTACTCCGAAGGCTATGATTTCGAATCCTACATGCGTTGAATGGGACTAGAACTTGGAAGTTCAGCTTGAATGGAATTGAATGTGTTTGAATGCTTTATTTTCCAACTAGATGAGAGATAGGACTACAAATATAGTTGTGCTCTATACTTGGATTGATTGAATTGGCATGGGATTGCTACAAGTGGATCCTTGAATGCCTTAGTACTTTAAATCACTGATTTTCCATTAAGTTTCTGTTTTAGTTTAATTACTCAATTGAATCTTATTTCTTGCAAAACTGAGTTGCTGGAATAGTTTGAAAGTTATTTCTAATTCCCTGTGGATCGACCTCGGTCTTACCGAGATTTATTACTACATCGCAGCCTTGCACTTGAGGCGAGCGAGCAAGTTTTTGGCGCCGCTGCTGGGGAATTTAGATAACGGTTTTTGAATTGTTTTTGTGGCTGTAGAAGTAGAAGTAGATAGGTTTTCTGACATTTTTAGAACTAACAAATTGTTTTGCTTTGTAAGATTTCTTCTCTAGTTAAAAGCGCATCAGGTGATACCTTTCTAACTTAGCTTTTTACAGATTTTCTATTTTTAGATTAATTTCAGATTTCTAGGATTTAGGACTAGTTTAGTTTTTGGTTGAGAGGTTTATGTCCCGTTGGGAACGTAACCACTCAAATCGTCTCCAATCTGAATGTGGTTTAGTTGGACCATTGTCAGTCCATAGACGAGTCCGAAACTACCAAGAACATTGTGAAAGTTTGGGGAGTATGGATCAAACACCTTTAGGGAATCCTCCCCCCCCCCCCCCCCCCCCCCCCCCCCCCCCAACTACAAACGTAAATAAAAAAGAAGTAGGAGAGAATGAGGTGCATAATGTTCCTCCAATGAGATCACTACGGGATTACCTACAACCAGCCCGTGCAATTACACCCTTTTATGTGGTTCTACCACCAAACGGGGGAAACTTTGACATAAAGACGGGTGTAATTCAACTTATACCAAAGTTCCATGGGCTAGACTCTGACCGCCCATACCTGCACTTGAAAGAATTCGAAGAAGTGGTGGCTACCTTGCAATACACCAATTTTTCAGAAGATACCATTAGACTTAAACTTTTTCCCTTTTCATTGAAAGAAAAAGCCAAAGATTGGTTTCACTCTCTTAGACCACATTCGATTGGGTCATGGAATGAGATGACCCGGGAATTCTTGAAAAAGTTCTTCCCGGCTCATAAAACGAATACCCTTCAAAGAGCCATAATGAACTTCTCGGCTAAAGAGGGTGAATCTTTCTTCCAATGTTGGGAGAGATTTAAGGACCTCCTATTTGCTTGCCCACATCATGGTTATGAGAGTTGGCGAATTATAAATTTTTTCAATGATGGATTAAGTTCCAATATGCGCAAATTTGTAGAGATGATGTGCAATGGTGAGTTTATGAGCAAAAATCTAGATGAGGCTTGGAGTTACTTAGACATGTTGGCTGAAAATGCCCAATCTTGGGATACCTCAGATAAACCCAATAACCCCAAGTCTACTCAAGAGAAAGGAGGGATTTATATCCTTAAGGAGGAAGATGATGTGAACGCAAGGATAGCCAACCTCACAAGGAAGGTCGAGGCCATAGAACTTAGTAAAAGTGGAGTTCCAAAGTCCAATGAAGCTATTGAAACCATATGTGGGATTTGTCTCACCGATTTACACGCTACGCAAGATTGTCCCACAATTCCTGCATTTCAAGAGGTATTACATGAACATGCAAATGCCACATACGGGTATTAACGACCTTTCAATGGACCGGTGGGTAATACGTACAATGACAGTTGGAAGAACCACCCAAATTTTAGTTGGAAAAATGCTCCTACGGGCAATCCTACCAACACTCAAAGAGGGCCACCCATGCAAAATATGGCCCCACCTCAGTTCTCAATTGAGGATACCTTAAAAGCATTTATACAAGGGTAAACGCAAATCAATCAAACAAATCAGCAAATGTTCCAAGAGCTCAAACTCTCGGTTGATGAGATTAAGGGACGCTTAAATGCTAGGGAAGGGACCTTTCCGGCCCAACCTCAGCCCAATTCAAAGCAAGCATATGAAGTGAGCATTCCTAATCCTTCCAACCAACACATGGAGCAAGTCAAATCCATCACCACTCTTAGAAGTGGTAAACAAATTGACAAATCTATTCCGGTGAAGGCCGACAAGCCTAATGATCCGGTAAATTCTGAGGATGAGGATGGATCTAACTCAGCCCCACAAGAACCGAAACGCATTTACAAGCCTGTAGCACCATTCCCTTTGAGATTGGCTGCTCCAAAATCTCTCCCAAACTCTCATGATATTCTAGAGATTTTCAGATAAGTCAAGATTAACATCCCTTTGCTTAATGCCATCAAACAAATCCCCTCTTATGCCAAGTTTCTAAAGGACCTATGCAAAACAAAACACAAATATAATGTGCAGCAAAAGGCCTTCTTAAATGAGCAAGTGAGTGCCACTCTCACTCAAAATTCAAAGATCCCGGTAGTCCCACCGTCTCATGTATCATTGGAGACTACCAGATTGAGCGTGCGTTGCTAGACTTGGAGGCAAGTGTGAACTTAATCCCATACTCGGTATATGAGCAATTGGGTCTTGGTGAATTAAAACCCACCAAAACCACGTTGCAACTCGCTGATAGATCCATCCGTGTACCGAGAGGGATAGTTGAGGATGTGCTAGTCCAAGTGGATAAATTCTCCTACTCGGTAGATTTCATCGTCTTGGACACACAACCGGTTATGGATGCGAGCACCCAAATACCGATGATTCTAGGCCGCCCATTCCTTGCTACATCAAACGCAATCATAAATTGCCGGAATGGAGTGATGCAAATGTCCTTTGGGAATATGACGTTGGAGGTGAATGTGTTCCACTTAGGCAAAAGGCATAGGGATGATGATGATGTCCACGAGGTTGATTTGATTGATTCAATCGTGGAAGAGGAGTTCGCTTTAAGGCAGAATTTTGATCCTCTAGATATTGTTAGCTTTGATCCCTTTGAGGATTGGGATGACAATGATGGCCCCCATGAGGTAAACATGATAGAATCCATGGACGATGGGGAGTTTTACCAACATGATCTACCTGAAAGTTTGGAGACATATTGACACATTCTAAGGATGAATGTAATTTTCATTTTATTAAGACCTTGGAAGTGTCAATTTCTGAAAATTCATTTGACAAGTCACCAATTTCTGATTTACACAAATTTGTTGTGTAAGATTTGGAAGAGTTGGTGCTTGACTTGCCTCTTGGTGCTTGACTTGCCTACAGAGAGGCTATTTTCTGAAAGTGTAGAGGTTGAGGACCCACTCCAACCTACACAAAATTCTGAGAAGGAGGAAGACAGAAAGGGTCTAAATCTGAAAATTTCCTCCGATGAGGTCTCTTATACACTTGAGGAGTGCCTAACGTACTTTGAGGATTGGGATGATCTCATGATTTAGGACATTATACATGCTTTGAGAGAGACCTCCCCGGTGCCTAAAAAGTTTCCTTCCACAGAACACCAAACTGAAAACTCAATTGTGGAAGCACCAGTGAAATCTAATTTTGTGGAGATCATATCGACTTGTGAAGAAGAAATACAAGTCTCCACATCTCTTTGGTTTGTTCAAACCGAAGAACACCTCTGGGATGGCCCATACTTGAATAATTTTTGCCCAGACAAGAAGGAAAGGAGATCCATATTCAATGATTTCCAACCAATGAAATTCTCCTTTACTAGTACATGTGACAATTTTGTTGAAGAACCCGCTGAAATTTTTCAGCAGGATTTTCAATGGGGTAGAATGATCGATGTCACTAATGTACTTTCCAAAGCAGGATGGTGGATAGTTCTACTGAAAAATTTGTTACACCACTTGATGATCCTGCTCAACTTTGTCCTTTTGGATGTTATAATAATAATCGATCTCCTAGTCTGATGGAGATCCTCTTTTTACAAGGACGGGTTAGTTATCTTTATTGCTTTCCGTAGATTAGGTTTAGTTTTACTGTTTTAGTAGCTTTAGTTGTTGGGTTGTATTCCATGATCGCTCTCTCAGGTACTATTGTTCTCACTCTTTCGTATTTTATCATTGCTCTCATGTTCATGCTCATTGCATATCTTTTTACATTGAGGACAATGCAAGATTTGGTTGGGGGGTGAGATGAGATTCCTCATCTAGCATGTTGCAACATTTCGAGCTTCATATGTACAAATTATTTTGAATTTTCTAAAATTTTAAAACTCTTTTAGAAAACCTTATTTCCATGCATTCGAGATGATATGAGTATAAGAAGAGGAGATACGAAGTGTGTGATGTTGTAAGTCTCGAATTTCTCCCAACGTAATGGTTTTATATGTTAGTTCCCCTATTGTTGTGATTGATAGAAAATTTGAACACCTTTACACCAAGTCCACATTACACGATTTTTATGAGTTAAAAGGTTTATGTGAATTGTGGATTAGCTAGACTTTGATTTAAAGGTGTTGAGAAACCAAACCGGGGTATTTTGTCCATCCTTGTCCATGGGAAAATAACGGAAGATATGGATTTTTAAAAATCCTATCTAATGTAAAAGAAAAAGGAAAGAAAGGATGAAATCGGGAATGAAGGAAAAATGGTGGAAATTCCGAAAATGGCTACATATTACCAACCGGGGGATGGTCGAACCGTAACCAAAGCCGGAAATGGGACGTAGTGTGAAAGCCGTCAGAAGGACGGTAAGCCAAACTCCTGTTATAGGTTTGTTGTTGCTCTATGCACCTTAAAATCCTTGGTTTACTTAATCTATGAAGAAGATGATCCCAGAAATTCATGAGATGAATTTTCACTATGCACACTAGGTTGAATTTGTTCGAGTGATTCTATTTATCAATCAATCAGCGGGAATTTCATGTAGACACTTATTATATTTTGAGAGTTTAAGGTTTCAATTTCTATCACCTAGTTTCTCCAAATTTTATACGTGTATGTCTTGGAATGGGTAGAAACATGGTTTCTGAAGGAGAGTTGGGTTTGAAGGTTTGAAATTGCTTCACGCATGTTTTGCTCGGGACTACCAAAACGCTGGTTGGGGGGTGTGTTGAACCTCCAATTTATACATTGCATTGCCCACTACATGACATTATATGTATGTTTTTCATGATTCAAAGGCCCATTTAATGTGTGTTTTGTGATTGTAAGGATGAGAGCAGACTTCACTCAATTGGAGACCAAAAAGGGACCATTTAGAACCTATGAATGAAGGTCCAAGGTGGAACAAAGAAGGAAGAAGAAAGAGGGAGAAAAGAGAATAAAGAAAAGAAGAAAAAGAAGAAGAATGGCAAGTCTTACCGGTCGTCTGACCGGTCGGCCACACCTATGGAAACCATCAGAAGGACCAATTCGACCGACCGGTCTTGACCGGTCGGCCAACCGGTCGGCATCTCTCTAGAAGCTCGCTGGACTCAAAATCAACTGAGGTCCGACCGGTCTTGACCGGTCGGTCATCAAAGTGGGAAATCCATTGAACTCCCTGGACTGTTAAACAGACTAGTCCAACCGGTCGTGACCGGTCGGACCGGTCGACCAGGCCAGTCCGACCGGTCGGCCACATAGAAAAAACAGGCAATTTCTAAATCAGATTCTGAAAATTTCTACGTAGTGCGTAACCTTATGCAATTTCTGGATGTTTCCAATGCAAGGGGGCTTTTTCACTATAAAAGGACACCTAGGGGCTTTTCCTAGGTGATCATAGAAGCTAAGGGATGTGGTTCTAGAGAGAGGAAGCTGTCGTGGAGCGTCTGCAACCCTCCAATTTCCGATTTTTCTAGTTTTTATGCTTTTTATTATGAGTTCTAGTTGTAGTATGACAATGCTCGGCTAGAATCTCTCAGCTAAGGCTGAGAGGTGAAGCTTGTAGCTAATTTCATGTTTGATTCAAGTTAATTCAAGTAGTTTTCAATTCAAGTTTGGATTTTTATTTATTTTAGTCCCTTACGTTGGTAGTTTAAGATGTTTTATGAGAGTTCATGTGCTCCGGACATGGATTCCTTGCAATTCTCTGAGATTATCATATTTTGTTTGTTTAGGTTCGAATTATGGAAACCCTTGAGCAAGCCATAGTCCATAGGCATGGCTATTACTCCGAAGGCTATGATTTCGAATCCTACATGTGTTGAATGGGACTAGAACTTGGAAGTTCAGCTTGAATGGAATTGAATGTGTTTGAATGCTTTATTTTCCAACTAGATGAGAGATAGGACTTCAAATCTAGTTGTGCTCTATACTTGGATTGATTGAATTGGCATGGGATTGCTACAAGTGGATCCTTGAATGCCTTAGTACTTTAAATCACTGATTTTTCATTAAGTTTCTGTTTTAGTTTAATTACTCAATTGAATCTTATTTCTTGTAAAACTGAGTTGCTGGAATAGTTTGAAAGTTGTTTCTAATTCCTGTGGATCGACCTCGGTCTTACCGAGATTTATTACTACATTGCAGCCTTGCACTTGAGGCGAGCGAACACTCAACACACCCCTCAACCAGCATTTTGCTAGTCTCGAGCAAAACATGCGTGAAACAAGTTTCATTCTCCAAAACCCAACTCTCCTTTAGAAACTATTCTTCTATACATCCCAAGACACCAAGTGTAAAAGTCAAAAAAATTAGGTGATAGTGGTTAAAACCGTAAACTCTCAAAACATGATAAGCTTCCATATGAAATTCCGGCTGATTGATTGATAAATAGAAGAACTTGAACAAAATCAAACTAGTGTGCGTAGTGAAAGTTCATCTCATGATTTTTCAGGATTATCTTCTTCATAGATCAACTAGACTATAGATCTCAAGGTATATAGAGCAACAACAAGCCAATGACAGGAATTTGCCTTACTGTCCTTCCGACGGCTTTCACACTACGTCCCATTTTCGGCTTTGGTTACGGGTAGACCATCCCCCGGTTGGTAATAGGTAGCCCTGATCAAAATTCTCCACCATTTTTCCATCATTCCCTATTTCATCATTCCTTTTCCTTTTTCTTTTAAATTAGATAGGATTTTTAGAAATCCATATCTTTCGTTATTTTCCCATGGACAAGGATGGACAAAGTACCCCAGCTTGATTTCTCAACACCTTAAATCAAAGTCTAGCTAATCCACAATTCACATAATCCTTTCAACCCATGAAAATCGTGTAATGTGTAACTAGGTGTAAGAGTGTTCAAATTTTCTATCAATCACATAAATAGGGGAATTCACATATAAAACCATTATGTTAAGAGAAGTTCAAGACTTACATCATACACTTCGTATCTCCTCCTCTTATGCTTGTATCATCCCGAATGCATAGCAATAAGGTTTTCTAAAAGAGTTTTGAAATTTTAGAAAATTCGAAAAAATTCCTACATAATTGCTTGAGATGTTACAAAACACGGGATTCATCCTAGTGATCATACACCCCCAACCAAATCTTACATTGTCCTCAATGTAAAAGATATGCAATGAGCAAAACATGAGAGCAATTTAAAAATAGAAGGGAATGAGCAATGAAAGTACCTGAGAGAATGAAAAGTGGAATTCTACCTCCTTCTATTAAATATATGAACAAGTAAACAAAAGCAAGAAAATTCTAATCCTAACTACTCTATACCTCCATCAGACTAGGAGATCAATTCCAACAACTCGTCCAAAAACATAAAGTCAAGAAGAATCATTAGATGGATCAAAAGGTTTTGCAATAACGTCATCAATATCCTGCGTTACAATATACATGTGTGTGAGTGATCTAGATAAGCCACTGAAAATTCCAAAAAAGAATTCCAGCGGGTTTCTTAATGTTTTCACCACATGTATAAGAGGAGACAGCATCATATTTGTCAGAAAAAATATGTCTCCATTCAGATTCCTGGGCATTGATTTTGCAAGTATGGATCATCCTAAGGTTGGTAGAGGTCGGTATGCATGATCCATAGAGATGTGGAAATATGAATTGATTTCTCAGCACAATAAAGTGTTGTTTCTACATCCTTCTCTTGGCTAACGTTATATGCCGATACTGACTCTAAAAGTGCGACTATATCCCCTATCACATCAACATTCTTATCAAGAGAGTAGATCACATCTTCTTCTAAGTGATTAGAGTAAACAGTTGAGAGGGGCACATCTTCCACAATAGAATTGATTATGTTTATTTCGTGGACCTCTTCATCTTCATCCTCTTGTTGGTTGTCAATATTGAAAGCATTTAACTCAATCATCATATTGCCAAAAGACATTTGTATGACCCCACTCCTACAATTGATGATAGTGTTTGATGTAGCTAGGAATGGGCAGCCAAGTATGACAGGAATTTGAGGGCCAATATTAACCATGGGTTGTGTGTCTAAGACCATGAAGTCCACCGGGTAGTAGACCTTGTCAACTTGGACAAGAACGTCCTCAATCACCCCTCTCGGAATACGAATCGATCGGTCAGCGAGTTATAATGTGGTTTTGGTGGGTTTTAATTCACCTAAACCCAATTGTTCATAGACCGAAAAGGGTATTAAGTTCACACTTGCTCCTAGATCAAGTAAAGCGTGCTTCACCCGGTAGTCTCCAATTATGCATGATCTTGTCGGACTACTAGGATCTTTGTATTTCTTGGGCATCCCGTGATTTATAATGGCGCTTTCATTTTCTATCAAAAATGCCTTCTTTTACACATGTATTTTTCTTTTTATCGTACAAAGATTCTTCAAAAACTTAGCATATGACGGTATTTGTTTAATGGCATCCAATAATGGGATGTTGATCTTGACTTGCTTAAAAACCTCCAAAAATTCCTGATTTTTGTCTAAAGGTTTGGGTGAAATCAACCTTTGGGGAAACGGGGCAACTGGCTTGTATTGCCTTTCCGGTTCTTTCTCTTGTGGAGTGTTGTTCGAGCTATCATCCTCTTTAGAAATTTTTGGATCATTAGGCTTTGAGGCCTTCACCGGATTAGATTTATCAATTATTTTTTCACTTCGCAAAGTGTTGATAGCTTGAACATGCTCCATATGTTGGGAGGACGAGCTTGCGTCTTGTATCTTAAATTGGGTCCTTGGGTTAGGAAGAGGTTGGACAGGAAGTGTGCCTTTCTCCCTAACACTGAGGTGAGATTCAACCCTAGCCATTGAGGTTTTCAAGTCATTGATGGCTTGAGTTGTATTTTGATTAAATTTCAATTGCTCTTACATGAACCCATCTATTTTCAGAGAATTAGTCTTGTTATACTCAGCTTAAACCGATACAAATGCACCCAACATCTCCTCTAGCGTAGCTTTCGATGTAATGAGTAGGGATGGACCTATAAAGGTTGAGCTTGAGGAGTATTGCTTGCATTCGCAGTGGGTCCATTCCTCCAACTGAAGTTGGGATGGTTCTTCCAACTAGAATCATACGTGTTTGAGTTTGGAGCACTAAATGGTCATTGATAACTATTTATGGCATTTGATTGTTCTTGTATGATGTCTTGGAATGCTGAAATTGCGGGGCAATCTTGTGTTGCATGTTGATTTTCGGCACAAATCCCACAAACAGTTTCAACGTCTTTTGAGTTTATCGTCTCTCCTTTCTTTAATTCCATGGCTTCGACTTTTCTTGTGAGGCTAGCCACATGTGCACTTATGTTATCTTCTTTTGAGAGGACATAAATTCCTCCTTTTTCCTTTTGTTGGTTAGTCTTGGAATTTGTTGGTTTCGATGTATCCCAAGACTGTGCATTCTCAGCCAATTCATCAAGATAATCCCATGCTTCTTCAGCTTCCTTATTCATGAATTCCCCATTACACATCATCTCTACAAATTGGCGCATGGGTGAAGTCAGTCCTTCATAGAAAAAGCTTATAACCCGCCAAATTTCGTAGCCATGATGTGGGCATGCATTTAATAAGTCCTTAAACCTCTCCCAACATTGGAAGAAAGTCTCATCTTCCTTTTGGGCAAAATTCATGATAAGGCGCCTCAACAAGTTCATTTTGTGAGTAGGGAAGAACTTTTTAATGAACTCCCTAGACATCTCAGTCCATGTGCCAATTGATCTTGGCGTTAATGCATGAAGCCAACCTTTAGCTTTATCTTTAAGGGTAAAAGGAAATAATTTAAGTCTCACCACATCATCAATTACATTTACAAAGTGCATGGTGGCTATCACCTCGTCAAATTCCTTAAAGTGTTGATAGGCACTTTCACTGTCTAGTCCATGGAATCTCGGGAGGAGTTGGATTACTCCCGGTTTCAAATCTACGTTCCCTGCATTTTGTGGAAAAACTATGCATGAGGGAGTGCTTGCTCTTGCTGGTTGCAAGTAATCACGTAATGTTCTGGGTCGGGGAACATTCTCAACCATATTCTCTCCCGTTTCTGTTTGGTTTTGGCCCAGATTTTGATTGGTCATAGGGTTGAGTTGATTTGCAGCCATACTTTTAGACAAAATTGGAGAATTTAAATGTCTCTTAGCACGTGGCTCTCTATCAATTCCTTCTACTATTCCCCCTCCACTAATGAGTCGGTTATTAGAATCCCGAACCCAATGTGGCATGCAAATCCTACAAGAATAAAACAAGAAAAGAATTCTTCCTTCCTTCCTTTACTCCTCTCTAAGACCAAAGTACAAGGTGTCTTGCAATGGCTGAGCCAGAAGCAAGGATAGAGACCGATTTTGGGGTTCAGAGAACTCCCCACCCATTCTTTGAATCTTTTGAGAAAAGTGCAGAAAAAGAAGAAAGGTGAATAGAGGTGAGAAGAGAAATCTTTGAGCACAAGGTGATCCAAGACGGCAGTGCCGACCAATAGGAATCAAGGCGGCACAAGGCTAACCTATCAGAGATCCAAAAAGGAGTCTCCACCCACTCTACAAGAGATGAATATGATAGGAATGAAGAGGAGAAGAAGAAGAGTAAGGTTAGAAACATAGAACCTGATTTGAGAACTTATGATCCCTAACTTCTTCTTCAACTTCCTAGAAATCCCTGCAAAAGAAAATCAAAATAAAACAACCTAAGTTAGTACAAGAGTCCTTAAAAAAATCCTAAATAGATAATATTTTCAGAAATTTTGTGAAAAACCGTCAAAGTCCCCGGCAACGGCGCCAAAAACTCGTTCGCTTCCCCAAGTGTAGGGTTGCGATGTAGTAATAATCTCTGTAAGACTGAGGTCGATCCACAGGGACTTATGTAGGAATTCACAAAATACGTCTAATAGTTTCTATTGAAGAGCTAACTAACAGATTTGTAGAAGATTGATGTAAACAATAACTTTGAATTATACTGAAGGTAAATAATTAATAAGAGGCACTAGGAGTTCAAGGATCCACTTGTAGCAATCCTTGATGCTCAACTCGCTGTGGTTTCTCACTTCTCAACTAGAATCGAAATTAAGTTCCATCTAATCGGATGATAGAGCAATTAAAACAATTAATCTGTCATATGTATGATTCATGTACATAATTCTCTCAATTCAAGCTAGGACTTGAGCACACTCAATTGCATAGGTCAATCCCAATTCCAATAGGTTAAGATCACAACCATAACCATCATTAAATCCTGTCACACGATAAAACTAGATCATGATTTGAACTTGATCCAAATCACATACACAATCTTACATACTTCAGAATTTTCAGAAAAATAGACTTTGGTAAGAAGCTCCCACATGAAGATCATAGATCTAGAGCGTATCAAATCCAATTCCTCGGATCATACAGGTCTAGACTAGCTCAAAATAATTAAGAACACAAACAATTCTTCTAAACATCCATGAGCCATCATAAGATTAAGAAAAACTACTTTGAACTTTATTTAAACTTCAAACCATTGTTCTTCACTAATAATCCAACTTGAAACCAAATCAAACGAATTAAAACATCTTAGATTCACTAGTAGCTTCACCTCTTAGCCCTAGCTAAGAGGTTTAGCCGTTCATGATCCAAGGAAACATGAAAGCAACTAAATAAAATATAAAACTAGAAAAACAAACTAGGAGGAGTTGTGGAACTCCAAATTCGACTTCCGTTGTCTCCCACCATGCTCAATCACTTCTAGGATGCCTTAGGAAAAAGCCCTAGGTCTCCTCTTATAGCATAGTGCGGTAGGTTCCAGATTGCGCACAAATTCTCAGACTGTGCAGAGAAAATCGGAGCTTGTAGAACACGCACTGTTACGCAGGCGACCGGTGGCATGACCGGTCTGATCTCCTGGAAGACCGGTCGCACGACCGGTCTCAAAAGTGCAAAATCTGTCCAGAGAGTTTTGGTAATTTCAGAACCCAAAAATTTAATTCAAGGACCGGTCGCACGACCGGTCTGAGTAATGGACAACTGGTCGCACGACCGGTCTTGGATGGTCCAGTGAGATTTGCAGTGTGGCCTCTCCTGTTGAGTATTCGGACCGGTCGGACGACCGGTCCTGGGCTATAGACGACCGATCGGACAATCGGTCTTGGCTGCTTTTTCCTGCCTTCTTTTCTATCTCCTTTTGTTCCCTTCTTCCATCCCTTGACACTTGATCTTGTGATCTTTAATGCCCATAATTAGCGTCTTTAAGTCTCCGATTGATGAATCCTCTCTCTTATCCCTACAATCACAAATCCTATACATTAGATTAGCCTTTAAATCATGAAAACCTTGCATAATGAGTGATGAATTGGGGGTTAGAATATGCACAATTAAGAGCTCAACAGGCATAAAACCAAACGGTTGATATGCGATATACTTCATTTCATATATGGGTGAAAAAATCAAACACTTGGCATGTTATTGCAGGCCAACTCATCAAATTCACAATCAGGCACTAGCCTAGGTGGATGGTAATCCACTTACTCAAGCATATGTGAACTTCTATTCACTAAGGAGTTTCATTAAACACTTGATATGCACAACACATCAAATCTCATATTTTCATAAAATTGATTCAAATGGGCAATCAATCCACATATCGAAGTAAGCATATAATTAATCAACACATACAAAACACCAATCATAAACATAAATCATTCGGCACTTAACTTTGAATGAAATTCAAGAAAAACTCAATTTTCACTATCTAAAACCCTCATGGGTTGATAATAGCCAACTTAGAAGAATAGTCCCCATCTGATTGACGAATCCATGAGCTAGGAATAAGTATTACTTAAGGATTTGGAGAAAATTTAGCTAGAACACTTAAATTCGACAAAAACCCTAATTAGAAATGAGAATCCCTAATGAAACTCCTAATTTCTATAATAGGAGAGGTATCTTACCTTAGGTCACGGCCCGCCTATGATCAGTAAAAGGAATGGTGACAGAGTAGAAGGGTTTGAGCAAACCCTAGAAGAAAACCTAAGAAAAATTCCCAAATTTCATTTCAAATGGAATTCTCAAATTGGCTTGGTATTTATAGTTCCAGATGGTCCAAGGTTGGGGTGAGTCGCACAACTCACCCTCTCTGGTCATGATCTATAGTATGCGGTTCAGGATAGAGTATTGGACATCTGGTACAGGGAAAAGGTCAAGTCCAGTAAGACGATCGATTTCATGTAGATTCATGATCAATGGCCCACTAACGAACGGTCTATAGCTGTTCTAGGTTTTTGGGACACCAATTAGATGATTTAGATAACAAAGTTTGGTGAATCCTTTTACTGGGTCGTAACGTACACTAGCGAGTATCGAATTATAATGGTAACGCGTATTTATTTGGACTTTCAGCCATTATGAATCGAATTAGGTTATTAGTTGGGTCCGAATGGAGATTAGGTCGTCAATTAGGTCAAATCGACTCTGATACTTTAGATAATCAGGATCCGATTCGGTAATCAGGGTAGTCTAAGGTAGATCTGCACTGGAAATCGATTATACAGGTAAATCAATTGTGATTCCAGTAAATCATGGTTCGAGGTTCGTAAATCAACAGATCGGATGTAGGATTTGATGATTAGAAAGGAATCAGTGGCTATCCATGATTTCTGACGAAGAATGTACGGTTAGATTGATGTATCTAAATGTCTTACGAGGTTTCTATCAAATCGAATCGTCCATAGGGTTTTCAATACAAATCTCTTAGAGTCTTAGTTCTAAATCAGGCGTCTGCACTCTCAATTGATAATTAAATTAGAAAATTTTCTAGAGGTTCTCAAATACTCTCGAGGCTCGAGGATTGAAATTTTCAGGGCGTTACACAAACCTTGAAAAGAAGATGAAAAAGAAAAGAAAGCTCTAAGGAAAATATGAAAAGGAAAAGAGAGCATGAAGGAGCCCAAAATGAAGTATTGTCCCCCATCAAATATACCAAGGGCAATGACTTCACTTTGAGCCCATTTGATACACATAAAAAGTGAAATTGCGGTTTTACCGCTAGTGAGATAAGCTTGAAGGTATGCTTATATCCTAGAGGGGGGTGAATAGGACTTTTTAATTTTTCTTGCAAATTCAAAAGCTCAATTGCACTAATACTATAATTTAAAAATTGAGTACATGTAAATGATAGCAATTAATCACCCAAGATCTAACTCGATTGACAACTATTCTAAGAGAAGCATTTAGTCAAACAGTTCATATGCATACTTGTATTAATCATTCAAAGATGGCATATGAGCATTTTTTTAAACACAGGATGGGTATAAAGTTAAACACTTATAAGATTGATCAACAAGAAACAATAATAGACAAAATGCATTCACCACATTGCACACGATGTATAGTGGTTATACGATAAGTCTACTCCACTCCCGGTTCAAGTACCCAACTCCTATGAGTACACCGGCATTCACTATCGGAGGTTTTAAATGAGGTTCAATGTCAATCTTTACAACCTACATAAGGTTAATACCTACACAAGGACTCCTCAACTCTTACATAAGGACATGCATGTATTCTCCCGTGTCGGAGGCCTACGCAAGGACTTACACGTCTTGCTCAAGGACAATTCCGAGATTGGGTCACAATCTCTAGACCCCAATCTCAACAAGAAGGGGGAATCAAACAATGGACTTTATAAGCTTAAACACTTATAAGAGATGAGCCCCAATTCAGCGCTGTTGAGTAGCTTTAGCTTCCACAAATGCTTTAGCTCCTCTCCAGGCTCCCACGATCAGCTACCAATGCATATGATGATCCTAGGCCAGTGTCGGGTAGGTGGGAGAAGGTATTGATGTTCCATATGCTTATTACAATGCAATGGTTAATGAAGGAACAATCAATCTGATCATTCAATGGCTATAAATGACTTCAAGATGAAGATTCAATGATAGGGACAGCCATGAATGCCATGCTTGAGTTCATTGTTCAAACCGAGCTTTGAATACTCAATGTAGTGCCATTAATGGCTAGGTTTGAAGGATGAACTCAAGACTAAGATGATCAAAAGAGATTTAGATGAAGGTCTTAATTGCCTCTCTTAATGCTCTAAATGGGTGTGCAAGTAATGCCCTCAAAACCCTCAAAATATGCCTTTATAGGCTCCAACGGATAGAAAACGGTAACGTACGACCTGTCTAAGACCCCTCAAGACCGGTCTTAGTTGAGCCTCCGACTGGTCTGACAACCGGTCTTCCTTAATGAAGAGCAGAATTACAATTACACCTAATTACATGTCAGAACAAATTTTACATTTAAAACTTTACAAAGTGACATGTACAAACTCGAAATGTCTTCAATTTCTCCCCCTCAACATCTGCACCTGAGAAAGCCTGCAAAACTATATAAATTGACTTCTTGGTGGGATATAGTTCTCCCCCTTTTTGTCAGTCATTAACAAAAGTTAGCTTAAAAAAAATTTGCCTATAAGAGTAGTGAAGCTAAACCATCATTTGGGAGAGATAGATCATGAAAAATATGGGAGAATAGAAGCAATACATAGAAACATGATATACAATTAATCATTACGCACAAAGGGCCTTTCACCCACTCAACCAACCACCCCAACTAGCATGTATATCAAGATCAATGAAACACAATAAGCTATATTAAACATAACAATGAGTCATAAGGGCTTAATGCCCAAACCATCCAACCTCCCCCTATCAATATATCAAGTGAAACCAATAGACTCATTAATATAGCAATACCAAGCACAAAGAATACCACTATCAAAACATGTATCAATATGGCTCAAAAAGAAGAAAATTAAACAAGTGATGTCATAACTAGATATAACTGTAAAGCTCAGACATCAAATGGTCTAATAGTCATCTAAAATGTATAAATACAAAACATGACGAGCGACAAGTGTCTTGGTCACCCAAAAAGATACTCCTGACCAAGACACATGATACAAACATATAACGATGCTAAAAATCAGTCCCGTCGCCCAGATCTGGTGGCGGTGCATCGCCACAAGTAGCTCGCTCCTAAGCCTCCAGACACCTGTCAATCTGAGCAAGGAGAGCCATAATAGCCTGCTGTTGCACGAGTAGAGTGGCCTATCCCTGAAACGGCTGAGACTCGGTCTGATCCATCCTCTGCTCGATCCGATCAAGTCTCTGTATAAGATGGTCCTGAAGCTGGCGTAGCTCAACAGTATAAGCTGAGGAGTCCGTGGCAGGTGAGCTACGACGGGAGAACGCCCATGGGGGCATACTGAAGCGTCCAGGAGCAAAACGAGGATCAATAGAGGGATCAGATGATGGCGCTGCTGCTCCAGGCTGTGATGGCTCAAAGGTACCTAAAGGGGCCTCATGTTGCGGCTAAGCCTGCTAAAGACGACCCTAGAGTTTCTCTTGTGTCTTGTGCATTTTAGTTATACTAGAGTGATTTAAAATGGAAGGTTTTACGTACACATCTGAGGGATCAACGAGTCCTATCGTTTTAACCAACCTACAGATGAGATAAGCCGACAAACCATCGGACACCAAGATAGCGGACCGAATAACTTTCATAATACACGATGGAAGACACATTCGACGGCCCTAACTGACATTATAAAGAACAGTGACCATGTCTTCGGGAAGATCGACCTTGTTGCTCTTCCTCGGGAATACGTTCTTGAAGAATATGTTATGTATAAAACGATAATCCCAAGACATGAACGAGGCATGAAGAGCATTGCCGTTAACCCATTTAGGGCACGCTCCATTGCATAATGCTCTGGTCATGGTGTCTCGAGAGGCAGGTTCGGTCTCCTTATCATCTGAGAGCTCATCCTCATCAACAATAGAAATGCCAGTAGCCTCAGCTATGGCAGGAAGACCAAATGTCCAAATCCTGTCAGAGAAATGGACTTCGAAAGAAGATGAGTCATCGGGAGTGATGCGACAATAGGAATAGAATTTTCTGACTACTTCTTTCTGTACAGGACCGCCCATATGGAGCACAGGCTCCCCACCTATTACCTCTAAAAGCTGGACCACCCGATAAGGTGCCAAGTCCTCAATTATGGCGGATTTTTCACATAGAACATCATAATTTTTTAAATTGTGCCAATTGGCAAGATGTGATGTTTCTGACCCAGTAGGATGGGGTTTTAAAGGAGATTTGGATGAGGAAGCAACCCCTTTTTCCTTTGGAAATCGATTTCTTGGATGTGGGTTGTGGGGGCCCTTCATCGTGTTAGATTTTCGAACGACGTTCACGCCGAGGAGGGGATGCATCTTTCATCCCACGAGAAGACATAATAGAGCCGTACAATCCACACAAGTATGCCCTAAGAATCAAAAGAGAGGGATATAACAAGGAAGAACAAATCTAAAATCCTTACTAATGAAGAAGATGATGAAGACTTCGATTTGGAAGACAATGTACCACGTAGGAGAGCTTTAATATTCGATTGGAGACCTAGGGAAGTTTGAGGAGGGCTGGTGAGACCTCTAGGATGAAAGAAGAGGAGAGAAAAATGAGAATAGAAGGGATTTGAGTCAGCCCATTTTCTTTTGAAAAGCCCCAACCCCGGTCCGCTATCCAGTCCACGACCGGTCCCAGGACTGGTCACCAGACCGGTTGCCTGACCAGTCGTAGGCCCTAATTTGCATAATCAATGCATTTTAGGAAAATCTGCACAACTGGATTTACTTTTGGTTCCTTAAACCTGGCTTGTTTGTGACTAAATTATACAATTTAGGTTGACCAACGGTCCATCATCAGTTCATATTAAAAGTATTGGTTTGGCCATATGATTTAACGAAATTTTGATGCAAAAAATGGACGAATTTTAAGACAAACTGTGATAATGGATCTTATATCCAGATTTTCCTATTATGCTCGTAAATGATGAGGCTAAGAACCTTAGAATTTACTATAAAATATCAAACCTCATTTATCTAAAGGCTAACAACCTGCAAAACAGATAATTTGTTAGTCAATCCCCAATGCACAACCACCAATGAATTTCCATGATATTACAGATTGATCAAATTCATGGGGCTGGCATAAGACTGTAAGATCACTTCTCCTTCACGACCCATTTAGCAACAACTTTCATTGTGCCGGGGTCATGTGAGGATCTATTAAGAGTTCTCCTCTTTCCAGGAGAGCTGTTCTTTTCATATGATTGCTCATAGCCCATCCTCATTTCATTAATCATTTTGCTTGTCTTATCATTGATTAGGGCTACTTGTTTGAGCAAAGCTTCCATTCGAGCATCGTTCCTTGGTGGAGTCGGAAAATTTCTCCCCATATTCTTTTGATTCTTAGGGGGACTCCAAGTATAGTGCGCTTCTCTCCCTTTTGGAATAGATTTACCTATCTTGCGCTGGGAGGAAGAGAGTTGTGGGCGTCTAAAAGCCAAACATTCAAATTTTAGGTAACCCACATCACCACAAGCATGACAAATGGGGGAAGCTTTGATTTTAGTTCCCAATGCATCACAGTTCTTTCTCACCATAGGAGGGACAGAAGCAGTCTTAAAGATATGACTGTTAAAACCAATTCCTCTTTTATCAATAGGTGATCTCCCTACGCCCAAGAGTTTTTCAAGATTTTCTTCTCCCTGGGCGAAACGTCTTCTAGAGTCAACAACTTGACATTTAAGATGATCAATTTTAGCTTTAGCCTCTTTGAGTTCTTTTTCAAGGCTCGCATATTTATCAAGGGTCTCACCATTCATGGATTTTTCTTTTTTGAGTTCAAGAGCTTCGTTCTTCTTTTTCAGCTCTTCTAGATCTTGACTCAACTTTTGATTCTCAATTTTCAGACCATCAAGATTGTTGGTCAGTTTATCATTTTCCACCTTCATTTGTCCCAACTTCTTTATGGTGTTCATATTTTCGATATACAGTTGGTTAAACACTTCTTGAAGTTCATCATCCTCACTCTCATCATCACTTGAGGAGGTATGGTTAACATTGTCTCCCTCATTCTCATTTTCAGGGAGAATCACGGTGGTGGAGATCATAAGAGCTTTCACCGATCTTTGTCCACCATTACTATAGGAATTATAGGAATCGGATTACGAGCTAGTGTCATCCCAAGTGGCAACCATGGCCTTTCTCCCTTTATGTTTCTTTTCATCATTTTCTGAGCAATTGGGAGCAATGTGACTGTACTTCTTGAAATTGCAGTTTTACCGCTTGTAGAGATACTCAGAGATATGCCTAATGTCCTAGAGGGGGGTGAATAGGACTTTTTGAACTTTCAATTACAATTTAAAACTGAATTAAGTCAATCTTACCAACTATGATTATCACAATAACATTCAAGGCAAATATATGGTTAAGTTGTAAGAAAAGACTATCATAGGCATTTTCATCAAACAGTTAGCATTCATGATTGACTAAACTATTCAACACATAGCAATCATTCAATCTCACAATGCACAATGATCTATAGTGGTTCGGTTTCCCTACTCCACTCCCGGTTCACGATCTCAACCTATGAGAACACCGGATTTCACTATAGTCATGGTTTTAAATCAGTTTAACTATTAACCTTAACATCCTTTCATCTAGGACCGCGTTTACCATCCGCCGATGGCCCAATCCAGGGACTTGACGAGTTTGGATCTCAAATTCTCACCAATCCTAATCCAAAGACGGCCACGTACACTCCCACCGGAGTTTTCCAATCCAGGGAATAGTGATTCAATAAATTGACTCTCAAATACTAGACATACCTGGACGATTGAGCCCCGATTCAATGCCTTTGATGAGTAGCTTCAGCTCCACGTGCTTCAGCTTCTCTCTGTGCTCCCAAGATCTGCTAACGATGCAAATGATGTGTGTATGATTATGCCGGGTAGTTAGGAGAGAGATGATCAAGTTCCTCTTGCCTATTCAATGCAATGGTTATGAGGGAACTACCAAACTTCAGCATTCAATGGCTATAAAAGACCTCATAAAGATATTTCGAAGGTAGGTCAGCCATGAATGCAAATCTTAGGTTCATACTTTAAACCGAGCTTTGAATACTCAATGACAAGCCATTCATGGCTAGGTTTGAATGATGATCTCAAGGGAGTTAAGAGCAAGGAGGTTAGGAAAATGTGAGTAAAGACTCTCTCACTTGGTTCTTGATGGGTGTTGAATGCATACCAAGAAAGCCTCTGAAATATGGCTTTATAGAGCCTCAAATGATGGCCCCAATGGATCAAAAACGGTCACACTCAACCTGTCAGAGAGACACCTCAACCGGTCGGACAGGTCGGTCGTAATTCAAAATGCTGGACCTCATTTGGGTCTGTCCAACCAGTCAAGACCGATCGGATGAGCTTGCTGAACTCACTGATACATGCAGTCTGACCGGTCAAGACCGGCCGGCTGCCTTCCTGGTACAATATAGCACAGCTGCTGGACA
Source organism: Liriodendron chinense (assembly GCA_003013855.2). NCBI lineage: Eukaryota > Viridiplantae > Streptophyta > Magnoliopsida > Magnoliales > Magnoliaceae > Liriodendron > Liriodendron chinense. Next base: position 56,786 of record PVNU02001229.1, on the reverse strand, counting down.
AAATTTGAGCTTCAGGCCGACCGGTCAAGACCGGTCGGCTGTCCAGCTATTTTAATTCCAACAAGGCTACTGGACATATTTTCCAGTGCAGACCGACCGGTCAAGACCGGTCGGCTGTCTTACCAGTATACATGCAGAGTTGTTGCTGGACAGGTCTGATATGCTACCCGACCAGTCAAGACCGGCCGACTGTGTTGCCTCATATACTACAGCAGGCTTGTTGACCATTTTTGTTATGCCTAACCGACCAGTCAAGACAGGTTGGCTGCCTATTTTGCAAGGCTGAATTATAGCGAAGTGGCTGCTGGAAAGGGGAAGGGTCAGTCCGACCAGTCATGACCGGTCGGCTGCCTTAGAGGTTCTTCAACATAGTAGAAAACCACTTCAATGTACCGTCTAATTAGTCCAAACCGATCGACAACCTTATAACATGTCATCTCAACTGAATTTTCAGCATGAAGTGATGGTGCACGGGGTCCAAAGATTGGACAATGTTTTCTGTTATGATATTAGCACCTGCCATGAACATACAAGTCTGATCAACTTGCGCTATAGGGTCAAGAAGGAATGGGTTGAGATAGGTCGGTAATTACGCCATTCATTGATGTTTTGGGTTTCCTAAAGTCGATCTATATGCAACTTACCCGAGATTTTATTTCTGCTTGAGCTTGAGCAAGGGAAGAAGCATAATCTTCAAGTCTTGAGCTTCAAATTTTCGACCGGGGCTCACACTACAAGATGCGACCAACCAACACAGCAATTGACAAAATAAAGTGTACTAACAATCTCCCCCTTTGTCAATTGCGTGACAAAACATCTACCTAGACATATCATGACTTCCTCATCATGATGGACCCTTAAACAGAAAGAAACATACACCCAATTACATGTCTATACAGATATACAAAATGATCTTAACAAAAGGACATGTACAAACTCGAGTTTCTTCAAAATCTCCCCCTTAATGCTTGCACCTTCAAAGTCCTGTAAAAAGATATAATCGGACCTTCTAAGTGGGATGATTCTCCCCCTTTTTCTGGTATTTGACAAGGGTTAGCCAGCAAAAAGATATGCCTAAGAAAGTTGCAAGGCTAGCGCCCAAAATATGTCAATCATATGAAATAGGGAAGAGATATAGAAATTGAAACCCTGAGGAGATTTAAAGAACTAAACAGGCTAGATATACAAGTAATTGTTAAAGCATAGAGGGCTTATAGCCCAGTCAACCAACCACCCCTCCATATGTATATCCAAACAAATAAAAAAACACAAACCATGAGCTAAAAAGGGCAAAATGCCCGAACCATCTAACCTCCCACAGATATGCAATAAAGTATCAAAAGCTTATAGAAAAGAGAAAAAGATATAACTATAGTGAACAAAAATAGCATCCATGCAGACAGCAAAATGGGCAAGCACCCCAATGTCGATATGCATCGATCCGCTCAAAATATACAGTCTGAAAATATCCAACCCATAAAAGAATATAACATGAAATCCAGATGGTGTCATTGGTCATACAAAAAGAGAACTGTGACCAAGACGTATGTGACTAGTAGTTCGATCCATCTCCCAAATCGGGGGGTGGAATGTCCCCACGAGCCGCACGCTCCCACATCTCCATCCGCCTCTCCAACTGTGCGAGGCGAGTAATAATGGCCTCCTGTTGCACAAGAATAGTTGCCTGTCCCTGTAAGAGTTGTTACTCGCTCTGCTCGATCCCGTCGAGTCGCTAAAACAGACGCTCCTGATGCTGGCGAAGCTCAGCAATATATGATGGAGGATCCACGGAAGGGGATCGACATCGAGAGAAAGCTCGAGGAGGCATACAGAAACGACTCAGAGAAAACCGAGGATCAAGGGAAGGATCGGAGGAAGGAGCAGAAGGTGAAGTCTGAGAAGGTCCAGTGGAGATGGGTGGAGCCTCAGGCTGGGATGGCTCCGCCGGATCAAGCTGCTGCTCCTGCACATGACGACTCTGTATGGCCTCCTGGGTAAGCTCCATTCTAGCAATGATGGTGTGATTGATAATGATGGGCTTGTGAATTTTATCAGAGGGACTGACAATGCCAATAGCATCAGTAAATTGGCATATGAGATGCCCAAAAGAAAGAATGGAGGATTTTTCATCATCATGTAAAATAACATGTTGAATAATAAACATGATCCGGGATGGTAGGCAAAGGGAATGACCCTGACCAACTCGATAGAGCAGACGAAACATGGTTTCAGTGACATCCGCCTTGTTGCTCTTTCTGGGATACACATTTTGGAAGAATAGGTTGTGAAGTATACGATAATCTATAGCATGGAGGACGCCCGAAGCGCACCTCCGACCCACTTAAGCGACCCACTACCACATAGAAATTAGGCAATGACTTCATTAGGTTTAGGTCCTAGAGTGGAAAAATCAACAGGAGACTCATCAACAATCGGTATGCCAATGAATTAAGAGATGGAGTTCAAAGTAAAGACGCACACCCGGTCACCAACCTCAACTTTAAAAGAGGGGGGAGAGGTCGTGACATGAACACAGGAGGAATAGAACCTCCTAACTACCTCAAACTGGACAGGGCCACCCATGTGGAGTACGGGAGCCCAATTGATGGCTTTCAGCATGGAAATGACATTATATTTGGTCAAGTCATTCAAATTTTTGGACTTTTCACACACCACCTCTTTATCCTGAAAGTCATCCCAATGGGTGAGATGGGATGAGACATTTTGACCCAAGGATTGAGATTGAGTTGGGGGAATGGAAGATGAGGCAGCCCCTTGCCCTTTTGATAGGGTTTTCTTTAATTTTAAAGGGCGAGGATGAGGTTTAGCTTTTGCCTTGGACCGACCACTCCACCTCGAGGGGAGCTCATCTTCACTCTCTTGGGAAGACATTGGAGGCACAATAAACCACCCTAAATCACTCCTAGATTTCAAAGGAAAGGATTTATCAAAGAAATATGGGAGTGAATCCCTTACCTGTGGAATGAGAGTGGTGCAGAGCAATGTAGATGAGGTTGGAACCTCCAATCTTGGCAAGAATTACCTTGGGATGCTAGGAGATGGCAAGAGGAGAAGTTGGAGCACCAAGTGTAGGTGAGAAATGGAGAAATGAGGGACTCAAATGAGGTCCAGATGCTTATAAAGGTCCCCCACGGACGGACGGTCGTATGGAGTTGACCGGTCTAGGTTTGCCCGACTGGGCTTGACCGGTCGGATGGCTTGAAATGCTGTGTCCAGACAGGTCTTTTGGTAGCCCGACCGGTCTTGACCAGTCGGCTGACCGGTCGGTCAGCTGTTTTGGCAGAAACAGGTGGTTGATGCACAGGTTATATCTTACAGATGGGCTGGCCTTTAGATAGATCCTAATCTTTTAATCCGAATATCCTTTTATTGAGGATGCAGGACCCATACTCATGGTGTCCCAAAATAACTAACCCGACGCAAAATGAGGGACCCTTAAAGGTCTAGATTTAACGATGCAAGACAAAAAAAATTGGGACTATGTTCCTGGATATTCTTAGAGAGCAACGAGAAAAGAGGCAAAGGTCCTCAGATATACCTATAAAGGTCAGATAGAAAGGCTTAATCCTCAGATATTACCTGCAAAACATACAATTGTGAGATGAATTATACACACCCAACACCAATGGACTTCTGGAGGTTCGCAAAGTGAACTGAGTCCAAGGGTTTCGTTAGGATGTCGGCTAGCTGATTCTCGGTAGGCACATGTTCGAGAGATACTATTTGATCTTCAACCAATTCTCGGATAAAGTGATGCCTAATATCAATATGCTTTGTGCGTGAATGTTGGACTGGGTTTTTTGAAATGTTAATAGCACTGGTATTATCGCAAAATAAGGTCATAGTGCCTTGATTAATCCCGTAATCCAACAAAGTTTGCTTCATCCATAGTAATTGAGCACAACAACTGCCGGCAGCAATATATTCTGCCTCTGCTGTAGATAAAGAAATGGAGTTTTGTTTCTTACTATGCCACGCCACAAGGCAATTTCCAACATAAAAGCACCCACCACTTGTTGATTTACGATCATCCATGTTACCAGCCCAATCGGCATCTGAATACCCCGCAATGTCTGTGGAAGAATCAAATAGGTACCAAAGACCGTATTCGGTGGTGCATCTTACAAACTGAATGATACGCTTAACAGCGATGAGGTGAGATTCTTTGGGATCAGCTTGAAACCGAGCACATGCACCTATACTAAATGCAATATCTGGTCTACTAGCAGTGAGATAAAGAAGACTACCAATCATGCTTCTATAAAGATGTTGATCTACACTTTTCCCTGCCAGATCTTTCGATAGTTTAACAGTGGTGCTCATAGGTGTAGTGTATGATCGACCAAAGTCTAAGCCAAATCTCTTAACAAGATCTTTAGCATACTTGGATTGGGTAATGAATATTCCTTATGCAAGTTGTTTTACTTGTAACCCTAGAAACATGTTAAGTTCTCCTACTATACTCGTTTCAAATTCGGATGTCATTAATGTAGCAAAGGAGATGGACATTTTCTCACATGTGGATCCAAAAACAATGTCATCCACATAAATCTGGGCAATCAACACGGAATTCTCGGCTTCTCTTATAAAGAGAGTTTTGTCAACACTCCCCCTAGCAAAATCATGGTTTATAAGAAAGTGAATTAGGCATTCATACCATGCACGGGGAGCTTACTTGAGTCCGTAAAGAGCATTTTTCAATCGGTATACTTTGTGAGGATATTTAGGATCAATGAATCCTTTTGATTGTTCGACATACACTTCCTCATCAAGAATAACATTCAAGAAGGCACTTTTTACATCCATTTGAAATAGTTTGAACTTTAAAGCACAAGCAACAGCCATAAGAATTCTAATAGACTCGAGTATAGCTACAGGGGCAAATGTTTCATCAAAATCAATACCTTCAATTTGTAAATATCCCTGAGCAACTAATCGAGCCTTATTTCGTATTACATTCCCGATTCATCAGATTTATTCTTAAAAATCCATTTGGTTCCAGTAACATTTTTCCTTTCAGGCCTGTCGACCAGATACCAAACCTCATTTCTGATGAATTGTTGAAGCTCTTCTTGCATTGTAAGGATCCAGAATTCATCGTTTAGAGCTTCGTCAGCATTTTTCGGTTCTATTTTAGAAGTGAAACATAGGTGATTGTTAACTGCCTCCAACTGTCTCCTGGTTTTAACACCAGCGTTAGGATCCCCAATGATTTGATTGAGGGGGTGATCCTTGACAACTTGTACATCACTAGGAGTAGTGGAGCATTTGGAGATGAGGGTTATTTATCAGATTTGCATATCTCGCATATACCCTCATCTTCTTCTTCATCACCTGGAGACACTGATTCATCTAATTTATCATCTATAGTCACATTGATTGACTCTTGAACTGATGAGGTTCTAATATTGTAGACACAAAAGGCTCTACTATTTAATGAGTACCCTAAGAAGATAACCTCATCACTCTTGGAGTCAAACTTTTCCAAATTTTCACAGTCTCTTAGAATATAACATATACTACCAAAGACCTTAAAGTATTTCACATTTGGTGTCTTTCTACACCACATTAAAGTATTTCACATTTGGTGTCTTTCTACACCACATTAAAGTATTTCACATTTGGTGTCTTTCTACACCACAATTCATAAGCAGTTTTGTTTAAACCTGCTCTCAAATAAACTCGATTTATAATATAGCAGGCAGTGTTTACTGCTTTGGCCCACAGATTTTTCACGAGGTTCTTATTATTAAGCATAGTTGTGGCCATATCCAACAATACTTGATTCTTTCTTTCAGCAACCCCATTTTGTTGAGGTGTTTTGGGTGCTGAGAACTCATGGCAAATACCCAATTCATCACACAATTCCTTCAAACGATGATCTTCAAATTCACCGCCGTGATCACTCCTGATTCTGGCTACCATGTATCCTTTCTCATTTTGAAGTCGCTTCACTAGTTTTTGGAATTTTTCAAATGTCTCAGATTTTTCTCTTAGGAAGGCGACCCATGTGAATCTAGAGTAATCATCAACGACTACAAACAAGTATCATTGTCCACCTTGGCTAAGTACCCTGGTAGGACTAACTAGGTCCATGTGTAGTAGTTCAAATGGTTTTGATGTGACCAGGATAGAGGTTCTCTTGTGTGCAACCTTGATTTGTTTACCTTTTTTGCAAGCGATGCACACAGCATTAGGTCTTTTACCTATCTTAGGTAGACCTCTCACCAATTTTTTCTGACTCAGTTTAAATAGATTTCTATAATGAACATGACTGAGTCGATGGTGCCACAGTTCTGTTTCATCCTTAATGGCCACGTGACACATGGTGGAGGAGCTTGGATTGTTGTGATTTTCAATGACATAGCAGTTATCTCCTGTGCGTAGACCTTTCATGACTAATTTTTCTATGGAGTTCAGGATCTTGCACATATCTTTGGAGAAGCTTACTGAGTGCTCTTCATCACAAATTTGTGAGATACTCAGAAGGTTGTGTTTAAGACCATCAACATAAAGCACATTTTCAATTTCGGGCAAACCTGGCCCAGTTATGGTTCCTTTACCAATGATTTTAGCCATGCTGCTATCACCAAATGTGACAGACCCACCATCAAATTCGTCATATGCACAAAATTGAGATCTATCACCTGTCATGTGTCTAGAACAACCACTATCCAAGTACCATCTATGGGTATTCCTAGCTTTTAAGGCGGTATGAATGACCAAACACTTGTTCTTAACTACCCATTTAGTTGTTGTCCTTTTATGAGTGGTATTCTTATGGTGAGATTCTCTAGTTTTCTTGGGAGAAGCAGATTTTCCTTTTTTCACGCAAGAGAAGAGCAGTTTTCAAATTCAGCATTTTGACTTGCTCCAACAGTTCATCCATCCTCTTGTCCTTCCTAGGATGTGTAGGATAATTCTTTCTTATGTTTCCTCTTTTTGGTGAAGTATGCATAGGAGGATTCCAATTGGCTTGCACATTTTTCTTGGTAGGTACAAATTTTCCTTTCAAGTTTCTGACCAGATTTTTGAAAACCATGCATTCAAACATTTTTGAAAACCATGCATTCAAACTTTAGGTGGCCAATGTCACCACAAGCATGGCAAACAGGAGATGCTTTGGTTTTACTCCCCGATGCACCATGATCTTTTCTTACCATCGGATGGACTGAGGTAGTTTTTGAAGAGTGACTGTCATAGCCCAAACCTCTTCTATCCATTGGTGATCTTACAACACCTAAGAGTTTGTTAAGGTTTTTTTCTCCTTGAGTGAAACGTCTTCTGGAGTCAACAACTTGACACTTAAGACGATCAATTTCAGTGTTCGCCTCTTTGAGTTCTTTCTCAAGTCTAGCATGCTTATCGAGGGATTCACCACTCATGAATTTTTTCTTTTCTTGTTCAAGCTCATCATTCTTCCTTTTCAATTCTTCTAGATCTTGACCCATCTTTTGATTCTCAATTTTCAATCCATTAAGACTTTTTGTCAATTTATCATTTTCAGCCTTCATTTGGCCCAACTTTTTAATGGTATTCATATTTTCAATGTATAGTTAGTTATATACCTCCTGAAGGCCTTCATCCTCATCCTCATCATCACTTAAGGAATCATTTTCAGTGTTAGAGGATTCATGATTATCAATATCTTCGGTGATCTTTGCAATGGGCTCAATTTGAGGCACAATATCAGTGATGGAAGCCAGTAAAATTATGATTGAGCCTTGTTCCTCATCACTTTGGTATATGTTTGATTTTGATTCAGATTCTTCAGTTTCATCCCATGTAGCCGCCATTGCCTTTTTCTTGGTCTTTTTATCAGTGCACTCAGATGCACTGTGACCAAATCCTCTACACTTGTAACATTGAGAATCTTTTAACTTAAAAAAATTTCCTTTGTTGTTCTTACAGTCAAAAGGTTTACCCTTCTGGTAAGGTTTCCTTCTAGACGTAGTTCCCCTAGTTTTGAAGAATTTTTGAAATTTCTTGGCCATAAGTGTTATTTCTTCTATGTCTGGATCTTCTTCATTTTCATATTCAGAATCTTGTTTCTTGTGAGAAGATTTCAGGGTTGTACTTTTGGATTTGGAGGGAGTTTTGAAATGTAACTTATGGGTTTGAAGGGACCCTAGTAATTCTTCAACTTTCATGGTATCTAGGCCCCGACATTCTTCTAAAGTAATAACTTTGGTAGAGAACCGTTCCGGAAGGGATCTCAGAATTTTCCTACACAATCTATTCTCCGGAACAGGTTCCCCCAAACCCCACATGTCATTTGTGATCTTGTTCAGTCTGGTATTAAAGTCCATAAATGTTTCATGCTCCTCCATTTTTATGTTTTCGAATTGTGTAGTGAGGCGCTAAAGTTTTAAGCGTTTGACAATGCTTGTTCCTTCATGTGTAACTTCAAGAATATCCCATGCCTGCTTACTGGTTGTGCAATTTTGAATCCGACCAAATTCATCTTTAGACACTAAACAAAAAATGGCATTAAGGCCTTTGGCATTATGAACACGTTGAGCTTTATGATAATCTGTCCACATAGCCTTCTCTCTTGGCCTGAGGACATCCGGTTCACCTTCCTTACATATAATATCCATTGGGGGTTTATATCGAATATCAACCATGTCCCTAACGTCCGAATCAATGGATTCTAAAAAGATGCGCATTCGGGCTTTTCAATATGGATAGTTTGAACCATCAAAGAAGGGAGGTTCAATAACGGATGTAGAGTCCTCTCTAGACATATTTTCAAGTTCTCTAAGGATCTTACTCCGAGTTTTTAAACCTAAGCGGAGGAACTCGCTCTGATACCAATTGAAATTGCAGTTTTACCGCTTGTAGAGATACTCAGAGATATGCCTAATGTCCTAGAGGGGGGTGAATAGGACTTTTTGAATTTCCAATTACAATTTAAGACTGAATCAAGTCAATCTTATCAACTATGATTATCACAATAACATTCAAGGCAAATATATAGTTAAGTTGCAAGAAAAGACTATCATAGGCATTTCATCAAACAGTTAGCATTCATGATTGACTAAACTATTCAACACATAGCAATCATTCAATATCACAATGCACAACGATTTATAGTGGTTCAGTTTCCCTACTTCACTCCCGGTTCACGATCTCAACCTATGAGAACACCGGATTTCACTATAGTTGTGATTTTAAATCAGGTTAACCATCAACCTTAACATCCTTTGATCTAGGACCACGTTTACCATCTGTCGATGGCTCAATCTAGGGACTTGACGAGTTTGGATCTCAAAACTCTCACCAATCTTAATCCAAGGACGGCCACGTACACTCCCGCCGGAGTTTCCCAATCCAAGGAATAGTGATTTAATAAATGGACTCTCAAATACTAGACATACCTAGACGATTGAGCCCCGATTCAATGCCTTTGATGAGTAGCTTCATCTCCATGTGCTTCAGCTTCTCTTTGTGCTCCCAAGATCAGCTACCGATGCAAATAATGTGTGTATGATTATGCCGGGTAGTTAGGAGAGAGATGATCAAGTTCCTCTTGCCTATTCAATGCAATGGTTCTGAGGGAACTACCAAACTTCAGCATTCAATGGCTATAAAAGACCTCATAAAGATATTTCGAAGGTAGGTCCGCCATGAATGCAAATCTTGAGTTTATAATTCAAACCGAGCTTTGAATACTCAATGACAAGCCATTAATGGGTAGGTTTGAATGATGAACTCAAGGGAGTTAAGAGTAAGGAGGGTAGAAAGATGTGAGTAAAGACTCTCACTTGGCTCTTGATGGGTGTTGAATGCATACCAAGAAAGCCTCTGAAATATGGCTTTATAAAGCCCCAAATGATGGCCCCAACAGATAAAAAACAGTCACACTTGACCTGTCATAGAGAGACCTCAACCGGTCGAACAGGTCAGTCGTAATTCAAAATGCTGGACATCATTTGGGTCTGTCCAACCAGTCAAGACCGGTCAGATAAGCTTGCTGGACTCACTGATACATGCAGTCCGACCGGTCAAGACCGGTCGGCTACCTTCCTGGTGCAATGCAGCACAACTTCTGGACAAAATTTGAGCTTCAGGCCGACCGGTCAGCTGTCCAGCTATTTTAATTCCAGCAAGGCTACTGGACATATTTTCCAATGCAGACCGACCGGTCAAGACCGGTTAGCTGTCTTGTCAGTATACATACAGAGTTGCTGCTGGATTGGTCTGATATGCTGCCCGACCGGTCAAGACCAGTCGGCTGTGTTGCCTCATATACTACAGCAAGCTTGCTGACCATTTTCGTAGTGCCTAACCAACCGATCAAGACCGGTCGGCTGCCTATTCAGCAAGGCTAAATTATAACGAAGTGGCTGCTGGAAAGGGGAAGGGTCAATCCGACCGGTCATGACAGGTCGGCTACCTTAGAGGTTCTTCAACACAGCAGCAAACCACTTCAATGTACCGTCTGATTAGTCCAGACCAGTCGGCAACCTTATAACATGGCATCTCAGCTGAATTTTCAGCATGAAGTGATGGTGCACAGGGTCCAAAGATTGGACAATGTTTTCTATTATGATATTAGCACCTGCCATGAACGTATAAGTCTAATCAACTTGCGCTATAGGGTCGAGAAGGAATGGGTTGAGATAGGTCGGTAATTACGCCATTCATTGATATTTTGGGTTTCCTAAGGTCGATCTATATGAAACTTATCTGGGATCTTGTTTCTGCTTGAGATTGAGCAAGGGAAGAAGCATAATCTTCAAATCTTGAGCTTAAAATCTTCGACCGGGGCTCACACGACAAGACGTGACCAACCAACACGTCAATTGACAAAATAAAGTGTACTAACACTTCCCACAATTATAGCATTTTGGCTCTTTTGATCTTCTGAAGGATTTACCTGTATGGTTCTTATGATCAAAATGCCTTCCTTCCTTGTGGTGGCTCTTATTTTTGAAGAATTTCTGAAATTTCTTAGCCATAAGAGACATTTCTTCTATGTCTATTTCCTCATCATCATTTTATTTAGAAGTGTGTGCTTTGTGAGAGGTTTTCAAGACTGAATATTTGAATTTTGTGGGAGGTTTAAAATGAAGCTCATGAGTTTGAAGGGATCCTAGAAGTTCTTCAACCTTCATAGTGTCTAGGTTCCTTCACTCTTCTAGAGCAACAACTTTAGATGAGAAGCGTTCTGGTAGAGATCTTAAGATTTTCCTACAAATTTTGCTATCCAGAACCTTCTCTCATAGTCCACACATGTCATTGGTGATGCTATTTAGATGTGTGAAAAATTGCATGAAGGTTTCATCCTCCTCCATTTTGATATTCTCAAATTGTGTTGTAAGGAGTTGGAGTTTAGATCTTTTGACTATGCTTGTTCCTTCATGAGTTACTTCTAGAAAGTCCCATGCTTCCTTACTAGTTTAACAGTTTTAAATGCGAGCAAATTTATTTCTAGAGACTGAACAGAAAATGGCATTCAAGCCTTTAACATTGGAAACACGTTGAGCTTTATCAAAATCAGTCCACATCGCCTTCTCTCTTGGTCTAAGCACATCCGGTTCACCTTCCTTTCTTATGGTATCCATTGGGACTTTATAACCAAATTCAACCATGTCCCATACATCCGAATCGATGGATTCTAAAAAGATGCGCATTTGAGTTTTCCAATATGGATAGTTGGATCCATTGAAGAATGGTGGCTTGGTGATAAAAGTGGAGTCTTCCATAGACATATTTTCAAGCTTACTCTAAGATCAACCTTTAGGCGGTTAAGCCCTTATAGAGGAACCCGCTCTGACACCAATTGAAATTGCGGTTTTACTACTAGTGAGATAAGCTTGAAGGTATGCTTATGTCAAAGAAGGGGGGGTGAATAGGACTTTTTAATTTTTCTTGCAAATTCAAAAGCTGAATAACACTAATACTATAATTTAACAATTGAGTACACGTAAATGACAGCAATTGATCACCCAAGATCTAACTCGATTGACAACTATTCTAAGAGAAGCATTTAGTCAAACAGTTCATATGCATACTTGTATTAATCATTCAAAGATGGCATATGAGCATTTTATCAAACACAAGATGGGCATAAAGTTAAGCACTTATAAGATTGATCAACAAGGAACAATAATAGACAAAATGCATTCACCACATTACACACGATGTATAATGGTTCGACGATAAGTCTACTCCACTCCCAGTTCAAGTACCCAACTCCTTTGAGTACAACGGCATTCACTATCGGAGGTTTTAAATAAGGTTCACCTCTCAACATTTACAACCTACATAAGGTTAATACCTACACAAGGACTCCTCAACTCTTACACAAGGACACGCACAGTATTCTCTCGTGTCAGAGGCCTACGCAAGGACTTACACGACCTACTCAAGGACAACTCCGAGATTGGGTCACAATCTCTAGACCCCAATCTCAACAAGAAGGGAGAATCAAACAATGGACTCTATAAGCTTAAACACTTACAAGAGATGACCCCGATTCAGCGTCGTTGAGTAACTTTAGCTTCCACGAATGCTTTAGCTCCTCTCCAAGCTCCCACGATCAGCTACCAATGCATATGATTATCCTAGACTAATGTCGGGTAGGTGGGAGAAGGTATTGATGTTCCATATGCCTATTACAATGCCAATGGTTAATGAAGGAACAATCAATCTAATCATTCAATGGCTATAAATGACTTTAAGATGAAGATTCAATGATAGGGACAGCCATGAATGCCATGCTTGAGTTCATTGTTCAAATCGAGCTTTGAATACTCAATATAGTGCCATTAATGTCTAGGTTTGAAGGATGAACTCAAGACTATGATGAGCAAAAGAGATTTAGATGAAGGTCTTAATTTCCTCTCTTAATGCTCTAAATGGGTGTGCAAGTAATGCCCTCAAAACCCTCGAAATATGCCTTTATAGGCTCCAAGAATCAGGCTCCAACGAATAGAAAACGGTAACGTTTGACCTGTCTAAGACCCCTCAAGACCGGTCTTAGTTAAGCCTCTAACCGGTCTTCCTTAATGAAGAGCAGCCCCTTGGTCTCTGGACGTTTTTGGTCCATTTGTAACCGGTCATGCGATCGATCTTGGAAGGTCAACAACGGGTCTTGGGAGGTCAGTGACCGGTCTCCCCTACAAACCAATTTCTCCCAAATGTTGCTAGACAATTTTTGTCCAAATACGACCGGTCGTGCGACCAGTCCTAGGAGTCCAACGACCGGTCCTTAGACCGGTCTTAAGGAAGACAGATGAGATTTTCATAAAAATACTTGTTGTCTTAATCCCTGCTTCAGTCGACCAGTCGACCGACCTATCGTCAGGCTTTAATTTTATGGTCTGAAATGAGGTGAACTCCATCGCTTTTAACAGTGCACATAGAGATGGTTTTCCTACCTTTTCAACTGATTGGCACCTACATAATGGAGGTCCAAGACTGATCATCTAGACCTTAAGTCCGTGGATCAACTGGCAAACATAAAGTGCGATTTGAATGCCATGGACTTGGATGTTTAGGATCCTATAGGTTGTCTATATGCAACTTACCTTCCGAGCTTGATTTGGCTTGAACTTGAGTGCAGGAAAGCTGCTTTGGTCTTCAAGTCTTGGGTCCTCAATCTTCGTCGGGGCTCACAAGACTTGACTGACTCAACGATCACGCAATTAACAATACAATGCACAAATCAATGCACTAACAATCTCCCCCTTAGTCAATTACGTGACAAAACCCATACTAAGACAATTCATGATCTCCGTATCATGAATATCCCAAAACAGAATTACAATTACACCCAATTACATGTCAAAACAAATTTACATTTAAAACTTTACAAAGTAACATGTACAAACTCGAAATGTCTTCAATTTCTCCCCCTCAACATCTGCACCTGAGAAACCCTGCAAAACTATATAAATCAGCTTCTTGGTGGGATATAGTTCTCTCCCTTTTTGTCAGTCATTGACAAAGGTTAGCTTAAAAAAATTTTCCTATAAGAGCAGCGAAGCTAAACCATGATTTGGGAGAGATAGATCATGAAAAATATGGGAGAATAGAAGTGATGGAAGAGAAGAATGAGAAAAAGAAAGGAATCTCACCAAAATCATCTTGTGAGAAATTGGGGAGAAATTGGCTTGATGATGTGGAAAAAGCTCTATAAGATTTTCAAGAGAAAGAAAAAAAGAATTGACTTGGTCAAACATTGATCTCAACCATCCAAAGTCATGGCCGGATGATCTGAATCATTTTTAGACAACACCAAGAATTTCTCGAGAAAAAAAATCTCAAAAAAAATATGTTACCCCAATCTGTACATAATTTTTTGTCCGAAACCTTAAACTACATCGGGATCAAGATCCCGAGGGATTTCATAATAAAAAATCGTCATTAGATCTCAACCGATCAAGAAAGGGGTCAGATAGACCAGATCTTTTGAAAAATTTAAAAAAAATGTGTCGTGTTTGCATATACATAATTTCGGGTCCGAAGACCTTAAACTACACCGGGATTAATTTCTCAAGGGACTTTTCCTGCTTTCAACCAAAAATCGACATCGACCTCGACCGCTCGGATTAAGTTTCGATAGTCTGGATCTTTTAAAAAAAAATCACAAAAAGAATGTATTTTCAGCTTGTACATAATTTTGGGTCCAAAGACCTTAAACTACGCTGGGATTAATTTCTCGGGGGACTTTTCTTGCTTTCAACCAAAAACTGGCATCGACCTCAGTCGCTCGGATCAAGGTTCGATAACCCAAATCATTTCAAAAATACCAAAATGATTTAAAGATTTTCATAAAAACTAGTATCAATCTCGATCACTCAAGTTGAAGTTTGGAACTTTCTCAAAACAAAAAAAATTCACCATTAATTTTAACTGCGCAAATCTATCCCCAGCGGTCCGAAGACCTAAAACTACACTGGGATTAACTTCTCGGGGGCTTTTTTTTCCAACCTGTCCAGGACATGGCTGTCACTTGATCGTACGGGAGTCCGGAATCTTCTAAAAAGGTAGGGGCTGAGGCGGGCAGAACTCAGCTACCCTGTTCGTGTTGAACGCACCATGATAGACAACCTTGATTTGGAAGTCGCTGTTGAATTTGACAGATGTTCCCTATTCCTAAAACTCATGAAAGGGATTAAGGCAATTGGGAGGTGAAGTGCACCCTCACGAAATTGTGAGCAGCATAAGACCCCAAACTGGATTGACAAAGGAAAATGTGAGTGTTAGAACTAAAAAAATCATGTTCGTCAGCAGTCTTTTTCCTGTGTTTTATTATTCTGGGGGAATTCAGAGTATAGAGACATTCATGGACAATCACAAGCAATCATTAACTGTACACAAGAGAGATATCGCAAGGCAAATTTTATTCCAGAGATTCTGAGATCTTTTACATTCCAGGTTGTGATACTGGTCACGAGCCTTTAATTACATCAACGATTGATCACCCTTGATTGGAAGGCAAAAGACTAATCCGCCGGGGATTATGGTCTTGAGTTCATGGTCGTATAGACCTTTGTTTTCTTGTTATGGACTGAGCCACATTTCTTAGACAAGCCAGGATATCTGTGTCCCATTTTCTTTCGGATTGTCCAGGTTGAGAGACTGTCAAGATTCAAGTGGTGCAACTCTGGGCTCGCGCCTGTTACTGTGAACAGGTGACCGCTGGAATACACGAACCTCAAATGTTGGTCGGCATAACCCAAGGCCCGCGTTCGTATTTTTATGATGGGTGACCTTAGGAGAGCACTCCGCAACGTTCCCGAACGAGGTTTTTAATCGAGTGGTACAAATCTGAGCCAACGCCTGTTACTGTGAATAGGTGACCGTTGGAATACACGAACATCGAAATATTGGTCGGCATAACCGAAAGCCCGCACCTGTTACTGTGAACAGGTGACCTTAGGAAAGCAATCCGCAACTACCTCATCAGCTCAACCGACGGACCCGTTGTCGATGGGTAGGGCATCGACTGTCTTCTTCATGATGGCAATCCATAGTAGGATGTTTCAAGCTTAGTTAGAACTCTTTTGTTTGTAGTTTCTCGTGGTAACCATAACCCCTTAGGTTTAGCCTCGAACCTTTATCCGGGATGAATGGAGCTTTGAACAGTAAAGTAAATGTGTTTCTTCTGGAGTCGGGAGACTCGTCTTCGAGAACACTCTTTCTTTTGAGTATTTTCAATGACCTATTTGAGATCAAATAGGCTTTATTGAGCCAAGATCCTTTGGGGATTCAAATTCAATAGGCTGGATCGGCTGTTTTCGACGCCCCGGAAATGGCTAAATATCAGGTCCGATGGGTGCCCATTCATGCCAATTTCTGATGAATGATGGGGATCGGTGCCCCATAAATGTTTAACTCAGCTGTTTGATAGCCTGAGCATTTTAGCTTTGCCTCAGCGTCTTTGAGATCGCGGTTGATTTCATTTGGCATTAGTCAATTTTCGGGCCAACAAGGCACTTCCCAGGGTTGAAAATGACTAAGTAGTGGGCCTGTCTGCGGTCTAATCGGGGTATTCGGTGAATATTATCGATAACCATCTTTGAACAGGGGTGGATTATGTCCACGAAGATCGCGGTGCGATCGCATTTCGATTTGCTTAGCATAAGTCGATTTCCAAGCCGACAGGGCACTTCCTAGGGCTGAAAATGACTAAGTAGTGGACCTGTTTGCGGTCTGATCAGGGAAATCATGGATATCATCGATGAACGTCTTTGAACAGGGGTGGATTATGTCCATTAGGTTCGCGGTGCGATCGCGTTTCGATTCGCTTAGCATAAGTCGATTTCCAAGCCGATAGGGCACTTCCCATGGCTGAAAATGACTAAGTAGCGGACCTGTTTGCGGTCTGATCAGGGAAATCGGTGGATATCATCGATGACCATCTTTGAACAGGGGTGTTTTATGTCCACGAGGATCGTGGTGCGATCAAGTTTCGATTTTCTTAGCATAGGTCGATTTTCGAGCCGATAGGGCACTTCCCAGGGTTGAAAACGACTAAGTAGCGGACCTGTTTGCGGTCTGATCAGGGAAATCGGTAGATATCATCGATGACCATCATTGAATAGGGGTGGATTATGTCCATGAGGATCCCGATGCGATCACGTTCCGATTTTCTTAGCATAGGTCGATTTCCGAGCAGACAGGGCACTTCCCAGGGCTGAAAACGACTAAGTAGCGGGCCTGCTGATCGCTTGATTAGGTATTCAAAGGTCTTGAAATTGGATAACCTCGTCACAGTGCATGATTATGGTGTATCATGTTATGTAGAAGAAAAGTTTCCCTCTCGGGCTCGGTCCAATTCTGCCCGATTCTTCTCTGTTTCGGCCATTTTCGGCTCTTTTGGAGGGATTTTCGGAGTTGCCAAATTGGCTAAGTGTTGGTCATTTTGGATCAAAACACTTATTTGGGTCATTTATCATTGACCGTTGGAGAATCTGATCCGGGGCATGGATAAATCTCATCGAGATGCATCCGGGAGAAGCAGATTGATCGAAATCCAATCCCGGACGAAAGCGGGCCGCACGATGGAAGGTCCACCCCTCCAACCAGCGTCCAGGCGCATGGGGGGGTGGTACAGGCGCATGTGGGGCTGCACCAGCTGGTAGGCGCATGTGGTTCAGAGGTAGGCGCATGTGCCCCTTTTTTTATAAAAAAACGGAGGGGATCAAAGTCCCGGGCGCATGTCTCACTGCACATGCGCCTAGGCTCAAATAGTGGGTGCATGTCCCTTTGGGACTTGGTGATTTTCAAGTTTTTTCGGTGAGAAAAAGCCAGCGTATATGCTGGGAAAGCCGGCGCATGTGGGGAAAAGCCGGTGCATGTGGCCCAGCACTTAAAAAAATTCAGGATTTCCTTCTGCACTTGGGATTCCGACGAGAAAATCCCTTTCTTGCGAGGGATTCCGGTGAGGGAATCCACTCCGGCCAAGGCATCAGGCAAGGGCTAACGGAGCGGGCACATGTACATCTTGCGTCGCTCTGAGGTCGGAAGAAGATGATTTCGTTCTAATGTCATGAAGTGATCTTGCTATTTATAGGGGTGGAATCGGGTTTGGGTCTGGCCCGGCGGGTATTTCCCGGCGCATGTGCTGGGAAAGCCGGCGCATGTGGCAAGAAAATCCAAGCGCATGTGGCAAGAACAAGCCGGGGGCATGTCCGACTGCAGGGTCCGGGCGCATGTCCTTTTCCGGCGCATGTTCCGGCGCTTTCTGGAAAAGTGTTCGAATCGGTTCCTTTCATACATAGGGTGTAAGACCCATACCCCAATTAACTGACCGTACATTTAGTTTTCAATGCCGGTACGTCCAGGACTGACCAAATCAACAATCTCTTATCACGACCCTGATTTAGTATCGTAACGACCCAAGATTTGTACCCTTGCGACCGCGCGGGCGCCACGATTCCAACGCCGCGCGGCATGCTCCGTTTCGATAACCAGTTTGAAAGATGCATTCATGTGTGTAAATCAAGGTGGGTCACGCTACATATGTACAGCGTGGGCCCCACTTGCACAAATCCCAAGGTTGTCTCATCAATCAATCAAATATCCCATCAATCAATCAAGCATCATATCAATCAATCAAATGTCCCATCAATTAATCACTCTCTCCCCAAAAGTCAACTAAGCCCATACCTAAGCCACTCCCCCTCATAAATGCTCCATTTCATTTATACCCCCACCTTTCAAAATTCCATCCATATCCTCAAATCCCCTACCACAAAAGAGGCATACGTATGGCCTTCCCATTTCCATTTTCAAGAGAGAGAGAGAGAGAGAGAGAGAGAGAGAGAAGATTAAGAAAAGAAGAGATTTAAAGAAAGAGTATTTGTGAGCTTATGTGATCAGAGGAGGAGATCCACCCCCATCAAGCCGTCCGATCGACTATCCGACCCAATCCGACCGTTCAACGTCATTGTGAGTGCATCCCTTTCCCCTAGGTTTCATGTAGAATCAAGGGATCGAGTGAGGCCCACCATTTTGATAGTGTGGATGTCACTTGAATTACTTATTTTAAGGAGAAGCGTGGGCCACATATGTGGACCCCACCTAAGTGTAGTGCATCCACGCACTTCAACCATCTTGCTGGATCATTGAGGACAAAAGTCCAAGAAGAGGCTTGTTTAACGTGGAAGTCTACGTTGTTTTATTTACATTGTTTATGCATTTTGAGAGGCCATACTTGCGGACCCCACCTTGATGCATGTGTCTAATCCATGCCATCCATTTGTTTTCCTATGCCATTTTAGGCATTGGCCACAAAAATCAGCCGAATCTAAATTTCAGGTGGGCCACACCATAGAAAATAGTAGTAACAATGGTGGCTATTGTTAGAACCTTTTTAAGCCCACCATGATGGTTTTACAACACGAAAACTGACCAAGCCAGGGCTTATTAGACCAACCATTAGCTGGTCTACATGGTGGATGGACTGGATTTCTCTAATGGACCCCACCCCTCTTGTTTATTCAAAAATAAACTATAAATAGTAAAGAAGTAAAGAACGTAAGAAAACAAAAGTTGCTGGAGTGTGACGTAAAGTGATTTTTGGGCTTGGAAATGGCCCCACCTGTGGGAACCACTATGTTATATGCACGCCGTCCATCGATCTCTCCATATCATTTTAAGCAAAGGGCCGAAAAATGAAGAAGATCCAGATCTCAAGTGGGCCGTGCCGGAAGAAACAATATAGACTGTTGAAACCCTTCCAAGGCCCACTCTAATGTTTCTGTACAACAAAACCTACCCAAATCAGGGCTCGTTAGGCCCACATTAAGCTGGCTAATCTGATGGATGAATTGAATTTCCCATGTGGGCCCCACCATGTAGGGAAAATAAAAAAAAAGAGAAAAGAAAAGAGAAAAAACAAAGAAAGAAACCACTGGACAGACAGCGCCCAGAGGACGCTGCTGCCCAGCAGCGTGAGGGCGGAAGCCCCTTTGGGCGTTAACAGAGGGCCCCACTTGGGGACCCCACCATGATGTATTGGTTTTATCCAAACCGTCCATCTGCTTTTCCAGATCATTTTAGGACATGGGCCCAAGAATGAGGTATATCCAAGTCTCAGGTGGGCCACACCACAGAGAACAGTGGGAATAGTGACGACCACCATTGAAACTTCCCAGGGCCCATCTGCGATGTTTATTTGCCACCCTATCTGGGCAAGGTCACACGTGACCTACTCTCTGGCCACGCGTGGCTAGGATGAAGGCAGAATACAAATATTAACTTGATCTGGAACTCGTGGGGACCACACAGTGGGCGCTGCCTGGCAGCGTGCCAAGGTATGCTGTC
The DNA here is from genome assembly GCA_003013855.2 of Liriodendron chinense. Classification (NCBI taxonomy): domain Eukaryota; kingdom Viridiplantae; phylum Streptophyta; class Magnoliopsida; order Magnoliales; family Magnoliaceae; genus Liriodendron; species Liriodendron chinense. Next base: position 36,479 of record PVNU02001229.1, on the reverse strand, counting down.
CAAGCAGGGCCCAAGTCGTGTGGCCCAACTTAATGTATTTGTTTAATCTTTACCGCCCATATGTTTCTTCGGATCATTTTAGGCCAAGGGCCGAAAAATGAATAAGATCCAAATCTCTAGTGGGCCATGCCTTTAGAAACAATGCCCACTGTTGATATCTTTCTAAGGTCCACCTTAATGATTTCAGACTATCTAAAATGCCAAAATCAGATCTCCTTAGGCCCTTTTGGGTTGGACAATCTGATGGATGGATTGGATTGTCCACTAGTGGGCCCAAATTTTTTATTATATAAATAAAATAATATATATATATATATATATATATATATATATATATATATATATATATATATATATATATATATATATATATATATATATATACTTGTTGCTGGAGCTGCTGCCCAGCAACGTTGGGATGGATAGCCCAATTTGGGCGTAAGCAGGTGGCCCACTCATGGGATCCACCATGTTGTCTATGTATTATCCACTCCATCCATTCATTTTTTCAAATCGTTTTCAGGTCTAGGTCCAGAAATGGGACGGATCCAAATATCAGATGGGCCACACCATGAGAAACAGTTGGGACAGAAATGCCCACCATTGGGACTTTCCTATGGCCCACCATGATGTTTTCTTGCTATCCAATCCTGTTGATGAGGTCACACAGACCTGTATGAAGGGACCACGCCAATATCATCTTGATCCATAGACTGTGTGGGCCCCACCATGAGAAATAGTGGAGATTGAACGACTACCATTGAAGCCCTCCTAAGACACACCTTGATGTTTGTTTGACATCTGGACCTGTGTCACAGGTCTGGATGAAGGGGAAAACATAAATACCCTTGATTCAAAACTTCCGGGCAGCATGCTTGGGCACGCTGACCCAGCAGGTGGCCCAACCCCATGGGTCCCCCGTGATGCATGTGTTTGATCCAGGCCATCCTCTCTTAGGCCCACCTATTATGTATATGTTTTATCCATTCCACCCATTTGTCCTTGCATATCATTTGAGGCTGTGGACCACCCCAAGATGAGATAAATTCAATCTCAAGTGGACCAATGGCAGAGAACAATTGGGTCGGGTCGGGACCCAACCATGGGGCTGCCGTATGACGCCCACTATGATGCGTATGTCTAGTTGTACATTGAGATCGCCTTAATTTTGTGCTTGATCCAAACCATCCAAATGAATGGACCCTAGCATGTTATGTACATGATGGCCTTAGGACCACCTTAGTGTACGTGTTCAAATGACCGTGTTGTCCATCCCGTGAATCCACCTTAATGATTAGTTGTGTAAACCCTTGTTGAAAGGTCATATAGATCTGGATGCATGGGAATCCCTAAAGTTCACTCTATCCTAAGTCATAGGGCTACTTTCTTAAACTCACCCTGTTGAACCGTCTTGTCAATTCACCTTGTTAACTCACCATGTTGACCCGCCTTGTCAACCTGCCTTATTGACTCACCTTGTTGACTCACCATGTTGATTGATCTTGGTAACCCAGCTTGTTGTATACTTATATGACTCACCCCTCCTACCCTTGTACCCAACTATTAAAGACCACCATATCGTGTATATCCCATCCACACCGTCCGTTTACCTTTAGGAAGAGTGTGGGGTCCATCCTTAACATTAGTAGGTCATCTAGGTCATCAATTATATGGAGCCTATCTTGATGTATGGGTTGGCTGCGTCATCCTTCTTCGCACCCCATCATGTTGTCCATCTACCTCAAGAGTATCCAATCACCTATGTTCCATTGTCATGTTATTTATCTGTCTTGCAGCCCATCCTGCGTTAGTGTCTTGCATCTATGTTGTTCCTTTTATGAACCAATCGTTAATGAATATCCCAACTATACTACCGCACTATGGGTCTCGGCATGATTTTGGGTATTCCACTCTTGCCGTTCAAATAGGTTCTACCTTTGATGTGTCGGTAGTGTATTCAATCATTTTCTTTCCGTTTGGGTTATCTGAATGTTGAAGGTTAATCCACATTGTTCAATTGTTGGACCATCTGTGTTGTTGTATACCATCCATTTAGGGTCCTATCTCTTTGTGTTTGCTTGTGTTATAAGTGAATTATCTTTTTATGATGTTTTTAGTGTGTCTGTTGCCACACGTAGTGTTGTTTAGAATACTCATATGTGATCTATATACTATATGCTTCGACGACCACCATGCATGTATAATGAGTATGCATCCTGAATCACGAGGACAGGAGTCTATCATCCTGACTTACACTGTATGGTAGGAATAGCTTAGCATACCTTGTAGCCCTTGGTGCGAGATTCCCTGGCTAGCGACATCCCGCATTATGACTCGATCATTCATAGGTGTCCCCTCATCTTAATCATATCTCAAATAGGTTGGATTAGATTGCTTTATTGCCATCGTGGTAGATTAACTACTTGTTGGCACTCATACTGTATGCTTGGCTCATGCATCATGAATGCTTGGCTCATCTGATTGTCTTGTATCAACCGGCCATAGCGGTCACAATTGTCGTGCAGTTCATTACCAGTTGACGGTGACATTGTATTTGAGACCCTACAATTTTATGGTGCTCTTTGGAGACTTGCACGGGCACGTCATCCCACGTTTGTATGCATGGTTGCATTTCACACCGTCTGCTTGTGCCGCACATAGCATGGTTACTACATTGCAACCACAGCTCCATCGTAGGTTTGCAGAATACCGAAAATATGTGGTCTTTAAACTGGATGCCAAAGATGTCCCTGGGTGAAAGTCCCTGATCTCATTGGTACCAAGGTGGGTGCTCCATTCAAGGACTGGGTGGTTTAATCATACACTAGTATGCCAAATATCAGACGGCAGTGTTTTCCACTGCACGTGGTCAGTTTGGAAGGAGGTCTGACCTAACCTACCTGGAAGAGTGTTGGCAAATGGGTTGAGTTTGACCAGTTGTGAGTAGGTCCACTATTGCACCAGATAGGCTTTGGATTCTACTGGTGAGTAGTGAGGTCTGTGAGACCCCGGTGATGTTCCATTTCAGAGATGGTATTGGTATCAGTGACATTAATGATGTTCTGTATGGTGTTGGATGGTCCTGACGTGGGTGGGTGTGATGTGGGTGAGGCTATAAGCCTGGGCGAGCTACCAATTCTGAGTCTTGCATTGCTTAGGCGATCGCGTTATGACTGTTCGTATCTGGACCACTGTACTGAGAGGTGGTGATTTGAATACATGCATTGGATCATTCTATGTTACATTAGGCCCTGTAGGCCATCGCATAGTATGAGTATATAGCCTTGGTAGGCTGGTTACCTGTATTGTACGCTTGCATAGCCATGGTGGGCTAGTTTCCTGTATTGCATGCTTGCATAGCCGTGGTAGACTGGTTATTCACATCACATGATCGTGTAGCCTAATTAGGCTAAGTCTTGGTTTAAAGTTCTCATCATGCTTTACTACTTACTCAGATATTTATCATGCTTGTCATACGCATTGCGCACGCACACACGCACTCACAAAGCTTCGTTCAAAGCTTATGTGTGTTTGTTACGCTGCAGGTTATACCAGAGTGTATCAGCAACGTTGAGTTGGAGTTGGGAGTGTAGTAGCGAGAGGTGCCAGATTGTACACAGTTTTTATATTTACGCATTGTGTATTTACCTTTCGATACTGTATGTAAACGAAATGACTTAGTGAAATATTGTGTTTGTCTTTGATGGTACTCATATGATGATGCTCATGTTTCAAAAAAAAATTCAAACTCTAAAATCCTCCTTGTGGTATCCTAGGATTGGAACCTGGCATGTGGGGTTAGGATCCAAGATCGGGGTACTACGGAGGTTGCCACCTCTGAATTCGGGTTACGGCAAATGGACGTCGAGAACCGAATTTGGGGCGTGACATAGGGTGTGGGCGCATGTGGTGGAAAGCCAGGCGCATGTCTTTGCCGGCGCTTTTTCCACTACTTAGCCAAATTTTAGGATTTCAGCACTTAGAAAATTTCAGGATTTCAAGCTCCGACGGGAGACCTCCAAAGGACAGCTACCTTTTCTGGACATGCACTCACTGTCACCAACCCACTTCTAGGCTAGGATAGACCTTCTGAATGAATGGGATGGGGTGTGGAAGTCCAGATGTTGCAAATTTTGGTACTTCCCTCCTAATTTGGAGCCTCCGAGTCAGCTTGTCGTGTGGGAACGTTGTTCTGGGGAGCGTGCGCATGGAAATATGCACCGCAAGGACTTCAAACTTGTTATTTAAGGGTTTTGGGGGGCTCCGGATCATTTGACGGTGGTGTGGATGTCTGGTTCCGCTCTGAAATGGTAACTGTAGGCTTACGGACCCTTTTGGTCAGCTCCAAACAGGGATGAAACGCATTTCGAGGTGCACAGGTAAAGATATGCACCGCATTACTTCGAAACTTGCAGGTTAAGGGTTTTAGGACGTTCCGGACCATTTGGCGATGATCTGCATGTCCAGTTACGTTCCAAAATGTTGTTATAAATTTTAGTCGCTACCAAGCGATGAGGGTTGCACTGGCATTTTTCGGGCTTTTTCGGTCTCAAAACTGATTCAAATCGTTGTCGATGAACCACGGGATGTTGTTTTACAATGGGTACAAATTTGAGCCCCAACAGTGAGGTTGTCGCTCATTTTGTGGCCGAAGGAGTCCGTCGGACGATACGTGGTCTATGTGCATTGCACATGAGGAATAGGCAGCTTTGTGGGTGTGTTGACTGAAAACCCTCAAAATCCCCTCATCCGAAGATTTAAAACTATGACACTTAACTATGTGAGATCCGTCTTGCTCGCTGACGTAAAATGGATTAGGTGCCTTACCAGCAGTAGAAGCTGAAAATGGATGAAAATTCTATACATTTTCCTACATTTTAGAAAAATCAGAAAAATACCAAAACATTGCAAAATCATCTTTCAAAAATCACAAAATACTTCCCTTGTTTTCAATAAATATCGATCTTTACTCAGGTTAAATATTTTTAAAATCACAAAAATATTTCATTTGTTTTCAATAACCGACATCCATCCTGACTACTCAGGTAAAGATTCGGACCAAATATTTGCAAAAAATCACAAAAAAATTGTCACTATCCCTAGCACAGCATCTCAGGAGTCTCGAACTCCCCTTACCCATTTCACAGTTTAGGATGACGGATCCGATCGCCCGCAAATTGGAATCTTGACCAAAACTGGCAACCAAACACCATCTCAATCACACCCATCCCCCGGAAGAACATCTTGAGGTTACAACTGACAACCTCCTTCATCCATCCCCTTCAGCAAAGAAACAGCATCTTGGGACGATGGACCTGATCGACCACGGGTCGGGATCTTGACCAACCCATTGACCAAACATCCTTATTGAAAAGAAACTCTCCACGGAAGCACAACCCTGCAAGCAATAAGCTCAAAGTTCTCTGCATCCCCAACGAAAGCAAGATCATTGAACTGAAAGAAAATGAGCCAAACTGAGCATCCATCATCAAATATGCATCCCCATGCATCATCATCCATTTCATCAATCATCATGTTTACCTGCTTTCAAAATAAAAATCGGTTAGCCAAAGATCCCATAGGCATCCTCAGTGGAGACGCGTGCAAGCCAAATTTCCTTTTCGAAAACATAAAAAACATTATATATTTTCTTATTTGCAAATAAAAATCCCACGGAGTATCACTCCCTAGAGTGGGTATCTTTCAAAATCCAAAAAATATTTTCGCAATAGAGCGTTCGACCTCCAAAACACTGAGAGATCTTCCATATCTCCGGGTAGGAGTCGACGCAAAAATCAAATAGATCCGATGTCTCGCGGTTTCACCGGAGACCATCGAATCCAATGCACTCAAAGTATGGTCGAACTGAACTCCAGTGTCAATGCGATCGTACCAAATGCCAAGATACGAAAAAATGAAAGACAAAAGGCTCGGTCAAAGAAACCATCTGAATGGTGGAAACGATAAATTATAACCCAAGTATCAAAACCAGCAGATTGGGTGGAAAGAGTTCACCCGCACATACCTAAGCGTGGATGCCTGAAGTACCTTGACTGAGTCCAAGTCGGCGTAGTGGATCTCTCGTAAGACTACATGGACGCAGGGCAGCTAACCACTTTAACAGTCAAGCGAAACAAGTACTCCTGGAGTGATCCGAGAAAGCAACGAACAATTAATCACAGGGTCGGTAACCTCGTAAGACTATGATGGACACAGAGGCTCTACTGTACCTTTCCGATGTTAATACCGATCGGGAACGGAAGGGTTGCGATTGGGTACCCAAGTTGCAGCTCATGTAGGGACAATTGCAACGTTTTCTCCAAACTCCCGCGATATATGCGAGTTATCAATTTCCAGACAATCAACTTTTTCAAATACAAAGGCAAGCAAAGATTCCAGACCACAATCTATGAATGACCGGGTCAAAAGTGGGGTGTCCACTCGCTTTGACATTCGGTTGCACGCAACTTCTGCCAAAGAGGGGCATCTGTAGACAACCCACCTTCGACTACAATGTTGGTAGAGATAGCTGAATGAATAGAGGACCATACCCCGAAATCCCATGTCCAAACCTAGCCAAACTCACCTGTGTAAGCCCCAATTCATAGCCCAGCTCAATCCTGAACCTAGTTGACTCACCCTTAAACATCAGCCCAAAAAACCCCCCATAAAAAAAACCAGTAAAAAATTCTTTAAAAAGTCAAACTTGGTGAGTCAACCCGCTTAGTCAAATCACCGAGTTAACTCACCGGGTCAGTCCAGCCCTTGCACCGGTCAACTCACTGTGTCAATTCATCTTTCAAACCCAGTCAACTCATTTGGTTCTAGGCCACAGCTTTGGAGTAGCTCCGAACCTCGAACCTCAGACTTTTCTGCTTCAGGTTCGGGGGCCGTACGCTTCGAAGTTGGAGAAGTGCATGGGGGCTGCCCAAGCTTATTTACGGGATCTGCCACTGCTCACAGCTATAAATACCCCATTCCCTCTCTTGTTTTAACATCCAAAAAAAAAATCCCTCAACGTCTAGAAATCTCGAGTCCAGCTCCATCCCTTTAACCCATTCCTCCACCAAGGAGAGCCCGAGTGAGAAAAGCCTAGCCTGACCCTGGTCCAAGTCTCTCAAGCTACTTAAGTCCCAATCTTAGCCACTCAAAGCAAACCCTTACGACACCTCCATCCATCCAGCTACTTTTTTATTAGCATCATCTCATTCGCACCCAGCATAAGTACAACATTTACTATTCTTTCAACCCCCCTGCTTATCATATCATTGCAAGCACTTTGATTAATCAAATACACAGCATACATCCCGCATAAAGCACCTGTCAGTTAGAGCGTATGCTCTGGGCTTGCCTGTTAATGGAAACCTGCCCATCAGAAACTCTTACTATTCAGACCTATATTCATGCATCATATCATTCATGAGAGTGTACGAGGATTAAATCAGATTTTCAAGTATTAGTTCGATTCTGTGAAGTAGAGACCGTACTTCGGTACGGGTAGAGTAGGTGCTTAACACCTTCCCACCCTGTAACCGTGATCCCTTACCTTAAATCTCTGGCCGCAGATCAAAAGGAGTCATTTTAGAGGAAGGAATCTTCAGATTCCCTTCTCTAACGTTTCTATAGGGTTTAGCCAACTGTAGATTCAAAGTAACTGGCTAGTGGCAACTCTAGTCTTATACAAACTCATCCAAACATATCTAATTTAACACGACAACCGAAAAAGGCCCTCGAGAACGAGGCAAGCCAGTGGTCCAATGGCGATTCGTGCGCACATCCCCCTTTTTTGAAAGGAAGGGTCGGGAGCGCGGAAAGGCGAGCATCCACAACTGTTCATCCCGCAGTGCCATGTTTGGATGACTTAAAAGAATTCGACTATCAATCATCTTACAATCTCATGCTTGGTAGGGGGGATTTGCCGAATCCCACGTTGTGTAGCAAGCCCGACTTCGCAGCTTCTCGAGCCCATCCCAGGATTTCAAAGAAGGGTTTGCGAGTGAATACCAGGACGCGAATTGCCTGCGAAAGCCTTTCACAGGCATCTCCTACACTCGGAATCTAGTTGGGGCCCACCGTCATGTTTGTGAGAAATCTACGTCGTCCAACCGTTTTGTGAGATCATTTTAGGCGTTACGACCAAAACTGAACGGGATCCAAGACTCAAGTGAGCCGAAAACGTGACGATTGAACTTCCACAATTGAAATATTCATGGGCCAAAGAAGTTTCTAATCAAGATGATATTTGTGTTTTTAGTTCATCTCAATAGGAATAACATTATGAACGGTATGGATGGCATATAAACATCATTGTGGACCCCATAGAGGTTTCAACGGTAGGAATTTCCCTACCGACCTTTTTCTTTAGTGCGGCCCACTTGAGTCGTGGATCCCGTTAATTTTTTGTCGCAACGCCTAAAATGATCTCACAAAACGGTTGAACGGTGTAGATTTCTCACAAACGTGATAGTGGGCCCCTCCTAGATTCCGAGCGCAGGAGATGCCCGCGAAAGGCTTTCACAGGCAATCCATGTCTTGAATACCAAATCCTCTAGTTATTCCTGCAAATCCCCTGTATGGAATCTCGTCTGGTGTTGAGACGACAACACCATCCACCATCTTCACTTCTCGCCAGGGAGATGGCAATGACCACATGATCTTTTGAATTTTTTATTTATTTTACCTTCCAAATCTCATTATTTTCATCAACCCTTATTCAGCAGGTTTGCACATGGAAGAGATTTTTGCCGAATTAAAGATCTCCTGGTTTAGGTATGTTCAAATCTTTCCTCGAATCTCTTTTTATTGTTGAACTATCTTCAGATTTGTTGGCCTATGGAGAGATTGAGGAGATTAGTGTTCACTGTTGATACTTTCCCATAGCCCACAATGATGTTTGATTGTTATCGTCCATGTTCATAGCGGGGAAAAATGGAAGGTCAGCAGGGATGTTCCAGATCATGTATTGCCCAACTTAGTCCCATGACTGTTATGACCCATCCAAACAGGATAATAATAGTCCCTTATTATCATCCCCTTCTATAAACAAAGCTCAACAAAATCAACCCAATTCTTTCATAGGTCCAACCTTAGTGATCAGAACCGTTCATCATGTGGGTCCACCGTACAAGAAACAAGAGCCAATTAGATGTTCCTGTCCATTCACAAAAGTTGGTGCTTAAAATAAAATTCTATATGACGTGTGGCTCTTATTAAAGAAATGAAACACTTGAACAGTGGTGGGACGGCCATAATAACGTGATATCATTGTCCACAGTCATAATGGCATGCTATAGGTCCTTCAATAATCTAAGACAATAGATCTCCTGCATGCAAGCGTACCACAACTTCTGGTACCGCAAAATCTTTCCCACAAGCCTGGCACTTGCATGGGAAAATCAGTGCCTTGAAAATGATGTGTCCCACCACGAAGACCTCCATCCTCTAAAATCAGCCCTATCCGCCCACCAGAATGACCACACATCAATGTTGATATAAGCCGTCCGTTTAATTCCAATGGTGTGGTTCGCATGATAAGAAGACCTTGCAGGGGGCACTCGGAGTTTGTTCATGATTTATGTATTATATCCCTTCCGTCCTTCCGTTTTGCCAACTGATTCTAGGGCATGAGCCTAAAATGAGGCAGATCCAAATCCCAGGTGGAGCACATCATTGAAAACTTCCCAGGACCCACTGTAATGTAGGTCACACAGTGTATCAGCTTGATCCAAAACGTATCTGGCTCCAAAGAAGTTTTCAACGATGGGCGTTCAATCACTCCTTTTTCCTGTGGTGTGGTCCACCGGAGATTTGGATCTGCTAATTTTGGGGGCTCATATCTTAAAATGAATTAGAAAAATGGATGGACGGGGCGTGGATAAAATGCATACATCCTGGTGGGGCCCACAGAGCACTGACCAATACTGATTTCGGTACTGGAGGGATCACTACCGAATCCGAATCAAGAGGCTCTGACGCCTGATGTCCTGCATAAGTTGCGGTACCTGGCCACTCTGACGCCTGATGTCCTGCATAAGTTGCGGTACCTTGCCATTCGGTGATCCCTTCTCATACTGTATAAGGCTACCGTATTTCAAATCATACTTCTTAGATGAAATTACCTGAATGCCCTCATCTTTTAGTCTATGAAAGGTGGCATCGGGCATTGTGGGTCTGCGCGTTGAGTCCCCTGAACGTGGGGCCCACCTTAACGTATGTGTTCTATATCCACTCCGTCCATCAGTTTTTCCAGCTCATTTTAGGGCATGGTGCCAAAACTGAAGCAGATCCATATCTCAAGTGGACCACACCATAGGAAACAGTCTTCATTGAACACCCACCATTAAATAATTTCTAGGGCCCACCGTATTGTTTATTTGTCATCCAATCTGTTGATAAGGTCATCTGTTGATAAGGTCACACAGACTAGGATGAAGGATAAACATAAATATCAGCTTCATCCACAACTTTTGTGGCCCACAAGAAGTTGTTATTGGTCAAGCACCACTATTTCCTATGATTTCTTATGATTCGGTGCACTTGAGATTTGGGTCTGCTTCATTTTTGGGACCATGCTCTAAAATGAGCAAGAAAAACTGATGGACTGAGTGGATATACAACACATATATCAAGATGGGCCCAAGAGGCAGGGACTAACCCACTAATCTGTTACCCGTACTCTCCTAATCGGCACCAGGAATATGAGAATCAACCTTTCTAAAGACATACAATAGAGTATGATCCAATAATCGGATGGGATATACCATATAAAACAACATAGACAACCCAAAACCTCTGAATTCATGGTACCCATGTTATTGTAGGATACCATGATTGTTTTGCTCATCTAATGGCCATAGTAGCCACACCTACTGGATAGGGTGGATGCTACTCTACAGCCAGGTGGGCCTCACAATGCTTCAACTCCACTTTTATTATAAAATAAATAAATAAATAAATAAAATAAAAATAAAAATAAAAATAAGAAAAGAGTAGAAAGGCTAAAGCAATTTCCACAAATATCAGGAGATGATTTGCCCAAAAATTGGGCCACATGGGGCATGGCAATGTGTGCCAAGAGCCCTAGCACGCCCAAAGACAAAAGTCACTTTGAGCATTTCACACTCCAAGGCATTTTTTTAGGGGCGTTAAGTTACTTAATATAAGCAAATCTCAGGTTCAAGTACTAAGGATACACACCCAGGTCCATAGCTCAAGTGGCAGAATGAGCGAAGATAGCCTCGTTTCAACACTTAGGTCATGGTATCAATTCTCATATTGGGGTGGCTTACATTGTGATGTGACTAACAGGGATGGGTGGGCATGCTAACAATGGGGTGTGTGAACTAACCCATAATAAAATAATAAAATAAAAGGAGACACTAACTCCACTAGTGGGAGGGTGCATCGTGTGACTAACCACCGTGTGGGTGTGTTGCGCAGCTAATAGGGTGGGTGCGTTGCATGACTAAGAAAAATAAGTTACTTATGCCTCAAGTAACTTTTCTTTGTTTCTACTAACTAAAATGAAGTGAATAAGTAACTTTAAATAAAAATAATTACTTATAATTGATCTTAAACCAAACTTACATATCTCAAATAAGTAACTAATCCACTGTTGTAAGTAAGAAAAGTAACTTATTTGGTGGTATCCAAACGGCCCTTAGTAAAATTAAAATTCTTACAACTTATTTGGGTGGCGAATTTCATATGCAGTTTGAGGTAAAACTTATTGGGAGTATAAATTATAATAACTATCTCCTGAAAATAGGTAATTTAACTAACAATTCCTCAATTCACATAGGTACATGTGGAAGCTCGTCGTTCCGCGCTCCCGAACGTTCTCCCTTTCCTTTCGAAAAAAGAAGAGGGGTGCGTGCACGCGAATCGCCGTTTGTGCCACTGGTTTGCCTCGTTCTCAAGGGCTTTGTTTGGTTGTCGTGCTAAGCTGGATGTGTTTAGATGAGTTTGTATAAGACCAGAATCGCCACTCGCCAGATAATTCGAATCTACAATCGGCTAGACCCCGTAGATACGTTAGAGAAGGGGAGCCGAAGATTCATTCCTCTAAAATGACTCCTTTTGATCTGCGGCCAGAGATTCGAGGTAAGGGATCACGGTTACAGGGTGGGAAGAGGTTAGCACCCCACACACTGCCCGTACCGAAGTACGGTCTCTACTTCACAGAATCAAACTAATACTTGAATGTTTGATTTAATCCTCGTACATTCTCATGGATGACATGATGCATGAATGCAGGTCTGAACAGTAAGAGTTTCTGATGGGCAAGTTTCCATTAACAGGCAAGCCCAGAACATACACTCGAACTGACAGGTGCTTTATGCGAGATGCATGCCGTGTGTTTGAATAATCAAAGTGCTTGTAGTGACTGATGCATGAATGCAGGTCTGAACAGTAAGAGTTTCTGATGGGCAGGTTTTCATTAACAGGCAAGACCAGAGCATACACTCTAACTGACAGGTGCTTTATGCGGGATGCATGTTGTGTGCTTGAATAATCAAAGTGCTTGTAGTGACATGATAAGCAGGAGGGTTAGAAGAAAAGTAAATGTTGCATTTATACTAGATGCGAATGAGATGATGCTGATGAAAGAGTAGCTGAATGGACGGAGGTGTCGCAAGGGTTTGCTCCGAGTGGCTGGATCAAGACTTTGATGGCTTGGGCGACTTAGACCATGGTCAGGCTGGACTGGACCAGGGCTAGGCTCTTCTCACTCAGGCTCTCCTTGGTGGAAAAATGGGCTAAAGGGGTGAAGGTAGACTCAGAGCTCTCGGACTGAAGAGAGGGGAGGTGGCTTGTTAAATATGAAGGGGAGAAGGAGTATTTATAGCAGCGGGCAGTGGCAGAGCCCGTAAATATTTTTGGGCAGCCCTCAGGGGGCCGCCTGTACGATCGTTTTGCTTCGGGTTCGGAGTATACGACCTCCGAACCTGAAGCAGAAAACCCCTTGGTTTGGCAGTACAGACCTGCTCCGAGGCTGCGATTTGGAACTCGGTGAGTTGACTAGGTTTAGAAGATGTATTGACTCGGTGAGTTGACTCAGTGGGTTGACTCAGCAGGTTGACTCGGTGAGTTTGACTTTTTTATGATTTTTTAACTAGTTTTCTTATGGGGGGTTTTTTGGGCTGATGTTTAGGGGTGAGTTGACTGGGTTCAGGCTTGAGTTGGGCTATGGATTGGGGCCTACAAGGGTGAGTTTGGTTGGGTTTGGACATGGGATTTGGGGATATGGTCCTCCATTCATTCAGCTATCTCTACCAACATTGTAGCCGAAGGTGGGGTGTCTACAGATGCCCCTCTTTAGCAGAGGTTGTGTGCAACCGAATGCCAAAGCGAGTGGACACCCCACTTCTGACTCGGTCATTGCTACAATCCGAAGATTGCACACCCAAGTGCAGGTAGCGAAGTAGTAAAATACTCGGTAAGACCGAGGTCGATCCACAGGGATTGGGGTTAAGAACACTTAGAGGAATTAGTTTAGGTGAGTGAGATGAAATTTGGTTTATCCACGTGAGTGGAGCAAGTTGTGTGTGGTGAAAGACAAAATAGAAAAGGGGCTAAGGCATCAGGGATCCACCTTTGATTCATTCACAAGATTTGATTTATTGGTCCAACTATAACTCAACTGGAATTGAATAAAGATTCATTCCAATCGGAAGATAAAACAGTTAAAACATTTGCATATTTCATAAAAGATGGTGATCTGAACCGATTGATTTGACCATGAAGCACTCGTTAGTTGATCGCAGGGAATTCCAAGCATCCACTGTGCCCGGAGTCGACAATGGATCAAGGAATTGTACAGATCAACAACTTTGCCAACAAGTCAACCGATAAGATCACAATTCATACGATCAAATGCATACTTACAAGATAGGAGGCTTTGATTGACCGATCCAACCGTTAAGATCTCGTCTATCGATCGCAGGGAATCCAAAGCATCCAATGTGCCCGGAGTCTACAATGGATCAAGGGATTTTACAGATCGATGACTTTACCTGCACTAGCTCGATGATCGTAGGGAATCCAAAGCATCCAACGTGCCCGGAGTCGACGATGGATCAAGGGACTTTATCGATCATGAACTAGCTAATTGGTGTGCAAGGGATCCCAAGCATCCAACGTGCCCGGAGTCGACGATGGATCAAGGGGCTTGCACAACAATAACGTCCGCCGAGGTGGATAACCAAACCGATCAACCAAAGAGAACTCCAACATTTACATCACACAATGTTGAACCAAAAGAACCAAGGCTTGCAAATTGCTTCAAAGGCTTCACCCCTAGCCTTAGCTAGAGGTTTAGCCAACCATGCTACAATGGAAGACTAAATTCTCTACAAAGGAAAAACTACACTACTCTACTTCTACAAAGAAAAAGAAGAAAAGAAAAGAAGACTTGGATTGTGGGATGATTTTGGATTTTGAGGGATTGAGGGATGATTGAAATGAGGAGGAGAGGCCTCCTTTTATAGCCTTATGAGGAGCTTCCAAGCCTCCTCCCAATCCTAGGTGGCACACCAAAAGTTTCTTTAGGTTTGGGAATGGAGTTAGGTTTGGAGTGCCCAAAGCAAACTTTGCTTTTAGGTTTGGGCTTGGAGTTAGGCTTGGATGGACATGTGGCAAGAAAAGTACTCCAAGCCTAGGTGTCACTCCAAGCCTAAAGCAACTTTTCTTTTAGGTTTGGGCTTGGAGTGAGGCTTGGATGATGAGGTGGCATTCCATGCCTTACACATGTGTGGGGAGAGAGAGAGAGAGAGAGAGAGAGAGAGAGAGAGAGAGCTCCTCTCTTACAGCCATGGTGGAGAAAGGTGAAGATGATCTTTGAAGTGGAGTTGAATCTCCTTCAGCCGTACGCTGGTGGGACCCACAGTGCTGAACGTGGAGCTGGTTGCTGGTTGTGAACGGTGACCACTTGCTGGCTGGTGGACGGTTGTGATGGACAGTTTTGGAGCTGGCACAGCTGGAGTGGACTGCAACTGCTGGACGTTGAGCTGCTGCTGGTATGTTGGAGTGGGGCCCATTTCGATGTGTGCTGGAGTTAGATCAGCTGGAGGAGACGTCCCATATCTTGGACGTTGGAGATGTGATGCACTTGTGAAGGACGTCCAGATTGCTGGATGTAAGATGGGCTGGACGGATGAGATTTTGAAGCAGCTGAACGGTTGGTGGACAAGTGCTGCTGATGTACACGAGCAATGGGCAATGGTGAGCTGCACATGTTTGGAAGATTTCTGGCCGTTGGATGGAAGTGACACATCTGATGAATGGATGGCTGAGGACGTCGATCATTAACTGCAGCTGATGATGGACGCTGTTGCTTGGACGGCTGCTGTTGAGTGGAGATCTGCTGGATCCATGGCCGGTGGACAGGAGATGGACGGTCCTCCATCTGGACAGATGGACGAGCTGGGATGAAGCTGGTTGGATGTGGACGGTGGTGATGATGTGAACGGCTGGGATCTGCTGGTCGTTGATGAAGGTGGGGGCCTTGGACGCTGGAGATTTGAATACCAGCACGTGTGGGAGCAGCTGGACGTCTAGCTGTTGATGGAGCTGGAAATGAAGCTGACCACACGTGCTGGAGAATGTGGTCCACCATCTGGACAGATGGACGGCTGAATTGGATGGACGGTTGGATCAGTCCAGTACATTGGTGTGGTCCCCCTAGCAGGAAGTTGAATGAGTGGCTGAGATCACTGCCTCAGCTGGCACATGTGCAGCTGCTCGTGCGACTGAAGGTGGTCCATTGATGGACGGTGGCTCTGTTCGTCAGATGAAGGTGGGGTCCATCAAAGCTGCTGGTTGGACGTCCACTGCTGGACGTTGATCTGGTGTGCTGGTTCAGCTGCACGTGCAAGGTGGAGATCTGCTGGAGATGGTCCACTTGATGCTGGTCCCTTGATGCAGATGGACGGTGGCTGATGAAGGTGAGTTGTTCAGCAGCTGGACTCATTAGATGCAGTGGACATTGGGGGTGCACGTTGATGCAGCTGCAGCTGCAACTGGACTGCTGTGTGGCCCACCTTGCTGAATTGGATGGTGAAATGGGGTCCACTGAATTGAGACGATCCAATGGCTGGAGTAGCTTGGATTGCTGGACGGCTGAGCTTGGAGATCAGCTATGGGGTCCACTTGATGAACGGCTGGAAACAGTCCAGTGTCTTTGGGCAATGGATGAGGATTGAAGGTGGGGTCCATCAAAGCTGCTGATCTTAGGCACCCAACCATCTGGAGCTTTGGACTGCTGCACGTGTGGCATCTGTGGGACATCCTCACACATGTGATGGACAACTCTTGGCTGCACATCAGCTACTCCTTACTAGCTGGTGAAGTGGTGAACGGTGGAGATTGATCTCCATCTGAACATGTTGGCTGATTTCCACTGTTGATTGGACAATGGCTGGATGGCTACACACGTCTAATGGATGGACGGTTGCTAGCTATTGGTGGCCCACTTGCTGGACTTGGTGAAGATGAAGTGGACGGTGGATGTGTCCTTGGCTGCACACGTTTGAATAGTGGTCATCCACCTTACCGGAGAGCATGTGTGATAACTCCACCTTGACGGGCACGGGTGATGGATGAAGATCCACCTTTTCTCTTGGCATGATTGGTCCCATATGTGGACATTCAATCTTGATCGTTCAACTCGTGTGTTCTCCATATCACTATCATCAAACATGCACATCCTGGACTTCCAATGAGCAGTTGTGGTGCGGTCCACCATAGAATATGGTCCATAATTTGATCTTTATGGTTTAGTTTCCTTCAAGACTACCGCACACTTGGTTTTGATCACTTTTAGGTCCTAAAACGCCCTGATTGGCTCGGATCTTGTCCAATCTCTTTTGAACACCTGAAGACAGAAAATTAACCTAATGAGGGATAATTAACCAGAAAAACAATGATATTGCTCTTAACAACCAAGGTTAATTATACAATATTAGGTACTCATCAGTCATTCATAGATCATGGTCTGAAATCTTTGCTTGCCTTTGCATCTGCGTCAGTTGATCGTCTGGAAATTGATCACTCACACATACCGCGAAAGTTTGGAGAAAACGTTGCGATTGTCCCTGCATGCGCTGCAACCTGGGTACCCAATCGCAACCCTTCCATTCCCGATCGGTACTAACATCGAAAAGGTACAGCAAAACCTCTGCGTCATAGTCTTACGAGGTTACTGACCCTGAGATTGATTGTTTGATGTTATCCCAGATCACTCCAGGAGTACTTGTTTCTCTTGACTGTCAAAGTAGTTAGCTGCCCTGTGCCCATGTAGTCTTACGGGAGATTACTATACTGACTTGGAATCAGTCAAGGTACTTCAGGCATCCATGCTTAGGTATGTGCGGGTGAACTCTTTCCACCTGATCTGCTGGTTTTGATGCTTGGTTTGCAATTCATCGTTTCCACCTGTTCAAATGGTCTCTTTGACCGAGCCTTTTGGCTTTCATCTTTTCATATCTTGGCATGTGGTACGACCGCACTGACACTGGAGTTCAATTCGACCGTACTTTGAGTGCATTGGATCCGATGGTCTCCGAAAAAATCGCGAGACATCGGATCTTATTTTATTTTTGCGTCGGCTTCTATCCAGAGATATTGAAGATCTCTTGATGTTTTGGAGGCCAAACGCTCTACTAGAAAAATGTTTTGGATTTTGAAAAGGTACCCACTCTGGGAAGTGATACTCCGTGGGGTTTTTATTTGTAAATAGGAAAATATATTTTTTTTTGTCTTTTCGAAAAAGAAAATCTGGCTTACAAGTGCCTCCACCAGGGATGCCTGTGGGGTCTTTGGCTAACCGACTTTATTTTGAAAGTAGATAAACATGACGATTGATGCGATGCGTGGGGATGCATGGAGATGCATATTTGATGATGGATGCATGGTTTGGCTCATTCTCTTTCCGTTCGATGATTTAGCTTTTGCTGGGGATGCGGAGAACTTTGAGCTTATTGCTTGCGGGATTGTGCTCCTCTGGGGATTTTTTTCGATGCGGGTATTTGGTCAATGGGTTGGTGAAGATCCCGACCCGTCGTCGATCAGGTCCATCATCCCAAGATGTTGTTTCTTTGCTAATGGGAATGGATGAAGGATGTCGTCAGACTTCAAGATTTCTTTTGTGAATGGATGCGATTGAGACGGTGCTTGGTCGCCAGTTTTGGTCAAGATTCCAATTTGCGGGTGATCGGATCCGTCATCCCTAACTACGAATTGAGTGAGCGGAGTTCGAGACTCCTGAAGTGCAGTGCTGGATATAGTGACAATTTTTGTGACTTTTGTAAATCTTTGGGTCCGAATCTTTACCTGAGTAGTCAGGATGGAGATCGGTTATTGAAAACAAGAGAAATATTTTTGTGATTTTGAAAGTATTTGGTCCGAGTAAAGATCGGTGTTATTGATGTTAGTGCACTTTTCTGTGACATACTAGTGCACCTTGTTTGTCAATCACTTACGTCAGTGAGTCTAGTGTCGATTGAGCCTAATGAAGACAAAGACCGAAGACTCAGATGGCCCCGCTGCATCAATGAAGAAGATCCAGGTAAAAGTGATGCCTTGATGTGCCTCAACCTTGACCAAAACCCAACCCTGTAACCTCTTTGATGACCTTGACCATGATTAGGAAACCTTTAGTCATCATAGATTGGCCCTAGGTGTCCTAGAAGAACACCCAAACCTTGGCCAAAGTGAGGGGGTTGGTGTATTTATGGGTCAGCAAACAGCCAAGCTGATCCCAAGCCTAACCGACCGGTCACGACCGGTCGACTGGACTGGTCCGACCGGTCAAGACCGGTCAGACAGACCTCCAGATCCAACAGTAAGCTCGCTGTGTTGATCAGGCTAAAGATCGACCAGTCTTGACCGGTCGCCTGGGATGGTCCAACCGGTCTTAACCGGTCGTGCAGACCATTCCACTTAGACAGCAACCTCTGTCCACCCAAATGGCCTGTGGCCGACCGATCTCGACCGGTTGGCACTAGCCGTTATTTGCCCGTTTTGTATCCATTGTGCATCCTTTTATAAAAGGGCTTGGCTTGTTTCGAGGGGTAAGAAAAGGGATTTCGAGAGGAGTGAAGCCACCATTGTTGGAGACCATTTGAGGCTCATTCCCAACCTATGCAAGGCATCTTTCTTGTGCTTTAACACAAGATTGGAGCATTCCAAGCTCATGAAGAAGATGACCTTCATCCCCTCTTGATCTCTAGAGTTTGGAACCTTCTTGATTGGTAAATCCTTGTCCAAAACTTTAAGATGAGATCGTTGTAGGAGAGAACCTCTAGGCAACCCATTCCCATCAGTTGTAGAGTTCTCAGACCTATTCTCCTATCATCTTGGGCATCTCAAAGGCATCACATGCAAGGTGTTTGATCGAGTGTAGCTGAGGCATTGGCGACGCAACGGCAACACGATCGAGGGAGCAAGGAAAGCTGATTGAAGCACGGGAGAGCGGAGATCAAGCAACCCGAACCGGCGCTAAACAAGGGGCTCATTCAACAAGTAAGGTTGTCTTTATTGAGAGTCCATCCACTCAATTCTCTTTGGGAGTTGAGTGTAGAGTTTGTTAGTCAAACTTGATCTAGGGACGTTAGCCGTTCCTTGGCCCGTTAGCCGGGCCTAAACTAAGCCTCCAAGGGGGAGCCTCCGATATGGGAGTGAACGTGCTTCGGGTTGAGACTTAGCCTATGTCCAAAACTCCGTTTGGGTTTAGAGTTAGCCCTTTGTCCAAAACTCCGGTTATGGTTGAGAGGTGAACCGATAAAACCTCCGTGTAAAGGTTGAGAGGTGAACCTCATTTAAAGCCTTCGATAGTGAATGCCGGTGTGCTCAAAGGAGTTGAGTACCTGAACCGAGAGTGGAGTAGACCCAAAGTCGACCCACTATACATGCTTGTGTTTGTGATTGTATTGAGCACATTGTTATCATAGCATTGGATGTTTAATTGTTTAATTATGAATGCTTGATAGGAATGTATGCTAGGCACTAGATTGGCACATCCACACACAAGATGTACTTTCACTAAGTGTGTGGACTTGAGCCCATTGATCCATTCTCATAAGTCTACTTAGGATGCATAGGTTAGGAGCTTGATTAGTTAAATCATTTATTTACCTATGTATGCTTAGACTGGGATTGTTTATTGCTTAACCATTTGCTAGTCTTGTGATTGGACCCACTTAGGCTTAGAAGCCGAAGTGTTCTTGCTTACTTAGTTTAAATTGTTGAATTGTGTAAATAGGCGAAAAGAATATCAAAAAGGTCCTAATCACCCCCCTCCTATAGGTTTAGCCATAATTCTAGTTGCTCTATAAGCTTCCGCACATACGTAGGTGTCGTGTTAGACTACCGACATAATTTCAATTGGTATCAGAGCAGGTTGCTCTTCAAGGACGTAACCATCTAGAGTAAGATCCGGTACCGGAGCACTAGCATGATGTCTAACCAAGATGGGAGTACCACCAACCGTCCACCATTCTTTGACGGGTCCAACTATGCCTATTGGAAGGCTAGAATGAGAATTTTTCTCCAATCCATGGACCGTTCGGTGTGGCTAAGCACACAAAATGGATACACCTTGCCCACCGTACAAGTGGAGGTTGATGGGAAATGCATGTCATTCCCAAAGATGATTCCAAATGGGATGACACAAAGAGAGCACAATACATGGCGAATGCCAAAGCTCTCAATGCGATTTGCTGTGCAGTTTTCCCGGACGAATTTCAGCACATTCTCACATACGCAACTGCAAAAGAAGTGTGGGATATACTTGAGGTTACCCACGAGGGAACTAGCACAGTGAGACGCTCGAAGCTTCAGCTCTTAACCACCAAATTTGAAAACATTAAGATGGAAGAGTCTGAAACTTTCATGAAGTTTTATACTAAATTGTCAGATATTTGCAACTCCATGTTTGTCTTAGGTGATCGGGTTCCGGATGGTAGGATTTGTAGAAAAATACTTAGGTCCCTCCCGGATAGATTTGCTCCAAGATAGTTGCCTAAGAGGAGTGTAGAGACATAGATAACATGAAAGTAGAAGAACTCATAGGTTCCCTACAAACTCATGAACTACACTTTAAGGCCCCCTCTAGGAAGAAAAGCATCGCTCTCAAGTCCTCTCACAAACATAAGAAAATTAAGAGTGAGTCGGAGGAAGATAGTGATGATGAGGATGATGAGAAAGAGAAATTGAACAAAAAATTCAAGAGATTCCTCAAATTTGATAGAAAGAATAGCCGTGACAAGAAGGACAAGAAGGGTGATAAACATAAAGGAAAATCATCCATGCCTTCATCCGTCCGTTGTTACGGTTGCGGTCGTCGTGGCCATATTGCCCCGGAATGTCCAGATGGGCCTAAACCGAAAGGCAAAAAGGCATTGGCTGCCACTTGGGATGATACAGAGGAGTCCGAATCTGGTGATCCACCTGTGATGAGAGCCGACATAAAGATATAGCTCTCTCGGCCTCCACCATAACCCCCTTCCTGCTTATCTAAGAGGGGATCCCAACCGCTATCCCTTCTAGGAGAAGAAGGTGTTCCTAACACCTCACCTCATGCTACATTTTATGAGGGTCTTGAGGAAATTAGTTACCCTTAGGCTTTTCAAACTAAACATAGAATAGTAAGGGTAGCTAGAAATGCTTTAATAGAAAAATCTGAGGATTTCAGCCTCATTTTGATGGTGAATTTTTTTTTATGGTGAATTTTTTTTGTTTTGAAAAAGTTCCAAACTTCAACTCAAGTAGTCGAGGTTGATACTGGCTTTTATAGAAAGCTTAGAATCTTTTTGGTATTTTTGAAATGATCCGGGTTATCGAACCTTGATCCGAGCGGTCGAGGCCGATGCCGGTTTTTGGTTGAAAGCAAGAAAAGTCCCCCGAAAAATTAATCCCAGTGTAGTTTAAGGTCTTCGGACTAAAAATATGTACATGTTGAAAATATATTCTTTTTGCAATTTTTTGAAAAGATCCGGATTATCGAACCTTAAGCCAAGCGGTCGAGGTCGATGCCGATTTTTATTAAAAAGTCTCTTGGGATGTTGATTCCGACATAGTTTAAGGTCTTCAGACCAAAACTTCGTACAGAACAGGGCAACACCTTTTTTTTATGTTTTTGGAAAATGTCCGGAGTCGTCGGATCTTGATGCGAGCAAACAAGACCGACACCGATTTTTATTAAAAATCACTCAGGATCATGATCCCGACGTAGTTTAAGGTCTTCGGACTAAAACTTTGTACAAGATAGGGTAACCCATTTTTTTTTTATTTTTGAAATGATCCAGGTCATCAGATCTTGGCCCAAACGGCTGGGATCGATGCCGGTTTTTATTGAAAGGTCCCTCGGGATCTTGATCCCGACGTAGTTTAAGGTCTTCGGATCCAAAATTTGTGAAGTAGGCAGCAATCAAGGTTGGAAATTTCGGGAACTCTTCTTAGAACGGTTCAGATCATCACGCTATGACTTTGGATGGTTGCGATCATTGTTTGACCAAGTCAATTCCTTTTCTTTTTCTTGAAAATTCCATGAAGCTTTTTCCACATCATCAAGCCAATTTCTCACAAGATGAGATTTTGGTGAGATTCCTTACTTTTTCTCATCATTCTCTTCCATCACTTCATTCTTACATGGAGGTACAAGATTCACTTGCAACCACCCTTGCCAAGGAGGAGTTCTTCCCAAGGAGAGAGGGTGAGGGGTCGTTTCAACCAGGTGGGAGGACGGACGGCCCCCTGGGTACCGCCCAAGCCGTCTCTGCCCACTGGTCTTTCCAGTGGGTCGGGTAAAGGGGTGCCCACCCATTTTCTATATAACATGGGGCACCCTTGGCTCCTTCAACGTGCAATCTCTCTCTTCTCTTTCTCATACTCTCTCTTTCTTCAAGTTTTTCTCTTTCTTTTGGTGGTCTCTTGCCCTTTTCAAGTGGTGGGCCTTAGTGAAGCTTTGGGACAGCAAGGTGGTCCCCCTTTGGTGAGTGGTGAAGGTATGGACCACTCCTTTTTCTTTCTTGTCCTTTTTCTTCTTCATTGTCTCTTCTGATGTTTCCTTTCTTTTTTCCATGTAGATATTCCAAGGGAGCCAAGGTGGGCCCAAGTCTTTTTGGCCTTTTCTACACCTCCAATCTCTTCTCAAGGTGGTGCATGGAGAATGACATTACAAGCTTCCATTTCATTTTTCTTTTCTTCCTTCACACTCCCTTTATGTGTATGTAAAGGGTAATTTTGCCATGTCCATCAAGTGTGCATGGCAAAATATCCTATCTTTTCTCATGAAAATTGGGCCACTTTTTCATGTGTATCAAATGGGCTCAAAGTGAAGTCATGGCCCTTGGTGTATTTGATGGGCCCAATGCTTCATTTTGGGCTCCCTCATGCTCTCTTCTCCTTGTCATTTCCTTTAGAGCTTTCTTTTCTTTTCCCTCTTCTTTTCAGGGTTTGGGCCCATGGGAATGGTAGGGCCCACCTCAAGTTTTGGGCTCATACGGCTCACTTTGGGTGGCCCTATCTTTCTTCACATGTGTATGGACAAAGGTGACTAGCCCATTCTTCACTTGGATCTCAAGTGGGCTAGATTTCTTGGTTGGGCCTTTATGGACAAGTAGCCTAAATCTTCTACCATCTCTTGATTATAATGTACGTCCTTATGCACAAAGTGTGGTGGGTTCCTTAGAATTCCTCCATATAGATGGGCTTGAAACTTGTGTACTTCTTTTAGTCATGTGTGCACCACTACACTTTGTGCATGTGGGGCTCTTTCCCTTCATGCTTTTCCTTTGGATGGATGGAGGACTTGAGTTACTTGATCATCTACAAGTCCCATGAGTGAGTTGTTTCAACAACCTCACTAAGTTCAAATGGTTTTCTCATGTTTGTAGGAAAGTGGTTCTCAAGAGCTTAATGTTCCCAAACTCAAATGGATGTCTCTTCTTCAAGTGAGCTATCCATGCACCCATAGCTCCTTGAACTTCTTTTGGGTTGCTTGGTGGGTCATCCACCATCATTCTCAAGGATAAGTGATTTTTCTTTTCAATTTGTGGGAAAGAATGATACCCATAAGTTGCCCAATTTTGTCCCATGTTTTGGGGCATTTTGGATTTTGATCTTCAAGTGGGCTATGTATACCATTCTTAGCCATTTTCAAGATGGTTGTGTGGCTCATCAAGCCATGCCCTCTTGTGCTCAAATGGTCCCCTTTTTTGTAAAGCAATTGGTGCACATAAGTTGCCCAAACTTGTCCTTGCATGGACATTTTCAACTTTGGTTCTTCATGTGGGCTATGTGCATCAATTTTTGTTTTTATTTTTTACCATTGGCTTCTTTGATTCATATGTTTGTGGGTAGACCACCATGTTGTACTCTCATGGTTAAAACATTTATCAAGATGATGCACATAGGGTTGCCCATGGTTAACCCATGAATGGGTCCTCACGTTCTTCAAGTGGGCTATGTGCTCCTTTCAATCCATTGAGGTGGGGTACTTGAGTTGCTCTTGGGGACCCATTTCCTTCCTATTCCCCACTTGTCCATGTACATGTGTAAGAAGATGGGAACATCTTAGATGAGGATCATGACCTTGGTAGGGAAAGTGAACCAAACTTTGGTCACACATGAACTTTAAAAAGGGATTTCTCATGTGAAGTTGGATCCCTTTGATCTCATGGCGCTTGAGTGCATTTGTTGTCCAAAATCTGTCCTTGGATGATGGAATTTCCTTACCTAAGGTATGGCATGCAACCTTCTTTAAGATCGGCCTTACTTTCTTCGATGGGGCCAACACATATCCTAGGCAACACATGGACTTGGACATAGGATTTTTGCATTTGAATGTAGATCCTAATCCATGGGTTTCCCGGATAATGATTTGCTTTGGATTTCGACGAGTAATGAATAGGGACTTACCTTGCTAAGCTTGTAGGATTCGATGGCGGATGGTACAAGAGGGCGGATGCCGGTCGATGAGGATGATCCAGCTCCATTGTTCGCCGAGGGGCTCATATGTGTTCCTTAGCTAAGGAGCACTAACCTCTTCCCTCCATAAAGGGTCGAGGTGCCAGAGATCTCTGGGATGATTGGGTGAAACACCCACAGCCTTTGCTTAAACGAGTTCTGGCTGATACCCCTTTTGCCGGCCTCCTTACTTTGTGCTTCCACAAAAACAACGCCAACCGCATGCCGCTTGCGGTTCTCTATGAGAGGTGACGGTATGAGACCCACACCTTTCAACTCCCTTGTGGTGAGTGAGGAATAACTCCCCTGGACATATATATGTAGATCGGGTTTCCATTCCACGGGGCAATTGTTCCCCATGTCGGCTCTCTTGCTCCCATTACTTCCACTAACTGGCTACGGCTTGTGGGTGTTATCCCACCTGAGGATGAATTCCAGGGCCACCAAGTGAAATTGCGGTGGTTTTACAACACCGTCGCTACTGTCACCCCTACTACCAAGCTGGAGGCCCTTCATAAAGCACGGGCCATGATTGCTTACGCCTTTGGGTCATTTCTTTTCTGTCATGCGAACGAGAGGATCAACCCTAAATTTCTTCGTTTGGTTGAGGATCTTCACCATTCGTATAATTGGAACGGGGCTATCTTGACTCACATCTTCTTAGGTTTAGATAAGACCCCTCGGAATAGCCGGTCCTACACAGGTTTCTGGCCTGTCGTAGAGGTATTCTTTTTAACCTTCCCTGGAGACATTTGTCTTCTTTCTTTCTCTGATCGTTATATCTGCCCTCGCCCAGACCTGCTTTTATGATCATTTTGCCCATCTCTTGCCGAGGAGACGAGATGACGTTGAGCCGTCTTTGTACCGCTTTATGCACTGGCATCAGCAAAACCGTCAATGGAACTCTCGAGTATCTGGGGACAATTGGCGCGCTGACATAGACGGACTGACCGTCGAGGATGTAAGTATCTTGCTTTCCTTATCCATCATGCTGCTTTGTGACTGATTGTGATGAACTTCTTCGTTGTAGTTTGATCGGATGCCGTACGCCAACTTTCCTCTCTACTACACCCCTCACCGTGTTGAAGCGTATGATTCTTCATGCCTTTGGATCATGCTTTCCGACGCTGAATCATTTCAGTGGTATTTGGGTGAGAGGCTGCTTTGATAAATCACTGGTGTAGCTCGAGTCCCTTGTTCCGCACCTCCTCCGGCTGCTCAGATCCCAGCTGATGAGATGGCCGATGCTCTTGTGGGCCAACCCGGCTTTCGCTTCACAATCCCGGATCGTGACTATGACGAGTGGTACTTGCTGTACGGACAAGGGCCTCTGCTTCCTTCGCTCTATGTTCCAAGGGGGTCGTCGCAGATATGCTGGCGGATCAGTGACAGCTCCTCTGATGGACCTTCATCGTCGAGAGCGGGATGAGAGGAGGGATGATGACGACTATGTTGGTGACTTGTAGCCTGCTTCTATATTCAGCTTTGTGTTACCTTCTTTGCCTTGTAAAACCTTTTCTGCTTTTATCTTTCTGATGTATCAAGACTTTCTGAAGGAATATATAACCTCAATTTTGTCTCAAATTCCTTGATGATGCTTTGATTTCTGACCCATTCTTTAATGATTTGTGGAAAATAAGACTTCTTAACTGCATGGATGACGATTTGAAAGGTTCAGATCGCTTGATTTGTCCCTATGGGCCCTTTCCAGACTTCAGCTTTGCTTTGAAGCACCTTTTCTTGATGTTTTGTGAGGCTAAGAGCTCTTCATGGTGCGGATGATGACTTGAACGGCTCAGATTACTCTTTTCAGCCATGTGAGCCCACTTGATGATCAGATCTTAGACTCTGGCCCTCTTTTTTGACAATCAAACCCTTGATGTTGCTATTTAATGACTCATGCAAGCTTTTCCATGGTTTAGATCATGATGATCTAGTCTTTGAATGGCTCAGATCGCTTGTGGGCCTCTCTTGATCAGTTTTTTCTGCTCTTTGACTTGATCAGGCCCTGTTGGCTGTAATACTTTGTGATTGGATGGGTGGGGTACCTTCCAGATGATTCTGATCATCTTCAAACAAAATCTGAAGTTGATTGGAGCTTTGAGGGGCCCTCAGGGTGCCATCTGCTAACGTGTACTGTCAGCCTCACCTACCAACAACTGTGGAGCCAATCCCGTGGAGAGAGAGAGGGAGCAAGTCTGTACGGGCGGGCCACAGCGACCCGCCCAAGCGGCCTGGGCTGACTCTGGTTCGGACAGTGAGAACATTCTCCTGGCTTCTATCTCCTTCATCCCTGTACCCGATTTTTCGATTCAGCCATGAATCTTTTCCTTGTCTCTTCTCTCCTCCTCCTTTTGTCCGCTTCTTGGTTTGTCTTTTCTCAAACAATGGATGGTGGAGATCTAGGAGCTGTGAGGGCTACCCATGATGGGTCCCACACTTCAGAAAGTGGTGAAGGCTTTAATGATGGTGGAATGCTTTTGATTGATGGTGTAGATGAAGCATTGAATGAGGGCATTGATGGGGATTTAAGGATAGTGGTTGGTGGAGCTTTGAATGGCCCTATTAATGGCAGCCATGCTGGAAATTCAGATTTAAATGGAGCCTTGATTATGGGAGAAATGGATGGTATGGATGAGATGGGGAGATGGGACACAGGTGAGGCTATGCATCCTTTGAGTATGGGCCACATAGATGATGTGATTGATGGTGGTGATGGGGCTATGATGGACATAGATGGGCTGATCTCATGTCTGGATGGTATGGATGGTTCAGATGATACCTTTGATAGCTTGGATGCTCTTGATGATGGCCGAGATGTGCGGCACACTTGCTTAGGTGGACTTGATGTGATCATTGATGATGTCCCCCTGATGATGGACGGTGTGGATGCTTTAATGATCCCTTTGATTGGTCAGGATGATGATTGGATTCACAACTTCATGTTGGAGAGGGCCATAGGTCCAGATCTGACCGTTGATCCTTTGATCGGGATTGCCGAGGCCTTTCTTGACGGTTCAGATGCATTTTCCAGCGGTCAGATTGGTCAGGATGCCACGATGTGCGGTGTGATCTGTAAGTACACATATTTGTCAATTATCGTGTCGGTTGAGTCGTCACGACTGATGAGCATAGAAGACGCTGAAGATTGAAGTCTTGAAGATCATCGGCTACTTAACTCAGAAGATCTACGAAGATGTCTTCATCCAAAACCAACCCTCTCAACCCTAGATCCACGTATCTCTCAAAGCCCATGTCCTCTAAATGGCCCGTCGCTCAAAATACACTTCCACTATCTCCCAAGCCATAGAGGTAGTCCAAAAGATCAGTTTGGACTTGATACGTAATGGCCCATAGACCGTTTGCAGGAAAGAAACTCCAAAAATCAGATGCTATAAAATCCTGCAGATTGAGCACCGAGCGCCCGGCCACTATGCCTCCGGGCGCCCACGCTATGGAGATTTAGTCCAGCAGTACTGTAAAGGAATTCCAGGCACCCGACCCAAACTTGTCCAGGCGCCCGACCCATGCGAAATCTGTCTAGCAGCTTGAAATGATATTCAGATTGAATATCGGGCGCCCGACTGAACGTGTGTCCAGGCGCCCGACCTATGAAAAACTGGTCCAGCAAAGAAATGAAAATTCATTATGAATATCGGGTGCCCGACTGAATTTGTGTCCGGGTGCCCGGCCAGTAAAAAACAGCTCCAGAGAGTTTTTTTTGTGAAAACCTGAAGGATTCCGGGCGCCCGACCCCAACTGTGTCCGGGCGCCTGACCCGATCAAAAATCGTCCAGTAAGGACCATCTGATTTACATGGAGAATTTCAGGCGCCCGACTTCAACTAATTTCAGGCGCCTGACCAAGCCTTGATGAGTCCAGTGACCTATTCTCTCTGGAAGGTCTGAATATGGGGCGCCCGACCCAGTGTTGTCCCGGCGCCCGATGCTGCTGAATTAAGTTTTTGGACTATGTGTCCGGGTGTCCGAAGCAAGTGTCCGAGCGCCCGAACTAGCCATTTTTTGTCCCTTTTTTCACATCTATTTAAGCATTCATTTGGGCAAATCCCTATTCACGAAAATTAGAGCCTTCCTTTGAGTGTGTGATTACCCTTAACCAAATCCTCTCTTCTCAAGGTTCTAATCCTTGAGTTCATTGTTCAATCCTAGTTATTACAAACTATCAATGAGCATTCAAAGCTTGGATTGAAACATGAACTCAAGCCCTCATTAATGGCTCGTGACCTAATCTCTAGTAGCTATATTTACTAGTCATTATTGCCATCAATGAAGATCTTGGTGAAACCTTTCTCTAACCTTTAAAAGCCATATCCTTTCAGAAAGTTTCGACCGAACCCTAATCCCTCACCTTGGAACCTACAAGAAGATATTCGTAGCAAGGTTACTGATCGAGGGAGCTGAAGAAGGTATCATTCGTGCAAGCCGAAGCTTCTTCAACCAAAGGCATCATCAAGGGGCTCATTCAGCTAAGTATATTTTAGTCATTCGAGTCCAAGAAACCACCTCAAAACTTGAGATTTGGGTTTCAGAGTTTGAAGACCCAAACTCAGTAGAGTCCTTACGTAGGACAAGTCCTTAAGTAGGACAAGCCCTTGTGTAGGACAAAGTGTTAAATGGATTAATCCTAAGGAAGGGCGAATCCATGTGTTGAGGTCTAAGTCCTTTTGTAGGCTGTTAAGGTTTATGGTTAACCTCATTTAAAACCATTGTGATAGTGAAATCCGGCCACTCAAGGAGTGAGTGGATCAGCCAGGAGTGGAGTAGGCACATAACCAAACCACTATAAAATCCTTTGTTATGTGTGAATGCTTGCAACTGTTTTACTTCTTTCAAGTTAGAGATAATCTGATTATCACTTGCTCTTTTACTGTTGAAAGTTAATATTCTGCATATCATGTGTTTGATGAATGTTTTCTGAAGTACTTAGCTTAATTGTGAGTGTGTAATTTGGTTATTTTAAAAAGTGTCCTATTCACCCCCCTCTAAGACAAAGAAACCAGTTTCTTGCTTCTACAAGTGCGGTAATTAAACTTATACCGAAATTTCATGATCTTTGCTGATAGCCCTTTTGATGGAGAGTACCGCCCTTCTCCCAATCGTCGGTCCTTTACGCACTCGATTCACGAGGCGAGCGAGTCCTCTCATGCGGTTGAGGTCGTGACATTTTCAGACAGCGATGCGACTATATCAGACATAGCCACTACTAGGGATAGGTCAGGGGCTGTTGAGTCTGCAGATGTTCCAGCTTTTCCTTCTCCTTCGCCCGTTGATCTTCTGATCCTTGACGAGTTGTCATTGATTCCTAGGCCTCTTATTCTAGAGGGGATTCCTGTGAGAACTTGTCAGCTGCTTCCTCGTCCTTCTTGCTCGCCACGACTGCTTGCTTGGCTTGACAGCTTTTCGACTTATGAGATTTGAGACTTGGAGTCCTATGGCTTCAGCAGTCTGATCCATATGGCTAGTGTTGACATTGATTGGAGGATGCTCGGGGCTGCACTGATTGACTGGGTCCCTTCGTTGAACTTGTTTGCGTTCAATGACATGGAAATGGGACCCTCTTTGGAGGAGCTTGCGCGTTTGACCGATCTTCCTTGGGATTATACTCAGTATTTTCGCCAAAGACTTTGCCGAAGACTGCCACACACCGCAGAACTGGTTCGGGATCCCCTATCTTGTTCAGCCTGCAACTGCCGGTCAGGATGCTGTGGTGTTCTCCTTGAATTTGCTGTATGATCTTTTTTCAGGTCCTCGGAGTGTGGCAGGGTCTCTACTTTCTCGGAATGCACTGATGTTCTGCTTGATGGTTGAGGTGCTATTCTCGGGATGGCGCAGGTCTCAGACTCCTTTGCCCTTTGAGGTGATGAGCCGAGTTATTCGATGTCAGGGGATCATTTCTCTCGTCCTGGCTGAGTTGTTTAATGGGCTGACTGACTGTGCCCTGGGCCACACTCGTGTCCTTCACGGCTGCTGTGCATTTCTTCATGTATCTTTTCTGCACTTTTCTTTTCTTTTCCTGTTGTTTAGGGATTGCTCTGCTCTAGCTGAATTTCTTTTCCTTCTTGTGATCAGGTCTGGCTATGGGAGCATCTTTCATTGACCATTCCTATATCATTTCCTAGCACCCGTCGCCCGGACCTCATGCGACATATCATGGAGTTTCTTCCGCATACGACTAGGATGAGTGAGCCCTTATATCACCGAATGTCCGTTAAACTTCGTGACTAGAATGTTCGCTGGGAATCATCTTGGCTTTCGCTTCCTCCAGTTCTCTGTGATGCGCACCGCCTTCCTCTGATGCTGGTAGGTTTTCGATCTTACTTTTCTTATCACCCTATCCGGTTCCTGCGGCAGTTCGGATATGGGCAGGATATTCCTCTTTTTGCTTTTACGGCATCGGGCGTCGAGCACTTCCATCTAGATCATCTGACTTTAGGACTCGGGTTGATGGATCCTGGGCGAGTTACTTGAGTGCGGATTTGCTTGGTTTTGAGCTGCGGCCTTTTTCGATGGCGACCGCCCCATACCAGTACTGGGTTGCTGAGCAGTCTCTATATCGACTCATCCCTTGCTGGCAGCAGACCGCCGATGAGGATGAGCATGATATTCTTGGAGATGCCGACTCTTCATCTGGTTCATATGAGCCCTTTAAGCAGCGCCCATTTATCGATCCTGGTTTCCTCTTGGCCACTTGCTGTCTAAGATCTCTGCACTTCGGTATCATTGTGAGATGATGTCAAGGAGATTGACTGCTGATCAGCGGTTGTCTGATGAGGAGACAGCGATCCGTATCCTTGAGCGCGATAAGGTGCATTACCTGCGTATGGAGGTGAGCAGGTTGAGAGCAAGGCTATTTTATTATGAGTCAAAGGACTTACCTGATATGGCCGAGGAGGAGGGTAGAGACTGATGGTTTGCTTTTTTAGGGCTGTACCGGCCGTCTGTACATCCCTTTTTGCATAGTACATGACTGGTGATGATGCATTTTTTTATATTTTTTGAAAAGATGAATGATATAGTAAAAGAAACATGATGCATTTAATGAAAAAGAGAAAACTTTTTAGAACTTATTGTGCCATGAGTTGTCTTGTGAGTGTGTCTGGATTTTGTGCCGGGATATAGGAATCAGAACTGAGGCTCGGCCAATGCTTTGACCGATGTCTCGAGATTGACTTGCGTGAGATCCCTTTCGTTCCCTAGAGGTGTAGGTAATGGAAACTGTTATTTCCTGAGATTGTCAGAGTTTGTAGAGTTCTTTTGTTCCCGACTATACTTCTTTTTGTTCTTAGACTATAATTGCTTGAACCGATCTAGACCATTTGATTTCTCGAGACCTGCACTTTTAATTTTTTTCTTTTCTATTCGAGCCATTTTTGCCTGTAGCTCTCTTTCGAGTTTTCACCACAGCCGGCCTTTTCCCGTCATTTTGTCCGTAGTGCCCTTTCGGGTTTCACCACATACTGGGTATTTGATCTTTCCTGTCCCTTGGCAGCTATGTTGTTTTTACCCTCGGAGCCCTTTCGGGTTTTCACCAAGTCCGTTGTATGCCCACTGTTTTTACTCGGAGCGCCCTTCGGGTTTTCACTCCGCCCTCTTTGTTTAGGCACACATCTCTTTTCCTTTTTTTCTTTTTTTGGATAACTGCGGTGGCCAAAGGTCTGGAATCCGTCGTTGCCAGCCAATGGCAGTTTGTTAGAACTAGAAAATGAATACGATTACATTTTCTTGAAATGTTGGGTTTTGTTGCTCTGGGGTTCTGAATAATGGAAACATTCATAGACAATCACAAAATATTCATAAAAGTACACAAGGAGAGATATCGCAAGGCGAATTTTATTCCAGAGATCCTGAGATCTTGTACATTCAGGCCGTGATCTGGCACGAGCCCTTAATTACATCGAATGATCGATGACCCTTGATTAAAAGGCAAAAGACTAGTCAGCAGGGACTATGGTCTTAGAGTTTGTGGTCATAGAGACCTGTATTTGTTTTGTTATGGACTAAACCATCTTTGTATTAGTCAGATGTCTATGTCCCATGTTTTGGCCGGAGATCCGGGCTGAGACTATCAGGTTATGACTGAGAAGGACGACTTCTGGGCCTGCGCCTGTCATGTATGGACAGGTGACCTCGGGAAGTCCACTCTGCAGTTGTGTATACCTGCGTAGCCCAACCGACGGATGCCGTTGTTAATGGGTAGGGCACCGACTGTTGTGTTGTGGCAGTTCATAACAATTGTTTTGCAGTGAATTGAAACTCTTTAGATGGTTTACTGTGATAACCATAGTCCCGTTTATCTAGCTTCGGCTCAAATCGGGTCACATCTTTACAGTAGGTACAAATGATGACATGTTCGCATAGTCCTGGATGTTGGCGACGTCCCTTTCGAGGAGATGCTTCGTTCATCGTGTCGAAATTAGATCGAACTTTGAAGATGCGCAATTCTACTCATTTAGAGGTCCTGAACGTCTATTTGACCATTCATTGCGCTCCGGAACGCTCGAAATACCCAAGATAGGCTCAAACGGCCTTGAAAATACTTAAAATTGAGTCCCGGTGCGCTCCTGAACATGATTCCGGAATTGCTGAATTTTCGGGTGCGTGGGAGTCACAAGCACCCTGAAAATACATATCCGCTTTTTGTTGATTTTAAGGGTGCGTCGAGTAATTTTCAGGTGCGTTGGGGTCCAATGCACCTTAAAAATACAATCCTCGCATTTTGCTGATTTTTCGGGTGCGTCGGACCATTTCGGGTGCGTGGAGGTACAATGCACCCTGAAATACATGTCCGCTTTTTGTTCGGTTTTTTGGATGCGTCGACCTATTTTTAGGTGCGCGATCGTACTTATGATCTTTTATGATTCGGACTGCGGTGGTGTTGGCCGGTGTGACCTTCGGTGGAAGATACAGGCGATCGAAAAGAATTCCGGTCACCGGAAAGTTTTCCGGCTGTCAGAAAGGGATTCCGGCGAGGGTTTCCGGCGGCAAAACTCAGATACTCAGGGGATAATCTCTCTCTCTCTCTCTCTCGTAATCTGTACAAATGAATAGTGGGGGGGTATTTATACCCGAGAATACCGGACAACGACCAATGAGGACCTGCCACGTATGACGCACCCCAAAAATACCTTGACGCACCCTAAAATGGACGCGTGGGGACTCTGACGCACCCCGAAATGAGATTTTGAGATGTGCTGATTTATGGGTGCGTCGAGCCATTTTCGGGTGCGTTGAGGTACAATGCATCCAAAAAATGCCATGCTGGTCATTCGTGATTTTATGGGTGCGTCGACAATTTTAGGGTGCGTTGAGGTACAATGCACCCTGAAATTGCTGTTACGTATTTCCCTGAATTTACGGACGCGTCGAGTGGTATTTTTAGGTGCGTCAGCATTTTAGGATGCGTCAGAGGTGAAATACATCGAAACCACTTGTGAATTTCATGAATTTAAGGGTGCGTCAAGCTGAATAATTGGGTGCGCTTGACGTACTCGTGTTTTGCAAATTTGGGTTTTGCAAAACGGAGGGCCTGTGGGGCCCGTTTCCCGGTGAATCGCCATGCACTGCTTATCATAATTCATGAAGGATGGCCCCGCTTGATTCTGGTCGGTTTCGATCACGGTGATCCGTGGGCAGGTAGCCTTTTTTACCGATTCATGACCTAGGAAACGTTTCAACCCATAAAACCCACGCAGCCCATCACAAAACACCTTAAAGGAGCTTCGTGCACGGGCCAGCTAAACAAAATCTCCCATGACTGAAAACCCTGGGGTTGTGGTAAGTTAGAATAATTTTGAATTAGAAACCTAGGTTTTGCACATAGATCACCCGATATATCAGGGACAAGTCAGGGAGCTTAGAACGATACTAGCTTAGACAATTACTTTTGGTTTCGGTTTAAAATCACGTCGCAGGGTTAATGCGACAAACGTGGTAGACGCATTTAGACAAGGGAGTTACCGCAATTGAGTTGCTTTATACAGATCTTTGGAGATCGTCTACATATATTTGTGGAGAGGATGTTCTAGCACATAGTTTACTCTCTCTCTCTCTCTCTCTCTCTAAACTCAACCCAATCCGAAGTTTGGAACGACCTGCACCTTAGTTCTCTTTCTTTCCTTTTTCTTCCTCCTCCCTTCCTTTCTCTCTCTTCAAGTTTAAGTTATTTGA
Source organism: Liriodendron chinense (assembly GCA_003013855.2). Classification (NCBI taxonomy): domain Eukaryota; kingdom Viridiplantae; phylum Streptophyta; class Magnoliopsida; order Magnoliales; family Magnoliaceae; genus Liriodendron; species Liriodendron chinense. The sequence goes on along the minus strand of PVNU02001229.1, from coordinate 1,326 downwards.
TTTCACTCAATGTAGAGTATACTAAAAGGTGGACATTAAGATCAAATCTTAAAAAAAAACAGATTTAAGCTTAAGAGATACAAATATAAAACTAGGGAGCAAAATCTTCAAATTTAAACCAAAGCAAAACCAACCTAAACACTTAATATAGTTGCAATAAATCTTAATAGATAAACAAATATTTAATACAAAAAGTATACTTAAACTATGGGCTAATCCCAACATGTACGCACTCCGGTAAAACTTAATAGGACCTTTCTACAAACCTTTTAACTAAACTAAGTACGTATTGTGCTAACACTTGAGGTCAATAATGGCATCCCACTCGTGGGACCACACACGTTATCCAGGTAACTACTAACCAACCCACTCGCGGGTTCACACACGTTGTCAGGGACCAACTCGCGGGACACACACGTTATATGGGAAGACTATCAGGTAGCTAACACCTGCCCAACCAACTCGAGGGACCACACACGTTCTATGGTATGATCGCATGGGCCACCTAAAGTCTACTAAAATCGTCCAACCCACTCAAGGGACCACACATGTTCTCTGGTTGAGACATCAACACTTTGTCACATCCGGGCTGATATTTGACCGGGACCTACAAGATGACTATTGGCATGACTCTAACAACTTCGTATGAACGTATGGTACGTAGTGCACGTACAAATTCTCTAAAACTAAACTACTTTAATGATAACTTTAACATCACAAAACATGAAATTACCAGTTCATCAAAAGATGTAGCTTAATGTACACAATTTGATATACTCTTACGAGTGGCCGAAAATATCGACTGCGTCACAATACGCTAATTGGCATCACTGTCCACTACTGAATCTCCTGAAGTTCCATCGCCAAGGTCTACTTCCTTAAGAGATCTTCTAAAAACTCTTAACTAAATAAAACTAAAAAAAAACAAACTCTCATAATTACATTATTCCGGGTAATCTACCGGTAATCAAATCTGTCAAACCTTGTTAAAGTATTTGAGCAACTAATATCAAATTAAAATTTTCAACCAAATAAAAATAAGGTATATAAACCATGGAACACTTACCTTTCCTATTTTCAAAGTCAACACTAACACTTCCTAAGTAAGTATTGTGGGAACTAAAGCTCTAAACTCAATATATGAGCTCACAGCTTAAAACCCCCGCAATGTTGAACAGCGACCGAAAAAGTGCTCGTGTTGTAACCGATGGGTAAGGCCCATTAACCGAAGAAGCTATTTAGTCCGAGCCTCCTCTAACAGCTGGAGAAGGAAAACCTAAGAACGGAAAGATCTAACTTTCTAGCAACGAAAACAACATACCCAAA